>CM064063.1:38700042-39950042 GCA_032594955.1 Panicum miliaceum | reverse complement strand
CCGCACCAGCGGCCAGCGGGTGCGCGTGCACTCCTGCGCGGGCGCCGGACGACGCGCCGCCTGCAGGCAGCTGGCAGCGCCAGCGGCTGAGCGGCACCGGGTGTGTTTTGTGCTATTAATCTGACCGCAGATCAGAGATTCACAGCAGCGATGAACGGATCGGATCGGTCGGGCATGGTCTGGCAGGCCGGCGAGCGGCTGGTGTGCGTCACCGGAGCCGGCGGCTTCATCGGGCGGCGCTCGTCAAGGAGCTGCTCCAGCGTGGCTATGCCGTGAGGGGCACCACGACGAACCCCGGTGAGTAGTCGCGGGCTTCCGATGCAGCGGCTGCGTTTTCTACTCGACAGTTACTGACGTCTGATTACCCTTTTACCCGTGCTAGAGGACCGTAAGAATGCTCATCTGCAGTCACTGGATGGACCTGAAGAACGGCTCTCCCTGTGCCGTGCTGACTTGCTGGACTACAAGTCGCTCTGTGCTGCGTTCACCTCATGTGACGGCATCTTCCATGTCGCCTCCCCGGTTTTAGATAACGACCCAGTGAGTTTCTACTCCCATCGATCGATCATTAAGCACCGTTAATCAGCCTAGCTAGCTATCTGAATCTCCTGTATGAGTATGCAAGTCTGTTTCCAGTCCAAGCCACACTATATCTGTGTGTGATGCCAAACCTGCAGGAACTCATGGCGGTTGCTACCGAGGGAACGAAGAATGTCATCAACGCTGCAGCAGAAACGGGGGTGCAGCGCGTGGTGTTCACTTCATCCTATGGTGCTGTCCATATATGAACCCTCACAGGAGCCCCGATCAGGTTGTGGATGAGAGTTGCTGGAGTGACCTTGAATACTGCTTACGAACAAAGGTCTACGAGCTAGCCCTGATCTAATGAAGATTAGTCTGCAAATGAGTCGATCGGTAATCTAGTAAGACGATGAAAATTAAGTACAGCCTAACAGTATAATAACAGAACATGTGCTATATTACAGAACTTTTACTGCTACGCGAAGACGGTTGCTGAGAAAACAGCAATGGAGGAGGCGTCAAAGAGAGCTGCTGCTGGTCGCTCGTTGACGATAGGTGAAATGCTGCAGCCGACACTGAACTTGGGGATAGAACTGCTCATTGTCTCCTACATGAAGGGCACCAAGAAGGCGTATCCGAACACCGTTTCAGGGTACGTCGATGTGCAGGATGTCGTGCGTGCCCATGTACTGGTGTACGAGACCCCACCTGCGCACGGACGCTATCTCTGCGTTGGCGAGGTGGTGCACCGTTCGGAGTTTATACGGATGATGAGAGAGCTCGTCCTATAGTTTTCAAAAAAAAAAGAGAGCTCGTCCTACAGTATCCAATCACTACCAAGTATATATATGCACTTCTTATTTGAAGTTCAAACATGTCCTTGCGATAAAGGGTTTATTTTAGCATTACTTTTGTGGAGATGTTACTATGAATGATGAAAAGTATACTAGCTTACAAGTATGAGTCTAATTTAAGATTAAACACACAGCTAGCAATTTAAATATCATGTGTGGTCAGTCACAATTGTTGTACAACTCTAATTCTCATGATGAAAATTCTGTTTTTATTTCCTTTGTATAGCACATATGTATATCAGGTCCCATCAAAATTGGTAGCAAAAGAACATTTTTTTCTCCAAAATAATAATAATTAGAATATGCTTTTCATAATTCTTGTTATTTTATAATACCGTGAGAGGGCAAGTTTTTTAATCCACCTTTTGTGTTTGTATTATATGGATTAAGCACTGAAGATCTACCGAAGTTTGCAAACTATACTGAACAAATGATATAAGAGGGTGTCACCAAACTAAATACTTTCAAATATAATTCATGGTCGATAATTTTGCTGCAATCTTCTTGTAAGAAAATTAAACACTGATGTTTCAAGTAGTCTTTCAAGAAAATAAATTACTATTACTAATTGGGGGCTTCACCTTGTTAATCTTCATGAGACACTAAAAGAAGGGACAGACCCTGTAATTTCTCACAAAATATAGGAATATCTTACCACCAATCCAATAAGCTATAACCATAATTAATAATAATAGCCATTGGGCCTAATATTCTTCTAAATTGCCCACATTTGTCTTTATGGAAAACAATCTAAAGTAACCCCTTAAATCTACATCTAAATTAACCGCCTTTGCCATTATAAAAAATAATCTAAAATCTACATCTAAATTAACCACCTTTGCCATTACAAAAAATAATCTAAAGTAAATCCCTAAAGTCGCATTCAAATTACACAAGAATAATCTGTTGCAACCCCTAACTTATATCTAAATTACCCGCCTCTTTCTAGGATATGGAACTCATATTTTTAATAAAATACATCATAGAGTTTTCAGTAATAGGGACAATAACATTAAATTTTCAAGTTACCATGTGGAGAAAAAATATAGGATCTAATAAGATCAAAATTGTAAGCCAAAATCTAGATTCATGGAGTGATGACTCATGGCTGCAGCAATACTTGACATAACTCAAGCTAAGGTCTAAACTAAACACATACATGTGGTGGTAACTCAAGCTAAGGTTTCAACAATACTTGACATAACTCAAGCTAAGAGTAATTGTTAAAAAAATATCACAACTAGATAGAGATTATAGAGTATTTACGTGCATAATATATTAAGAAATGAATAAAGATAGAGCAAAGATATGCAATTTTGGTTTATTGTCGGTCCTAGATTTATCCATGAACTTTTAATACTTATGTTTTCTAAGATTCTAGCCCATGTAGGAACATAGGTTGATGTACTAGTTTAGGAACAATTAGAAACGTCATTCCAAATCCTCTTTCTATTTACTATTATTGGTTCTTGAGCTATATCTGAAAAATTCTGCAAATTTGTTGAAAAGGAAATATTCCCAAAGCAATTTATTTAGACTCTAGCCACAAAATGAAACCTGTGTTTGCTATTTTTAGAAACTCCTAATTTTGTTGACTCAATTAGGTCTAAGGATGATACTGCACCAATGGTCAAACCATACAAGTTCTCCACACAACGGCTGCAGGCTCTTCGCATGAAGTTCACCCCTCTGAAAGAAAGTTTACACAAGACAGTGGTCTGCCTACAAGCGCAAGGTCATATTCCAATGCTCTCGCACAAGTCGGCCTTGTAAGAAGATATGTATATCAAGGTGGAGGAATAATGGATCGAATATCTTCATATGTGTACTTGAATATATAAACTCCACACGGTGGAATCAATATCTTAATATGTCTACTTGAATAAACTCTCTATGAGGGTTTGTTAGAGTGAATAACTAGCCGCGCATGGTCAGTGTTATTATTTAAGAGTTTTTTTTGAACTTTTTTAGTATTTCTGGGATAATGCCAGTATTATAAACTGAAGTGTTTGTAGACTCTTGACTTATTGTTTATGTACTCTATTCATCAGAACTGACATGGGACTCATGCACATATACCATTCAATTATCAGCATCAGATTTGCAGTTGTAAAAAAGAAGCAGCAAAATACACAACCTCATATTATATATTAAGCATTTACAGCATGTATGATAGATTATTTTGTGATAATCCGCTGGATTTTATCCTTTGCAAGCCAACAAATACTAGTGACTTCAGTACCATCATGCCAGCTGAGTTACCATGTCTCTGTTTCTCCCACTTCAAATTAAAGATCGATGGTCGAGAAAAAGGCATAGACATGATCAAGCACAAATACTACTCAAGCGTGGCCAGCGACCTTTCCACTGCACGATTTGATGTTATTGCTGAGAGTTGGTTAGTCGGTGATTGGTGGTCAGATGATCTTCAACTATACCCTTGGGAAATAGTCCTGTGACACTACAACACCATCGGCAATTGGAGGAGAAAAATCATAAAGATAGTAACCACTCTCGGTCACTCCCAGATGACCCTCGGCAATACTTTTTCAAACCAAAGAAGAACAAATATAAAATTCAAGTGACGCTGTGATCACTGGCTTACACGATGCATCCAGCATTATCGGCATACTCAATTTATTCAGAACTCTCTGAATGCGAACGGTCAAAAGTATCTTCTTGGCATGATCGACCTCGTTCTTGATGGTGTCCACCTTCCTGGCCGGCTGCCAATCCCGAAGGCCTTAGCCGGGATGTCAGTGTGGACACTGGTGGCGTGGCGCCATGGAGGCAGTATCATTTGATACCAGAGGCCAGGCCAAAGGCGCGCGCTTGTTATAATGTTATCGTTGCTAATTCCTCGATGAATTGGCAAACAAGCAAAGAAGATTAAGCAGTATTCCGATGATAATCTGGCTGAAAAACAAGTTGAACATAACACAAACCATAAACTGATGATCTTATTGGTGTCGCACAAATTAGATTAAAACAACAAAGCGCGCTCAGCAATCCCTCAAACCAAAGATGGACAAATTTAACTACCGATTATTCAGAAGTGAAATAAACGAATGCAGAAGGCCGAAGTCTTCTCTACTTCTGCGCGAACTTGGCCTTGATGGCGTCGACCTCCCCATTGCCGATCCGGAAGGCCTTGGCTAGGATGTCGGAGGACACCGGCGGTGTGGCTCCGAAGAGTGTCATGGCGATGGCCTGCGTGCCCTGGAGCTGGCTGTTGAAGGCGGCGACGACGGCGGCGGGGCCGTGTCCCCTGTTCTGCTGGAAGTGGACGAGCCCCCTGGGGAAGACGAAGACATCCCCCTTGCAGATGATCTTGGTGAAGAGCTTGTTGTCGGTGGTGATGAAGCCGACCTCGAGCGTGCCCTCGAGGACGAAGATGATCTCGGTGGCGCGCGGGTGCGTGTGCGGCGGGTTCTGGCCGCCCGGGGCATAGTCGATGCGCGCGATGGAGACGCCCAGGGTGTTCACACTTGGGAACTTGTCCACGTTGGCCGCCGTGACCACGGAGCCCGCCGGGTTGTTAGTGTTGCCGGGGTTCCTGAGACCCGGGAAGAAGAAGTCGTCCGCCGAAATGTTCGCCTTGCACGGCCCGTTCAGCTTGATCGCTGCAACCACTCGCCGATCAGCACCGAGCAACACAAGATGCACTCGTCATGTAGGCAAGAAACACGAGAACGATTGGTAGATTACTCACGGGAGGCGAGGTCAGAGACGCAGACGTCCTGGAGCATGTCAGGGTCGCCGGCGAGTGTCGGGGTGGCCAGCGCGAGCACGATGGCGCAGGCCGCGGTATGTAGAAGTGGATCTTTGCCATGGCCGGTCGGTCCGCACTGGATGATGCTACTAGCAGATTGCTATGAGCAGATGGCAGATGAGTGATGGAAATGAGCGGAGCAGGAGCCTGTATTTATAGGCAGGAAGAACAGCGAGCCTAATCAGTAGTTAATAAGACTGGAGCTTTGTGCATGGACGCACGGATCAGCAGGTTCGTTGGCCGGAGAAGGCAACGACTGGGTAGGAACTTGCAAGAACAGAATAAGCAAGAGGCTGCGCAGCCAGTGCAGGTGACTGCTACACGTGCCAGATGATTTGGGCTATATTGGACACAGTCGTCGGCGTGGCGCAGCCGAGGGACGGTCTCCGTTTGTCTGGCAGCTTTCAAGGACGAAGCAGGTCGAGAAAGGGTTGTTTAATTCATACATTCTCCCAACCATTGATTGCAACAATGAGAAGACATGAGTAAGCAAAGAACAAATATCCGAGCAAACCTGAGTAGAAGTGGTTTTAAACCTCTCTGTACTCAATACGTAAGATCAATCCCCGACTCTGTTACTATCGTTTTCAGTCTGCTGCGAGTAATCACTACTAGAAAAATGGCTGGTTCCACCCGGTCTAAAATATTTTACATTAAAAAATATTTTAAACCGGTACTATTGTGGCTGGAGATATTAATACCTGGTGGCAACACCAAACAGTACTGATATGGATCTTTAGTACCGGCTTTTAGTACCACCGGTACTAGAGGGCTTCGTATAGGCTTCGATCCACCTTAAAAATACCGGTATGAATAGATGTGGCTCTAGTTCAAACCGGTACTTTTAGGTGGATCGATAACTCTTTTTCTATTAGTGAATTAGTGAATGTTAATTATTTGCAATCATGTAAAAGGCATCACTCGCACAATCTATTGATAAAAATAATGAAAAATACTTCCCGTTCAAGAGACAACGTACATTCTATCAACGTGCACATCTACGGGGTTTGAGCCGCAAACCAGTTGTGATTCTGCGCCAGGGACGCACACCCGGTGCTGCGAGCCATAATAAGCCAGTTTTAATCGGTAGCATCACTACCGGTTTATGGTCACTCAATAGCAAAAATCGGACGGAATCTTGCGGAGCACGACACGCTAAGGTCTGGGAGCTCTACTTATCTTCAGTGTAATCCTGGAATCGGGTTCAGGACGTGCCAGTTAATTTGACCTACAATTGACAAAGAAAAAAAAATAATCAGGAACCTATCGGTTATGATTCCAAATAGTTCCATAAACAGCATCGGCCCAAAGGTTCGATTCCGACGCGTCCATTGGCTATAGAGCCGAATCATATGAAGTAAGACTAAAAACCAGAACCTCATAATTAAATACAATCGTTTAATCGTACTAAATCTACCGTCACCGTTAGTCGGATCGGACTTAACCGAGATAGCGCTAACAACAGGGCGATAAATTGAGTAAAACTGACTGACGCATCTAATCAATCAGAACTTGCGCTTAGCATGAAGCTCAAATCGGCCAATGAGGCCAATTGTGGCTACCAAACCACTACAACCATATCATCGCCATGAGACAAACAGATCTAATCGATAAGACTTGACCCAACGACATCATCCAAGGATCGAACTCAACCAAGACAACTTGGTATGACGAGATTAGTTCAAGCGAATCAATCGATAAGTTTACCCACGGCAAGTTCCAAGGTTAATAGCGACTTGATAGTTTTGGTAAAGATCGATAAAGAGATCGGCCAATGAATTGCTGCGTGAAAAAGTTAGTGGAAGCCGACAACTCTATGATAATTATCAGATAAATTGTTAAATCTACTAGGAACTAGCAAGAGACCAAATGATGCAGCCTTACTTGCTGAAGAAGTCGCCGGGTAGCACACGCTTTAATCCGTGAAACCTCGACTCCTCTGTACGCCTATGCTCCTAGGCGTGCATGCGGCCCCGCTCCCTGCGCTATGGTCTACGGCTATCAGGGATTAGGTGCCTAAACGTAAGAGGCTACCAACCCGGAGAAATTATGTGACCCAACAAGAGCAAAACACGAAAAATTTTATATGCATTTTACAATGCTGGGATTTGCTCCCAACATGATATCATGTATATCAGTTACAACATAATTTTATATTTACCTTGTAGGGGACCTGACCTAGACCATGCCGTTGGGCGAGTCGGATTCAATTCCGACTAGTTGGCTTCATCAACAATCGCCAATGACTACTTCGACTTCTCGAGAACGCTCAGCTACACGTCGCCGACTACAATGACTACTCGACAAAACATCAGCTTGCGTCGCTTACTACATCGACTACTCAGCACGACTCTAGCTCGCGCTGTCGGCACACTGATCGCTTGACTGCAATTAGTCAGATTCGACTCCAACTAGTTGGGTTCATCAACAACCGTCGGCGACTACTCGAGTTCGTGAAGAATGCTTGGCGACACGCTGGCGACTACTTCGACTACTCGTCTTGCCTACAAAACTAGTCGGAAACGACTCTATTTGGCGACACGGTGGCGACTACTTCGACTACTCGTCTCGCCTACAAAACTAGTCGGAAATGACTCTGTTCAGCGTCACGCTGGCAACTACTTCGACTACTCGTCTCGCCTACAAAACTATTCGAAAATGACTCTATTCGGCGACATGCTGGCGACTACTTCGACTACTCGTCTCGCCTACAAAACTAGTCGGAATCGACTCCGACTAGTCGGCTTCATCGACAGTTCAAGATCCAGCGGCAATTTGACCAATGCCTAGGCTCGGGAGTCTCTCGTGCGTCTCATCTGGCTCCCAAGCTCGGGCGCTGGATACGACACGGCACTCAGGGAACAAGGTTTGATTTGAGCGGTAATTTAGGGCGTTTTTTGGAGAAGATATTTGTTTAACCATTTTTTCAGGGAATTCATCCCAAGAAAAGCAGGTTTTCAAATTTCTGAACCAATTTGCCCATCTTAACCATCAAATCTTTATCGTCATATATTGCATGCCATGATTCTTTGGATCCTTGGGGATTTGGATTCAAGGCTCGGAGGCTGCGGGACACGTGTCATCAACGACTTATTTTTTGAATCTTTTGGAAGATAAGGATAGAAGACTCAAGACTAAATTGACCCTCAGCGTGATTCTACGAGTCAACCTAAGGTTCGGGGGCTACTCCATATGGAGTGCGAGTTTAATCACACCCCACATAAAAGAAGACTTGACGACTACTCGGGGCGTGAGCACCTCATAGACTCGATGCAGCCAAGGAAGTACTCGGAAGACACCTTCAAGATGGAGTTCGGGAGAACTCGAAGATGCCTTCAGAAGTACTCAGAAGCCTGCAGTACTCGACTACGAAGAGCTCGGGGGCTTATCAGACCCGGGCCCACGGGATTGTGCACATGGCGTACATCTTGCAGGATAAGGGGTGGGACATGGCACACATCCTACACCAATTGTAACTACTCGTAGCGTAGTAAAACTACTCATACAGTAGTAAAACTAGTCGGAACAGTAGGAAACTACCCGAAATGTACTCGGGTAGGACTCCTAAGCTCGTATCTGGCTAGGATTTCCATGTAACCCTATCCCCCTAGACTATATAAGGGCGGACAGGGACCCTCATCGAATAGGAGCATGAGGGGCAACTCGTGCCTCATGCACCAGATCACCCCGATCAACACCTAAGGCAATACAAACCACACAGGATGTAGGGTATTACGCTGTTGGCAGCCCGAACCTGTCTAAACTTTGTGTTCCTTGCACCTTTGAGTTTCTGATCTCGACGACACCCTACCTACAAACTCACCACCTTGGGTGTATCCCTCGGTGGGCGTGGCGGTAAAACACCGACAGATGCTACTTTGCTCCTACTCCTAGGGTTTTCGGCGAAGTGCCGAGGGAATGTTTTATTGATTGATGATTGTCCTTTACAAAACCCTAATACTTGATATTTATAGCCTGAGGCTATGACTCCTGACCTAATACGTCTTTACCAACTTGCACCGAAAGGAAACAACCAAATCTACTATATTTACAAGGTATCTTTAAAAGAAAACGGACTCATGGATCTTCTGATGACGTCACCTCCAAGTCCAATTTGATTCCGCTCCCAGCCGTATCTTTGACCAAGCCTAGGCTGCCTTTGACCATTTCTTAGTCATTTTGACCTAAATGTCTAGCAATTTGACCCGATGGTCATTTTCAAAAACTTTCCTAATTGGCTCTTTCCCTTCTGCAAAATTTTGGCGTCAACCCATTGTCAGTGTTTTACCGCCACGCCCACCGAGGGATACCCCCGAGGTGGTGAGTTTGTAGGTAGGGTGTCACGGAGATCAGGAATTCGAAGGTGCAAAGGAATACAAGGTTTAGATAGGTTTGGGCCGCCGAGAGCGTAATACCCTACGTCATGTGTGGTTTGTATTGCTTTTGATGGTGATTGTTCCTGAGGGGGTCCCTGTCCGCCCTTATATGGTCTGGGGGGATAGGTTTACATGGAAGTCCTAGTCGGGTACAAGCCTAGGAGTTCTACCCGAGTACTTCTCGAGTAGTTTCCTACCGGGTCCGACTAGTTTCACTACTGTATGAGTAGTCCTACTGCACTATGAGTAGTTACAATAGATGTAGGGCATGAGCGATGTTCCATCCTGAATCCCAAGAGAAGTATGCCACGTGTACAGTCCCGTGTACCCGGGTCTGACAAGCCCCCAAGCTCTTCGTAGCCGAGCACTGCAGGCATCCGAGTAGTTCTGAAGGCGTCTTTGAGTTCTCCCGAACTTCGTCTTGAAGGTGTTCTCTGAGTACTTCCTTGGCTGCGTCAAGGCTGTGATGTGCTCATGCCCCGAGTAGTTGTCCAGTCTTCTTTATATGGGGTGCGATTAAACTCGCACTCCATATGGAGTAGCCCCCGAGCCTTAGGTTGACTCGTAGAATCAGGTTGAGGTTCAATTTAATCTTGAGTCTTCTATCCTTGCCTTCCAGCAGATTTGAAAAATAAGTCGCTGATGACACGTGTCCCACAGCCCCCGAGCCTTGAATCCAAATCCCTAGGTTTTGGAATAAAGGATCCAAAGAATCGTGGCACGCAATATATGACATTAAAGATTTGATGATGAACATGGGTAGATTGGAGTAGTAAATTTGAAAACCTCTTTTTTTTGGAGGAAGTCCCTGAAAAAATGGTTAAACAAATAACATCCCAAAAAACACCCAAAATTACCTCTCAAATAAAATTTTGTGCCCTGAGCCAATGACCAAATAAGTCCTATGGGTAATAATTTGAACAAACCCCCTTATTTTGGAATAAAATCTCTGAAATAATGGTTAACAAGCATCTACCAAAGATAAATCTTAAAGAGCCTCTTGGATCGGTTATTGTCGAGTAGTTGTACAACATCCAGTATGTAAGCATGAGAGCTGTCCCTGGAGGCACGCTGAGTGCCTTGTCCCTTCAAGCCCCCGAGCCAAGAGCCAGATGATAAGCATAAAGTAGTCGTAGCAGAACGGTGGCGCTAGCCCCCGAGTCCAGTCATTGGGCAAGTAGCCGGTGGGTCTTGAATAGTCGATGAAGCCATCTAGTCGGAGTCGATCCCGACTCGGATTGTAGTCAAGATTAGTAGTCGAATATGTGAAGAACTAGTCGTGAACTTGTAAACTTCTTATCATGGGAGCGAGGCCCCTTCAGCAATCTTGCGCGTAGTACCAGTCGGAAACCAGTAGAACGGCGTTGTACTGGAAGTATGAGCACAAGGCCCCTTCAGTAACCCAAGAGACTAGTCGGAAACTAGTAATTAGTTACTGGAAATATAGGAGCGAGGCCCCTTCAGTAAACTTGCGCGTAGTACCAGTTGTGAATTAGTAAAACGGAGTTGTACTGGAAGTCTGAATCTGCTGGCATCAATAGAAGATGTCCCCAGTTGATAAAGGATAAAAACGATGTAGATGCTCAATATTCCAAGAATTTGGTACCTCCTGGCCATCAGGGTACTGTAAGAGATAACATCCAGGGCCTGTAACCCTGTGCACAATGAAAGGTCCATCCCATCGTGAGTTAAGCTTGTGTAGCCTGGTATCATTCTGGATTCATCGAAGAACCATATCTCCAACATTGAAAGAGTGTCGTTCAACGTTCCTATCGTGTTAACGATGAACTCCTTGCAAGTAGCGAGCCGACTGGAACAATACGTTGCATCGGATTTCCTCTGCTGAGTCAAGCTCGAGATGTCTTGCAGTGTCAGTCTCGCCTTCTTCAAACATCTCCAGTTGTGGAGACTTCCACATCACTTCAGGTGGTAATATAGCTTCAGACCTGTATATGAGAAAGATAGGTGACTGTCCTGTGGCTTTGCTTTGTTGTGTGCGAAGCCCTCGGACTACTGATGAGATTTCTTTGATCTACTTGCCGCCCTTTTTGCTATTCTCGTCATAGAGTCTTTTCTTCAATCCATCAAGAATCAAACCATTGGTGCGCTCAACCTGGCCGTTGGCCCGCGGACGAGCCACTAAAACATATTTGACTTCAATGGAACTGCGTTCATAGAAATCCCAGAACTGATGCGAGTGGAAATTGGATCCCAAATATGTAATGATGGTGCTGGGGAAGTAAAAACAATGTAAGATGTTGCAGATGAAAGTAACCAGTCGATCCGCTGAGAGTGTTGCGATTGGCTTGTACTCGATCCTCTTGGAAAACTTGTCGATGGCCACCAACACGTGTGTGAAACCTCTTGGCGCAGTTGTTAACGGCCCTATCATGTCCAGGCCCTAGCATGCAAATGGCCATGAGGGTGGCCAAAGAATTGGCAGTTGGTACACCGGCGAACGAGTGCTTCGGCATCTACCAAAGCAGTCGACCAGTAGAAACCAGATCAAAACGCCTTTTCGACTAGTGTGCGAGAAGCCGTGTGGTTCCCGCACACGCTTCGTGAATCTCTTGGAGTATCTCTTTGCCCTCCTCCGTGCTGACACACTTCATGAGTATGCCCGATGCTGATCCACGCTTGTACTAAAACATACTCTTTGCTGTGTCTTAGGATGCGAGTAGCTTCAACGCTCTTTGGGTCGATGCCGAGGGGTAGTTTGTGCTCCTGGATGCAGTTGATGAAGGCCACCCTCCAGTCGACCTCGATCATCAAGACCTCTCGGTCGGGTTCCTTGGGACCCTGAGCGATGGAACTTTAGTCTGGTGCCCTGATGGAAGGGTGATGCAACTCGTGAACGAAAACTCCCGGTGGGACATTAGCTCGATCAGAACCCAGTTTGGAGAGCACATTCGCGCCCACATTATTGTCGCGAATCACATGGTGAATTTCCAACCCCGAGAACTTTTTCTCGAGCTAGCATATTTCCGTAACGTAGGCATCCATGGTGTCCTTGTTGATGTCCCACTCCTTGTTGACTTGTTGAACCACCAGTACGGAATCACCATAGACGAGTAGTCACTTGATGCCCAGGGAGACTGTCAGGCGTAGCCCGTGCAATAATGCCTCGTACTTGGCTTCGTTGTTAGAGACCTCGAATAGTATTTGAAACACGTACTTGAGCTGTTCTCCTCTCGGGCTGATGAAAAGTACTCTCGCACCACCACCACCAAGCTTGAGTGAGCTGTCAAAGTACATGACCCAATGTTCTGGCTGGTTAGTTGGGGCTTTCACTCCGCCATGAAATCGACTAGTGCCTGCGACTTGATGGCTGTCCGGGGCTTGAAGTCGAGTGTGAGGGCTCTCAGCTCCACGGCCCACTTGGAGATGCGCCCGGTAGAGTCCCGATTGTGGAGGATATCCGCCAATGGGAAGTCGGAGACCACCAGGGTATTGTATGCATCGAAGTAGTGGTAGAGCTTCCTGGAAGTGATGAGTATACCATAGAGTAGTTTCTGAATTGTCGGGTAACGAACCTTGGATTCAGAGAGGACTTCGATGATGAAGTAAACTGGTTGCGTGGACTTTTTCCTATCGTTCCACCATGATTGCTGTACTGACGACGTGAGTAGTCGCGGCGATGTAGAGTAGCAGATTCTCACCTGGTTTTGGAGCTGTCAGGATGGGTGGCGACTGCAAATGGTGCTTGAGATCTTGCAGCGCCTGGTTTGCTTCCTCGGTCCACTGGAACTTGTCGTGGAGTTTGAGCAATTTGAAGAAGGGTAGTCCCCTTTCTCCAAGTTGGAAGATGAATCGATTCAAAGCTGCCATGCAGCCTGTGAGCTTCTGGACGTCCTTGATCGTCCTTAGAGCGGCCATGGCTGTGATGGCGTTGATCTTCTCCCGGTTTGCCTCAATTCCTCGGTGACTAACAATGAACCCGAGTAGTTTTCCTTGTAGCACACCAAAGATGCACTTCATCGGGTTAAGCTTCCATCAAAACTTCTGCAAGCTGTTGAATGTCTCCTCGAGATCAGTGATGAACTCGTCATGGGATCTGGTCTTGATGACCACGTCATCCACGTAAGCTTCAACGTTGCGGTAAAGCTGGTTCGCAAGGCATAGTTGGATGGCCCGTTGATAGGTGGCTCCTGCATTCTTCAACCCGAATGACATTGTAGTGTATGCATATGCTCCAAAGGGGGTTATGAACGCCATTTTGATCTGATCTTCCTCCTTGAGAGCTATCTGATGGTAGCCCGAGTAGTAGTCGAGGAAGGAGAGCAAGACACAGCCAGCCGTAGAGTCGATGACTTGGTCGATGCGTGGGAGCACGAAGGGGTCCTTCGGGCAGTGTTTATTGAGATCAGTATAATCCACAAACATCCTCCATTCATTGTTATTCTTTTTCAATACTAGTACAGGGTTAGCTAACCACTCGGGGTGGTACACTTCTTTAATAAAACCAACCGCGAGTAGTTTTGCTAGCTCTTTCTTGATGGCCTCCCTCTTGTCTGGGGCGAAGCGTCGTAGTCGTTGCTTCTTCAGAGTGGCTTTCAGGTCAACTTTTAGGTAGTGCTCGATCAACTCCTTGGGCACCCCTGGCATATCCGCTGGTTTCCACGTGAACATGTCCCGGTTGGCCCTAAGGAAGCTGACAAGCACGCTTTCCTATTTGTCACCTAAGCCGCTCCCGATCAAAGCAGTCTTGGACGGGTCGCCTTCTTGCAGCTGTATGGCCTTGATGCCGACGTTGCTGGGGTAGGGTTTAACCCTCGACTGGCTAGGCCGCTGGTTGGAGATCTCCATCTCTGAGTTGGTCAGCTTCTGCGTGGCCGCGAGTACTTCTGCAGACGGCTCTGGCACGCGTAATGTCGTGGCTTACTCGATCACTTCCTGGTCGCAGTCGTACGACTTCCTCTGGTTGCCACGGAGTGTGAGTACGCCTATCTTGCCTGGCATTTTGAGTAGCAGGTAGACGTAGTGGGGCACGTCCATGAATTTGGCTAGTGCCGGTCTGCCAAGGATGGCATGGGATGACGAGTCAAAATCCGCCACCTCGAACTTGATGTACTCGGTGCGGTAGTTATCTTTCATCCCAATGGTGACTGGCAGGACCACTAACCAGAGTGGTGTAGCTGCGTTACCCGGGACAATGCCGTAAAAAGGAGCTTTGCTGGGGGTGAGCATCTTGGAGATGTCCAGTCCCATCTTCTTCATAGTACTCGCGAAAAGCAGGTTGAGGCCGCTCCCGCCGTCGATGAGTACTCGGGTTAGCTGTGAGCCCGCCACAACAGGGTCTACGACAAGCGGGAATTTTCCCGGCTCGAAAAAGTTGGTCCATTGATCGTCCCTGAAAAAGGAGATCGGGACCTTGCTGTATCTTAGAGGCCTTGTCATGGCCGGAACCACAGAGAGTATTTCACGCAGGGTTAGCTTTTGTGTGCGCCTAGAGTGGAATCCTTCGTCTCCGCCGAAGATGATGTTGATGATGTTCTTCGGGTCTAGGAAGTCTTGAGCCCCCGACTTGCCACCTCCCTCGTCATCCTCCTGGTCCTTTTGCTTTCCTCCTTGAGGGAGGGGTGGTGCATTGAGTTACTTGTGGATGGTGACGCACTCGAAGAGCGTGTGTCGCGACTTCGGGTGTATTGGGCATTGTTTATGCATGACTTGCTCGTATTTCGAGTGGTTGTTCCCCGACTTCTTGCCACGCGGATTGCGCTCAACAACCGCGACTTCATGGTCTGGCTTGCGCTTTCGAGTGTTTCCCGAGTGGTTCCACTGGCTTTTGTGGAAGTGGATGTTGCCATTGCCTTGCTTGTCGTGGTTGTGCATGGGGAAGCGGTCGTTCTCCTCGTCCTCTCGGTCAGCCCACCGTGCCATCATGTCACGCAGCTCTACAGCAGTAGTCGGGCGGTTGCGTCCAAAGTCGTAGTGCGTATGCTTCGAGAAGAGCCCATTCTGGAAGCAGCGGATGACGTCTTCATCGGTGATGTTGGCGATGGTGGCACGCATCTCGAAGAAACATTGGGTGTAGGACCTCAGGGTCTCGTTCATCCCTTGCTTCACCTGGGATAGATCGTGGAGAGTGCCCACCCTGATCATGGATCCTTGGAAGTTGTAGATGAAAGCCCGCTTGAGGTCCTCCCACGAGTCGATGGAGTTTGGCTTGAGGCTTTCAAGCCACGTGAGGGGTGCGGACTCCAGAGCCACCGGGAAGTAGGGAGCTTTTGTGGAGTTGGATCCCCTGAAACTTCAATAGCGACGGAGTAGCAACGAATCCACTAGCGCGGGTCTTGCTTACCATCGTACTTCAGGATTCCGACTGGTTTGAAGTCCTTTGGATAGGATTTGTCGGTGATGCTGGTGGTGAAGGCGGGGAAACGGTCGTTGTCATCGTCGTTGTGGCACCTGCCGGTACGTTCCCTTCGCCTTGCTTCAATAACACACCGCGCGTCGCGACCTTCGTTGATCTTCTGCCTGAGGTCGATCGTGGGAGCATTGTGGAGGTTGGCCTCGAGTGGATCCTGGCCTTGATGCGTTGCATCATGCTGATTGCGAATGGATTGTTGTACCTCTTGTTCATTGTTGCCACGCGCGGACGGGTGGGCCTCATTGCACTGGCGGTTGTCGTTCCTCCGGCTCTCGAGGCCTCCTCCGGGGGTGCGACTGATTAGCGCGGTATCACCATGGCGCTCAGACCTCGAGGGCTGATTCCGAGTGGAAGACACTTGAAGTTGCCCATCAAGTTGTACGAGCACGCGCTGGGTAAGATACTGTAGCCTTTGTATCTGGGATTGGGTGGGAGTTATTGAGCTAAGACGGCTGCTTCTGCGATGGCGCCAATCGGCATACGGTACTCCCGATCCGCGACTGCTGCAAAAGCATTGTTGAGATCCCTTAGTTTGCGGGCGCGATTCTGTGCGTTGCGCCTGTGTTGGGCGCGCTTGGCGTTCTTTACCCACTGGATCCGTCGGTGCTCCTCGTCTTCGTCCTAGGGAGCGTCAGCTGTGGGCTCATCGGCTGATACGTCCGCGAGTTGCTCGTTGTTGTATTGGGGGTCTAGCTCGTCATCCTCCGCATTGCGGAGGGAAGCCATGCAGACTTGACAATCCGGCGAGTTGTTAGACCTAAGGCTATACTCGAGTAGCACCGTGCTACTTTCTCCTTCTTCCGCGATGGGAGAGAGGTGTCTACCCTCCTGGAAGGGTAGTTCCTGCGTGAAGGCCACAAGGCGGGACTTATAGTCAAGTAGTACGGAGGGCTCAAAGCCTTTCCAGGATACGAAACGTCCTTACGGCGTTGATGTTATGGTTAAACCTAGATGGCTGCCCGAAAAAGATTCGGTGTGGCCATCGGGTTGCGAGTGGTTTTCAAGGGCGGGGGCCGCCTGACGAGCGGTGGCTCCCGCATCTCTGAGTCCTTTTCGGAACCGGCTTGAAGGTGTAGTACTGCGCGGGGAGTACTCTTCGTTGGAGTCCGAGTAGATGTTGAAAATGGGGACCCCTCGGCAAGCGGTGGCGCCCACGTCCTTGATCTTGAGCAGCAGATCCAAATCCTCCTTCAAATCGGAGAGGGATTTAGACCGTGTGGTCTTTTCAGATCGGTTTGAATCCGAACCAACTAGATCTGGTGCGTGACGAGTGGTCGCGTTGAAAACAAACATCTTTTCGATTTGCTGGGCCAGATCGGGAAGCAATAGATCGTCGAGGTTGTCGATGAACTCATTGAGATCGCTGCTTGGAGTTGATGAAGAGGCCTCCGGCTCCTTGGAGTTGGCTAGGTGGCTGTTGAAGCCACCCAAACCATTGGCGACGCAGATCCAAGAGCCGAAAATGAAGGTTATGCCCTCGTCGAGCACAACGCTAGTGAGGTTGAATGATGGCATCGAATTCTCCGGTGAATGCTCGATGAACACCCCTATTTGGCGTGCTAGCTGTTGGTGTTCTACCACAATGCCCACTGAGGGATACCCCCGAGGTGGTGAGTTTGTAGGTAGGGTGTCGCCGAGATCAGGAATTCGAAGGTGCAAAGGAAAATAAGGTTTAGACAGGTTCGAGCAGCCGAGAGCGTAATACCCTACATCCTGTGTGGTTTGTATTGCCTTTGATGGTGATTGTCCCCGAGGGGGTCCCTGTCCGCCCTTGTATAGTCTGGGGGGACAGGTTTACATGGAAGTCCTAGTCGGGTACAAGGCCAGGAGTCCTACCCGAGTACTTCTCGGGTAGTTTCCTACCGGGTCGGACTAGTTTCACTACTGTATGAGTAGTCCTACTGCACTACGAGTAATTACAACAGATGTAGGGCATGGGCCATGTCCCCTCCCGTATCCCAAGAGAAGTATGCCATGTGTACAGTCCCGTGTACCCGGGTCTGACACACATGCCCCCCAATTTCGGAATAAATGATTTGTTCTGAAATTCCTTGGGCCGTGGATATCCTCTGCCAAGCCGATTTCTAAATAGTGCCTCGAACTCTGTTGTACTTGTTTGGTCTTTTCAAACTATACTGTTCGGCTCTTCGATACGCGCGTCAACCTTTTATTAATTCCTTCAGCTCGACGCCTCGCCTTCCTCTTTCGATAACCGATTCATCCCTCCCATCCCGGCTATAAATACTCCTGGGCGGACCGGGAGGATTCATCTGCGCAGTCACCATCCTTCTTCGACCTCTCCTCGACTCAAGACTATGGCCAGCAACAAGCACCCAGCAGAAGAATCTTGAAGAGCAAACCAGCCGCGGCGCATTCGATTTGCCCCCCAAAGGTAAAAGAATCTCCACTTCATACCTTCCACGTTCATACCCATGACATCTCTGGTCGATTCAGGGCAATATCCATGGCAGGTGGAGCTTCCAGCGCGGCTTATGGCGCACCTACAGGCCGAGCGAGCTCCTCCACCGGTTCCGCTGACTCCTACAATGGAGATGATGCCTGGAGCTATCTCTGTTAGTGGAACGATACTCGCGACCCCTACTCCGAGGCCACTCGAGAAATCGGGCACCTCGAACTCTACTTGGAGGCTGCACAAGCTGCCCTATCGGCTGCCGAGGGTGAAACAGCCGCCACCCGTACAATGCTGGCCGATGCTGATGCCAGGGTAGCAGGTAAATTTCCTTCCTTGAACAAACTCTTCCTCCAACAACTCCCTTGCCTTGATATCTTTGTTTCTTTTGTTTGGAAGCACTGGAGGCCCAACTCCAAGCCCTGCACTAGGCAACCAACAACGCCTCTACCGCGTTGAACGCTAGAGGCACTCTACTGGCAGATCGGCTGCAAGACATCCCCAATCGAGTTAGGGAGATTGGTAGCCATGGGGTCTGTCAAGGGGCTGCCACCGCACTAGCTACTGTGCAGACTCAGGTTGGCCATGAGCTCCGTTCTCTGCAACCCGTCTTCTCTAAGGGAAACGGTAAGGCGGATTTCGAAGAGCTCGTTGACGAGCTTGATGAAGCTGTCGGTGCAATCGGCAATGTAGTTAGTGCCGATAGCGTTGTAAACAAGGTCTTCCTTGACCAGTAGTTTGTACTTAGGAAAATACTTTGATGAACAAGCGATCTGTATTCTCATTTCCTTTAATACTTTCGGTTTTTCCTGAATTTTTTCTCTAAAGGCGATACCTTTCGTACTTAGGAAAATGCTTGTATTTTTCCCGACAGGTTTGAAATAAATCTCCTGATGAAATTTATCTTGCCGATCAATGACTGCAACTCAGTTTTGTTTGTCGGAGGAACTGTCTCATTGATGGCCTTAATGCTCCTCTAACTAACCTCCATTCCCCTTTCATGGACCATGAATCCCAGGAATTGTCCGGCCGATACCCCAAATGCACATTTGTTTGGGTTCATCTTCAGACCATGCTGTCTTGTGCATTCCAGAGTCTCCCATAAATCGGCTAAATGCTATTTGTAGCCTTTTGACTTAACCACTACATCGTCAATGTAGATTTCGACAATTCTGCCGATGAGTTTATGGAAAATATAATTCATTGCTCGCTGATATGTAGCATCGGAATTTCTCAAACCAAAGGTCATCACTTCCCATTCATACAGCCCTAGAGCCCATCTGAACGCAGTATTTGGGATATCTTTCTCTACCATCAATACCTGATTATATTCTATGTTACCGTCCATGAAACTGATCACCTTATGGCCAGACACAGCATCCACCAACATATCCCCTATCGGCATCGGATAACCATCCATCGGCGTGGCTTTATTTAAGTTCCTGAAATCCACGCAAACACGCAACTTCCCATTTTTCTTGAACACAGCAACTATATTAGAAATCCATTCAGCATACTGACTATTGGCATTTCTTAGTGTTCTCACTATGATAGTTTGAGCTTGAGTTTGAGCTTGAGTAACTTGTCTGTCACACTACCTCATTATCAATATTTATCTTACCCCGTTTATACAATTGAATACTCAACCAAGATTTGATCATGAACTTACTTATTCTATAACCGCCGCCTTCCCTGCGGAAATATAAATACGACACCCAAGATTACTCACGAACAAAATGCTACAATGGTATTCCGTGTGCTTGCGGATTCATCTGTGACGTCAGAAATACCACACGACGTTTCATGAACCATTGCTATGGATTGACTATCCTAGTGATGATGCTAAGAAACGCCAACAACCCACAGGCATGATACTGGCTTCTTGTTCCTTGTCCACTCAGCGTTTCATGAACCATTTCTATGGATTGACTATCCTAGTGATGACGCTAAGAAACGCCAACAACCCACGGGCACGAGACTGGCTTCTTGTTCCTTGTCCACTCGGATAAGCCGACCTCGCCCTCTTCGTCTGAGTTTGCCTGGGAGCCCACGTGTGTGACCTTCTTCTGGTATCAGCCTCCTCTGGAATCTTGATAACGGCTTTCGTGAGCCGACACCCTCTGAATGATGTGTCCGAGGATCTCAAACTCCTGGGCAGAGTACCTCTCCTTGATGGCCGGCAACAACCCCTGGAAGGCTAGCTATGCCAACTGCCCTTCAGTCAAGCTTAGACTATAACATCGGCTCCTAACATCTCAGAACCTCTGAATGTACTCCGGGGCCGATTTGTCATTCCTCTGCCTGAGAGCGATCAGATCCGCCAGACGCATCTCATGAAGGCCGATGAAGAAGTATTTGTGGAACTGCTTCTCCAAATCGGCCCAGCTGTGAATAGAGTTAGCTGGCAATGATGCGAACCAAGTGAAAGCTGATCCTGACAGAGATAGAGGGAATAACCGAACTCTCAATGCATCCTCAGCGGCGACTTCTCCACATTGCGCCAAGAATCGGCTAACATGTTCGATGGTCGATACGTTGTCCTGGCAAGAAAACTTTGAGAAATTTGGCATCCTGTATCTGTTTGGTAACGACACCCGATCGAATGCTTCTGGGTAGGGGTGCTGATACATGTACGCCTAATCTTTAGGCCTTAAACCAAATTTATTCTGAATCACCTTGGCTATTTTGCTCGCCCAATCATCAACTGACAAGGGCTGCTGCTGGGCTCTTGGCGATGGGATCAGGCGCCCAATGATATCCATGCGGAGTTGCACGTCCTTCGGGGTTGGCCTCGTAACCCGCAGCGTGGAAGTACTGCTCCGGTATGTCTGGCATGTAATTCTGTCTTCCGCTAGCAGTGTGCTGATTGGGGCACGTCTTCTGGGCATTAGTCATTTGTTGCCGATACCCTTGGTTGCCTGGCATCGGCATTGCATGTTGATGCCCCCCTTGCATGGAAGAAGTCTGCTGGTAGCCATAGGGGGTGGAGAAGGAGCCTGCCGTGGAAACCCTCTTATCGGGTGTGGAACTGTGAACGGCGGCCCGCTAGGCTGCTATGATGCCGAAGGAATTGGAGGTGGCACCTTCGGCAATGTCATCTATTTGTACACCTTTTCCTTTGTAGCTTGGAGCCGATGGATCTATGTGAAAATAAATGGGGCCCGCTTATTGTCCTGGGGGTCCGCAGGCTACTTGCCTGATCGTATTAGCCAGAGTGTTGACCAAAACGCCAGACTGATTTATGAGCGCATGATGGACGGCCACATTGACCTCCTCTCTTATGGTTGATGCGCCTGACGATCCTACCGATCCGTCCGTGGTGCTTCGTACCGTGACGGACGGTGTCGACAAGCAATGAGCCCTTCTGGATCACCCTGCTTCTGGTCTTGCCGAAGGAGTACAGGCACAGCTTGATGAATTCGTCCCTATTATCCTCCACCATCTTCCTTTGTTCATCATTGAGATCCTCCATGGTGACATCGATGATGTTCTCGGGGTTCGTGTCTTCCGGCATATGAAGTAGTTGTTGTTGTGTCCCACCAAGCATGCCAAAAAGCGTGTTGCCGCAAAAATCGAATGGTGAATCTTGCGGAGCATGACACGCTAAGGCCTGGGAGCTCTACTTATCTCCAGTGCAGGTCCTGCAAATCGGGTTCAGGACGTGCCAGTCAATTTGACCTACAATTGACAAGGGAAAAGAAATTTAATCAGTAAAATAACAAGGAACCTATCGGCAGGGATTCCGAATAGTTCCATAAACAGCATGTGCCGAAAAGTCCGATTCCCATGCGTCCATCGGCTATAGAGCTGAATCATCTGAAGCAAGATTAAGAACAAGAACCTCTAATTAAATACAATTGTTTAATCGTACTAAATCTACCGTTACTGTTAGTCGGATCGAACTTAACCAAGACAGCGCTAACAGCGGGGCGATAAATTGAGTAAAACCAACCGATGCATCTAATCAATCAGAACTTGCGCTTAGCATGAAGCTCAAATCGGCCAATGAGGCCAATTGTGGCTACCAAGCCACTACAACCATATCATTGCCATGAGACAAGCAGATCTGATCGATAAGACTTGTCCCAACGACATCATCCAAGGATCGGATTCAACCAAGACAGCTTGGTATGACGAGATTAGTTCAAGCGAATCAACCGATAAGTTTACCCACGGCAAGTTCCAAGGTTAATAGCAACTTGATAGTTTGGTAAAGATCGATAAAGAGATCGGCCAATGAATTACTGCGTGAAAAAGTTAGTGGAAGCCGACAACTCTATGATAATTACCAGATAAATTGTCAAATCTACTAGTAGCAAGAGATAAAATGATGCAGCCTTACAAGAACTTGGTAGAAATTGATAACTTGGTAGATTAAACTAGACTAAACTACAGTGATACGTCGGTAATTAAATCCTAGATAAATCTGATAGAACGAGCTTACCAACAAGCTGGAGATTGAATCGATGCAGCCCTACTTGCTGAAAAAGTCGTCGAGATGCTACTTTACTCCTACTCCTAGGGTTTTTGGCGAAGTGCCAAGAGAATATTGTATTGATTGATGATTGTCCTTTACAAAACCCTAATACTTGCTATTTATAGCTTGGGGCTATGACTCCTGACCTAATACGTCTTAACCAACTTGCACCGAAAGGAAACAACCAAATCTACTATATTTACAAGGTATCTTTAAAAGAAAACGAACTCTATATTTACAAGGTATCTTTAAAAGAAAACGAACTCCTGGATCTTGATCTTCTGATGATGTCACCTACAAGTCCGATTTGATTCCGCTCCCAGCCGTATCTTTGACCAAGCCTAGGCTGCCTCTGACCATTCCTTAGTCATTTTGACCTAAATTTCTAGCAATTTGACCCAGTGGTCATTTTCAAAAAATTTCCTAATCGGCTCTTTCCCTTCTGCAACATTTTGGCGTCAACAGAAACCAAAGAACAGTTAGTGCTGCTGTGATCACTGCTGGGGAAGTAAATCCTTGTAGCGGTAGTGGAAGGACACGCGCGAAGAAGGAAGACTATACATGAATTAGGTTGCTGCGTACGTTGATGTGCACGACGTCGCACGTGCCCATGTATTGGTACATGAAGACCTGGATGCACATGGAACCGCTACCTTTGGATCCATGACATGCTACACTGATCAGACTTTGTTCAGATGATGAGAGAGAGCTCCTCCCACAGGCCACAGTATCCTATTACCACCAATTAAATCTCCGCGCCACTTTTTTTTCCAAAAGACCCTTCAGATATTTTTATCTACCTCTATTTAAGTAGATTTTAGTCCTAAGCAATTTTGTCAATATCAACTGTGGCAAAATTATAACAACATAAAAGAGTCAACTAAAACACCTATTAAAATGTGATAAATCCATTGATGTCATTTGCTCATGTCCTTTTGTTATTACATCCCACCAAAAACATGGTGTCGGTTCTCCTTTTGTCTTTGATATTTACCAGATCCTTTTACTTTCTTGTTTTGTACAGCTTTTGTCTTCATCCGGCAAATTTAAGCCATCAAAGACAATAGGATGTACACATCAAAGCCATGATTGGTTTCTATATTTATATAGATTAAGCAGTAAATTATTTTTTGCCAAATAAGTATGCTAGAGTATGGTAACATTCGTAATAGTTGGTTGTATGAGTCCGAAGAGATCTAGCTATCCTCAACCACTTTACTTTAATTATATCACTAGGTTCAGTATATACATATTTTGCATGTCAAAACATTGTAGAGCGCAAATCATTGTCACACATTGTTTTTGAAATGATGTTGAATTTTATTGGATGTACTACTCCCTCTGTTCGCAGTGTTCTAAAACTCGTGCAAAACCTATAGTCTAGCTCTTCAAATTTGACCACTTAGTCAAGAGAAGAACTAATCATATTGGTCATATTTACATATTATCAATGGACTATTTATGAAAATATTTTTAGTAAATATAGTAGCTTTACAAGTTCATATAGTAAATTTTATGAAAAATGTAGTTGATAAGGTTGCATGTTGAGGACTGTCAGACCCGGGCACACGGGACTGTCCACATGGCACGCCTTAGGATACGGGATGGGACATGGTCCACGCTCTACATCTGTTGTAACTACTCGTAATGCAGTAGGATTACTCGTACGGTAGTGAAACTAGTCGGACACGGTAGGAAACTACCCGAGAAGTACTCGGGTAGGACTCCTGGGCTTGTACCCGACTAGGACTTCCATGTAAACCTGTCCCCCCAGACTATATAAGGGCGGACAAGCACCCCCTCGGGGACAATCACCATCAAAGGCAATACAAATCACTTAGAACGTAGGGTATTACGCTCTCGGCGGCCCGAACCTGTCTAAAATCTTGTGTTCCTTCGAGTTACTGATCTCGGCGACACCCTACCTACAAACTCACCACCTCGGGGGTATCCCTCGGTGGGCGTGGCGGTAAAACACCGACAAGGACCTTATGTGGATGTCGGAGACATCATAAACTTACAAATGGAGGAATATATTATTAACCATCAATATATTTAGGTTAGTTTAAATAATCTAAGAGGCTTGTTATCAAATCAAGTAATGTCATAAAATAGTATTGTCTCAATAAATTTTACTAGGACTTTGAAAACGATATTCAGAATCATCGTTCAAATAAAATTGAAATATCAACTAGAAAAATTCACAACTCACATTTATTGATTATAGTTGTAGAAGAGAAATTCAAATCGTTTGTTAACCGAAAAGAGGTGAGAAAAGAACTCTTATTTTAGTTATTAACTTTTCACTATTGTTGCAACATCAACAAACTGTAAAGTTCGAAGGGCGATTTTCCTCCGCCGTAGCAAATCTCCTTTTGCTCTCTTTCCCCAAAATATAAAACCCTTGTGCACCAGTATCATTATGTTGTACTAATCTAAATGACTCACATTTAACATTTTTGCAGCCATTTAGGTGTGAGTACGCCCAAGGTCAAACATTACAAATTCTCTACAAAGGCTCCAAGCCCATTTAGGTGCGAGAACTTTAGCTCCCAGTAACATAGGCGAGTGCGAGAAAAGGAAAGCCATAGTGGAGCCCAAGCAGGGCAGTTTATAATGCAAGAAATGATCAGGTCTCTTGGGCTAAAAGCTATCTCATCTATAGTTGACTTCATGTCCTAAAGACACTGAGAACATGTAGAGGAAAGCCCGACCATGGGACAGCGGACAACCAGAGTGCACGTGTTATCGTTGCTAATTCCTCGATGAATTGGCAAGAAAATCAAGCACTATTGCGATCATAATTTGGCAGAAAAAAACAATTTACCGTAACACAAATCATATTATTGATTATATTATTGGTGTGATATAATTAAATTAACAATAACAACCGTGCTTAGCAATCCCTCAAATAAATCATGAACAAATTCAACTGCACGCTGCAATTACTAGCGCTCAAAATTGATATACTGCAAACAACATGCGTGATTTATTAAGAAATCAACGAATGTAGACAGACGAAGGCTTTCTACTTGGGCGCGAACTTGGCCTTCATCGCGTCGACCTCCCCACTGTCAATCCGGAAGGCCTTGGACAGGATGTCGGAGGACACCGGCGGTGTGGCGCCGAAGAGCGTCATGGCGATGGCCTGCGTGCCCTGGAGCTGGCTGTTGAAGGCGGCCACGACAGCGGCGGGGCCGTGTCCCCTGTTCTGCTGGAAGTGGACGAGCCCCCTGGGGAAGACGAAGACGTCACCCTTACAGATGATCTTGGTGAAGAGCTTGTTGGCGGTGGTGATGAAGCCGACCTCGAGCGTGCCCTCCAGGACGAAGATGATCTCGGTGGCGCGCGGATGCGTGTGCGGCGGGTTCTGGCCGCCCGGGGCATAGTCGATGCGTGCGATGGAGACACCCAGGGTGTTCACGCCGGGGAACTTCTCCAAGTTGGCCGCCGTCACCACGGAGCCCGCCGCGTTGTTGGTGTTGCCAGGGTTCCTCAGTCCCGGGAAGAAGAAGTCGTCCGCCGTCACGTTCGCCTTGCACGGGAACCCGTTCAGCTTGATCGCTATAAAACCATGCACCGGTCAGCAGCGAGCAACATATTAAGCGTGCATAAAGGAGGCAAGAAACATGAAACGATTGATAGATTACTCACGGGAGGCGAGGTCAGCGACGCAGACGTCTTGGAGCATGTCAGGGTCGCCGGCGAGTGTCGGGGCTGCGAGCGCGAGCACGACGGCGCAGGCCGCGGCCATGTAGAGGTGGATCTTTGCCATGGTCGGTCGTTCGGCACTGGATGATGCTACTAGCAGATTGCTATGAGCAGATGGCAGATGAGTGACGGAAATGAGCGTAGCAGGAGCCTGTATTTATAGGCAGGACGATTAGCGAGCCTAATTAGTAGTTAAGATAGGAGCTTTGTATATGGACGCACGGATCAGCAGGTTCGTTAGCCGGAGAAGGCGACGACGGGGTAGGAATTTGTAAGAACAGGAAACGCAAGAGGCTGCGCAGCCACGTAGAATTGTTTATGCAGTGCAGGTGACTGCTACACATGCCCGATGATTTGGGCTATATATTGGACGCAGTCGTCAGTATGGCGCAGCCCAGAGCCGGACTCTGTTTGTCTAGCAGCAGGACGAGGCAGGTCGACAAAGGGTATAATGTATAAAATAGTTTATACATTCTCCCTGCGTCGATCACAAAAACAACACATGAGTTTTTTTTCTTAAATTTATCTGGGCAAAATATTTCATTAAAAAAGGAAGGGATTTTGTAACACACACCTAATCTCACACCTAAATAGACTTAGCCAAATTACGAAACAACAAAGTTGAAGAAACAATCTACAGCTAAAGACAAAGAAAAACTAGCCATCTGGAAGGATAAAAAGTACTATGTCGCCATGCCAGCTGAGATCCAACATCTCGCTCTAACAGTTTTAAACATCCGAGCAAACAAAGAAGTGGTTTTAAACCTGTCGTCTCTACTCAGCATGTAAGATCAATTCCTAACTCCATTACCATCATTTTCAACCGGTTGCATATGAGTGCAGTTAAGTTTTTGCAATCATGTGAAAGGCATCATCCGCACAATAATCCATTGACAAAAATAATTGATCCGGAATTGATACCAAACGACTGGTAGTGATACAGCAATCACTGCCGGTTCTTGTGCAACTAGAAGTGATCACTGGCAAGTAAGTCCTGGTAGAGGTAGTGGAAGGACACAAAGAAGGCAAACTATTCATGAATTAGGTTGTTGCGTAGCGTTCATGTGCAGGAAATCCCACGTGCCATGTACTGGTACATGAACATATGGATACGCACGCGAGCGTAGCTCAGCTGGTAAGGTTCCTTGTGGTACGGTGGAACCTGCCCACCTAGATTTAAATCCTCGACTCGGTACAGATGCTTGCATTTTTCTAGATTATTTTAGAATTCAACTGGCATTATTCTTTCAGTGTGGTACTCGACGTGCCCGTCGACGCGAGACGTCTATAGTGACTTCGTCAATCTCGAGTATCTATCGGCTCAGTCTCTAGAAGGCGTTCATAGGGATAGATTATATGCGTGTATTTATAGGGTTGAGTGTACGTGCGTGTATGTGAGCATTTGCGTATATATTGTGTTTCTAAAAACACATGGACACGCATGGACAACCGCTACCTCTGCATCGGTGATATGCTACACTGGTCAGATTTTGTTCAGATGATGAGAGAGAGAGAGAGCGCGCTCCTCCCAGGTGTACTATTACAACCAATTAAATCTCTGCACCACTTTTTTCTTTCCAAATAACCGTTCAGCTATTTTACCTTACTTCTACTTAAAGGAAATTTAGTCCTAAATAATATTGTCAATATCAAATGTGGTCAATATTTTAAATAGTGCGCTGTATATAAGGATTTAACGTAGGTTTCTCAACCGCTATTAGTGTCTGCAATTTCTACTGCAGTCATACGGCACCTCCACGAAACCACTATAGAGCCGCTATAGCCCGCTATTTAAAACACTAACATAAAAGAGTTAATTAAAGTACCTATTATAAATTATTTGATGTTATTGGTGCATGTTCTTCTTTTATTATTACATTCCTCCAAAACATGGCGTGGGTTTTGTTATTTATATTTATCATATAATTTGCATCCTGTTTTGTACAGCTTTAGTTTTCATCCGGCAAATTGAAGCCATTGGGTACGGTACACATCAAATCCATGATTGGTTTTGTTGACGCCAAAATTTTGCAGAAATATTTATGAAAAGAAAAGAGCCGATTAGGAAGGTTTTTGCATATGGCCCTTTGTATCATCGGGTCAAAGTTGCAAGAGATTCCGGTCAAGATGACGTGGCGATGGTCAAAGGCAGCACAGACTCGGTCAGAGGTGCGGATGGAAGCAGTTCGGATCGGACTTGGAGATGACGTCAGCAGAAAATCTAAGAGTCCGATCTTTTTTGAGGAAACCTTGTAAATATAGTAGGTTTAGTTGTTTTTTTTGGAACATGTTTGTTAAAGTCGTGATAAGTTAGGAGTCGTAGCTTCAGGCTATAAATAGTGAACCTTAGGGTTTTGTAAAGGAACGATCAACAATCAATACAACTTTTCTCGGTACTTCGTCGAAACCCTAGGAGTAGGAGTAAAATACTATCTCGGCGACTTCTTCAGCAAGTAGGGCTGCATCGATTTGATCTCCGGCTTGTTGGTAAGCTCGTTTCTATCAGATTATCTAGGCTTTAATTACCGGCGCATCGCTGTGGTTTCATCTAGTTCAATCTACTAAGTTCTTGTAAGGCTGCATTGTTTAATATCTTGCTAGTTCTTAGTAGATTTCACAATTTATCTGGTGATTATCATAGAGTTATTGGCTTTTACTAACCCTTTTCACAGCAATTCGCTAGTCGATTCCTTTATTGATCTCGCTAAAACTATCAAGTCATCGTTAGTCTTGGAATCTATTGCGAGTAAGCTTATCGGCAGATTCGTTTGAACTAATCTCATGCCCCTCCACAAGGATATCACTGTGCGTCCGATTACACGGACTATCAGGCACCATTGCAGGGTATGGCGCAGGCACCCATCCCCATCCCATCGCCAAGAGCATAGCAGCAGGCCCTGCCATTTGATGATTGGGCAAACAAGATAACCGAGGTGATTCAGAATTAGTTCGGCTTGAGGCCTAAAGATTGGGCGTACATGTATCGGCACCCCTACCTAGAGGCATTTGACAGAGTGTCGTTACCAAACACATAAAGAATGCCAGATTTCTCTAAGTTTTCTACTCAAGATAACATGTCAACCATTGAGCACGTTAGCCGATTCTTAGCACAGTGCGGAGAAGCTGCCGCTGAAGATGCTTTGAGAGTTCGGTTGTTCCCTCTGTCTCTGTCAGGATCAGCTTTCATTGCCCGCTAACTCTATTCGCAGCAGGGCTGATTTGGAGAAGCAATTCTAGAAGTATTTCTTCATCGGCCTGCATGAGATGCGTCTGGCGGACATGGTCGCCATCAGGCCGAGGAATGATGAATTGGTCCCAGAATACATTCAAAGGTTTCCGAGATGTCAGGAGATGATGCTTCAGTTTGAGCTTGACCGATGGGCAGCTGGCGGAGTTAGCTTTACAAGGGTTATTTCCAGCCATCAAGGAGAGGTACTCTACCCAAGAATTTGAGAGCCTCGGACACATCATACAGAGGGTATCGGCTCATAAAATCCGTTATCAGGATTCCAGAGGAAGCCGATACCAGAAGAAGGTCGCACATGTAGGCTCCCTAAAGTCAAATTCAGATGAAGAGGGTGAGGTTGGCTTGGCTGAGTGAACAAGAAACAAGAAGCCAGTCTCATGCCCGTGGGTCAAAGCCAGTACAGAGAAGTACAACTTCAACGTGAATAAGGTCAACTAGATATTCGACTTCTTCCTGAGGGAGAAGCAAATTCAATTTTTCCCAACTCATAATATCTCGTCGGCCAATGAGTTGAAAAATAAGAAATACTGCAAGTGGCACAACTCCAACTCCCATAGCACCAACGAGTGCAAGGTGTTCCGCCAGCAGATCCAGTCGGCTATCGAGCAAGGGAGAATCCAGATCGAAGACACCAAGAAGCCAATGAAGATTGATCAACACCCCTTCCCGGCAGCAGGGGTCAACATGGTGGTAAAGCCAAAGTGTTGACATCTCGGTTGGCTAAGGAGTCCGGGGCGATCAATCCCATAGTGCAGATATTGGCTGAGGAAGTCAAGAACAGTGACGGCTGGTACAAGTCGGAACGGGCAGCTGAAGGTGTGCATCGCCCAAAGGTGACATCACAAATGTTGCTAAATAAGTACAGGCTTCAGCAGGAGAGGGCTCGGAGATGCCAAGAAGTAGAACGGTGGGATCATGAGTCACATTGGCATTGTCCTTTTCTTCACTTACTGTTGGAACGAAGGGTTGAGATTACCTTTGCTCCGTCACTGCCCGCAATGCAACGGACGTTGAGAAGATTCCCACGATTACTACAGGCAGCAATGGTCCGTCCATGATCGGATTGAATACCGATCTCGTGAAGGAGAAAGGCTAATACACGATAGACGATCAGAGGAGTATGATCGTCGTGATCGGCCACAAAAAAAGGATTCTTGTGCACAAAAGATTAAGGTTTCCAATAGAGCGATCAGCTAAGCAAAGCCGAGTAGAGGAATTAGACGAGCCTGCGTACCGACGCGAGCACATCCCTGAGGAAAATCTGCAGTGGTGCCCTGGAGGTTTGACTCGATCCTAGAAAAGAAGAGTTCAACGTCTTAGGCAAACCAAACAGCAGGAAATAGAACCTGAGGCCGGCAAGATTTGGCCCCCCAAGCCTAAGGCCGATAAGGCTGGAGCATCGGCCGATACAAATATGGTCTTCTTCTTGCCGGTTGAATACCATAATCAATTGGAGGAGGGGGACGAAGAAGAAGCTACATCGCACTTGGTGTTGCATCCCCAGCAGGCTCGTTTTGACAAACCAGAAGGGGAGAAGCAACGACATCTCAAGGCCTTTTACCTCAAAGGATGCTAGTTGACGGTGGGGATGCTGTCAACCTCATGCCGTATACGACATATCAGAAGCTTGGAAAAACACAAGAGGATATGATCAAGACCGATATGACGCTCAAGGACCTTGCTGGGAATGGTTCTCAAGCCAGAGGAGTTCTGAACGTGGAGCTGACCATCGGCAGTAAGACTTTACCTACTACTTTCTTCGTTATTGATGGAAGAGTGTCTTACAGCTTGCTCCTGGGACGTGATTGGATTCATGCAAACTGCTGCATTCCTTCTACGAAGCATCAATGCCTCATACAATGGCAAGGGGACGATGTCGAAATAGTATCAGCCGATACAACTGTTAGCGTTTCTACTACCGATGCGCCATCTGGGGAGTTCAATGGAATCGAGTGCCTGTTAGGAAAAGCATGGGAAAGAGAATTCCTGCAGATGTCTGATTTGGGATTAAAGCCGATCCAAGCAGTCAGCTCTGATAGCTTGTTTTCATTAAGCATTGTAAAGGGAGCAACTCGAAGCGTGGTCTTGAATTAGCCGATGAGTTAGAAGGAGTTTTCTTCGGCTTAAGTTTAATGTTGCCTCAGAGTTGCATCCGATTGTTTAGTCCAGTTGGACCATTGGATGAGAATAAGTAGTCCTTGTAACTGACAGAACAGCGGAAAGAAGAAAATCCAATGTAATAGCAAAACATTGACTAAGAAATAGCCAATACTACAAGTATCACCTTTAGAGAAAAAAATATTTACACCCAATGTTTGTCCTTTGCCACATTGGGCACGATGTTCCAAAGCTTTTGAATTGCTGCACAGGGCATGAGAACGTTAATTGTTAAAAACCCGATGAACGGCTGAATGTATTACAACAATCCTAAAATCCGATGGATTGCCTCTACCGCATGCACGAGGATACAATCAATATCGACTATTTGTTTTTGGTCTTCTTCATCGGAGCCAGGGATTGACTTGGAGATGTTGTAACGGAGCTTGGCCTGATGAGTGAAGGCTAAGTATTCATCTTTTGCTCGGCCGATGAGGTAGGGAGGCATTCCAGTCTTGTTGTCTCAAGCGTGATGGCTTCCCGAACCTTCTTGAGTTCCTCCAAAAACTCTACCTCTTTGGTTTTCAGTTGATTCAGTTCTATGGAGATTGAGATTGATGAGGATTCAATGTTGATGATTTTCTGCTTCATATTCTTGGCATGGTCTCTATCTCTTTCCTTTTGGCTTCAGCGGGCGGCACAATTAGCTATGCGTCTCTTTGCCTCTGAGACTAAAGGTTGGAAGCCCTCGATGAAGGCCACCGGAGCCAGAACCAGTGCTAGATCTAGAGGGAGAAAGCATTTCACCTCGAAGAACATGGATCGGACTGGCTCAGCATTCTGCATCAAAACCAGATATCATCGAGAATGTTTTGAGGTTGTGCGGAATTGATTTCATCAACACCAGATGCTTCCTCAGCGTCCAATGAGAATAAGCTGCCTGAGGAAATATCCTGTTCCTAGGAAAGTCAGATAGGTGTAAGTTATAAAAGAGGTCTGGCAAAATTTCGAGAGGATCATGAAGCAATTATTTTCAACAGGGCTTCACCTCAAGATTGACGATCGGGGACGGTAACTTGAGAGTTACCATGGTCGATGAAGAAGGAACCTCTGGTGGGATTACGACATCGGCTGGCGGTTTGAAAGATCATGAAGCATTTATTTTGAATTCTCTGCATCATCGACAAGGCTCCATGCAAGCAAGAAGTGGGTTCAAGAAGATAGATGATGTACTGTTTTCTCAAAGGTTGGGTTGGCTTCCAAAGTTTGTATGTTGCTGATTTCCATAACTGGCAATTTGACTGGATCTACCGGAGCAATGTTGTTGGATGCTTGTTTAGCATGAAGGAAGGAGTGTTCTAATGGGTCAATCGTAACAATTGATCGTGGGTGGACGATATCCGATTCCTGATGAAGCATTGGGGATATGTTATGATTGGGTTTAAAGGTCAGTTGAATCGGCTTGGGAATACCTGGATGGTGTGGGTTGAAGAAACATGTATAGCCGACGTAGTTCATGAAAGGTCATTGCGGTTAATGGAAGATTGTTAGTGATTTTTCATTTCTTCCGACTGGTTGTTACTTTGACACTGTGAGATCGCTTGTCATTCATGAAATTATCTAGACTTGGCGCTCTACGACCAATCAAGGATGTGAGATCGCTTGTCATTCATGAAATTATCCAGACTTGGCGCTCTACGACCAATCAAGGATTCATCTTTTATTGAGGCATATATGATCGGATGTTCGCTAGCGCTCGTCCTTAGAAGACCCGCATCAATGCTCTGTTTGAAAGAAAATTTAAGTGAGTACATGTGATAGGAAGATGGGAAAAAAAGTAAGGCACGCCTTATTGGTTGTAGGAGCGGAGTTCGAGTTTTTCATGAGGCAATATTGGGATGATGGTTGACTTCGGAAGTGCATCTTCCATTCGGCCCACCAGGCTTTATACTGTGATGAACGGAAATGGAAGGAGTCCATTCTGATAGATCAAGGTTTCTTGGGGGCGGATTGGATCTGAGAAGAAGAAACGGATCGGTAGTTGGCCAAAACCGATGCATGGTAGAATTCGTAGGTATAGGGGCGGTTTCTCCCCAAAGAGAAGTTGACTGGTAACAGCCATGGAGTATACATTAGTTGGAAGATTCATTTGTTGGGGTTGTCAGTGTCATATACTTTGGTAAGGTTGAACAAAAGTGGCCTTTTGAAATGTTTGGCTTCTTCTTCATATGCATACCAGATACTAGTATCTTTGGTGAAGCCATCATAGAACAATTTGAAGAATTGAGCTATCTTACTGGGGGAAGATTTCTCACGGGGCATGGATCAAGCAGCTTTGCCAAAGGATTGGCATCGGCGGTACTTGCGTCGTTGTTCTTATAGATGATCGGCTGGGAATCGGCGATCGATGATTTTTTTTCTTTTATGGCTTTTTGGATATATATGTTCAGCTAGAGTTGGATAAACCACCATGGGCCGCCAAGATTGCTGAGAGATTGATTGGCGGCTAATTTTGCTGATACTTGATGAAGCAAGTTGTAGGTTGCGCCCAATAGATGGTTGCCCAGAGGAATATTGTCACCAGCAACGATTCGTTCAGCTATGGTTTGCATGTTCGTGGTAGGCCCGCAGGTTGGTCCGTAGAAGATGAACTTTTCTAACCACTTGTTCAGAAATGTGACGTGTTCTCGATCATCGACGGGTCCGGTTTGGGCGTGTTCAGCAATATAACCCTTCCAGCCGCTTACGTCTTTGGTGGTCAGTCTATGATTTGGTTTGGCAGTAAGTGAGAAGGGGCTATCATCATCAGACACGTTGAGACCAGTGAGCATAACTACATCTAGGAGTGTAGGAGTCATTGGTCCATTGCCAAAGATGAAGGCATTAAGGGTATCAGACCAGAAAAATGAAGCTGCGATAAGGATGTCTTCATTCTTTCCCATATCGGCTAAAGAAAGGGAAATACATTGATCTATGTTTTGATCATCCCAAAAAGTTCTTTTGGATTCGGCCATACGCATGTACCAATTCCTCCATCCAGGGACTAGATTGGGCCAAGATCTAAAGCTTTAGGTCCAATCGGATAGTTTCATTGAAGAATGTTTGTATGGGATCCGATTGGTTTCTGAAGTAATGAACTCGACTGGGTCAGGATGACCTATTGGACCTAGATATAGTTGGGAGGAATCTTCTTCTCTACGGATCAAAATTTTGTTCTGCAAATTCTACACAATACAAGTAAAGGTGATCAGGAGTTTACCAAGAGAGGCTGGTGAGAAGATCGGATGAGCAGAAAATTGCAGAGGGATGTAAGGAGCATTACCTCTGAAATCCCTGGGACTGCCATCGACGAGCTTGAAGCCGTCGCCGTCGCTGATGAGGAGCCTGAGGTTGCCATCAGTGATGAAGTTCTATGACGAGTTCAGCAAGGGCGTGGTGAAGAATCGCCGCTTGGAAGAAAGGGAGTTTCAAGCGAGGGCCGCCGGTGAAGGATTTCTTGGCGAAAAAGGAGAGAATGGCGAAAGAAAGAGGATGCCGTGTGTGCTAATGGGTTTTGAAGAGATGGAACCTGGCAACAGTCCAAAGAACGAGGAGCCTAACGGCGTAATTTGAAAAGACTGATCAGTGCGGCGGATATCAAGGCACGGTTTGCAGTCGGCTTGGCAAGGAATCGTCATGACTCAAGGAATTTCGGAACAAATCATTTATTCCAAAATTGGAAGGCATGTGTTGACGCCAAAATTTTGCAGAAATATTTATGAAAAGAAAAGAGCCGATTAGGAAGGTTTTTGCAGATGGTCATTTGTATCATCGGGTCAAGGTTGCTAGGTATTCCGGTCAAGATGATGTGGCGTTGGTCAAAAGGCAACACGGACTCAGTCAAAGGTACGGTTGGAAGCAGTTCGGTTCGGACTTGGAGATGACGTCAGCAGAAAATCTAAGAGTCCGATCTCTTTTGAGGAAATCATGTAAATATAGTAGGTTTAGTTGTTTTCTTTCGGAACAAGTTTGTTAAAGTCGTGATAAGTTAGGAGTTGTAGCTTCAGGCTATAAATAGTGAACCTTAGGGTTTTGTAAAGGAACAATCAACAATCAATACAACTTTTCTCGGCAGTTCGCCAAAACCCTAGGAGTACGAGTAAAGTACTATCTCAGCGACTTCTTTAGCATGTAGGGCGGCATCGATTCGATCTCCAGCTTGTTGGTAAGCTCGTTTCTATCAGATTATCTAGGCTTTAATTACCGGCGCATCATTGTGGTTTCATCTAGTTCAATCTACTAAGTTCTTGTAAGGCTGCATTGTTTAATATCTTGCTAGTTCTTAGTAGATTTCACAATTTATTTGGTGATTGTCATAGAGTTATTGGCTTTTACTGACCCTTTCACACAGCAATTCGCTAGCCGATTCCTTTATTGATCTTCGCTAAAACTATCAAGTCATCGTTAGTCTTGGAATCTATTGCGAGTAAGCTTATCGGCTGATTCGTTTGAACTAATCTCATTATCTCACGCTGTCTCGGTTAGGTCCGATCCTTGGATGATGTTGTTGGGTCAAGTTTTATCGGTTAGATTGGTTTGTCTAGCGATGGTGACATGATTACGATGGCTCGGTAGTGACAATCGACCCTTTTGGCTGATCTTGGGCTTCATGCTAAGCGTAGAATCTGAATGGTTAGATGCATCGGTTAATTTTTATTCAATTTATCATTCCACTGTTAGCGCTGTCTCGGTTGGGTCCGATCTGACTAATGGTGACGATGGATTTAGTACGATTAAACAATCATATTTAAGTCATGAAGATTTTATTCTTAATCCTGCTTCATATAGTTCGGCTGTATAGCTGATGGACATGCATGTATCAGAACCCCAGCCGATATGTTCCCTGTTGTTCAACTGATTAAATTTCTTTTCCCTTCACTACTCGAATCAACCTATTTCCCTAGAGCCAAAACCCTAGGGAAATGGTCGAAAAACCCAAGGGAAAGCATTTCCCTAGAAAATTTGGTAACGAAAGACTTCTAGGGACAAATTCGATGGGAAACGAGGATTGCCCTATGATATTAACAGAAAACCCTAGGGAAAGTTTCCCAAGGAAACTTTGAACCCTAGGGAACCTGTCAACAAAAAGTTAAAAAATGTGGGCCCCCGACCCCGAGCGGCGCCAACCGCGCTCCCTCGCCGGTCCCGCACTGCCGCCATGCTTCACCGGCCACGAGCGCCGCTGCCGTGCTCCATGGTTCCGCGCCACGCTCGCCCTGCCGCTGGTGCCTCACAGGCCATCGCCCTGCCTCCGTGCTCCGCTGGCCCGACGCCTCTTGCGCCCGAGCTAGGGTTGGGCACCACGGGCAGAGGCCTGAAGCGCCGCTGCTGCTTGGCTGCGCGCTGCCGAGCCGCGGCGCCACCGCGCGCTGCTGCTGCTCGGGCGCAGCAGCGACGCTCCATTGCACCGCACTCCGCCCCCTACCATGCGCCGACGGTCTCCCGCTGTGCTAGCCCCGCACCTCCGGATGCTACGCCAGCCCGCGCCGCATCCTCGCCGGCTGTTGGCCTTTGTTAGCAATGGTCTATAAAATGTCGTGTCGTATTTCTTACATCACAAATGAATCCGCAAGTGCATGAAATATCGTTGTAGCATTTTACTCATGAGTAATCTCGGGTGTCATATTTATATTTCCGCAGGGAAGGCGGTGGTTTAAATAGTTATTAAGCTTAGGAGAATATCATGATTAAATATCCAAAATCTGAGCAGGGGTAATTGATAATATAGTTGAGAGGTAGTGTGACACAATATATATCATCCTCATATTAGAGATAACTAGGATCAAAGCTAGGCACAGGAGCGTTCAAGGGCATATAAAGATTATTCCTATCGAAACAAGCATATAAAGATTATTCCTATCGAAACAAGCTACTCTTCACCTACACTCCACTAGCCTAGAGAGCTTTACAAATGAGGAGGAGGCTACATCTTGGTGTGTTCAAATAGGAGGACCGCCCCCCCTGTATTTATAGGTGTGGCACAGCACCCTTGCAGTCAGGAAAACAGGTGAAGCACCCTGGAACCAACATTGAGACGAGCTGACGAGGCGCCACATGGAAAAAGTAAGGTGGTGGAGTTGAACCTGGTTTGGTCGAACCAGGTGATTCGGCCGACCCAATCCTAGCTCCAACCGGCCTCGTCTTCGCTTGGGTCACTGCCTGGTGGGCCCTCATGCCTCTGGTGGGTGATAGCATTGAAGTTGAGTCGGTTTGCCTCGGTTGTGGGTCCTCCAATCCATGTGATGCTTGCGTGGCAGCGTGTGATTGGTCGGTGCTTTTCACCTTGGATCAAAGGTGTGTTTCTCCTTTGTTTTCAGCTGAATTCCTGCATTCATAAATTTCTCCAAGCACATGTGGAATGTAGGGGTTTTATTAGTAGCATGTGTATAAGAAATGCAAGTTCCTCCTTATTTTATGGTCAAATTGACACTTATTTTTGATCCGTAACAAGTGTCGACACCGGCACCACCTCCAGGAACGCTTCAATCAAGCCCTAGGGCCCCGCCGCCGCCTCGCTCGCCCCAGGCGCTGGCGCCGCACCGGCGCCACGCAGTGGCGCGTACAGCTGGTCCGCGAAAGGCTGGCGCACGAGCGGCTGCTGCAGGACCGCCACTGCACATGGCCACGCCCACAGCCGCCGAGGAGCAGTAGGCCAGGCGAGCGCCGCCGCCGAGCTCTGCAGGACCGCCACGGTGCAGGGGCCGCGCCCAAAGCCGCTGTGCTCTGCAGGTCCGCCGTGGAGCGGGGTCGCGCCCACGGCCGCCGCCACGACGAGGAGTGGTAGGCCGAGCGAGCGTCGCCGCCGTCCTCTACAAGACCGCCGTGGATCGGGGCCGCCCCCACGGCCGCTACCGTGGCGAGGAGCAGTAGGCCGGGCGAGCGCTGCCGCCGTGCTCCAGCGGTTCCGTGCCGCGCTTGCCCCGCTGGCGGTGCCTTGCGCACTAGCTTCACTGGCTTCTCTCGTCGTGTTGTGTGGATGAGAGAGAGAAAGGAAGGGGATGAGGATGAGAGAGAGAGGAGTGAGGGGATGAGATTGAAAATAGAGGGCGGTCGATACTAGTGGCATTCGTGATTTCCCTAGAAATACGGTGAAGTTTTAGGGTAAGATCCAATATTTCCCTAGAAAATGAGTTAGATTCCTAAAGAAATCAATATTTCCCTATATTTCCTGAATAAAGTCTAACGGTCTTTCCCTAGGAAATTTCATACAACACTAGGAAAACATGTGGATTCCAGTAATGCTTGTCAATTCTAGGTTAAATTGACTAGCACGCTTCGAACCAGATTTGCAGGACATGCACTGGAGATAAAAAGATCTCCAAGGCTTTAGCATGTCGTGCTCCGCAACATTCACCGTCCGATTATTGTGGCAAAATATTTCTATATTTTATATAGATTAAGCAGTAAATTATTTCCATCATCTATGTTTTCTAGGGTATGGTAAGGTTCGTAATAGTTGGTTGTATAAGTTCAAAGAGATCAAGAACCACTTTTCTCTAATTATATTATTATGTTCTTTCCATACAGTTTTTGCGTGTCAAATGATCGTAGAGCGCAAACCATTGTTGCACGTTGTTTTCAAAAGATGTTGAATTTATTGGATGTACTACTCCCTCTGTTCGCAATTTTATAAATGTTGCAAAGTGTATAGCCCAGCTCTATGAATTTGGCCACTCATTCAAGAAGAACTAATCATGATTCAAGAAGAACTAATCATATTTGTCATATTGACATATTATCAATGAACTATTCATGCAAAATATTTTCATTTAAAATAGTAATTTTAAAAGATCTTGTAGTAAGTTCTATGAAAAATAGAGTTGATAAGGTTGCATATTGAGGACCTTTTGTGGATGCACAAAAGACATCATCAACTTACAAATAGAAGAGTTTGTTATTTAACATAAATATATTTAGGGTAGTCAAAGTAAATGATCTAACGGGGTGGTTGTTAAATTGAAGTATGTCACAAGTAGTATTGGCTCAACAAATTTTATCAGGCTGTTTAAAAACAATATTCAGAATCATCATTCAAATTGGTATATCATTCAGAAAAAAAATCATCAATAACTCACATTTATTTATTATAGTTCTAGTTGCGGAGAAGTTCCAATTGTTTCTTTAAAAGGAAGAAGTGAGAAAAAATTTTGTTTAGTTCCTTACTTCTCATTGTTGTTGCAAGTTAAGCAATCCCTAAAGTTCAAAGGATATTTTTTTCTTGGGCCGAAGCAAATCATTGACGAAGTCACCACAGACGCCTCGCTATCGACGGGTACATCACCTACCGCTAAAATAATAGTATCGATTATATCCTGAAATAAATTTAGGAAAATGCGAGTACCTGTGCCGAGTTAAGGACTAGGATCCGGATAGGCTGGTTCCACCGTAAGAAATCTTACCAGCTGAGCTACGCTCAGTTCGCTCGAAGTAACATTGGTGCTTTACAAATCTGGATGAGGCACATTTGACCTTTTTACATTCGTTTTGGTGTGAGGATGGCAATACACAAAGGCTCCAAGCAAATTTAGGTGCGAGATTTTTAGCTCCCAGTAAAACACGTGGAATGACAAGGGGGAACCCAAGCAGGCAATTTATAATTGCAAGAAGTTACAAGTTAATAAAGGATACGTAGACTAGTGGTTACAAGAGTCTCAGTAGCATATCAGGTCCTGGGTTCGACTCATAGTGTGGGAGCCAATTTTCTAGAATTTAATGGTGTTGTGCTTTCAGTGATAGACGACGTTCCTCTCGACAGCGAGGCGTCTATGGTGACTTCGTCAATCTTAAGAATTTGCCGATTCAGTATTCGAAGATGCTCATAGAGGTACAGTTTGCGTACGTGTGTTCATAGAAATGAGTGTGCGTGTGTTGTGAGTGTCTGAGTTGTATTGTGCAATCTTAAAAAATAGTTTACTTTATATTTATAGGGATGGGATGAGTGTACGTGCGTTGTGAGTGTCTGAGTTGTACTGCGCAATCTTAAAAAACAGTTGACTTTATGTCCTACGGAGGCTGAGAACACGTAGAGCGAGGTACGGTCGTGGGACAACCGGAGCCAAAGGCGACCACGTGGTTCTATTGCTAATTCCTCCATGAACTGGCAAGCAAATTAATCACCATTGTGATCATTATTTTGCTGAAAAACAATTTATATAAAATAAACCATAAACTGATGATCTTATTTGTGCCACACAAATTAGAATAACAACAACAAGCATGGTCAGCAATCCCTCAAACCAAAGATCAACAAATTTAACTACACGTTGCAATCACTAGCGCGCTCACTACAGATATCCGGCAAACAGCAGGCTTGATTTATTCAGAAATCAACGAATGCAGACAGTCGAAGGCTTCTACTTGGGCGCAAACTTGGCTTTGATGGCTTCAACCTCCTCGTTGTCAATCCGGAAGGCCTTGGCCAGGATGTCCGAGGACACTGGCGGCATGGCGCTGAAGAGCGTCATGGCGATAGCCTGCGTACCCTGGAGCTGGCTGTTGAAGGCAGCGACGATGGCAGCAGGGCCGTGTCCCCTGTTCTGCTGGAAGTGGACGAGCCCCATAGGGAAGACGAAGACGTCCCCCTTGGTGACAATCTTGGTGAAGAGCTTGTTGGCGGTGGTGATGAAGCCGACCTCGAGCGTGCCCTCGAGGACGAAGATGATCTCGGTGGCGCGCGGGTGCGTGTGCGGCGGGTTCTGTCCGCCCGGGGCGTAGTCGATGCGCGCGATGGAGACGCCCAGGGTGTTCACGCCGGGGAACTTCTCCACGTTGGCCGCCGTGACCACGGAGCCCGCCGGGTTGTTGGTGTTGCCGGGGTTCCTCAGCCCCGGGAAGAAGAAGTCGTCCGCCGAAATGTTCGCCTTGCACGGGAACCCGTTCAGCTTGATCGCTGCAACCACGCACCGGTCAGCAGCGAGCAACATCTTAAGCGCGCATAAAGGAGGCAAGAAACATGAAACGATTGATAGATTACTCACGGGAGGCGAGGTCAGCGACGCAGACGTCCTGGAGCATGTCAGGGTCGCCGGCGTGTGTCGGGGCGGCGAGCGCGAGCACGACGGCGCAGGCGGTGATGTAGAGGTGGATTTTTGCCATGGCCTGTCGGTCGGCACTGGATGATGCTATTAGGAGATTGCTATCAGCAGATGGCCGATGAGTGATGGAAATAAGCGGAGCGGAGCCTGTATTTATAGGCAGGAAGATCAGCGAGCCTAATCTGTTAAGACTGGAGCTTTGTGCATGGACGCAAGAACAGAATAAGCAAGAGGCTGCGCAGCCACATAGAATTGTTTATGTAGTGCAGGTGACTGCTACACATGCCGGATGTTTGGGCTATTTTGGATGCAGTCATCGGCATGGCGGAGCCCAGAGACGGTCTCTGTTTGTCTGGCAACTTTCAAGGACGAGGCAGCTCCAGAAAGGATATAAGATAGTTTATGCATTCTCCCTTCATCGATTGCAAGAACCGGACATGAGTTTTTTTATAAAAAAAATTATCTGGACAATCATTTTATTAAAAAAGAAGGGATTTTATAACACACACCCGATCTCACACCTAAATAGACTTAGACAAATTAGAAATTACAAAACAACAAAGTTGAAGAAACAATATACAGCTAAAGACAAAGAAAAACTAGCCATCTCGAAGGATAAAAAATACTATGTCACCATGCCAGCTGAGATTCTAACAGTTTTAAACATCCGAGCAAACAAAGAAGTGGTTTTAAACCTGTCGTCTCTACTCAGTATGTAAGATCAATTCCTAACTCCATTACCATCATTTTCAACCGGTTGCATATGAGTACAGTTAATTATATGCAATCATGTGAAAGGCATCATCTGCACAATCCATTGACAAAAATAATTGATCCGGAATTGCTACCAAAGGACTGGTAGTGATGCAGCAATCACTGCCGGTTCTTGTGCAACTAGAAGTGATCACTGGGAAGTAAGAGCAACTCCAACCCATCTCTCATATTTGAGCCCCTACTTCATCATATGAGGACTCTCATCCACATTTGACTCTCTTACTTCTTTTGCACTCCAACCAATCTCTCATATGTCTCCCTACTTTCCCCACTCATCTTTATTTTTTATTCATATCTTGTAACTAACATGTGACATATTTTCACCCATTATATTGATAGCCATTAGAGTGTCGGTCTCTTTTCCTCTTTTGTTAGGCTGTGTGCCACTAGACAAAGGTCGAAAATTTTTCAAGCATTATTGTATCACCTTGATGTAACGTTACTTGAAATTAATAAAGTTTCCCTTATCAAAAAGAATACTTCAATAATTTCGTGGACAAAAAGCCAGGTATCAATTTTCAGAACACAAAACTGCATTGACATGTATCGATGAATTAAATCCATCTATCCCTCCTCTGCTCCCTCCCTCCCTCCCTCCCTCCCGTCACTTTGCCCGGGCAGCAGCGCGCCAAGATGAGGATGCGGACACGGCAGTGGGTGGCGCTGCACAAGGATGACCGTGGCGATAGGCAGCGGCTGCGCTGCAGTAGGATGACCGCGGCGACAGGCAACGGCGGCACGGCAGAAGGATGACCGCAGTGACAGGCAGCGGCAGCGCTGGATCTACTATGTACAGACTCCCCTCGAATCCACGCCGGAGAAGGGGCTGTACCTCGATTCGGAGGTTTCCGAGCCAGGGCACGCGTGCTGGCAGTTGGTCCTGTGACCAGATGAGAGCTCGAGTAGGAGCTCCTAAATGTAGGAGCTCGGGGCGACGGATGAGAGTCGGGGCTCGGTTGAGGTGTCGGTTGGAGACGTTTTTTTTTACCCCAAAACTCTCAAAACTGGGATAGGAGTCCGGTTGAGGCTTGGGTTGAAGTTGCTCTAAGTCCCGGTAGAGGTAGTGGAAGGACACGAAGAAGGCAAACTATTCACGAATTAGGTTGCTGCGTACGTTGATGTGCAGAAAGTTCCACGTGCCCATGTATTGGTACATGAACACGTGGACACGAAGCGAATTGAGCGTAGCTCAGTTTAGTAAGGTTTCTTATGGTGGAATCTGTTCAAGTCCTCGACTCGGTACAGGTGCTCGTATTTTTCTAGATTATTCCAGAATTTAACTGACATTATTCTTTCAATGGTACGCGACATGCCCGTCGACAGCAAGGCGGATGTGGTGACTTCGTCAATCTCGAGGATCTGCCAGCTCAGTCACTCGTAGGTGCTCATGCATAGGGGTAGGGTTACGTGTATTCATAGGGCTGAATATGCGTGCGTGTATATGAACGTCTGCATTTGTACTATGTTTTAAAAAAACACATGGACACGTATGGACAACCGCTACCTCTGCATCGGTGACATGCAACACTGGTCAGATTTTGTTCAGATGATGAGAGAGTGAGCTCCTCCCAGGTGTACTATTACCACCAATTAAATCTCTGCACCACTTTTTTCTTTCAAAATAACACTTCATGTATTTTACCTTACTTCTACTTAAAGGAAATTTAGTCCTAAATAATATTTTCAATCAAATGTGGTCACTGTTTTAAATAGTGCGCTGTATATAGGATTTAACGGTAGGTTTCTCAAAACGCTATTAGTATCTGCTATTTCTACTACAGTGGTCATGCAGCATCTCCACGAAACCGCTATAGCCCGCTATTTGAAAACACTAAGTGTGGCAAAACTATAACAACATAAAAGAGTCAACTAAAGTACCTATTCTAAATTATTTGATGTTATTGGTGCGTTTCTTCTTTTATTATTACATCCCTCCAAAGCATGGCGTGGGTTCTTCTTTTGTTATTTATATTTATCAGATCATTTTGAATCCCTGTTTTGTACAGCTTTAGTTTTCATCCAGCAAATTGGAGCCATTTGGTACAGTACACATCAAATCCATAATTGGTTTCTTTATTTTATATAGATTAAGCAGTAAATTATTTCCACCATCAAAGTGTTCTAGGGTATGGTAAGGTTCGTAATAGTTGGTTGTATAAGTTTATACACAGATCTAGCTATCCTTAACCACTTTTCTCTAATTATATCACTATGTTCTTTCCATACAGTACAGTTTTTGCGTATCAAATAATCATAGAGCGCAAACTATTATTATAAATGATGAAAGAATTGAAAATATTTCTCACTAAGATTAGGTCCACCTTACCTCTCACAGATGGACCCACGTACCAGGGTCACGTACCAGGGTGGAGGTTTGACAGCACCACGGTGGACCGAAAAAATGAGCAGAAGTAAAATGATTCCGCCAAAACGCGGAATGTTTTGTCACCGCGCGCCCCGCATACCCGCCCGCGCGTACCCGGTTCCCCGCCTGAGTTACTCAAAATCAGTCAATCAACTAATACAATCAATCAATTCAATTTTGAAGCGTAGCGTCAATTCATCCACCACTTTCATCCCCCTCCCGATCCGCGCCGCCATGCTGCGCCTTCCCCTCGCCATCTGCATGAAGCTCGATCGGTGCTCGGGTTCAGTGGGCAGCGGGCGGCACTCAGACAGAGGCGCTGTTGTGCTTTTGCGATGAGATCGAGTAGCTTCGGCGGCGGGTGCTCGAAAGAGGGGAATGGAAGGACAGGGTTTGCCGTCGCGTGGATGGGGGCAGGACCCCACCGCTTGTTGCATGGAAGGGATGCTGGATACCGCCGAGTTGCCATCGCTCCCGAGCGCACCGTGCCATCGTTGTCCCCGATGTGGTGCTAGATTCGCCCTCTTTGTTCCCGACAATATTCGCACCATGGATGGGAGATTGGGAGGAGGCCAGGAGCTCGGCCGCCTCCCACTTGCTCCCGTCCACGGTCGTCACTGCTTGCACGCTCACGGTGACCGGCATGACGCGTGGTGCGGCGGTGGTGGCGGCGGCGGCGGTTGCTTCATCCCCTCATCGGCATGCGCCGCCGATCCATTGGCCTACTCCGAGTGCCATCAACATCTCTGGTTCGTGGGTGGGTGTGCAGGGCTGCTCGGTGTGCGGGTGCATCTGCTTGCACGACCCTGCAGGAGGAGCTTCACCACCGTCCGGTACCTTGCAGTCTTGCAAATGGTGGCCAGTACGCCGCCGCCGCCTTCCTGCGTGCGTCGTGCAGGCCAGCGGCGCTGTGACTAGAGTGCTGGCCACAAGCCGGGACAGGATGAAGCATACGGTTTCAAAGACAGTCGATGGTCGTTGTGCAAGGATGCTTTAGCCTCAGGTGCCCTTACTCACCAGCTGTTTGATGAAATGTCTTGCCTAAACATGTAGTCAATTGCATCTTCTGTCTTTGGTTTATTTACATGCATGTGAGTCAAGTGACCAACTTGATGATCCTTAGTATATTGTAGAATTAGATGTCTGACCGTAGTACCTGGGAGCATTAGTAATTGTAGAAGAGTCCAATCTGCCATGTTACGCTTGAAAGCCTCGGAAGAGAAATAAACATGATAATCTCTTAGTTTGTAGCTAGCTACCTCTATTACTCTATTAATGATATATAAAATGGGTTGGCCATGATATACCATTCTGCTAATTGAATTGTTGAATTAAATGAGAATATCACTAATTGAGATGCTTGCTGTTATATTGGAATAACTTGCCATGCATGCCTTCTGGCATCTGCTCACTTGCTTGATGAAAGGCTTCTTTTCAGGAATTTGCAACTAATCTTGCCACAATATAGAATGGGCCAGCTAATGGAGATGCATGGCGTAGTCTAAATAGACATAGTGAAAGCTGACAAATGAAAGTTACCTTTTGTTTTATGAAATCTGTTATACATTGTGCAACTAATCTGTTTTTCTGTAATGTGTGCTCTTAAAAAAATTGTATTACACTAATGTGTCACTTTGTCAAATTGTATAGGTTGAGGTGGGACATGACGGGATGGCTCTCTGGAAGGTAGCATCACCATTGGACCTTTTCATGACGTGGAGATTTGTATTGCGATAATGGAGAGTTGACATAGATTCAATCAGTGCATCCTAAAGAAAGTAAGTCCCTTCCTATTGTTTTGCATCTTGCCAACAGAGTGCTACTTCGAGAGCCCTTTTAAAATTATAGTAACAGCACCATTCGTTGATGCAAATCACATATTCATTCAGCTTCCAGCATTCCAACATACGTTTGACAATCACTTTCTGTGTATAATTACTGCTAAATTTGGACACTATATTTTGTCGCTCTCTAGAATGTTGCCCATGCACATGAAAAGTTTATTGATTAGTATCAGAACATTTGCCTGTTTGAGATCCAAATCAATTGCTGCTTTGAGATCACCTAGCGATATGATGATTTGTATTCAATTGGATGCCAGAATCTTTCAGGATGATGCCAGTTGTAGCCATTTGTTTTCTGGAGTGATGTGAAGATTAGTTTCTAGGTGGTCAATTTTGAACCATTATTGTTTGTAATCTTGCATGCTTCATCTTCATATCTGTTAGTTTCACTGCTTTCAAAGGTAGGAGATATAATGGACTCTTGTTTGGTCATCTTCCATAGTTAGTGTATTGTACAATTATGTGCAATGTTCAAGGAATTTTTCACTACATCAATTAGTGTCACCTGCAAATCATATTGTCATATTCGTTATTCTTTTTTTTCTTCATCCAAGCAATCATCTAAGGTGTGAAGCGCAGGGTACGACGGTGCTCACATTCATTTTCATAGAAGTGCCTCCGTGCTACTGCCAAGCGTTTCTACATCTCATCTCATAGGTATGTTACAATCTGAAATATCTAGAGAAAATTGGTATATGCAAAGCTATGCTCAAGTTCTTTGGATCATTGTCATACACAGTCCATCATACAAGTGATGAGTGGTAAATATCTCACTATCTGGTTTGTATAGATATTGATTTCTTTTAGTTCAAAATATGATATTGAAAAAAAGTGCGCGCCTTGGAGGGTTATGGGTGCTGCTGGTTCCATGCTACCATGGATCATGGATGAATGAGGCATTTTTTGTTGCCTAGCTTTAATTTCTTTGGTTTACAAAGTGCTGATGTTGATTAAAAGTAAAAGTAGGATGATATAAATCTGTAATTGATTTATATACTAGATTTTCCTTGCCGTATCAGGTGTATCATTCATTTTTGTTGCATTTGCGTCACTTTCAACATAAAAATTCTAATATGAATGAATATGTTGCAGGAAGGCATTAGAAGTAGGAGACTTGAGAAATATACTGAAAAATATCAGCAGCAGCTACATGTACTTTGAAAGGAAATATTATTACACCTTAGCTTGAAATTCTTTGCATACTCGCATGCTATTCACAGCTCTCAAATGGAAAAGGTTGTTTTCTTAAAAGCCATCATCTGATGTAGTTATCACTACTATGAAAATATGTGGCCTTGTGAGCACCCTCCTCGGTAATTCCCTATTTCAGTATATCTGGTTTCGTTTGGTTCCTTTATCCTCTACTATTTGATTGCCTATCTGGTTTCACCTGGTTTCATGTTTTGATGCCTATTAATTTATTTAGGTGATTTTGGCTATGACAAGCTCTCCAATTTCTAGGCTCTAAAGCTGGAGATGACTACTAGAAGAACTAACGCTGTAGAAATCTGATCTAGTTATGGCAGATGGTAGGAATGACAAGCACCCCAATTCCTAATTGTATTCAGTTATTTAGGATACATGCAAATCTCGATCCTTTTCCAAATTTAGTGGATACCAGTATGTTTTGTAGTAAGGTTCCTACAACTGTCCAGTTACGGAAATATCTTTTGTAATGGTTTTCGGAACAGATTTATAATGACTAGGATGCAAATTCCAATCTATCATGCACAGCTTTTAGATGTTCAATCATATTTTTTATGTGAAGAAGCCAATCTTCAAAATGCACATGCCAAGTCTTGCCATATTAAGAATTAATTGAGTATTCGTGATTCTCATGCCGCCATAGTGGAATTGGATGCATTGGTGTGTTTTGGCAAAGCAATAAGGGAAGTGATGGATCCCTCTGACCTTTAAGTAAGATCCACCCCTTCTTTGCCCTTCCTCCCTCATGTGATCTGATTGCCAGGTAATTATCATTGATTTGGTTGATCTAGAAACATAAGGAAATGAGGTTGATCTATTTAAATTGTAGTAAACAAAATTTGAATCTAAGGCCTCTTGATTTCTGATAATAAATGGGGCCATAATTTGACATGTGATCTCATTTTTTTCGGCTATGTTGACATTGGATGATATTTTTTTCCTACAAGCGGGCAGTAATTTTGGACTATTCATAGATTATGGCATATGGCACTGAGTTACCAGTGCAAAATGATGGACTCTTTTGCTTTAGTTCTCTACCAGCTACTCTGTACCATCACTGAACTAGATCATACACAAAAGAACAGTGAAGTTTCATGTGCAGAGTGAAGTGGAGAGATTAGGTGAATTACCTGGTCTAGCCAGTTCTTGTGTTTCGATTTGCAGTGGTATTCAGTAGGGTAGGGTTGGTGCGTTCCATAGAGTAGAATTTGATTTGCAATGAATAAGAATCACGCTTGTACTTGGAGGGATTTACATGTACGGTTTCTCCATCTCCATCTACGTGCTGTTTAGATATATTACAGCAATATAGAGTCTATAAGAATGAACTTGTAATGTGTTTATTTATTAAAATAAAATAGCAGTAGGATACTCATTGACTTTTCCCTCTTTTGAATATTGCAGAATGGGTTGAATAAAGCAAAACGTAAAGATATTCGAAGAAAGAAATGGACTGTCGTACCTGCTTCATGTTGCTCATGATAGAGGTTGAGTGGTTGACTCCACAAGCAGATCAAGGTCTAGATTCTAAAAGTTTGAGTTACAATCTTTGTAAAATTCCTTAATATCCGTTTCCATCGCTATTTTCTCGTTTCAAGAAATTCTACAGTAGTTGATTTCCCGGTCTTTTGTTAAGAATTTCCTAAAGGTGTCTGTTTACATGATATCATATTAAACCACAATAACTATTGTGAGAGGAAAAATATTTCTTCTCCTCTATTCCATTACTATTTGTGATTCTCATATATGTGTATGGTATTATTAAATAATTTTTTTATTTGGCTTGACTTTGTTGACTAGATTTTTATAAATATAATGATCTGCTAAAACATATCCCTACGGCACGTGCGTCTCCACTAGATTTTTAACGGTGAGACCAGTGTCTATCAAAGTGGATCAACAACTATGGGAGCTTAACTATCAAATTATTGTTTACCTAACATAAAATTCATGTTTATTAGGGTTTTTTCAAATATATCCCTACTGCATCTACATCTTTAGTATAAATATAAAATTATCATTTACTTATTCTTTTTATAAAAAAATAAAACTATTGTATAGTGGATTCTTCTAATAACGTGCCTGCGGCACGTGCGTCTCGTGCGTCTCCACTAGTTGTTTCCAAAAGATGGTTAATTTATTCCATGTACTACTCCCTCTGTTCGCAAATTTGTAAACGTTGCAAAGTGTATAGCCCAGCTCTACTAATTTAACCACTCATTCAAGAAGAACTAATCATATTTGTGATATGTACATATTATCAATGAACTATTCATGCAAAATATTTTCAATAAATATAGTAATTTTAAAAGATCTTGTAGTAAGTTCTATGAAAAATAGAGTTGATAAGGTTGCATGTTGAGGACCTTTTGTGGATGCACAAAAGACATCATCAACTTACATACCATCAATATATTTAGGGTAGTCAAAGTAAATGATCTAAGGGGCTGGTAGTTAAATTGAAGTATGTCACAAGTAGTATTGGCTCAACAAATTTTATCAGGCTGTTTAAAAACAATATTCAGAATCATCATTCAAATTGGTATATCATTCAGAAAAAAATCATCAATAACTCACATTTATTTATTATAGTTCTAGTTGTAGAGAAGTTCCAATTGTTTCTTTAAAAGGAAGAAGTGAGAAAAACTTTTGTTTAGTTCCTTACTTCTCATTGTTGTTGCAAGTTAAGCAATCCCTGAAGTTCAAAGGATATTTTTTCTTGGGCCGAAGCAAATCATTGACGAAGTCATCACAGACGCCTCGCTATCGACAGGCACGTTGCCTACCGCTAAAATAATAGTGCCGATTAAATCCTGGAATAAATCTAGAAAAATGCGAGTACCCGTGCTGAGTTAAGGACTAGAACCCGGATAGACTGGTTTCACCACAAGGAATCTTACCAGCGGAGCTACGCTCAGTCCGCACGAAGTAATATTGGTGCTTTACAAATCTGGATGAGTCACATTTGACCTTTTTACACTCATTTTGGCGTGAGGATGGCAATACACAAAGGCTCCAAGCAAATTTAGGCGCGAGTTTTAGCTCCAAGTAAGACACGTGGAAAGCCAATGGGGAACCCAAGCAGGCAATTTATAATTGCAAGAAGTTACAAGATCTCTTGTGACGAGAAACTCTCTTATCAACAGTTGACTTTATGTCCTAAGGATGCTGAGAACATGTAGAGCGAGGTACGACCGTGGGACAACCAAAGCCAAAGGCGAGCACGTGGTTCTATTGCTAATTCCTCGATGAACTGGCAAGCAAATTAAGCACCATTGTGATCATTATTTGGCTGAAAAACAATTTACTATAAAAGAAACCAACAAACTGATGATCTTATTTGTGCCACACAAATTAGAATAACAACAACAAACATGGTCAGCAATCCCTCAAACCAAAGATGAACAAATTTAACTGCACGTTCCAATCACTAGTGCTCACTATAGATATCCTGCAAACAGCATGCGTGATTTATTCAGAAATCAACGAATACAGACAGGCGAAGGCTTCTACTTGGGCGCGAACTTGGCCTTGATGGCGTCGACCTCCCCGTTGTCAATCCGGAAGGCCTTGGCCAGGATGTCGGAGGACACCGGCGGCGTGGCACCGAAGAGCGTCATGGCGATGGCCTGCGTGCCCTGGAGCTGGCTGTTGAAGGCAGCAACGACGGCAGCAGGGCCGTGTCCCCTGTTCTGCTGGAAGTGGACGAGCCCCCTGGGGAAGACGAAGACGTCCCCCTTGTTGACGATCTTGGTGAAGAGCTTGTTGGCGGTGGTGATGAAGCCGACCTCGAGCGTGCCCTCGAGCACGAAGATGATCTCGGTGGCGCGCGGGTGCGTGTGCGGCGGGTTCTGGCCGCCCGGGGCGTAGTCGATGCGCGCGATAGAGACGCCCAAGGTGTTCACGCCGGGGAACTTCTCCACGTTGGCCGCCGTCACCACGGAGCCCGCCGGGTTGTTGGTATTGCCGGGGTTCCTGAGACCCGGGAAGAAGAAGTCGTCCGCCGAAATGTTCGCCTTGCAGGGGAACCCATTGATCTTGATCGCTGCGCGCTCAAATGGATCAGGCAGCTGCGGCAAGCTCAGTCACAAAAATCTTGGCAGAGATCAAAGTCATCGTTGGCTTACGGGATGCGTAGTCCGCGACGCAGACGTCCTGGAGCATGTCGGGGTCGCCGGCGAGGGTCGGGGCGGCGAGAGCGAGCACGACGGCGCAGGCCGCGGCGACGTAGAGGTGGATCCTCGCCATGGCCGATTGGTCTGTAACTCGGTACTGGACGATGCTACCAGCAGAGATTGCTATCAGCAGGTGGCAGATGAGTGATGGAAACGGGCAGAGCCGGAGCCCGTACTTATAGGCCGGGAGATTAGCGACCCTAACCGGCCGCCAAGACACGGGAGCTGTGGAGACGGACGCGCACGGAGGACGGGCAGGTTAGCTGGGGACGGAAGGAAGGAAGGCGACGACGGGGGTAGGAACGAGCTTGCGAGGACAAGCAAGCTAAGCGAGCGCCTTCCCGGCTGTTAGAAACTTAGGGTGGGTGCGTCGCGCCGGGAGGATAGAGTTGTTTATGCAGCGTAGGCGAACTGCCACACATGCCCGATGATTGGGGCCGCGGGTCTCGGACGATCGTCGTCGGCACGGCGCGGCTTTGAATTTTCTGCGCGCGTCGCCGCTCGGCGTACGTGGACGGATTGAAGCGGCGACAGCGGCGGACGGGACGGTATGGGCCACCGCCTCCGGCCGGCGGGGCCTCGTCGACGCACTTTCCGCTCCGTTTCGTCCTCGCGTCGGACGCACTTGCGGATCGACGCTTCCGCAGCCATGGCTGCCAGGATCGATGACCCATCGCGTTGCCTTGGTCCTTGGATCAGCCGTCCGTCCGGTTAATCAGAAACGGAGGCGAATTTGATTTCCACAGCGTGGGGGGGACAGCGCCCTGATTGTGCGGGGCTCACATGCCCCCGTGCACCAGGAAGCACGGGCGAGGAATCGCACATGCGACGCGGTTGTCTCCAAGCACATGGTAGATGGTAGCCGTACTGGGTTTTTTTTTTTCTTTTCCTCTCTGGATGGAGATTGTTTCGGAACCACGTTATATTATAGTGGTAGCAGTGCTATTATTGGAGATCAAACTAATCGAGTTTAGATCTATATGCTGGAGTTTAGATCGCTAGAATGGAGTTTGGTAACAACCGGATAAGCAGTGGGAGCACATCTAATGAATAATCCCTATTTCATTTGCCACTTTACTGGATGTTTAGTCCTACTAATTTTTCTGTTCTGTTCTCTGACGAGCCTGCTTGTGTGGTGGTACTACAACTTTTAAACACTAAACTGACCAAGTTGGGGTTTTGCTCAGGCGTATAATCGGGTTTATTGTTGGTCGACTAAACAAAGAGGAGGATAGTGACTACGAGTACATTTATCCCCGGTTGTCCCAGAAGCTAGCCGTCGCCTCTCCTGTCCCGATCGATACTCTTTGCAGCGACAGATTTAAAGATGGGGATCGAAAACGATGGGGATGGATTGCTGGAAGCAGCAGCAGCCGCCGGTCAATGGCCGCTCCAGAAGACCAGAAGGCTTCTTTTCTCCTTTTTTTTCTCTCTCTGGCTGATCAGAGCAATGACTAAACCAGGTCTACCTTTTCATTCCTTTTCTACCGTCAGGTAATAAAGAGGAGAAGAATATGGTTGTTTGTTTCCTCTTTTCGTTCATCTGCTACCGTCACCGAAGAAGGGAGAAGAACATGGTGGTTTCCTCTCGGTTCCAGGCTGATCCGGAGGAGCCGCATGCATCTTACCGCAATCCGAAGTAAACTGACCGTGCACCGGTCAGGGGAAGTGGCCAAGTGGGGAACTGCCGCTAGTGTTCTTATGGAGCTGACCCGTGACCTGCGGTAATAAAATGCCATTACCATCCTAAAGATAGTACTAATGAAATGCGGCAGTTCCTTCATTGCAAGTTCTTGCAACGTATATGCCCAAGGAATGAAGCTGCTGACAATGTCTTGCAATTGCAGCAGCAGCATGTTCAGCTTCAGACTTCGTTCAGACTTAAATTGTTTCTTTTCCTCAGAAATGGAGAAAATAAAAACAGATCCAGCGTCTCATGTACTGGCAGTGCCAAGTGTGCCTCATAAAATCGGTCGCTGGCTTCGCCAACCCAGCCTCCCACGGTGCGTCCGGATGAGACGGTGGCCGGCCGGCCCGATCAAGACCGCCCTTAATTCAGATCAGATCCAGCGGCAACCTAGGAGCGAGGAGTAGTCAGTTGGGCCGTCGCCGTCAGGCACCTGCCCTGCTGACGCGCGCGCGGGCGAGTGGCCGCGGGCCGACGGAGGCGCTCGCCGCCGGCCGGCGCGGTCCGTTCCGGAGTGCGCTCGGCTCAGCGACCTGCCCCTCTGTTCGTTTCGCCTTGTCGCTGGGGGTGGTTCAGAACGGAGGTACGGTTAGTTAGCGCGGGATTACGTAGGAAAAATTATCGTCTGACGCATACGCATGTATCTATCCTCCGTGCTCCTTTTAGGTTTGCTTAGTTGGAATGCACAACAGCGAAGGGCTTTGCTTCCTTGGGCACCCTGACAAAAGGATCGACTTTGTGACCACGTTTAGTTTAGAACGTTCGAAGGGCGGCGCAGACAAATATTATCGAAATTGCATGCCTTTTGGCGTTAACGAACTTGGAGATAACAACTCTATAACTAATTCTGACGGCGCAAGATCGGAGAGTAATGTTAAACTAACAGGTGTTTGAGCTTTTGGTCGTGTTTTGAGCTGTGTGTGGTTTAACTAACCGGTCATGCTCTGCCAAACATCAAGCTAAGTATCCACTAAAAAAAGATTAAGCCAAGTTTCTATTTAGATTTAGGCACAAATTAATCATTCTCATCTTGTTAGTGATATACGCATTTGTTAACTCATATAAACCTTTACTTGAACAAATCTGGGCAGAACAAAAATGGCCTAATAAGAACGCAAACAAACACTCAAACATGCAATCTTCGTACGAAAAATCCAATTTATACCCTCGAACTGTCATAAAAATATTATTTTAACCTTCAACTATAAAATTGTATAACTAGAACAGTCCAACTGTTGAAACATGGTAAAATTTGACTCTTTGAGTGGTTTTCAAAGGTGGTTTTTTATTTTATAAAAATTAAAAAGTATTTAGGTTTCAACTAAAAATTTATGAATAATTCATTTTAAAATAGAAAAATATGAAATAAATTCTAGCATTTTTCTAAAAATGTAGCCTATCTATTGACACTCTACTTGTCAATTATTAGGATCCAATTTTTTCATATTCCTAGTATTTATTTAGTTGTAGCTATGGCTATTATTTTTTTAATAAATAAGATTCACATAGAGTATCAAGAGATAGGTCATGTTTTAGAAAACTTTTGGTGCCAGTTTCATATATTTTTGATTTAAAATTTATTAATTTAAATCTTTTGATCTAACTAGAGTTTTTAAATTTTTTAAAAAAAATCTCTTTGAAACCACCTTTGGGTGAAATTTGTCCGGCAGTTGGATGGCCTCTGTTATCCAATTTTGTAATTGAAAATTAAAAATCAGACTATTATGCTAGTTTAAAAGTGAAAATTGGATTTTTTTTTCCCCATCATCGTATGATTATCATGTAGGTACTTCGTAAACTGGGCTACTACTGGCCATTTTGTCTTGAGCTTGTATCACATCTTGGGGGTAATCAGGGCTGGACCTGGACGGCAACAACCCCTCTACCTAAGCCCGGGCTCTAAATCCGCCCATGCCTGATGTAGTGCACAAACAAAGAGCACCTCTACGGCCATCCACGTGTACAGAACGGAACGGGGTACTGGAGCGTGCTAGCGCTTCATGGTACGTGCAAAATAGGAAGGGTTTCCGCCTAGCCGATGTAAAATACATATAATGTGCAGCGGCTGCTAGGCTATCGCTGCATCAAAAAATCCCTGCCTTACCCTAACAGGGGGCTCCTATCTAGCTTCTATGTGCTGGATAGTGAGTTAGCTTCCGGCCCATCAGGTCTAACCTTTTTCTCCTCCGCCTCCACCGTTTCTTCTCCATCTTCTTCCCCGTAACACCCGACCCCGCCTCCTCTGCCGCCGCCCGCCCACCCTCCACCACCGGCTCCTTAACCCCGCCCTTCCTAGCAGCCATCCTCTTGCCCCCGTCGTTGGCCACCATCCATCAGGCGTCCAGCCCCGCCCGGTCGGCGGCGCTCCAGTGCCGCTGGACCTCTACCGTCGGTCAAACCGCCGCCACCGCCGGTCATTCCGCCACCTTCGACCTCCTCCTCCTCTAAGATCAGCAGCCACTGGAGCCCAAAAACCCGAACCCTAACCCTATTGCCGGCCTCGACCACCACCCAGTCCGGCGGCGACCTCGCCACCGAGCTGCCCCCGCCCCTCAAGCCTTGCTACCAGTGCCCGAGCTAGCGGCGGCGAGCGAGACGAGCGAGACCGAGAGGATGAGGAAGAAGATCCAATGGTTAGGATCAGCCGCACTATCTCAAAGCAGTGGAAGCTGCGTAGTAAACTGGCTACCGGAAGCCACATAGGATTCCGCCCTAGCGGTCCACACAAATATATAGACATCCTAATGGGCTGTTAACAAATTAATGGCCCATTATGACTCTATACCACCATATCCCATATGGGCTCTTGGGCATATTTCTCCAATAATGGTGACGTGCGCCTGGTTTGTGCAGGCCGCATTCGGCCTATGGCAATATGATTGAATGGTTTAAAACCGAATGAGATGGGATAGTGGTCTGTGGTGGTTTGGGTTAAATTTTGCAAGTGGTCTGGTTTATATTGGTTTTGGAGGGTAGCTATAAAATGGACTGGTGTGGCGTGGTTTGATGTGAAATAGTAAAATAGTTGTGGTTATACGGTGGGGATTCGGAACCATTGCCACCGCGACAACAAGCGCAGGCGCGCAGCAATCCCTCGAACCAAACATAAAATACGTTCAGCTTCGCGAGATACGATCTATAGCGCTCATGAGTCATCATACATACTGGTCAACCGGTATGAGCCATTTATTTAGAAATCCACTGGGGCATGCGGTGGAAGGATTCTACTTGGGTGTGAATCTGCCCTTGATGGCGTCCACCTTCGCGTTGCTGATCTTGAAGGCCTTAGCCAGGATGTCGGTAGACACCGGTGGCGTGGCGCCAAAGAGCGTCATGGCGATGGCCTGAGTTCCCTGAAGCTGGCTATTGAAGGCGGAGATGATGGTGGCGGGGACATAGCCCCTGTTCTGCTGGAAGTGCACGTGAGCCCTGGGAAAGACGAAGACGTCCCCCTTCGTGATGGTCTTGCTGAAGAGCTTGTTGGCAGTAGTGATGAATCCGACCTCGAGTGTGCCCTCGAGGACGAAGATGATCTCGGTGGCGCGCGGGTGCGTGTGCGGCGGGTTCTGGCCGCCCGGGGCGAAGTCGATGCGCGCGATGGAGACGCCCAGCGTGTTCACGCCCGGAAAACTCTCCACGTTGGCCGCCGTCACCACCGACCCCGCCGGGTTGTTGGTGTTTCCGGGGTTCCTGAGACCCGCGAAGAAGAAGTCATCCGCCGTCACGTTCGCCTTGCACGGGAATCCATTGATCTTGATCGCTGCACGCACAGGTCAGCAGGATTTCAATAGTTGTCTAATCGGCCGGGCATGCTGCAAGAAGCGTGCAGCAAGGACCAGGAAGCTTGACAAAGATGAATAGATGGCTCACGGGAGGCCCGATCAGCGACGCAGACGTCCTGGAGCATGTCAGGGTCGACAGCGACGGTCGGGGCGGCGAGCACAAGCACGACGGCGCAGGCCGCGGCGACATAGGGGTGGATCCTTGCCATGATCGGTCGCTCGGTACTGGATGAAGCTACCAGCAGATTGCTATCAGCAGGTGGCCGACTAGTGATGGAAACGAACAGAGGAAGGGCCGTCTTATAGGCTTTGCATATATCCCCGAGGGCCTCCGAAATGGATAGGTCCAAGATGGGAAAATGAATCGGCACATGAGTTCAGGCCTTCAGGGCGTCCCATGTATGGAAAACAGATCATCAGCACAGGAGGTCAGGAGTCCAAGCGCCCACCGTTCATGTCCCAATCGATCGATCCGTCAGTGATGGTCATCACATGAATGATCATGTTCGGCGCCTCTGTCATTGTCATTGTCATAGCCACGCCGTGACGCCGCCCTCCTCTGCCTCTTGCGTCTTTCGCCTGATAAATCCAGATGGCGTTGGCGGGTGCCGCGGCCCAGCGGCCAGCACACTAGCCATCAGCCATCAGGGATCAGGCCATCACGACACCAATGCATGACGCATCAATGGAGGTCAGGACACGCAAGTTCAATCAGACCGCGATTGGATCCTTGAAATTGAATTTCATTCTAATAATTAAAATTTAGATATAAATTAATTAAGCTAATATAGTTGTATGTATAATATATTTATATATTATCGTTGATCATATGTATATTTGTATATTATCGTTGATCATATAATATATTTATACACTGCATTTTTACTATAGGGAAACGAATCGAAGAATCTAATATAAATTGCACATTAGAAACATAATCTAAGAAAATCAATTTTCATCTCCCACCGCCATAAATTTGAGATAAGCTTATATATATTTAGAAAGTTGTGGAATGCTATATTCCAAAATAAATAGCCTTAGATTCTAATTTCTCAAAATGAAGCGATCCAAACGGGACCTCAGGGTTCGAAGGGCACGGAATAATAAGATGCGTGTCTCAACAAGAGTAATTTCATGGACCCTAAGGGCTTATATACTGCATACAACTTTTTGGCAGTGTGTTGAGCTGTAGTATAACTAACCTGTCAAGCCTGGCCAGCCAAACATTAAGCGCCAAGTTTCTGGTTAGATTTTAGCCAAAGGCTCACGGTATGCAACGGTTTTTCATCTCGTTTTTTTATGAAAGACTCATGTTGCTCGATCAAATCTTTGTACAGTAGTATGTGGTTCTTGCAAAATGTAGCACCCTTCCACTCCAAACGAAGACGAAAAAAAAAGGGAAAATGGATTGGATCATATGTTGGCCCAGCAAGTATTGGGCTGGGCCTCTGGATTGCCGATTATTCCCACCCCTCGCTTTCCTCAGCTTTCCTTCCAGCCCAAGTGTAAAACAAACGGTTAGCCCAGACGGACGTGACAAGCCCAACCCACCGTTACGAACTCCAGAGGCCCCTCTGGGCTCCGGCCTCAGCCCACTCCCATCCACCTTTTCTTCAATCTTCACCCGTTCCGCCATTCGTGCGCCATTCCCTCTCCGAATCTCCAATCCGATAAGCCAAGCCAAGCCAAAGCCCCATCATGGCGTGCACGCCGGCCGTGTCCGCCCCCTCCGCGCTCGCGCCGGCTCCGACCGGCACCCGTCTCGGCTCCTCGACGGCGGCGCGGCGCGGCGCGCTCTCCCTCCGCCCCGCCCGCGCTCTCCCCGCGCTGAGTCTCGGCCTCGGCGGCCGCCGCGGCGCCGTCGTCGTCCGCGCCGCCGCGGCGGAGGTACGTGCTGGTTACGGGCGTCTGCCGCGCTCGCCGAGCCACGAGCGCGCGTGCTGACGGGCGGAAATCGGTGTTCCTCTGCAGGGGGCCGTGGAGCTGCAGGCCAAGGTGACCAGCAAGTGCTTCTTCGACGTGGAGGTCGGCGGGGAGCCCGCGGGCCGCATCGTCATCGGGCTCTTCGGGGAGGTCGTCCCCGCGACAGCAGAAAACTTCCGTGCCCTCTGCACTGGTGCGTACGCTGCGGATTGAACTCAAATCGGTACTGGTCGCAGTAGGCTTAGGAGCTCACGTTCTATTGCTGCTCATTTGGTTGGGGCCTTGGGAAACAGGTGAGAAAGGTTACGGCTACAAGGGCTGCTCCTTCCACCGGATCATCAAGGACTTCATGATCCAGGGTGGCGACTTCCAGGAGAACAATGTAAGCATATTTACTAATCTGCATTTTGCCTTAATGGCTGCTGCAGATGTTACGAAAGTTGCATATCGATTCGAGGGAAAGTTACTTTTCCAGTCACCAATCGATCTGGCTGGGTGCTTATGAGTTTGTCTAGCATTTGACCATCAATTTACCTGTAGGTTCCTATGAAGTTTCAATTTAGAGACTTTTAAGAAACTTTCAATTTAGACTTTAGGTATTGCTCCAAGTCAAACTGTTAAAGTTGGAAGCAAGAAGTCCTATAAAAATGGCAGCAACAAAATTTCTGGCATTTGTACAATTTTTATCCCCTTCGCCAATTTGCCATCGATAACTTAGCTATTTTGCTACATACATCTAGAGAAGAGGAAAGCAGATTTTGAGGTTCCCATTCGACATGGCAAGTCATTGCTCTAGTTAGAAAGTTATAGCGATGCCTCAAACAAGAATAAAAGTCAGTTGTGATATTTTTGTTTGCAAAGAAGGATCTTTTGGCTTGGTAAGACTTATATTGCACCTATTGAGTTCCATACCTTGCTTTAAAAAAATTGTTTTCTGATGATCTGAACTAATATTTCATTTTAGGATTAGTATCACCACTAAATGGTCATCAATGCACAAGGTTATTGGCATATGGGTCCAAGATATAGAACGAGGATCTTTAGATCCAGCACATTGAGTCCTCCACAACCATGAGATTCATTGAGCATGCCTGGATCTGATTTCTATTTTTTCCATGGGCAGGCCTGCGTAATATTGAGCATTACATGCAATACCTACAATATTATCAATCAGTATTAAAAGTGCACTTTGAATGGGCATCCAACTATCCGCATTGCACCATCCAATATCTATTTCTCTTGTGTTGAGAGTAGTTGAAAACCATTTTGCATTATATAGTGCAATGCACCTCCCTTTATGCGATTTTTAAATTCTCTTTCCATCATTCATCTTAGTTCATAAGGATACATCCATTGGGGTTTGCCTGTAAAAATGTTCCAATCAAGGTACCTCATTAGATAAGCTCTGATTTTCTTTTCTTTTAGTAATAAATTTCTTATAAGCTAGCAAGGGCTCAGAACTTGAAAATGCAGATTGGTGTATCTCATAACGCAAAATTAATTGTTGGGTCCCAAGTTGGGCAAAGTACATGCAATTTGATTTTATGATTACTGAGAAGTGAAAACATGAATATTGAAGGTGAAGACCCAACTTCTATGCTCTTTGTTAACGTGAGAACAACTCAGTGTGCTGATGACGGGTGGGGTAGGAAATCACCTCATGCGTTTGCACATGGAAGCTACCACTTTTCTGGAACAATGGAAGCTACCACTGGCAGCCTTTTAGTTAAGGGGAGCACTATACTGTTCAAAGAATTTACAACCAAATTGTCAAAGACGTAGAAAAAACGCCCCATGAATACCAAACAAATTTCGCCCTGGTCTTGTCAGAAAAATCAATGATGCTTCCTTAACACACTTGTTTCTGTAATGAGAAAAGGTCTTCTTTACTTATTTTTAGTCCTAAACTATTACTGGTGACCACAGGGTACTGGTGGGAGAAGTATTTATGGTGAATGCTTTGACGATGAAAATTTTACATGTAAGTGACTCCTGAGCCTTCTACTTGATTAACTTGCATTGTTGCATTTTCATTTTTAAAGTACTGCTACTAATTCTGTTCTTATTCCTCTAGCTTTTTGTCACTAACCCTATGGCTTTTATTGTTGTGAGAAAAATTCACTTCGCATGCTTTGGTGATCCTTCTCACATGGTCAGATTTGCTTTTTAAATGGGCTCATAGGCAGCATAAGGAGGGATGACAAATTCTCTTCAATGCATAAATTCAAATAGTGCGGACAAGGACTTATAGGACACTGACTCTTAATGATCGTTTGCTGAATTGTAAAATGTGGGGGTGTTTGGTACCAGTTTGCTAGTTCTTAAATTGAAAAGATCTTTTCCTTACCTTTTTTCAGTGAAGCATGTTGGCCCTGGTGTACTAAGCATGGCAAATGCTGGTCCTGACACAAACGGAAGTCAGTTTTTCATTTGCACTGTGAAGGTAAGGTGTTCATCATCTCCAACAATGAAGTAATGATTGTTAATTTTTCAGTTTCTCTCACTATTGCCCCTTCTGGAACACCTTGAATTTTGCAGCATTAAGAATCAATTTTTAAGTAATGATTGGCAATTTTTTTAAGTAATGATTCACATTTAAATGTATGTGTTGATTAATAGATGTACGTTGATAGCCTCAAATATGTACGTGGATATGTTTCTATACATACTTCGAGTTCTTTGGTATATTTGTTACTTCAGGCATTACAAAAAAAAGTTATTCTATTATAGCTTATTTAGATAGCTTTAAACCCAAGTTTTAGTTATATACACCCTTAAGGTAGTAGCTTAGAAACAACTATTTGTCATAAAAAAGGGGATGGAGAAGGTTCCATTCAATACTGCCTGTCTACGTAGAATCAAATTTCCTAGTGCCATGATATATCCCGTGTCCTAGAGCGAACAACTTGAACACAAATTTCCACTGCCTCCTTTTTGGAAGATTATTATCCAGGCCCGTAAAATTGTCATACGTGATTTACATTTTGGTACTTGAACTCATTATCTTCAAGTACCTTGATACTCTGAATTAATATGACAATAATCATTTCTATTGTTTAAATTGTAAAATGTTTTCATTCGATGAAATTGTAAACGTTATTGTCTCTCTGTTCCTTTTGGACCTTTGGCCAGCACTACCAACTGATTATGTTTATTTTGTTAGGCTGTTATTTTTTTATAATGATCAGTCCCACCTTCCACTTCCATATGTTTTCCACTGTTCTGTAATTTTCTGTAATAAAAGTTTGTTCATATGCTAATATATGAACAAGACATCTAGATGTGGTAGGATAATATATCAAGAATAAACTATCCCCAATTCTAACATACCCCTGGACTTCTCATGTTTGTTTTCTCCGTCAAGAACCTGCCATTGAGATTTTATTGGCTCACACTCAAATAATGGAATGCTTCTCAGACGCCGTGGTTGGACAACCGTCACGTCGTGTTTGGACATGTCCTGGAGGGGATGGACGTGGTGAAGCAGCTTGAATCTCAAGAAACCAGCAGGTCTGATACTCCCAAGCAGCCCTGCCGAATCGTGAATTGTGGTGAGTTGCCCTTGGACGGCTGAGTTCCTGAGTAAAGTCAATAGGTCAGTTTTGGCGGTTAAACTGACAAATCCTCCTTTTCTTCTGCGGAAAACTTGAGCCTTTTGATAGAGGGGTCCTTGATTTCTGTTCAACTAGTCAACTTTAGGACACTCTTGAGGTCTTTTTTTTTTTGCGAGCAATAAATGTTTGTTTGGTGCAAAAATAGAGCAATGTAGGATGAAATGACACGGTGCTACGTTCTTATTTTTAGTGATGAGTTTCAACATGAGTTGCTGTTGTCCAATGAAACTTGAAGTCTTCTCTTATCCAAAAAACTGTCCTTTTGGTAATGGTGGTAATGGAAGGTGCTTCAGCAGATTACCAATTCAACAATTCCATCGCTAATAGTAAAATATTTAATATTTTTGGTGATTGCAAAAATATATCTCCCTCTTGCTCAAATGTAGGGGATTGCTTCCTCAACCCTATCCATTGAATAATATGCTATAGCACTAAAGATACAAAAAGCTATTAGCAATGGAGAGAGAAAATATATAAGATACGAGAGATGAGTAATTTGCTGGAGATGCTGGAGACGCTCGTAGCATCGACGTGCATTTGTTGGCATCGTTAGAGTTGAAAGTGCAAACATCGAACTTCTGTCACTGGGTTATGTGAGTACGTGTATGGTGAAACTTTTACTCGGAGATGTGGACAAATATTACGATTTGGCAGTGAGTTGGACAGAGTCACTGAGTCGGTCACCTCAAAAAATGGGATGAGTAAGTAGCAGATAAAATGTGGTCGGCCTTCATTCATGCCGACAACTTAGAGCATTGCTTGCATTTCAATCCATCAGATGACACATACATTTCCGACCGAGAAAAAGGAAGATGCAATATCAACAGAGGACAGAGCTAGAGTTGCTACAGCTACAGCTGCAGCTACATGACAAACATCCTTCTAGAAACCATATCTGCATGAATCTGTTATCTTCCCTTTTATAGTGTACCGGAACGCATGGATGAAGAACACCTGTAAAGCTGTTGGGGCCGCCATGCTCCCCACTGGCCAAACAACAGACATCATCCATGGCAAAAAAAACATTTGCTCTGTTTTCTTCACCTGCACTCTTACTATACTCGTACAACAACAATCATGCAACGAAAAACACACACACACACACGGCCCACGGCGCTGCACGTGCCACCCCAAGCGACCCCGTGCGCGCTGTGCACGTACGGCTAGCTCCCTGACCAAACCACATGCATGCTAATCCTATACTAGCTTTCTTTTCTTTTCTTTTCTTTTCTTTAGGGAGAAATGCTAAAACTAGCTACGACCACACACACACACACTTACGACGCGTGCATATTTGTACAGTGGAACGCAAAAATGCTGGCAGAAGCAACTGTTCCTTTTTTTTGTTGTTTTTTCCCTGATGAGTTTGGAAGACTGTTAATGTTGGAGATGACGGGGTTATCTCTCTTGGTGATCACGTGCCCGCATCGTCAGCCGAAGGAAGCTTGGATAGTGAGTTCCTGGACCCGCCGCCGCCGCCTGGAACTCCGGATCTTTCACGAGCCGAGGCGGGAGGCGGCGGAGGCGAGCGCCACCGCCTGGGCCCACACCTTGAGCCGCGCCTTCACGTCATTGGGGTCGTCCCCTGTTCAATTCGTCCACACAATGCAAACAGCACGTCAGCACAAGAAGACCACGCACTTGAGTCTGAGACGATCACGAAGCGGAGGAAAACCCGGGAACGCTTTGCAACGAACCATAAGCACCCGGGCCGATCCGTCCAATCACGCGCTCGCTAGTGGTACGCCCGGCCCGCCATCGGCGAGGACCCGTGGCGATAAAGGAACCGGGAAAGAACCCCGCGTCGTGGGGCGCGCCATGATGAGCAGCGAATAGAGGGAGGCGGACGTGGCGAGCAGACGCTCGGGGGTGAGCAGGGCAGAACAGCAGCAAGCACAGTGTCGCGCTCGGCGCGTCGGCGTCGGCGTCGGCATCGGCGTCCGGAACTCCAACCACCGCGTCCCAATCAGGCCTTGATGAGCGCAGGCGCGAGCACAATTTCCCGGCCACAAAAGTCACGGACGCGTGCGATGGAATTCCCTCCAGTACCATGTACATGTACGTGCTTTTGGGTGATTAGACAGGGGCTACGTGACACTTGGCGCGTGCGCCGCCTGCTTCGTCCAAGTGCGCTGCGCTGGGCTGCCTGGCAAGGCAGGGCAACTGACCCGGCCGCCGTGGAACGCGATTCCCCGGCCGTCAGCGTGAGGCGACGCGAGTGCAATACATGGCAGGTTGGCGGAGCCCCAGCCCCCCGTCGGCTCTGTGCTATGCCCAGATGGACGTGCGCGCGGTGGCGGATCGGCCGCCGGCGCCGGGAATTGATCCGCCAGCCGGCGAGGTGATGCGATGCGAGCTAGCGCGCCGCCGGTCGGCTCGAGCGGACCGGCCGATGCAACTCGCGTTCCCGTACGGACAAGCCGTTCGGAGCACTCGTTGATTCGATCTACCCCTTTCTTTTCAATCTACTCCAAGCTTACGTTTGCCGTGGCAGCGCAGTAGATAGATAATTGGAAAAGCGTACGGAGTAGTTAATGGCAATGATTGGGGACGGGGGTTGGGTGGGTTGTTACCGGGGCTGGAGATGCGCCAGCTGCCGGAGGCCGGCGAGTTGCCGCCGCTGCTGGCGGTGTCGACGCCGGAGAGCGCGTGGCAGGGGATCTCCACGGTCCAGTCGCAGGGGAGGCCCAGGCCCAGGTCGCGGCACGCGCGGACCTCCTCCATGTCCATCGCCACACCGCCGCGCCCCGCGGCGGGGGACTCGCCGCCGAGAACCACCACGGGCACCGCCGCCGCCGCCGCCGCCTCCTCCTGCCGCTGCTTGCGCGCCCGCCACGCGCGCTCCAGCCACACCTCCCGCGCCATCCGCTCGCGGTGGTGGTACCGCTGCCGCCTGCCGGCGCCGGGCGGCCACCGCGCCTCCGTCTCGCTCGCGTACTCCTTGCCGCCGCTCGGCCCGGGCCACCACGGCGGCGACGACGACGACCGCGCCGCCGCCGCCCGCGCGCCGCGGTCGGGCGTGCCCGGGAGCGACGCCGACGACGGGGCCTGCACGTCGTACGGAGGGGGCCACGCGCCGCCGTACGTCGCGGCGTTGACGTCCGACCGCACCTCGAACTCGTCGTCCTCCTCCTCCTCCGCTTCATCCTCCCCGTCCCCTCCGTCCTCGTCGTCGGCGTCGCCGCCGTCGGACCCCTCCATGGACAGGCGCGACAGGCGCTTGCTCATGTCCCACTCTTCCTCCTCCTCCTCCTCTTCCTCTTCCTCTTCCTCTTCTTCCTCAGCTATGAAGTTGTCGTCGTCGTCGTCATCGCGGCCGATGACGTCTCGGATGGTCGGCGGAGGCGAGGCTTCTGTCAACGGGGACGCCATTTTCCGAGCGGAGTGGAGAGGCGGCTGGGCAAGAACCAAGAAGAGAGCCAAGAGGGTGAAGTTGATCGGAGAAGACTTGCGGCGCAAAGCGACTAGATCGAACCGAAACCTTTGTTTGGTTGCTGCAAGTTATATGGTGGAGCTGCTAGGGAAGCAACTGAGAGCATATGCGATATTCCCAAGGCAATGGCCGATGGGTCTTATATATTGGCCGATCGGAAATGGACTGAAGAACAGCTCCTCACGGCCGGTCATGGGTTACCTTACATAGTTAGTAGTTACATCCCGTGCGTGTAACAAAGTATTGTTACTGTAGTAGGTTGAGCAAGCAAACAAAGTACTGTAAGTTTGTTATAATCCAAGAAAGAAATGCCTGTAAATTTGTAACTCGGATTCATCTTCTTCAGTGGTAGTGGATTTTTGTTTTTTTTTTGTTTCAAATTTTCCTACACCTCCATAGAGATGCTTGCGGTTTGCCAAATAATTTTTTTTAAACAAGCCTCGGTGGAAACTAGCTTTTGTTTACGGACCAACCAGGCTATATACTTCCTCCATCCTAAATTATTAGTCATTTTAATTTTTCTACATACATAAATTTTGCTTTAAATTGTCTAGGCATAATATATATCTAGGTTCATGGTAAAGATTATGTATCTAGAAATGTTAAAAGAAAAATTTCACGAAGAGTTTATTAATAGAGTATCTATCGTAAGTTTTAAAAAACCAAAGGAACAAAATGGGGCGGGGGGGGGGGGGATTTTCCTCGGTATCTTCCATTGGCTTGTACCATATAGAACTTGTGCATTTTACGGCCCCACTTTAAAACTGTGAGCGTTAGTTGTGTTAATCCTACCGTGTCTTTTCTTTAATTTTATGACATGCACGCTACCCTGTTGGCTTCCATGCGTACTCGTTGAGCCGTGGCACACCCGCAGCTCAAGCTAGATCAATTACGCTAACAACCCATTTTGTCTGTTTGTTTGGTGCCGTTAAGGCGGTATCAACCGCATGCCTGCCACATTAATTCCGGAAAGTTTACACGGCGACACATATGCTAACCACTGTTAGTCTTACTGTTAGTACCCCGCTGAACAGGGTAAAATCCATCTCCCTTCCGTCCAATATTTCCTTCCTTGCTCCGGAGGAATCAGGATAGCAAAGCCAGAAAAGGTTAACCCAGACGTCATGAACTCTCTTTCCCGCATAAAAAAAAGAAAAAATCCAGTTTACTCTCTCGAATTATCGCAAAAGTCCGATTTTCAACATTTAACTATAAAACTAGGTAACATAGGCCACCCAACTATCGACACACGTGTAAATTTAGCCCTTTAAGTGGTTTCAAAGGTGGTTTTATATTTTTTTTAAAAGATAAAAAATTTTAATTAGATTTAAAAAATCAAAACTAATCCATTTTAAATCAGAAAAATATGAAACTATTATCAAAATTTTTCTTAAAATGTGACCTATCTATTATTTCTCAATTTGAAATTTATTTATTTAAAAATAATAGGTATAACTATAAGCAACCAAATAATATGAACGTAAGATCCGAATAACTGACAATAGAGTGTCAATAGATATGTTATATTTTTAGAAAGTTTTTTATACTTATTTCGTAGTTTTTGATTTAAAATGAATTACTTATGAATTTTTTAGTTTGAAATTGTATATTTTTTATTTTTATAAAATGAAAAATATCTTTGAAACCACCCAAAGAACCAAATTGCACGGTTTCAATAGTTGGATGATCTATGTTATCCGGTTTTGCAGTTAAAGATTGAAAATCAGATTTTGTGATAGTTCAGACTTTAGTGTCAAAAAAATCCCCAACGAGATTAAGAAGAACGCGATTAAATTAGCGGTCTCGATAAGGATTGGCGAAGAATGAAAAACGAACGTGGGTAGGAGCATAGTACATGCGGGCCGCGCCTGCGGCTGGGATCGGGGCCGCCGGCTAGCTGGCGCCGCCGACGTGGCCACGCGAGGGGCGCGCCAAGCGGGCAGGCGTCCCTGTCGGGGGCCGGGTAGCCGGCCCCGCCGCGACATGTGGCGCCGCCCCGGACCCGGCCAGGTCAACGCGCGCGGGCTGTGTGGCCGAGGCCCTCGGGCGGAGGGCAGGGTCGGCGCTCGCCGCGTGGTACCATCAACGGCGAGGAGCGAACCAAATGCGCGGGCGGCACCGCAGCCGAGTACCAAAAGGAAGATTTTGAAAAGATTAGAGAAGAAGTGAGTGAGGCCTTTATGTTCGATTCCAACGATAGCTGAAGCTCGATCTCGAGCATCGTTACTAGCAGTAGCCTGTGATTATTCCCTGCGACGTGGTTGGAGCACTGCTGCTAACCCAACTGGAAGTAATTCGTACGTGCGATGTATGTTTGAAGGAGCTAAAGTGGAGCGCTAAATATTAGCACATATTTTAGCATTTATATATATGCTAAAATTTTTAAATTTTCACTAAAATTTAGTCCATCCTATTAGCATTTGAATGCAAACGGGACCTGATTCCAGCACGCTCTTCTCACCTCGCGATTAATGCCGCCGTCGCTGTACCCCCGAGTCGTACCACGATGATTAATTCAACGGGGCGGCGATGGTTGCTTGTGTCTTGAGTAGTGAATCTGCTGTGGATCGAAGGAGCGGGCGAGCGCCGGCGACGAGCCAGCCACCGCGCCGCGCCCTCCTGGTGCTGCTGCTTCGGCTCCTGATCCCGGCGCCGGCACACGGGCATGGGGGCCAGCCGCTGCTGTTTCTATACCATATCCTCCGTTGCGGATCGGAGCCAATCATGTAGCTAGCGCACCGCTGATGGGTGGCCTAGCTAGTATATCAGTATATGTTGGGGAGAGGAAATATTCGTGCATAAACATTCGAATCGCGACGCACGCCGCGCGCTGGAAGTGGCTTCGCCGAGGAGGTTTGGAAATCTGAACGAAAGAAAGCGATGCCTGTTTCTGTCTGGGCTCTGCTTTCGGATCAGCGCGGAACTTGGAAATATGCTGCGTGGGAACGAACGGAACGGGCACCGGCCCGCGCGAGAAAATTTCAAAACTATTAAAATGCCAGGTTACGGACGGCTTCCGCAACTTTCAAATTGTTTTTTTCTTCTTCTTTGTGCTGCTTCCTTTTTTGTTTCTTACTCGCGGGCCGCCCTTTAGGCGTGGTCCAGGGAATGCTGGGTCTGCTAATGATTCTGCATCACGGGCATAAAATATATCTTTTTTTCCCCAAACTAGTGGGGTCGAGCCCCCGTACGGTAGATGCTAGCGAATCGTGCCCTTGATCCATCGGCGTGCCTGCCCTTGTTGGCTTGTTTGATGTTCCTCTGTCCCAAGTGCCGTACGCATTTTGGTGATCACTACCGCGGCACGCAAGGTTCTGCTGCCTGGCCTCATCAGATCTCAAGGGGCAGTAGCAGGCAGGCGCCGACGCAGGCCATGCCGCGGCCGCCGGCGAGTGGCCAACCAAGCGTGCTCGCCAAACCAAAAACCACCCGCTCACCAAGAAACCAAGCCCGTTTGCCGACACCCAAGTTTTGAACGGCTCGGTGAGGCCTGGCCCAACCGGAATCGCAGCGGACAGGCCGAATCGCACGGTAGCGGATCGAAAGAAACCGGGCTGCTGCTGCTCTGGGCTGTTACGGCAGTTAGGCCGCCGCAAGGCCCACAGCGTTTCGGGGGCCGTGCGTTGCAGGGCCGGAGCGGGCCGCGGAGGCGCAAAAGCGATGGATGCCGCGGCCCAGGTAGACCTCGCTCAGTCGCTCTCGGCTCCACCACCAGCGCCGGCAGCGCCGTGACGACCAGAAGCTGCCACCCCGTGCTCCCCCCTTCCCCAACCAGCCTCGCTTCCTCGTCCTCCCCGACCCCCCGCCAGTCCGGTCCGAGCCACCAGCGCCGGCCATTGCGGGTTGGTTCGTCCGAGGTGAGCGTTCCTCTCCCTTCCTTCCGCTCCTCGCGCTCCGCATTGCAACCTTGCACAAAGGCCCTGAACCCTCTGATGTAATGTTGGTGCTGACTGATCCATTCCAGTAGCCTGTTTACCCGATGTTTAACCGAGTGCCGACGCCTTGCAAAGTCGCCCCCCACCCACGGTGCTATTCGAATCGCCCACCATTGCTTACCCACTTCACCTTTTCCAACTAATCACTTGGGCAACGGTAGTCTGAACTATGAAGGTTTGGGTATTCGTATTCAGTATTTACCTCTTGTTCGGCGCTCACTTTTCTGGCAATGCTCAGGCGCCAAATGGTCATATACGTATCCCAAGTGAATTGAGGCAGATGGATCGAACCCATCATCAAAAAGTGAAGCATCTATATATTGGTTGTTTCTTTTGTACACCATGGCTTGGCTTTGTGAGTCCCTTACGAACGGCCAAATTGTGCGTGCTCTTTTTCAGTCCTCCTCAAACAGTTGGACTCTTATCGTTTTTGGACAGATGGTTTTTTAGAATCGTGTTTTATTTTCTCAACATTCCTACTATAAATGTTGTTACTCATGACTTTTGTAATCAGGTGTTTGGTTGACAGGCTGCTGAAACCACTATTGGATGAAACGAACGAGATCAATCTGGATCTACCCATGGACTGAGGTAAGTCTTCTCCAAGCTTTTCCTGGGCCTGCCTGTCATATGTAGTGAGCTGTTGATCATCAATTGCCCGTCGCCTTACATGTCAAAATATCAGATCCTGAATCTGACATTTTATTCAGATTTTTTGTTGACAAGGCGTGGAAACCACCTCAGAAAGTCAATATAAAGGTTCCTGAATCTGTCAGTGTGGATAGTGATCACATTGATATGCCTTGTCTCAAAATTTGTTTTATAAGTTGGATTGCAAATTAATTCAGGCTGGGTTAAGTTGACAAGTTCGTTTAACATAGCTGGAAACATTCTGCTCTGCTGAAATTTCCCAGTAGAAGTCTTGCTGATTTTTCAGATTCATCATTGCTAGTATAAAACTCGGATTCCTTAGTTTTGTAGAATCCCATGAAGCCAACTCTTGAAAGTTTGCCCTTTGAAGATGAATAAAAAATTGGAATTCTTAGTTTTGTAGAATCCCATGAAGCCAACTCTTGAAAATTTGCCCTTTGAAGATGAGTAAAAATTGCTTTTCAGCTGAGATGCTTTGTTTTGACCCAAAATAGCTGTTTATTATAAAGTGGGAAAGTTTGAAGATGAGTAAAGCTAAAACATGTGTTTTAAAGGCTGTTTGTTATAGGGGAAAAGAATAAGTCCAAATCATTGAGACCTTACACCTTAGGGTCACCAAATTGCAGAAATTTGAAAAACAAAATATTTGCAGAACAGAATTGTAAAAAAAAAATACTAGATGAGTTCTTGTGCCTAAAGTGCAAAACTTGATCTGGAGATTTGTTTTCACTCTCCCATATTTCCTGCTGTCATTTCGCTTGTTATATTGTTGCCATCTTTGTTGATATTGTCAGCAACTTGTTAATACTTGTTAGTTGTGCTCTATCAAAGGTCGTAATGGGTGTCATAATGTGTTAGCTGTCAATTGTTTTTATTGGTTGTTCGTACCTGTTCAGCTATATCTCTTTTCATAAGAGGTGTGTTACACTGCCAACAGACAACCGCAACTGTTGCTGATATGAGCTCTCTTTTAGCACTTCTGTTTTGCCAAGCAGCTGCATGTGATTCTACTTGTGACATCAATGCGGTTTACTCAAATATCATCAATGGTTAATTCTCATACTTTAATTGGTACGCACAGAAAGATTGATCCTGACCTTTGAATACAATTTTGTAAAGTTATAGAAATCACTAGAAATGATATTTCAGCAATTTCTACATTTTAATCTATTTGAATGTGCTAATGTGCATGTTGATAATTTCATTAAGCAATAGCTGACCTCTATCGACTTATCGTGTTATTTATAGTTAGTACTCAATATCAGTTTCAAAGTAGCATTTGTTGTATAGTGTTAAACTGCAGACTCTAGTTTGTAGCTGTTCTGTTCTGCGCAGTGCTTGTTGTCTAAGTTCTAACATGAACACAGTGTGCTCTGCGCCACCTAAAATTTTGGTCGTGCACCGCCACAGTGTTGGGCGTCCCCTTGTTTCATCTTTTTGTTTTTTGAAAGATCTTGTTTCATGTTTCCTTAGTTAAAGATATAGTCTGTATTGAAGCACTGTCCATTACATAATATTGCCATTCTCTTCTGCTCTCCAATTTCCATTTATTTTCTTTCATGCAATTTTTCTTCTCGCACTAACCAAATCTTCTCTAAACATGCTGATACATTCAACAATATTAGAAGTTGTGATATTGTATCTTCATCTTTACGATGACATTTATGGTGGTACCTCATAAAATATAAATTAACTACACGTTCCTGTGTTCATGCTAGATTATGGAACTTTTGCACTACATGAAATTCTTACCAGAAGCTAGCTACTCATTTATAGTTTCCTTTTTTCTGTTTTTGTCAGGAGATGCGTAGGCTTTTGAATTTTGATTGCTGCATTTCGGAACCATTGGGTATTTAATTAGTTTCCAGGGTTGCCCTACTTGATTTTCTTTTTAAGAAACTAGCTGGAAGCTAGCTACTCATTTAGTTTCCTTTTTCTTTCTGTTTTTGTCGGGAGATGCGTAGGCTTTTGAATTTTGATTGCTGCATTTTGGAACCATTGGGTATTTAATTAGTTTCCAGGGTTGCCCTACTTGATTTTTTTTAAGAAACTAGCTGGTATTATTAGTTCCATTGCATTTCTCAACTATGTAATGGGAGTTTACTTTATGTTGTCAAGTGAGCGAATCCCTATTTGTTGGTGCCATGTGAAAGAAAATCTCTAACATCTGAAGCTGGTTTGTAGGAAGCTAAGGATAGAAAGACGTTAACAACAGTTGAAAGTATGCTGAAAATAAACCATCTTTAGTATTGATCTAACCTTGGCCTAGGTCTATGCAATCAAGCTAAGCCTAGTAGGAAGACTAAACCAAATTAGAGAATGATCTATGCTAGCCTGGGACATGGAAGTCCCTCAATTGTAGCAGTCAAAGCTTCATCATTATTCATTAGCCATCACTTTCTAACTTCAAGGATTTTATCTACCTTTTTTGTTTCTTAATCAGATTTCCTAAGATTTCTGAATCGTTGCATCAGTTAATTATTGCTTAGTGTAAATGCTTGCATGTTAACTGAAAGGTAAGACTAATGTATGCTAAAATGCTTTGCCCTCTTGGCAGTAAATGTCTGTTTCATCACATTGCTTAGAAATACATCTAAACATTCAGGAGAGTTGCAATTCTGAATTAGAGATAGAGATGAGTGTACGGCACCTGAGATAGGGCAGGGAAAAGAATGTAACAGACCTGAAAACTGCATTGTTTTAGGCAAGAGAGTAAGTTAAATTACTGAGTAGCCTAATTAATTAATTAGTAGTTGCCAGCTTCTCGCCATAAATTGTCTTCATATTTAGTGAATTGAACACTATGGAAACAGTTTCCTACTTATTCTCGATAACTGACTGATTCATCTCCCTCCACACCTTCTAGTTTAAGAAGACAGCCCTGTAAGAGTAGCGGTTGTCCTATTCCATCCATCTACTTTGTAGGGCAGGTCTGGTAAGAGATATCCTCATTTTCTTTAATCCGTATGTTTTTTACCCTTGGGATTTGGCCTCTTTGGACAAAACCAAATCAATCAGTCCTTTTCCATTTAGTATGCAAGTGGAAAGAGATCAGCTAGCTCCAGATTCTCTTTAGCAAAAGGTGAACAAAGAAACAAAAAGGTGAAGGAAAAGTAGCACTAAGGTCAATGTAGCTTTAGTCCTGCCCCATGAATATGCAAGTGATTCGTTCAGGAATTTTTCTCCAAAGAAAGATGTGGAAAGAACAAAGACAAATCATCAACAATTAATTTTGTATCTCCTGCATTTCACAGTTGAAAAAATAATTTGATATTACTTGTATGGTTCCTAAGATCTACCGACAGATGCACTATTCCACATTCTTGCCTCATTTATTTGGTAGAAAAAGATCAATCATGACTCACGTATACAAAAAGTCGAGCTGCATGCATGTACAGATAAAGACAGCAACTTTAAGTGAAAGGAAGGTAAACTCCGGGACTTACTTATCTCTAGTCTATACATTATGCTGTAACATAAATTCATATTTTTGTCTCCTTTTTTTGTCATGTACTGTAGTATCTTTAACTGATGAACAGTTATCAGCGTTGATCTCTGTATCATCATAAGAATGTACCTACACAAACACCTCCACATAACCTGCAAATAAATCTGTGAAGAAATATTGTGTTTTCTAGGCTTCATTAATCCAGCTTTCTGCTACTGCTCTGTTCCCTTCGTGCTGAAACATGTGGCCTAGATATTCTCAAAAGACAAGGACATTCTCTGCAAATCCTTGTCATACAAATCTGATACTACCTGCAGATGTTGCTGTGGCTGCAGATTTTGAGACCAAGCGGCACAGAGGCCCTCCATGTTGAATTGGCTCTCAGCTTTGACCACATCTTCATACAGTGATTGGCTAAGATTCTGCATGGTTGCTGGTGTATCTGTAAAGGTTCCATGGAGCAATTCAGGCCACTTGAGTTCTTCCTCTAGGTGGCTATTTTTATCTGGTGATAAATCTGTCCATGGGAAGGTACTATTCTCCAGAATTGAGCTTGTGCTTTGCAGCTCGAATCCCAAGCTGCTGCTTCCACTGCTTCCTTTACTGCTGCTGCTGCTAGGATTAGTCGTATCCCAATAGAATTGGGTACTATGAATGCCAGTACCTCCAGAGTGTGGATTCTCTGGTGACCTATTGAGCCCTGTTGATGTTGAGAGAGTTGATGGCGAAACTGGTGCCATCACAGTGGAAACGGTGCTGCAGCTTGACTCATTCTGGTTAAACCAGAGGTAATTCGTGCTGCCACCATGCTTGCTGCCAAGTTCGTTGCTGTAGCACATCAACTGCTGGAAAGGGAAATTTGGGATTGGGCCAGTTGAGCGGCAGCCGGGCAGGTTATCATGACTAGAAACAAGCTGATCAAGGAATAGCTCCTTCGGTGGCACCCTTAGATGCGCCAAACTAGTAGTTTCTTTGCGATGCTTACCGAGCACTGGCAGCAGCTCTGGTGATTGTGCTGTCTCACTGAGAATATGGCTCAAGTTGCCAAGTGCGCCACCACTTGAAGGGTCAACATCACTGGACTCGGAGGTTCTTTCAGTACTGATTGTTGGAGCTGCTTTGCGAAAAACCTCGGCAAGGGGCTTGTGGGTGTTGGGGTCAATGCCTTTCTGCCGGAGCTTCTTCTTGATGCTTGAGTTCCAGAGATTCTTGATCTCGTTATCAGTTCTTCCAGGCAACCGTGTTGCAATCTGAGACCACCTGTCATTTACGTGAAAAAGGCATAGTTAAGGAAAGCTTGCTTTAAAGCAATTGGTGCAAAATTCTGACAGTGCAACTTGGGATAAAATTTACCTGTTGCCCAAAACAGCATGGAGTTCAATGATAAGGTCTTCCTCTTCCTGAGAGAATGCACCTCTTTTGAGGTCAGGCCTCAGGTAATTTATCCATCTCAGCCTGCAGCTCTTTCCACATCTCTGAAGCCCTGCAACCATTAATTGGGCCGTTATGAGAAGACTGGGAGAAAGAAGTTGCCTTGGAGAGGAACACGAAACAGTGGAAATTGATTATGGAGAAGAATAAAGTGTGCAGGATTTTGATTATACCTGCAAGCTTTGGGACAGTGCTCCAGCAGCCATGCCCATGTTTGGTTATGTGGTTCATGAGCTTCTCATCTTCCTCAGGAGACCAGAGCCCCTTCCTCAGCTTCTGCTTGTAACAGCAGGAGTGCCTCCCCATTGAAAGCAATGCAGAAGCTGAAGCTGAGCTCTGCAATCTGCACAGCTCACACCTTGGGGAGCAGCACAGAACTCTGCAGGTAATCCTCTGGTTCTAAGAACACCTCTCAGCAATTTATGGCTCAAGGGTGGGATTATTGTGGACGAACTGCTTATATGGGCTCATATAGTGGTGTCTGATAGAGTAGAACTTGTGGGAGAATGGCAGCAACTAGTGCCTACTGATATCAGGATTTGGAGGAAGGCACTGGGTAGGCTTAAGGGCACTCTTCCCCTTTCCTTTGCAGGCCTCCCTCCTCAATTGCCCCCCTTCTTTTAAAGCTGGTGGTTGTGAGAGCCTTAGGCTCTTAGCCCTTCCCTTTGTTGCTGCTCTGTAAGAGGTGTGTGTCCTTATGTCTTATCAGCCCCTAGAATCTATGTCCCTCCAACCGTCGGTGGGCTTCAGGGCCTGTACCTCCACTTGTCCCTGATATGCTGTTACTGCATTGTCATTGCCACAAACTATTATAAGAAACTCTAGATAGTTCATCCTTCCTATATCAAGAAGTATTGTTACTTTGCACTCAAGTCAGTCGAATAAAAGAGGTTTGTCAAAGTTACATGATTCAGAAAAGGATTGATGTTCTTTCTCCTGCAGTGAATGAATGTGACCTGTAGAGCAGCTAGTCTGTCACTGCTGCTATGAACTTTTTCCCCGGCAACCTCTGCGTCACATGTATTCCATGCAGGGAAAGGTACACAGCTGGGAGACTTTTCCTCATCAAAACATCTATGCTAGGATTTCAGTGTAGACACATGTTTGCATACTCTCAGTTTCTCTTATCTCCTAATATGTTGAGCCTGGCCTAAGTATCATCCTTCATGTTTTATTTTCGCAGGGAAGTCACCAGATCACTTCTTACCCGGAGAAACCTTCCATCAATCATCAACGGGCAGCATCAAATATTTGCATTCCAGGACAGAGAGCATCTTCCTTTTCTCTGTCTCCACCAGCCAGCAACGCAAATTTTCTTTAGGACCTCCAGGCTCCAATCAGAAATCTTTGCTCCAATCCAAAGAAAAAGCATGCTGGCACCTGTGAAGAAGTTCGCAATCAGTCGAGAGAATCAGACCTTCTGTACAGATGATTGCCTCGGCTGTGGTATGCTTTCTTCACTGGCCGTGTTCCGACGCAAAGCGAAGCGCAACTGCAACATGCACATGTTCAGTAAACCTTGGTCTGGTGAGTATGGAGAGATGTTGTTGGATTTTTTATGGTTCTGGTGCGAAAACTTCCATACGGTGTCTTGGTTCGGAGACAGAACAGTGGGGGTATAATAGTCTTAATGAGGTGGCAAACCCTAGCATTTTATTTGTTATCCTCCATTGCTTGTCTGCTAAAAGAAATGTCCTGATTCATGACACGATGATTGGAAGATGCAATGGCATCCTCATAGTGCCCATGTGCCTGCGGATACTGTTGTGATTAAACAAGCAGAATCGATTATCGCTGATTGAACGTTTTATAATCAGGGTGATCTGTACAAGTCGGCTTTTCCTGATGCTCAGAAGCGTCCGTTGTTCTCTTGTGAAGATTTTCTCGGGCTTTATGGTCTTTTGAGTTTGCTAGAGGCTGGAGCGAACAAATGGAAACGCGACGCGTGTGTTCACGAAGATTTGAGTGCTTCAGTGTTGTCAGGATCACCACTTCACACAATTATGAAAAAACTGATGTGCAGAAAATTGCTCATTATTTCGACAACGCATTCCTTTAACTGGAGGTTTTGAGTCATTCATGAACTTACCCATCACTCGTTTTCGCGATTTTCTAAGAGCTCCCTTTCCCCTTTGCTCCAGATGCATGTATAGGAAACAATTGAATCAACAGAATATCTGCACGGAAAGGACCTGCATTTTTCTTTTTTTTTTCTTATTTGTTTTATTTATCGTTTGCGTCATGGACCCCGTTTATTTAGAGGATGGCAATTATTAAAGGCGCGCTTAGAATAAATAGACTCGGTGAGTAAAGAAATGAGGCCATCTGCAGGATCATTATTGGAAGGTGGGGTGGTCACGGGAAAAGCTGGTTTGACAAATGAGGCATCTTTGTGGGGGTCCTGCCCGTGGGCCCACCCTCCCTAATGCATACCTTCAATGATTAAGCCAGCGGTTACTGTGCGCAGCCAGCATTTGGTTTCTAGCGTCTAATAAACTCTAAAGCAACACAGGAAATTCAGGGGGTAAGAAAGGGAAATGCAGTTATTTTTCTTCAAGTTTTTTACTTTTATTTTTTAAAAAGTAAACTTTTTTATTTTAAATATAGCTTGAACAGAAGCGCCGGAATCTGATCGTTTTGAAGGGAAAATAAAAAGGCTGGAACCTGTAATATACTTCAGTTATTATAGATGGAAGGCTGGACTTTTCCTTGCTTCTCGTCCGACTTTGAGCTACTAAAACTTTAGCTTTTTTCACGTAGCTAAACCAACACAAGCAGCTCATTTCCAGTCATCACCACCAAATTGAGTCGACCTATTCCAGTGAAATTTTTTTCCCTCCAGATTGTATGAATTTAGCCCCTTACCTTATTCCAGTGAAATTTTTTTGCCTTCCCATGCTTAAACATCACACGAGACCCATCAACTAGCAGAAGATTTCCTCGCAAAAAAAAAAAGAAAAACTAACAGAAGATTACCTATGTGAATCAGTCGACAATATCTCTAGCTAGACTTAATAATCAAGAGTTAATGGCGATTAGACGCAGGCATGGCCCACACACACATGGCTCGTACTGGAGGTGTGGGAGCAGAGGAGCACGGACCGATAGTGTCACACCCTAAAATTAATGGATTTTAGGATGTGATTAAAAATAATAACAATAATAATAAAATAATTATTTTCTCATAATTATATAAAAGAAATTCATATTTATTTTCTTTACAGAGAAGTTAGTATAGGAAAAATAAATAATTGTCTTTCAGAATTAAAATAAAATGGTTTTATGTATGTTGCATTCATGTCGTTGCATTGGTTTTTGTTTATTTGCGTGTTTGAGTTTGCAAAATAAAAATATCCAAAAACTACCCTAAAATCTTTTCTTCTCTCTTCTCTATCTCTTTTGGTTCACCCCATCTTTCTCTCTCCCTTTTCCCTCTTTCAGTCCAGCCCAAACCTCTCTCTCTTCTCCTTCTATTTTTTTTCTCTTCTCCTCCTCTTCCTTTTCTTTTCCTTCTCTTCTCCTTTCCTTTTTCCCCCGCGGCCCAACCCAGTCGGCCCAATCCTTCCCTTCTTCTTTTTCTCTCCCCGTGGCCCAACTCAGCCAGCCGGCCCAACCCGTCCCTCTCTCCCTCTCCCTCTCTCTCACTGACACCATGGCCCCACCCGTCGGCGCCTTCTTCCACTTTCCTTTCTTCTTCCTCTGCTCCTCCCCTCTTTCCTTTCTCTGCCGCGCCGTCGTCCGTGCTTTCCCCTTCCTCTTTCCTTCCTCACCCCGAGTCCGGATCGACTCCGCGCCGTCGCCCGCGTCTCCTCTTTCCTTCCCCGCGACGCTGGCTGCCATACTCATCGCGGTACGCGCTCCGCCCTTTCCTTCGCTGTCCGCCGCGTGAGCCACCGCCTTCCCTTTTCCTCGTCCACTCCTCCCCTATAAAACCCAAGCCAGAGCCCGCTTTGCACCAGAGCCATCTTCAATCCCTTCCTCTACTCAACACCGTTGCACGCCACTGGAGACCGCACACCGGAGGAACACCGCCGCCCCGTGTCGCCGCCTCTCCGCCGAATCGCCGTCCCGCTGCTTCTCCGCCGCCTGCAACTCTCGCCGGAGATCCGCGAAGTGGTGAGCACCAAGCCGCACCCGTTTTCCCCTCTCTCTCTCTCTCGCTCTGTTGCAGCCCTGATTTCTCGCCGGAGCTCTGTTTTCGCCCGCCGCCGTGGCCGCCGGCCTACAGTCGCTGCACGGCCGTCCCGTGACCACCCTCACCTTCTCCGTGTCGCCCTCTCTCTCCCCGGCACAATCCCAGCCTGAACCGAGCCACGGAACACCGGATTCGGTGAACTCTGGCCGTCCGCCGCCGCACTCGCTCGCCGCCGACGACCAGCAAAGCTCCGCTTCGCCCGACCCTTACTCCGCCGATTCGCCCGACCCTTACCCCGCCGCCTGATTCTGATCCAACGGACCAGATTCGTCCGACCCTAGTCGTCCCTGGAACTTTTGCAGAAAAGCCCCTAGGTTTTTCAGGAATCAACCTGCATTCCAGATCAATAGAAAAATAATTAGAGTTGAGCCCTTTCTTTTTCTGTCTCGACCCTGACCTTTCCAGAATTAGTACCCGTCGTCCAGGATCTCCAGTTTTGCACCCCGACCCTCTGTTTAAGGTTTAATTATATTTTAGCCCCTGATTTCTTCAGATTTAACCCCTAGAAGTTCAGTTTCTTCGCAGATAGGTCCCTGGAGCCTTTTAGCCATATCTTCGTTGTTTTAGCTCCGTTTCGACTCGTTCCTGTTGCGTTAGTCTTCTAAAGCCCTAAGCTACCGTTTAGTCGTGTCGTTGTGCCTTAGTTCCTATCTTTTAATTAAAAATAAATTTAATTTGATTAAAGTTCTCTCACTTAGTTTTTCTAATTAAAATCTACCTAAGTCTTTACCTCCGGTTTTTCATAACTAATGTTAATTCAATTAATACCAACTCAAATGTGTTCTAAGTATAATTTGTTTAGTTGAACACCAAATATAAAGTTATGCGTTTAGATGCTCTCACAAGTTTCTTTCTAATTAATTGTTAACTAGTGTAATTTGTACATAGACAATCATAAATAAAATATGACTAAGTTCCACTCCGCTTTTATAAATAAAAATATAATATTAGTTAATTATAATCAAGGATATTTTGTTTTGAATATCTTTTACATTTTTTTTAAATAAAATAAATAAAGCTCATAGTTCTTTTGTTTCTTTTATAATACCAATCTTCCGATAGCTGTGTCTTTTCAACCCTAGCTTCATTTTCCATGTTTCTTGTGCCCTTGTAATCGTAGCAGCGAGCCCTATCCTTTAGCACGCTCTTTTTAAAATTTTTGTTCTATGATTGGTGTATTGTTCTTAGCTGGACTTGTTTGTTTGTTGTTTTGTATGTTTGTGCTCGATGTTTGCTTCGAATAGAATGATCGCTATTGAAGCTCGAAGATCAAGGTTTTCAAGTAAGCAAGAACTGAAGAGCAGTAAGAGTAGCTTTTCGTTGGAAAAAAGGCAAGTGACCCTAACCATCTTTCTATCTGTGCTTATTTACAAGAATACCATGTATTTAAATGGAACGTGGAGAACCACCCAGGGAAACAGTACAACCACGAGGACTAAATGGCTCTGGTCTTGGCTAATTAATTAGAGACTCTAGTTTGAAGCGGTCTTACCGAAAGGGCAAGGAGGGGGTCGGTGATAGGGGTCATAGCCCGGTCCTCTTAGGGTAGCAGCCTTCGCTAAGGTGCTGACCATTAGGGAGGTTTATGGACCACGCCGCTACCGAAACTCTAGCGGACTACTTCTTATTAGGGAATCTTTGTAAAGGCCTCGTAGCGTCCCTATGCAATTACACCTCGGAAGTGTGGTATTGTGCCTAGCTAGCACAACATGGTTGGGTCCAAAGTTCTTTTGAACTTTTACGCGACTTGTGGTGAAAGTGTACAACCTCTGCAGAGTGTCTAAAACTGATATATCAGCCGTGCTCACGGTCAAGAGCGGCCTGGACCCTCACATGATTAATAAACTTAAAGATGGATTCAAATCGTTACTCTGGTTAATTCTTGTGGCCTTGCTGAGTACCAACCATAAGTGTACTCACCCTTACTAACTGCTGCTCAGAAGAAAAAGGTGTGAAGTCTACTGAAGATGATGAAGAGTTCTAGGCGTACGCAACCCCCAGTCGTTTGCCTGTGAAGTTTGGAGCCTTCGTTTCCATCATAAACGCATATCTCTGATAGTCTTGTAAATCCTTATTTATGTTTCTTTACGTGATACTATTGTTGTTATTCACTGATGACGTCACTATGTGTATGAAACTTGATCCTGACATACATATAGTTATGCATTCGGTTTTATCCTTAAACCGAGTGTGACAGGTAGCAACAGTACGTATAGGTAAAGGTCTTCGCGCACCACCCCTACCTAAGCCACCAGCAACAGACGATGCGATTAGACCACCGCACGGGTCCGCCGCCCCGGCCGGCGGCCTATCGGCAGCGGCGACGCCGTCGGTAGGGCACGCCGCCCCACGGCCGGCCGTGGCCAGCGAATAGCGACGCCCCGGCCGGAGAAAATCAGAAAAAGCTCCGGCTGGGACCACGACGCAGCTGTGTGTGCGTGACAACTAGTGACCCAACGCGGATCGACATCCCGGTATTAATCCTCGGCTAAGCAAGTGGCTAATAATCTTTGTTCGATTGATTTTCTCCCTGCGCGAGCGTATACGTATATATAAAGAAATAAATTTGTTTACGTAGAGGAGGTGCATGGGTGTGAAGGAAACCTAATGATCACCGGAGGCGACGAGCGAGGGTGAAAGCAGGAGATGACGACGGAAGAGGGAGGAGCCGAGGAGGAAGACGACGACGGCGTGAGGCGCGTCACTGTAGGCGCATAAAGTCGCGGAGGGTCGCAGTCGGTTCGGTTTTTTGTTTCCTTGCGTGGTTGCTAGCTGGCCGTCCTTGTACGTATGCATGCATGCCCAGTTGCCCACATGTACGTATCTACTACGACGCGTTTTCAATGAGCAAGGGTTGGTCTTTGCTCGTACACTTATCTCCAGCTTGGAACTTTTTTTAAATTTGCATTTCCACGGTTTAAATAATGAAACTGTCCTAGTATCTTGCACCACTAGGAAACAAGCTTTCGATCCAGGACAAATGTACCGACCGTGGTTGTAATCGGTACTTGCATCAGTAGTACCGGTTAAAAAGGATATTTTGTTAGGAAGGATATTAGTGCTGGGTCGTGCTAGGATCAGGTATTAATCCAATTCACTAATATCGGATCTAGGGTCAACGTAATATGCCTCAGAAGCATTAGCAGTAGATTTGATACTGTGCCTTGGAAGTTGTTGACGCCAGATTTTGACACGTGTTGAATCGGCGTCAGGAGGAGAAGATTGGCCGATGCGGCAGAGCTGAAGGCTACAGAAAGGAATCGGCCGATTGAGGTAACAGTTGGAAATCGGCCGATTGGTGGCACAGCTTACGCCAACAGGATGGGATTATTTTAGAGGATCCTGGTCAAAAGTTGGTCAAAGGGGGCATGCTAAGTCGGTCGGGGAGCAATTGAAGGAAATCCTGATTGAATTAGGGAGCGGCGGCGGAAGATTCTGCGGGAGTCCGTTTCCTTTTTAAAGTTCGTATAGATATAGTAATTTAAATAAGGTTGTAACGAGTCGTGATCGACCAGGAGTCCTAGCTTTAGGGTATGAATAGGAGTCGTCAGGGTCTTGAAAAAAGGATCAACACATCAATCAACAACAGTACTTCTACTTTTCTAGCAATTTACTTTCAAGTCGGCGACTTCGCCAATACTTTTCTTCTTTCACGAGTTCGTATGGATTGGCAGGGCTGCATCAACTTGATCTCGGGCCAATTGGTAGGTTCCGCTTACCGAGTAATATCCGAGCCTTAACTACGGGCGCATCGTTGTGGTTTCGTTTGGATTTATTCACCAGTTATCGATATTTACTAGAATTGCAAGTTTTATTTGTTATTCTAGTATTATCACCAGTTATCCAGCTTGAGATCAGAGTAATCGGCTTCGTCATTGTTCTTCTTCGATTTATCATCATACAGCCGATTAGATCTATTTCAAGTGTTGCTTCTGTAGTAATTGTTTAAGACCGTTCCGGTGGTTTTTCTTCACAATTACTACCCGATTATCGGCTGATCCATAGCCGATCATCTCTACAGCAAATCGGCCGATTCGCTGCCGACGCGCTCCTCAGGGCAGATCGGAATCCCAGCCGATCGACGCGCCTGGAATTTAATACTCTATTTCCTTGTCAATCAACAGGTCAGATTGACTGGCACGCCGCGCGAACCGCACCAGGGCGATAACCCGAACAGGAGCTAAGCAGATTCTCCCGGGTCGTGTATCCGACGCTGAAGACCATCGGCCGATTCCTATCCGGCCGATTTTAGCGCCAACACACTTTTGGCACGCCTGGTGGGACCATCCAAGATCTGATATGTTGAAAAACGCAGAAATCTCCGACAACAACATCATTGAGGTCACAGAAGCAGATCTCAAGGACGACCAGAGGGAAGAATTGGCCAAACGTCTAGAAGATTACAAGAAGATGTACCTCCAGTCGTTCAGTCGTACCAGAAGCGGGGAGGCAGTCAAGAAGACTCCTATTCTAGCGCCTCGCCACATCACCATTGCTGAGGACTCGGGCAAGATGTCAGAGATGATTCAACAGTCCGTGTATGAGGCGTTCATCGACCAATCCTCAGTGATGACCAACACTGTGTATAATGCCGTCGTCAACTCTCTGGCCAGCGGAGCAGTCCAAGGCTATCAGGGACTGGCATATGCCCCTCCAACCACTCTGTCAGCCAGAAGCCTACCATACACGTCCCAATCGGCTCCTCAGCCGATATTGACGCAACGCGAGGGGTACAACTCTCCATTGCCCCCGGCGTCTCTAAGATACAGCGGTGCACCATGTCTCCCATCACAGACACCGCTTCAACCCATTCAGATTGCTTCTGTGCAGTCACTGCCTACAAGCTCAGCACCTTGGGGAACATCAGCGACAGCGTATTTTCCCGAGCCAGCGAACGGGTATGGAAGTTATTCAACCCAGGTGCCATACCAATCGGCCGCCCGGCCGACGGTTCCCCAGTATCAGCCGATCTTATCAGAAATCGGCAGGGGGGCAAACACTGTAGAAGCGTTCAGAGGCACGACGCCAGCAGTGACGTACGAAGGGGGTGCGGACTCGTTTCGCCATCAACTATCGGCCGCTCAGCAAAATTCGCCGATTCATCACCCGGCCGTACCAGCCCTTCAGCACATGCCCGCGCCGCGAACAGCTGTTCATCAGCAGCAGGTGGACTGGACGGCAAGAATAGCAGAAGTAATCCAGGATCAGTTTGGATTGAAGCCGAAAGTTCAAACTTATACCTACAAGACGCCATATCCATCGGCCTATGACTTGCTGCCGTTCCCACACCGCTACAAGGTTCCCGATTTCACCAAGTTCTCGGGGACGGACGATACATCCACTGTGAAGCATATCAACCGATTCATCATCCAGTGCGGGGAAGCTGCCACGCAAGATGCCCTGAGGGTGCATTTATTTTCATCATCTCTGTCCGGATCGGCCTTCCAGTGGTTCACCACCTTGCCGCCAAATTCCGTCGTTACATGGGCCGATCTGGAGAAACAATTCCACAAGTACTTCTACGCAGGAGTACACGAGATGAAACTCTCGGATTTGAGCAGTCTCAGGCAGAGGAGCGATGAACCAGTGATGGGGTATATACAGAGGTTCAGAGAAATCAGGAACAAATGCTACAGTCTGGCTCTGACCGATGCACAGTTGGCCGATATCGCTTTCCAAGGCCTCTTGCCACAAATCAAAAAAAGATATGCTGCCCAAGAGTTTGAAAGCCTGAGCCAAATCGTCCACCGATTGTCAGGACAAGAGGTCCGACCGTTTGAACAGCGGAGGAACTTTCAAAAGAAGGTGGCATACTTGGAAGGATTTGAATCCGATGCGGAAGAGGAAATCGGCCTGGCAGAATGGGTCAAAGGGACAAAACCGATATCATGCCCTTTTGGGAAGAAAGAGCCGGAAACATTCGGCTTTGACACGGCAAAGGCCGATAAAATTTTTGATCTATTGCTTCAGGAAGGGCAGATTAAGCTGTCTCAACATCACACCATCCCTACGGCCGATCAACTTAAGAAGATGAAATACTGCAAGTGGCACAACGCTACTTCTCATGATACAAATGAATGTAAAGTCTTCCGCCAGCAGATACAATCGGCAATCGAGTAGGGGCGGCTTAAATTTGAAACTCCAACTAAATCAGCAAAGCCGATGAAGATAGATCAGCATCCCTTCCCGGCCAACATGGTTAACGCTGGAGGAGACTCAAGTCAAACCAAGGTGCTGACGTCAGAATCGGCGAGAAGAGACGGCGCCGTCGACCCCAGGAGGCAGATCACGACGGAAGAAATCAGAAGGAACAGGCGAGGGCCAGAACGACCACGCAAGCCCGTCACCTCCCAATTCTTACTCAGTAAATATCGGCAGCAGCAAGAACAAGCAAGATATCAGGAAGAGACGATACGCCGGCATGAGGATCACTGGCAATGTCCGTTCTTCATCCACTACTGGGAGAACGACATCAGATTGCCGTCTGCCGATAACTGTCCGGAGTGTAACGGATTGAGCTGCAACGATCGCCCGAGGCCACACTCTAGGGATAGAGGATCAGAGCCGATCAGCAGAAATCGGCGCGAGGAACGGCGCGTTTCGGTGCATGATCGGCTGGGGGGCAGAGTTGACCAGTACAACAGGTCAAAAAGCAAGATCGGCCAGCGGGATGGACTGGGGGGTAGGATCAGCGCGCACGATCGGCTGAAAGAGATGGCTAATGATAGGGTATCAGACGAGGATCCCCTAGGAAGGGAACCAGATTGGGAACACGCCAGATCATCGGCCAAACCAGCAAATCCTAGGTGGTGTCCCGATGGCCTATCCAGATCCCAGAAGCGAAGGATCCAACACCTACGCCAGTGGGAGCATCAAGAAGAAGAACAGAGACAGGTGCCAGAGAGAAGGAATGTTAAATCTCGAGTTTGGCGCCCAAAGAAAAAGGATCAAGAAACAAGCAACCAAGAATCGGCAGCCGAAATTGATATGGTGTTCATACTGCCGATGGAGTTCATGGCGCCCGACGATCGGGATAAAGTAACAAGAACAGAGGAGGAACAAATGGCACAACTAGTGTTAGAGCCAATGACGGCTACGTTTGAGAAACCAGAAGAGGAAAAACGACGGCATCTTAAAGCGCTGTTTCTCAAAGGCTATGTCAACGGAAGACCCGTCACCAGATTACTGGTAGATGGAGGCGCTGCAGTTAACATCATGCCGTATGCCATGTACCACAAGCTGGGCAAGGGCGATGAATACCTCACCAAGACGGACATGATGCTGAAGGATTTTGAAGGCAACGTGTCACCCGCCCGCGGAGCACTCTGCGTCGACCTCACCATCGGCAGTAAGACCCTCCCTACCACCTTTTTCGTTATTAATGGCAAGGGGTCCTACAATATGCTGCTTGGTCGCGACTGGATACACGCAAACTGCTGTGTCCCATCTACAATGCATCAATGCCTTGTGCAATGGGTCGGCGACAGTACAGAGATAGTCGCTGCCGATTCCGTCTACAGCGTTGCAGCGGCCGACACGCAACAGTGGAGCTGCGAGCACGTCAAGTGTATATCTGGCAGGACTTGGGACACTGACTTCCTGAAAGTGTCCGATTTCGGTCTACAGCTGATCCAAGCAGTCGGCTCTGAAGATTCAGAATAAATGGATCAGCTCGTCCGAGAAGATGGGAAGCTTGGGCACGGGTTTACGTCGGCCGATTTATTAGAGATGGTAGATTTGGGAGATAGCAGCAAATCAAGGCCGACGTACATTAGTGCCAATTTGGATCCTGAGTACAAATGTAAATTGATAAGTTTATTAAAAGAGTTCAAGGATTGCTTTGCTTGGGAATACCATGAGATGCCAGGACTAGACCGGTCTATTGTTGAACACCGGTTACCTATAAAATCAGGATATCGGCCATATCAGCAACCTGCGCGACGTTGTAACCCCAAGATTCTACCTGACATAAAGGCCGAGATTACAAAGTTGATTGAGGCAGGATTTATTCGGCAGTGCCGCTACGCCGAATGGATTTCTAACATTGTGCCTGTATACAAAAAGAATGGAAAATTACGTGTGTGCATCGATTTCAGGAACTTAAATCAGGCTACACCGATGGATGGATATCCGATGCCGACGGCCGATATCTTGGTGGATGCTGCCGCAGGCCACAAAGTCATAAGTTTCATGGATGGGAATGCCGGGTACAATCAGATATTAATGGCCGAGGAAGATATTTTGAAAACGGCTTTTAGGTGCCCAAGCCATCTTGGTTTATTTGAATGGGTGGTTATGACTTTCGGGTTGAAGAACGCCGGCGCTACATATCAACGGGCCATGAATTACATCTTTCACAAGCTCATTGGTTCATCGGTGGAAATTTATATAGATGACATCGTGGTCAAGTCAAAAGGTCAACAAGATCATCTGGCCGATTTACAGGAAGTATTGAAGTGCACAAGGAAACATGGGTTGAAGATGAACCCAAACAAGTGTGCATTTGGTGTATCGGTCGGGCAATTCTTAGAATTTATGGTCCATGAGCGCGGGATAGAAGTCAACCACAAGACCATAGACGCCATCAACAGAGTAGTGGCCCCACAAAATAAAACTGAACTACAGTCCCTCATCGGCAAGGTCAATTTCATCAGAAGATTCATATCCAACCTGTCAGGGCGTATTCAGGCTTTTAGCCCTATGTTGAAATTAAAGCCCGACCAGGAATTCGTATGGGGAGAAGGACAGCGCAAGGCACTAGAGAATATCAAGCAGTATCTGGTTTCACCTCTGGTATTAGTTCCACCACAGCCTGGTAAGCCGTTCAAGTTATATTTATCGGCTGATGAACAGGCTATTGGATCGGCATTGGTACAGGAGTTTGAGGGGAAAGAACGAGTGGTATACTACGTCAGCAGAAGACTTTTAGACACCGAAACAAGATATTCCTTGGTGGAGCGACTATGCTTGTGCTTGTACTTTTCATGTACTAAGCTCAGGCACTATTTGCTATCGGCGGAATGCATAGTCGTGTGCAAGGATAATGTGGTGAAGTATATGCTATCATTGCCGATTTTGAAAGGGCGGATTGAAAAATGGATCCTGGCTTTGTCAGAATTCGATTTAAGGTACGAATCGGCCAAAGCCGTCAAAGGTCAAGTGATGGCCGATTTCGTAGTTCAGCATTGTGGACCAGAAATCGCCACCGTTGAACCAGTTCCATGGACTCTATATTTTGATGGTTCTTCGTGTGGGGTCAGATCAGGAATCGGCATTGTTCTGGTGTCGCCTCGGGGGGCAAGTTATGATTTCTCTCTGCCGATAGAAGCCTCTGCAACTAATAACCAGGCGGAATATCGAGCTGTTCTAAAAGGCATCCGATTATTAAGGGAAGTCAGAGCTGATGCAGTCGAAATTTTTGGGAATTCCATGCTCATTGTGGATCAGTTGACGGGACGATCTGAGTGCAAGGATGATATCTTGAGGATTTATTATGAGGATTGTCTTCAACTTTTAAAAGAGTTCAAGTCTGCAATAATTGAGCATATCCCCAGGAATTATAATGAAGAAGCCAACAGACTGGCCCAACATGCTTCTGGGTATCGGCCGATTCAGGGAGCGATGACGCTAGAGCTCGCGGCCGATGACTGGCGAAAGGAGATCGCCGATTACTTGAGAAATCCATCCCAAAAGGTGGATCGGCGAACACGTTTTCAGGCTACAAAATATGTGTTGCTTGAGGATGATTTATTTTATCGGACGATTGATGGAGTTCTTCTCAAATGCTTGGGAACAGAAGAGGCAAAGGTTCTGATGGGAGAAATCCATGAAGGCGTGTGTGGAGCTCATCAGTCGGCTCACAAAATGAAATGGATGATCAGGAACAATGGATATTACTGGCCGACCATCCTTGAAGATTGTTTCAGGTACTACAAAGGATGCCAAGACTTTCAGAGGTTTGGCAATGTGCAGCGCGCGCCAGCATCGGTTATGAATCCAATAATTAAGCCGTGGCTGTTTAGAGGTTGGGGAATAGATCTCATCGGACAGATTCATCCTCCATCTAGCAAAGGGCATAAGTTCATATTGGTGGCTACAGATTATTTTACTAAGTGGGTGGAGGCAGTTCCTTTGAGGAACGTGACATCGGCCGATATGATTGAATTTGTTAAAAGCCATATTGTATATCGATTTGGTATTCCTCAAACCATCACAACTGATCAAGGAACAATGTTCACTTCTGCCGATATGGGGATTAAATTATTAAATTCTTCTCCATACTATGCTCAAGCCAATGGCCAAGCAGAATCGTCTAACAAAGGGATAATCAAGCTAATCAAGAGGAAGATAGAAGAGCAACCCAAGAAGTGGCATACGTCTTTGGCTAAATCTTTATGGGCATACAGGATGGCTTGTCATGGAGCCACTAAAATATCCCCTTATCATTTGGTTTATGGTCATGAGGCTGTCTTACCATGGGAGATAAGGACAGGGTCAAGACGTATATCGTTAAAGGATCAGTTAACGGCCGATGACTATTCCTTTCTCATGAAAGATGAACTTGACGACTCGGCGGGTTTACGGTTGAGAGCCCATTTAGTATAGAAGAAAATAAGAAAAGGGTGGCCAGATGGTATGACAAAAAGGTCAAAGTTAAGCGGTTCTCTCAAGGAGATTTGTTATGGAAGTTGGTGCTCCCGATAGGGTCTAAAGATCCCAAATTCGGTAAATGGTCACCCACTTGGGAGGGGCCGTATAGAATCGGCTGATGTGCCCCTGGGAATGCATATATTCTGGAGACAATCGAAGGGGAGGAATTCCCAAGAGCTTTAAATGGACGATATCTGAAGAGGTACTATCGAAGCATTTGGGTAGATACATGACTTGCAGTAAAGTATGTCAAGGTAACATGGCCGATTTCTCATCGGTTTCTGTCTACACATCTGGTGAAAGAAAACATTGGGATCCATTATTGAATGGAAATTACAGAGTACATGGCCGACATGGTACAAGTCGCCCTTAGAATAAAAATACTGGTGTGTCTACTGATTACGCCTACGCTGGATTTCTCTCTCGATGCGACCCAGTTTTATCATAAGGGTGAGCCTTTTCTCTTTCGGGTCCTCTGCAGTGGCTCCAGTTTCAGCTTGGTTGCAGAGTTCTTTCAGCAGGCGGGTCTTCTCCTCTTCCAGATCTTCCATGGCGACTCCAGTTTTGGCTTTACAGGGAAGTGAAGAATTTTTTTCGGAAGATGGTTGCTTGTGGACCAAAAAATGAGCATTTATGAAGTCCAAGTGTTCCTGGACAGCGGCAGGGACATGATCTCTGAGTTCCCCAGCATGAGCTAATATCAGATTTCTGTCTGCCTGTGATAGTGGCTCTTCTGAATGCATGATTTCTATCGCTCGTTCTAGACCAGGGCTGAGACGTTTTGGCTAAACAGAGATAAAAGGAGTTACCCAGTATTGGAGCGATTGAGATGCTTAAGAGAAAGGCAGAGGGGGAGTTCATACCTGGTTGACAGAGGAAGAGGATGAGGAGGACGAACAAGACATCTTGCCGTTCAGTTTGGGACAGTAAAAGAAGGAGAGGAGATAAGTAATGCGTGTGCCTCTAGAGATGGTGAACGGTCTGCGTATAAATGAAGAGGAGGTAGATGGATGGTGAGACACGTCCTATCGGAGTAAATACATACATAAATGCAAGGCAGACTGAAGGAGCAGTTCAAAACCAAATCGGCGCAGTGACATTAAAGGAGCAATAATGTTTAACATATTCTTTTACAACCCAAGGAAAGCATCTATGGCTACAATCGCTCGTCGTCTAATTTGATCGGCCGAATCTACTATTCTCTGATCATTATCGGCCGATCCTGGTACTTCTGACACGCGGCGACGGAGCCTTATTGTTTCACGGGCCAGATGTTGTCTTTCTTGCTTCAGCTCGCTGATGATGGATGGGAGTTCTTGGAGCTTCTTCTCTTCAGCGGCTATCTCTTTGGTTATCTGTTCCATTTCCTTGGCTAGTTCTGCTCTCCTCCGTTTCAGCCGATCTATTGCGCCAACGATGTCCGGACGGCAATTCTCGAGGAAGTTGATCCTGTGGTGTACTTCCTGAGTCCGGTGCTTGTAAGAGTCGACCTCCTCCTGAGTTTTGTCCATCTGAGCACGATCGGCCATACGTTGCAGCGCCCTGGAAACCGGAATCTGCATGCCCTCTATATAGGCAGCATACCCCAAATTTTCCAACACTTCATCCGGGATGTGATCTTTGACCTCGTTGAAAAGTCGTCGAATCGGCGATGCATCTTCCACCAATCGGCCGATATCATCTTGGAGGAGAGTACGAATGCTTTCGAGCTTGGAGCGGACATCGTCGGAGGTGGAGCTCGATGGAATTGGGTGTGAAGCGATTTCTTTGTCATCGGCCAAGGAGACAACAAAAGAAAAGATGCTATTGTTGGGGGTATCTTGCTCCTGTAAGGAAACGAAGTAAAGGGTAAGCAAGCGGTGAAAGGAAATCGGCCGATTCTAATGGTAAGACTGTTACCTCTTTGAAGCGAATCTCTCTTGCCTGCGCCGGTGGAAGTGTTTCCCTTGTCTCAGGGACTGGTACATTTGGTTCGTCGGAAGAAGAAGATTCTATGGTTATTAGCGCTCCGCTTGGACCAGCTTCCTGAAAAAGACATGAAAGAAGATTCCCGTGAAAATGCTATGGGAAATTGAAATAAGATAGTAACAGAAATTTGCCATGCCTCTGTGGGCCTCCCAGCCGATGCCTGTTGTGGAGTTATAATCGGCGTACCCAAATCGGCCTGCATCAAAATTAGTTAAGTTTTCTGAATATTAAGGATTCAAGATAAGAGATCATTTACCTCGGGGCAGGAGCTGCTGGAATCTCGGTTCCCACTTGAGACGTGGCCGATTGTTATGGAGACTGCGGTGGGATAACTTGTGCAGCCTGGCAGAGGAATAGAATTGATGTCAGTAGAAGATTTGGAGAATATATAAGATAGAAAAGATTACCTGAACAGCTTCTACTAATAGTGATGCTGCAGCAGCCCCGACTTCAGCAGTAACTTGGGGATCGGCTATCTCGACAAATGGCAAAGGTAAAGGACCTCGAGTCTCGGTGGGTGTCACCACTACTTGATCGGCCGATCCGACGCGGGGAGTCTCGGCCGATACCACTGCCATTTGGCTGGCCGATCCGATGCGGGAGACTTCAGCCGATGCTATTGCCGTCTGATCGGCCGATCCAATGCGAGCTCGCACCCGACGGCTGGTTATCTTTGATGTTGGCCTTTTTGGTGCTCGCCTTGATCGGCCGGTGGAGATATCTCTGACAGTCGGAGCATGGAAGCCGATAAGTGGATACGGCGTGTATTGGTGATGGCTATCAATCGGCCGGCCGCTTCGGCTCCGCATCAGAGGAACATGGCTTTCAGACTGAAGAGATGAACATGAGTTAACAACAAGATGATAATATAACATTAGAATCGGCTAAGGAAAAAGGACATACCGCTGCATTTGGGTCGATGTTCTCTGGGTCCAGAATGTTGCAGTAAGATGATGGAGATTTACAGAAAAGGTGCTGCTTCCATTCTGCCCACCATAATTTAAACTGCTAGGTGGCGAAAGAGGCAACTGACCAACCATTCAAGTCAATGGTACTGGAGTCGGGTACTAGATCGCACAGTCGGCTGTAATCAAGACTTGAGGTTAGTCCATCCCTGAATTTTGCCTGGCCGGCGAAATAGACTCGAATCGGCAGTTGGCCAAAATCTAGTTGCCTTGCCGCAGCCGATGGACTGTAGAACTCGTAGGTGGGTGAGTCCTTTCCTGAGAAGAAGTTAGCCGGCAGAATCCCCGGCTTGATCAAGACGTCCATTAACTCTCTGTCAAAGGTATGAGTGGAGAAATCAAAGCATACGGGCAATTCAAAAATCGGCTCTACTGCCTGATATGGGTGCCAGCTGATCATCTCTTCACTAAGGCCATTGTAGAAACATCTGAAGTATTCAGCTGTGCGGGTGGTAGTGAATTGGCAGCCGGGAAAGGCCGATACCGCTTCTCCAAAAGATCTGCAGCGGCGACGAACCGATGGATTCTCCTCTGACTCGATGTTGGGAAAGGTCTTTGTCTCTATCCGCTGCTGAGAAACCTTGCTCATGTGTAAATTGAGCCAGAGGGTGATGAACCACCAAGGACCACCTGGGTTCCCTATTGGCTCCCCCTTCGACAGCTTGACGCCGATTTGGTGCATCAGATGGTATGCCGATCCCAGCAAGTGTTTTCCAAGAGGTATGGCCGATCCTTGTGAAAGAGCCTCTGCCAACGCTTGAGTGTTTGAAGAGGGGCCGACTACTCTGCCACAGAAGAAATGTTTCTCCAGCCACATCATCAAGAAGGCAGTATGCTCCCTCTGCGACACTGTCCCGGTCTTCATATTTTTACCGATGTATCCTTTCCACCCGCCGATTCCTTTTGTCTCCAGCCGATGAGATGGCTTGAACAGATAATTGAAGGGGGTATCGGCGGAGGAAACATCGAGGCCAGTCAGCAGCAGAACATCGGCCAAGGTCGGGGTCATGGGTCCGTGTCCGAAAAGGAATGCGTTAAGTGCATCGGACCAAAAATAAGAGGCTGCCATAACCAGAGGTTCGTTCCTTTCCATCTCAGACAGGGATAAGTCTATGCACTGGCCAATTTTGAGTTCTTCCCACTGAACCCTCCAAGATCCGGCTACCCTCTGGTACCATTCTCTCCATCCGGGTGTTTCATTTGGCCAAGATCTGAAAGTGCCTACCCAATGATCTAAATCCATAGATGACTGCTTAAAAGGGATCCTATGGGTTTCTAAACTGATCAGATCCGTTGGATCAGGGCTCCCCATAGGGTCCAAACAGATGAGGTCAGGGGATTCTGAGAGAGGAATAGTGATTCGATGCCTAAGTGCCTAAAAAAGGGAAAAAGGGAAGAAACTAAGAGAGAGTCCGGAAAATACTGAAGCAGTAAAAAGGCGAAAAGGGAAAAATTTCGAGCATTTACCTCTGGGATGGAGGCCATCGTCGCCGATGACACCGCTGGGGAAGCCGCCGATTGGGCCGCCGCCGCCGAAGGAGTAGCCGATGGAGCCTCTGTAGATGGAGTGGTCGCCGATGGAGACGCCATTGGGGGTCGGAGCAAGCCGCGGATGAGATCGTCGAAAAGGGGGAAACACTTGGAAATCGAAAGAGCTTGGAGGAAGACGAACAGTGGTGCGATTGAAAAGAATGCTAGATTCGTGGGGAAGGATAGGCGGAGAAAGCCAGTACTTAAGAGAAATCAGGGAAGCGAGGGCAAAGATGGTATTTTTGCCACGCCATCTACACGAGTTCCAGAGGAGCGGTCGTTTCGCGCGCTTGGTTCGAGGAAATTGCAATCATTGTGCCGCGGAACGAAAGGAGATTTTTACTGCGCCCGTTTCGGAGGAAAGGATTAAAGAAAGAGTTTCGAAGAAAAAGTTATATTTTACTCCGAAACTGGGGGCATGTGTTGACGCCAGATTTTGACACGTGTTGAATCGGCGCAGGAGGAGAAGATTGGCCGATGCGGCAGAGCTGAAGGCTACAGAAAGGAATCGGCCGATTGAGGTAACAGTTGGAAATCGGCCGATTGGTGGCACAGCTTACGCCAACAGGATGGGATTATTTCAGAGGATCCTGGTCAAAAGTTGGTCAAAGGGGGCATGCTAAGTCGGTCGGGGAGCAATTGAACGAAATCCTGATTGAATTAGGGAGCGGCGGCGGAAGATTCTGCGGGAGTCCGTTTCCTTTTTAAAGTTCATATAGATATAGTAATTTAAATAAGGTTGTAACAAGTCATGATCGACCAAGAGTCCTAGCTTTAGGGTATAAATAGGAGTCGTCAGGGTCTTGAAAAAAGGATCAACACATCAATCAACAACAGTACTTCTACTTTTCTAGCAATTTACTTTCAAGTCGGCGACTTCGCCAATACTTTTCTTCTTTCACGAGTTCGTACGGATTGGCAGGGCTGCATCAACTTGATCTCCGGCCAATTGGTAGGTTCCGCTTACCGAGTAATATCCGAGCCTTAACTACGGGCGCATCGTTGTGGTTTCGTTTGGATTTATTCACCAGTTATCGATATTTACTAGAATTGAAAGTTTTATTTGTTATTCTAGTATTATCACCAGTTATCCAGCTTGAGATCAGAGTAATCGGCTTCGTCATTGTTCTTCTTCGATTTATCATCATACAGCCGATTAGATCTATTTCAAGTGTTGCTTCTGTAGTAATTGTTTAAGACCGTTCCGGTGGTTTTTCTTCACAATTACTACCCGATTATCGGCTGATCCATAGCCGATCATCTCTACAGCAAATCGGCCGATTCGCTGCCGACGCGCTCCTCAGGGCAGATCGGAATCCCAGCCGATCGACGCGCCTGGAATTTAATACTCTATTTCCTTGTCAATCAACAGGTCAGATTGACTGGCACGCCGCGCGAACCGCACCAGGGCGATAACCCGAACAGGAGCTAAGCAGATTCTCCCGGGTCGTGTGTCCGACGCTGAAGACCATCGGCCGATTCCTATCCGGCCGATTTAGCGCCAACAGAAGTATTAGCGCCGGGTCTGATCATGACATGCTGACGAGGCACGTTAGTATTGGGGGTCATGCCACGATCCGATACTAATGTTCCTAGCATGACCAGTACTAATTTTGCCACCTACATATACCATATCCTTATATATATCAGGCCTCCTTCCTGATCCGAGCATCATACACTCAATCATTATTTATGGCAGCTCACTGAGGGGGGAGGGGGGTAATTTTTTGAAATTTTTTAACTCAACCAATGGGAAAAAATTTAGCAATTTTCACGTGCTCTAATTTTTTTATATGCATAGCTTTAGCTAGCAACTAAATTATTTCTTAAATAATATATTTTTACACGTGCATTAATTAAGCTCTAATTTTTTTATATATAGATGTGGCTAGCAAATAAATTAGTTTTGAAATGTTATATATTTTACACATGCATTTTGCTATACGAAAGGAATCGGTGCTCGTAGCCTAATAGGGGGAGGGGTGAATTAGGCAATTCTAAAACCTTAACCTATGACTCAAACTAGTTAACGCTAAAATATATTATCTAGATGTGCAACTAGGGTTCAACTAGTGTGAAAACTTCATCCCAAAGAGTTTTGCAACCTATAGCCAATCCTAGCAAGATATTACACTAAGAATGTAAAGGCACACAAGATTGCAATAAGAAATTCGGACGCTTAAAGGAAGGGGATGAGGGAAAGCAAACTCTCGAAGATTTATCCCATGGTATCGATAGACACAAGGCCACCCCTAGTCCATGTTGTTGAAGCGCTCACTAAGAGTATTGCTTCCTGGTCACCGAGTCTCTTCCGGGACTCTTCTTGACTCGCCACCAAGGCGTAGCCAAGTCCCTGGTCACCTTGATGTTGTCTCCACTAAGGAGCTTCTCCACGAAGGAAGGGGGTCTCCACATCCCCTGCGCAAAGCCGTCGTTGCCGCTCCACACCAAATCGAAGGGTCGATGACTTGTCGGCGAGCCACCAAGACTCCAATAGGCTGGCACACCGAGATACAACTTGTGGTTCACTCAAGAACCAGCACACAAGGCAGCAACGCCTTGCTCTCTCACTCTCTCTAGAGCTAATCCTAGCACTAACACTCTCAAAGCGTGTGCTAAATTTAAGGATATGATCAAGCTCTTGGGTGGCTTGGAGAACTTCTTCAGAGTGTGGGTAGCTTCGCACGAACTCCAGCAACCTCAAACAATCCAGAGTGAGGTCTTATATAGGCTAGAGATCCACTCTTAGCCGTTACATGCTTTTTCCCTAAAAAGCATAAAGCGTCGGTTAAACCGGTCACAACCATTGGTTTAACCGATCACACACAGCCTGCATACTAGCCGTTGCTCTCCTGTCTGCCACGCCAGCTTTTGCTTGCGTCATTGCACCGACGCACCGTCGGTTCAACCGGTGCTGAAGACCTTCTTGTCCCTTTAGCTCCAAAACCTCTCGGGCAAACTAAAGGACCATTGCACCGATGCTCTGTACCATAGCATCTGTTCAACCAGTGGCTCTGGCACTTCTCCACTTGATCGCCATGCTTTCTCCTCATTGCACCGACGCATCCCTTCTTATAGCGTCGGTTCAACCGGTGCTACTGCGGTTTATTCACTTGATCGTCATATCAACTCACCAAAGCACCGACCCGTTATAAGTTCATGCCGTCGGTTTAACCGACGCATGTAATCATGCTGAACCTTGCCCAAATCATCTTGGTTGTCATTTGGACACCCCTAAAATATTCTACCTCTGCATTTTCACTACAGCTTGAATACCTTGACGGCGATTTGGACCATCTTTATATGGATTGGACTCCATCCATGGGACCTAGAAATCCTAAAAACTTGAGCTCACAAACTCGTTAGTTCCATTGACTATGTTGTCACATAACCACCAAAATCACGATCATTACCACATGGGGCCATGTTCCTTACACCATACATGCAATAATTAAGCTCTAATTTTATATATTTTTATATGTATAGATGTAACTAGTACGTATAGATGTAGCTAGCAAATAAATTAGTTTCCAAATGTTTTAATTATACACAAACATTTTGTTATAATTGCAATAGTTAAGCTCATTTTTTGTTTTTATGTATAGATACAAGGTAGAAAATAAATTAGAATTATAATGTTCTAATTTATTTACATTCAAATATATATATATATGGAATAATTAAGTACAATAAACAATGCACAAGTAAAATATGTATTAGATCATCGTAATTCGGAACCGAGTACCTCCAAAGGTTCACCACTTATTCTTCTTTATTAGGACACGTGCAAATACCCAGACTACCTTCCTACGCCACTAGAAGCTTGAGACAGGCAAGGTGTGAACCCATAGCCCTAACCCAAATCTGCCGTGGCGTGTACACTTGGATATATATGGAGAGATGTGATAGAATAATATCCACACCCCACATACTTGTGGTGGGCAAAGAAAAAAGCGATTTTGGTTTACCAAAATCGGTTGCAAAATTTGTCCAAAGATTCGTTCACCACACACTAAGAGTTAACCGTGCCAACATTGTCATGCCAACTCCATGCCAGTGTGGTGCTAATTGTAGGCACACAGCATTACTCCAGTTAGCTTGCATGCGGTGGCTGTCCCTATCAATCAGCTATAGGTTATTGCTACTTTTTCCCTACTCAGGGAATTTCAGTCCACATGCACGTATGTACATGTACCGTATCCATGCAGAATCCAAGGGAGCCAATCTTGTTACGCCAGGGTGATCACAAACGACGCGACAGGGGAAAAAAATCTGAGCTAGCTAATAATAATAAACCAATCGTGTGCCATGCGCCCATGCCGGTAGAGTCATGAGTACTAGTAAGAAAGGGTGGTTTCACATGAATGCACCCCAATTACCTAGCCAACTAATTAGTTGGTAACTACTGCCGTATCAGTTGCCGCCGCGTGCGTGCATGTACGCCAACTACTTTTATCGGCAGTTCGATCGGCACGGCCCAGTTAGAGTACGTAGCCGGCCAGCATGAACCTAGGAGGAGCGTGATGCTGCTTCCATGCTCAATTTTGCAATGCCTTTTTAACTCTAGGTTTGTGTCCTGTTGATGACTTGATGTTGTAGTTGCGTCTTGTCGTGCTTAACAATCAACATAACCTTTCAGCTCCACTCATAACGACGTAATAAAAGGCCAGGACCTTGTTCCATTATCTGAAAAAAGAATCTACTGACATGTGCCTTATTAGACTCTCGTTTCTCAATTTTGCCACACCTGCGGCCTCCATTTTGGTTGCCAACGCACTCTGTAGAGCTCATTATTACTCCTAGGTCCTACTCCGTAGCTCCTAAATCCTAAAGCCACTTGTGGTGGACTTGTGGTCGATGGTCAAGTACGAGCGATCGATCTAGGAGTACAAAGATACAATAATCTTTGTGTACTGTAGGAGAAACACACTTGTAGCCTACTGTAACTGATTTTGTCACAAGCACGACCAATTAACCTTTATAGCATATATATAAGAGCTAGAGAGCCCACCGGAACTACTTTGGCTGTGTCATCATAAAAGTGTGGCGCACACAGTTTTGCATGCACACGTTTTGAAAAAGAAATAAAGAAAGGAAAAAAAATGTTGCACTGGGTGTACGTGATCAATCAAATGCTAATGTATCTTTTGTGCGTGTGCCACAGTTATGTGGCACCATCAGCAGCCCTGTTTAACCGGTAACCCGTCAATTAATCAAGGCAGCGCGTCCATAATAATGAGCCGTCCGTACGCTCCCCTCCGATGTGAAGCCGCACCTTCCGCCGTGTCGATCCATCTATCAAGCGGCAGTTTTAAGTCGCTGTAATGCATGCACCGAACACCGTATGCACCACGCACACAAATTTATACAATGCAGTGTATACTCCTCCCTCCGTCCCAAAATAAATATTGTTTTAGCATTCAAATTTTATCCTATAAAAAGTGTTGTTTTCTAATTAAAGCAATACCATGAAAATATTATATAGAAAATAGTATAGAGCCAATCAATACTTAGTAGTAACGTGTACGTATGCTATCATCACCTCGTAGTAGTACGTGTATATAGCCTGCTTGTCTGATTAATCGGTGTTGTGTTTTGATCCGGCGGTTCTTTGCATGTAAACTAGCTTGCATGCATCAACTTAGAGTAGGTACAATAATCGGCGGTTCTCTATCTCTCTCCCCGACGGCCCAACACAATTTCATATTTGAAGACGTGAAGAGCTAAGCTATTGTACAAGTTAATCTCTATTGTTGAGGTGGACAGTCTAATAACCGAGTGCTTGTCTCAACTATTAAACTTGATCCTATATTGTTATTATTGCATATTGATAGTCAAAACAATGACGTACCTAACTAGTTATGGATGATAAATGAGGTTCCTAAAACCGTTTGGGATCCAGAACGGGCGTGCATATAGTGACCGCCTCTTTTTAGCTATGCATGGTTGTGCTCGCGCGCACGTTCTCTTCCGCCACGCCATAACTCATATTCGAGGGTACAGAAATCAGAACCAATATATAGTCTGCGAATCTTTTTCCGCACGTGCTCTCATATTGCAGCTAGCTGCTGCACGTCACGACAGGCAGCACGGCGACAAACAACGACCACTTGTCATCGACGTCGCAGAACGACGCTCCCCGCGCCAAGCTCGCCGACAGTCAGCGTCGCCGGGTCCACCGGTCGGGTGAGCTTGAGCCTTCGCTACTAGCTACGTACTACGTGCTCTGGATCAGCTGCTGCCCGCGATCGCGCACATGCATACTGGCTAGTTATATAGCGGCATGGGGATCGATCGACGACGTTCGTGTACCGGCCCGGTGGCTAGAGGTCTCTGTCGGCGGCGTAACGTACGCCGTGCGCTATTCAGCACGTACAGTACGTACGTGGCAAGTATTCCTGTAGACTGGGAACAAGCTCTCCCGTACGTGCCGAAACCACGGGCGCGTACGGCCGCTAGCTCTCTGTCGGCCGGAGTCTCTTTAATTTGGGAATATGCGCAAAATAAAAGATCATTGCGTCAATAATCCGTCAATTAATCGTTATAATTGGTAAGAGAGATCGTCGATGTGTGCCATCTCCACGTCATCCCCGACGCGTCGTTCTAACGACCTAGCTCTCTGCGCGGCCGGAGCAAGCGGCGACGGCGAGGCCCGACGAGGACGTGCCGCCCGTGCACCGACAGTGGTCGAGCACGCACGCGCATGTGCATGCATGGGGGCCATCCATCCGAAACCTGCTTCCACGCCGGCTCGCGCGTAACCGTCCATCGGCCGGCGCGGCTGTCAGCGCACAGCGGCCGCGAGCGCAACCGGCCGGGGAAGAAAGAAAGAAAGAAAGAAAGAAAGAAAGAAAGCGACCAGTGCGGGGCCGGGAAAAAGAAAAGGCAGCGGCGGTGGGCTCCGGCGACCGAGCGAGCAACGGCAGGGCGCGGCCGGCCGGGACGCGTCGCCGTCGACGCCGCGCGGAATGTGACGTAATAACGCATGGCTCCGACGTTCGATCGAGCTAGGTCGACAGCCCCGGCCCCGGCCGGCCAGCGACGTCGCACCGCACGTACGGGCGCTGGCCGTTGGTCCGACGACGGCCGGCTGGCGTCGCTGCCATGCGCGGGGCAGGCAGCAGCCCGGCGGAAGCGGGGGGCGGGTCGGGGCGCGCGCGGTCCTATTGCCCGTACGTCGTCGTCCTCGATGGATTCCTAGGCAGGTCCCGAGCCCCATCCCCTTTGTCGTCCGTTGGCCGTTACACCTTTCTGTCCAGAGGCTCATCGATCCTTGTCAGCTGTCATCAACTTGCTTGCCATGGAAACGCAATCAAGGAGGAGGGAGCCACCTGATTATTGGGGTTTTATATTAATTAAGCGCGTGCACACACCGCGTTGTGTATGGAGAAAGCAGGATGAAGGCGCCCGCTATAAGTATGGCGACAGGGACTATTATACTCGAGGCGCATGATGCATGCATGGCCCATAAGCAATTGTGAGAGGTTAGAAATGTTGATCGCTGAAAGATTTGGTTCCCGAATTATGGTAGAGTTGATTGGGGGTCTGGTCTTGCTCACCAATAAGGCCCTCCACATCGTGGAGTGAAGCTTGAAAAAAGATCAGGTCCTACCATAGAAAATTAGCTTCGCTCCTTGACAGCTGCTATGTGCAGGCTTCACTAGCTGAGCTCGTAACCTGTACAAAGGTACCACGCCTCCTGCTCAGGCAAAGCAGTTGGGGAAGGAAGCCAGAACGCAACAATAGTTTTTTAAGGAGCTGGCACCGGGGCAAGAACGTTCACCGCTTCCAATTTTTCTAGCGCGGGCATCGCATGCCACGGCGTGGGGAGTGATGCTAATTGATGATGGCGAGTTATATGTGCTAGGTCTCACTTGTGGGTTAGGGTTATTTGGAATTCTAGCTCCCTCACCTACGCCTTTGGGCAAATGTAGTGGCACTATAAGTACATCCTGCGGTATATTACACTATAAGCATGGATAGTGTAAAAAAGAGGCGCACCACAAGATGGGGTAAAGTTTTGTGACGAGAAGACACTAAATTTTATCAACCAAAGGAGATCAGACAAGATGGCAGGATTATTCGGATTGAGAAGAGCAGCGGTTCTTTGCCTTTGAGGAGGAACTGGCCTCCTGCCCTCCTCCACTCGGGCTTCTTCACGAGATCAGTGTAATTCTGCTGGATATTGGCAAGAGTGGAAAGAAGATCACAAAGCATGCATGAGTAGGCTCTCAAGTACATGCAAAAACTTTCTTCTAGCATGCAGGTTGGTTTTAAGGTCAAAGGATGTGGATATAATAGTATAACAAGTACAGCTACTACCAAGCACTCCGTATGATACTAGATGGAAACTCATGGAGAGTGGTGAGTATATACTTCACCAGCCGCGCATAATTTCTAGGCACGACACGAGCACGAGCTACAAACTAATCTAGAAGGTTTGTGCACCTCCAAATTAAAGTGCTTCTTCGTGCTGCAATCCAACACTGCCTCCGAACTGTCGTAACATGGTCCGCCGCCTCTGTCCAATAATGGCATTAGAAATGATAGAGCGTCTCCTTGTAAAGTGCTGGTACACCAAGAAAGTGTGAGTTCACCTCTGCCAATGGGTGCGATACCCAGAGATGCACCCGCAACAATGGCCACCATGGAAAACGCTCGCTTCGCCCCTCCCCTCCCTCACTCCACCTCGCCGCTGCGGTGCTGTCGGAGAACCCCCGCGCGGAAGTCCGCCTAGGTTCAAGGACGGCGGCGGCGGGGCCTCCTCCCACGAGCCCTTTGTCCCATAGTTTCCTTCCTCCCTCAACTCGAAGACAAGCTTGGCAGCCAGGAGAGCTACGGTTACGGGCTGGTGCGGGCCAGATCCACACTGTGCCCACCCGGATCTGCCCTCTCCCCTCTCCTGCGGTTTTCCCTCTTGTACACCCTGCTCCTTGGGCTCGCCGGCAGCCATGGCCTCCCCGTTGGAGCGTGGGTCGAGCATGGGGCCCGACAGCGACGAGGGGCCTCTGGGCCCAACGACATCTTGCGCGGGTCTGGCCACGGACGGCGTACCCTGCGCATGCATGGCGCATGGTCCTGCTTCCTCAAGGCGCACTGGCTATCGAGTCGGGGCACTTGCCACAGAGCGGCAGCCCCTTGGCTCCAGGTTCCTCTCTCGAAGGGTCGGCCCCCTCCTACCCAGCGGCGGGTGCTGGTGTGATGACGCGGATGCTTGCGGCATGCAGGGCAAGAGCTTGGTGAAAGCTATGCCTGCCTCTCTAGGATGACAACAACGACGTCGATTAGCGCCACTTACCTTCTTGAAGGCGTTGTCATGCTCCTCCTGTAAGATCTCCGGGTGAAAACCCTACTCTACTGGGCAAATGGTGACGGCATCTTCGATATTGCATCCAATTTGTAGACGCTGTCTTTGGAGGTCTGCTGCCTGCTGCTGGTATTCATGATATACCTCCTCCTGACTCTTCAACGGCTGAGACTAGCACTAGATGTTGGCTGCCATTGTGGTTCGGCGAGTGTCCTCCTCACCTCCTCTGGCGCCTCTGCTTCATCGGTGTTATCCTTTGTGAAATTAATTGCTGGGTGGTGTTTCCACCGCTTCCATCACTCCCCTTCAAAGGCTCCTCCCCTTGGATGTTGCTGGATGGCTGTATGTGGAGCCCGAATGAGCTGTAGGTGTCGACATCAATTTCAAAAGAGGTCATCGTGTCCAGGGACTGTGATTTTGTGTGCTCTTCACCCGCTCTTAGTTCCCATTCCGTTGGGTGGTCCCTCAGATGGAGGGCGGCAGTGGAGCGGCATAGCTATGAGGAGCGGTGCAGGGATGCAATGGCCACAATGTAGCTGGCAAGTATGTTGCTCGGTGGTAGCGCTAATCGACAATCAGTGGTCGTTTTCAGCTTGTGATATGACTTTCCTTTGGTTAGTTAGCGAGTTGTGTATCTCCTCCCCTGTTGTACTCCATTTGTTCCTTGGTGTTTGTGTTCTCTTCTCACCCCTATTTATTTTTTCTAAATTGCTGAAGATCCATGTTGTAAAACTTTTGGCTTTCAAAATACCCCTGGAAATGAAATTCAGGTGGGGATGCTCCCCCTGTTGACCTAAAAAACACATTGGCCACCATGTGACACAATACATTATTAGTGATCACGGGTTATTAGAATATAGTAAGTCCCTAAGAAAGGCATAATATGATCCCTCATCATCCTGCCATGCTAGGAGGTGTGGAAGGAATGGAATGCATATTTAACCACAAGGAGAAAAAACAAAGTTCAAGCGCGACCTATTGCGGGATAAGGGGATCGCGCGACCCAATCCCCTCCACCGTACCCTGCTCTTCGACTCGTCCGCCTCGCCGTGCCGTCCACCACCCACCAGGCCACCATTACCCGTCGACCCCGCCCTCCCCTAAAATTAAAAGCTCTGGCAGACACGCCCGCGCCCCACCACCGACCCCACCCATCACCCTCCAGCCGCCCGCGCCTCCGACGGCGAGATCGCGGCTTCGCTGCACCATTGTGCCATGATCCGCCACCCGTGTCTCGAGCGCCTCCACAAAACTTCTTCTAGGACCGTCGATGATCGACCGCAGCAGCCCTGGGTCCCTAACCCCGGCCCCTAACCCAACGGTGCTTAGCAGTGGCGACACGATGGCGACGGGTCACGCGCTGTGCGAGCGTGAGACGGATCACGAGATAAATTAACTTAACGCAAGAAAGAGCCAGTAGTTCATGTGCTGCTTGCTAAGATCATAGAGGAGGCGTGGCTATGGATTACCGTGGGAGCCAAGTGCCTAGAGTGCTTTATACGTGGAGAGTAGCCTAGTATCTTAGAGAGAACACAAGTTTGTTTATTTTTTTCCATTTTGCCTTTGCCCACAAAACTTTTCAGTTCAGCATTAGTGTAATGGACATTGTTGGTTCGAAAACGAAACAGGTGGATCAGATGATTAAGGGAAAAGGAAATAGCTCAGTGTAATGTTCCTTTTTCTCTCAATCAATCAAAATCAAATGAAACAGGATAGCCCTCCGCTATTTGTCATCCTGTACAAACTAAAGGGTAAATAATTAGATGTGTACAACTTGACTTTACCATCCAGAGTCGTCACGCTTCTCACGCCCGTCGTCCTCCTTACTAGGCTCCTCCAATAGTTAAGAGTTAGCTACTAACTCATACATTTAAAAGATGATGTAAGAGACATGTCTTCCAACAGTTAGTTAGAGTTAGACAGGGTTGTGTGCATGAGATTATATCTTGAACAACAAGAGATAGTTCTTTTCTCTCTCCCTCCTGCACATGGATAAAAAACCGACGTGGCATAGATATGAGCTAGCTGACCCAACTCTTTTGAATGAGACCTTTACTTACGGTGATACCTTCGGATCCTAAAGTGTCCTTCGATGACTCGTATCCTCTTTCGATCCGAATCCATTCCTCCGAAAGTGTTGCCGCGCTACATGCATATCGAATCATTTCTAAATACTCTACAATTAACCCTCAGTCATTCGGAACCACTATTGCTAATCTGAAGCGGAACTGAATTCACCACCATGACTTTCGATTTGAGACACTCGGCTCGTTGCTTTTCCGAAACGCATCCCAAAAGACAGCTTTCTCGCCGGTTCCTGAGAAAGAAAACAATGTAACGTAAGATTTTCTAACTTGAAGTTCAATACTAATTTTAAAGGCCATAGATAACGCGAAGTAAGATCACGTCCTATAAAATTAATATGAACACGAAAACATGACAGCGATCATATACGATGCCTGGCAATCAATGATCCAACGAGAAACGTGTGAGCGGTCCTCGCGCGGCGTACGATGATCAACCAATAACAAAACGAGGAGTCCCGTCGCAGCAGTAGGCCTGTCGGTCGAAACGCACGAAACCTGACGACCCAAACAGGTCTAGACAAGCAGGAACGAAACGATGCGTGCCGTCGGTCGCCTAGGCCCTACTACGCGCGCCACTCCGATCCTGAGAAGGATCGGAAGCGCTCAAGCACAAGCTAACACCGGCAAAAGTAGTAGTAACAGTACACGCACCCTTTCGCTCGATGTTGGCAGCCGTCGTCGTGTCCTGCTCACCCTACTAGTTCACCCACTTGTCCGTTCCTACTGTTGACATCTGGTATCTACAACGATAGAAGGATAATCCACAAGAGTTGCTGCATGTGCACAGTGCGCTATGCATCTGTACTCTAGCTATCATTCATAGATTCGTATGCGATATAATAGGATCCTCCTATTTGGATCCTAAGTTAAACTTTAGCCCTGTTATTTAGATGTCGAAACGAAGGAAGAAATATGGACTAATTGATAGGATAATTGCATAGACAATGGCTAATTGGTACTTAGAAGTCACTAGCCTTTCATTATCTCCAATTAGCTTATGTTTAGACTATTAATACATAAATTTTAGCCCTCCTATTTTGCACATCCAAACGGGGAGCATCTCCAGTCCAGCAGTCTCTCAATAAACATCTTCCAATAAACTAGTATTGGAATGTCCTAATATCACTTTCATAGATTATTAGGGAAGATGTACCCCAATAATCTCTCCCAATACAACTAATATATTAGGAGAGCAGAAATTCTCCCTTTATTTCATGGAAGTTGGGGTGAAACATTGGGACAACCCAATAATTATTGGGAAAGAAGAGAGATTTTAGGAAAATGTTGGTGTATATTTTTTCCCAATATAAACGGTTTATTGGAAAAAAGGAGACCGTTGGAGATGCTCTAAGCCCGATAACATGAATGACAAGGTAGTCTTCGTTACGGCATCTACAGTGAACGGCATATGCGTGGATTATTGATGGATATATATGTGCAGATCCGGCAGCAAAGTACGCACGTTTCACGTTTGCTCCCGGATCGGAGAAGCCACTAGCGTCGCCGCGTAAAACGATTTCCGTTCCTTTTCTTTGAGGAAAAAATAAAACAATTTCCGTTCCTTGCAATTTAATTCATAATAACCTGTCGACGTCACACGTGATGCGGGACGCGGTGTCGCGGTCGGTAGTGCTGCCCCACGTCGATCTGTTGCGCGCTGTGCTCCGAAGCAGCCGCGCCGCGCGCCAACAAATTGGAACCAGTTGCTAGCAGCTAGCAGAGCCTTCATCAGCAGCGACGACGTCGCGCGCGGCCGGGCCCGGACGTGTCGAGATGATGGGACGTCGTTGCTGGCCGCCCGGCGCGAGGGATCAGCTAACGGCCATGCGCCGAGCACGCACGTAACGCCGCCTGGAAAACGTTCCTTCAGAAAAGCCGGGAATCATTTAAGAGGCTAGAGAGATTCTCGTTGATAAATCGGTTGGGGAAAGGAAGATTCTTTGATCGTTAGGTGCAGTAGCATGCTCCGCAGGGGATGGACGCGACGAGCCGCGTTAGTTGGGCATTCACTGTTGCCTGTGGTGTGATCAGCCATCACTACTGGTGAGACAAAGGCTAGAGGGCTGTGGACTACTACCCCAGTGCCGTCCCCAGGACGTCGTCGTCCATCCGGACAGCGACGGCTCCAGACTGCCGCACTAGCACAGCGGCCAGCCGCGATTGGTGCCGTGCTGCTTGCCTGCGATGACGAGTGACGACACGAACCTGTCCGTCTCTCAAGTCTCCCATCCCTGCTCTTGAATCGAGCCAGGGCTATATATTACTTGTGCGATAATACCTTGATCCATCATCTGAAGAAATATCAGGTGGGCCGATGGAGTAAATTAGCCCAACAACTCATTGCAGCTTTAATAAACTATATCCATATATGTGAAGCCGCGTGAAGAAGCTGCATGGAGAGACGTGTGACAGTGTAAATAAAAATATATTTTACTACAGCTCTCTGTTTCAAAGTGTCAGATTACGTGCCTAATCAATAGCTAGGTAATATTGTCGGATATACATTCTTATTTCGGGTCTTCTTTCCTATTCTTTTAGCTTTTCTTATTTTATATTTTTTCGTTCCTTGTTTCCATCTTTTAATTTTCTTCTTCTCTCTTTGACCTATTCTTTTCTTGTGTTCGTTTTTTCTTCATTGTTTTATAGTAGTTTTTTTTCTATTTATTTTCTTTCCTAGTAGGTTACTTTGTACTTTAACTTCTTCTCAGATTTTATACAGATTTTTCTAGGTACAAATTTATTTTTCTTTTTTTCTTTTCCTATTTCTTTATAGAGATTTCATAATATAAAAGTATGTATTATGTGGCTATAACACTCGATGCCTCTCTTATTGGCCGTTTCTTCTTCAAAAATTCTTTATTTCATTTAATTTTACGCTCGCCACAATCTTAGGATTCTTTTTCTTTTTACATTTATTTTTTATTTTATTCCTTTTATGCATTCTTTTTTATATCTTATGTTACTTTATTTTTGATTTATTTGTCATTCTTCTCCTACTTGCTATGCCTAACTTATTTCTTTATTTCTTTCATGAATCATAGCATTAGTTTTATGTCTACTTTTTATTTGTTGTAGATGTACAAATATTTATTTTCTAAGTTCAAATAGTTTGCTCCAGGTGAATAATATTTGTTATGTAAGTTTATAAACTAAAATGTTCTGCGTATAAGGCTACCTTGCTTTTTCTTTATTTTTCAATGATTTACATGTGAGAGTGATGTAAATACATTAATATTTGATCTTTCTTTTCTCTATTCTCTTCTTTTTTAATCTTTTATTTCACTTGATTTTTTCTTTTATTCTGTAGCTATTGTTTTTCTCTTGTCTTCCTTTATTTCTTGTAACATTTGTTTATTCTAGGTGTACAATGTTTGTAAGTTTATATAACTTATTCAAATATATAGATTTTTTTCTTGATTTTTGGGTATATAGATTTTGTTCTTGATGTTATATAATTTATTTTAAATGTACATGTTCTATGAGTTTATACAATTTGTTTCAGATGTATACAACTTTATTTCGTGAGTACGTATTATTTATTTGGTATGTACATTTATTTTGTTCCATAAGTTCGTATAATTTATTCCAGTTGTATACTTTTTTTTCCTTAAGTTTGTATAATTTGTTCATGGTGTGCAATTTTTTGTTCTGCGAATTAAAACATCTTCAACATGAAAAATATATTTTAAAAAATCATCCCACAAATTATCAAATGTGGTCTTGTTTTCAACACTTTATTATAGAAAAATACAATACTATAATCGGAAATTAACTTGGATGCTTAGTTCGTGATTTATTGTATTTTAGCTTCAAACTTCCTTGCACCTGGGGTGATAATACCGTTTTTATCTTTTGTTGCATGCATGTATCCCTATCTTATTTAAATAGTACAAACAACAGGTAGATTAAGAAATAAACAACAAAATGATATCTTTTGATCAATCTTTTTATTTATGGTATATTATTATTTGTTCGTTATATTTAATCTTTTTGTTCAGAGAAATTTATTATTTGTTTCTCTTGCTTAATGTCGTTGTTTTACAGCCAGACCCATCGAGGGATACCCCCGAGATGGTAGGTTGTAGGAACTCGAAGGTGCAAGGAACACAAAGATTTATATAGGTTCGGACCGCAAGGAGCGTAATACCCTACGTCATGTGTGGTGGTTTGTATTGCCTTATATTGGTTAGAGTTTGAGGGGTCCCTGCCCGCCCTTATATAGTCTTGGGGGATAGGGTTACAGAAATCCTAGCCAAATACGAGCCGAGCAGTCCTACCCGAGGACTACTCGGGTAATTTTCTTCTGTTTCGACTAATCCTGCTTGTGTCCGAGTAGCTTACAACAGTGCGCAGTCCCATGACCCCGGGTATGAAACTTAAATATTTGTTCGTCAAAATATTTTAGCTTCATTAAAAAATGTTTTTAATATTACCTAAAAATATGGTGTAATCAGAATTGAATTTGGATACATATTTTAAGATTTAGATACTTTTTTGTTGCTTTGCATGCGGGTGATATCATCAATTTTTGTCTACACTTGTTGCATGCGTGTATCTTTTATTCTCTTTCTTCTTATGGGAGTACTACTCGCGATGTTTATTTTCCAGTCAAGTTTGTGGGGTTAGTGAATTAAATAGAGTATACGTCTGTTTGTTGGGCTAAGGCCCATTTAATACCGCATGGAAAAATACTCTTCGGATGATGGTTGTTAGTTTTATCATCTCTGGCGACATATAATCGCACCCCTCGAATCGTGCCCACGAGTGAACCGTACTCTGCTGACCCGTGTGGGCTCGGTTCGGCGGCCCTGAAAAAAAAAAGGCTTGGGCTGTGTAGAGACTTGATCAGGCTTGATGGCCCTCATGGACCGATTCAAACTGAGCCGAAAGAGCTAAGCTCTCTAATGCAAACGAACCAACCCCCACAGGCCTTGACCCACACTTTACAAAACAGAGGTCCAGCAAAAATTCCCCATTTCCCGACTCTTCTCCGTCTCCTCTCTCCCTCAGCGCGGCTCTCGAACGAAAACCCACCCGCTCCCGCAATTCGTAATCTCGCTTCCCGGCGAGCCCACCGCTTCCCCCACCGCCGCGGCAGCAGCAGCGCCTCGCCTATGGTTCCCGGAGGGGGCGGGGAGGGGTGGGAGGCGGCGGTGCGGGCGGAGATGGGCGCGGCCGGCTGGTGGGACGACCCCGACAGCGCCGACCTCCGCGCCAGGTTCAAGGCCTTCACGGGGCAGCGACGCGACTGGCCCCACCCCACGCTCCTCTTCTGGAAGGACCTCCTGCTCCGCGTTGCGCGCCGGCTCCGCCGCTGCTCCGCCCCCGCCCACCTCGTAAGCACCCCGCTGAATCCCCTCCTCTCGCCTCCCTCCCCCTAGCCCCTAACGCACTTGGGTTCGCTTCATCTCTCTCTCTCTCGTACTCTGACGCGACGACGGCGACAAACTGCAGGTGACGAGCGCTTGGTTCGCGCGTCCCGGGGGGCTCACGCCGCTCTGCTTGCCGCAAGTTCTGGTCTGTCCTTCCCACCACAATTTCAGGTTATGTTGTTACTATGGTGATCGGCGAAACTGGAATTTGAATTTACTGCCCATTTTGCAGGAAGAGATGCGTGCAGATGAGGACATACTGCTCAAATCCGAGCTGATCGATCCGTCCACGGGGAGTCTGTACCAGCTGGTCCGGAGGGTGAGCCAGATGGCCATCAACTCGAGGCGGCCGGTTTTGCAGGAGGACATCCTCGTGTTCAAATCGTTGGTCGAGGTGTGTCAAAATGATGGACCAGTGTAGTTGTTGCTAGGTGGAACGCTGGAATTCTTATTTGTTTCCCTGCTAGTCCATTGCAGGAAAGGGCTGCAGATATTGCTAGGCAATTGAGTGACTCTCATTGGACATCGACATGCGTTGTTACGATGTGCAGATTCAATAGCTTCTTCTGCGATCAGGATGATGCACATGCCGCGTTATGCTTTTTGACGCAATCTGGGAAAGCTCGGTACCTTGTAGCCAGGAAGCAGGACCCTATTGAGGTATGCTCATTTTTGTTCTGCATTCTATTGTTCTGCTGGAGCAAGTGACTTGCTGTATTTATTCAGTTGGATGCATGCCTGCAGGGTGTCAAGTTTGCACTAAACTCCGCACAAGTTCCTGCTGTATCCAAGCTTGACCATGACACCTTGCACTTAGTTTGGACAGAAGAAAGGCTGCAGCAGCAGCTTGATGTGCTTGATCGCAGATGGGAGATGTTAGTATATTTCGCAATCTGAATCAACGATTTGCATGTAGCAGTCGAGTGTTTCGAATTCCGAAAGGACATCCTTGCATATGGTGCTTTCTATAGATTGCTGACTAGGACTACACATTCCAGCATATGACACTTTTTTGGCCAGTTTTATACATAGAAGTGCAACACAAGATTAATTATTTCTGGTTGCCGAACATGATCCATCTAGTTTCAACACAATAACATGAACACATAAGTAGTTGGTTATTATGATTTTCCCTATCTGACTTTGTGCATTGCAAAGGGGCCAGTCCATTGTTTCCTGCCACCGGATTTGACAGATTCATGATTTTGGGTTTTCCATCACGACCTCATTCCTTTGTAATGCTATTACTTGCCTTCTGCTTGTTGTATTTGTGATATCATATTTCTCTTAGGGTTTCAACTTTCTATGTTTGGCTGCTGGATGAATTGTTTGTTCACATTTCACATGTTGAAATTAGGTGATACAATCATGGGTATGTTAACATAGCATTAGGGAGGTCTGGTTTAAATGATGAACTGAAGAAGGCTGTGCACTACAAATTGATGCTTAATTCCATAAGCTTAGTATGATTATAGTGGATTTTGATAAATGCTGGTGCTGAAATTGTTCTGCTTTGCAAAAAAATAATATCTTATGATAGTTCAAGGAGAAGGGCATTGGCATCCTTCAAGTCTGGGGACAAACAGGGTGCTTATCGTTATGTGAGGCAGTCCAAAGTATTCTCACAAAGCCGGAACAGATGCACACAATTATTAGAAAGGGTTGAAGAAGTTATCAGCCTGATTGCTAGTGCTGAATCAACTAAGAAGGTGCAATATTTTATTACAATGTATATACTCTACAATGAGCAGTTAAATTATTTGTTTGTAATTTTGTATATATATTACAAACAATGGACACTTTGTGGCGTAAACAATTAACTCTGTACATGCTACTAGGTCTATGAGGCAATACAAATTGGTATCCAGGCAATGAAGGAGAACAATGTCAGCATAGAGGAGGTTAATGTCCATCTGAAGGAGGTTGATGAGCTTGTTGCTGCACAAAGAGAAGTTGATGCTGCCCTGGGTAAGTTGTTTGTGGTTCTTTTACTAGGAATTCCAGAGTTTACAATCAAGGTAATTCATCTTAAAAACTAGGGTTACTTGCATACAAAGCTCTCTAATTACTGAAATACAGTAACATGATCGTGATGGACTAAGTTTAATACTATAACAAGAATTGTACATGAATTGTATCTTGCTGGTAAACATTGCTGGAACAATGAACTGCACTATGTTACCATTGCAAACTTACACACGTATGGATTGGTTATAGTTATAGAAATAATGTGTTAGTGTTAATATAGATTTATTCACACTGTTCTTGGCTAATCTTTGTGCGCCCCATGTACTTTATATGTTGGCCTCTCGTTTACACTCATCTCTTAAAAGGACTAATGAATTTTCTATGTAGTTTATGTTTTTCTGTTACATTCTGACCAAGTTATTTTGCAGAATCAGTACCACTCCGTTCGATAGATGATGAAGGCGGTATTGAGGAAGAGTTCAGGAAGCTTGAAGCAGAATTGCAGGATGAGATCCCTCATATTCAAGTTCAAGAACCAATGTCACATCCAGATGAGGAATCACCTGATGAAGTGGTTGAATCATTGAGCAATAACTTGTCAAGCATTAAACTCGAGGCCATCTAAATGCTCCATTTTTCACTTAAATCAATTTGATCTGTACATAGTGTGATCTAGTTGAATCGTCTTGTCCCCGCAGTATGTGTTGTGTTTGTTCTGAAACATCCTTATAAAAGGGTAACTCTGTTGCAAATATATTCCTCACAAGGGTGCAACTATGCTTGCTATTTTATTGATCCTCAACAGTTTGCCTCTTACTTTCTGAAACTTGTGGTTTCAACACCTTAGTTCATATACCATTCAGTTTTGCTTGCATTTACTTTACTATGCTGATATCCCCTGCTCTCTCTTATGCTGTCTACATGTTTGGTTGTTTTCTGTGCATTGAACCTATGGTTCACATTTTGGCATCTATCAAAAAAAAAAAATCAAAGATCACATCTCACTATAGGATAATGTTGTGTGGACGGTATTGGACTTGTCGGAAATAAATCATATGTATCACCATATTTGTGATGCTGCTTTATGATGTGTCAGGTTGTAAGTTCATCCTTTCATAAAGTTAACTTCTTATTATACCAACTATCTTTGTTGAATTGTGAGCCCTTCTTATCATTGCTACCTGAAGGATGACGGGGAACGGACGGATCATCTACAGGTGGATCTTAAATATTAGCAATGGAAGTGATTGATCTGCTCTGTTCTTTCTTCATGATGCTGACATTTTGAGACCAGTCTTGCTCCTTATGAGAAAGGTCAGCAATACTAAATGTAGGACTGAAGAATCTGTTTAATTGGTGAGTCTATGGAGTTTCCAAATGAAGAAGTCTTCTTATTATGAAGCTTTTTCGTCTGTATAGATACTCCTTACAGATGATGCTAGTGCTAACAGTTTATCAAAGGCTCAGAACAGGAACATAAAGCCTGGAACTGACACATGCTTATCTGAGCCTCTTTTTCAATGATGTGAGGAATAAAAGAGACTAGCAGTTGTAAACAATTGTGCTGGGCCATAACCATACCTTTCTTACCAATTAGCTAGGTTGGCTAGGCACAGTGTGCTTAACCTAATATCACGCTATGAGATTATAGTAAACAGTAGTGGGGTTCTTAGAACTGTTTAAGCATTGCCATCATTTTGCAGCTTCTAGCCAGTACCCATGGCTTAACTGCTAGTAGATTATACTTTATTGAAAGAGGCAAATTTCTGCTGGCCTCACTTGATTTGTATGCAAAGTTTAACTCCTACTTGGGTTGAGTGTGACAAAAAGATAATATAGTTTGCCTACCTTTTGAATACTAATAAATTATCATGCTTAAACAAATTTTAATTATCTATTGAACCACAGACATGCTAATATTGCATCTATTAACAAACTATCAGGTGTCAAGTACCAGAGTTTGAAATGTTATCAGTCACAACATATCAACAAGTGGGAAGATACAGCTATTGAATAATTGCAATTGTGGACAGCTCCAAAAGAAATTATCAAATTAGGGCAGATCCAATATGAGTGCTCATTTCGACATATCAAGAACATTTAAAGGACATGCTTAGTTGGTATCGTAGCAAACAGAAATGATCCATTGGCTTTAGTCATTGTTATGAACCTAGTCTACACTGACACTGTTTGGTTGGAAACCATAGTCCTCGCTTTGATTTCTGTGGTGCAAAATGAGAATCTCAGCAGGGTCTCAGTAAGATTAACTGTGTGACTTGATTGTGATTGTTGAGACTATCATAGTACAAATCCGGGTTCGCTGGAATAATATCTATAGAATAAAGACAATAGAGTTACCTTATCATGTGCATGTTCGTGGCCAACTAACACCACATGAAATGTTTTCATTGTTGGACCCACTTCAGTCCTTGAATATATAAACATCAGTGGTTCCTTTCTCAGATATCGTTGTCTATGATTTTCCTTACTGTAGATGATCAGGGCATGGATAGGTGCTGACCAAAAGTTACAACCCGGGATGGTGCTAGTAAAATATCGGTAATGAAAAAGGAGAGGAGGAAAAGAAAAGAGAAGCATAGGATAAGCTGGCAAAGGTCTATCTTGCAAGGCGCACAGCATTTCCTCGTTTTGAGGGGAGCAAGGTTCATCAATGGACGATCTGAGGATAGGTCTGAAAACTGACGACAACACCTAGGCCAGAATTATAAGACCTGAATTATTGGAGGGGACTTCGCTTGTGCTTTCTCCACATGCATAGATGCATGAATCTATCAGATGCCTGTCCACACCAGTCTTCAAAGTTATGTCAAATCAGGAATAAAATAGGTAGGGAAAAGCAATCCTGTACCTCCATTAAGTAGTACAATAATGCTAGATACCATAACTAGCTTATCCTCTTACACAGTTTACTGTAGACTGATGTTGCAGGGCAATTAAAAACATAAGATTGAAAATGCCAGGGCAAATGAGCTAGTAGTAAACTGAGGTGCCGGGTGCGTGAAAGCTTCTTCTAGTCGAAAGATGTACATACTTTAAGACTCTTCATTCATGAGCAGCATTTCTGATTAAATTTTGCCCCATCTTTTCGTTCTTACATTGTACCTGCCTACATGCTGGGTCCTGAACTTATTTTATTATTGTCAATAAGTATAGCATAACAATTATATTGTCACTAATAATTTAATGTCTGCTTCCTGATGGGCAAACAAAGGTGACACTTGAAGTCGACATGCTGAGCTATCATGAGATCAAGCGTAGGTAAAATATATTCATGATTGAGCTTTTTGCATGCTCCTCAGAAGCTTCCTTTTTTATGGACATCTCTCCCGTAGCTTGTGTCCTTATATCCGAACAATATACCTTTTAAAGAAACAAATCGATCAAACAGCATGTAGATTGCATCTTTTGCTTCTTTTTTTTTTCTTTTGGGGCAAACTAAGTAGTCAAGAACATGTGGCACAAGATATATTGAAACGTACACATCATCTGCGTGATAAATATGCTCAATAGTTCGTACGTTTAGAATCAAGTAAATTGCTCTATCTGCTTCTTGATGTTTAAATGATATTTAGCTGTAGTGTTAATAATGGCTATTGCTAGAACTTTCATAATAGTTATCTTTGGGCCTCATGTACATAGTTGCGGAAGAATGTGGTTACATATATGCTTAAGAATGTGGCTCAGTTGTTAGCTCATTGTTATCTGCTCAGGAAAAGATATACATAAAGCAGACCCAGTATGTGGAGACCGAGATCCTTTGCATATGATCGCAGAATATGTTTGGAAAATAAGACATATTGGTCCAAGAAGACTTTAGTGAAGCAAGAAAAACTACTCAAGGAAAACTGCAGTGGCTGTCAAGACTTGCAGCTTGTAACCAGGTTGCACCTACCATCTATATTTTACACAAAACTTTTGAGCATCTTAGCTCGCTAAAGCTAGACGTCGTGCCAACAATTCATTCCATCTCGATTGATTGGGCTCTCTTGTCAAGTGATAGATCAGCTTCGTGGATCTTGAAACACGGTAAGTTGTTCCAGGATGACTTGCTAATTTTCACATCTGGAGCTTGTTAGTTGGGACCTGAAAAATCATGAGCTGTGTACTTTCTGATATGAGTTTTGTGCAAAATCCAGTAATTTCTCTCAACTTTAGCACTGGAGTCAAATCACACACTTACACTTCCATGCCGGTGTTATGTTTCAGGCCCATTTCTCCCTGCAGTATCAGTCCTGTTGTTGCCACTATCCAAAAACTGACCACTTTCTGTTTGGGCTGAAGAGGGTACACTAAAATGCTGGTTCTCAACCTGGAAGAATTGTGCAAATCGGATATATATATATATATATATGAGAGAGATCCTGAAAAAAACTGGAGAAATTCTTTTCATCTATTTTTTTATTATTTGTGAAAGTGCTACCTGCAGGATGTTCTGTAATTCTGGATCTCCTGTATTTGTTCCCCGTCGAGCTTCATTATTCATATTCTGCTGCTGTTGAGTTGCTACGTCTTGCTGTTGCTCCTGCACCATGTTAGCCATGGCTGCTGAGACTTGAGGGGGCAGGTTTGGCCTAACAGGAAGCCCAGCCAAAGATGGAAATGGCTGTACACTAGATGCTGATGGATGTATTGCTTGACCGGGAAGTCCAAACATTGGTACCGTGTTTCTGCCAGGCATTCCAAGACCTTGTGGTGGCGTGCCTGGGATCATTGGGCAAGGAAAGTGAGCACCAGGCATGGACGGAAATGGAACCGCTGGGGTGCTGTTCATGTCGAAGACACCCATCCCATACCCCAAACCCATGCCAAGATGAGGAAAATGAGCGATTGGGGGGATTTGCAAGTGCTGCATGGTTGGTGGCAGCAACATTGGAGGAATGCACAGCCCACTTCCCATGGACATCATCTGTGTGCCAAAGAGGAACACACATCTTGTCAGTGCTTCTGTATTTGCATTTATCAGAAAGAATCATGTTACATTTGGAATTAGGTGGTTTCAGTGCACCTGAACTTGAAGCTGAAGGGTTTTGAGGTACTCAATCGCTTCGTCGAGCATCGAGGCTTTGTCAATCTGAAAAAGACGGTACATCTGTTGCTACCAAATGCCTCGGGCCCAAGAGATGGATGAGGAAACAGATGATAGATTGGCTAGCCGTACCTTGTTGCAGTTGGGGATGAGTTCTTGCAAGGCGCGCATTTTCTCGTTGATCCTGTCTCTTCTCCTCTGCAGGTTTGTTGCATTGCAATGCGATCAGCTCAATTGTAGCGCGTGTTTTGAGGGCCAGGAAATTAGCCTGTAACGTGATGAATGCATTATGTTGTGAAGTAGCCTGCTTACCCTTTCTGACAAATTGTGCACCTCGGCGGTGCGGCTGCGCTTCGTGCCTCTGCTGCCAGATCTTCTCATACCACCGGACTCATCTTCAAGATCCTGAAGAGGGCCAATCCTTTAATTAGCACTGCAAGGTATATGGTTAGATCAAATACATTGCATATCTTATTATCTACTTACATCATCTTGGCTAGCAGAACACTCGGCTTGACTCTTCCTCTTGTGTTGGCGCCAGGACTCGTCATTTCCTGTTCCAGCGCCATTGCCGGAGCAGACCGACGAAGTTGCGACTGCGGCCTCAGGCGCCTTCCTGGTCTCAACCTTTTTCTGCAGAGTCATGCTGCCAAGTCTGTCCCGGGGCATCTCTTGCTGCAGGTTACCAGCTGTCGGCGCTGCCGTGCACGAGAACCGCACCTCCCTGGGCTGTTGTGACCACGCCGTCCTCTGCTCCGTGAACACAGGGGCAGTTCTTGGCCCGCTGGCCGACTGGAGAACCGTCGACTCCACGCGGGTGCTCGTGGTGACATTGGACGCCTTGTCCGTGCCTGTTTGTGGCGGCCTCTGCGCGTTCTGCAGGCTTGCTCGAGCCATGGCTGCCGGCCTAGAGAAGAGGGAGAAGTTCATCAAGCCCTCTCCGCCGCCGCCCAGCCGAGGCTGCTTGGTGGCCGCGAACTCGGCTTGTGGTTCAGGCCTGGTGGCTGGACCTGGAATCGGTAAGCGGTGGCTTTCCTTTGAGGGTTCTGGTTCTCTGCTGGTGGTGGCGACCGGGTTACTCCTGCTGTTGGTGGTGTGCTGGACAGGTGGTGGCAGAGAACCGAGGTTCGTCGCCGCCACTGCCGCTGCATGGAGCTCCGAGAAGAAATCCGGGCTGTAGCTGTCCGCAAGAGCAGGCTCAGCGGTGTCTTCCTCGATGATGGGGTAGTGGATCCAGGGCACGGTGTCATCAAGATCACCGTTGTCACGGGTGGCGTCTAGGCCGGAGGAGAAGTCGTGTAACGACGGGGCCAAGCCGCCGGCGCCGAAGACGCCTCCTGTTTTCAAGAGCGCGACGGGGTCGCCGCCCGGCTGCTTTTCTTGAGCCCGGCTGCTGCTGGCAGCGCCACAGGTGAAGGGCGGGAACGAGGTCTGGGGCGGCTGCTTCCTCCGCCCGTGGACCACCGCCTGCCCGTTCTCCCACAGCAGCTCTGCAAACTCGTTGCCGTCGGACCTGCACCCCACGTACATGCACACGAGGACCGTAAGTAAGCAAGAACCGATGGAAGCAGAAGCATGATCAGCTGGGAAGGAAAAAGGATCGCTCACATCTGGGCCTGGAGCTCTGTGGACGACACAGGGGCTCGCGGCGAGCAGGAGCAGGGAGAGAGGACAGCAGGGCACGCTTGGTGGAGGTGAGCGCACTGGGAACAGACGGCGGCGGCGCAACAGCGCACTGGCTGTTGATCGAACGCGACGGCTAACCGGTTGGTTCTGCGGCCTCTGCTGGTGCTGCTTCTTGTTGCTCAGGAGCCGAGCTTGGCTACAGGAGGGGGGGTTGGGAGCTCTCGGCCTCGCCGCCTCGGTGGGAAATGGCAGTTAACAGTGAGCGGGAGGGCAGCTGCGGGCACTGTTGCCCTGCGGGAGATAAGATATGGGGACCTCGGCAGGCGGTGGATGGAAATGGACAAGCAGATAAGACGGGCAAATGTGCAAGGCAACGCCGCGGCCTAGGCGGTGCTCTGTACCCGCCCGCCCCAAGGTGTGTGTGTGTGTGTGTATCCGCCCACTGTGCTAGCCACAGTATCTTCCTTGTACTCTTCCTCTCTTTGGATTTATGCTCCTCTCCTCCTAGTTAGGAGTTGGGTACAGCGGCAATTATTTTCTAGACGCAGTTGGCTGCCTGCCGTACTATTTCAATACTAGGTGCTGACCCCATGCTCCGTAGCTACTACCTACTAGCAATAAACCTTTGTTACTTGCAAGTTAATCAGGGCCTGGCCTACCATAAGAATCAGATCACGCACATATATAGCAGTAACCTTGACATGCATGGCGTCCTATACTTTCACTTACAATCATAGCTACTAGCTTGTTTATCTAGCAACACTTACTGTCGAGGCTGGCTGTATTGTAAGAAAGATGTACTACCTGGTGCAGAATGAACCCACTTATCTTATATAGACACAAACCTGCATGATAGCACGAATCCAATCCATCGTTCACTGCAGGCCTACCGTCCACCTTGGTAAGTGGAATAGCTATACCACTACTAACCTTGCACAGCTAGATCTAAATGATTGGGTGATCGCCGGATGGGGGGACCGAATCCCCATCGCATGGATGATGAGCAGCGGGGAACACTTCTGCGCCTCGTGCCGCCCTGCAGTGCAGCAGTTGACAGCCTGCCGCAAGCAGCTGCACCACCAAGTGTACATGTACTTGCGACCGATCTATAACAACTGCAGCAGAGTCCCAGCGGCGCATGGCAGGGACGACTCCGGCCTCTGCATCTGCAAAGCCAAAAGCGGCATCGCTGGCTGCCAAAGCAGACAGAGGGCGGGCAGAAAAAGAAAAGGGAACTACCAGCTGATGAAGGAGAAGGGTGGAAGGCAAAGCCACTTTGGGCAGCGGCGGATCCAGCCCAGACGTGTGCGCAGCCCGTGCGGGTATGGGGGAGTCGGTGGCCGCAGCGGCTGATGATGACGACGAGGTGTGCTCGCCGAGGACACTCCGGAGAGCCTCCGCCGATAAAGAGAAGGCGCGGGGAGGGCGACGGTGGCGTGCGGCTGCAAAGCGCACGAAGGCTGCTCCCTCGCTTCACACACGTACCACTACTAATCATTGATCCAGCTGAGGCAGAAGGAGAGCGCGCGTGCGCGGTTTGACTTGCTCTGGCTTAATTAGTGGCGCTAACTAATGAGGCTAACTAATATCCTAGTACTATCTTTTTTTGGAGGTCGTTGCGGGGAGCTAGCGGCCACGGGATCGGCCATCCCCTCGGTGACTTCCTCGGGGGACGGGCACGTGGAGTGTTTGGCGCATTAAAAACATACGGCATGTTGAGCTACGGGGAGTATGGGCGTGCTCCTGTCGGCTAGCCCGTTTTCAAGTTTGGGACGCAACCAACGGCGCGTCAGAAGTCGGGCAATCGGGTACGCATGACGCATGAGAGAGCGTCTACTCCTACTATGGCTTTATAATATTGTGTGAGCTACTACTAGTACGCAGTATTTAACTGAGACAGTTGTAGGCATCTGCTAAGTAGGTAGCTGTAGGCGTCACAGAAGATTTTTCACGACTGCACAAATTATTTTTGCTCTAGCTTATTGTCGTCGTCGTCGTCGTCGTTATTATTATTATTATTATTATTATTATTATTATTATTATTATTATTATTATACTCACTGGAGAGGAAAAAAGCTGGTTAGCCAGTCACATTATATTGACCCAACCGATGCAAAGGGTATTTACACTCGTGAAAGAGCAAACCGTGGTTCATCTCTTGGAATTCTACTGGGAATATTAATCTGATTTCATACTTGAAATGCATGGGCACATAACTGTACTCTACTAATAAATTATAAGCACCTGCACGAATGAATTTTTTCAAAATGATGAGGTCTGCTGTGGTCATCATTGGGCGAGCCGTTCACATGCCTATCCTTCTTGGCTCAAGAACGTTGTTCTTGTCTGCATGCATTATTAACCTGTGGAATTTTGTTGCAACATGCCTTGGTTGGTAAGACAAGACATGTCGATGTAAGCACTGTCAGATTACTCGATCAAATGCTAAATAAGCACAATATAAAAAACGAAATAGTAATGTACTGTGAGCCGATCTATGGGTGGTGGTTCACTCGCTTGTGCTTTCAATGAATGTGCTACAACCAAGCTCTTTGATTTCTTATATATGATTTAAATGAATACGCAACCTGTTTCCTCCTCTAGAAATACTCTCCCTCCATAGGAAACTGCAACCAGAAACCGTGGATGCACATGCATGTAGTCAAAGTTTACCTTTATTTATTAGAAAAGTGACAAAAAAAGAACATTGTGCCCGGCCATTGGGATTGACCATGTTAGATATTTTGAGGGCATCAGTAGCAAAATATGTGTTATATACATTGTAGGCATTAATTTATTAGTTTATATGACAATGATATAATCACATTATTGTCTAATAAGAGGGAGTGTAAAAGGCTTCAATATCCATACTCTTTTGTGAATGGAGGGATGAATAATTTTATGTGTGATCTTAATACACAATATAATGAAAAAGGATTTTTCAAGTTAACATAGATTCTTTCTTCTATATCCCTATCTGGAAAATATAACTTCGAACACTGATTTTGATGATAATGCACTGGTGTAACAAAATATTATCATAGTATACCAGTTGCAACATGCATGACTTCTCTGTTGGGTTAGGGTTTAGAATATGGGAACTCTAGAGTCAGGGGTGCAGATTTGAATTGGGAATTTCAAGGGTGGTGGAGGAAGGCTGGCCTGGTGGTGGAGGCACGAGGCAGTTGCATCGTTGAGTGTGGCGATGAGGATGTTGCCAGCTGAAGTGGCTAAGAAGGACTGGTGGAATGTGCTAGAGCAAGTCTAGGGCAACTCACTTTGACATGTTAACGTTGTGGCGGGGCCTTCGAGGACAATGGAAGGATCGGAGGATGAACACGAAGGTGAGAGTGGGAACGACGGTGTAATGCTTGGGTGGCAGTGGCGTGCAAGAAAGGTTCCAGATGAAAGATCTGGAAAGGAAGAAAGAAGGAAATTCATTAGATGAAATCTTGATGAATGATACAACTACTCGAAATTCGAGTGTCAGAAGGCATATTCGAGTGTGGTGTAAGTGTAACCGACCCCTAATTTTCAGTCGAATCTACTCGTAAGTTTTCTTACCATGGGATTTAAATGTGAATAAAACATATAAGTATTACTCTATGGTTTTAAATAAAAGACAATTGAATACTGTAGTAACGTCTCTACTTTGAAATTTATTACTAAAGATAACATTTAGCAAAAAAGAAACATAAGTGTTCTGTTTCTTCCCTACCCGGCTACCCCTTTCGCTTTGAAATGTTAACAGTTGCATGCTGTGTAGTACTATTGCGTCACTATCGCCTTTCTGGAACCCTCCATGCAAACATTTTTTTCCTACCAAGTTAACATTGCTTTATCCATTTTATCGCATCCTGTCATAGGGATCCCCCTTTATTTCACTCAATCCTGAGTATCCCTTTGGTTTATGCTTCACGTAGGCATCAGCTCTCCACGTGTTGCTTTGTTGTTTATTCTTCTACAGTACCTAAACTACATCATCTGTACTGATCTGAAAATTGGCAGCTAAAATAATTGAAAAACGATCTTTACTTCTTTCGTTTCGCTCAGTAGGTGCCACTATGTGGGTCTTACTAACTTGGTAGTGAAGGGACATGTGGGTTAATATATCCTTTGGAAATGAAATGCTGGAGTAATAATAGTTTGCTGATTAAGAATGGAGCATTGAGAGAAATGCTCTGCTTTGTAGTATGGTTCAGCAAGGCGCGCGGCTAGCACCAGGATGCATTTGAGTACCCGTGGTACTCTCGAGAATTCCAGAACGTTCCAGTATACCGATGCAAGCTGGGAAGACTAGCTAGAAAATCCCTTTTATTGGACATTTGGACCATATACTTAGAAACTACCTTTCACCATATTCATGCTTGCATGAATAAGGTACCAATGATAGTAATAACAGTACTTCTTGTAGGGTGGAATAATGGTGTATAACCTGCTTCTATGAAGGACGGGAAAAATGTTTTTTTGTTAATTATAACGTTACAATATTTGGTTTTCAATTATAACGTTATCAGTTACCACCCCCATGAAATTTGAACTTATAAACACAACTTATACAAGTAGAAACAAAAATGAAAAAAAAATATTAGAGGGAAAATTTGATCAATTTAGATAGTTAGGATTAAATTAGTTACTTTGTATCTAGGTTAATAAGTTGATAAATTGAATAGTTGACTATTCTCTAGGGGTATATAGGACATTGCCTTAGATTCTTCTCGGTGTGCACATTTGTGTAGCAGATACATAAGTGTATCACATCAGCCAGACTTTGGGAGACAAAAAGAATGGTGGACAATGTCTATGGCTCTTAGCCCATTATGTGTCATGAATGCATAGATAACCAAATCTGTTGTGTCAAACATCATAAAAGATATGAAAATTGACTTGAATCATACCAGACAAAAGTTATTTTGCCGCACATGTTGGTCGTCATCAAATTTTCCATTTTGTCTCGGTATGATCCGAAGATTATTTACACCGGTCATAGTAGAAATGAATGTGCATGAGAGTTATTGAGTTTGCTTTAATTTGGGTAATTAATCGATTGTGATGAGTGTATGTATGTATGTACTTCGATCCTGCAAGTGGAAACTAGAGTTGTAAATTCTCGGCAAATATTTGTGTGGATGTAATGGTAGGAAAATTCCATAGACCGACCCCATTATCTCCTCATAGGAGCAACAATATCACCTCAACTTTGTGGTCTAGGGATCACACTGACAGTAGAATTAGAACTTGTCCAACCCATGTGTTGCATTGGCATAAACTATATATATAGAAATCACATCAGAATTTCAGATGTATTGAATTTGAACGTTTCTTCCTATGCATCATGTATGAATGATCACAGCCATATGTATGACACATGGAAGTAATTTCAATGAAACAATGCATAATGCACGCGTGGGCGCTGCAGCTCCTCAGCCTCCACCAACCTGCTGCCCCTTTTTGTCGAAAGGCTCGAGAGGAGAGGCGCTCCTCAACGCGCGTCGTCGTTCCGACCGTTCATCAACCAATAACGTCGATCCAAAGCGGTCTCCGCGGCTGAGTCCGGCCGGCCAACCGACGAATAAAGGTGGCGGTGAAGCTTACAGAGCTGGAGAGGTCTCGAGACGGCACGGCAGGCGTGTCGTCCGACAGCGCGCTGCACCCAGCCGGACGGCGACCTCCGCACGGCGGCGGCATCCATCGCCTCAGGTGAGGCCTCACCTCTCCACCCCCGGGGCGGGGCCAGGAGGGGGACCGGCGGCGGCCAATGCGCCGTGTCGGCAATCGGCTGGCCGCGCGATCCGCCAAATCCATCTCCGATCCAGGGCGGAGCGGTGCGGACCGCCCTGACGCCGACCCGCGGCTACGTTTCGCGCTCTCGACCGCGGCCAGCCGGCGCGGAGGAGATGGATGGCGAGCACGCCTCTCGCTGGCTGGAGCAGGTGGCGCCGGGCACGCGCGGCGCGTGGACGTTCACGTGCACGCCAAGATGCGCCCGGGCCCGCGCGCACGGACCGGGCCAAAGACGCCCGACGGCGACGCCCGCCGCGGGGGAGACCGCAAGCCGACGCGGACGCGAGCGCGGGCGCGGGGGTGGAGCGAGGGGTCTAGCTCTCTTGACGCCGCCGGGGCCGGCCGGCGCCCCCCCCCCCCCCCCCCCCCCCCCCCCCGGCTAAAGGACGCCGCCGGTGAGCGACGTACGGCGACGACGGTCCGGACATCGATCGCGCTGCGAGAATGTTCGGCGCGTACCCTGGGACGGCGACGGCGTTGGATTTATGTGCGCGCGGATGGAGGCCGCACGGTGGCGCGTGAGCTCGCTCGCACCGTTGGTACGTACAAGTTGCAAAGCAAGCGGCAAGCAACTTGCCGTCCGTCTCGACGATGCCATATCGGGTCCAGATGAGAGGAACGCAAACGAGTCAAGCAACCCTTGTCGTGTCTTGGGCGATACCCCGACCCCGTATGAGGCGGAGAGAAAAACTTGCGCGTTACTCTTCTCTACGACTATGCAGGGAATAAATACGCCGCCCATGTTCCGGCGCATTTATGTGGATAGCTAGATCTACTGTACTTTTTCTAAAGTTAGTCGTACAATCCTACTTATATTTTCTTTTCGAGGAAACACATGATTTTGCAAAGTCGTATAATTTTTACTCCATCTGTTCTAGTAAATTGCAAATCACTTTAGCATTGCCTAACTTAAAGTTGTCTAACTCTAACCAAGTTTATAGAAAAATAGAATAACATTAACATCTACAATATCAAATAAATGCATCATCAAGACATTCCATAGTTGACTTAGTAAAATTGGAAAAAGGCTCATTGGTAACGGGCGAAGATAGTAACGGGCATGGCCACCGTTATCTTTATTGTGTTAGTAATAACTCATCATCGGTAACAGGCATAAATCCGTTACCAGTAACAAGTTAATGGTAACGGATGTTAGTGTTGCCAGGTCGGGTGGGACTTATTAGTAACAGACTTAATAACGACTGTTACCTTTAACTCTTTTTAACGGACACCAAATGCCCGTTACCAATACCACGTTACTTAAAACGCAGTTTAAATAACGGGTTTGATGTTGCAGATGTTGATGTTTTTTCCTATAAAAGTTGAGTAGTTAGAGAAACTTGGCTTAGAATAAAGTTACAGTAAACTATAATTTAGAATGGATGAAGTATTCAGAATGATCTTATACTTGCTAAGTGATCTAATTTTGGAGTTAGGGTGTCCACTAGTAACAAATCTAATTTTGGAGTTAGGGTGTCCACTAGTAACATAACGACAGCTTACCGAGGCAATACATGTACTACCTCCGTCCCAATATATAATTGCTTTTAGGGTTTTTTTCAAGTCAAATCTTTTAAACTTTGACTATAGACGGTAAAAAACCATAAATATTGACGATATACAAGTATATTAGTTTATTCGTAATGAAATCAACTATCTTTTCTATTTAAAAGTAATTATTTTTGGAGATACTATTAGTCAAAACTGAAAATATTTGACTTTGATTTGGTTAAAAATATATTTTAGGATGGAGGTAGTATTTATTTTTCAAGTTGAAGATTACATTCCTTCGCCCTTTCAAACTGAAAGTTCAGATCTTTGTATTCTTCGAGAACGCTAGAGCACTTAGAAATGTATATTGCATTGGATGGAAAATGTCCTCGATTAATTGCGACGGCCCACTGAAGCAGGCCCAGCCTAAGTAAAATATTGGGCTGCAGTTTATCCTGGGCTTCAAATTTGGCCCGATACTAGGGCCCGATTTCAGAGGGCTAATACAGAAAAGGCCCAGTCAGTCGAAGCAGATGCTACTGCAGCACGTGACGGATTTGGATATCCACGGAACCAATCACGCGCGGGAATGCGATTCCCAAGCCCACCTGTTCCATTCCAGTGGGCCATCCCCAACCGCGCAGAACCACATCGCGTCGCGTCATCCACTCCGCCGCACACGCGCTCCCCGCTCCGCAAAGACGTCGGAAATGGTCGCCGCCGCCGCCGCCATGGCCACTGCCGCGTCCGCTGGCGTGCCTCCACTCAGCGGGCCCCGCGGCCCCGCGCGGCTCCGCAGCCGCAGCGTCATCGTACGCTGCTCCGCGGTGGCGGGCGGCGCCGCCGAGGCGCCGACCTCCACGGGCGCGCGGGTGTCCGCGGACTGCGTCGTGGTGGGCGGCGGCATCAGCGGCCTCTGCACCGCGCAGGCGCTGGCCACGAAGCACGGCGTCGGCGACGTGCTCGTCACGGAGGCCCGCGCCCGCCCCGGCGGCAACATCACCACCGTCGAGCGCCCCGAGGAAGGGTACCTCTGGGAGGAGGGGCCCAACAGCTTCCAGCCCTCCGACCCCGTCCTCACCATGGCCGTACGCTCCTCGCTTGCGCCCCCACCGGCTTCTTTTTCTCGGACTCTTGCGGGGGCGTGAAATGCTGAATGGATTGGGATTGGGTGCGCGCGCGCAGGTGGACAGCGGGCTGAAGGACGACTTGGTGTTTGGGGACCCGAACGCGCCGCGGTTCGTGCTGTGGGAGGGGAAGCTGAGGCCCGTGCCATCCAAGCCCGCCGACCTCCCGTTCTTCGATCTCATGAGCATCCCTGGCAAGCTCAGGGCTGGCTTTGGGGCCCTCGGTATCAGACCGCCGCCTCCAGTTCGTGCTCTCCCTGTGCTGCATTCTTAAATCTTTGTGCATTTTGATTGTTCAATTGCCAACGGGGCTGAGCGTTTCTGGCGAAGGTTTCAGGGCCGTGAGGAGTCCGTGGAAGAGTTCGTGCGCCGCAACCTCGGGGCTGAAGTCTTTGAGCGCCTCATTGAGCCTTTCTGCTCAGGTGCTTATTGCAGTGTGTGATGTCTCTTTGTTCTGGTCTGCTCCTTGCAGTGATTACCATAAGAACTTAACAGTTTCGATGCAAACCTAAGGTGTCTATGCTGGTGATCCTTCGAAGCTCAGTATGAAAGCTGCATTTGGGAAGGTGTGGCGCCTGGAAGAGGCTGGAGGTAGTATCATTGGTGGAACCATCAAGACGATTCAGGAGAGGGGCAAGAATCCTAAACCACCTAGGGATCCGTAAGAGATTGATCCCTTCTTTGTTCCATCAATCAGCTGTTCTGTCATTCTAATCTGTTTTCACCTCTTTTAGCCGCCTTCCGAAGCCAAAGGGGCAGACAGTTGCATCTTTCAGGAAGGGTCTCGCCATGCTTCCAAATGCCATTACATCCAGGTTTGTTCTTATGGTTTTGTGTATTTATTTATATTGAATCATTTATCCCTTTGGACAAGTTATTGGTATCGTTCTCTGAATCATATACATGGATGGTGAAGGCACCTGCACCTACTATTGAGACAATGTTGATACAAATTAGGGCAAGCTCATCCTTTCCATCCTGATTTATGCTGATATCTACAATATAGGTTATTGATGGGCATTCGGCATTCCATAAGGGTTGGTTTATAGAGCATTTTAGTGACTTAGTGTACACGTTCCTTGTAAACTTTGGCACGAACCATCAGTAGGTGCAATATTTAGATCACTGATCTGGAATTATGGCGCTGGTCCTCACTTTTATTCTATTCTGTACTTCCTTCATTTACAGCTTGGGTAGTAAAGTCAAGCTTTCCTGGAAACTCACGAGCATTACAAAGTCAGACGGCAAGGGATATGTATTGGTGTATGAAACACCTGAAGGGGTTGTTTCAGTGCAGGCTAAAAGTGTTATCATGACAATTCCATCATATGTTGCTAGTGACATCTTGCGTCCACTTTCAGTAAGTATGAAACTATCAATTTTCATGTTTCCAGAAACTGGAGTACTGTGCTTCTCGATACCCTTGAATGTGATTGGGAAATGACCAGTCAGTGGTAATGTTTGCACTTGTTTGAAGAATTGATTCTATGTGCCCTTCTGTCGTCAACATCTCCATTGCCAAATGACGTCTGAATAATTCTTGTTATCTGCTGAATGGATCATGTGCCTGAACAAATTGTGGGTGCTTATGATCTTTTTCCTTATTAATAGTGATGAGTAATTTCAGAGGTTGGATTGGACAGAACTGAAGAAGATTTTCTGAACAAACTAGTTGGACTTGGAGCATTGCCTAACGTTCGAAATTGTAGATTTCTGTGTTCCTAAGTTTATACCATGTTTTAACAAATGCGCACTAGTGACCAATTTCAATCATTCTACATGTTAAAAGAAGAACAATTTCCAATACAAAGTAGGTGCTATTCACAAAAATAGAGAATATGTAGCACAAGAGAACCTAAGTTCCCCAGCATGACAACCCTAATCATGAAGCACAACCAACGATTTTTTGGGGTTGGTGCTGTAGGCCTGTACCTGCCTTGTTGATAGGTTGCTGCTTCAGCAATTTGATTCTCCTTTCACCGCGTCTACTATTTATATTAGACTGCCCTCAATTCAGTTCAGTATAGTTTAAATTTATATTAGCAACATGTTATTTTTGAGGATCTGTGAGACAAGTAGACATACATCATCATACGATCATTGAAACTTGTCTTTGCCCTCCACAGAGTGATGCTGCAGATGCCCTTTCAAGATTCTATTACCCACCAGTTGCTGCTGTGACTATTTCATATCCAAAGGAAGCTATTAGGAAAGAATGCTTAATTGATGGGGAGCTTCAAGGATTCGGGCAGTTGCATCCACGTAGTCAAGGAGTTGAGACATTAGGTATTTCTTGCAATTGAGTCTTAACCTAACAGCATCCACAGATTATTATCTTTCTCTACTGGTTTGCTTTTATTCAGTTCTTAAATTTTGTCTTCTTTGTTAAATCCAAGATATGAATCAATATAGTGGTGGTATGCTTTTGTAGGAACAATATACAGCTCATCACTCTTCCCAAATCGTGCTCCTGCTGGAAGGGTGTTACTCCTAAACTACATAGGAGGCGCTACAAACACAGGAATTGTTTCCAAGGTTAGTAGTTTCCTGTTGAACTTATTGCCTTGTGTTTTGTGATTATGGTATCTTTACTGTAAAAAGGAAATTGTTCTTTAATATGTAATAATCTACATAAGTATTGACTGCAATTTTCACCACGAACAACACTAGGAGTTCATGATAAATCTGAGCCACCAGTTATATATGCAATTTAGTCTTTACTAAATTGCCTCTTACTGGCTATATTTCTAATGACGCCATCTCATTTTCAGAGTGAAAGTGAGCTGGTAGAAGCAGTTGATCGTGACCTCAGGAAAATGCTAATTAACCCTAGAGCAGTGGATCCTTTAGTCCTCGGTGTCCGAGTGTGGCCACAAGCCATACCTCAGTTCCTGGTAGGACATCTTGATCTTCTGGAGGCTGCAAAATCTGCCCTGGGCCGAGGTGGCTACGATGGGCTGTTCCTTGGAGGGAACTATGTAGCAGGAGTTGCCCTGGGCCGATGCGTGGAGGGTGCCTATGAGAGCGCCTCGCAAATATCTGACTTCTTGACCAAGTATGCCTACAAGTGATGAAAGAAGTGGAGCTGCTAGTTATTTTGCACAGGTGAGATGAGACCAGGAGCGACACAAAGTTTATTTACGAGCATTTTTCCATCTTATTTCGTAAATTGTACTTCTGATCTTTTTCCTTGCTAGTAAATTAGTTAGATTGTAGGGCTGTAAGACATTGTTCTATTAGCCATCCTACTAAACAGATTTTCTTTCACGTTCGTCTATGAGATCTATGAGTCTCGTGTAGCGTTTTCCTGTAAACACTAGTTCCAGCAAAATTAAATACTACTTGCAAGAGTAAGCAGAATGTCAACTGAGATTGCCTTGGATGATTCTTTTGCTTCTATGCGAAGCACAAAAAAGTTGTGAATAAACATGTGAATCCTGGGCAATATCTCCCATATTTTTTTATTAGCAGTAATACTAATTGCTACCACGTGATCTGGGAACGTATTGGAATGGGAGTGCATCGATGTACATGATATGATTGTAACGTTTGATAATATGTACTACTGATACTGAAGCTTCATCACAATCGAGTACTAAAACAATTTGAGCTAACAAGATCCTAGGATGCAGTAGTACAATATGATACCCGGTAGCAGAACCTTCAGCTAGAAGGATAATTATATTACACTTGTACTGTGCCACTAAATCTGAGCACTTCGAGAATTGGTACCTTGTAATGTAATCCCCCAGGATGACAAGTGAACACACCTACTCGAGAGCCCAAAACCCTGGGCTGCCTGCACGCTGTCGAGGCAACAACAATGCCAGCTGACGAGGGACTCGGAGCACACGAAACCATGGCAGATCACGGAGGATGAGGCAGCCCTGCCCGGCTGCCGATTTCTACCCTAGCACCCACCCGGTTACCTTTTCGTCAATTTCTACCCATGGCTGCGACCTGTTCCTCTGTCCCCTGCAGCCTGTCTGGCCCTGCCGGCGACGAGCAGGAGCAGAGAGACCGTGGCGCGGAGCGAGGGGCCAGGGCGGGTGATCCGGCGACCGGCGCCAGACAAGGGCACAATCATTAGGGCTCGCGCATCGCCCCAGCACCTCCCTTGGCGTGTGTGCAGGCATGGCTGCTGTCACGGAACTTTCTAGCCTTTTTGCTTAGCACAAAGGTGCCTGTTTCTGTAGCATACGACGAGTGCTGAATTCCTAGCCGTAGGAAGCAACCGAGCAAAGAACAAGGCTGGCAGTGTGTTGGCTGCGCCCTGCACGGCATGCAAAAATGTAGGCACTGTGATGAAGCCCCCACGGGGAAGTAGGGTCCTCGAAATGAGTACAGTTCTACGCGGCCTTTTTCCTTTTCCATCATAAGTAGAACACCATATGCAAACTTTTGTTGCGCACGCATCTCGATGCATGCGCACGCAACCATTGCTAATTTGGCTGTCCAGCGCGCTGGTCGAGTGCAATTTATTCACAGACTAGTATGCACACTAGCTCTATCCTAATCAGTCGAAAGACTATTAGTGAGCCTTTTTTTCAAAATAAAAACATTCCTTGTGCGACAGGCTAACGGTGATCGTGTTGTTTGTTGATCAGGTGCATGCGTTTGCGGTGTTTAGTTTACTCCTCCCGGCTCCCGTCCTAGGTGCGTATATTTGACAAAGATGGACATCTTTTGATTTTTTTTTTTAATTATAAGCACGTACTGCTACCACCTGATGTCTCATCTTTTGACTACTACGAGTACGAGAGAAGAAGAGATCGATGCATCCAATTTTCAAAAAAAGAAAAAAAGATCGCTGCATGGTAGCCGCCGATGCTTCGAGTCATCATGACCACCATGCCTTGGTCGATGCCCCGATCGAAACGAGCAGCGGGGAGTTCCGAGAAGGAGCCAAAGCCGGCAGCGTTACGTGAAACACGCACGGCCTGCCGCGCTCAGGCAGTCAGGTGCGCGACCGAGCCACTAGCTCCCATGCGTCGCACACAAAAGTGGCCACGTCTGGAGTCTGGACACGGAGGGGCACGAAAATCTCCTGCTAGGCAGAGGTAGACCAGGAGAAATCCTCTTGACATTCTGTTGTGCGCCGAGTCACTTTTACCAACACGAATCGCGTGTTGCTTGCGGAGATCCAAGCAAAGGAAGCAAGGAGCAAATAAAGCAGGTGTGGAAAAAGAGAGCACGGTGTCAAGTCGACTGATGACCTGAACATTCAGTCCGTCCGGGGACTGGAGCAGAACAGATCAGACGTGACCGCTGATTTGAGCACCACCGGTGGATGCAGAATCAGCGGGCGGCGACGATGATGATTGTCAGTTTGTCATGCACACGGAAGCGAACGGGCGTCAGCCTTGCCTCCCTGTCTGTGTCCACCGGCCGTCTTACCGTGTACTCTGCTGGTGATGGGCTGCTCTAGAGTTGCAGGGAATTTGCAAATTGCCTGGTTGGTCTACCTCTACGCTGACGATCGAGTTACTGCAAAAGTGACTCGGTGCCGAGGAGTATCCATTCTCCGGTCCGGTGCCGTTGCTGTCAAAAGCGAAAGGTGGACTTCGTACGTGCCCCGTATTTCCGTCGGCTGATTCAGTGGCGATTCGATCTTTCAATCGCTTCAGTTCGCGCTGCCCTCTTTCCTCGACAAAAGAACGAACAGTTTCGGAGTTTCCTTTGGCCCTGCAGGTTTTCCTTTTCTCCCCTATCCTGAAGCGAATAAAGGTCGTGAATTCAAAACATTGGTACGATGACAGATTGACATGCACGGCTTCGCCTTCGCTTGTTTTAAAATCTTCTTTTAACTTAATCAGTGTCGCCGGGACTACTGGCTGCGAGACAAGCGTAGCTAGGTCTGCCTCTTGTGCCTGGCTGCCTGCTAAAGGGTGGTGCCGGGGTATAAAACAACGCGGCTCCTGTCCGCGCAAAGCCCGCGCACGTCTCTGCAGCCGCGCCTCCCTTTTCTTCTCGGCGTCCAGGATGCCGCGCGCGGCTTGGCTTCGCAATCTTGCACCTCACAAAAGGCGAGGAGCTGGCTGCTGCTTTTGTGCCTTGTCTCTCCTTCAGCGATGGACATTGGACAAACCCGCCTCAAGTGGCGCGCAATTAATAAAAATCGATTTGATGAACGAATAGCCATCATTAGCAGCAGCATGGCCATCGCTTCGATGGGATCAGTTGCTTGCGGAGTCGACAAATTAAAAGTTGGCGCGTGAAAGCCACGAGGATACGTGAGAGTTGAGATGACCTTGGCAGACACTAGTACAAGAAGTATTTACACTTGAAAGTCAAAATGTATTTGTGCAGTTGGTTTTGATATCCGCTAGCAATCTTCTACCAGCATAAATTAACATTTGTGCTATTGGATGCACGACTGCCGGTGCAAATATATTTGTGCTGACCGACCGGCACAAATTAATTCCAATCATTTAAAAGTTTTAAAATATAAAAATGAAATGAAAAAATATTTTCACATTTTGGTAGGCATCTAGATCCAATTGCCATCATTTGATTATTTTTTCAACATTTTTTCGAGAGGAATCTACATCCAACCGCCATCATTTGACACAAGTTATGCATTTTTTTCAACACTTTTCCGAGCACATGCGGTATACATGGTTTGAATCCAAGATCTCTTTCTTTGCGCGCATTTTTCTTACCATCTCACCTACGATCTACTTATTGCATCTTGTTTTCTAAAGGTATGCTATTATTTTGATATTAATTTTTCAAATCTATATCGTGTATTTGACACTCTAAACGATTTTAAATTAAAAAAATTATCAAATCTTACTGCGGAAGCTGGAAAGGCAAGCCATTTTCATTCCAGCAGTTATTATTGCGTCCATCCTTCACCAGTACGGCACCTGGCCCTGACCAACAGTGCACTGCAGATACAGCAATAACACCACACCGACTCCTAGTAGGTGCACTAGTACACTGCACACACTGCTGCAATGAATGCTGGTCATCATCCTGCCTGCAGGAGGCAGCAGGTGTGTGCCTGGGATTTGCATCATGCCGGGCGCACAAGAGGAACAGACGTGCCAATAAAAGGGCTAGCAGCGAGGGCGGTGACGGACGGAGAGCTAGCCTTTTCTGCTCTCTCCCTCCCCCTCCCCTGCCCCTGCCGTGCGCGTCAGGACGGAGTGCGCGCGTCTACGGCAGAAGCTAGCGGGAAGGAAAAGGCTGGTGACGGCAAAGCCTAGGGCCCCGGAAGGAGTGGTGTCCCCTCCCTTCTCAGGAACGTTTCGTCCTTTCTCGCCCAGAACGGGGCGTGCTAACTGCCGCACTTGACAGTTGAATGTCTGGTCGATCGGGAGAAATTAGGTGTGCAAACACCACTTGGGCCGGCAATCGTGTGCGGTTACTTTTGGTTGGGCATCAGATCAACATGGGTTTTGTTGGGAAGAAATTAAAAGTGTACTTGCTAAAATTTACTATTATTAATACTGTAAAAGCTTCAGTTCAGATTTCTTTGACAAGAATTAAAAATAAGAAGAAAATTGACAACGCTATCCATAAAAAACAGAAGTAATAAGCATAGGAATGTATCCTTTTGGAAACCAATACCATGTTTATTTCGTTGACAAACTGAAATTTGGTTTCATGATTGAGCCGCAGGAGTGGTTGAGTATGTCTACAGTTGATGATGGGTTAGTTGATGGCATGAACACTGATTCAGAAGAAAAACCTCACGAGCCAGAAGGAAAACTCGATGTAATGCCCTTGTTATTATGAAAAAACCAACTAATTTTCCACGTTCCAAATGTGTACCCGTTTCTCATTAACTATTATCTTTAGAATTCCTTCCATTCCTAAGCTGAATGTTCCCTTCAGCATCAACATACCCTATGCTTTATTTTTTAAATCGTATGAAATAGAACGAGCATGTGACAACTCAACAAACTAAGATCTATATCTAGCTTAAAGAATTTTGTATTGGAGAAACAGATAGGTGTTCTCTCTCGGGATATGGCCTGGCCAATCAACAACCGAAAAGAAGCTGGGACGTAAGAGCAAATATCGTAACAGGCTGTAAGCAGGCTGAATGCTGAGATAAAGGGGAGAGAGGAGAGGAGAGGAGAGGAGAGAGATCGAGGAGCCGGATTCAACACACTAAGAAATTTTGTGAGAGAGATAAATAGACTATATATTAATGATAAAAAGCTAACTATTGTACGAGTGAGAGATAGACTGTAAAGATCTTTACACCCAGCACCCAGCTGCTCTAAGGAGTAGACAGACTATCGGCTAGCTAGGAGTTATGATCCTGAAGAAGTTGATGGCGAGCAATGGTCTCATCGCTAGCTCTGATCCTGAGCGAATCCCGCACCGCAAAGTCCACCGGTAACGCTCGCCGGCTAACCGACGCCACTAGCTCCTCATCACTCCCCATCGTCTGAAACAGGCCAACTAGACGGACGACGGCAGTGAACGAGAAAAGAAGGAAAAGAAAAGTAAAGCTGGCGCGTCGCCGTCGTCTTGGCAAATTGGATTCGACGGGAAAACGACCACCCCCCGTCCCGGCTCAATCCGTGGCGCGAAAGGCGACCCTGTCTGACCGGTCGGGGAAGGCGCCGCCCCCCGACCCGTCGCGGTGACGTGCCCGCCCGGCTCCGGCAAACGGCCGGTCAGATCTATCGCAGTTACAGATCGATCGGGGCACGGCGGGGCGCCCGTGCCCCGGACGAAAGCGACCGGCCGGTGGGTGCGCGCCCCGGACAAACAGAGCCTGCGCGCGGCTGGTGTTGGTGGCCGCTCGCCGCCCGCCCGCGCGCGACGCGGCGTGTCCGTTCTTGGCTTCGTTCCCGGCGAGAGAGAGAGAGAGGAAATTCCTGCGGTTCCGGCGCGGACGGACACGCACGAGCTGGGGCGGCGGTCGCTTTCGGCGGGCGGGGGCGTGTCTCCGGGCTGTAGCCCCGCGCCGCGGCAGGCCTCGCGCGGGTGTCAACACCGATCTCGGTCCCCGTCTCTATGACCGGCGCGCGCCGCGCGCACGTACCGTACCCCTCGCCCCCGTGCCCGTGCGTTGACGCCGCCGCCGACACCGCACGATCGAGTGGCCGGCCCTGGCCGGCTATCTACGGCCGGGGCTACCGATCGATCGGCCATGGCTAGCTAGCTTGGTCTCTACTGCACGCCATGCCGGCCGGCCTCCGGCAATAACTCGCGTGCCGGGCCACCCACCCACGCACGGACGTACGTACAGCAACGTCCGCGGCGATGGAGCTGATCGCATCGCGCATTGATCATACGTGGGCGACTGCTCGAGCGTGCACCCATGATTGTGCGTGTCAGGATCCGGGACACATGATTGCCCGGCCGGTGGCCTGGCCGATCGGTGCGTGTGGGTGTTGGTGTCGGGGATGATGACGATGACGGATGGACGGGGGGCTCACAGGAGATTTTGGTGGTGGTGGCCGCGCATCTCCCAGCGGGCGCTCGAGTGCACCCCGTACCAACCCAACACGTCCGCTGTCGTGGAGACGCTGGAGGGCGCACGATGGCATTGTTTTCTCTTGTTAAAATGTTCTAATCCCCGATCCTTTTTTATTGATCGATTAGCAGCTAGAGCTAACTCATGTCGTCTGCGCGTATGCTGAAGCTGAACATACATACATACATATATATATATACATACATACATACATGTATGTATGTGGGCGATGGAATCTGGGTACGGTGGTTTTGCTTTGCTGGGAGGCGTAAAGCGAGGCATCGTTTAGCCCGAAATGTAATGGGGCTCGTGTAAAATGAGAGAGAATCCTACGTGTGTGTCACTCTCACGCTTAGTTTGATCAGCTAACCACTTGTTTACTTTACACCCATCACATACAAAAAGAAACCATTTGTATTTTTTTTAACAAAAGCATATACGAAAAGAAGGTAAATATGTTACCACCTCTGTCCCTTCCTCTCTCTCTATCTCCTATGCACACATTTTTTTCAGCTCAGCGCTTTGGCTCTGTCAGCCACTCAGCTCTCATCGCCCGCTATATAAACACAGATCTCTTGCTCCCTTGCTTTCTCCCTTCCCTGGCCTTCCTTGTTGACCAGTAATTGTGAGATTCACTCCACCCCTCTCTCCGTTTCTACACCGCCAGCTACCAGCAGCTGTGCGATTAACAGCCCGTGTATGCACTACACCAGCAGGCGCGCGGCATGGCGGAGTGCGAGCGCGGCGGCGGCGGCGGCCGGTCCCCGTCCTCGTCCATGGACAGCAGCACCCACCCGGTGCTCTCCACGACGTCGTCGGGCTGCCGGCCGGCGGGCCGCCGGGACCTCAGCACCGACCTCCAGCTAGGGCTCAGCCTGTCGCCGGCGTCCTCCTCCCTCCTGGCCGCGGAGACCACGACCATCCCTTCTAAGCCAAGGTTCCTTTTCTTCTTCGCCCGCAACTCCGTTTCAATTCTTAATTGATTAGCTTTTGTGGAATTGAAGTTGTAGTAGATGATATCAGGAGGTCGTACATGCAAGCAAGGCTCTTCCCCTCCGAGACAAATAAATTAGGAAGATGCATGGCTAATCTGATTATAGCTCTTTTTCGTTTGCTTTTTTTTTGTTACTCGTCTTAGATGAACCTTTGCCACCATTTGTCTGTAGGAGATCAATTATATGCGTATATACATGCTGGGGAATTGGGTTTCCAAAATTATCTGGTTCTTTACTTCTTTATGTTCTTCTCTAGACCTCTTCACTCTCACATAGATAATATGCATGAGCCATGTTCATCAGCTTGCAAGAGTTTTTGTTTTCGATTCGTTGCTGAATCAGTATTCTAAGAAAACATCTTAGATCTTAGATCATTTTCTTTTTTCTACACATGACCACGCCTATATAAAGCAGATCTTTGATTATATCTCTTATAATAATATCCCAAGTATGTATAGGAGTTTTAGTAGTGATTCCTAATTGAAGAGAAACAGCGATATGGATTTCTCACATGCAAAGCGAACTGTCTTGGGTGTACGGTGTTTTGATCAGACAAACACTTGATTTTGCATCAATTTTTCCTTACTTTTCTTGGGCACATGAGCTTCTTTCATTTTTACGATCAACTTGAATACTTGATCATACTAAGAAAGGAGAGGTATATAGAATCAGATTTATTTTATTCATTGAGCCAGACATTTCACTCTTTTTAAGATCCCTCACTGATCATTGCAATCTTCACAACTACTTCAGATTTGTTTTGTCGTTATCATATTTCAGAGATGTAGAGCGTCCCCAATTAATATCCAACAGTACTTTCCATCTAATAGTTTCCGTGTGGACATCATCCACATTTATTAACAACACTTTCAACACGGACGGATGATGGGCAGGAACCAAGTACACCCTGATTGGCCACCGATCAAGCCGTTCCTCAGAAGCGCCTTGATGGCGTCAGCACGCCGGCGGCGGACATTGTTCGTGAAGGTGTACATGGAAGGCGTTCCAATTGGCCGGAAGCTGGACTTGCTCTTGTTGGAAGGGTACGACAGCCTCCTCGCCAAACTCCGCCACATGTTCAAGACTCCCATCACCTGTAAGTATATATGCATCCAGCTAACATCATTACCCTCAATTTTTTGAGGACGTGAAAACAGCAAAACTAGAAATGTTTTTTGGATAGTATATGAAAGCACCTAAGCCATCTGGTGCATGCAGAAATGGATAAATATGCATAATTGAGCGACAGAATGGATTGTAGTTATGCCATGCCAACACTAGCTTTTCTTGAGATTCTAGCCACTAGTTTTTGCTAGCACACGACCACTAATTTCGGAATTCTTTAATTTTATGAGCAGTTCCTGTCTCGCACATCAAGTTTGAATAGATAAACTCAAGACATGCTGTCACATCGTGCTATAATATTATATTGTATGGCAATGCTTGCTGGTCGCTCTATAATCAATATGTGATATGATTAGATGCTGATGTTATGGAGTACCATCAACGAATTCCTCGCGAGAAGGCTGCACATATCCTCACCTATGAAGACCAGGATGGAGACTGGATGATGGTTGGGGATGTACCTTGGGAGTATGTTTCTTTTCCGATTAAATGATTCACTTGCATTTCATTTACTTTTAGTTAATCCTATCACTGTTCATTGTTCTGGCAGGCTCTTCCTTGCAAGTGTGAAGAAACTGAGGATTGCAAGAACAGATAAATGCTAGTAGCAAACTTATCCAAGCCGCGGACTTTATATTTCTTTCTTCTTTTTATATAGGTTCATTGAGAAAGATTTTGCTGAACAGAGCGGGAATGTGAACTGAGGCTATACTAACTGTGTACAGTATACTTAAGAAAATCAAACCTCGCTACCTCCCTAGAAAATATCAAAGTTCTGTCTTTTGTATGTTCTTTTTCTGTTTCTTTGACCTGTAAATACCATGTTTATTTGTTGAAGAGCAGAGAATTTGTATGCCAAATATTATAATCCAAGATATATATTTTCTTGCAAGTACGGAAAACGGAATACTTGCAGAACTTTTCTTGTTCATTTAATATTACAGTCACAAATAAGTATTGAAAGAGTGCGACACATGAAAGAGAGATATTTTCCCCCTTTTGTGAAGCAACTTTCCCATCTTGTATTTATCCTTTTAAAAAATGAGTGGACCAAACTTGTACTACCATCTTGAGTTGGGTTTGGGGATAGCATGATCTCTGGTTTTAACTGTTTGAAACAAAACAAGATATCCTACCTTCACTACTCAATTATTTAAAAAAATCTAACATTACAAAAGCATGAGACACCTAGACATAAATCATACTTGCACTTGTTACGAAAAGGAAAAAGTAGTGGGAGAACATATGAATGTTGTCTTTGTGCTCTTGTAGCATATGTTTGCCTCCAATTCTATTGACAAAGGATGGCCAACTTCCTGTATGGTGTTAAATCACAACTGTGTAATTCCACTTTAGTAAAAACATGAAACATGGAGACACAAAACTTAAATAAAGTTAATCTACTCACAATATGTGACACTTCATATCCCTTTATTTCTGCCACATATGCAACTCTGAGTAGCCACAGGAAAGAAAAAACAATAAGCTGAAACAGATCTTACCCAATGTGGAAGAAAGCTACAACTTGGAACCTTAACCTGAGGCCCTCATCTAACAGACAAGAGAATGTGCTCCAAATATGATCGAATCACAATCCAATAGTTGCAACAGATGCTGTGCTGCTTTGTTTCCTCCTTTTGCTGTGTAATTCGGCACGTAGTATTGATAATCCAACTATGAGGAACACATATACTGATCACATTGTTAGTAATGTAATTGTTCTTCATTTTGCTTGTTCACATAAGGTTTGGATCGTATATTGCAGAATCAATGGCTGGGATGTTCATGAACCCTTGAGTATGCAAGAATCTGTTAACTGTATGTATGTCAAACGTGTAGCGAGCTCATTGCTGAAGATTCATAACATAGAGGTTTGGCTCTCATCATTAACTAAGCTGCATCCCTTCTCCTTCCTTAACTCCTGGAATCTCATCCATTTCCGCACCTCTTTTGCCTTCTCCAATCTTCCATGTGATGTGTAGATATTAGCAAGCAGGACATAGTTCCCGGTATTTCCAGGTTCAATCACAAACAGCTTCTTAGCAACCTCCTCTCCCATCTCAAGGTCCCTGCAATTCATGCAAGCTGAAAGTAGTGCCCCAAGGACTGATGCATCTGGCTTAACTCTCATCTGGTTAATGAATTTCTTTGCCTCACTTAGAAGGCCTGCTCGCCCAAACATGTCAACCATGCACGCATAATGCTCAATCGAAGGTGTGATCTTATGAACTTGGTGTTAGGATCTGGATCTAGGATCGCTAGCAGTAGCATCAACTCGGTTCTGATTCTTGATCTAATTCTAGGATCAATCACTGGTGTGCGTGTGCGTGTGTGTACTAGATTAGATCGACAGAGCATACCTTGATCCGACGAGGACGCCATCGCGGGTTCGTTGGTGAGGTCTGCGCTAGGCAGCGACGCGCAGTGCCGGGGTCGGTGCAGATCCGCGCTAGGGCAGCGTCGGTTGGTGCCGTGCAGTGCCGGTGGCGCTTCCCGCCGCCGCAGCGCCGCCCCTCTAGATCGGTCTAGGGTTTTAGTGTAGGTGGGGATTAGGGTCACGTTGAACTTCGACGTGCGTGCCCCCGGCCCCCACCTCTCTATTTATTGTGGCGCTGGCGACGAGGCCCACCAACAGCAGTTGGGTTGGGCGTCCCCGATTAGGGCGCGGATCAAGGGCCCAAGACCTTTGGGCCTTAGGGGTTAGAGATCAATCCAACAATCTCCCCCTTGATCTCACATTATCTTTTTCTTTTACTTTTCTATTTTCCTTATTTCATCACAGATTTATGTATAGGGCATATCTCATCGTCACGAGCAATTGCCGATAGAATCAATAGCCACAATACACGTCTCTGTTCAGAAATAGATTCTGTAATCCTTTTGGGCCTCTATTATCCAGAGATCATAGGCTGTACCTCATTCCTATGCCGGCTACGTGTTCCATGAACACGCTGGGTGGTAGGCCTTTCGTTAGCCGATCCGCAAGCATATCTTTTGTCCCTATATGCTCGAGACTTATGGTGTGATCCTGGATTCTGTCTTTTATTGAATAAAATTTTATCTGTATGGACTTGGTAGCCGTGCTCTTCTTGTTGTTATGAGCATAAAACACTGCTGGCTAGTTATCGCAGTACATTTTTAGTGGTCTTTCTATACTGTCCACCACTCTTAAGCCAGGTATAAATTTCTTTAACCATTCTACCTGTCCGGAGGCCTCATAGCACGCTATGAACTCAGCATACATCGTCGATGTTGCTGTGACCGATTGTTTTGAGCTTTTCCACGATATAGCTCCCCTTGCGAGAGTGAAGATGTAACCTGTCGTGAATTTTCTGTCATCTTCATCTCCCGCAAAGTCTAAATCTGCGTATCCTTTAACCTCTAATGAGTCGGTTCTTCTGTATGTTAGCATGAGGCCTTTTGTGCCTTTCACATATTGCAAGGCTTTCTTTACAAGTTTCCAATGTTCTAGACCTGGATCTTTCTGAAATCTGCCAAGCACATTAGTGACAAAGGCTAAGTCAGGACGTGTGCACACTTGAGCATACTGTAAACTTCCGACTGCCGAAGCATACGGAACAGTTTTCATCTGTTCTTTTTCATATTTATTTCTAGAACTCTGAAAGGCTCCATATCTGTCACCCTTGACTATCGGAGCAGGAGTGGGCTTAGTCGCATGCATACTATACTTTTCTAGAATCTTTTGTAGGTATGTCTCTTGTGACAAACCTAGTACCCATTTCTTCTATCTCGGTGAATCTCAATACCTAGCACAAATGAGGCTTCACCAAGATCTTTCATGTCAAAATTCGATGACAAGAATTCTTTTGTTTCTAATAGCAGACTGATATCGCTACTCGCTAGCAGAATCTCATCCACATACAGTATCAGGAAAATATTTTTCCCTCTCTTGAACTTTGCATAAATGCAATTATCCTCAACATTCTCTGTAAACCCAAACCTCTTTATCGTCTCATTAAACTTCAAATACCATTGTCTTGAAACTTGTTTTAATCCATAAATGGATTTCTTTAAGTGACATCCCATATTTTCTTTTCCTTTCACCACAAAACCTTTGGGTTGTGCCATGTAAACTCTTTCTTCGAGATCCCCATTTAGGAACGCCGTCTTTACATCCATTTGGTGAAATTCCAGATCAAAATGTGCGACCAAGACCATAATGATTCTAAAAGAGTCTTTACATGAGACTGGAGAAAAGGTCTCATTGTAATCTATTCCTTCCTTTTGTGTAAATCCTTTTGCCACAATCTCTCTATATTCCCTTTGGAGTCACATTTTGTCTTGTAGACCCATTTGCAGCCTACTGTTTTGGCTCCTTTAGGAATTTCTTCTAGGTCCCAAACACGGTTGGTACTCATCGATTTCATTTCATCTTCCATGGCTTCAAACCACTTGGATGAATGTCTGCTTCTCATGGCTTCTTCGAATGAGATGGGATCATCTTCCATTCGAAAATCTTCTGTGTTATACACTTCATAATCATCGGGAATAGCCGATCTTCTTTCTCTTTGAGATCTCCTAGGAGCCTCTTCTATTTGAACATTCTCTGCTGGAGCCTGTGGTGGCTCCCCCTGATCTGCGGCAATGTTGTTATCTATAGGATCCTGAAGGACAGGTTCCACATCTCCATTCTGTGTTGCCACAGAAGGGATCACATCGGAAACTGGCATTGCAGTAACTCGTACCGCTGGTGCAGTCTCAGTAGGCAGTGAGAAAAACGTTTCCTGAATCATCGGAGTAGGTGCGCACACCCGCTTCTCCTCAAGAACAATCTTTTGAACTGCTGTACTTCCCCGAATAATCTCTTCTTCAAGGAAGGTAGCATGTCTCGTTTCTACGAACTTTGTAAATCTGTCTGAACAGTAGAAACGATATCCCATTGATTTCTCTGGATAACCAATAAAATGGCAGCTCACTGTCTTGGGATCCAATTTCCCAATGTTCGGGTTAAATATCTTTGCCTCAGCAGGACTCCCCCACACCCGTAGGTGATTCAGTGAGGGTATCCTTCCTGTCCACAGTTCATACGGCGTTTTAGGCACCGCTTTACTGGGTACTCTGTTGAGAATATAGACAGCGGTTTTTAACGCCTCCATCCATAAACTCACTGGTAGCGTAGAATAGTTGATAATGCTCCGTACCATATCCATCAGGGTACGGTTCCGTCTTTCAGCTACTCCATTCTGCTGAGGATCGCCCGGCAGAGAGTACTGGGCAACTATTCCTTGTTCTGTGAGGAACCTCGCAAAAGGTCCTGAAGCCTGTCCGTATGGGGTATGCCGACCGTAATATTCCCCTCCACGGTCGGAACGGACAACTTTTATCTTTAAATTATGCTGATTCTCAACTTCAGCCTTGAATTCTTTAAATTTATCCAACACTTCTGATTTCTCTTTTATTGGATAAATATATCCATAGCGGGAATAATCATCTGTGAACGTTATGAACGAGTCATAACCATCTATGCTTTTAACTGAGAATGGACCACAGATATCTATGTGAATTAATTCTAAAACACTTGCGCTATGCTCAGCATTTTCTTTGTTATCTTTACATATTTTCCTTTTATGCAATCAATGCATTGGTCTAAGTCTGAGAACTCAAGAGGAGGTAGAATCTCATTCTTAACCAGCCTTTTTATTCTCCCCCTCGAAATATGGCCTAAACGGTAGTGCCATAATTTTGACGATGTGTCTTGAGTTCTCTTTCATTTTCTGTTATTATCTGTGGTTGGAGATACAGTCACATTCACATCACATACGGAATTCACACTTTCACGTAGCGATAACAAATAAAGATCATTTCTTCTGAAAGCAATAGTAGCAACTGTATCATTAAACTCTATTACACACATGCCGTTTCCAACATGACATTCAAATCCATTATCATCTAGACGGGATACACTTATTAAGTTTCTCTGTATCACGGGAACATAAAATACATCTCTAAGTAATAAAATAAAGCCAGTGTCGAGCTCTAAGAGGAGGTCTCCCACCGCCTCAACATCTGCTTCGACTCCGTTTGCGACTTTAATTCTGCTTTCGTTTCTTCCCGTAGTTCTCGTTGAACGGAATCCCTGTAAAGGGTTTGCAACATGAATTATTGCTCCTGAGTCAATCCACCAAGTAGATTTCGAATAATCTGTATACAAGGATTCATTTACAAATGAGATAATGTTCTCACCTCGTTTCTCCATGATCATCTTTAAGTAGTCGGGACAATTTGACTTGTAATATCCCTTCTGTTTGCAGTGGAGGCACTGATCCTTCTCTACTATAGCTTGCCCAAACTTGGGCCTGTGCTGGCTGTGCTGGTTGGGCATCTGGGGTCCTTTTCCCTTGGAAGAGGGGGGAATGTCTTTATTATTTCTTTTCTTGTTCACATAGTTGATAGAACCACCATATGCTGTCTTTATTTTTTCTTCCTCTTGAACACACATCGCTATGGTCTTCTCTATATCCCATTTCTCGGGGTTCATGTTGTAATTGACAACAAAGTTGTCAAACTCCTTCGGCAACGAAGCAAAGACCAAATGAACTATGTGTTTTTGTTTGAACTCCATGTCCATCGGTTTAAGCTTGTTGTTTATGTGAACCAAGCGATGAATGTGTTCTCTTATCCCATCTCCCAAGTACCTTTCTATTACCAGTTGTTTGACCAACTGGGTAGCATAAGTCTTTGAGGAGCCAGTGTACTGACTCCTTATCTTCTCAAGGTACTCAACGACAGTGGGAAAGTCTGTGATTGCCCCCAGAATGGCAGGCTCTATTGTGTTCTTCACCACTGCCAAACATTTCTTGTTGGCAGGGTGCCATTTGGCATGATCAGCATCATACCTCTGTTTGCTCACCTTATAGGTGAGCTCTGTTTGCTTCCAAGAAGCATCTGTGACATCATCCCCTCTGACCGGCCTCTCAGGCTCTACTGGAACCGGTGCAGAAAGAATCCAATCTAGCTCAGCCATGGTAAAGAAGAGATCCAACTTTTTATACCACTCATTGTACTTGTCTCCTCTCAAAATTGGAATGTCCTTGATGGAAACCATCATAGGAAAACCAGCTGAAATAGGTTAGCTCAAGTGAAAACATTATAACAATAATGATAAATGCATGAAATCATAATATCGTTATTATCAACTTTGGTCAGAAAATAATAATATTACAATTTGATCTAAAAAATTAATCTGTAAAATCATAATATTATTATTATCAACTTTGGTCAGAAAATAACAACATTACAATTTAATCTGAAAATAATCTATGACTCGAAATTTAAATTATCCCTTTGGTTCAAATTTAAATTCAAGTCGAAATAATTATCTGTGCAGCGGAAACATGAATAAAATAAATTCTATTTTGAAGCAAGGTCTGTGTAAAACTGTATTTCTATTCTCTAAACATTTATCCCTTTGGTTCAAAATGAAAAGAGATCAAATTCTGTGCAAAAATATTTAAATTTGCTTCAAAAAAACAGAATAAAAAGATCAAATTGCACTGTTCATCACGCGAAACGGGCCGAAAAAGTCAGCACTGTGCAGCCCAATACTGTGCAGCCCAAAATCGCCTCCGCGGCTCGGCCCACTCGCGAAATCGGCCCGTTACTGTGCGGCTCAGCTTAGCAGGCCGCAACCTGGGCCTGGGCCGCCATTTCGGCCCACCCGCGCGCCCGCCGCCCGCCCCGCGCGATCTCAGTCGTTCATCGTGATCCGACGGCTGAGCGCGCATTTCGGGTCGTATATAAACCGCGCAGCCGGTGCGGCGCTGAAAACCCTAGGTCATTTGCTTTCTCTCTCGCTCACCCTCTCCCTCGCCCTGGCTCTGGCCGCCACCACCGTCGCCGGCTCCAGCTCCGGCGCGGCGCACGGCCTGGCCGCCGGCCATCTGCCGGCGTGCCTGAGCATCTCCATCTCTTCCTCTCCCTCTCCTTCTCTCTGTCGCGTTTCCCTCGCCCTTTCTCTCTCTCGCTACTCTCTCTGTTCCGGTCAGAGGCCACGCCGCCGCGTTCGTCCTTGACGCCGGCGGCCGTGCCATGGCCGGATCTGCTTCCAGTACCCCTTACTCTTTGTTTTCTCTCGATTTCGGCTCGGTGTGCGTCCACACAAAGCGGATCTGTGCCCTATGGGCCTCCTCGCCGGAGTCGCGTGCGTTTGCGCGCGGCTCCGTCGAGGGGATCTCTGGGGTACGGGAAAGAAGAGGAAACGGCGGAGGGAAGAGAAGGAGAAGAGAAGAAAGCAAGAAGGGCCGGGTAGATCTAGGGTTAGGGTTAGGGTTTCGAGCCACTGTTCTTCGTTTGAATTTCTCTTTTGATTCTTCTATTTGCTCGATCTGAAACCCTTTTCTATCTCTTCTTCTAAGTTAATCCACTAAACTAGGATGGCTCTGGTACGATTGTTAGGATCTGGATCTAGGATCGCTAGCAGTAGCATCAACTCGGTTCTGATTCTTGATCTAATTCTAGGATCAATCACTGGTGTGCGTGTGCGTACTAGATTAGATCGACAGAGCATACCTTGATCCGACGAGGACGCCATCGCGGGCCATCGTGGGTTCGTTGGTGAGATCTGCACTAGGCAGCGACGCGCAGTGCCGGGGTCGGTGCAGATCCGCGCTAGGGCAGCGTCGGTCGGTGCCGTGCAGTGCTGGTAGCGCTTCCCGCCGCCGCAACGCCGCCCCTTAGATCGGTCTAGGGTTTTAGTGTAGGTAGGGATTAGGATCACGTTGAACTTCGGCGTGCGTGCCCCCAGCCCCCACCTCTCTATTTATTGTGGCGCTGGCGACGAGGCCCACCAACAGCTGTTAGGTTGGGCGCCCCCGATCAGAGCGTGGGTCAAGGGCCTTCGGGCCTTAGGGGTTAGAGATCAATCCAACACTTGGTTCATCAAATTGAAGTACTTGCGTCCATGCTCAACAAGTCCGCTGTGGCTACAGGAAGAGAGAACACTAACAAATGTGATGTGGTCTGGAGGGATGCCATGCTCTAGCATTTTCTCAAACATATCAACCGCCTGTAGTCCATGTCCATTCTGCTGCAGTGCAGTGATCATGGCCGTCCATGACATTACACAGAAGTGATCTTCTGCTACCTCAAATGCTTGGAGTGCATCGCCCAAGCTGCCACATTTTGAATACATGGTGATAAGCGAGCTAGCAACGCCATCGCTGTCCAAGAACCGTCTTGATTACAGAGGCATGTATGCTTGCTCCAAGAGCCCATGACAGAATACATGCTGATGCCTGCAATGCAGTAGCATAGGACACATCATCGGGCAAGACACCATCCCTGACCATGGACTGGAACAAGATACAAGCTTCCTTGAAGCGGCTCTCATGAATGCAGGCACAAATGACAACGTTCCAAGTGATGATGACATCCCTGCAATCCATAGCATCGAACAGGACCAAAGCTTCCCGTGAGCATCCACACCTGGCGTACATGTCAAGAAGGGCATTGCTGACATAGACCGCACCCAGCTCCAGACCCACCTTGGCAGCGCACGCATGCACCTGGCGACCGAAGTCCACGGTGCCTGCCGAGGAGCAAGCGCTGAGCACACCTGACACGCTCACCTGATCAAGAGGCACCTCCCGCCCCTGCCCTGCCAGCTCCCTGAACACCGACAGTGCTTCGAGGCACATCTTGTTCCTGGCATAACCAACGAGAAGCGCGTTCCAGGACGCCGCGCCCGGGCAAGGCATTTCGTCGAACACCCTAGACGCCGCCATGTCCCCGGCCTTGGCGTACGCATCGACCAACCCGGTGTAGACGAACACGTCGCGAGGAGGGCGGCCGCAGAGGGGCGGGAGGCCGGCGCAGGCGGCGAGGACGGCGGAGACGAGGGGCCTTGGCGGCGCGCGCGTGGACCTGGCGGCCGCAGAGGGGCGGGAGGCCGGCGCAGGCGGCGAGGACGGCGGAGACGAGGTGGGGGCCGGGACGGAGTCCGCGGCATGCGCCCGCGAAGAGCGAGAACGCGAGGCCTGGGTGCGGCCGCGCGAGGGCGGAGACGAGGACTGCGTAGGTGCGGAGGTTGGCGGCGGGAAGACAACTTGGACCTGCCAGTTTGGTTGGAGTCCACGCGGCCGCCGGGGCGAGGCGCAGTAAACTTTGACTGGAACATTAGGCACCTCGGGATTCGCGCCCAACCGTTTAAACAATCAAATATAAGTAAATAGAAGGTAATAAAATGTGCAATACCACAAACTAGGAGCAATAGAAAATTAAATATATTCACTGGCAAAAACATAGCATATTAGCCAATGAAGGTACTAATCTATACCGGAGTACAAAACTTCTGTAATCACATGATTTGAAAATACTAAATTAACCAAGATATGTCAATATGCAAATAACTACAGTTCCAGACCCGAATGACCTAGACAACATGAAATCCTGAGCCAAGACGATCCAACATGCTACAGACTTTCATGATAGAAGTACTAATTATAACAGTTTCTTAGATTTGTTCTTGAATAGTAGCAAGAGGTAGCTTCATCGTCCATCAGCAAAGCAAATCTTCACGGAGAGCCTTGACCTTCCGTTGTGATATTTTACCCTGCTTTAATATTTGTCATGTATTAATCAAAGAGCAAGGTAGTGGTGCATTTGATATGTTATTTAAACCAACGAATTTGTTTAGTGTTCATCTGTCTCATGCATTGAAGAGCAAATTAACGATGTATTTGAAAGCTTACTTAAAGTCTTAAACCAATGAATTTGTTTCAATGGTTCATAATTTTCTTTTCACGAACATCCCTGATCACGGGTTATTAATTTTAAAAAGAGTAGCAGTATTCTTATAATATTAATCAAATAATACACTTATATTTTTGTATCCAACGACCACGTATATCTTCAGTTTTGCTTGTTAAAACCTGCTAATAAAGAAAGGTTGATCCAGTAAGGCTGACTAAAGACAACATGTATATGAAATTTGAAGCAAAACTGAAAACACAAATCAACCGTGCAGTTGCCCAGTGTTGCGTCCTTGTCATGATCTTGCAGGATTTGGAATGATTGAAATTGAACGGAAGAAGAAAGAAGTACTATCAAGTAGCCATAGCATGAAGGAAAAAAATTATAACACAAACCTGACTGAGTGTTAAAGCAGGCATGAATAGTCCATCAAAATGTAGGAGCCTCCAGGTTGCCAGAAAAAGAAGCAGAAAGCATTTGTCTAAGCAAAATGGCATCTGTTAGAAACAATGAAGAAACTGCTATGAGGTTTTAAGCATGAGTTTTGTGGTTCAATATGATAGGAAGGAAGCATGTGGCCTACTAAGCAAATACAGTATATTTTTTTTTGGTGACAGCTATTAGTAATGTACACATATCTATGGCAGTAAAGGTATTGAAGTTTTCTTTTTTTACTACACACAAAAATAACTTTTCCTTTTTGTGTATTTTGAGGTACAAAATAGGAAACTATCATTGGTTTTTGTACTTCAGGTTCACGGCCAGCTACTGGTCATTAGTGTTGTCACTCCATGAGGATCAAAGAAGATCTATGGAAACCAAAAGGTCAAACCTGGATAAAGTTCAGATTTTTTTGACCATGGCTTGAGCAATCGATATTGACAAATTCTCAAATGCTGGGCAATATGACGAACCTTAAATTAACCTACAAAGGGTGCCAAGGTTAGCATCGGGTAGCTCTAACAAAGCATAACAGGCAGGACTGCATGAGGCCTGTTGCCTGCACTGAACCCGCCACTGTTGAGAAACCAAGTAGCAGTACATAAAGCACTTAAATGCAGTACTAATGTCATTTGTGAGACTGAATCATCTTTGATACGATAAATAAATGCTCAAATTGTAATTCATAAAGCTCAATCATTAACACAAAACAATGGTAGCCAAAATCTGAAAGAATGTAAATTGTTGATCTTGCTGTAACAAATGAATATGTGATTAGCAAGAAGATTAATTTAGTTGGGCCTATCTAAGAAGAACAAAACCTGATGAAATTTGGAAAGGAAAAAAAGATGATAACATCATGAGGAGGATTTCAATTTGAGGAAGATGATCCTATGATTTCTATATCCACATACGGGAGAGTGAGAGAGATGGTCAGAGAAGATAGCAGTAGGGATGGCATCGAGATCTGATTCCATATATGAGAGTCCAGGAATGACAGAGATCGTCAGCATAGCAAGGTGACCTTCAGTCGAGCTTAGCGTATGGGAGACCAGCGCTGCCAGGGATGAAAGCCTCCTGTGCAAGGTTGCATCAGCGCAGGGATAGGAACCGAAAGGGCGTCGGTGTGGCGGCCTCCACGCACAGACGTAGGCGCTGCTTCGCCTTCTCCGAAGCCCGCCGCACGCCGTGGTTGGGGCTTGCTATCTGAAGAGTATGACGGCCAGTCAGCGACAGGGTTGAGGGGAGTAGCGCCTTGCAGGAGACCGATTACAACATGGGAGGAAGTGGAGAGGAGCAGTCTACAAGCCCTCGGCGCCTGCCATTCATGAGCATATCCGGCGCTCGTCGCTGTGCTTGAGCTCGAGGTCGTGCTGGAGGCTCCTCCGCGCCGGCCACCGCGGCTCCCGCAAGCCACGCATGGGTCGCCGCCTCGCTCCTCCCCGCCGCTGCAAACGGTCATCCCCTGGCGCGACGGTGCTGGAGGAGCAGTGTGGAGAGTGGGGCTGCATCTCTGACCGCTGCGCACAGGTCGCTTCCGCCCCGCTGCTCCCATCATCGGTGCCCCACTGCTCCCATCGTCCCGTGCGCGGGTCGCCCGCCATGGGCAGCAGGGAGAGAGGAATCAAGGGAGAGGAGAGAGGGGAAGAGGGGGGGGGGGGGGGGGGATTAGGGGAGCTCTCCCACGCAACCAGGGGCAAAAGGGGGAGGAGAGAGGGGCAGCAGGGAGGGCTGCTGTGCCCGCCCAAGCACCTGCGTTGGCCGGACCACACTGCAGCGGCGTCCAAGCTCGAGGCGGTGCCGGAGATCCTAGGCGGCGACACCTGGGGCCTAGCTGAGGAGCGCCAGGGTGAGGTCGGGCGGAGGAGGGGCGGAATGGTGGAGCTCCGGGGCAGAGCCGAGCGAAGGAACGGGGCATCGCTGTCCCCCGCGCCGGATCTGGATCCAGCGGGAGCGGGCGGGGCGGCGGAGGCAGGCGGAGAGGGAGAAGGGGTGGGGAGGTGGCGGCAGAGAGCCAGAGAGTTGGGAGAGAGAGGGCGACGGCGGGGAGGAGAGAAGGAGAGAGAGGTCGTCGGGGAGGAGAGCGAGGGAGAGAGAACGCGTAGGGTTGGGGCTGTGGGAGGGTGTTTCGCAAAAGTGGCTCGCAGGGGGAGTTTTGTAAAAAGAACATTATCATCGAATTTTTCCCTCTTTGTGTTGAAATAAACATTAATTCAAGGGTTATATTTGACGAACGTGAGAATTGTATGGTCCGGACAAGCTAGGTTTAGTTGTGATTATTAGAATATAGGAGGGCTTTTTGCCAAAATAGCCAGGACTCGCGGGTATCGACACGCATCCCATTTTTCCCTTGGAATGCGGGGAGGAGACCAAACGGGAGGATCTTTTAACCATTCCGATTGAGGCGCCGTACGCAGCCGGCCCGCATGTGCCTGGCCAGGTAGTTTCCTCTCACACTTATGCCAGACGCCTAAGGCTACCCGCACCGCACCATCTCTAAACTCACCTCTAAATGAGCATGGCCCACCTATCAGAGCCGATTTAGAGATCAGTGAAACACAGCTCTCCCGCTGCCCTGCCTCTATCCCCATCGGCAAACCAACCATCTCCTCCCTCCCGCCCCGACCCGCTGCTCTCCGTCGCCCCTATCTCCTCCCTCCCTTCCCCTTCTCCCTCCCTACCCGCGGCGTCCCGGCAACCTCCTCCTCCTGGCGCGGCGTCCCGGCGGGCGGGCGCAGGGTCCCGGCGCGGGGGCCCGGCGGCCTCCTCCTCCTCCTCCTGTCCGGTGAGCTCCTCGTTGATTCCTTGTAGCTACGAGTGGCCATGGCCTAGAAGCATCCATTTGAGCTATCATCTGCCCCATCTGGCCGCCCAAATAGCCGGATTTGATCTCAGCATGGCTGGCTGCTAGGGTTCGTCGCCTGTTCCCTCCACTCCATCAAGGTCCTGTTCTGTCCACCCCCATCGCCTATTCCCTCCACGGCCATGGCAGGCTGCTTTGGTTCTTCCATGTGTAGAACGTGGGTGATAGAGGAAGAGGAGGATGAAGATGATTTTTATTTGATTGTTGATGACGACAACTTGGAGGTACTAGAGTCATTCGAGCTCAAGAATGCTGGACCCTCTCGTCGTAGACGTCGTTCCAATGGTCCACCAAAGCAGATATGACAGAGGGATCATGCGGTCGGGGATGCAGGATCTGTGCTAACTACTTTGGTCCCAATCCTGTTTACTCGGCGTTCCAGTTCCGTCGTCGGTGTGTTTCTATAATCTGGTAGTCATGGATTGCTTCATGTGTTACTTTGCAGTATATTGATAGACCTTATCTTTGTGTGCAGGTTTCAAATGTGTGTCCATGTGTTTGAGCGCCTTGTCGAAGCGATTGAAGGTGCAGACTCCTACTTCAAGCAAAAGGAGGATGCCATTGACCGTCTTGGGCTCAGTGGTTTGCAAAAGGCAGTTGCTACTATTTGCATTCTTGCATATGGTCTACCTACTGATGCTGTAGATGAGTATGTCCGTATTGGTGATTCAACTGCTCGTAAGGATCTCCACCATTTTTGTCGGGCTATCATTTCTGTATTCGGGGGGTACTACCTACATGCTCCGAACGCAGAAGATGTAGCAAGGCTTCTCAGAATTGGAGAGCAACATGGATTTCCGGGAATGTTGGGAAGCATTGATTGTATGCACTGGGAGTGGCGCAATTGACCCTCGACATATAAAGGCATGTTCATAGGGCGTGGGAAGCATCCATCCATGATACTTGAGGCGGTAGCTTTGCATGACCTTTGGATATGGCATGCCTATTTCGACATGCCAGGCAGTTGCAATGATATTAATGTCCTTCAAAAGTCGTCCGTCTTCTCCGCATATTTGAAAGGCCAAGCAGCTCGAGTATCATTTACCATTAATGGTCACACGTATGACATGGGTTATTATCTTGCTGATGGTATATACCCCAATTGGCCGGCTTTTGTGAAGACCGTTTCCCATCCTGTGGATATGAAGGCAGCACACTTTGCTAAGGAGCAGGAAAAAGTTCATAAAGATATTGAGTGCACTTTTGGTGTCCTTCAGTCTAGGTGGGCTATTGTTCGAGGCCCTGCATATGGTTGGAATCGTGAACAGATTAGGGACATTTTGACAGCGTGCATAATTATGCATAATATGATTATCGAGGATGAAGGGAAACTTGCGGAGAACTCGGACCACGATAATGTTGGGGTTCCTGCTACTCCATACCAGACCATAACCCAAGAGAGATCGGAGTACATTAATAAACTTCATAAGTTGAAGAATACTGCCATCCATAGCTAGTTACAAATGGATCTCATCGAACACCAATGGATGAGGCATGGTTCATCCTAATCTAGGTAGTGCTACATGGGTTCCAAAATCTTGTTATGCATGTTACTGAACTAAATAAATATCTGAATTTATTCTTATTTCATGAACTGCTGAAGGAACATTTGTTATGACCGGGTTGACATACAAAAGGAAGAAGAAGAAAGGAGGTCGCGTTGTGCCGGACGGTGCACAGGATGCCAGCCGTGCCCGAACAACTCACTTGTGCACAATGGGGCGATCTGTTTTTTATATGGCAGTTTTCTGTTTGGCAGTTTTGTTTATTTAGGCAATGCAGCTAGGACTGCACACAATGGATTTCAGAAACTAATACCGGAGTCACCTTCCTGATGGCAAACATATCATATTTCAGAAACTAATACAGATACATATTTCAGCTCACAGTTATTAATAGTACAACACAGCCACTGCAAGGTAGCCTCAACTAGGACAATCCTCAATGCAACACATTACAACACTAGTTTAAGGGTCTACATTGTCATCTACGTTGGCACCAATGTTCCTCAATATCTCTTGTTGTTTCTTTTCATAGTACTTGCGGAGGGGTGAAAGGATCTTGGTGATACCTAGAGGGGGGTGAATAGGCGTAACTGTAAAACTTGAAAAATTCTTTGCAGCAATTAAATCTGTCAGAACTTCCGACACTGTGTAGGAACTTCAGAAGTTCCGACAGGTCGAAACTTCCAACACTGGACCGAAACTTCCGACAAAAGAAAAGTTCTTATATGAAATTCAAAATTAAACTTGAAACTGCAGAACCTAGCTGAATCAAAAGTTGCGCAATGATACTAAGAGACTTCTGCAGGTGATCTTTGCAAGCACAACAACTCGAGTACGTAGATCGGCACAAAATAAATTCTAGGTCAACAAGAACTAAATAAATGCAATAAGCACAAGACATAAGAGATTTGTTACCAAAATTCACTTCCACTAAGAAAGCTACGTCTCCGTTGAGGAGCTCACAAAGAGCCGGGTCTTCCACTAACCCGTTACCTCACTCAATCAACCATAAAGGAGGATTGATCACTTACTATGAAATCCACAAAGGATAGGGTAATACAAACTTCCCGGGGCGCACACACATGAGATGACGCTCCACGGGCGACACCAAACGATTTAGAAGCAAGCTTCAAGAGTAACAAACGCAAATTGAACGGTGAAGATGCAGTGTTTTCTATACTCAAATTCAAAATAGAGAATATTAAAAGACCTAACACCGTCCTTTAAACAAATTTGGCGTCTTTTCTTGCTCTTTTTCATTTCATTGAATTTTAACCTGTCCATAACTTGATAAACTCATTAGCTCCTTAATTTTGTATGTCATCAACACCAAAACCCACTCAAGGGGCCAAATGCACTTTCAATCTTCCTCTTTTTGGTGATTGATGACAACACAATTAAGGCTCACAATAAATTCAATAAAACATTTTGAATTCGATCGTATAGTTTAACTCCCCCTTAATATGTGCATTCTTCAAGATAAATTCAAAAATAGCCTCAAATGCCATTTGCATATATTAGGAAAGATTACTTCTATATTATTGCATTCGTGGGGTGCAAAGTGTGATAAATATCAACATGATGCATATGACAAGATATATCAGAACAACAAAGTGAAAATAAACAAGCACCAAGTCATGAGCATCGCAAAAGCAATAAGGTTCTAAAATCACACTAGCATAGAGAATCTCAAATAAGTCTTACAATGTTAAAAGTCTCACTTGGCACACCACCACACGACACAAATAAGTCTCATTTGTCCACAAGCAAGAGTTTACGAAGCTAAGATAGATAAAGCGGCCATACATCCTTCCCAAGTGGCGCCTATGGTGAGCTCACTCCCCCTTTGGTATCAAGCGCCAAAAAGGAGAGGCCCTTCCATAGCCACTACTCGTCATCGCCGTCATCTTCTTCTTCCTCATCAGTGGGTGTGTCGGCAGCAGGAATATCCTCTTCTTTTTTCTCATCCGACTCCTCACGCCCACCCAAGTCTTCTTCAATTTCATCCTCATCAACTTGAGGAGCCCCAAAAATCATGGAAGGGCCACCCATCTCTTCCCAAGGGTTGTAAAAAGTCGGTGGAGGAGGAAAGTCCATGGGAGCACGAAGAGGTGAGTGAGGCATGTCATACTTGGCCATGATTTTCTTTTGCTTGCCTCAATCTTGAGGAGCTGCTCATCCACATGCTTCTTGTGGTCATGGATTTCTTGTGCATTGTGACGGCCCATATTGAAGCATGCAAACAAGCCTTGAGAGATGAAACTTAGAATTCTTTTTTTCTTTGGGGCATGAGAAGGAGGACCACGGGAGCTCAAGGGACCTTGAGAGCTAGATGGACCATGAGAACTTGAAGGACCATGAGAGATAGGGGCATGTGATGGTCCTTGAGCGGAGCGGCAAGGTCCATGAGCTCCAAGCTTGAGAAGGCGCTGAAGTTGACCTTTCTTAGGCTTGTATACTTGATGACCCTTGTCGGTCAAGATATTTACACCGGTCATTTCTTTGATCATGGCATAGATGTATGGTGCATAGTGACAGCCTTTCTTTGGTGAAGCAGTGATGATTTCCTCCCAAATAAAGTCAAAGACGCTAAACTCGTTCTTGTTGGGAGCCATCCTAGCAAGCAGGTTCTTGGACATGTTGGAGATGTTGTCCGAATCACCAATTTTGGGACATAGAGTATAGTAGAAGAGTTGGTTGAGCAGCTTGTAGTAAGGTGTCAAATAATGTATTATCTCAAACTTAATGTCACCATATGCACTGTTATACATAAAGTGAAGTTCTCCATCATCAAGCACATTTTCCTCCTCATGTATCCTCTCTCTGATAAGATCAGCATTAGAAAACCCAAGAGTGCTTGCGAAGTAAGCATATTCAATATACAAGGCTTGCCTTGTATAGTCCAATGAAAGGTCTTGGTTGAGCGGTTGACATAAAGAGTTGAATAGAACTGAGCAATGACCTTCTCATTCCAATCACAGTTGAAGGACATGATTAATGTGAGATTCATCCTTCTACAAGCATCTTCAACTTCCCTCACCACCAGCAAGTCAATTTCAAACAAGTAATCCAAGTTAATGGATTTCATCTCGGTGGTGGGATGAGATTTGCAAAGGATCACGGACACATACCAATCTGCATGAAAATTCATCCAAAAGCGGACATCTCCTTGCTGCTCTTTGCCATACTCAGATGTATCATCATATCTCAAAGCATAGAGATCATGCTTGCCCTTTGTGTAATCCACTAGATGAGTCCCGTTGTATTGTGGAGCGGTTTGCCTAATCGGGGGCTGCATCCGGAGGATGATCCTCTCAAGATACTCTATGGACTCTCCAGCATCTGACATATGAGTGCGTGGGGCAAAAGTACGCTTCATGCGTGGATGAGCGCCATGAGCAGAAGTGCCTTGTGAATTAGGTCTTCCACGACCACGAGAGCGCAAAGGAGCCTTGGCAACCGCCTTTCTCTTGCCAGTATGATGAGCCACAGGCGAAGCTTCTTGAGGAGGAGACGTCAGTTGTGTTTGAATGATAGAGTTAGGGTTTGAGGGGGCTGTCCAACGGGTATATATAGGTTCAAGTGCATTGTCGAAAGTTCCGATGGTGGGTTGGAAGTTGCGACGAAAAGAAATTTCGAGCCCTAGGACCCTTGGTCGGAAGAATGAAGAAAGTTCCGATGGAGATCGTCGGAAGTTCCGACCTTGTGTCGGAAGTTCCGATAAAAATAAAACCCGCCTCCTGAGGACCCTTTGTCGGGACAACCCTGATACTTCCGATGTTTGTCGGAAGTTCCGACCTTGGGTCAGAAGTTCTGGCAGATACTTTTCAGCTCCAAAAGGATAGATTTTGAGAAGAATAAACTTGGAGATATTAAGAGATATGGCTTGTAGACATATGAGACAACTTGACACTTAGTGATCAGCCACAAACAACATTACATAACAATGATCACAAGAGTCAAGCTTTGATCCGAAGATCAAAATCCAAGTATTTGAAAAACAACTCAACACAAGTAATTTTTTTCTTATCTAAGAAACAATCAAGTATGTGCAACAAGTCAAGCCAAGTTACGAGAATCCAAGATATTTAGTTCACTCCTCAAAGCACAAAAACTTTGCTCATCTAGAGGCTTGGTCAAGATATCGGCAAGTTGCCGTTCGGTGCTGACATGACGTAAACCAATATCTCCTTTAGCCTCATGATCCCTTAAGAAATGATGTCTTATATCTATATGCTTTGTTCGGGAGTGTTGCACCGGATTGTTTGCTTGCTTGATAGCGCTCTCATTGTCATATAAGAGAGGAATCTTGCTAAACTCACAACCGAAGTCCCAATACTTTTGATTCATCCAGAAGAGGTGGGAACAACAAGCACCTGCTGCAACATATTCAGCTTTGGCGGTGGATAAAGCAACCGAATTTTGTTTCTTAGAGCTCCAAGACACTAGGTACCTTCCAAGAAATTGGCAAGTCCCCGTGGTACTCTTTCTATCTATCTTGCAACCGGTATAATCCGAATCGGAATAGCCAAGTGGAGCCTTTGGGATACCATAAGCCAAGGTTAGGAGTGTGTACCAAATATCTCAAAATTCTCTAAACAGCTATTAAGTGAAATCTTGCACATGTGCGTACACTAAGCATAATATCGGGCCTAGATGCACAAAGGTAAAGAAGAGAGCCGATCATGGAGTGATATACCTTTTGATCAACCGACTTTTCTTCTTCATTGAGATTAAGATGACCATTTAATGCCATGGATGTCTTGATGGGCTTGGCACCGTCCATGTCATACTTCTTAAGCATATCCTTCACATATTTGGTTTGACATATGAAAGTTCCTTCCTTCATTTGCTTGACTTGAAATCCAAAGAAAGAACTTCAATTCACCTATCATGGACATCTCAAACCTTTTGGTCATAATCCTACTAAACTCTTCACAAAATTTATTATCAGTAGAACCAAATATGATGTAATCGACATATATTTAGCAAATAAAGATATCCTTATCAACTTTGTGAGTAAAGAGAGTAGAATCGACTTTGCCCATTACAAAGTCGTTCTTGAGAAGAAAATCCTTAAGGCATTCATACCATGCTCTAGGAGCTTGCTTAAGCCCATAAAGCGCCTTATGTAGCTTGTACACATGATTTGGAAATCTTGGATCTTCAAAGCCCGGCGGTTCTACATACACCAACTCGGATAGGGGGCCGTTCAAGAATGCACCTTTCACGTCCATTTGATAAAGCTTGAAATCATGGTAAGTAGCATAGGCTAATAGTATACAAATTGACTCAAGCCTAACTACGGGTGCATAGATTTCACCAAAATCCAAACCCTCAATTTGGGTGAAACCTTGTGCAACTAACCTTCCTTTGTTTCTTGTGATGACACCATGTTCATCTTGTTTGTTTCGGAAAAACCCACTTGGTGCCAATCACATTTTGCTTTGGTCTTTCAACCAACTCCCATACTTCATTTCTTGTAAAGTTGTTCAACTCTTCTTGCATGGCAATTACCCAATCCGGATCATCAAGTGCTTCATCTATCTTGAGAGGTTCCAAAGAAGAAACAAACGAGTAATGTCCACAAAAAGTTGCTAGACGTGAACAGGTAGTTACCCCTCTTTGAATATTTCCAAGAATATTGTCAACGGGATGATCCCGTTGAACAATTTGATGAATTCTCGGATGAGGCACTTGTTATTGAGGTTGAATGGGTCCATTGTCATTATTTTTAACTTGTGGAGCATCTTCTTGAGCTTCTCCACCTTATTCTCCCCTTGATCAATGCCATGAACTTGATCTTGATCTTGAGGTTGTTGAGAACTTGAAGGTTCAACTCTTGTGGACGATGATGGATCATTGTTTCTTTCTTCAACCGGAGTTTCAGCTTGAACCTCACGAGGCCTCACCTCTCCCAAGCCCAACCTCATGATTGATAGACTCGGGGGTTCCTCTTCATCTACAATATTTTTATCAACTTGCTCTACTTGAGAGCTGTTGGATTCATCAAAAGTTACGTCCACCGTGACCTCAACACAACCGGTGGTTTTGTTGAAGACACGATACGCGTGTTCTTTAGTATCACAACAAAGTAGAAAGCCTTCATCAACCTTTGATGCAAATTTTGAGCTTTTGGTTTTCTTGTTAAGTATGAAACACTTACTGTCAAAAACTCTAAAGTAGTGCACCTTGGGTCCGGTGATTATCTCATATGGTGTCTTGCCTAAGTATTTGTGGAGGTAGAGGCGGTTGATGGCATGACCCGCCGTATTGATTGCTTCGGCCCAAAAGATATCTAGAATCTTGTACTCATCAAGCATTGTTCTTTCGGCTTCAATCAATGTCTTATTCTTCCTCTCTACAATACCATTTTGTTGAGGTGCGTATGGTGCGGAGAATTCATGCTTGATTCATTCTTTATCAAGGAATTCTTCAACATTGGTGTTTCGGAATTCCGAACCATTGTCACTTCTTACATTTTTTATCTTCAACTCATATTCATTTTGAGCTATTCTAATGAATTTCTTGACAATTCCTTGAGCTTCCATTTTATCTTGCAAAAAGAATACCCAAGTGAAATGAGAAAAATCATCAACAATGATAAGACCATATTTGTTACCGCCAATGCTAATGTAGGCAATGGGTCCAAACAAATCCATGTGTAGAAGCTTCAATGGTCTTGATGTAGTCATGATATTCTTGGCGGGGTGTGGAGCACCAACTTGCTTCCCGGCTTGGCATGCGCTAAACAACCTATATTTCTCAAAGACAACATTTGTTTGTCCTAGGATGTGCTCGCCTTTTTGAAGTTTGGCCAAGTTTCTCATCCCAACATGGGCTAGTCGGCGATGCTAAAACCAACCCAAATCAGATTTTGCCACTAAACAAGTCTTGGGCTCAACTTTCTTCTTTGAGAAATCAACAAGATAGACTTTGCCCTTCTAGCGACCCGTAAAAGCAATAAAGGAATCCTCCCTTCTAAAGACGGTCACACCCTCATTAGTAAAGAGACAATTGTAGCCCATCTCACAAAGTTGCGAGACTGACAACAAATTGTACCCCAAAGTTTCAACCAAATAAACATTTGAAATGGAGTTGTTATTTGAGAGAGCAATTTTACCCAAACCAATCATATCTCCTTTACTACTGTCTCCAAAGGCAATAGTTTCTTTACATATGTCATGAAGCTCTAGGGATGTGAACAAATCTTTCTCCTCGGTCATATGATTTGAGCATCCACTATAAAGCAACCATGCGGTGCCACCCGAGGAGTAGGCCTACAAAACAAGTTAAACTTTGAATTTAGGTACCCAAAAAGATTTAGGTCCTTGAGGGTTAGATGGATACACTTTTGGAACCCACACACTCCTAAGAATTGCCCTCTTAGTGTAAGCTCCAACATACTTGACCACTATTTTATCATTGTGATCCATTGTCACCATGTAGTCGGTAGTGTAGCTTGGTGATGACTCATGAGTGACAACCTTGGTCTTGATGGGAGCCTCAACCTTCTTTTTGACTTGAGAAGGAATTGTCGTGGTCATACCATGTGCCATGTTCATCAAGTCCTCAAGATTTGCTCCTTTTATGTACATGACACATTTCTTACCTTTAACCACCTTCCGGTCATTTACCTTACCTCCCTTGTAATGTCCAAGTCCATCCTTTTTGTTTGGATATCTTCCATCCTTATAGTTTATCTTAGGCTTAGACTTGGTATTACCTTCATATCCATTCTTTACTAACATGTTCAATCTCTCAAGTTGAGCATCCTTTGCTTTGATCAACTTTTCTAGCTTAGCCATGTTAGTAACACAAGCTTGTACATCAACTTTAGAACATTTTGAGCACACTTCACTTGTGGACTCATTGGAGTCAAGAGTTGCTTTAGAATTGATTTTGGAGCTTTCCCAAAGGGCATTATAGCTAACTTCAGGACCTTTGTACATGGTCGTTAAGCATGAGAAGCTTTCTTAAAGTTCACTATGAGTGACCTTTAGGGAAGGTAGAGATTCATTTATCAAAGTGGTCTCCTTTGATATCCTCTCTTTTGAATCATTAGCAACAGATAAATTAATAGCTAATTTTTCAACTTTCATCTTGTCTTCGGCAATAGCCTTTTCTAAGGCAAGATTTCTCTCCTTCTCAAGGATATGCAAGTCCTCTTGCCTATCGAGACACTTCTTCTTTTTCTCTAATTTCTCCATAAGCTTTTTAATTTCTTTGAAACCTTTATTTCAAAATTCTTTTATCATGAATGTTTTATATTGCACTTTCTCATCATCAAAATCATTCTGTGTACTACTAGATGTGGTGGAAGGATGAGAGAAAGAGGTGGATGATTCTTGTACCTTAGTCCCTCTTGCTATGAGATAAAAAGGAGCGTCATCTTCATCATCGGAGTTGTTGTTGAAGAGTTTTCTTGAATACTTGGGTATGGCTAGAGTTGCCATACCTTAATGATCGGAGCTCTTGACCAGCATGAGCATGACCTTGATATTTCTTCTTGTAGTCCTTGCTATTCTCCTTGTACCTCTTCTCATCCTTTTCTTTGTTCTTCAATTGTGGGCAATCGGCAATGTATTGATCTTTGCACTTATAGCATCTTCTTTGTGATGACTTCTTCTTGTCAGAACCACCCTTTTTGTAGTACTTTTTCTTCATTAACTTCTTGAAGTTTCTCAACACCAAGGCCATCTCTTCATCGGTGGAGCCTTCATCAATTGAATCTTCCTTCCTTAACTTTAGAGCCTTGGGGCTTGATTCAACCTTGTCACTTGAGCTAGCATTGAGTGCTATATTCTTGTTCACTTTATGGCTAAGTGACTTGGCTACATCTCTCTCAACCAACTCTTGATGAAAAATTTCACCAAGAAGTTGATTAAGTGTCTTGACCTTCAATTTAGGATCTTTTCTAATCATTGTTGCAAGAGTAGGGTTCCTTGGTGTGAAAGCCCTAAGCAACTTCTTTGTCACTTTGTGATCTTCCCACTCCGTACTTCCAAGAGATCCAATGTCCGATAAAAGGACCATTAGTGTATCATACATTTGCCTTACGGTTTCTTCATCATGCATGACAAAGTGCTCTAGCTCTCCTTGCAACAAATCCATCTTGCCTTCTTTAACTTCATCGGTCCTCTCATGAGCTTCTCTTAATGTGTCCTAAATTTTCTTGGCTACTTCAACATTGCGGACCTTGTTGAATTCTTGGGCACAAAGGGAACTTGTGATGATCCTCACGGCTTGTGCATTGCGGAAATAGTCTTGAGCTTGTTCGGCCGTGGGTACACCGTTCGTAGGAGGAGTCACACCTACAACCACAACTTCCCAAATAGAGGGGTGAAGCCTGTAGAGATGCATTTTCATATCATAAGACCACTTGGGGTAATCTGTCCCATCAAAGAAAGGATATTTCCCAACTGGACCAATTAAAATTGAGAAATAGGATATTGAGATGAAGCATAGTTATGAGGAACTTGAAGTAACCCGAAGAAAAGATACTTCTCACTTTCTTCCTTGATTCGCTTCATCATCAACTTCTCGGCCTTCTTTTCAATTTGGCCTTCATCTTCTCTTTTCCCCTTCTTCTTGCTTCCAATGTCTCACCCTCACTTTCATCACTTGAACTTGAGTCGGCATCATGAATGGAGGGTGAACGGCTTGTTTGCCCAAAAAGGTTTCCGGCACCATCTAATCTGGTACCGGCATCGACTTGAGCAGCGACTGTTGCGGCGGCGTCGGCACCATCCCCAACTATAGACATCTTGATATCCCTTAGCGGTTAAGCCTTAATCAAGAGATTAGGCTCTGATACCAATTGAAAGTATCTTGGTGATGCCTCGAGGGGGGTGAATAGGCGCAACTATAAAACCTGAAAAATTCTTTGCAGCAACTAACTCTGTCGGAACTTCCGACACTAATGTGGAAATTCCGACGGGTTGGAACTTTCGACACTGGATCGGAACTTCCGACAAAAGAAAAGTTCTTATACGAAATTTAAAATTAAACTTGAAACTGCAGAACCTGGCTGAATCAAAAGTTGTGCAATGATACTAAGAGATTTCTGCAGGTGATCTTTGCAAGCACAACAACTCGAGTACGTAGATCGGCACAAAACAAACTCTAGGTCAATAAGAACTAAATAGATGCAATAAGCACAAGACACAAGAGATTTGTTCCCGAAGTTCAATTCCACTAAGAAAGCTACGTCTCCGTTGAGGAGCTCACAAAGAGCCGGATCTTCCACTAACCCGTTACCTCACTCAATCAACCACAAAGAAGGATTGTGTCACTTATTATGAAATCCACAAAGGATAGGGTAATACAAACTTCTCGGGGTGCACACACACGAGAGGACGCTCCACGGGCGACACCAAACCGTCTAGAAGCAAGCTTCAAGAGTAACAAACGCGAATCGAAGGATGAAGATGCTTCATGTGCTCTTGAGATGATCTTAGCTGCCCTCTCACTTAAATGGTTGAGTCTCACACCTCAATCTTGCTCTCCCCAAGCCCTAGCTCAAATTAACTTAAGGACTAGCTCTAGGAGGAATTGGGGAGGAGTAGTAAATGCTATTGGAGGTGTTTGTCTCGGATTAGGTCAGCAGTAAGTGAAGGAGGGGCTGAGGGGGTATAAATACCCGATCCCCAAAAACTAGCCATTAGTACGCTGTTTAAGTGATTGTTGGAACTTCCGACACAGGGTCGGAACTTCCTATCCAGCTAAAATTTGCTGGCCGAGAACCCCCTGTCGAAAGTTACTAGGAACTTCCGACCCCGTGTTGAAACTTCCGACACACACTGAAACAGTAAGAAAACTAGGTGCACAAGTGTGTGATTCTGTGTCTCTCCTTGATGGTTAGCATCTCAAATAAGCACTTTGACACCTTCATGCTATCCATTCGCATCCCTCTTAATAGTACGGTGTTTCCTATACTCAAATTCGAAATAGAGAATATTAAAAGACATTTGAGCTCAACACCGTCCTTTAAGCAAATTTGGCGTCTTTTCTTGCTCTTTTTCATTTCATTGAATTTTAACCTGTCCATAACTCGATAAACTCATTAGCTCCTTAATTTTATATGTCACCAATACCAAAACCCACTCAGGGGGCCAAATGCACTTTCAAGGGGCAGAGCACACTTGTCCAGATCAATCTCAAGGATGCGCTCTTCCTCGTGTGTTTGTAGTATGTCAGCTTTCTTTCGCATGATCCATAGTTTCTCTTCCTTAATTGCTGACATGTGCTGATTGTGTTGGCGCACCTCATCGTACCTCTATGACTTGATGGCTGCCATTTGCTCATAGCGAGAGCCTTTCTTCACATTTTCTTCTTGCCATATTGAAATCTTTTGTATCGACAGGTCCTGCAACTTTGAAACATACTGAGATGAATCTGACAGAGAGGAAGAGGCTGATTTCTTAGCTGCTCTTTTAGTTGCATCCCTCCCCATAGAAATCTTGCTCCCTGAGTACTGAGAAGACAGTGTCTCTGGGTCATGATTGATGTTGGTGGCGGCTATGGGAATGTGATCAGCTATTGCATCATTGTCTCCAGGTCATGCCCCTATGATGTTGAGCTCCATCCACTTAGGCACGTCCTTCAGCAAATCCCAGCAATGCATGTAAAGAAACGGGTATTGTTCGATGTCTGCAAAGTTAGTTAGAGCTAAAGAGGTCTGCAAAAAGGGTACACAATGTTAGAATTATGAAGCAAAATGTAGTTCAAACCAAATGCCAATAACAGATCAGATTTTGTTAATAAAAGGATGGTTAGATCGCTCACCTTATCTACATCACTCATCCCGCTCGGATTGTCTTGAAGAACCATTGCCATGTGCCCTACAAATTTACTCGCTTCAGCCTTGATAGTTTCCTAACGACTCTGCAGCGATCTGAAACTTCTCTTAGGAAAGGAACCCCTCTTGTTATTGTACTGGCTTGTAATCCTAGCCCAGAACCCCTCCTTCTTCTGCCCGGTGTTTATAATTGGGTCACAGCTAATCTCCAACCATGACTTCACAAGGAACACATCTTCTTTTGGGGAGAAGTTGGATAACTTGCTGCGACTAGGTATGACCTTGCGTCGTCGACCAGCTGCCACCGATGCTCCTTCCCCATCACCCTGACTCTCTTTCATTACTGTTGCTTCAACACTCTTGACCATTGCAGCGACAAGCTGATTTTGAGCATGGGGTGCAGGAGATGATGCTGGAGTTGGGAGTGGCATGAACCCTTAGTTCAGAGCTGCGGTCCACCCTCCCTGGAAAAATGGGTACTGCTGAGCAGATGGTTGCAACCCTGGGTTCCACCCTCCATAGAAGCCTGACATTGGAAGACCCCAGCCGAAATCGGTTGTCGTCACCAGCTTCATCACAATTATTAGGATTCATCTTGCAATAAAATGAAGTAAATGGTACAATGAGTATAGCAGAAGAACATCCGAATTCTTTAAGCAGCGGGTGTGCTGGTCCTAGCATTTCTAAATTAGCATCTGTTGGGAAATAATGTCATTAGATTTCAATGGCACAGTTGATAGCAAATTGGCAATCACATCAAAAGTTGCATTAGGGATGGCCTAGGCCTGGGCACTGAAACCTAACAACACAATTAATTGAAACTCATCTACTCAGCCATTTGCTAATAAAATACCAGTGGCTTGTTAAACATAGGAGATCCTATGGTTACCTGATATAAGAGGTTCAAAAAATTGCTACAATAACGCTGCAGTAATTTAAATGAAATCTGGCAGTTGCAGTAAGAATATGCGACCGCGGCAGGGGCCGGCGAGGCGAGCACATCGACTCGCAATGGAGCCAGCGGGGCCATCGCGGCGGCTTGCGGTGGGGACGGCGGACCGACCGCGGCGGGGCCGGCAGGGCCACTGCGGCGGGTTGCAGAGGCCACGGCGGGCGAGCGCCTCCAGATCTAGATGCTGCACAGACTGTAAGGATAGGGATTACCTTCTCCGTCGATGGCGAATGGGCAACCGCGCTGTAGAGCTCTCCTCCGAGTCCGTCCGCACCCGCCTCAACTCTCTCTGCCGCCGCCGACAGGGTGGGTGACGCTTCCCGGCCCCCTTCGCTGACCCGTCCCTGCACTCTCCGACTGGCACCGCCTCCTCCTCCCCTCCCTCCCCAATGCCCTCGGATTCGAGGGAGACCGCCGTCTTCTCCAGGATGCCGTCGAGGAGGACGCGGACACTTGCAGGGCTACCGCGAGAGGAGCGGCTGCTGCGGTGGAGAGGATAGAGGTGGAGAGGACGGGCGCTGGGTTTGCAGATTCCCTATAGCGAACGGAAGGATTGGGGAGCAGATAGAGTTGTGCGGTGCGGGAGTCTGGAGTGTATATTTGCAGTTCACGGCGGTTTGGAGCTGTTCGGTGCGGATAGCCTATGGCATAGTGATTGGTCAAGACTTTCCTTTCTCTTTTTTTTTCCCTAGCCTACTCTTTGCAAGAATACCCGTTGGGTTAGCATTTAGCAGACCATCAAACCCATGATCTCGCAATGACAAGTCAAAGAGTGACACGTGATTCGTGGTTGGGGAGTCGCTATCTGGGCTGTTAGCTGATGCCACGACTTGGATGAAGCCGCCTCCTGGTACATTTTTCTTTCTTGCGAGGATTGTATTCTCCAAAGTCAGCTTGTGATGCCTTCTGTAGACAGAGAACTAGTAGAGATTGATGTCTACTTCCTTTGATTAAGCCTCCCTAAAACATTTTTTTTAGCTTTTCCGTCTTGTAAAGCTGTACTGCTGCATAGCTCCTCCCGGAGAAGTAAGAGGCAGCAAGCAACAGACCATCGGATGAAGCAAGGTAGCAAAATGTACAAAACTAGAACCATCTCCTTGCTTAGGACGTATCCAACGACCAATAGTCCGATTGTAGCTATGTTGAGGTTTAAGAGAGGAGTGGTCAAAAGAGAGGAAAAAAAACTATTATAATGCACTTTAAGATAAATGTGACCACTATTACGTGTACATGTGGATCTATAATAGTTTCAAAAAGATGTTATAACTAGACTATTGGAGATTTTTTTCTAGTATTGTGCTACCTATTGATAACATGAACATGCTTAGAGCTAAGCTGACTCTAGTTTTGGGGAGACACTTTGCTCTGGGGGGGGGGGGGGGGGGGGGGGGGGGGCGCGCCAGGTCTCAGCTTAACTGATTCAAAGTACATTTGCTCCTAATATTTCTTTTGCGAAAACGAAACCACCTAACTGTTCCGTGTATAGTTCTCAAATATATACTAGCAGATGTTTTCTTAAAAAAATTACATAGGGCCAAACACTAACTCTTTATAAAAGAAAAAACATTTCGATCACATAATATTTTTGTTCGATCACATGATCTTTTTGTTTCTTGTTTTTATCAAGAAAAATATTGTCAACTACTAATATTTTTTTTGATAACTTATAGTAACAAAGGGCACGCAGAGAAAAAGTGAATAATTTAATTACTGTTTGAGCTGGTGGCGTTTGTTCTCCAAACAACCCGTAACAAGGAAACACCTGCCGATCGAATCGCATCATTAGTTCATCACTCGTCACCGACCCACACAGACGATGAGACGAGTCCTCCGGCCAGTTATTGTCCGCACACGTATAAATCCACACGACCCTCCGATCTCCTGCCGCGGCTGCCCATAGCTGTTTAGTGTGGACGCATCAAACAGCCAGTTGGAGAGGAAGAGGAGCCACCTCCACGGAGCAAGATGAAGGAGGGCACGGCGAACTGCATCGACATCCTCATCGCCATCATCCTGCCGCCTCTCGGCGTCTTCCTCAAGTTCGGCTGCAAGGTTTGTACTTCCCCTAATCCCCTCTCCCCATCCAGCGCCTCGAGGCCCTCGATCAAACCAACTACGCGCGCGTCGCTCCTTCAGGCGGCGCCGGCGATCTGACCGACGGCCTGACGGGCGGTTGCGCTCTGCTGTCTGCTCACCCACCTGATAAAATTTTGATGTCGGGCCTCCAGGTCGAGTTCTGGCTCTGCCTCTTGCTCACCATCCTCGGCTACCTTCCGGGGATCATCTACGCGATCTACGCCATCACCAAGTAGTGGTATGAGAACAGCACAACACTTGGAGAGAAGGTGAGAACTGACCAACGTCCTGTCAGGTTGATCGAGCGCTTAGACAAGCAAAGTAATATGGACACGAACTGTCTGCCTACCAGCTTCAGCATACTAGCTAATCTCTTGCTCTGCTGTTAATTTCTGGACGCAGGAATCATGCAGGGTGTAAACTTCTTACCAGTGTCTTCTAGTTTGGAGATTGATTGTCATGCTACTACTGAATAACTCTAGTTTCTTAATTGCTTCGTGTCCATCGATCGGTCTGATTATTTGTGGATCCGTCCTACAACGATACAGTATTTCGTGTGAAAAGTTCCTGACAAATTGTGCTGCTTTGCTTTTGCAAGCAGTGGTCTCTGTAAATTTGTGTCGATCGGTGATAATGATAATGTATATTGCTTGGTGATTTTGGATGGTTCTCCAATCTCCACGAGGCGCTGTCATGTACTGGTATATCAGTAAGGGCGCGGGGTTTGCTTGTTACCTTGAGGCCTCGTTTGGAAGCCCACTTTGCCGGCCTTTTTCCCGGGCTGGCGCCCCACGCGGAAATCGCGCCCGGCCCAGATTTCCCTAGCGTTTGGAAGCCGACCCGCGGGGGCGCCCGACCCGAGCCCCCCGTTTTCCATGGGGCCAGCGCTCCTCACCGCTCAGGTCCGGGCGCGGCTTCCCTGGGCGCGAGCGCCTCCACCTACCGAGTCGAGGCGTTCAAGCCGCGCCACCCTCCCCGTCAAGGTCACGCCGCCCCTCCGCCTTCCCGTCAAGGCCGCGCCGCCCTCCATCTCCTTCCCGGCCTCTCCTCCGTCTCCTCCCTGTCCAGCTGCAGTCGTCTGCCTCCCCGTCCAGCGCCGCTCGTCCGTCTCCCCGTCCAGCCGCCGCGTCGTCACCGCCCCTCGTCAGCGCCGCTCGTTCGCTACCCCTCCACCACTCGTCAGATCCGGTTTCTGCGCCGCGGCCAAGAAGGTGTTCCTCTCCTCCTCCTCCTCTCTTAGCACCTAGGGTTTTCTACTACTGATATGCAAGTTCTTGTAGATTTCGGTTTGTTAGTTGTTACATAACCTCTGGTTTAATCTCTTAAAAATGAAGTTTATTGATTTTTTGTGTACCGGATGTGTGGTCTCCGTTCATGTTTGGAATATGCCTAGCTCTGTTTCATTTCTTTTTTGGTGAAGTGAGACATGGAAATTTTGATCAAACAAAACAAGTGAGTTCAGCAATCCAGATCGTCACCTGACAGGGTAAAGGGAGAGTGATGAATTAGTGTGTGTGACTGTATGATCAAGGGACAGATTTCGTAGGTCAGAGCTTGCTATCTGTAAATTATAACTGGATTGCTGATTTTGCTACTTGGCACATTTGTGGCAACTAGAGTTTGGTTCTCAAGTTTTGATATTTGGTTTTGAATCAAATGGTATTTGTAGAATTTCATCTGACCATGTTTAGATATTTGGTGGGCCCATTACTTGATGTGTTTAACTGCAAGAACATGGTATGACATGAGCAGCCGCTAAGTAGTAGACTAGTAGTTACTTGCACTGCTATATTTTCAGAACTGCACGTCCCCATTTATATGTTATAAAGTTTTTTAGTTTGCTTCTAAATATGGTATGATATCTATAATAATTAGTTGATGAACAATAATTAGTTGATGCTTATGTGTGGTTCTTGTAATGTAATGTATACTCTATGGCATGTAATATTTTCTCTATGTAATGTAATCTGCCTTTGTATCTTATGAGGAAGTTCTAATGTTTGGACTAATGGTGATCACCAGCTGATACATCCTTTATTTCTAATAGCCATGTTAACAGAAAGTTTAAGGGCTACGTGGAGCTACACTTATGAGAAAGGACTTGTTGAAACAATGCAGACGCTTGTCAACATCCCCATAAGCTGAGGGGACAGAACGGTTGGACAGCAGAAGGCTGGAGACATATTACCAACAAATTCAATGAAATGTTTCCTAACGCAAACTTCACAAAGCAGCAAGTACAAGAAAAGGAGAAAGAATTAAAGGGGAACTATAGGATAATACGAGAAGCTAGAAAAAGTGGTGTTGGCTGGAATGGCACTTTAGGTATGATCAATGCTGAACCCAAAATTTGGGCGAAGTTGATAGATGTAGTACTAATCAAAAATTGATTTAGTTTCGAATCTTGAGGGGTCTATTCTGATTCGAAGTACTAATCATATGTTTTGTTGTGTTCAAATAGGATAATCCTAAAGTCAGCAAGTTCCGCAAGAAGGCTTTTCCTTTATTTAACAGCTTGGAATCATTGTACGAAGGTAATACTTTTATCTGGCCTACAATTAAGTAATTCACTTGTTGCTATTCACTTGTTTAATAATTCACTTGTACAATAGGAAGTATTGCCACAGGGGATTTAAATTTTACATCTAGTGAACCTGCACATCAAAGAACTCAGCAGCAAGTTGATCCTACACCTCAAAGAAGTATCTCAGAGCAAAGCACCCATAACACAGCACCTAGTAGAAATCCATTCAATTCTGGTCTTGATGGCATAGAAAGCACTGAAGTTCAATCTGCTGCAACAGATCAAAGTTTAGAGGATGTAGAAGGTGTCAGTGGCAAGAAACGTAAGCAAAGTCAAATGGCAACAAGACTTGGAGACTACATTGAGTTCAGGAAAGACCAGATTGAAAAAACTATAAAGGAGCTCAATGAGAAGAAGAAATGTGAAGATGACTATTCTGTTCAGAAGTGCATTGACATTGTGGATGCCATTGAAGAACTAACTGATGAGCAGAAGGCGGATTGTAATGAGCTATTCCAATCTGAAATGAATAGGCAAATATAATATATTGGTGTGTGAGCTGGAGGACTATAATTTAAATATTGGTGAGATATTGTGGTCTTGTGATGATCCTATCATTGATCCATTATGAGATATTGTGTTATTGTCGTTTTCTGAAATTTTCTCTATTTTTTGTTGAATTTTCGAGATATATTTTTGAATATCCCCTTTTCCCTCCCCTAATTCCCAAATGGTGTCAGGGAATAGAACCCCTGGCGGGAGAGGCAACCCAGGGAAAAAAATTAATATGGCAAATTCCCCTCGGTGGTTGCCTTCCGTAGGTTGATATCTCCTCGCTGCCAAACTAGGCCTGAAAGTTTAGCACAGCCAGCGTCGCTTGGCTTGATTCATGCATCGCATTCCCATCAGAGCAGGTACGATCCAGGGAGGCGCTTTAAGAGAGAGATGATTTTTTGAAGAAGCGCTTCACCTCTTGTAATTATTACTATCCTAATCCGAATAATCTTCTACAATCCCAATACTAGTCTCTCAACAGTTATAAACTTATAATCAGGTTTTTCCCGTCCCCGCAGTTTTAATCCCTCCAATTCCATAGTAGGCTGTGCATTTAAATTGATGTCACGTACTCCCTCCGTTCGACTATGGAGCTAGTACAAGCTTAAATGCTGGCGCCGGTCGTAGTCGTCCAACCAACATGAACGGAAGTAGCTTCCGTGCTCGTCTGGGAATGGATCGGACAGGTACTCAACTTGCGGCAGCGACGTGGTTGGCCAGGACTCTCAGTGTTTTCCTCAGTCTTTTTTCTTACAGGAAATCCTGAGATGAATAAACACCTCAAAAAAGAAAAGAAAAACACATACGTTACTACGTTAGCATTCACAAGGTCTCTAAAACAAGACCACAAGGCCTAAACTATTTTCTGCTCCTGTATTACAGGGGTACTATCTAGTAGCTATTTTTTTTTTGACACGGGCGGCGACGCACCTACGCCGCCACCCACCGCACCTCCTCCCTCCTCTCACCTTGCCGCCGCCTGAGCAGGCAGCCCGGGCGGCCACGAGGATGGCGGCGGAAGGGCCTTCGCGTCCGGCCATCCCGTGGAGGAGTTCTCCCTCTTCTTGTGGCGGCCGGCGACGGAGATGCGCAGCAGCGGCGAGCAGCGGCCAGATCCACGCTCGGGGAGGGCGGATTCGGTGTGCGGGCGCCCGGATCTGGCTAGCTCGACAGCATTGGAGAAGTCGGCCGGTCAGGCTGGCGGTGGCTGCGGTTGACGACCTTCGGCTGCGGTAGGCGGGCGGCACGCGTGGGAGCCGGCCTGCGTCGGCGGCCCCTACAGCAGCCGCTCGCGGGCGGCGTGCGTGGGAGCCGGCCGTAGGTCAGCGGACTCCTAGAGGCTGAACTGCGGTTGGCAAGGCGCAAGTGGAGGTGCGCGCGGCGAAGAGGCCGCTAGGAGGCGGCGAGGGGGGCGGCTCGACGCATGGAGGAGCTACGGCGGCAGTTGTCGTGTGGGAGAAGGTGTCGACAGTGGTCCGGGAGGTTGCGCGCGTGCGGCGGCAAGGTTGGAGATCCGTGTGGGGCGTGCAGTGGCAACGGATGCGGAGACACGGCGGCGGGACATGAGGAGGCACGATGGCGCGGCAGGGAGGCACGGCGGCAGCGCCGAGCCTGGTGGTCTGCCATGGTAGTGGACCCGGTGTTGTCGGGCTGGGTGCGTGCAGTGGCTTGGGTTGGGATGCCAAACCCTTGCCGGCAATCTTGCTGTCGGCGATGGCAGCGGCGCCTTCGGGCGTTGGGGTTGTCATCTTGGAGCCTCCACCCCCACTGCACGAGGTTCTCTTGGTGAAAGCTCTGTCCAGATCTTGGACGAGCGACGGTGGCGCCACTGGCGTCGTGCCCTCCTTGGAGGCGTCGTTTCTAGAGATCCAACTCGGCTCGTGGTAATACCGGCGACGTCGATAGCCTTAGGAGACTACAGTCGGTGGCGGCGGCTTGGTGCAAGAGGGGGAGTTTGACGGGGCTTGCCAAGTTCATGTGGTGGCGTTCGTAGTTCTGGTGGCGGTTAGGAGTTGCCGCATGCTTGTCGAGTTGGTTGTTTGCAGCGAACCGCGGCGGCTGGCGCTACTTAGTGGTTGTTACTACGGTGTGGGATCGTGTTAGAAGACGATCCTTGCGGCATCGACAACGTGGGACGACCAGGCTTGCAGCGAATTGCGACGGCTCAGCTACGCTGGAGCTACTCCGGTGCGGTACATCGTCGGAAGACAGCGCAAGCGACATCCTTGGCTTTCTGCCATGGTAGCGGCTGCCATACGCGCAGGTGGAGCAACAAGGCAAAGTCGGTTTGCGGCGGCGGTTTGGCTGTTCAACGGGGACCTTAGGAAGCGGGGCAGCATTGCGGGGCAGCATTGCCCTCCATTCTGATGGCAACAAAAGAAATGGATCCGTGATATGGAGTACTGTGGCGGACGTTGTGAGACCTCCGCGTGCGGCATTTTCTTCGAGGCGACGAGAGCGAGGTGGAGTCCAACAGCGGGCGCTGCTAGGCCACCGCGCGTTTGTGCTATCATGGTGGCGACCGCGAGGCAGCCTGCGAGAGGTCCGGATCTGGTGGTATCACCCTGTCAGGTGGAGTGTGTTGCAGCGGCACTACGACTAAGGGTCCCGCATGGCGGTGGTCTTCTTGGTGTAGTGCGGTCTGTTTTCTTTCGGGTCTCTGTCGATGCGGGGCCACGTCGGGAGGTTTCGGCAACTACATGAGAGTGAGATTGTTGGTGGGCGTAGCGATAAGGCTTTCGGTCCGGCTGCCGTTGTTGTGTGGAGTTGTGCGGCTGCGTTGAAGTCCCAATCCAACCGGTCGGTTTCAACGGTTTTGAGTTTGAGTATTACCCGTATTGATGTAATAATCCAACCGGACGAGTATAGTTTGTTTTTTTTCTTTTGAGTTGAGTGGTGCGATCTGTGTTGATGTCCCAATCCAAAGGCCGGTATTGTTGTTCCTATCCAATCTGGATTTACCTTCTTTTTAATATAATCGAATCGGTAGCTCTTCTTCATAATTCGTCTAAAAAAACAGGGTCTCGAAAACCATGGTAATCATCGGGGTCGCGTAGTCATGATCTCTAGGTGTGAGGTTGCTATAGCCAGCTATCGCTTCGTAGCTGAAGCCGCAAACTGACGAGGCTGTTGCGCTCCCAGTCTCCGCTCCCGGCCGCCACAGTTGCTTCTATCAATCTTCAGAACAATGGATGAAACACTCAACCACGTATACCAATAAAATCCTCGCTGAACTCAACCAAACGCACACCCCCAAACCTACCACGAAGCCATCGCTCGCTCGCACCGGTCAAAACAGCCAGACACACGACGGCCCTCCGGCCACCTATTTCCACACATTCCAACCTGTGGCCAAAGGTCGCGCCCGTGGCTGCTGCGCATATATAGAGGATTCAGTGTTTGACACACACGAACCAAGCAGCGTAGGGAAGAAAGAAAAGGGATCGACCGGAGCCACCGCGCTTCTTGCCGTTCGGATCGGAGAGCAACCATGTCGGAGGGCACGGCGAACTGCATCGACATCCTCATCGCCATCATCCTCCCCCCGCTCGGCGTCTTCCTCAAGTTCGGCTGCAAGGTACGCTGTCCCTGCTACTCCAGCTGGCCTCTGATGTAATTATAGCCACTTTATCTATCTGAGTAATAATACACTCTGCATCGACCTGATCGATCTGACGCCATAGACTGATTAATTGAATCCGGTCGCCGGCTGCAGCTCGAGTTCTGGCTCTGCCTCCTGCTCACCTTCCTCGGCTACCTCCCGGGGATCATCTACGCGGTCTACGCCATCACCAAATAGTAGTAACGATATCAGCACAGCAACAACAACAGCTCGGCCCGGAGGTGAGATGCTCAGGGTTAAATTCTTTAATTTCTGCAACCAGCTTGGTCGATGCAGCCATGTAATATAAGCTGCAGGCTCTTTACGCTATCTAGCTGCTGAATACCTGGATGCAGGAACCGGTGCCGGATGATGTGCTGTGCCGTTTGGTGATCTACCAGTTGTCCAGCTACAACCCAATCGGGCTTTCCTGTTCGTGTTATGTATGTACTACGACTGTATGTAGCCTGTGCAATGTTTCATCTGAAACTGTAGCAAAACCGATGTTTGACGAACCCCCGATCCATGTCTTGTTGTTCAGTTGAAATTGTAGTATCATTCTGCAAGATGCATGTATGATTGCCTTTGGTTATGGGAATTGGGAGGGTGTGCTACTTTCCTTCCTGTCGTCCTCAAAGCTCAGTCCAGCCGAGGCACTCGATAAGGCTAGGCTGAAACCTTTTGTTTCGTAATCACGGGGTCCGTCCGCTATTAGTCAGCAATCCCATCATTGCTGATTAATGCGCTACGCGTCATAGCCCAGCTGGACAGATCAGGACGCTTATAGTAATTTCAAATCACCATCCGTCACAACTTGAAGACTGGGGCAAAATAATCATGCTGCAAGAGAGATGAACTTGCACCACGCAAAGCAGCTTCTTCACAGCTTTGAACTGGGCTGGACGAGAAAACGTTAAATAATGAGGGTGCGGCCCAAGCATGCCCAAACGTTAAATGCGAGCGATCCTCTCGTGGGCTTCTATTCGTAACGTGCGCGATGGGCTGCTATGGTGTCGCAGAAGGCGGACAGCGGCCCGCACATAGAGGAGAGGAAAATCTCGAGACAGCCCAGGTAGTGAGAAACGAAAAGATTAGCACCGTGTAGTTGGTAGGCAAACAAAAAAAAATCGTATGTCATAAATTGCTTGTTTACATTAAATTCCAGTTGCATCATTATATTGTTTATGATCGGCTTTTCAAATTAGACCACACTCAAATATATTCAATAGTTTTCTAGTTGTTAATGGTGGAGCCAGAACAATGTTATTACGAAGGGTTGTTCCACTCTCAGAAATAGAAATCATTCTTGAACAAAATAAAATATTATAAATAAGAAATAAAAATATTTTATAGAAAATAAAAAATGTTCGTGACAAAACAAATTATTTCTGAAACAAGACAAAAACATTCCGGAACAAATGTTCTGAAAAAAATAAATGTATTAGAAGAATATATAATTTAAGCATAATCAACGTTTTGGGAAGTACGGATTTTTTTTAAATCCTTATTTGCACAAGAATCTATACAACGTCAACTCTTTCTATCGGTTGGACAATGCTTACTGCGAGCGAATGAAAAAAGAAGAAAGAAAGGTGTCCAATAAAAAAGTAGTTGAAGCTACGTCATCGTAGGCCGTGCGCTTGCGAGCTTCGGCCTGCATGGCTGTGTTCCGTGACAGCTCGGACGCTAGTAGGCTACTGCCTCAGTCGCTGAATAAGTGTCGCTTGGGAAGCGTGTTTTACCTCTCATAAATATGCTTCTCAAGCGACATTTATTTAGAACGGAGGGAGTAGTAGTGTACGCGAAGAATAGAATTGTCGATCCTCTCTCTACCGTGGTCGACGACACTAGCACGGTAGCTACTACTTCGCAGCGATGATGGAGTCAACTGCGGCAGAAAAGAAGAAAGAGCCACCATATCCAGCTGCAGCCTCAAGCGTCGCCACGCACCACAGAGTCACGAGGCCCGCATTCTTCTTCTTTGGGTCTTCTAACACATGATGTGTGCACCCTCGTGGTATATAAATGATATGTTAGTAAATTTTCCTAGATATTATATTATAAGATGATTGAGCCGCCAATTCGTCTTCCTTTAAGGGACTGCCCACCTTAAAAATTGGGCGAGAAGATGTTGTTCTCCTGAATACTAACAGATCTAGTAACATAACGTTCATCGCAAGTCGGATTAATTGCCAGGTTATAATAAGTAATTACGAAAAGCACCTTTGTTCCACCGAATCACCGTGTGCTCTGTTTGATCCTGTTCTATTCATAGCATTTGTCCTAGAGTGACTAAATATAACTCGCCTTAAACATCTCTTCTTTTTTTTTGAAAAACACAGCAAGTGTGCTGTCAAATCATATAAGAAGGAGAAGCAAAGGTTCATATAAGCGTACTAGATATTACATAAAATAAAAGGATTCACACTCACGAAATAGAAACAACAGCTAACTATAAAAACTAAGGTACACTCGGTACTCTCAAGTCCGCTTGCCGCAGGTCAATTTCCTCCTTGATGAAAGCGAAAACTTATGGAGCAGGCAACAAAATTCCTTGAAAGATCCTTCGATTTCTCTCCTTCCAGATACTTGAGGGAATTTTTTCACCAATCTTCAATCTCCATTCCTGGTTCCAGCACTTGCACTAGCCCTGCTGACTAGTCCTTCATCAGTGTCCAAACTTCCCGTGTATAGACACACTCCAAGCACAGATGCATCACCGTCTCTTGTTCTTGGTCACATAATCTGTACACTAGATCACAAGGCCAATTTCTCTTGATTAACTTGGCACCTGTGAGGATTTTGCTTTGCACCAGGAGCCAAGCAAAAAACTTATATTTTCCTTCTGCATGCTCCTTCCAAATGTCTACCTTGGAAAGTACAAAAGGAACCTGTGAATTATGCCAAATAAGCTGACTAGGATGAATAAGCTCTATCTGCAGTCCATCTCCAACAAATTTCATCACTCCTATCAGTTAGCACCACATCCCAGAGAAGGGATCACAAATTCTGCCATTTCTTGTACAGTATTCATGCGACAAAGCCCTCTCGTCCAACTCTGATCTTGCAGTTCATCTTTCACCTTTCTATTCCTTCTCCACGCCAGCTTGTAGAGTCCCGATGCGATATCAATTGGAGCTCTTCCTTCCAGCCAAGAAGAATGCTAGAAGGAGGCTTTGTGTCTGTCCCCAATAGTGACAACGGTGCTTGTTCTGAATAACTGCCGGTCCACTGCATCACAAGGTATTGCTATGTTGACCCAAGGCCAATACTGATCATTCCACTCCAACCACAACCAACGCAAATGCAAAGCCCTGTGAAACAACTCCAAATCCAGAATGCCAAGGCCCCAAGTTTCTTGGGGTGTATGACTTTTGTCCACCTCACTAAAAGTGCCCTCCATTTGCTTCGGCTGCTCCTTTCCACAAGAAACCCCTTCTGATCTTGCCAATCTTCATAATTGCCCATTTGTTCAAAGCAAACACCGTTAGGAAGTGCACCGGGATAGAGGTTAGTACCGCATTAACCAACCTCAAACACCATGCTTTATTCAGAAGCCGACCCTTCCAAGTTGGCAATCTAGCACATAGACCTTTTCACATCTCAAAAGCATCTCAAATTTCTCAATGATGATGCCAGCTCAACCTTCATTTACACATCCAATGAAACAAGATAGCTTTACAAGATCGGCTTACAAAGCTCTATTCATTGGAGCTGTTCAGTTTAAATCCTGGTAGAGAATTTGGAAGAGTTGGGCACCTGGAAAATGTAAGTTTTTTATGTGGACAGTAGCACACAAAAGATGTTGGATAGCAGACCGGCTGGCAAGAAAAGGGCTACCACATCCTGCTACCTGCCCACTTTGTGACCAGACTCAGGAAACAGTCGATCATCTCCTGGTCTCATGTGTCTTTGCTCGCTAGATGTGGTTCACCATGCTGCAGAAATTTGGCCTGCAAGTGCTGGCTCCAGACCTTGATGATGAAATTTTTGAGGATTGGTGGGCCAATGCAAGTGAAAGGGTGGCTGGTCAGGTCCAAAAGGGATTGAACTGCATCATCATTTTGGGAGCATGGAACTTGTGGAATCACCGCAATCGCTGCGTTTTTTACGGCGCTTCGCCCTGTATCACCAGCATCATTACGACCACCCTTTAATATCTGCATCTGTGGTCTATGGCAGGAGCTAGAGGAGTTTCTTACCTCCTCGCCCTGGTGTCTAGTGACAGTTAGTGGTTGGTCCTGGTCTGGTCTTTTCCTTTTCTTGTTTCAGAGAGAGCCGGCTTGTTTGTTCCTAGGGGGGTTACAGCCCCTTTATATCTGTAACACCGGGGGGATAAAACCCCCATCCCTTTTCTTCTTAATATAATGATGCGCAGTTTTCCTGCGCGTTCGAGAAAAAACAAGATAGCTTTTCTTATTTAGTTGGCTTGTACCAACCAAAGCTGGAAATATGACACTATATGCATCCTACACTCTTATTTTGAAATCCCATAAAAGGTCTCATCATGAACTAGATTTTCCAGTACACTGATGTGGGTGGAGAGGAATGGAGTCTGTGTTTAAGACGTCATGCTGAGGAAGCAGCGAGGAAATGGAGAAGCGAGTTGCCTCAAGGGAGTAGCGAGAGAATGGTCTCAACATTCATGTTGGCTTTTCTACCTTCACTACCAGCGCTACCATCCAAGAATCAGCCCGATTCACAGACTTGATAGTGATTTCTCATGGGCCTTTAGCCTTCATGATGGACAATGGAACAATCCACTTTTTCATTTTCTATTATATAATACACTACAAGAATCTATTTATTCTATGGAGAAACAATTTCTTCACAGATCACTGAAAGTTCTTCATAAAAATTTGTCCGTGACGATTTTACTCACCGTCATCTATTGAGCGTCATGGATTAAATCTGCCGACATTTTCTTCGAAATCGTCACGAATCAGCACAATCTATGACGTTTTTTAACCGTCATGAAATGCTTTTGGGCCCATGCAGTCCAGCCCAGGCCCAACATTCGTGACGAAATTAAACGTCACAGATGATTGCAACGTGGCGGCCAACATGGCAGGTGACGTGGTCGGTGACACATGTGCAATGACGTGGCGGCTGGCGTGGATGATGACGTGGTACTTGACGTCACGAATGATGGCTCATTAATTTTTTGACGGCCCATTAATTTTTTACAGCAGCCCATTAATTATTTAACGGCGGCCCATTAATTATTTAATGGTGGCCCATTATTTTTTAACAGCAGCCTACTATTTTTTACAACCGGCCCACTTCAGAACTAGGCCATTTTGTTGACCCACTATCAGATCAAAGCCCACTAAACAAGCCCACTAAACAGGCCTATTAAAATTTGAGCCTACCAAATTCAATCCAATTTCTCATACAATCTCAGATTCAATAACAGATACAATCAGAATGCTTATCAGCCTAATAACAGATACAATCTCAAATTCAAAAGAGTTTATCTCTACTTTCAGAATCAAACAATAGTTCCACAGCAAGCAATAAAAGTTTGTGTAGCAGAACCAAGCTACCAGCTTGTCCAGGTTCAAGAATCACATAACATTCTAGCAGAACCAAAAATGCGAGCTACCAATTTTGGTTCAACAAACACAAGCAGCAAAACTTCAAGCACCAACAACCACAACAAGTCAACAACCAGCTTATAGGTCCAGGTTCCCCCCTCCACACCAGCAGGACCTGCAGCACCAAAAAATCCAAGCACCTGAAACAAGTTGCTGTTTGATTTGATTCCAGAAGCAAAGGCAGCAAAAGTTGCAGAACACCAGCAGGACCTGCAACACGAAAAACCAAGTTCCAGAAACAAATTAAGCCACTATCAGTGCCTCACTCCATCACCAAAATAATAGATAGGTTGCAACATGAAAAGATTGGTTTTAGCAACATCTAGCATACCATCATGTCTATCCGCGTGGTCCATTTTGACCCAGAACAAGCTCAAGTTTGGCCTCCAACTCAGCTTGCTTCTTGCTCATCTCCTCTTTGTCCTTTATCCTTGTCTGTTCAGTTTTCTGCACTTGCTTTGACAAGCCTTCCATTTGTTCGCGTTGGTTGCTGACAATCAACCGAAGCTCAGCATTCTCCCTCTTCTCCGCTTCTAGTTTTGCACTCATCCTTGGTCGCTTAGTCTGCATCCCAACATTCTGAAGGAACACACTCTTCTTGTTGTTGCGCTCAAGCAAATTAGCTACAACCTGAACCGCAGACTTGGGTTGTTCACCTTGTGTTGGTTGTGCAACCAATTGGGTTTCCATTTGAGTCTAGCAAGCAAGCAGCAAACATTGTTTAGAATCATGGGGCAGTCTAAAATATCCAAGTCAAAAAAGCACCATCAGAGAGCAGACTTACAATAGCTGATTGTACAGCAGGTGTGTAGCCATCCTTTTTCTTGCTGAAGTGGCACATTTTGAACAAATCAAACGCATTAAGTTCTGTATCGTCATCCTCGTTCTCATCCTCCTAAAAAAATATTTATATGGAGTAAGATTACTTAATCGGTTGCAACACTTGATAGTAGGAAAAAATTTAAGAAACACCATGAACATTGGACATTTTCAGATTGCTATGTAAACCTTCAAAAAACTATTTACAACAATTTTAATGTCACACAAACTATCACAATGGTTCATGGTCGCTACCAGTCGCAATAACCTAGTGGTAGTAGTCATAAAATGCATATAAGACGTGAACTCGAACAGATAAATCATAAACAAGTACTATGGCAGCCATTTTACTCAAGTAGCAATCTCCAAAATCTACCCCCAAGCACAATTAATGAATAAAATCGTCATATGCAATCAGATACTGGTACACACACATGAGAGGAAACCCGAGATAACTCCAGTAGTTTGTAACCAACCCGCACGACCGGACAACACAGTGGGCGTTACACAAACTGATCTTGGCAACTTATGGAACTAGAAACATTATTTGCTAAAATATGAAAGAACAACAAGTTCACTTGAACGAAATGGATATCTACTTACTACCAACAAATGGATATCTATATAGAAGACATCTGGATAAGAAATGAAAGGCACATCGACATGGCTAACTTACCCAATTTTCAACAAACACCGGGTAGCTACAGGAGCTAGTTGTTTGATGTAACAAAACATTCCCTCGGTTGTCTTTGTTGTTTTGACAAGTCATCTACATCATATACAGAATACATGTTAGAAAAGTAGCCAAAGTAACATGTTCAGGAGAAGTGTTGACAAGCCATTCCTTATCACTTGTTGATTTCACAGGAGAAGTCTTTGGAACCAAATGTAGTGGAAAAGTATAAAAAAAAATCTTTCTTGAGCCTGTGTCGCTGGTTGCGAACTGCATTCCTCATCATTTCAAGGCAACTATTCTTAACCACAACATCATTTGTGTCAATGTTGAACTTTGCCTATTCAGATGGAGGAACATATAAGAAATATAATATGTGATAAAATGAATAGCTTTCAAGACATTTATGACCAGATCCTATAGGAAAAAACCTTGCAAGGAGCAAATCAAATCTGTCATATTTTCATATACCAAGCAGCAGGGTAGTATGCATGCATGGTTCGAAACAGTTAGAACTAAGATTTTTAATGAGGGGAAAGGCCTTGGAGAATGTACTTACACGATGTATTCCCAAAAATTCCTCAATCTCTGCACGATCCTTGTACTCCTTCCAGTGCGTGAGCATAGGCATATGGTTCGTGACCGCAATGTTGATTGCAGTTGCATACTTTGCAGCAATAAGAGGTACCGGGGGCCTGATTTTCCCTTCCCGTATGACAATTGGCAGCTTGACCCGATAAGATCGGTTCAGCCTGTTGAGACCACGTCCCTTATTAGTTCCTCGGTTCCATGGCACCTCTCCTCCTGGTTGTAAATAGTCATTGAAAATGCAATTAGCATACAGCAACCAAAGTACTAATGCAATATCCCATATGGAAAATAAATGAACAAACAAACACCTACATTGGTCATCTGGTTGTCACCAACAGGTTGGGCGACAACATCAGCTCCATCAGCCATGGTGTTGTTGTCATCATGCAAGTCAAAACCATCTATAAATGGGAACACATTGATCATGCAACCAAAGTTATTTGAATGATAGTAAGAAACGATCACCTGTGTTGGCAAAGTTGTTGTGACCATCAGCTTGCAGAATGGCATCAGGTCCATCATCTACAAAATAGCAGGAATTAAGAGTGCATCCATCTGGAAATCAATGGTCATAGAATGAGAAACATGGTAGTAGAATTAGCCTTGATCAGCAGGTCCAACAGCTTGGCTGATAGCAGGGTGTGATGGAGGTGGCACATGAATGTCACTTGGTGCAAGACTTGGACCAGGCTGGGAAATGCTTCTGTTTGACCATGGACCTGTAGTAGGTGTGCAAGCTGCATAAACCCTCTTACTAGAGCGAAACTTGACTTCAATAGGTGGTGCATCTGAGGTTTGTTTCTTAGTTTTCTTGCTGGTCTTCCCCTTAGAGCCCTAGTAGAATGGAAGCACGGATTGTCAATACAGTTTCTAGATAATTATATTGCATTACCAAAAAGACACCAATACAAGCCCTGACAAGATGGAAGAATCATCACCTTAGCAATGTCATCATCAAACAAATCTTTTTCACTGGTATCATCGTGCAAAGGATCATAGTCAGCATCTTCTCTATTTCTCTCATTTGTCTTGTTCTTGTCTTTAGAATTGGTAGCTGTTCTTTGACCATTGGGGATGAATGCATGAAGACCAAGTTGCTGTAGCCTTGCACTATTTGCCATGCATTGTCTGAGGCGCAACTCTTCATATGGATGCAACGGTTCTAGGATGAGATAAAACATGAACAGATTAGGGACCTACTAGGAAGAAGTAATGTAACAAGAGATGAAAAATGTAGGGACACCAGCTGGAATGGAAAAGATGCTGGAGCATACAAGCTGCTTGTTCACAACAGTCATGATTAATTAAAACAAGATGTTGTTGAATGAAAGTGACTCTCTAAATATTCTTTACATCAAACAAGCAAACTCCCTTTTGCAATTAATTAAAATAGGCAAATTGTCCATTCATAACCAGCAGCTTGTTCACATCAGTACTTGAGTACTTGTTCACACCAGACTACAATGGAAGCCATAACAAATTAGGAATGCTAGTGAAGTGTTAATCAAAACCTGAAGCACATCGCTGGTATATATGTGTAGATAAACTTGTTCAATCAAAAGGGGAATAGGATGCCAGCTGAAGTAGTTAAACCTGAGGCACATCTACTACTTTTCTAGATAAGTAGTTGGTCTACAATTATAAAGAAAAAGGCATGCTAAACACACAGATGGTATGCACGTAGCCTAGAACTACAGAACCATTTTTTGAAACAAAAACCATAGCAGAGGATAGCTCTACACTTGTAGCGAGCTCTTTTAACAAACATGTCCAGTGGGTGGTTTTGCCAAAAATAACCGCCCTCGAAACGAACAGAAACAAACCATAGCACAAACAAAAATCTAATTTACCGCAGACACAAACAGACACAGAACTAACTCCTTGCAAACATTTTTTCCAACCTGGGCTATGCCCGAATTTCATTACTAATTGAGTAACGAAATTACAGCATCTAGGAGAGTCAACACGAGTTAAACTTCACCAACTAACAGTGAGTTACATCTCACCCAAAGGAAGCACCAAGGGCTCCCAGCTTCTACTTAACCAACTACAAAAGGGCTGCCCAGAAAGGTAACCTGCAACCTCAGACAAAACAAAAGGAGGATTCAACTCCTTGCGAACATGGGCACATACCGGGTCCTTGTGCTTTATTTTGTCCACCCTTCATCGGCATCACGCGAAGTGGTTAGGGGCTGCGACGGTGTGGTGGCGGAGCTGGTGGCGAAGAGGTGGTCCTTGAAGCAGCTGCGACGGCGTCGTGGCGGAGGTGGTGGTGAAGAGGTGGTCCTTGAAGCAGCTACGACGGCGTCGTGGCTGAGGTGGTGGCGAGGAGGTCCTTGAAGCGTCGGTGCTGTCGTCGCGTAGAGGTTCTTGAAGCGTCCTTGCTAGTGTTTGGCTGATGGAAGTCGTGGCCGATGTGGTGAGGCAGCGACGAAGGAGGATATGGGGGCGCGGAGGAGGCGGAGGAGATGGTGGCGGCGGCGGTCGGTGGTGGAGGAGATGGGGGCGCGGCGGCCGGCAGAGGTGGAGGAGATGGTGGCGCCGCGGCGGAACTGGAGGAGGCTATGGGGGCGCGGCGGCCGGCGGAGGTGGAGGAGATGGGGGCGCGGCGGTGGTCGGTGGTGGAGGAGATGGGGGCGCGGTGGCGGATGTAGTGGGAGATGCAGATGTGGTGGGAGATGCAGATGGGGAGGCGGCTGACCTAGGGATTTCAGGGCTGGGGCAGTAGAATTACCAAGATACCCTTACCAATTTGGCGGATGGCAGTACAAAGTCTAGTAATTGTTTTGGATGGAGATGGGTAGTAGCGTCAATCTACTCTGAAATTTTTTTGAGCTGCCGCCGGTGCACCGAAAGCACGCGCTCCCTCCACTGAATTAGGCCCACACGCCATAGAGCACTACTGAAGCAAATTTTTTAGTAATTAAGAAATTAAAGCACTTTTTGCGAAGTAATTTGTAAAATAAACTATCTTGAATACATGATTACATTTTTCTCATGTAATAGACAACATATAAATTGTCAGGTACGATTTTGTAGAATTTATTAGTAAATTTGGTGTTTTCTATCATTTGATTGAATTTCTACGTCCTTATGCAAAGTAATCCCAAATTAAACTATGTGTATCTCCAAACAGATTCGAAAAAGTGCAAAAAAAAATATTATGTGCCTCGTATGTTCCATTGTAGACCATATCTTGAAGATACGAGAAAAAATATATTGTCTTCTAGAGAGTATTCAAAACTCTATCTTCAAATTACCACATAATAATTACAATAATATCTAAACTTGATAAAAAAAATGTGTACAAATTGACGTGGCAACATATATTTGGTTCATAAACTACCCTACAATAAATTTAAAGTATTTTGATATAGTTGTAGCATACATTGTTCACAAATGGACACATGTCTCACATAGTTTCTAATAACTCTAGTCTAACTTTGGGATTTAAGTAGCGCATTACATTTTCGAACTCATATGGAACTCAAACTTGGATAGAACCTTATGTTTACCATACCATTACAAAATATGAAGTTAGATGACCAATTGTTATAGAAAAATATAGTTTATCAATTCTCTTTCGGTGCAAGAAAAGAAGTTATATGAAAATGAGATGAAACTGGAAACAAGTATGCAAACAAACGATATGACATGAAAGATCGTGATTTTAGAAAAATTTAGGGGAAAAAAATCAACAAATTTGGAGTTTGTACGATCAAGAAATACTAATTATAAATTTTAATTATAGATTAAAAAGAAAAAAAGATGGTGCGGGGAGCAAGCTACGCGCCACGTGCCCCAACGCCCCCACACGACCTGCTTTGGATCCGTGGCGAAGCAGTTCAACCAATTGGGTGCTGCTACGTGGTCGCGAGATGTCTAATTGGTATATATAAAGTGCCATCCTTACATCAACACCATCCTAGTTGTAGCTTAACTGGTATTGCTTTATAGTCTACCAGTGTGAGGTTGCGGGTTCGAACCCTGCCCTCTGCATTTTAATTACACAAGTCTTTATTTTTTTGAACAGGAGGGAAATAAAAAAGGGACAAAAAATGTGCATTATCACAGAATCGAACCGCGACCTTCACCGTCCAAAGAAACAGCACAACCACTAAGCTACATATGTTATCAGCAGCAAGCTATTCAGAAATTCAGCACTAGCTATTGGAACTGAACCATAATGTTTGAAATGAAAAAAAGATACAATGTCATTCAGAATATTACATGGGTCTTGTTACTGAACCATAGCCATTGAAATAAAAAAAGATACAAAGTGTGTCATCATATTCTTCCTCTTCGACATGAGTCTGATGCCCTTCATTGTGACATTCTTTAACCAACCGAGCAATTTCAGCAGCATCAAAAATAGGGCTATGTTGATCAATTCTATTCATAGGAATATCATATGGCACGTCTATCACTGCTTCATGCCTTCCGTCCCCATCACAGCATTCATCCTCTTGATATGCAGGAGCACTATATTGTGCAGACTCGATTTTCCTTACATTGTAAAGATGCCTATGGTCATATGTCTGGACAACTTGCCAACCTTTACCCAACTTTATGTCTGGCAAATAGAAGACCTTCCTAGCCTGAGTGGCCAAGATTAAAGAATCATCCTTATACCATAGACTTCCAACATTGATGCTCTTAAAGAAGCCATCATACTGAACTTCAGTTTTCTTCCCATCAAGTTTAAACCAATCACATTTAAACAAAACTACTGTCCTATCAATTATCACTTTCAAGTCCATAAAAATCAATGAACTGACCATTGTGTGTACCTTCTATCATTACTCCACTGTTCTGTGTTTTCTTATTCTTGTCACGGTCAATAGTGTTAAACCTCACACTATTAACTATGCATGAGGTGTATTTCTTGACTCTGAAATCAGGACCACATGCCAAGGAAAAGATATCCTCATCCACCTCTTTTGGATGAGTCTTCCACAACCTCATGATCTGGCACATGCAACACACACACATGAGAGAAAGAAGAATCTGTACAAATAAGAATCTGTAAACTAACATGTTTCCTCAACCAAGTCTGAAATCTTTGCCGAATCAGTCTTTCAATGTTAGGCACCCTTTCACTCTCTAATTCATCTCTGAACATTCTGCAAAAAAGAAGAAGAAGAAGTTAGCATATCTGCAACACAAAGGTGGCAAAAAAGAAGAAGAAGACAGTAATTACAACTTACTTCATATTTCTCAACTTGAGTACAGTTGTTAAGCACATACCACACCATTTGATCAAAGCCATTTTCATCATATTGCAGTTCAGATGCAGAAGTAAAATAAACTCCATGGCCAAAAATGTTGACACCATATGCCTATTCATTAGAAAAACCTTGATTTCTTGGATTCTTATTAAATCTTGTTTCAACATCATCCATGTATTTAGAGCAAAATATCAGGCATTCGTTAGCAGTATATGCCTCGGCAATTGAACCTTCTGGTCGTGCCCTATTCCTCACATAGCGCTTCAAAGCGTACAACCGCCTTTCAATCGGATACATCCAACCATATTGCACAGGACCTCGAAGTAATGCCTCATCAGGTAAATGGACAACAAGGTGCATCATGACATCAAAGAAAGCAGGGGGGAAATTTTTCTCAAGCTTCACCAGAATAATAGGGATTTCTTTCTTCATTTCAGCCAATACATCCTTATTAAGTGTTCTGCTGCATAGTTCCCTAAAAAACCTCCCTAACTCTGCTATTGCTTCATAAATGTCCTTGTCCAAAACTCCTCTCATGGCAGCTGGGAAGATTCTTTGCAAAAGAAGGTGACAATCATGTGTTTTTAGCCCTTGTACCTTGGTTCCATCAGCATTGATACATCTTGAGATGTTGGAAGCAAAGCCATGTGGAAACTTCACCTCTTATAAAAATTTACAAAAGGTCTCCTTTTGATCTTTGGACAAGGCATATCGAGCAACAGGCATCTCACCATCCTCTGTAAATTGCAGCTCCTCTTTAATTCCCAAGCCTTTCAGATCAAGCCTAGCTTTAGCTGTATCCTTTGTCTTCCCAGCTATGTTCGGAATTGTCCCAATGAAGGCCTCAAGTATGTTTTCCTCAATATGCATGACATCAAGATTATGTCTCAGCTTCAAATCTTTCCAATATGGTAACTTCCATAAACTAACCATCCGGCTCCAAATTCGCCGCACATTCTTGTTGCTTCCCCCTTCCATGTCAGAACGCTTCCTCTTCCCACATTCTTGTTGCTTCCCAGGTCTAACATGTTTAACTTTCTCTAATTCAGCCAACAGCTCTTCTATTGTGAATTGAGTTGGTTTCTCATTGATTTCATGAAGTCCAACAAACTCATTGTTTCTCCGGAAATGATAGCCTTTTGGAAGGAATCGATAGTGCCCAATATACCCAATTTTGCTCCTTAGGCTGTATGAAAGAGGATGTTTGTCACAATGAGTACATGCAAAATAGCCTTTTTTAGTATGCCCTGAAAGAGTACTCAAAGCCGGGTAGTCATGGATGCACCACAGAATTGCAGCACGAAGGCGAAATGTTTTGCGAGTATTAGCATCATAAGCAGGCACACCCTTCCAAAGATCAAGTAAATCTTCTATAAGAGGCTCCAAAAATATATCAAAGTCCTTCCCAGGTGATTTAGGTCCTGGAATAAGCAAAGCCATCATGAAGTTTGACTCCTGCATACACAGCCAGGGTGAAAGGTTGTATGGCACCACAAGTACCGGCCACATATTGTATCTTGAGTTCTGTTCAGAAAAAGGATTGAACCCATCAGTAGCAAGTCCAAGTCTAAGGTTTCTTGCATCTTTCACAAAATCTGGAAATACTCGATCCAAATGTTGCCATGCCTCACCATTAGCTGGGTGGCTCATTTCCTTCTCACTAGCTGCCTCTTTAACATGTGCCATTGTGCTTCTTCTGATGCTTCTTTAGTTGCAAACATACTTTTTAGCCTAGGTGCCAATGGAAAATGCCGCATCACTTTCTGTGGTATCTTCTTCCTTTCTGGATCTTTTCATCTTGAAAGACCACAAACAGGGCGGTTGTCAAGATGTGCATATTTCTTTCTGAACATAGCACAGTTATTGTAGCAGACATGTATTGATTCATATTCCAGATCTAATTCCTTTAGAAGACTCTTTGCTTCATTATATGATTTTGGGAGTGTATTGCATTCTGGAAATACTTCAGCCAATAGCTTCATTTCTGTAGAAAAAGCAGAATTGCTTATCCTATATAGTGACTTCATATGAAGCAGCTTTACCACAAAGGAGAACCTTGAAAATTTTGTACAACCAGGATAAAGTTGACGCTTTGCCTCTCTCATGGCTATTTTGAAAAATGAAACTTGTTCATGAGGTTCTGCATCAGCTTCCTGATTTTCTCCACCATGTCTTGTTTGTTCTTCTGCAGTGTTTAGGTCTGCTAAAATCGCTTCTAAAGGATCAACATCGTAGTTGTCATCCTCTGTCATATCTATGTCATGCACATCAACAGGATCATCAATAACCTCTACATCCAATTTCTCTCCATGATGAATCCATCGAGTATAAGTACTGTCCATTCCATTCATCAATATGTGCTTCTTCACCAAAGACTGACATAGATACTTCTGATTAAGGCATCTACCACATGGGCATAGAATGTCAACCTTTTCACCGAATTTTCCATGAATGAAGCTCATAAATCCTTTCACACCATCAATGTGCTCGGGGGAAAACAATTTGCTATGCACCCAAGATTGATCCATCTATTCAAGTATTGCAGAATAACCAACATGAATAAGTTTGCACCAATTCAAAAACTACACTCAACACGGTAAAGAAAGAAGATTACAGAGACATACCTTGCTGACTGACTGCCGGTGTCGAGCTGGAGATGGTCGCAAGCCTGTGATGGCGATGATGTCGTGCTACCGTGGCCGTGCGGGATGAGGCGGCAATGGCGGGCGCCGGTCGTGCGGGAGGGATGCCGGCAATGGCGGGCGCTGGCCGTGTGGGATGCCATCGATGTCGTGCTCCTGCTGCCGTGCGGGATGAGGCGGCAATGGCGGCCCGGGGCCGGTGGCGTGGTGGGCAAAGGCGATGTGGGATGGGGGCGCCGTCGACGGCGGCGCACCAGGGAGGTTCCGTAGGGAGGCGGCGCAGCAGGGAGGCATCGTCCCTAAGGCCGAGAGAGGCCGTGCTACGCACGGCCGCTAAACGGCAACGCCCAGTCGCTAGCCTTGCTCCCCGCCGCCACGTCGAACGAGTAGGTGACGACGCGCGCCGCCGTGGACGCCAAGATGCCGGGGGGGGGGGGGGGGGGGGGGGAGACGGCGGCGCAGCAGGGAGGCGCCGTCGGGATGTACCAACGAGATGTGGATCGATCCAATCGATTTCTCCAAGTCTGAATCATGATGTACTAACGAGATTTCTTATGATATAAAGAACAATCTTTCTACATCAAACAAAATCAGTCGAGTAGCTCAGCGGTAAGGCGCAAACTTCCCATCCACGAGGTTGCGGGTTTGAGCTCTTCGTCTGCACCTTTTTTTGCCAGATAAACTGGTGCGGCGGGCGGGCGGGCGGCCGGGACTGGCGGCGGGCGGCCAAATGACGTGGCGAGCAAAAGAAAAAACGAGATAAAAAGAAATAAAACCAGATTTGGTTACAAATGATTCTGTGATGCAGTGGTAAGACCTGCACCTGTGTAGCTCGAGGTCTCCTGTTCGAGACCATGGAGACCACCTTTTCAGTTCTAAATATTATATTTATAAATCGCGTCACAGGTTTTGGGCCGGTTCATGATGAAATCGATAAACTGTCACAGTGTTTTGCGCCTTATACCCATAATTGAAAATCCGTGACGATCTCTGAAAATATCACAAAAATTTCGTTAAATTTCATCACAGAATAAATAGTTTCTTGTAGTGATAGTAGTAGATTTTGTGTGATAATGTAAGGAACATGGCCCCATTAGGCCATAGTTGTGATTTGGTGATTGTGTGACAACATAGCCAATGGCACTAGCGAGTTTGTAAGCTCAAGATTGTAGGATTTCTGGATCCTATGGATAGAGTCCAATCCATATACAAGATGGTCCAATTCACTGTCAAGATGTCCAAATGATCGCAACAACAAATTGGACAAGTGCCAGTCGAAATCAGTCGACCGGTTGAACCGACGGTCCTAGAATATAACGGGTCGGTGCATTGGTAGTTGAAACAACGATCAAGTACAGATGAAACCTAGTTGCACCGGTTGAACCGACACTACAAAAATGGAGGCCTTGATGCAATGAGGAGATGACATGATGATCAAGTGGAGAAATGACAGAGGCACCGGTTAAACCGATGTTGCAAAAGAAGGCGTCGGTGCAAGCGTGTTGTGGTTACTCAGTACGCATGTTTTGGTTCCAGAAAGTTCCCAAGCAAAGTCTTCAGGACCGGTTGAACCGACGGGCGTCGGTGCAAGGATCGGTGCAATGACGTCAGCAGAAGATGGTAGTTGGAGTTCAATGGTTAGTGGGTAGGCTGTGTGTGACAGGTTAAACCGATGGTGGCGATCGGTTTAACCGACGCTTTATGCTTTTCAGGGAAAAAGCATGTAATGGCTAGAGTGAATCTCTAGCCTATATAAGGCCTCACCCCGGGTCATTTGAGGTTGCTGGAGTTCGTGAGAAGCTACCCACACTCTGAAGAAGTTTTCCAAGCCACCCAAGAGCTCGTTGAACACATCCTTAGGTTTAGCACAAGCTTTGAGAGTGTTAGTGCTAGGATTAACTCTAGAGAGAGTGAGAGAGTAAGGCGTTGCTACCTTGTGTGATGGTTCTTGATTGAACCACAAGTTGTATCTTGGTGTGCCGGCCCCTTGGAGTCTTGGTAGATCACCGGCAAGTCATCAACCCTCCGGCTTGGTATGGAGCGGCGACGACGGCTTTGTGCGGGGGACGTGGAGACCCCCTTCTTTCGTGGAGAAGCTCCTTAGTGGAGATGGCATCGAGGTGACCAGGGACTTGGCGAGAGCCTTGGTGGCGAGTCAAAAAAGTCCCGGAAGAGACTCGGTGACCGGGAAGCAATACTCTTAGTGAGTGCCTCAACAACGTGGACTAAGGGTGGCCTTGTGCCTACCGATACCACGGGATAAATCTTCATATCAAGAGTTTGCTTTCCTTCATCCCCTTCTTTTAAGCTTCCGCATTTCTTATTGCAATCTTGTGTGCCTTTACATTTTTAGTGTATTATCTCGATAGGATTGGCTATAGGTTGCAAAACATTTTAGGACGAGGTTTTCCCAGTAGTTGAACCCTAGTTGCACATCTAGATAATATGTTTTAGCTTATGTTTTGTGCTAACTAGTTTGAGCCATAGGTTAAGATTTTAGAATTGCCTAATTCACCCCCTTCCTCTCTTAGGCTACGAGCACCAAATTTTTCAAGATAAGAACGTGAGTTAGATCTTTTGTGAAGGATTCATGATTGTGATTTGGTTATGAAAAATAAGACTAATAATATGCAATATTATTTATGGTAATTTATTATACAATGAGACAAATTTAATATCAAAATTAAATAGCAATGATATGGAGAGTTGTTATATTACGTAGCCATATGCGTGAAATAACGTCATGACATATATATCTTGATGTGCTAAGTCCATGTATAACTTAAAAAATATTTTGTTTAGATTTGTTAGCCAAGTGAAATCAATTGATGTGCAGCAGAGAGATGGCTGCCAAATCATGGCTCGGCTCCAGGATGCACGCAGGAAGCAGAACGAGAGAACAAGAACACGCGGTCACTTCATCCAAAACGCTCTCTCTACTTGATCAATTACAGAAACAACTAAATAAAACGAGATCAAGGGCGTTGTCTCGGCATCATCACGATCCATGCTATTGCTAATCAGTGTACCACAGCTAGTACGGCTGCTGGTGCGCGCAGTCGAGGTTTGGCCCGGCGTCGACGTTGAAGATCTGGCAGTACCTCCGGTAGAACCCTATCCGGTTGTTCACCCTGGCGTCGTCGGTGCGGTTGCACTCGAGCCCGCCGTTGACGATGTTGGTGACGAGCCCGAACCCCGGCGTCCGGTTGGCGGCGAGGTCGGCGGCCGAGGCGCGGTACTCCCCGACCATGACCTCGTGGCACGACGGCTTGGGGCGGCGCGGCGTCATCCAGAACCACAGCGCCGTCCGGAACGCCGTCTCGGAGCAGTTGGCCACCACCTCCGGGTTGCGCAGGCCGTCGAAGCCCAGCGCGCGCCCCGCCGGCCCGTAGTTGAAGTTCCACGACAGCTGGATGGGGCCCCGGCCGTGGTAGGACCTGCCCGGGTAGCACGGCCACTGCGCGTCCGTGGCGTCGCAGTAGTCGCTCGCCGGGCTGATCTCCTCCTTGAAGCACAGGCCCCACGAGTACTCGCCGTCCGGCGCCGTGGCCCAGCCGCCCGTGGTCTCGTGCGAGATCTGCGCGAAGAAGGCGGCGAGCTCGCGCTTGCGGGTGCTGAGGTCACCGGTGGCGGCGAACTTGGGGAACGTCCGGGCGGCGTTGATGAAGGAGGCGTAGGTGTAGAACCCCTTGGCGGGGCAGGCCGGGTCGTCCTTGTGCAGGAACAGGGAGTTATACAGATGCTCGCTCACGAGCGCCGCCACCGGGCTGCACTGCCCGGGGCCGTACCTCGCCGTCGTTACGCCGGCGCTGCCGCCGGAAGCGACGAGGAAAGAGACCACGACGGCCACTAGGGCGCCGTAGTGCGTGGCGCAAGAACACGCCATTGCCGATGATGATTGCAACCAAGTGGTGTTGTGTTGGGCTTGTATTGTATTGGAGATGGATCACGGTCACGGAATGAGTGTTGGAGCGACATGCCCGCACGGGTGTGCGCTATAAATAGAGGTGCGTGGCCGGCTAATGGCAGGGGGCGTCGGGACGCATGGAAGAGACGAGGACGGCCGGCCGGCCGATGGTGGTGGGGCCCCGGCCTAGTAGCCTAGTAGTAGGTAGCTTCAGGTCAGAGCTTGGACCGATCACCGATGGGCCGCGCCATCACCGGTTGACTTGATCTTGTCTGAGTCAGCCATCATCTGGTGTGCCAGCCGGCCTCTTTTCACCAGAAAATCAACAGAAGGAAGCAGGGAAAGAGACCAGAGTAAATCAAACCAAAGATGTAGCAGCGAAGGAGGTTCCTGTTGCTGTTCCTACTTCCGAGCTAGTTGAAATGATCTCCTTTTTTGCGAAGGATTTTTCCCCCAAAGAATGAATTGGTTTTTTTTTCTGGTTCGTCTCCCATTCTTGACTGACGAATCTCATGCCGGACCAATATAGAAGATCTTGCACACTAGTATTGGGATTAGAGTCGAGATGGCAAGCAAAGTGGAGTTGGTAGTGCAGGCCAGCATTGTATCCAGCAAAATGGGCGTTCCATTAAGAAATGAACATGGTGTTTGGCTTAATGTGATTGGGAGGTTTGATCAGGTCAGCTAAAAGGTGAGTGTGCCACTCCAAGTTGGTGCATGATCAACCTGATGTATGTGCGCCTTTTCGGGGCGTTGACCGATGTTGGGTGGAGGTCGATTATTTACTTATTTTAGTGCACGGCCGGCCGGCAAAAATTGTCACGTGCACCGATCTACAGGACGTGGGGTCTCAGACGCACATGTCAGTGAGACAACGGATGGTACATGGCGATTAGGGAATTACCCACTTGCAAATAAAATGAAGAATTACTTCGACTTGGAGTCCAGCAGGGATACATCAGTGCGCACTGTTTAAAAATCAAACAACTATTGTTTTGCTCTGGCTGTAGGAACTCGCAAAATGGTTGGTACACCTTGCCATCTTGCTTGCCATCCTGATAGGAGTTATCTAGACCCTCTATTTCACATCGTTTTTCATGCTATCTTGTCCGTTGTGTATGTATTTCGGTTGCATATTTTTTTTAATATAGTATATGTACCGAGCAAGGATTCTTTTCAATTATAGTGGCCACAAGGTCTAAGGTCCAGTATGAGTGAACATAAAGTTTCATCGTAACACGTGAAAGTTGAACCACATCTACTTATACTTAGGGCAGTCTCAACCCTCCATCTCAGCTGGTGTCTCCAAGCAATGCATTTTCTTCAAGCAATTACCATATTGTACACCGGTATTGCACATGATGTACCCATTAATCCACTGCTAATATAAATTGCAGACTCTGATTATCGGTAGGATGTCTCCGCCCACGGTAGGGACGAAAATAAAAACATTAATTGCTGATTTTTAAGGACCGTTTTTGAGATTTTACCAATAAAATAATTATCAAAATAACAAAAACAAATATGGTGAAAAAATATGGAATGAAAATGGAAATGATTTGAACGTTTTCCATCGTTTTCAAGAAATATTGCATTTTTCAGTATTCCACCATATTTTATCAATAGAATTACTGTATTTACAACAATGCCAGCATGTACTGCTACCTATATTTTTAGACAGTCATGACTTATGTATTCTAACCCCAACTCACAACGTAGTCAACCTGAATTTATGGTGACTATGGATAGTTTCATGGATGGTAGGATTAATGTCTAGGCTGTGTTTGGTTGAGGAGCCAACTGGGATGGAGTGGTTCCATCTTTTGTTTGGTTCACGGACATGGGAACCGAGCCGTCCCAACAAGCGAATATTCACTCAATATTCGGGACGGACTTGTTCCGTGAAAAAGACCGGACGAGCTCGTTCCATTCCAACGTCATCTCATCCCATCTCGCGCTCCCTCTCGACCCGCCCTCTGCTTTGCGTGACCTCCGCCTGCTCGGAGCCCAACCATGATGGCCAAGACCCACCGCCTCCCATGGAAGCGCGGGCGGCGACAAGCACAAGCTCCAACTCCCATAGGTGCTGGTGAAAGCAGCAGGCGGCGGCGAATCGAGTGATGCTGCTCTGATTCGTTTGGTAGCGCGAAAAATCAGGCGGTGGACGACCGGTTGGGGCAAGGGCGTGGCGAATCGAGTGGTGGAGACTGAATTGGGTGGCAGAAGATCGATTAGGGTTGCGGGAGATCAATTTGGGCAGCAGCAGACCTCCTAGCGGCGGCAATGGAGCAGCCCCGACTACGGGGGGCAACAAGCGCCGAGAATGTGGCGGCGGCGGGCGGCTGCACTCGGAAAGGGAAGGGGAGGAAAAAAAAGGGTGATGCATGAGTGGGCCCCACAAAACGTGCGTTAATGATATAAGAGCCGGTCGATCTTTATCCCTCAAACCAAATAAATAATGAAGTCATCCCAGCCCTCCAACCATAGATGGAATCATTTCAACCCTCTAATCTAGAATATGGAATGAAACCGTTCCATCCTACCGCTCTCTCTAACTAAACACTACTTAAATTTTTAGTACTATGAAATGAGACATGCGTCCTGGATGGTTGGATACTTGGATTAATATCGTACTTATGTATGGGATGTGTCAAGTTATATGTTGTGCTCTATGGTTTGACATGTTTATTATTTTTGAAATATCATTTCAATGGCTTTTGATCATTATTTATGTGTTCTAGTTCGTATATTTGCGTTTTCAAAATTATCATAATACCGATGCCCTTTTTGTTTCCTATGATATCGTATCATTTTTCGTTTCTGATAAAAAAATATGAAAGTGAAAGTAATGGAGCCTTTTACCGAATATAACCTCATCTTGAACTATTTAAATGGTAGCTGGTTGCTTTATCATAGCTATTTAATATTTATACACCGGATATAGCCGTCACTGCAATACTTAATTTATAGCAGTCTCTTCGAAATTATTAGTCACTTTAGTTTTATCCGTTTAACTTTGGTCAAGTCTACAGAAAAATATAATAATATATACAATACCAAATAAATATATTTTATAATGGATTTAATAAAATCAGTTTGATTATAGAGGTTGATGTTTTCTATAAACTTCCTCAAAGATAACATTAACATAGGATAAAGTTAATAATTTGAAATGGAGGGAATAGCTCATATTAAGCATTGCGGAATATATCCATTGTTGCTTTCTGTGAAGGTCTAGCTGCATACTCGCCTCAGAACCAGTACCTTGGAGGCCTCCCCAACAATTGCTCTGCACATGTAGACGCCATGGGCTTGATCCTCGAGAAGAGTTCCCTTGTCATGAAGCTAAATCAACTGCAGCACGAATTGAGTAAAACTCAGCCGGTAAGGTTTCTTGTGGTGAGATTTGCTCATCCAAGATCGAGTCCTCAACTTGACACTGGTGCTCGTATTTTCTTGATTTTATTCTAGAGTTTAACCGGCGCTATTCTTTCAGTGTTAGATTATGAACCGCCAATTGACCCTTCGTGGTCTTCTTCGGGTTGGTACAAAATGTCCCATTTAGCAAGATGCTGCTTTTTTTTCTGGTGATCGATTTTCTAGAAAATCATGATCTGAAATAGTTCATCTTTTTAAGTACTTCTCGTGGCACCGTGAAAATGACATTATATACATGGGTAAACTACTAAGGATTGACTTAGTCAATGTTGGCCGCTCACCTGTTGAAAAGTGCTCCCCTTTAAAACTACCGAGTTGTTTCTCATAGCGTTCCTACCAAGAAATTGGACAATTTATCCTACAGTGTATATATAGGGACACCCAAATACCTCGTTAAAAAATTGCCCAGATTACACCTAATATAGTTTAATATATTTAATTATAGCATCATGTGGTTCACCGAAGAAGAAAATTTCATTCCTACGGAAGTTAATTTCCCAGGCAGGTAAGAAGGCAAGTCGTAGTTGTAGACATGAGAGCACCTACACATTACACACACTACTACAACCACCCCATCACCGTCTTACACATAATATGCAAAATATGCATCATAAGTGTGATGCGAACCCACAACCTTACGCATCGCATGACTCCTCCATACCACTACGTTAAACAATCAGTTGTGCTAAATAATTGGATATTATTCATTTATATTACTTTTCTAAATTTTGTATTAAATTTTTAGATGCTAAGACAATATCAAATGAAAAAATTGTCAAATAAGTTTTAGATCTTGTCAAGTTATATAATTTTGATATAAAGTTTATCTTCGTACAATTTTATATAAAAAGTTATAAATTTTTCTATACGAATGGATATGTTTTAATTTAAATATAGTTATTTGAACTTTCACCATCGGTTCGTATCTCAAACCGGCGGTGATACGGATTTTTGCCGCCAGTTCCAACGGCCACTGCTTTCCGAACCGGTGGTGATAGAATGTTTGGGATGATGACCATAATTATAGTATACATATCGAACCCCAGACACATCAAATCGAACAAGAGCAAGAGGAATGCAATGATCAGGATCCCAACGGGTGGTGATATACATCTCTCCAATCAAGCACTTTCAGAGAGTAGAGTGCCAGTGGGGATTCAGACTCAACCTACGTACAAAATAGACTCTTAGTTTCAGGGCTTAACTGATGAGATCTGCGCAAATCGCAAATAGCTAAACAGCTCGGATGATCATCTTCAAGCTCCAAGAAAGCATGTGGGCCCGGAATGTTTTTTGGTGAGGGGAAGATATTTTGCTATGTACTCCGTGTCTCCATGTCCATCCATGCGGATCTCTAGGAATAATGCATGAACGGACGATTGGTGGCGGTCACGAGCTGCCACTGAGGTCCCGGATCCTGGCCTGGTCGAGCATGGACCACATGACCTGCACGTCCTCGTAGGCGCACGCCATCACCTCCCCGTGGAGCTTGGCCCTCTCGGCGTCGACGTGCTGCACCATAGCTGCGCGCACGAAACATCAGTTTCAGCTCGCGAGCTCCATCGATCCATCAGAGCGAACACACCCAAGGTTGCAGGAGAATCAACGGAATGAACAATCGGGTGAACGAATATTGTACTGACCTGATGAGCTTGACTCCTGCGGCTTCTTGCCGTCCTTCTGCGAGACGAAGACGTTGCAGGCTTTCCGGAAGGGCGTGGTGATGGTGCGCACCCAAGAACCCATACAAACACGCGCAGAAGCTAGCGGGCAAGGCTCAGCCGGAGCGTCGAGGGGTAGGATAGAGAAGAAGAGCTCTGTCTGGCCGGCGCCACTGACTGGCCAGGCCAAATCAACAACAGGCTGATCTGTATGCAGGGGGCACGCGGTTTATATGAACGCCGCAGGCGCTGCTAGCTTCAGGAAGGATGGGCAATGTGTTCAGATTCAGAAAGAGGATAATACTTTAACGGAAGGAGCTCCGAGTTCGCGGCAGCGAGCCCTAATCATGGTGCTGTGTGGACATCACGCGAGTATATATTATGGCGACGGCCGGGCGAGGGAGGTGGGGGAGAGGAGAGTAGGACGGGGCGCTACGGCGGCACGACGACGGGAAGAGGTGATTGGTTGGAGAAGGGGGAGGGGTCGGGGAGGCAAGATCCGGGGGACAAGCGGCGTGCGCGGCCATGTTGGGCGCCGCGCAGTGGCTGCACGTGCTGCCTCGCCTTCGCTGCCGCCTCGCCCGGCGGGCATCGACCGATCCGGGAGCGAGCGAGCGGGCGAGAGAGATGGCTGCATGATTGGGAGGGGTGGTGGACCACGCACGGAGTCTCGTCGGCTCCGCCGCCCCCCGCGCCCGGGGGGCCGACGGACCGGTGGCGGAGCCCGTGCAGGACGTACGAAGACGAGCGTACTTTTGTGGCGGACACCGGCGCTCCATCGTCGTCGATCGACCATCCGACCCCGGCCCGGCGCGGCCCCCAATCATGAAGGAGCTGAGCGCATGTGATGGGGGTATGCCATGTGTATATGCATCCCTTGCTAGCTTGTTGCAACAGAATATTCCCTCCATCATGAAATATAATGCATTTTGCTTTGTCTTAAGTCAAAGTAGTCTAACTTTAATCAAATTTATAGAGAAAAAGATTAACATCTAACACATCAAATAAGTAAATTATGAAAATATATTTCATAATATATCTACTTATTCTCATTTGACTTTCAAAATATTATTACTCTTTTTTATAAAATTGGTCAAACTTGAACTAATTTGACTTAGAACAAACCAAAATACCTTACATTTCAGGACGGACGGAGTAATTCATGGACGTGCCGCCATGCCTCGACACCAGCTCCTTTCGGGCTGTGCGGTTGGTCGATCGTCCCGTGCATGTGCGCCTAGCTGCGCATGTCTCGAGCCAAATCCATGGCGCCTCTACTTTTTATTTGTTTTCTTTCTTCCTTTTTTTTTTGTGCTCCTCCAAGTTGAGATGGGGCGGTCCCCAATTCCCTTTGGCCATTGCGTTTAGAGGATTCTTTCTTTTTGTTTCCCCGCGGATTGGGTATGCTTGGATAGTTGCATACATTCTTGCTACCCTAGCTACAAGAATATGTGGTTCATCCACACATTTTCTTGGCTAGTCTCCTATATACACATTGAATTTGGCGCGGCATGGCAAATTTATAGGATGAAATGTCTTGTTCTGGTCATATGTATATGTCATACACATCCCATCAAGTGAAGTGCTATAACATGCACATCTCAAGTGAGGATAACCCCTAGCTCCTAATTTTAACGCCGCTGGCTCCTTGGCCAATTTTGCTATCCTTGATACGCTCAAGATTTTACGATTATTACAAGCTAGTGGTGGCCCCAAAACTAACCAACAACACCGCTCTTTCCACAGATATTGTGTTGCCTTCTTAGCAACCAGTGGCACCACCACTGCCTGCTTACTCCAATGATAAAAGAAGGGTTTGTTGCTTGGACTTGCACCCAACCAGCAAATCTAGGGTCTGGATTACAATCAGATGGACCAGGGATTTGAATCTCGACACATTAACAGTTCCCAATATAAAAAGAAAAAAAATCTCATTTTACATCCAATAAGAAATGTTCATGGATTTAAATGTGATTCATCAGATTTTAAATTTTAAATATTATAAGTCATTTAGAATTCCTATCAATCTTTTCATCTTTGACTATCAATATATAAAATAGTAGACACGTCACGTATGTTATATATCATTACTTCATAAAGTACTTTCATGATATGCAGTCCTTTTATTTTATATATTGTATTGCCATAAACATGTTAATAAAAATACAGACCGTGCAGATATCATAAATGGTATATATATTTGTGATTGGCGAGTACGACACATCATACATATTTGGATAATAACAACCAGTTGCCTCCGATCCTAATTTGTCAGTAGCACTATTTACAACTAACACAACTTTCTTTATTGTGTCGTAGTGCCAAGAGATGGCATGGGGTTCAGAGCAAGCCAACTTGGCAATGATGCCCACATCATATTCTAACCACAGCAAACTAATCCTCAACGGTTTCCATGGTTGTTTATCCGATTTCTTCATCGCTCCCAGCAAGAACCCTTTCCACAACGTGACATGTTCACCCGGAATCAAAAGATTCGGGGACATGCCGTACAAAGGGCAAGCTGACACAATAATATTGCCTGGCCCCTCTTACCCCTGGCCGAGATCGATCACCTAGCTCAATTAATCGTCATGCGCGCATATGCCGATGCCGGGGGGACCTCCGAATCCCAATCCGCCGGCCGGGGTTCTCCCCTCACTGCACGCTGCTGCAGTTTTCACTGTGCTCGGCGACCCAGTTGTGCCTCCGATCCGTTCCTCGCTCCCGGGGGTTCCTATCCTCTGACGGGGTAGCAGTGCATGGTTGCAAGTTGGGCTGCTGCAGCAGCTGCGTGATGATTCCTTTGGTCTGTTCATCGTACTTCGGACCGTTAAAATGTTAAAGTGCGGCTGCAAATGTTCACATGCGCGGTGCTTTTGATCTTATCATTGGTTCTCTCTGCTGCCGCGCGGTCCTTGTCACATGACAAAGTTAAACTGGTTCACAAATCATTGAAGAGTTGTCAAATTAAGGATAAGGATCGGGTTGCTGTGTCCATGAGGGCACCCGGGTGAGGTATAGTCATGTTGATCCATCTTTGACTAGTTCTCTTAGCTTGAATGCCCGAACTAGATTTAGGAAATTTCTTCTTTTGCGACAATGAAAGCTTTTGATGTAGTTTTAAGTTCTAACGTGCGTGCTAGAACAGATAGTTTAGAAAATAAATTTGTACAATTCACATGTGGTGAACCACGAGCACCGTACAGCCTGGACACATGGGTCATGCCGGAACAGGAAGTGCTGGGGTCATGGATTTGACCCAGTAGCGTGGTGAGGAAAAAGAAAAGGATATCAAACTAAAACCCTGTGAATTTGAAACGTTGCAAAACTGCCTAAGCAAAAAGGTTTTACATCCATTTTGTTCTTTGTTCAATCAACTTTTTTTGACCTCTCCTAATCAATTGTACGTTTCGGTAATTCGGCCACAGTTTCGCTCTCCTGTGTTGTCCTTTCCAGCTGTTTTTCTTGGGCGTTGTGGACCCATTCTGTTGTTTTATTTGTGACGCCATGTTTTTTGTCGTATCTTTCTGTTGCTCTATCTCTTTCTGCTTTGTTACTATTTGGATGGAACTGGTTCGTATATAATAACTAAGGTCCCGTTTAGATCCATCACAATTAGCTAGATTGAACCAGCTAATTGGATAACTGTTATTTAGCTAGATAGAAGAGCTTTAGCTGCGTACTAGCTGGTTCCCTTTGGATCCATCCTAGCTAAAATTAGCTACCTACCAATTAGTTGGATTCAAATAGATCCTAAATCTTTCACTTCTTGTGTGTCTGAATTATTAGTTAGGACATCACAGTGTAAGAAACAGCCTAGCCATTTAGTGTTTCTTCTGTTAGTGCTTGATCTGATTATAATGGTCAAACGGAAGATGGTCTTATTAATTTTCTATGTTATATCATGACTTGCTAATCGGGTTGAAATGTCCTACAAACAATTGTTCTTCCAGCGATAAGCTGCTGATGTTGGTTAGCTGTGGTTCAGGGAGTGTTTTCTCTGTACTCACATTCCTCCTCCTTGTATCTCTTTTTTTTTTCCTTTGCGTTGTGCGCCAAATCTTTAGTCGAGTAGGTTTGTTCGTGGGGCTTGGTTTTTCCTTTTGCCCATGTCTTTATCTTTTTGTTTGTTGCGAGATCTGCGGTTATGTGGATGGAATCTGTTCATCATCTATAACTATAAGTCTGTATGTTTGACTTGTGGTGTCAAGATTCTGTAGCTAAATTAGGGTACCCAATTATTAGTTTGATAGGCCAAGATTCTTGTAGATAGCATAATAACTAAAGTGGCTCTAACCAGTTTTTGTTAGTTCTAGTGTTGGATATCATGTTTGTGATAATTGATGGAGTGTGGTATTATTAATTTCCATTATTGTCATGACTTGCTATTCAGTGGTTGAAAATTGGCCTAAAATATATATGTATTATTCTATCTAGAGGCCATGGTTGGTGGTTAATTAGTTGGAGTTCCACAGCTCATGTCATGCCTTGTAATCCTTTGAGCACATCTAATAAATAAAAATATTATGCTTATCTTTCGTAAAGTTTTTTTTTGTTGGAGCCAAGTAGTTCACCCCTCCCCCTTCATTAGCATTTTTTTCATTTCCTAATAATGACACATGCAGTCAAAAAAAATTCATAATAGGGTGTTTTGGTTTAACCTTTTATAATACGACTGTAAGTCATTTATAATATATTTAGAAATACTTTTATTTTATTTCTTCAATTAACCTAGTACCTCCTCTATTTCACTGTGTTAATTTGTCCATTGCCCCAGGAGAAAACACTACACAACATTTGTTCGTTGATAATATTAAAGATGTATTTATTCAATATTTTTACTCCTTACCATTAATTACTAAGATAGAAAATATAAATATATTGGTGAAAAAAATTTGAAACACTTAACTGAATGCACTCGGAAATATTTATTTAATTATCAGCAAGACTCAAACACTTACTATGTTAAACTTCGTTGTGCATGCATGCATGAGAACGAAGACACATGCCGGGACAGATCCACGACCCGTGCTGTGCGTGCTATAGCACGGATCCAACCTGATTTACCTCAAGTAAATTGATGCATGTACAACGAAGTACAATGTTAAATGTCGACAAACATGCATGCATGCCATTGTCATCACTCATCACACACAGGCACACACTGCATACAAGTTTATCACTAAACAACAAAGCAATTGAACCTAGTCATCCAAGAACGCGCGTCTGTAACGCCTATCCATCTCGGTCGCCGGCGAGCATCCCGCGATGCACCCGCTCGATGAATTCGGAGGCCCTCCGGTCGATATCGCGGTCGGCGTACCAGTGGCCGCCGTAGTCGTCGTCGTCGCCATCGCTCGGCCGCACCCTCGTCCCCTGGTAGTACTTCGGCTGCGGCGGCCTCCCCGCCGCCTCTTCCTCCGCCGACTTCCCGCCGGCGCTCTGCTTCTTCAATCCAAACAACGACGCGAGCACTGACCTCTTCCCTCTCCCATCGACGATCTCTCTCGAAAGCTATAACAAGAACTGTTCGGGTTGTTGGCTTGTTGGTTGCATGGGGAAAGATATGGCGTGGTGGCCGTGTATTTATAGGAGACGGAACCCTACGCGCGCGCACGCTCGGGCGCCATGGCTCAACGAAGGGCGGCAAGTTTATTAGTCATGGCTGCGACCACCCGGTCGTGTGGTTAGGCAGCAGCTTTGTATGATTAATCCCGGCGATGCCCCGTCACTTTTTTGACTGGCCATTCGTTGGCCTGGCCGTGTAACCTACCAAGCGTCCAAGCACCATTTGTTTAGTCGCCAGTAAGTATCCACAAGCAATCTTAGTGGCGTGTAATCATGGACTGATCAAGCAAGCAACCTAGCTAAATAAAGGTGACTGAACCACCGAACTGATTCGTCCAGGGTTCTGGTCATGCATCGACGTACGGCGAAAAATCCATGCATGGATCGTCGGTGCTGACTTCGAGATTGGATGATGGAACCGCACGTGTGTAGGTTTAGCGGATCCATCACGTAACCGTGCGGTGAGCACACACGTCGGCAGGTTTGCAAAGATCGAGTTGGGTAGCGCGACGTACTGGCCGGTCGTCGTCGATTGTGAGCTGCGACGACGAACGAACAGAGAACTAACGAAGGCTTTGTACGTTTGACAATACGAGTCGTTGAGCGTACAAACAGAGTTGAATTGTGTCACTGTGACTTTGTATTATTGTACGTATACAAGCAGGCCACGCCGCGGATGAACGTAGGCAATTTGAACAGCTTGATTGAACTGAAGATTCATTGACAAAGTAGCACTGTTCAGACTTTGTATCTCGGCGTTTAAAGCAGATGCGCAACTGTTGCTTGCTCTCTATCTCTGCATTGCAATTGCAAGAGGAAGTCAAGAAAGGTAGCATCGTGTTTGCCGGTGGATGATTCCTGGTAGTTGTTGGGTGGGACGTACGCATAGTCACCGGGAACGTGGTACGGTGCCACGTTTCTCGTTCCGGGAACGTGGGTACATTTTTATCCCAATAGTATTAAAATTACTACGTTCAATGTTCCACGTTCGTTCCTCAATACGGAAACTTTTGTGACTGTGATGTACGACCTTCAGTAGTTCTGCTGGCTGCAGCGCGGCAGAAATTTCCAAAAGTCATGCCTGCTTTGTGTGTTCTACCCTTTAGCTGTCTCCTGTCTGGCCACTAGAATTAGGTATCCATCATATTGTGATCATGAAGAGATGGAAATCTTTATCATCACAAGTTCATGCAGGCAATTAGCAAGCACAATCCGGCCGGCGAGGTGTCAACGTGTTGCTGTTTGGTCCGTGTGCACGTTCAGAGAAGCAGTCAGAAAGCGACTTGTACTTATGATGGGCGCAAAGGAGATCTGTCTGTAAGTTTCGTTTTCGTTCCCGGGGAACATATTCTCTCATCGGAGGGCACCGCAGATCACTTTACACAAAGTTAGTTCAGATATTCTTGCTCTTTTCAGTATTTTGCGCCTGAGCAGAGCGCCCCTCTGCCGGAAAGCTCGCCGCGCCGGTGATGCTCACGGCAAACCGCCGCCAGTCACACGGTTCCTCAATCCTCACTGATCCTCTGCTTCCATTTCGCCAGTTAACGCAGCCATCTGTCACATCCACCCACGAGCATTAACGGCCCTTTCGTTATATTTGTGATTAATTCCATACTTCGTAGGTTTATTATTATTTGCAACTTAATAAAAAAGTTGTACTTTAATTTATCAATGCGAAAAAATAATGTTATTCGGGCTTCTCAATGTTTGTTAATATATAGAAGATGGGTTAGAGTATGGGTAATTTTTTAAAAAAATATAAAACTATATAATGGATATATAGTTATACACACCTTTGCTAAAATTAATATTATTCAAGATACACTAGAAGTCTTGTTTTGTACAATGGTGCGCTGTTGTTTCTAAGATTCAACTATCATGAGGCTGCTTGCGAGGGTAGGCAAGCGAAACGTGCTTGACGATATTTTTTGTGTTATATGTGTTTTTATTTGCTGCAAAAAAATACTGTATTTCCTGAACCTTGTTTTATTTGGTCACTCACTCAAAATTGTATACGCTCCAAGCAAGCATATGATGTTTAATTTGTTTTAACTTATTCTCATGTAATATGTTGGCCATGTCGTATTATTGTATAAACTAATGTTGTGAAACTTTGTATTAATCATTGAGTCTATATACGAGATATTCAATAATTCAGGTATACTATTGTTGAGTATGACAAATGGAGTCTTGAACTATTGATACAACTTTCTGAATGAAGTTACTTACTATTTGTAGAATTTTCAAAAGAAAAGTTAGCATAAATCAGTTGTTTTGTAGAGTGAGAATTGTTCTTAGATCTAAATGTTTTTTTACTGTATTACGCATCAAGTCTTGATAAATTTATACTTGAACTGAAGTCATTATTGTGCTCTGGTACTAAGATCAAAATTTTAATAATATATAGAAATAAACATGATTTACAATCGTTCTTGCTATGAAACAATTAATCTGAACTGCCCAAGATTATAACTACAATGATTCTATTTAATTAAACCTTTTAAATTATTTTACTTTACTTTAAATTAATATGGTGACTTTTAAAATTTCCATTGTTAAGAAACATAAGGTTCCTCATGAAACCTTCACTTATGATTACAAATTTAACACAATTTTTATGCAAATATAATAAATTCTCAATACATTTATTGAAGAACTGCCTAAATGATAACCCTATAAACTTCTACTCCAATATTGTCAAACCAGAACTATATCTATAGGCCATATATCCTCTACTTGTATATTTATCCTCTAATTGTAACCCAAACCCTCACCTCACGGAGCCACAGCTCACCCATCCCCAACCCTTGTCCTCGTGTCACCACTATCCATTTTCTTCGTACTTCATACCTATGCATCCTGTACTACAGTCCCAGTTTGCCATCATTTCCGACCCACTGTGCTAGACTGCCACTGCGAAATGGCAGACACTATGCTAGAAATGTTTTCTAGGGCCGGTCAAAAACAAGTTTTACAACCGGCCCTCTAAGTAATCGGTTCTACAAATGATGCAATTTTGGACCGGTTCTCCGAATGTTGCTGAAAATGTATTTCTACAACCGGCTGACAGGATCCTACTGTGGAAGTGAGATATTAATTCTAAGAGTGAGAAAACTGTTAAACCAAAACCCTAAGGAAACGTCCTTATCTTATCTCAAAGCATATTCAAAGCTGAGAGAACAAACACTCATGCATGCCAGAAGTACTGCTGAGTTCTAGAACACGTACGGCATTATCAATTTATCATACTACACTGATACAGATTACTGAGAGATCATAGAGAAACAACAAAACAACAAAATCAATCCTGCATTCGAATAGATAACGTCCACACATGCACAACAATGACACACTGCATCATGCTTTATTCATGCATGGCTAACAACAGCCAGCCCGGAAATGCAGGCGCCCGCACAGGCGCCTGCCTATCCGTCTTGTTCGCTGGCCATCATCCCCCGGTGCACCCTCTCGATGTACTCAGAGGCCTTCCGGTTGATGTCGCGCTCGGCGTACCAGTACTGGCCGTAGTAGTCGTCGTCGTCGCTCGGCCGCACCCTCGTCCCCGGGTAGTTCCTCTGCGGCGGCATCCCCGCCGCCGCCTCCTCCTGCCTCCCGCCGGAGCCCTGTTTCTTGCTCCCGAACAGGGACGCAAAGAAAGACTTCTTGCCTCTCCCCATTGAGACCTTACCACACACTATACCTCTCTCTCTCTGGCAAGCTGCAAAGAAGGTTTGCAAGCAAGGCCCACTCTCGCTAGCTACAACAAGCTTTGGCTGGTTGGTTGCAAGGGATCAGGTGTGTTCTGGCGTATTTATAGGGGATTGTAGGAGACCGATCCGACCCCCACCCACGCGTGCGGCACGACTTGGTTAGGAGCTTCATTACTGGCCATTAGGTTTGGTAGTAGGGAGGGAGATATGCCTTGTGGGGGTTAGGCAGCAGCTTTGTATGATTAATCGCGGCGATCCCTGGGCCCTTTTTGACTGGCCATTCATTGGGCGGGCCGTGTAATCCGGGGCCGTTTGTTTAATCACCAGAAGTTACTGACAAGAAATAAGCTTGGTTAGTGCATATCAAGAGTTAGTTCAAGACTGCTGGGAGTAATCAGAAAGTGAATCTATGGAGGTTTCTAGTGCGTGCTGCTGGTCGATCATGGATGGACCGTGGACCGTGGGTGTGCGCGCGAGAGGCCATTGGATCACACCAATAAAGTCGCACGTGTATGTTTAGCGCCGCACGTAACCGTGTCGCGAGCACACACGTTGGCACGCAGAGGTCGAGTTGGGCAGCGCTACCTGCCATGAGCGGCGGTGATGAACGGACAGAGAAGGCCTTTCTTCCATTTGACAATAGTAGGACTACTGTAGGAGTAGAACGTACATTGGAGTTGAATTGGACGAGCAGCAGACTTCTTCTTTAGTAATATAATGTACTCGATTTGAACAGAGCAAAGACAAGAAGAAGATGCATGGACGGTTCACCATTGTTCAGACTTCAGACTGCGAATCTAGGCTGCTGCCTCGCAAGAGAAAGTCAAGAAGCATCAGTTTGCCCGTGGATTCCTGGAGTTGTTGGGCGAGAGGACCTCCGGTTGGCTGCAGCGCGGCAGAGATTTCCAAAAGTTACACCTAGCTACTCGCTATATATACTAGCAGCAGTGAGCACTGCATTTTATCTTGAAGACGAGGTTCTTAGCATCGAAAACTAACTTATTAGATGAGCACGCATTTGGCAAAGACCGATCTGGAGGTGGTGTCAAGTCGCGGTTTGGCACGCGTGCATGCAACGTCCATAAGGCGCAGCAGACACAGAAAGCGACTTGTGCTTATTATGTGGGCCGCAAAAGTATATCTGTCTGTCCATTTAGATTAGGGGAACTAGATGCCTTGGTTAGTTTAATCTCATTGCATTGGTTCCTTCTTCCAGAGCACAACTCGCTTGTTAATCATTAGTCTACTCAAGTAACTTAGATTATCGATGGTTCCTTACGTCTTGGGCTAGCTTATTACTTGGTAATGACCTCGGTTACACCACCGATAGAACTGGACAAAATTTCCCACGCTGTGTAAGCTAAACTGAATGGTACATATAGTCCATTCAGTTAAGCTATTAAATATGGAACAAAGAGCGCAGCTTCAGGCTGCTGGTAGTGGTTTGAATGGAAAACAGTTCTCACAGAATAATTAGCAGTGTGTGTTCTACTCTCTTTGGGGTACAACATTTAGCATTATGGGAGGTTCTCTTTTACTTTTTGGAAGGATTAATTAGGGTAATGTTCTTGGTCATAGGTACGGTAAAAGAAGTCGTAAAGGTCTAAGACTTTGTATTAACAAGAAAGTAATTGTACACAATTGCCAAGTAGCACTGCGAATCTTTGAGAGAACATGACACCCAAAGAGCAGAAATCCATTCCAAAAGGGTGAGAGATCATGAAAAAAAAGCTGCTCTGGGGTGCAGTTTACAAGCCATGGGTTACGTCTTCTGATCTTAGAAATAATATATTGAATTATTTGTTGATCATAATTTGAATATCATAATAAGGGTGTCGATCTTGAGATGAAACAAATGATAATATATGCAAACAACTTAAAAAAATCCATGAAGTTAATTTCTGTTTTCACTTAAATCAAAACATTGATTTCATCAAGCCTGCGAATTTTTTTCTAAACTTTCATCAGAAGTATGTCTGCATTTGCAACAAGAAACTATATACATATATTTATTTTGAGAAATATTTCAAACTTACCCAACTGTTTAGATATATATACATGTCATATATTTACTACCGTCTCGATACAACAACATAAAAAGAATCACGTTTCTTTAGGCTAGTTGTTTCGATGTGCAAAGAGAGATCGCTTTACATAACAAACATATCAAATAAACAAACGCGACTGACTTTGAGGCATTTGCAAAGTTCCTTCCCTTTTGCACGCATCCAAGTTAATAATAGCAGATGCTTAACACCTAGGAGAATGCAGCATATAACTGTCTAAATCTTGAGTTGTTTGCTTTAGAAAATGTAAAGCGCTTGATGTTATTCTGGTTTTGCTGTAACTTCGCCAAAAGCTTTGTTTTCATGCTTAACAGTTAGGAGCGAACATTATTGTAAAATATAAAAGGTTGTTTAGCTAGAGGGGAGGCAAACATAATCTGCTCTTGAGCAACTCAGGTCTGATCGACAGTGTACAATTGCCTAATAAGTGGTGACCGCGTGGAGCCCACATGTCAGTGAAAGGAAAAATGGAAGAAACATTTTTCATTGAGCATAGGATTGGATACCACAGCACCTCTTATCTATTTCGAGGAACAGCATGAACCACTGAATTGCAATGTCCTATGTGATAATCTAGGTTTATTATGGAATCTACATGACAGGGAAAAAAATTCAAATTTGCGAAATTTATTGCCATAATTTGTATTTTTTGTTCACTAGAAAAGCACGAAATTCAAGAATTCTCGTTGAAATTTTGAACCCTGGTGGAGACTAGTGTGACGACGCCCTGCTCAGCTCCTCTCCTTCCTCGCTCAGTCGCATCCTTCCTTGCTCGAACAATAATGCTGCGCAAACTTTATACGATATTTTACAAGGACAAAGATCTTAATGGTACATCATGAGATCATTTTAGTTTAAAAGGTCAATTTATGCTTTGAGTGGTACATCATGAGATCATTTCATGACTTCAATGGATTTGCCTCATTTCCTCATGTTTGCACTTTGTACGATATTTACGAGGACTAATGGATCAGCTAATTTTCAAACCAAGCAAGAAATAAAATTAGGGGTAAGATAGATGATCCATCACCATGCCACTTTTCAGACCAAACACTCAGTATCCCCAATGTCCACCGTTTCCATGTCAAGGGCATCAAGCTAGATGGTCACCTCTATGGCTTGCCGGTTCCAACTGCTCCGCGCTTTGTTGTCCCGTCCACAGGAAACAGGACCAAGAAATGCTCACCACGCCCACTGCACAGAGTTCTCCCCGTTGACACACGGACTGATCGATTAGGCGCGCAGCAGAGAGGAGCGGCCGCGTCAACGCGCCGCAAGGTTTGAGCGATGCCGAGACTAGCTGACCCTGTTCGGACCTCCAAGCAGAGGCTCCTCCATTTTTAATAGATAAGGAGGCTCCGTGTGCGGGGATGACCGGTGGGCGAAAGAAAGGGGGCCCACACTGCAATCGCCTCACAGACAAAGTGAATTCGATTGAATTCGTGAGCCCAGACCGGAGCATCGATCAAATTAGCTCGTTTTGAGCCCGGCCCAGTGAGCTATCATGGGTCATGGGGGCCTATATATGCATTTCGCCGTAGTACAAATGTGTAGCCCGTGTAGGCCATGCACAAAAGCACAAGTTCTCATGTTTTTTCGTTCTTGTAGGTAATTATTTTTCCACACCTAACTGATTAATTGAGGTACACTCAGACTCAGTCCTGTACATATGAAAACCAAATATTTGTGTGCCTTTTGCATTGGTTACTATGAAATGTGGATGAGTAGATTAATTTGATGCAATATCATTATCCTCGAGTTAAGTTCACCAGATTAGCAGTTGAATAATGACTGCATGCATCTTTGCTAGGCGCTCTCTCCGATATGGCACTTGCGATAGCTAAAGCCTAAAGGACCTGCTGCTTGGTTGGAGAGGCCAATTAACTTTGCAACAGGTCTCTTTAGGAAGTTTAACACACCGGGCAAGTGTGTAGTCGTTACTCGTAGCATGGATACAAATATATCGGCAACTACCGGCCAATTATCACCTTATTGGTAGCATACGTTTCTCGAGCTAGTGATGGTCCACGCACAGTTTTCTATTTCTCCTCTACCATTTACGACGCAAGAAATAATATGTATTTAGATTTGCCAAAACGACCTTTAATTTGGAGCGGACAATTTTAGACAACGCAAAAATCCGGCCGGGTAGTGCTTGTTGAGCATCATGAGACGTACTACAAGCTAATAAGTCCCGTGTAAAATCGATCGTCTCTCCTCCCGAAAATTTCCGAAATGTTCACGTCACAATTATCGTCGCTAGTAGTAGCAAGCCTATATTCTTCTAGATCGTGTACGTCGACCGATCAACACCGGCGCTGCTCGTACCAACTCTTTGCCTGCACACACTTCGTCTCTCATCATACGTGTCGACACGTGAGCTCCACCTCACCAAATGTAAGGTCAAAACTACAATTTTTTTATATAAAAAGTCTACCAATATCTATGATTTCGATTCGTCGTTGCATTGGTCGACGACAAAAGGTAAACCAAGCTAAGGGTGCTCGCCCCCAAACTTGGTTAGTCCAGCTAGCGTAGTTAGTACGTGCGGTCCTGACGACGCCATCAAAAACGAACAAGACCCATGTCACAAGACCTACCTCGAGACGATGCCGGCAGACACGGGTAACAGGTCAAGAGGAGGGCCGGGACTAATCAAATCATCAGCGGACTTGATTGAGGTCTCGGCGAGAGACTTCTCCGAGACGCTAGCTCGCGCGCGCGGCCGGACGATCTGGGATGACGGGTCGTCGGCGTCGATGTGTCGATCGGGCCCCGGTCGGGCAGGAGGTGCGGCGTATGTATGCAGGTGGCACGGCGGTCGACGGCGACGTACGTTGACGCGGGGGACCACGGCGTGCCGGCCGGCCGGCTAGTCGCCTCGCGGGCCCCGCCCCGTGCGCAGCCGTGGATGCATGGCCCGCCCGCCGTTGCTACCAAGGTAGGTCCAAGGTCGTCGTTCGCGCGCCACACTCGATCTCGGACGCAGACCACGCTGGAAAACGCTCAGACTCTCTCTCCCCCTCTCCCTCCCTCCCTCCCTCCCTCTCTCTCTCTCTCGTGGAAAATTTTGGCGCCAGTCCAGACAAGGCCGGGGAGAACGAACGAAGAAGCTAGTCAGCCACGGCGACGGAGACGGGGATTCAATTCTGCGTGTGACACAAGGCGAAGCGATCCATGTCGACCGGTCCTTCGTCGATCGTGGATGTGGGCGCGGTGGCCTAATTCGCTTGGACTCTAGGAGGAGTTGGAGTCGCCACTCTTTCAAAAGCTTGTGGAGAAGGCAAGATCCGTCCACAGCTGTTTACGTGATCGAACAGGTCGGGGGCGCCCCACCCTGTCATGCGTCGCCATTGCCGAGTTATTAGCGCTGAGCTTGTTTGGTGGCTTCTTCATTCTCTGTCCCGACCCTGCACCTGCACTGGACGACATCACGCCGTAGATGAACCGATCCGTAGTTTCTCCATCGGCTGTTGCACTGTCGCTGGCTTCTTCCTGTGCCATGGCAGTCGACCGAAGGCGCGCGCCATGGCAGTACGAGAGGACCACGTGCACGCGCTACAGTAGGGCTAGCTACGTAGAGCCGGGGACGAACTAACTAAAGGAGTCGCAAACTAATAATTTTGCATGTTTCTAGGGGAGAGAAAAAAATAGAGTGGTGAATTTTGCAAACTCATAATTGTTGGTGAATTTTTTGTATTGACATGCCTAAGAGACAATTACTGAAAACTGAAATCGGACTTATAGAGGCTAGGATAATGATCCACCGGATATTAGAACACTAAGGGCACCTCCAGTGCTGGTTCAACTTGTGCAGTGCTAACATCGGTTCGTGGGACCAGCATAAAATAAAAAAAATCTCAACACCTGCACCCATCCTTTCTCCGCTCGAACTGATGCAAAAATCGGCCAGCGCTGGTCCGTGTCTCGTTCCCCTTTCTTTCGCCTCTCCCTTCCCCACCTTCCAATCCGGTAATGCATCTTGAAATTTAGCCATGGATGAGAGCAGATCGAGCCAACCAGCTGCGGATCCAAGTAGATCAGGTCCTTCGCAGCGCTACGGCTCGCAGTCGTGCTTCTGGGCCCAACCGAGGAGATGAGCGCTTCGAGGGCCTCCTCATGGAAGCGATGCTCGTCAGGCTCAACCCGCTCAAGCACGCGGCTCCCGTCCGGTTGACGACGTCGCCGGCGCCGAGGAGGATATGCTCCTAGGCATCTGCCATGACCTGTACATCAAGGTGGTTCTTGGTCCAGATACATGCAGACCTGGATCGATTTCTTTGTTTTTTTCCAAGTCCAAGAAACATTTCAGATCAATTTCCTTTTCTATTTGTTAGCCTGTTTCTTTAAAGCATTCGGATCAATTAATTCTCTTCGTTTCGATCTTGTTTGTTCCTGGGGTGGTGGGAAAGAACAGGATCGCAGTTGTGCTAGTCACGGATCCCGCCACATCTGCATTGTTGACGATTATTTTATTGTCCTCACGTCGAACTGAGTTCTATGGTCCATTTTCGCTCTGACAACTAAACATCGACCGTCACTATGTGCTTTGTTCTGTTTGGGTAGACCATGATTCGATTTTATCACACACTGGAGCTGCCCTAATACGTCTGCAACGTGGCAGGCCATTATTAGCGTCTATATCTGTGGAGTTGTAGCGGTGACTGGTGAGTGCTTATGTTGATTCGAACATCCCAAAACCTCTGTCCACCAAATGCAATTTCACTCTACCAGATTGTAACACCAAGTAGTAGTAGTAGTAGTATGAACTACACTGTACTGATCCATCTGTCTGTCTCACGAACCGGTAGTGGTTCCTCGGACAACCACTACGTTCTAGACAAGAACCGGTTCTTTGCCACCCCAATGATTGATCCAGACTCATAACATTGAACCAGTAGTGAACTAGTGATGCCACCATCACTTCCTGCTTCTGTTCAAACCGGTAGTGATGAACGGAACCAGTATCAAAGGCCGGTGCAATGCTTCCTTCTCTGTTAATTGGTTTTGCGATGAAAAATCCAAATGCTCATGACTCGCTATACATCGAAGGGCATTCCAGCGCTTATGAGTGCAAACTAGGGCCCCTTTCTTCACCAACTAAAGCAACCCTTACATGGACTCACAGGTCATCATGTTGTTTCTTGTGTGGAATATAGTTCTATACTTGCTGTTAAAAGATAAAAAATCGCATCGGCTACCTAGTATGTACGTGGCTATTAAAATGTAGGAGTAGGAGTAGAAAAAGATCTGCGATTACTTTTTGATACTTCGTCTTCCTCTACATGGTTCCAAGGCTTCCCTGTTCTTGCTTTTTGAGAGTTTTTTTTTCTTTATTTGCTGAGAGAGCGAGCTAGAACAATATTGGTCATCAGAGCATAATCGCGAATTTTATTAGAATCTGCAGGACTAATCAACGCTTGGTCTACGTATAACTTTTCTACGTAGGTGCTCGCTTGGATTTGACTTCTCTACTCTACTCTGTATTGCAGGTCATACGCATACTTGGTCCGCTCTCTGTGAGCTACGATATTTATCTTCTGGGTGATTTGCGTGTGACCGCGTCCACTTTGAATACACATCTAATGCCAAGACTTCAGGTGTACAAGACAAATTAGCAAGCCTATACTACGTATAGTACTCGTTATTCCTTTAGACCAGCTATAGATACTGAGTTTTTGCAAGCATCTTGGTCTTGGAGTGAGAGTATTATTGTAGAATATTTTGAAGGCTTTTTCTCTTGGCAGAATGAGAGAGATATGTAGGTGTGTGCATCTTTACCTAATACTACTACATACTTATACGTCTATATATATATATATATATATATTGCCATATCTCTGACTTTGAAGAGAGGAGTTTGTCAAGATGAGAAATGAGAAATGTGTGTGCGTATGATGATGATTGGTGGACGTCTATCTGGATCAGCTTATTTGTCCTGTATCATTGTGTATGTTGGGAAGGCTAGCTAGCTGTACTAATTAAAGAGTGACTCATACTCTACTATATGGACCAAACGAAAAAAAAAAGAGTAAAGCAGAAAGGGTTGTGCAACCTAACCTCATATCAATGTGCCTTGACAAATTGTAACAGACAAGGGGAAATCCCAGAAAGAACCAGCACCGACGCCAAAGTGTCAATGTTACCCGAATGGAGCGACAAAAGAGTCCATCAACAAACAAAAACAAAAAAAAAAGAAGGACACCGCCGAAGACATCAACAAGTTGCCTGGCTGCCGCTCAATCTTGTATCACATGCGAATAATGACGGCATCTTCCTTGCAGAAGCAAGCTTCACATGGACCATACATACCAAAGTCTTATTACATTAATATAATTACGATCCGGTAGCCTCTGCTTTGATCATCTCTGCTGGTAGGATGCTTGACTATTAGTGGCCAGCTGCAGACAAGATATTATCTTGTCTCCTCTCTCATCAGACCTTGCCCCACGCCCTTTTCCATCTCCTCCCTTTCTAGCCCCTTGGTTCGTCTCCCTGATTTCCACACCTTTCCACATCAACCGCGGCTGGATAATGTAGATTAAGCAACGTGTGGCCCGTGAAGTACATGGGTTTCATACTCTGATTTCATGGACCCATATGGAGCACGGATGGCTCCCATATTTGTCGTACACCATGCAACGTGCGCCCTCGGGTGTTGGGAAACGTCAAACTGCCTTGAATGGGAAAGCTGACCATGTTTACACTACTGTTAGTACGTACTTGCCGAGCGAGCGGCTGGCTGGTTGAGTCCTGTGAGATGCTCTATGTCCGATCCAGTTTCTCGCCTTTGCCGAGGCCGTCATGTTACCCTTTAGGATATAGTATTTCCGATCGTTTTGTCTTCGCTCACCAATCGCCTTAGGTTTGACCTAATCTCTGGTCCTCTCGCAAATAAGTAATATTTTAGAATCCGTTAGCCTCGAAATGTTAAAAATACTTGTTTTAAAAAAATGTTAAAATATGTGTACATGGTCAGAGATTTTTCCCCATTACATGCTGTGAACACTTTATGAAAAGTATAATAGTCCTATAAGCATGGCCTAGCTAAGTACACGTTCATCTCGAAATGTAAAAAATACATTTCGTCATTAAGTATATTGTTATTGTTATTTTTACCCTGCAAATATGTGTACTTTCACGCGCACAAATCGTCAAAGTTCTACTAGGACAAGTAAAAGAGAGTGGGGCATTTATCTACAACCATTGTTTTTCTTTATTTTGACGGATGTTATAAAAAGACAGGAACGGTGACAAGAAGTCGGTGAATGGGAGCCTTTAAATTCTTCTCTAGAAAACAAGGCCTATATCTCAATCACTTCCGCAAATATCCAAATACCAATGAGGGAAGCAAACGATCAAATGGAATGAAGAAACGTGCTACGAACAACTTCACGGACAGCAACCACTCTGGCAGGCCCCGCTACTAGAGATTGAAGGCGAATATATATAGTAGCAGTACTAAGGCCCCTGGTTGAGGTGGCGAAGTGCAGCTCATGGCTAACTGCTGCTCGACCAAAAACTCAACTAGCAATGGTACACGCCGCTACACTGGTGGTGAGGTACACGTACAGAACAGGCGAAACAGTAGCAAAATGAACAGTATATCGGCCGTTAATAAAGCAGCTGCACCAGAGATGTTTTGGGTCGCTACTTAGCAGCGTTTATATAAGTGTGTGGGTCGGGTGGGGGGTAGGCCCCGGACTGTGTGGGCTCCGCTACCAAATTTTGCCTTTCTTTAAGTTGCATGCATACCTTAAGTTTTTCAACAAACGAATTAGTAGGTCAGTTTCTCCCTGCATGTGTTTCGGAAACAATCATGCATGTGCCGAAAATATACAGCTATATAGTCTTTTGTCCTTCCACTTCAAAATATTATGCTGCAATATTTTCCATGGATTCACTTCTTTTTTTCTTTCTGCCGTGTACGTTGTCCTTCTCATACCCTTTTCCCACTCCGTTGAACCGGCGAAATGGAATATTTTTAGATTTCCACGTGAGATGTCGACACGTTGGAGAGCCAACACGCAACCAGACCGTGATAAAGCAAAAAAGAAATAGATGCGCCACACCCGGTCTGCAAAAATAAGCCACATAGTAGGTGAAGACTAAGCGTACCTTCTCGAAGAAACAAGTCACTCAAGAGATCGAGACACACCTCACCCCTCTTGCAGAAAACAACACGACCCAATACATCTCTGCTAGCTAGGAAAATGGCGTGCCATTAACCATGTGGTCCAGCTTAGTTAGTGTGTTGCATCAGTGATCACAGTAGTTGAAGAAAGAATCATTTTTGAAGGTCTTTGTGCCGTGTACTGTGTAAACTGCTCGAGAAGTACGCTCGATAACAACGGATTGGCGTGTAGACTCCTGTGTAGTACTACATAGGATGGTAGGTTAGTTGTATTTTGGAAGGGCAATGATTTAGATATATTTAGTTTTCTTTTCCAACACAGGTCTATCCATGAATTCAGTGGCTTAGTTTGAGCACACTAAGGCTCTTTTTTGTGGAAAGAACACGGCTAGAAATTTTTGTGCTTATTATGTAATGGTGAGTGTGCGATCGTGTGTATACGAGCATATGTATTGTACTTCGCAAAACAAAGATCTACGAATATTGGCAAAACAAAGTACTTTATTTAAATTTAAATTCATAGTTCCTTATAGATAAAGGATTAAACATATCAGAATTCAAATTTGACATAAAACGTACATATACCATAAATTAAGTTAATTGGTAAGCCAAAAAAATACTAGGATGTGTTTCCCATCGTTAACACAATAGGCATGTTGTCATAATCAGAGTGTACACACACAACATTACATTTGCATTCACAATAGGTATCATATCACTAATTTACGCTAGCACAGGGGTTGTTAACCACACATCAAAGGCATACACTGCACTTACGTCTAGACTTCGCAACGGCGTGATATTTTTGACCGTTCGTAAAAAAAAAAAGCGCCAAAACCGGGAGACGAGAGATCATTAGTCGTCGTCGTGTCGTCCTCCGGCGCCACTTGGTCCTCCAACCCAAATTGACTTCCTTGACCTCGATGCCTTTCCTAATGACCCTCCCCTCTCACGTGGACGCGCGCGCGCAGTTACCGATCTGCCCCTCCGATCCCTCCCCTTCCCCCACGTCATGCAACGCGGCGCCTGACGCTGCTGGCCCACCCTCCCCATGTGGCCCTTCCCGCCTTCCCATTGGTCCACGCCCACCTCCCATGTTTTTTTTTCGTTTTTATTTAATGCTTTATTTGTGCAGTCCAAAGTCCAAGTCCATCAGCTTTGGCTTCTTTTGTGTGTATCCTTGACCCTAATTGACACAAGTAACCATAAAGCCCAATCCTTCTCCGCCCTTTCCATGGAGACGAAGCCGGAGCGCCACCGCCACGACCGCGTCCACGAGGAAGGAGGGGAAGACGACGCCACCATGGCGCACGGCGCTCTCTCGCTGCATCATCGCGGAGACGCCGCCTTGTTTGGTCCGCGGCACGACGAGGAGGCCGCCGGCCGCCGGGGCGAGATCAGGGAGGTAGACTTCTTCTCGCGGGACTCCGGTGCCTGGCGGCAGCAGGACGACGGCGGCGGGCGCAGGGTGCCGCCCGGAGGTGGCCGGGACGACGTCAACGTGAGTCGCCTCTCTCGATCTCGACCATCAGCTTCCATACATGGCGTGGCTTGTGTGCTGATTGCTGAAAAATTATGCCCGGCCGGCCTGTTGATTGCCGTTTCGCCGACCGTGTGAAATTGATCGGGTTGCTGCGCAGATCGGGCTAGACCTGCTGACCACGGCCACCGCCGCCGCGGCGAGCGCCGGGGAGGAAGTGACGGCGGCGAAGAATCACAAAGTTGGTTCATTTTCATTGGTCTCTATGAAGATGATTTTCTTTTCCTCTCTGGCTGTTGCTTGATTACTGGATCTTGCATTCCTGCTGCTATACCATGCGTAGATGGAGGCGTCAGCGGTGGAAGCGGAGCTCAGGCGGGTGGTGGACGAGAACCGGCGGCTGCGGGGCATCCTGGAGGAGCTCACCCGGAACTATGGCACGCTGTACCAGCAGCTTCTGCAGGTCACGCAGCACCACCCGCATCAGCATCAGCATCTCATGAACAACCGATCATCACTGCTGCCTCATGTAAGTGACACTTCCTCCGATTGTTAGACACTGTAAGCCTAGCTTGCATCTTATCATGATCTCCCATCTTCTGGAGTACGATATCAAATTTTTTTCAATCTCCTTTCTTAGTTTTTCCTCCCCTTTATTTCGAAAGTTTTTTTTGGAAGTTATACTTGAGGATTTTAACGCAAGTTACATATTGCAACAGAAATCTTGTTTTCTGTGAAATTCTTGGGTTTTAATCAGGCTTTCACTCTTCTACATCTGGCTAGCTTTACTTGTTTCCCTCTTTCGATCAATTATTTCGCAGTTTCTTTAATTCATTCTTATTTGAGAATCAAATCTAAGAAGAGATCACCTGGTCGTTTGAAGTTTGAACCTATGGAATTATTACAACCTCATCGATAATTGCACAATTTTTAGATCAATTTCCCGTTCAACAGTTAGGTCTATGCTAGAGAAATATATATGCTGGCCGGGCGGAAAGATTCTTCACGATCAAGATTCGCGCAATAATGTACAGGTCATAGCTAAATTTGCGTGCATGCACGCACGTTCATGTAAGATCCTCATCAAATCCTGCCACATGAGCTTATGAATGCCTCGATTTACTTACTTGATTGACTAATCATATAAAAAACACGGCAGATAATATAATCTAAATCAAATACTAATGTAATAGAAACCATAGAGCATGGGGCCGGAGGATGGCGCTAACTAGATCACTACATTATTTCTTCGGAAACTTTTGCAGTGATCTTCCCAAAGAAATTTCTTCCAAACTGATAACTTAATTCGCATTTTCGTCGCCTCGAGATGATTTGATTTGCAAACACCTCCATAGGTTAATTACACAAAGATTGTAGTTTATAAAGAGATTGGAAGAATCTATCTCCAGTTGTATATTGTCCTTTTGCTTTCTTACAGTGACACACTTACTATGAACACACAGCTATTACATCTTGATCGCTGTAGCAGGAGTAGTTAGCATGTTCTCATCTCATGCATGAACACTTTCAATTGCTTCCTTCGCTTTCCTGTTTGACTAAAGGAACGGCACACGTACGTGTCGATCGCCACCAAATCTCGATGCAGACCCACCTGAACACCATGGGCGCGCCCAACTCGTCGGCGACCCGGCAGCTGCTGGAGGCGCGTGCTTCCTCCACGGCGCAGACGCGACCCGACGCCGGAGCGGAGGATGAGGCCAGCGACGGAGCCCGCGAGGCGTCACCTTCGCTGAGCAATAATGGTGGGAACAACAACTCCGACGGCAAGAGGAAGATGTCGCAGGATGGGACGGCGCCGCCGAGGGAGAACGGCGAGCAGGCCTCGTCGGCGGAGCTGCCGGGCCGGAAGGCGAGGGTGTCTGTGCGCGCGCGATCTGAGGCACCAATGGTATAGTAATTCCTTCTAATATAAGTTGATTTGCTCAATTCATTATTAGACAAAGACAAGTGCTAGAGAACACGGTATACCTACAGTACGGTGTAACAACCACGTACCTTCGTAGAGCGAGGAAGCCTGAAAAAGTTTTAGCTACATTTCTTTCAGTTGTCGTCTGAACATTTAAAGCTTTTTTTTCAACAATTAGGTTGCACATTGACCTGCATATGCATACTACAATTATGAAACTTGTTTTTTAATTTTTCTCAAATCTTCTTACATGTTGGATACTTTTAAGAAGAGATATCCAAATCTCACACCTCCTCATCATCATAGTCATGTTATCCAACCTGCATAAAAGTTCATATCGATTTGGTACTGACATGTACGTGCTCTATCTCGAATATAATTAACATTGTCTTCTGGCATTTCTTTCTAACTGTAGATTAGCGATGGGTGTCAATGGAGGAAGTACGGGCAGAAGATGGCCAAGGGTAACCCATGCCCGAGAGCATACTACCGGTGCACAATGGCTGTGGCATGCCCCGTCAGGAAGCAGGTATATAATACATGCACGGCCTATATCATAGTCGCCATCTCCTGTTGAAAATTTACCTCCGTTACATCATTTCCATAGACTTTAGGAGGTCATTTGTTGACTGTGCCGAGGCAAAACTTTAACATTTGCCTGAATAATTACCCATTGTGTGATTGTGTTCTTCAATCTCTAGCTTTATTAGAAGCATCACACATATAGCTATCATGCATGTTCCTCTAGGGCTCTGGACCTCTGGTGCCAACATTAACAGTTTAGTATTCAATGTTTTTCTTGCCTTGACTAGCAGGAAGGCTATCTCAATGTTTAGATAAACATTGAAGCAGAAATTAAACCCCACAGTAAAACATTTGTTACTAATAAGTAAACTAAATTGTACTTAAAAATGTAGTAGCTAGATCGAGTTTTTGTCCTCGTATTGTTTCGTCACACTCCACATGGATATGTGCAAGGGAAAGATCAAAGTATAAACTAGTAGAAAACTAGGTAGAAAAGAAGAATCCATTATTTGTTGTGTGCCTTAAAAACAAATGTGATTAATATATATAGTCCTCTATCTTGCATAGGCACAATCACCTAATCTCTGACAAAGTGCGCCTTTTAATCCTTTTGAAACTTGACATGTGAATTGACTAAACAAGATCACACTTCAGGCCTGCATACAGTTGACTAACAGATAGCTTCTATATTCGGTAGATGACACATGCACTGATGCACACATATCATGAAGCACTTTCATGCTAATGTGAACATGCATGCCTAATGCACATATCATGAAGCATATTTTATTATCATTTATCTTTCCCCATCAAATCTAGCTGTATACCAAGGCAGGCCATACACACACACACACACACACACGTCTACGAACTGTATAAAATGGTTCATGATTGGACCATCTCCTAGCTAGTTGCAAGCCAACACGTTTGTGATGTTTTCAGTGCAGAGACGCTGATAGCTCACCAAACAGTCGCTGCGATATTCTAAACCCAAAGACATGCTTCACATGCTTGCATGTATGCTGCTTACGTGAAGGGCAGCATGCATCAAAGCTAATCACTGCAGCAGCAGCAGCAGCAGCAGCTGGTGGCATCCATGAGCCACGTTTGATTTGTACGTGCATGTGCCTGCAGGTGCAACGGTGCGCCGAGGACAAGAGCATCCTGGTGACGACGTACGAGGGCCACCACAACCACCCGCTGCCGCCGGCGGCGACCACCATGGCGAACACGACGTCCGCGGCGGCGGCCATGCTGCTGTCCGGCCCGGCCACCAGCCGCGACGGCGCGGCGGCGCTCCTGAGCCACCACCCCGCGGCGCTGTTCCACCACCACGCCAACATCCCCTACGCGTCCACCATGGCCACACTCTCGGCCTCCGCGCCGTTCCCCACCATCACCCTCGACCTCACCCAGGCGCCCGGCGGCGGCACCCCCGGGAGCGGCGGCCTGCTGGCTCACGGCCTGCAGCCCCCGCCGGTTGGGATGGTCCACCCCGCGGCGGCGGGCCCCGCGATGCCGTTCGCGGTGCCGTCGCCGCTGGCGATATTCCTCCCGCAGCGGGCGCCCGCGGCGGCGGCGGCGATGCCGGCCGGGCTGGTCGCCCGGCAGCCGCAGCAGTCAGTGATGGAGACCGTGACCGCGGCGATCGCGGCCGACCCCAACTTCACCACGGCGCTGGCGGCAGCCATCTCGTCGTTCATGGCAGGAGGAGCGCAGCAGGCCCAGCCTGCTACTCCCCGTGGAAGCAATACCGGCATCGCCGGGGAGGCCAGCGGCGGTGCCGGCGCCACCGCCCCAGCAGCTCCGACGACGACGGCGGCCGGAGCGCATGCGGCGTCCGGGTCGCCTCGGTTCGCGACGCAGTCCTGCACCACGTCGACGACTTGAGGAAACTAAATTCACGAGAGTGCAGGCAGGGAGTCTGACAGAGATCATCGAGCTGCACTAGTGTATTTGTAAGATTGAGTGTATTTATACACACACACATGAGATGCATACGATACTTGTTGTACTATGTACAGATGAAAATTTGAAATATACAGTACTTTTAGATGAAAACTACGCGCGTACTATACAGTTGTGTCTTCGAGGGAAAAGAATTGTGCAGAGAAGAACATGAAAAAGAAATGGTCAGATTTGTTGGTCGTTGGAACGAACTATACGAAATGGACTGGACCGGCCCAAGTCCGTAGTTTACTGTGCATGGAGGTGGAGGGCGATGACCGACTAAACAACGAAACGACCGGTCAAGCGCCCTCGAGCGAGGACGATCGTCGATGCGGCCGGACCCACCTGGTGTCGGCCGTTGAGTGCTCCAGAGACCAGGGCTATGCAACGATGGCTGGGGCAGCGCCGACTTCGAGTCGGAACACGATCGGGACGTTGGTCGACGCCGGCGACATATTGACGGTGGCGGCGGCTAAGACGGTCAGCTCCTCCGGCGTGACGGCACCGAAGTGTTTACTCGTCTTTGCGCGCGGGTAATATTTGTTAAAACTAAAAAGTAAAAAGTAGAGAGTAGAATAGAATGAACAAATAATTCATTGAATAAACAGTGTGATTACATATTTATACATGATGAAAAAATATATCCAAAAAACACGTCCCTTCGAGGCTCAGGCCCCTTCGCGAAAGATTCAGACCCTCTCATGAAAGATCCAGTCTATCTAACAAGAGATGTATTTCTATAAAGAGGTGCAAACTAATTGATCACTAATAAACTTATTTCTAACACTCCCCTATCAATTAGCTCCTTGTATGCTTCGTATAATCTTTGTTTAATCATCCTTCATTATTGTATGGGAAAAACTCCTCCAAAAATTCTATAGGAAAAATCTGAGAAGAAACCAAATTGTATATTTATATGCCATTAAGACTCCTTTAAAACCCAGTGGGAAAATAGGAGAAAACGATATAGCTTATATAGGTTATCGTCTCACGGCAAACTCATATGAGAAAACCTCGAAAGAAGAAAATCGTAAGCAAGTTTGGAATAATATGTCTTTGATACCTTCTTAAAAACCCTTGCAGGAAAAATAGAAGACATGATACCTTTAAAAACCCCGATAGGAAAATAGGAGATATGACATATATTCTTGTATTGATATTGCCTTATTAAAATCTTTATGAGAAACCACTCCGAGGAAAAACTCATATAGGGAAAAGGAGTACAATATGATGTTTGAATATGTTATAACTTAAGGAGAGTCTCCCCGCGAACTTTGCAAAAATCAAAGTACTTATATACCGATATACCGATTTTAGAATTACATTTCTAGAATGTAGTAGTTTGTAATAACTTTGTGAGTGAATCTCACAAGATTATCTTATCATCTAATTTTGCAAGATATTAGCAATATGTTTAGTAATACTTCTTTCATATAACCTTTTATCATCTAAGCAATACAAGTCGTATTATCCTTGTAGATAATATAAGTGATTCGAAGGAATCACAATTAATCATTCAGTGAAGTTATGCATATTCAAGTAATGCTTCGGAATGATAGGTGAAGTTACCATTATAATTTATTTTCATAACTCCAATGAAAATTATACTACGATAGCATCAATTAATAGTGTGGCAATATGAGGATTAGTTAGCCAGCGTCTTGGTATCCCACTTGTCACATCATGATTTATTCATAATAAATCAAAACCTTTTGGTACCATTTGATATCTGTGGATATCCTCTTTAACTCCCACCTATATGGTGTTATTGAGTTGCACTATATTTGCGCTATAGCAAAGTATCTACAAATGTACTATTAGACCTGTTGCAATTTGTAGGATATATAAGCGCTTTGATGGCACTAAGGATGTCATCCCACGGTCCTTATGGAAAATGATCCATCTTTAGGGATTGACTGGCTACAAGTGTTGATGGATATAAATTTCCAATATTATTTGAATATTGGTGTACAATATCAATTCTACATTGGTAAACTGATGTTCCTGCTTAAGTTGTAGACTTAAGTATAGTTTGGTTTTACCCAAATTTCATCTCAAAATCCGTCTTAAAATGATTGCTTGCTTGTTTGTGTGTTGAGATGATAAAATTCATTTCGAAATTTCTTTATAGACACACATATGCAATCACATTAATTGAAGTAATCCATGGATACTCACTTGGTTAGTTGTACCATATCAACTCAAACTTTTCAAGTCCACATGACTTGAGTTATACACAATATATGTTGCGACTTCAATTCCGATTTAGAAAATAAAATCCATTGTATATCTAAATCTATCAACATCATTTGATCTGCCAACGATTGAATATGGGAATATAATTTTCACTCAACCACGCGAGTATGTTGCTCACTCTCTACGTGAAACCATGTACTACAAGTTCTCCTTGCTTTCATAAAGAATCCAATATGAGAAGATATTTCTATCCTGAATACTTGTCACCATTGAACGAGAACACTTCGCCCTAATTGTCACCTTTGATTTGACCGATTTGAGTGTCTGAACACTCTGCCTAGGACTTTTGGTCCAGATTCAGCTGAAGGTGTATGACAATTTTAATAAGGAGTATATGTTGACAATTAGTAGTATTTATATCATTGATTCGATGGAACCAATATAGCTTGTGAAAATATCCACCCTCTAGAACTCCATCTCATTTCCCACGATGGAGTTAGGGTGTTCCATTGACCCAGTGCTATAATTTATGTGCACAAATACTGGGCTTTTGAATGTTAAACAATATTTATAGGCTTTGGATTTGAATATCCTCAAAGTGTCTAACAACATGCTTGATTTTGATTCGCATTTACTATCCTGGAGGATATCTCCTCTATTAACTTCCATGGAATCTTGAAATAAGCTATATCCCTAATGACCATACTTCTCCCCTCTCTTATTTTAACTTGGGAGCTCAGTGATTTGTTAGGTACTTTCACTCTTTCTGGTACATTATTAATAGGGATCAGATGTGATGACACTTTTGATAAGTAAATGCATTTGACAGACTATTTGTAATGTGTTACAAATATAAGATGTTCTGAACTGTGCTTCAGATACTTTTTGGTGCCTACGTGGATCTGAGGGTTGAATTTGTATACCATTCACTTTAAATTCCTAGCATTATATATGTGGTATTTATCTACCCCTAATGCCAGGAATTACCCTCAATAGTGTAGTCAGTATACAGGCTGTAACTTAATCCTCTATGACCGATCAAAGGTACTTATGACAGATAATAATACCTCCTTATAGATCCTCAATGCCATGAACGTATACTGAGGTGGTGATATCGTTATGTGCAAAATATAACCGACACACAGATGAGAAATATTTGGCTTAGGTCAATCCTCTACGTACTAACTGCAACGGGGGAGCCGTATGATGATTGTAGTCTAATAAATTTATTATAATAATACAGTGTGTAAGTCCGCATTTACCAAGATAAATTGCAACTCTATTTCATTGGTCATACATTTTAAATTATCTCGATAAGAGATTCAATTAGCCAATAATTAATATGGACATAGAGTACTCAATATTATAGTTCCCAAAAATAAATAATTCCATGAGATTGGATTTGATCCCTTGTCCAGGATAATTTGCTCTAATTAAAATACGAGCAATGAATTTGGTAAAATTTTTGTGCCTTAAGAGTAAGGGACCCATGTGAAACTATTTTTAAATGCGTTAACAAGCATTTTAGAGTAACTACGTGATCCATTGAATGGATCATTTTCCAAATTTTAAGATAATATGATCTTAAAATCAATTCCCTTATGACACATGAGGTGTACATAGAATCTGAGGATTATAGGAATGTATGCCATGACCAATAGAATTGGTAATAATTTTTCTTATCATACCTTATGCAAAATGACCAAGACTATCATGCCAAGTTTTCTATTAAGATTGAAAAATTATTTTTCACGCAACATGTAATTTGGGATTGATGTATGCATAATACACCTCAGATGCTATGAAAAGATTTTTTTATGAGTATTTAGTTTTCATATCCATTGTACCAAACCATTGTATCAAGTTGAGTGCTACATCATCACTCTTAGTAATAGATTTCAATATGAAATCATATAAATGGATATTTTGAAAACATATAGCGGTGATGCATGAGTGCATCCAAGATTAATAACTGAATACCCATAACGAGAGTACGATCTTCATGTTCATGTTAGCGGTGCAATACTCCACTAAAGAAATTTCCTTTTCTATCTGGTTGGATCCCAAATGAACTTTAGTATGAAATTTAACTCATACAAGATATGAATACCATGTATAATTACATGATATTTACAATGGACAATATACTACGCATGTAGTATAATATTTAACTAATGTTACTTCCGGTATAATATGGAGATTTTTGTGGATCTCGTTGTTGAAGTGAGCTTCAAACTTATCCCCTTAAACTCGACTACCTCCAATGGATTTGAGGAATGATTCAACCAAATGTTTAATTTGGTATGCATGTAAGCTATACAACCACACCTTTGGACAAGTGTGAGACTTGCCATTAATGATATCATATGTGTTTTATAGATCCATTGCTTTATAAATTACCATTTAACTTAAAATCATGATAGATGGCTAAGTAAACAATTACTTATGTTTGGGCAATATTACATTCTTTGTTAGCAATTCCAAATGGAAATTGCAAAAGTTGATGGACCTTGCATTTTTAAATACTCATCTTTTTAAAAAAAAATTGAGTAGACAGAACACACTATGTTGCATGTGTGGTTACTTTAGGAATAGTATGGGAATTCTCTTGGGTAGAGCTATGGTTGCAATGTTATCATGAGCAGCCCAACAATATTATTTGTATATAGTGCCTCTATTCAGAGAATTAATCCCATTCAATACGAGTTCAGGAAAAAGAAAATCCATCGCAAAAACATTAGCCATGTCCTACATGAACTGATCATGTATATAATTAATTTACTTGGATCGTAAATTACATAGCATAAAATATTGATATGCATATTTCTTAACCAAGGTGATACTTGAGTATAAGTGGACTATCCAATGATTGACAATGACAAGTGACAAAAAGTCACTGCTATTGTTTCTAACTCTATTCTACAATGAATAGACAATGCAAGAATCATTGTCAAAATATAGGCTCTGGTTATTTGAGTAAAGATAGTCACCAAAATATGTTGCACTATTTTCTGCTATTTAACTAAGCAAAGATGAATGCTTTAAACTATGGATTCATGATGAGTCTTGAATTAATATATGCAAAATTTTATATTCAAAATACTAGTTGAACTACAAGTAGTGTATGACCTCATATTTGATAGGCGATAAAAGCGCTACTACTATCGACGCTGAGTAGTATTCACCACCAAGATATAGTCTCTATCTTCATGTACTGGTACCCTAACACTAGTGTTTGAACATATGAATGGTAATCGCCTCGCGGAAGTGGACTATAAACTCGTTGCTATAGGCATAGTTTGACGTGATCGCAAATAGATGTGATAGGTTCCATTCATATATGTTGGTTACTAGAGAGTAACCACCATGTTGGTGCAGACCTTATTTATTTCATATTTAAAATTGGGTACGTACGTTGAGGATAGTCACTATATGGTGCTGTAGATCCAGCAATAGTATTATGATACTACCTTGTGTATGGCTAATATGAAGTATGAATTAAGGTAATCACCGGAAAAAGATATAACCTTTAATTATTCCAAACTTTGATATTAGGTTTGCACATTGAGCACATTCACTATATATATCCCGCAGTAGTAATAAGGTACTACCTTATGTATGGCCAATATATAAAGTTTCAGAATCTTTTATTGTTCAAAATGATAAGGTACCGCTTGCCTTTTGCATATAATTCCACTTGAATTAAGCACATTGATCATATAACATGGTATTTGATGCTTAATTATGGTGAATTATTATTGTTAAAATTGAAATAGGTAAAAATTATAAAACTAACAAATCACTAAATGTATTGTATGCTATAGCGATTGCATTACACATGCACATTGAATAATGATAATTTTCTGGACCAAATAGGATCTGGAGTGTGAATTTGCATGACCTTACACGGACGTAATTCGAGTTTAAGCCGTGAACTTAAACATTAAAATTACTATGCACAAAATAACTAGGGTGTAGACCAATCTCATATTTGCAAAATATTTTCTTGGAGAACACGTGTATGTGATCATATAAGATATAGACATCTTAGGCAAGTAATTTGTTGTCTAAAAGTTTGGTCTCAGGGCAAATAAATTCTTATGGAAGAACTTATTGTAGCCAATGCTCAGGTCTCCATCAGCTTATGTTCTGGTTCCAAGTTGAAGGCATGTAATATATTTTGCATCGAATACGTCATCAATTAAGTAAAACTTAACTAAGAGAATTCTTTTTGTTAAAATACAATTTATATAGTAAATTGCAAAATGAACAAGGTTAACCTATTTATAATTTTTAGTCTAATAGTTAGTGCATATGAGTAAAAATACTTCACCATACAAATTCTTATCCCTTCGCCGCTATGGACTTGTGGCCCATCGGCAACAGTCGTCCATGCAGCGCATGCCTTGGCCGGGCTCTCACTCTCAGGCACCATCGGAGGTCGGCACCTGTAGAAGCGCTGGCTGTGAGCGATTCGCTACCATCGTGGATTATGCGGAGGCTCGTTGCTTCGGAGGCGCATGGGGCCGAGATGTTCGGTGGTCGGCGTCATCGCGTGATCCGCATTGCACGGATGTTGCTTGTACCCCCGTGGAGCTTGTGAAGTGGTCTTCATCATCGTCAGGAAGTATGATGGCTTTGTTCAGTTGTTCCTCGTGGGTGATGAAGTCCAAGAATGATATGCAAAAACAATACCATGATCAGATTTTCTCTAATTAAAATGCCATGTTGTTTCAGCGCGACTAGGCATGAGGATGGAGATATTAATCTCGATGGACAAGTGATGGCCCAGAAGGATACTTTTCGGTTTTCGGTATTTAGGATCGATGCTTCAAAAGTATGGCGACATTGATGAAGATGTTAGATATAGAATCTCAGCTGCTTGGTTGAAGTGGCGTCAAACTTCTGACGTCCTATGTGACAGAAGGGTGCCACAAAAGTTAAAAGGTAAGTTCTATAGGACAACGATTCGTCCGGCGATGTTATACGGTGCTGAATGTTGGCCTACAAAAAGACGACATATCCAACAACTGAGTGTAGTAGAGATGCGGATGTTGCGGTGGTTTTGCGGGCACACTCGAAGGGATAGAGTCCGGAACAAGTTATTCGGGATAAAGTCGGGGTGGCACCAATTGAGGAGAAACTTACCCAACATCAATTGAGATGGTTTGGACATGTCCAATGGAGATCCCCTGAGGCGCCGGTGCGTAGTGGGGTTCTAAAGCAGGCCGAAAATATAAAGAGAGGTAGAGGTAGATCTAAATTGACTTGGGATGAGTCGGTTAAGAGAGACCTTAAGGAGTGAAATATCTCTAAAGAGGTAGCTTTGGATAGGAGCGCTTGGAGACTCGCTATCCACGTACCTGAAGATCCGTGATCTTTATTTTTTTATGGATTTTATCTCTAGCCTACCCCAACTTGCTTGAGACAAAAAAAACTATGTTGTTGTCGTCGTCGACGTCGTCGGAGCCGATTGGCTTTTGTTCTTCTCTTTTGTGTTGTTGCGGTGTTCCTGCTTGTATCAGGGACCATTGCTTGCTCCGTTATTGTTTTTATTGTTGGCCAGTATTCCTGCATGTTTCCGGATTAGCGATGCAAGAGCAAGAGAAACAAAAGAATGTAAAGAAAAAATTGAACTCGAGAATTCTTGTTCTTAATCTTCTTTGTGACGCCAAATCTTTTTCTGTTGATGAATCGATCTCGTCATCTTGTGCAGTTACTGGTTAACGGCAATTGACCAGATTAGGACATGTGCACCGACCTCCTGGGTTCTTGCGCGTCAGAAGAACTGCAACCGCCGGAAAAGAAAAATGGACATCCTGTCCTCATCGTTGAAAGAAGGACGTGATGCAGCGTTGAGGTTGCTCTTCTTCTTCCTTCGCGTTGTTGCCTTAGACGGAGGCCAAGCCGATCAACTTCTCGGATCTCCAGCGATGGATCATTCAGTCCTTCACTGATTCTTCTCTTCACTTCTTCCGATCTATGAATATAGCAGATGCCTTCATCTTTGAAATTAGTGATTCGAGATCGCGGCGTCGTCATTGTTGTTGTTCTATACTCAAGGCCACCGTCGTCGACTCGTCCTCCGTGTGCGTCCTCGCAGAGAAGCGCCGTGTGATGGTGGCGCAGCAGAGACTCTCTGTTCTTGATCTTGCGAAGTTGATGGCGCCCGTCGTTGTCGCTGGCACGCGGCCGCCATTCTTTCAGTGTTGGCCGAGCATATCGCTGGCTAGCGACCACCATTCTTCTTGTCTTCTTCGTTTCATGTTCTCGATCTCAGCGGAGAGCGATACGTATCTGATAACGTGTTAAAACTAGAAAGCGAAGAGTAGAATAGAATGAACAAATAATTTACTAATTCATTTAATAAACAGTGTGATTATATATTTATACATGATGAAAAGGTGTGTCCAAAGGATACGTCCCTTCGAGGTTCAGACCCCTTCGCAAAAGGTTGAGACCATGTTTATCTACCAAGAGGTATCTTTCTATAAAAAAGTGCAAACTAATTGATCACTATAAATTTATTTCTAACGATATTGATGCCGCATGCCCTCCTCGTTGCTCTTAAGAACGGACTCGATCAGAGCTCTCAAACTGCGTTCCTTTCTATTCGCATCAAGCATAGGCACAAACATACAGGAAACAAGCAAAACAAGCACAACTAAGAACAGCGCATCAAACAAAAGAAAAGCATTACAAGAACGCACTAAAGGATAGGACCCGAGGCTATGACCACGAGAGCACAAGAAAGCCAACAACAGAGCTACATTGAAAAGACACAGCTATTGGAAGATTTGTATTATAACTGAAAAGAACAGAAACTATATATGCTTGATTATTTAAATTATGAAAACTTATGTAAAGGATATATTAGAATTAACTCAATTTAATTTATATTTGTAAAGACGAGATAAACTTAGTCACATTTTATTTATCAAGTTTATGTATAAATTATACCAATTCAATATTTAACTAGCAAATAAAAAACATATGAGCACAACTAGCGTGAAACTTTATGATTCGTGTTTGAACTAAACAAGTTATATTAAAAGATACATTCATATTTATATTAATCAACTTAACAATAATTATGAAAACCGAGGTAGAACTATAATTAGCTTTTAATTAAAAAAGCAAGTTTAAATAGTTATTAAACAAATTAATTATAAATTTAATTATAAAAAAGGAACTATGGTACAACAACACTGCAAAACGATAGCTCAATCTAAAACTAAACTAACGCAATAACAACGGGTTAAAACAGAGCTAAAATGATGAATCTATGAGCTAAACGGGGTCGCAGGGACCTAAACGTGAAAGAACATAGATTCCATGAGCTAGCGGATGAATTTCGCAAGGCACATGAAACAGTGCTCGCGAAAAGATTAAATTTCTTTATGGCACACCCAAACTTAGAAAGTATTGCTATCACAACTACATATCTTTTCTACTTTTAGCCTTAAAGAGTTGCCTGCATCCATGGAACAAGTGTGAACGTATGAAAAAATAGATTGAATCATCTTCAAATGCTTATATTTCCTAAATCATATATCGGATTTAGGATCCCTTTGCACCATTGTAATTCTTATATTTTTATCAACAAAACAAGGTCAATCTATCCATATTTTGAAGCCACATTTTAAATGGACACAGAATTGCCTATACAAACTAAAAATGACAATAATAAACCAAATAAAATACCTAGGAGTATTTAAAAAAATTACCTACATCTTCGACACAAAATATATTGACTCATAACTCGTTCCACTTAATTATTCGGTCATCTTATAATGCATTCATATCATTAGTGCTCGCTTCATATCTCGGACATTATTATCTACTATCGAACTAAGTTCCCCAACCAACTTATAATAAGCAACCTTTTAGAAACACATAAGCATGTTTTTAAAAAATCATAAGAAAATTAGAACCAAGACAAAGCATTTTCTACCACAAAGAAATTCTATCTAAATGTATGCAAGTGGGATCTTATTTTGAAGGTATCGTTGAGAGGTACACAGAGATCTAGTCGGATTTTAACTTGGATGCTTGCTTTTGAATTTACGATATTTTTAAGTTTTAAAACCACATTGCATGTGATGTGTCATTAATTGTACATGTCTCTGCATATAGGATTATGTCAGTGTGGAAGAGAGCGAAGTGAAAAACAGAGTCTACGTGATGGTCGTAGTGTAGTCCTTCTGCACGGCCATCCATAGAGGAGTCTTTACCTAAAAATAAATCGGTGCTCGTATAGCTTAAAAGAATCAATAAGTGAATTATATAATTCTAAAACCTTAATCTATAGTTTATACAAAATTGCAACAACTCTCTCAATGGCTCTTTGAAACAGTGAATACGATTTCTTCCTTCATCCCTAAACAATAAACGGCATTGCATTGCCTTTGAACGCAGTAGTTTGCACCACGTAGGGCATTTCTCGGAGTTGTAGGGTCAACACGATGTTTGATCAAGCATTATTATTTGTATACATGTCGTTGTTTTATAGTGAAGGATGTTTTTTCCGTCATGTACTAATTTAATGTTCACAGGATTTTCATATTTATAGCATAATTTATTTTCTCCAAACTCCAATTTTGATGATCTTTTAGTTTATGGAAATTTTATGAAAATCTTTCTATAAGATTCTATAGTCATATATACATTTTGGTTAAATCTAAGCACAGGAAAATATGCAATAACATATGTCGTTGTATATGGCCTTTCATCTACCGTATACATTTTCACTGTTCAAATCTTTGTATTTTTTCCCTATCGTTTTACTTTGGACTCTAATTTTTATGATCTTGGACTAAATGAAAAGCTTTGATAGTGCACTATAAGGTTGTAGAGAAATTTATCTTATTTTAGCAAACCAAAATATAAATATTTATGGAACAAGTAAAATTCATTTCTCTCTTTGCCTCGATTTCAATGGCTTCATTTGTATTGCATTCTTCAACTTACCCTACATTGATGCATTCTTGAACTAATCAAACTCTACAAATGTGCATTCTTGACAAACACATTAGCTCCAATAACTATGTTACCACTCAATTACAAAAGAATCACAAACAATACTTACTACATTCGGTTTTCTTTACACATCATAGTTCATTAAATATTGTTACATTGTTGCCAAGGAACATGACTCTTAATAACTGTTGGTCACTATGATAAAGTTTATAGAGATGTCCGGCCCTTGTTGTAATTTATTCTCGCCACATCTTGATCTTTGCGTGAAAAATATAGTCTCTAGGTAATATATGGTATTCCTACATACTTATATTGTGTCCAACATGCAACTTTTTACCTCTAGTTTCTTCTTGTGGATATTATGAAGATATTTTTCACGATAATTCAGTGATACTACATGCATATTTTTTGGGTAAAGGAATAAATTATGGTCTTAATATTCACAAGTGAATGCCAACAGCCAATGATTACAAAACAGCAGTACTTGTACAACCACAATCTCAATAGGTCTTACATAAGCTTCAACACTAATCAAATCCAAAAGTCCCTAGGCCTCAATCCTATTTCCGTTTCTCCATCCAAACTTGTTGAAGAGATCCAAAACTGTAATATCCATATTACAGCAGCTCTCAATCAAGACCTCTCTCTTTCTCTTCCTCTTTAGATAGGATCAACCATACCCTTTGTCCAATGAGCCCCCTTGAAAATGACATATAAGAAAGAGATAGGATTGGTTCATCTAAAAAAGCACATCATTCCTACTTAACTATATGGGGCCCAACAGAGAGCTGATGCATCAATTAACATCTAACTTCTAAGCCAACGACCAAACATATCACACTAGAAGGTGGTTGAAAGCCAAAAAGAGATGTGTATAGCATTCCAAATAAACTTTGACATATGGAAATTAAAAAAGATGTTGTATATGCTCATTAGAGCTATAGAAACAACATTTAGTATAGCCATGCCACTTTTATTTAACTAGGTTATCTTTTGTTAAGATTAATCTCTTCTTCAAGTATCACAACAAAACTTTGATCTTACGTGGAATCTTCAACTTCTAGAAGACACAATTTAACAATATGCCCTCATTTCGCTTTAGATCTGTATATATGGATTTCTCAGTGAAAGAATTGCTCTTGTGCAAATTGCAAATAAAAACATAATTATGTACATTCAATTGAATCGTTGCTACCTTTGTCACCATCTCCATCCAGAGGTTCAACTTATTACCCACTAAAGCACGTCTAAAACAAATGTTTACTGGGCTAGTGCTTAACACCTTGGCTATAGTTTCATTTTCTCTCTAACAATATTTATATAGTGGTGGATATTCTTTCATTAAAGGTCCACTTCTACCCAACCATCCTTTCCAAATCTAATTTAGTTCCCATTTCAGACAAAAAATTTGTCTCTTCTCAAGACTAACCTCTATTAGACCTCACAAAAACTGCGGGTCTCTAGGTCTTTTTTACTACTTGTGACAGAGTCGTATCTTTTAAATACATCCTTTTGAGTACATCCTGCTACAGACCTTTCTCATTCAGAAGTCTTATCCATTTTAAATATCAAGATTAATGACTTCCAAGCCACCTACACATTTAGATTTACTGATAATATACCATTTTTCAAGTTCTTATTATTTTTTGTACTCATCACTTTATAGAAAAAATGCGTCGATAATAATCCAACTTTTTAGGTCACCTTTATTTATTTAAAAAAAGATGTCATAAACATCGGCAGGTTATAGAGCACACAATTTATTAAATCTTATCTTCCCCATACGGACATTAGCTTGCCTTTCCAGATACTCAAATTTATCTGAAATCTTTCTTTAATCAACATCGAATCTTTATTTTAAACTTTATGGCAATCATAGGTATGCCCAAGTACTTAAAGGGAAAATACCTCATTTTGCATCCAAAAAGAGTTCTGCGTATTGATCTACTATCCATTTAGCATCTCCAAAACAGAACAATTCACTTTTCAAAAAAAATGATTTTGAGGCTGGTAACTTTTCAAAAGCATATAATATTAACTTCAAGATCTATGTATTCTCTAAATTATTCTCCATGAGAATAATCATACCATCAGAATATTGGAGTAATGATAGACCCTCGATGTACCAAATGGGGCACTAGACCCCTAAACTACTCATTTTCTTTAGCTCGTGAAATAAGAATTGCCGACATATCTGCAACAAATATTAAAAGGATGGGTGACAAAGGGTCGCATTGCCTAAGATCTTTCGTTGTCTGGAAATAGTGCCTAATATCGTCATTCACTTTGACCCCACACTACCCCCACCAATAATATTATCAATCGACCGGCACCATAGAGGGGGAAATCTTTCATTCTTAACGGTTGTTGTAAAAAAGACCAGCTTGCCTTATTATAAGTCTTCTTAAAATCTAGTTTGAGAATAAGTCCACTTTGCCTTTTCTTATGTATCTTGTGAATCGTCTCGTGCAAAATGACTACCCTTCCATGATAGACCTCCCTATTAATAAAGCAGTGTGAGAAGGTCTAATTATCTTAATATCATCTATTGTGAGTCTATTGGCTTTGTAAAATTTTTGAATCTCATGTTAAGCATACATGTCAACCTTGTAGCTTTATTGTGCTTCATATGGAAAATGGCATCTCTAACCTCTTTCTCCATAAAACGTTCAGTTAAGAACTCACTTCCCAAATCCAACTCTTGAGGAATATCCTTAATCATGGATTCCACCATAGAAAAATATTTTTTCTCTGGGGAACCAAAAAGAAATCAATAGTAATTGGGGTGTATCTTTTAAGGTTAACTTCTTCTTAAATTATCCCTTCCTCTTGTTCAAGCTGAAAAATCCTAATTTTCCATCTTTTTCCATTTACCACCAGCTGTAAATATTTTGTATTGCTGTTCCCTTTCAACAACTTGATACTTTGAAACCATTCAATTTGTTCTTCACTAAGAAGTTGAGCCAATCTATCTTTAATACTTTGCTTCAAATCAATCTCCTGCTGACTCTACAAGTTTGTAAAATGAGTGATATACTACATGCATATGACCAATCCAAATACAGAACGTTATGCACGCTAACAAAAAAAAAAGGAGAAAGGAGTTTGAAAAGATGCCACCGTTTCATTTCTCGAACTTAATTTAACACTTTGAAAATGTCCATTTTATTAACGTGGTTCTCGAGCCGGAGGCAAAGTTCATTCAAATATACATTTCTTTTTGTTCCAAAAGATCTATTGTAGTTGCAATTAGAACGTGAACAAGGCAGCCGCCGATCGTACCTCATGTTCCAGGGATTACTTATGTGCGACCTCGAGGCACACCTCGAGCGCCCTCAACTCAAACGGCAGAAGCTTGCCGCTTCCCAGCGGATGCCCAACCTGGCGCGCGCCATCCTTCCCCGCCGCGGCGCCGCGCTAACACGAAAGATCAAGACCTTGAGCGTCGGGAGACACACAGAGCTGCGGTGGCGGGGACGAAGCAAGCGTTGGGGTGGTGGAACCTAGGCGTGCTTGGAGCTCTAGGACGAGCGGCAAAACCTCCGCGCGACGGCGCGACGTCGGCGTCAACGCATCATCCGCCATTCTTTTCTGATCCCCGCGGTTGTTCGTCTCCATGATGCCTGCTGGCTTGTTCCGGCAATGCAATCCCTGGTACCAACTGAGCTAGGTAGGTGGTCAACTGCTGTTGGCACGGAAATTTCAACATCATCTTAATTTCAAAAAAAAAATCAATACCATCTCATCATGACATCTTCTCTCCATCAGAGTCGATAGTAAGCTGACACATCCTGGTAAAGCTCTAGATTATTGCATTGCCATAACGATCGTGCAAAGCTGCATTCTTAAACGAGTCCGAAATGGCTACTGTTGATACAGCCCACTTACTAGTCGAGGCCAATAAACATGATGAGATCAGGTGAAAAGTCCTAATCCTCATCGTGCTCCCATGCTGATCACATGCATGGAATTCCATGTCCCGGAGCTTCATAAATAGCTTAGCTCCATCTGCAAACGCATACCGTCATAGTCGGATAGCCCTACAGGTTTCGGCGTGCATACACTACTAAACTTCGCAGCTTATGCCAGTCTGCCATATATGTACAGTACTGCGATAATAAACTGGAGACGTCACTACAGCGAAGGACTCCGCTCCTCAGGCAGACTTGGCGAACCCGATCCTGTTCTCACCAAAGTCGAAAACGGTGTGGTACGCGCCCATGAAAACGTCCCCAAGGATCCTGAATGTTTCAAGAGGCGATGTTAGATTTGCAGGTTTGCTTCTATCTAGAGCAATACAGTAACCCAAGAATGTGGGTTGGTGCTAGTTGTGCAAATACTGTTGGTCAGCAATAGCATACCAGAGCGGGCCACGAGGAGGCGGTATGTCGAATGCCATGAACCCACTGATACAGATAGTCTGACCTGATTGCTCCAGCTTCACAATGTACTGCATCACAATGGCCATAAGGTTAGATAACTCTCCTTTGGTAAAAAGGTATATGAAAAAAAAGCAACAATGACAACTTGCTTGAAGTTAATATCATGTAAGGCAGTGTTTTAGAATAGAATGAGAGCTATGCTAAACCTCCACAGCTCTAGGATGGAGTGAACTATCAGTGCTATTTGGTTAGATACACTTCCAAACTGAAGATATGGTATGACTGTTTGATTTTGTTGGAATCAAATTTGTCAATTATTAATCATTGCAAAAAACTACAACAAGAAGTTTGTCCCCCAAACAAAATCTGCAGTAAAGTAGTCTTTAGAACTTAAATATGGAAATGAGATTACATTCCCCCTCAATCGAAGCTTCACTATTAATTCCAAGACTGAAGAAAATGTAACTAGGAATTTACCTGCTCTGGTGTTAAGGTGAAGGTCTTGTTTGCTATGGTGAATGCAAGATTTGGCATCTTTGAGATCTGATGGCAGTCGACAGTTGATTCACCATTGGGGCTAGGTAGGCCCTCACAGAGCTACAATGCACATTGGAATTGGAAAAGCTGTCATGTTGTCCAACACATTTCAACATCGAAAGGGTTGATGTAAGCTAACGAAGTTAGTAACCCAACCTGATTAGCATAGTTCAAAATGAGCTCTTTCGTCTTGTTTTCTCGGAGTTGATTCTGTATCCAGACAACAGCCATCTCACAAGCAGTACAGAAAAGATCAGAACCAATCTTTTGTTTCTCGACAACTGATTCAATTGGGTTGCTGTGCAATGATTCATGAAAACAGAAAGCCTGTTACGAAAAAGAAAATGATGCATAGATACTACAGCGGGAAGTAAAATTTAATGTATAGTTCAGCTAACCTGACATAATGGGTACCATCGAATACACAGAGACCGATCTGAGTGCACACCTTTTGTGGACTAGTCTGTTCAATCACATTTTTTTTGTAATCAGACACTTGCAAGATCAATGTACAAAACACATGCATCACAATGAAAATCATATGGCAGAGGGGAAAGGGCAAGCACCAAACCTGCGCAATGAGCAACTCAAGGATCATCTCTCCATATTCTCGCACCACTTCTTTGCATTCTGTACTGATGATTCCCTCAGCCCCAATTGCATGATTGACTTGAGCCACTATGGTCTGGAAGCAGAACAATATGCAAAATAACACAACTATTCCAAAACATTTTAAATGTGCATCCTACACTAAGGGATTCAGGAACACATACAGTTGGGCCAGCAAGAAGTGAAGTCCCTGAGTCCACAATAGCAGCACAACCACCAGCACAGTAACCTGTCGAGTGGCCACCGATCAGAAGATCCCCCATGTCAAACTGCCAGTAGCCTTTGCGGGTAACAGGGACATATGTGTGGCTTCCCTTGTAGTGCTTTGGGTCAACACCGCCAAAGACAAGTTCACCTCCCGCAGATGCATCAGGATCACGGTTAAGCCAGAACGAGAAAACATCCTTTGCGACCAGCTTTTGCTCTTTCATGCTCTGCCTATTTGTTGCATAAAGCAGAGAAATTGTTAAACTGAGAAAGGCTCAGGTTTCGAGTTGTGTGACTTGATTTAAGAATGGATTGAATACGTACCAAATTGGAGGTGCTCCTCCCACAGAAATTTCAGGAAATCCAAGGCCAAGAATTCCGTCAAACTTTCCAATGATAAAGGTAGGGCTGGTTTCACGGGTTGTCTCAATGAACTTCTGAAAGTATAATGGTACTATACTGTTAGTAATTATGCATGAACTTTCTGTTGAGGCATAACTTTTACTGCTTTACATTTCACCTGATTTTTGACAACGAGGCTGCCGACCAACACATTGTCTTCGCTGAAGAAGCCAGCAATTTGCCCAGAACCATATGTTATTGTGCAAGTTTCCCCTGTACAGTTTGAATGGCATGTCAGTGTTTACCAGCCAGGTTTCTAACTTGCCAAAGGGAAATCAATTACAGAAGCAATATATTCTTTCATACCGTTCTTTTTGTAAGTCTTCGACTTGGCTGACTTGTATCTGTGGTGCAAGTAGCATGCTATCTGGAATGTGGGCATATAAATATCAAATTTATTGCATCTTACTTGCATTAAAACATGCACCGGCATCTCAAAAATTTCAGACAATGAACATACCGAAAAATAGCACTTTGAGGAGGGAACCCACAAGTTGGAGCTTCCAGTGTCAAAAATCACTGTGAAGTTCTGTGGTGGCGTGCCGATGCCAATCTCTCCAAAGTACTGAGTGTCCAGGTAGTTGTCCAAAGGAACTATATCATCACTTGAGGCACTGAGAGACTGGCGAGAACCACCGAACCTTCGAAGGTGACTCTCCTTCCTAGCCAATTTTGCAGCAGCCAAAGCTTCCTTGTCCAGTCTCTTCTTGTTGAGGTTGATTCTTAGCAGTCCATCGGAGGAAGCATGAAGCAGCAAGGCACATGACAGGATCCAAAAACAAGTGAGCAACACAAGATGCTTCTGCCCCATGGTCCCTGAACTCCATGAGAAAATTAGCCCCGATCAGAGGAAACGCTTGGTATGCAGATCACGTGTGGATCTAATACTAGCTTGCTCACCAATTCAAAACGAGTTACTGTATAGAGATTTCCTTGAAGGTTTATTCCTTTTCTTCTTTTTCTTTTTTTTTTTTTTGGGGGGGGGGGGGGGAGGGGGGATTTGTGAAGATAATACTGTTTGAAAAATCAAAACACGACTTCTGAATCGAACATACTTAAGTAACTAAATTCTTTTTTTTATCCAGAACTGCACTGTTTTCTTCGAACTTCATGGAAACAAAAAAAAAAACTAAGCAATTCATTTCGTCCGAGAAATATCCTAAAAGGATGTGTCGAAATTCGGGGAAAACACAACTACCGGTTCGCGTGAATCCTGTTATTCTGTTATCCAGTAACTACGGATTCCTGAAATCGAAGTTGGTAGTTGCCAGTATGTCAAGAAAGGAGACAGGAACAGGAAGAAGAAATCACAACAGATATATGCAAGGGTGCCTACTAATCCACAACAGGATCTCGATTGAGAACACCGGAACGGATGGTAACTAAAATATCTGAATAGAAGAGTGAGCAAAGTAAACAAGCAGCTAGCTAGCTAGGGCATGGCCCGTACCTTGCTACCGCCGTATGCTTCCCCAACTGCAGAGAAGGGGAAAGCTAGTGGAGAGGTCGAGGGGAAAGAGTGGAAGATAAATGGACACACGCACCAATCGGATGAAGCCGTCAGTCTTGTGGCACTGTCTAGATGCCAACCGTCAAAGCGCAATGAAGTATGCGTACTGCGTGCTGGTGGACCTTCAATGACAAGTGGGACCACAGGCAGGCTGCCCTACATGTCAAGGGCAGAATTATTTACTGCCATGTAAACCAAAGGGTTTATTTCAAAGAAAAAAAAGTAAACCATGGGTGCTTGTATGGTGTTTGGATTCTAAAGGCTAAAATTTAGCCTTAGCACATCGTATGTTCAATTAGAAGAACTAAATATAAGCTAATTATAAAACTAAGTGTGGAAGTCTATTAAGCCTAAATAGATTCATATCGTGAATTAGCCTATAAATTATGCAATTAGTTTTATTATTAGTTTATATTTAATACTTCTAATTAGCAACTAAACGTTCGGTCCGAACAGGACCTTCTTTATTTTTTTTAGACCGGTTCTTCTCGAGAACAAAATAAAACAGGATGCGATTATATATAATAAAGTGATAGATAAAAGATGGAGGTGGGTGAACGGTGTTAAGAAAATCAAAAAAGCTGAAAGCAACAGGGCGGTACGCTGTGTTCGATGTGGAGATATTTGCTTGAGCTCGGTGCTGCGCAACTGCTGCAGTGGTTGGCCATTAAACGGATAGGCCAAGAAAGAATATGCCACCAGTTCCTCCTCGGCGGCATCTTCAGATCTTCTCCCTGTTGGCTGTTGCTCAGTTTGGGCAAAGATAAACAACTGGTGGAGATCAAATAATATAGGCAGCAGGCTTCACAAAAGAGAGCAAATAATCGGTGAAGGGGATGAAACCGGCTTAGCCGGATTCTTCTGTTCTAGCAGAGGGCGCCGACAAATGCCACCAACACTCCAACACCGAGCGGACCGCAGGCATGCTGCGTCTGACGACTGACATTGATGCTCCCCCAAACTGACGCGCACGCGCTTCACGTGTATGCGCACGCTGGTGATCATCTGATTCATCTCATCATCGCCGTTGAAAATGGCACAATTATTGAAAATTCGAAAAATGTTCAAATACATATCAAACAGTTTTCGAATGCACCATTCCAAGTTCTATGTGCACGAAAAAAATCCCAAGTTCAAATTTGATCATTAGAAAGATGAAAAAAAATAAAAAAACTTTTGGATGCAATTGATGTACAAGGCAAAAAATTTGGCATGCGCCATGCAGTCATATTGCATCTGGAAGTTGTACTTTTTTCATCTTTTTTCAATAACAAACTTAGATATTTCTTTCAAAAAAATATAACAAACTTGGTACCGATCATGGATGTACTACACCAGTAAAGCGCTTCAAATTTTCAGGAAACCATTTGGTATGTTTTAAAGAATTTTCATTTTTTTCAATACTTACGTCATTTTCACCAGATATGTACTAATGTACCCACGTTCGCTCTTCCTGGCAGACCAAGAACGTGTTCTAGAAAACCGCTTTATGTAAACTGCAAGTTTGACACCAGGCAACCAAGTAATCCACTGCCACTTTGATGTATTGACGATCAATGTGATCGGTAACCGGAAATCAATCTACAGCAGCTGTAAATCACCTTACATTCAGATTATTCTCAGGTTACAGCAGAAAAGGAAAATGAGAGGAGGGAAGACGACATGCCAGGGCATTATTGTTACATACACTGAACGCCAAATACAACACATGTCAGTTCCTGAAGGTACACTACATTCATCAACTGGCTTGGCTATGCCATGGGAGAGGGAAGTACACCATGATGAGGCGCTGGCTGCGTTGAGCCGACCCACACCTAAGTAGTCGGCTGTCGGCCACAGCGTCTTCCGGTGGGGACTGCTGCCTGGCTAGAAGGTCATCGTTCCTAAGCTTCTTGCTGCAACCATAATCATTGAAAATGCATCAGACGACAGAAGTTATGGAATCAGATTAGCAATGAACAAACATTAGGTAATTGACAAATACTGTGACCATCAACCAAAAGTTAAGTTAGTTTCTCAACATGGTGGCAGTAACTACCAGAGTGAAATAATACATCCGTAGATGTCAGAATCTAAAGTAAGCAATAAAGGAAACCCCAGACAATCAACATCCATCAATGTGAGAAGCGTGAGCATGTATGAACCATGCTTTTCAGTTCCGCAGCTCCTGAGTCTGATGATATATTGGGAAGCCTGTGGACCAATGTTGTTGAATCTAAAACTAATGTGCATCTAGCCAGCACGTGCAATATGAATAATATAATGTTGTCATTAGGCATTAATGTGTGATGATATATTGGGAAGCCTGTGGACCAATGTTGTTGAATCTAAAACTAATGTGCATCTAGCCAGCACGTGCAATATGAATAATATAATGTTGTCATTAGGCATTAATGTGCGCTCCCAGTGATGAATAGTAGAAACCAATTGAAATTGGAAGGTGTATAGGAGCAATATGGAGTTCAATATCTACAGGAACAATGATCTGATTTCCACAGGAACAACTCTGCTTGTTAAAGTGCAGAACGTATCTAGTCCTGATACCCTTATCCTTGTATTGCTAGTTCTCAATTTCACATTGTCATTCCTTTAAGTTTAGTTTTCAATTTATCACCTGATATGGCTAATCCATTAGGCCATTCAAGATAGGATGGGAGTCAAGAATCCCTTTTTCAACAGGAAGTTCCAACTTTGAACCTTCCAGCCTTTTCAACGTAGTGGGAAACAATAAAATGCTGTCTTTTCTGAATGCAACTCCATATTCTCTAGTAGCAAAGTTGCTCACTCAATGTGGTAATTTATTCCATGAATTTATCTTTAGTACGATACTGGGTCTCAGAAACCGCAAATCAGAAGCCTTGACATATGGCATATAGGCTATAGCTAAACTAATTCACAAAATCCTAAAGCTTTAATACAATAGGACTTTATGCTAGTCAACATGAACAAAAACCACAAACACGAATCTTGGACAAACCAATGTCTATATCCTTCAGGGCATGCAAAAATTGATGTCTATATCAGCATATCCCAAACAGCTTAGTATTGCTGTACATCATAAACATCCTTTCATGTAACATAAAAATGTTGCTTAACGACAATCCTGAACTACACAAGTGCCCAATAAGATATAATAAAAATAAAATCCCCATAACACTGACCTAACCACCACGCATTTGCACTATCTGAAAAGCAAGATGTCAGCAGTCACATGCAGCTGCTTCTGATATCCAAAAATGGATAATCAATATCATCAGTAATGAGACCAGAGGAGGAGCTCCCCATACAGCAGGGTGAGGCAGCTCCATCTACCTGCGGAGCAGAGATCTCCTCCCCCATGGTGTTCTTGGCGACCGGAGTGGGTGAATTCGGAGGTCGGAGGTCCAGGAATCCATCGATGGCTGGAGGACGAAGGAGGAGGTTATCTTGGGCTTGTGGCCAGGTCCAAATCAACGTCCCATTTAGTTTTTGGCCCAGCACAGCATATAGCCTGATTCGGCGAGATGCGGCTGCCGTGATGCTGGGCTAGGCCTGATGCGGCTTCCCCGCCACCGGCTGTTTACCCTGCGATTCGCAATTTCATGGTGGGGGAGGTGGGAGAGCAAGCGAGCGGCGGCGTAGCCGCTGCTGCTGGGCGCGATCGCAGTACTGAAGTGGCCCCGACGCTGGCAGTGGCTAGCGCCGAGGAGCAATAGCCGGTCCGCTTGGTGTTGATGTCGAGTTTCACAGGCTAGCAAAAAAAGGATTTCTGCGCATCTATTTTACTCATTTATCTCAGAGGAAGCAGTTGAGTCAGTAGTTGCATATCTATTTTTGAAGCCATTCCCATTCCATGCCCCTTGTTCTCAGGTTGCTGGATTTGTCAGATGAACTTCCGAATGCTTTCATTAGCCTCCAATTTGCTGTCTGTATGGCTGCTAATTCTGTCAGCTTCATTCTATTTGTTACATCGGAATGGATAGATTCAGCAATCCTACTGGCTATCTTTGCTACCTTTTTATTCAGATACCGAGGAGCAACAGCTGATTGCTAGACTTTGCTAACTTTTTATTGAGATGTACCATCTTAAACCTTCAAATCTATCATTTGTTACTGTTTGTGCTGTTTTTTTGTTGTGATTTCAATACAAAAGTTGCATACGAATGCTGTTGGTTTTTAGTACGTGTTATGTTTATCATGCCAGCCCACCCCACCTAAAATTTTGGGCGAGCTACGCCACTGAATGAGACCATTCTATTGCGGTACAAGTAAGAATAGATCTAAATTTCTGGGGGAAAGATTCCCTTGTCTTAGGCAGTTCAAGCTATTGGCTATAATTTTTCACAGGCTAAAAAGATAAAAAAAAATTATGCACACTTTGTGGTTTCTGTAAACACTAACTGTTGGACAAAAATTAGAGAGATACTGCAAATATTTTGATTTATCAAGTTTATAATAAGGAGAACTAAATGGAAAGGCAGACAACTCAAACGTACTCAGCATGGCAGCAAGCCATCATATTAATGAGACAATTTGTCTGCAACTCTTTGGTACTTTTTTACTTATTAGAAGACTACTGTATCACAAAAGTAGGCTAGGACCTCAAGCATACATATAACCATTTTCTACTAGTGTTCAAGTAAATAACATTTCAGAGTTCATTGGCAGATATACTGTGAGTCCTTAATCCTGATGAATGCCGCAAGTATGCACAAGGCAAATTTCATGTAGGATGTCAAAAAAAAAAGCAAGGAAAACTTTGCAAGGATCTGAAGTCAGATTTCAAATTACGTAGGAAGGGAACATTCTCAACATAAACTTGTGCAAGCTAACAGCTTGAAAACAGACCGCATATAAAGGGGAAAGGTCCCATTGTTGGTTGCTACAGATGTGTTGACATGGCATCCATTTTCCTTTTTCGGGTATTGTCAAAACAGATTCAAATGTTGGTAGCTACTGTTCATGTAATTTATTTCAGATCTAATTTCCAGTATGCATTCTTTGTTTAATGTTTCACAAAACAACTTTGCACCAGTAACTACGCGCAAATCATCAACACTAGCTACATTGAGATTTTTACAATCTCAAAACAGTACTGATATGCATATGAACTTAATATCTTTGTATAAACATGCGTTCTAAAGGCCACAAAGCCACTGAAACAACAGAAACATCCACTGTGTTGCTAGTAATCATCTAACCAACAGTATATTAACCATGGCAATAATTTATGACGGAATCCAAGCCAACCAACAAAGAAAATTCAGTAATTAAGCATGCAGTCATTTCAGCTAAGAGAGTACCTTCTCTGAAGGCCGCAACTTGCTGCTGGTGAACCCCTCAGAAACAAGTTTATTGATAGCATCTCTTAATCTCTCGTAGTCCTCCCTGACATTGTAAACCTGGTGTGAGATCCTCACATACCCTGTCACTGGATCACCACTCTTGTCCTTTGCCATCTCCTGACCTTCCACCCTTCTTGAATTGTAGTATATTGGCACCTCCACCTGGAAATCCTTCCTCAACATAGTCCTCACTCTCATTGCATCATCATCACTCTCAACACCAAGGCAACCTGGCATCCCCACCATAACCATGCTCCCGCACAATTCTGGTGGCGAGCCAAGAAATGTCCCCCACGCCTCAGCAAGCATCCTACCCATCTCAATCACTTTCTCATGGTTCCGGCTGCGTATCCCCTCAATCCCTCCCTCAAATCGATTTACAAAATTGATAGCTTCAGACACAACAAGCTGGGCACTGTAATCCCGTGTCCCAATCCATCCACTCTCCATAGGCAGCCCATTCCCGTACTCATGCGAGACAACAGGGTGGTGGAGCTGGGAGGCTATCGGATCATCCTTGCGGGTGTGCAGAAAGGCCACGGCAGGGGGGCAGAAGAACCACTTATGAAGGTTGCTTGTGTAGAAATCGGCCCCAATGTCACGCACGTCCACAGGGACCTGGCCGATAGAGTGCGCGGCGTCAACAAACACCTTGTCGACGCCCTCTTCTCGGCAGATGGCAACGAGCTCCTTCACTGGGATGATAACACTGGGCATGGAGGTGATATGGTCGATGACCGCGAGGCGGACCCTCCGCCCCCCTTCCTTGGCGACGGCGAGCGCGGCCCGGAACTCGGCAATAATCGCGTCGGCGGACGCGACGGGGAACGGGAGGGGCACCTCGACGACGGTGGCCCCCGCGCGCGCGACGTACGCGTGGATGGACTTCTTGACGGCGCCGTAGGCGTAGTGGAGCATGAGGACGGCGTCCCCGCGGGCGAAGTGCCCCTCGGCGAAGCTCCAGGCGGCGTGCTGCAGGACGATGGCGGCGGCGGTGGTGGCGTTGTCGACGAGGGAGACCTCGGAGACGTCGCCGGCGCCGACGAGCCCGGCGACGGCGGCGCGCGAGCGGAGCAGCCCCTGCTGGAGGCCGTGGAAGTAGAAGGCGTCGGGCTGCGCGAGGAAGAGCCGCTGCCAGCGGGCCTGCGCGGCGAGGACCGAGGCCGGGCAGCAGCCGAAGCTGCCGTTGTTGACGCGCGCCACGGCGGCGTCGTGGTGCGCGAACTCGGCGCGGATCTCGGCCGCCGAGATCACCGCCCGGGGGCGCTTCGCCGGGGACGGGCCGTTCCCGTTGCCGTGGCCGTTCGCCGCCGCGGCCCTGGCCGCGTCGTCCGGGGGCGGGTCCGACGCCATCGCCGCCGCGCTAGGGTTGGTTGGCCCGGATGGGGAAGAGAGAGAGAGGGAGAGAGAGGGAGGGAGAATTGGGAGGGGAGTGATAGGAGAGAGAGTGTGCGTGTGCTGTGGGGATGGGTTGGGGTCGCGCGCTCGAGCGCGGGCTGCAACGGGCCGGCCGGCTTCGTCCGTCGTCAGCGGCATTATCCATTGTGGGCCCCACGGCCCAGCCGAACGGTCCGAAGGCCGAGGAACACAGCCGAACGAGTCGACGACATTCTCTCAGTTTGAGAATTCTTTTCTGGGTCGCCGGCGGTTCGTCGCTCGACGGCTCGAGCCGGGCTCCTTGACAGGCCGGGCCGGGCCGCCCGTATTATTCCTTTTCGCCGCGTCTGTGTCAAGGAGCCCGGCTCCGGCCCTGCTTACGTGGACGGGTGCGGCCGTGGGCCCTGCTGCCCCCATAGACGAGCGAACAGGGCAAAAAGGGTACTAGAAGGAGATGTCTCAAATCGCGCCCGTCGGAGAACTTTTCTGCTGGAGGTAGCCGTTGTTTTTGCGGCACGGCGGCTGCTCATCACGTCATCATCATCCGTCTCGGATCTAGATGGATGGTAGAGTTTGATAAGTTTTATCAACCGGAGGTGGCAAATTAAGCACGAAACACGCACACGGCGCCGGAACAGTGTGCGAGTCCCCCAATCATCCCCCAACCCCCCCCCCCCCCCACCCCCCCTCAGCTGTTCGTATAGCTACTCCAACGGCGGCATTATACTGATATACACACGGGGAGAGGAGAGAGGTTGACAACATATCCTGTGTTACTAATTTTTAGGTGTTACCGTGTTACCAAATACGATAATACCTAAACTAAACTGGTGTATCTAAAATTGTAACAAAAATATGGATTGATAGATGACGCAATCATCTACGTGCATGCAAATTTTGAGCTTGAACAAATCTAGTTTGTGTAAGGATAAATAAAAAAGAAAAATCAACACCCAAATAGTTGCGGGTGGAACTGTTCATGTCTGATCCACAACCCGCAACTATTCAAGTGATGATTTCTTTTTTTCATTTCTCCTTGCACAATTTTTGTTCAAGCTCAAATTTTACATGCACATAGATGCTTGCGTTCTCTATCTCTACTATTACTAAAGCAAGCAATGATTCATTGGTCCGTCAATCGGAGTGTTAATCGGAATAAGGCTGACAGTACGTTAAGTTAAGATTCCAAAATTATTTAGAATTAGCGCTTGGCGAGTAAAACAGAAAAAGACTGAATTTTCGACCAACACGACCAACACATACTATATTATTACAAAATACATATGGTGTATAATATATATAGTTTTATATGCTAATCACATATTTATATAGTTTTCTATAGCAACGCACGGATATATTTACTGGTCAATCCAAATTTTTGTTACAATTTTAGACGTACCGGTTTAGATGCTACCATATTTGGTAATACGGTAACATCTGACCTAATCTGCTTGTAACATCAGTTATGTTCTCGACGTGGTTTTGGTTTGGGACTCATTCCGTCGTTCTCACAGAGGCAAAAGTTGATTGCAATAACGACACCAAAGTCTGTTGGCAGTGGTGGAGCAACTGTTCTTTTTTATGTGGTGGGGCAATTGAATATATATGACTTAAAGAGTGCAAGGGTTGGATTTGGCATGGCTAGGCAAAAAAAACTAATTGCCGGCATTGAGAGCTGCATAATTGATTATTGGATGGTTAATGTACGTGGATTACAGTACCAAGGTCAAACAACACTAACGCGGGCATTTCTTTTAGTGAGACTAAGCGATGTCCAACTAGACAAGTGATATATCCAGCGGCGGAGGGAAGGGTAGCGGGTAGGGCTATGGCTCTAGACGTGGGTAACTTCTCCAATACCAACTTGGATGAAATGCAACGTGGGTTACTAAAAACTAGCTGTGTACTCGCATCTGGGTCCATAAACTTTCGAAGCAATCATTCGTTTTTCAACTATTCAAGTGGTTCATTTCAACTGCAGATTTTAATCCATATAGCGAACATGTTGTAGAGTAATGCAACAGCAACGTTTTTTTTTGTGTTTTCCTTAGAACGTTTTGGGTCACATACTCACATATAAAAAAATATAAAAAATAAGTGCATATACACAATATATATATATATATATATATTTGACTTTGCGTCACCTCTCATGTACCATCTCCGCTCCCCATTTGCATACCTGACGGAACTACGTGCTACCGTCGATGTCAGCTGACATCGACGGCTCGACCGTAAGCTGTAATGCCCAGATATTTATTACGTGCTCTAACACTGGTAAAAAAAATATTGATATCGGTAGCCCAGTAGCTATACGTCTTGCTTATAGGTCACTATTTAATATGCCATTCACGTAGTTCGTTAATTCAATAAGCAACAGCCCACGACAGCCCATAGGATAAACACCTTTTGTCTATTGCTCTTCAGTGCAGTCTAACCTAGCGACGCTTCATTTCCAATTTTCCATCAGCGTCTTCTCGATTCTCGCCTTGCGTCGCAGATAGCACCCACACGGTGACGAGCCGATGACGGCACCATGGCGACAGGCAAATTCTCCACTAAAGCTCGTATTTGTTCTTCATATCGCTAATGCATTGGTGAAGTGGTGTTTTTGGCAATGAAAATCATCCATTCTAAATTGCAGGTGTTTTATCTTTTCTGGATACATAGATTTTGCTTGCTATGTATTTAGATATAGCATATATCTATATAATTTATATATTTAAATTTATCAAAAATAGCCTATAATTTAGAAGGGAAGGAATATGAAGACAGTACATCATAATCAAATTGGTGAAGGCGATACTATACTAACATCCTACACGGATATCGGTGACAATATTTTCTAGCTTCACCCCTAGCATACCTTATTCCTCGTACTTTTTAAGCATAACTTCCGGATCCTTTTTCAAAGAGAAGAGAGTTCTGTTATTACTCAAACCGGAGCTGCAAACGCCCACACAGTAGAGTGTCGTCTCTGCTTAGCCAGTTGTGCAACCTCTTGTTCTACACCATTACTCTCTTCTTCTTGTGTGGATCGTTGTCTACTCCAGAGACCATCACCAGCTACTAATGCTTCATCAACAATGAACTTCAGTCATGACCACCGTTGCTCTTCGCGTTTCATCAGCCTGACCGCCAATGAACAATCTGTCTTCAGGATTCCTCGCGCGGAGCACCATTCCAATGCCACGCCAGCTTGAGTGTTTCGCCTTCCGCACACGCCAAGGCCTCCACTTCCTCCCCATCTCCTCTCTTGCACTAATAAAAAACGATTTGTAGGAACGTTCTATTTTTTTAGGTCGGCATAAAAGAGAACCCGCTTCTACAAATAGAGCGAAGTTATTGTAACAATTCATCCACCTCTGAAAATAGAATTTTAGGGGGTGGGTGATAGCGTTACCTAGAAATTTTAGAGGGCGGGTGATAGCGTTACCCGTTCCTGGAAATGATCACCATTTTTAGGGGCGGGTGACGCTATCACCGGCCTCTACAAATACATTTTTAGGGGTGGGTGACGCCATCACCCGCCCCTGGAAATGCCTTTATAGAGGTCGGTGATGGCATCACTCGCCCCTACAAATACTCTCACACAAAAAAATTCATAACCTTTTCATATAATCTCGGATTAAGTCAAACTTTATATCAAAATTGTAGAGGTATACGAGTATAGTGATAACTTCATTTAATAGTCTAAAAAATTATTATAAGTTCTCTAAGTAGCTATGAACTGTATAATATCTCATATAACTCATATAACTCAAGTCATACTTTGAGATTTCCACAATCTTAATCTTTATATACACTAAAATATGCTTGGTATAACTTTTTTTCAGTATCTATAGTTCACAATAACCATAGTTTAGAATTTTTACTTTTTTATTTATTTTACTATATTTAAAATTTAATTAAATTTTTGGAATAAAATAGAAAAATATTTTCACGGGCGAGTGATGGTGTCACCCGTTTCTATAAATCGATTTTAGTGTTAATACAAAAGAATAGCATACCTCATAAAGTCATAAGTGATTGTGTGGTGTGGTGGAGAGAAGGGTACGCGCGAAACTTGAGGTAAGCGGTTTGAACCCCGGTTTGCCCAAGTATGCATATTTCATCAAAAAATTATACGTTGGTAGTAGAGGGGCTTGTGGTGGTAGTGTTGGCTGGAATATTTTTTTATTTTGTTGTTTTTCGAGTTTTTTTTTAATTTTTTTTGTTTTCTAAAAATCGATTTGTCGGGACGGGTTAGGACATGACCTGCCCCTGTAAATGGGATTTTTAGGCAAGAGCACGTTATCCGTTCCTGCAAATAGTATTTGTAGCTGCGAGAAGTTGGGGTGGGTACCATACCCGCCTTTAGAAATACGTTTTTACCCGCCTCTAAAAATATTTTTTTATAGTGCTGGATCCTTTAGCAGCATACCAATAATTAGCAAATAAGAAGAATTTGCTTTTCACTAGCAAATATAAGCCATCCCAGAGTGCTGTTCCATTCAGCTAGCGTCCCGCTGCCCAAAGGTAGTGGCGTCACCGTGAGGAAGAATACACAAATGACGTGAATTTGGAACGGTTCTTTCTTGTTTTTCTGCGCCCCTCCCAGAGTCAGGCCTCTCACTCCTCTCCTCCTCGCTACTACTCTCATCAGCCGCTCAGCAACCGTTCTCCGCCCTTGTACCCCCAAAAGCCAAAACCCGATGGCCTCGGCTCCGCACGGCGATCAAGCGACGGCCGAGAACGGGGACGACGCCGCGGCCGCGGCCGCGGCGAAGCGGCCCCGCGCGCCGATCACGGAGGCCGAGATCCGCGCCGAGTTCGCGCACCACGATGGCGCCGTGGCCCGCGTCAACAACGGCTCCTTCGGCTGCTGGCCCGGCCACGGTCCTCGCGGCGCGCGCGCGGTGGCAGCGCCTGTTCCTCTCGCAGTCCGACGCGTTCTACTTCCACTCCCTCCAGCCGGGGCTCGCCCGCTCTCGCGCCGCGGTCGCCGCCGCCGTCGGGGCCGTCGACGCCTCCGAGGTCTCCCTCGTCGACAACGCCACCACGGCGGCGGCCATCGTCATGCAGCACGTGGCGTGGAGCTTCGCCGAGGGCGCCTTCGCGCGCGGCGACGCCGTGCTCATGCTCCACTACACCTACAGCTCCGTCAAGAAGTCCATCCACGCGTACGCCGCCCGCGAGGGCGCCACCGTCGTCGAGGTGCCGCTCCCGTTTCCCGTAGCGTCCCCGGCCGCCGTCGTCGCCGAGTTCCGCGCCGCGCTCGCGCGCGCCAGGGCCGGCGGGCGCGGCGTCCGCCTCGCTGTCATCGACCACATCACCTCCATGCCCAGCGTCCTCATCCCCGTGAAGGAGCTCGTCGCCATCTGCCGCGACGAGGGCGGTCGACAAGGTCTTCGTCAACGCCGCGCACGCCATCGGCCAGGTCCCCATCGACGTGCGCGACATCGGGGCCGACTTCTACACCAGCAACCTCCACAAGTGGTTCTTCTGCCCGTCCGCCGTCGCCTTCCTGCACATCCGCAAGGATGACCCCATAGCCGCGCAGCTCCACCACCCCGTCGTGTCCAGCGAGTACGGCAACGGGCTGCCCATGGAGAGCGCGTGGATCGGGGTGCGGGATTACAGTGGCCAGCTCGTTGTGCCTGACGCCGTTGACTTCATGAGCCGGTTCGAGGGAGGCATCGAGGGGATAAGCAGACGCAACCATGACAAGGTCATCAAGATCGGCATGATGCTCGCCGAGGCATGGGGAACGTTTCTTGGCTCGCCGCCGGAAATGTGCGGAAGCATGGCTATTATCGGCCTGCCAGGTTGCCTTGGTATTGACAGCGATGATGACGCGATGAGAGTGAGGGACATGTTGAGGAACGATTTCAAAGTCGAGGTGCCAATATTCAACAACTCGCGAGGTACTGAAGGACAGAAGATGGCAAAGGACGCGAACGGCGATCAAGTGACAGGGTATGTGAGAATCTCGCATCAGGTGTACAATGTCAGGGAGGAGTATGAGGTCCTCAGGGATGCGGTCAACAAGCTTGTTCGTGATGGTTTCTCCTGCAGCAAGCTGAGACCTTCTGGCAAGGTGCTATCTCACTGAAACTGTAGTTTTGCTTTTATCTTTGTTTATTCCCTTCAGTTTCTTTATGGATCATCGAATAGTTTCAGAAGTAATGCTGGCGACATGTTCTCTGCTGATTACTGGTGGTTGTATCCTCTAGCCTGGACTGAAACATGCTCTACCATGGTACATGTCCACTAACATCTATGTGCTACTGGTGTACCTGTACATTATTGGCGAATTCAGATGAAAAAAATGTACCGACAGCTTATAATTTTCAAGTTTTGCTCAACTTAGTTCATAGGGTGAGGACAATCTGTGGCAAGGCATGTCTTTTGCACTTCATCCTTGATTTTGTTGACAAGTATAGTACCGGCAGGGTTTTCTCGAGTGGATCCTTGATCTCAGAAGTGTAATTGGTAGTGTAGTTCATTTCTGTTAGCCACTTATTTGCTCGCATCACCGGTGCAAAGCATTCTACATAAACGTTGATTGATCTATGGACTAATGGACATGATAAGGTTTGAAGCCTTGAGCAATAATTGTCGGTCTTTAGGGATATGCTGCATCCAGAAGGTTATTAAGGGATGTTATAACACAACTAAATGCCAAATTATAATGTGGAAAATGCTGCTCAGCTATTTTTGTTACTCTCAGATTAACAGTGCCCCTGCCATCCATTTGTATACTGTGAGTGGAAGTCATACAATGCATTCTTTTTGGGTTTTTCTGCTTCTGATGGATGTCCTGGACTTCCACTAGTGATAATGGGTGCCCATTTTCTTATCAAAAGCATCTGAATGATGAAGCCTTGCTTATTTTAGCTCAATGATTGGACGGAGTGTTATGGCGTGCATGTTGTATCCCATTGGGAACCCATCTTGTCATTTACTCGAAATCCTGTTTAAGAAGCATTTCACTTGTATACTGAATTAGGTCATACTCCACTTGATATGATTATTAAGGATGTGCAAAGCCATTCTTTACATGCTTGAGAACTTTTATCTTTTCAGTAGTGCTTTTCAGTATCGGATGCACACGGTTTCCCTCTTTTGCAGGTTGCTTGCTCTGCTTTGGATATCGGCGAAAGGTGATATACCGCTGCAAAGACCCATGCTCCTATAAAGGCCTTTAGCTACATTCCATACGAATCACATTTCAGATTGTTGGTCTTCAGATCTCGTGTTCTACCCAAGTTAGATAATAGATATATTATTTAAAATTATTTCACTCTACACAACTTAACCTGTGACAATGCGGTATATAACTCTTAGAAAAAGTACACTTCATCATGTAATCAAACTTGGCCTAGTGACTCTTATCCCGAACCAGAGAAAACTAGTTGTTTAGTCATTAAACCTGTGTGTAATTTGTTCCACTGATGCCATTGAGTGGTTTTGCTGCTCTGCATGGTGCTGATGTGATGTGGAATGCATGCTAACATGTTAAACCGGTCTACAATTAAGCTAAGCATGAAGTGGTGTTGTTTTATACATAATATTTTCAGTTAAACTCTGGTTTGCTCAAGCTAGCATGTTAAACTGTTAGCACGAACACCATTTTGCAGGTTCAGAAATACAGAGTTCCCATTCCAAGGAGTTGAGCTCTCTACAAATTTATACGGTGAAGCAGTAAGACTGAAACTGCATTATTTGCTTGGAAGACATGCATCTTTTGGTTGGAGGTCTATGAACCGGTTAGCGCTGGGTATGTTTTTTGACTGGTTCTTTTTTATTCGAAATATTTTATATGTTCTCCTCCAATATGTGATCCGAACTCCAACGTTCAGTATATAGCTGATTCTCAACATTATTCTTGTTACAGGTAGCAAGAAATATGGCATTCCGATCAAGATCAATGAATATGTCTGTTTCTCGATCAAGATCATCTTTGCAGCTCCGTTTTCCCATGCCCTTACTCTTTGTCATTAAGGTTATATCGATTTACCAGCAGTAAGTCTGAGCTTCTTCTCTTCTCAGTATGAGTCATTGATCCTTCTTATTTTCGATTTTCTGTTTTGAATGCCAAGTGATATACATGTATAAATGATATATACTAATTATCTATGCTTCCCTTTCATGCTGATGAGTGATGATGACCACAGTTGATCTATTATATTTGTCATATGAAAATTAAACAAGCTTCCGGAAGCCAAATTGCATTCTTTTCGCGTTGGCTGGTCAAACAATGTAGATTACTCCACCAACTCGTATGTTGGTCATATACGTGACTTGGTCTTATTTCTAGACCAGGGATCTTTTGTACAGCCTGATCCTAATATAGTTTCATAACGATAGCTTAATTTTTCATCTTTTTTAAAAAAACTTTTTGTTAAACACATTACAGACATAGACATTCATATACACGCACGCACACTCATCCTTATGAATACATGCGTATTTAATTCTACTCTCGTGAGCCCGACAGATCTAGGCAGATATTGAGATTGATGAAAGATTGAGGAAGCTCGCCATAAATATCTCACTGTCGATTCCCCATTTTATGGAAGCAAGCGTGCAAAGATAACTAGAACCTTTAGTTACTTTTTTGTGTTGATGCACCGCTGCGTTATTGTTTGTCAGGTAAGCATGCAACAACAGTGCATTGTCATAACACACTATTTGCTATTTTCCTTATCAAAGAACATAAATTTGGTGGCGAAGATGGAACGCTGATTGTTGGGCCTTTGGCCTACACATGTTCGTTCTTCTTTTTTTCTCTATTTTGTTACTTTGAGCATGCATTTTTTTAACAATAGCACTGACAAGAAATGTGGATATTGCTGTCAAAACAAGGGCATGGACTGAAATTCGTAGATGAGGAGGGTGTCTTCTTTCCATTTACATTTTTTGATGCAAGACTTTTGTTGCCTGTTGGATTAGTTATATATATGACTATCATGCCAAAGCTTTCAGGATAGCTGCTTGTTGGGCGCCAAGCTCAGGGTTGGGCCAACAAAGCCTATCATCGGAAGAACTATCTATAGAATTACTTTTTACAAGTTAATATCAAAATATTGTGTTACAAAAAAGTAAAAAAATATTCTGTTGTTTTTCCCAGATAGAATTTATCTATTGTTTGTTGCTAATTTTGTGACATGTCCATCGAAATTGATGTTTTTTCAGTGTCATAAACTTTCTACAATTCTTTATGGACATTTGCACCATCTTTTGAGGACTCACAGAGCATAATAGCATCTTCAAAGAGATGTAAGCTTTGCATATGTTTCATGTCGGCCACATGCAACACAAGTTTTGTCGTTTGTACCACTAGAAATTTTTGAAATAGGCAGTATTATATTAATTATATTTAACTGATCCTTACAAAGGAATGGAAGGGCAGCCTCTGAGGGCCTGTTTGGATCCGGACGACTAAACTTTAGTCCCATCAATTGGATATTTGGACATCAATTAGAAGTATTAAATGTAGGCTAATTATAAAACTAATTGCATAAATGGAGAGTAATTCATGAGAGGAATATATTAAGTCTAATTAATCCATCATTAACACATATTTACTATAGCATAATATATTGTCAAATCATGAACTAATTAAGCTTAATAAATTCTTCTCACCAATTAATCTTTATTTATGCAATTAATTTTGTAAGTAGTCTATATTTAATACTTATAATTGGTGTTCAAACATCCGGTGTGACAGGGAAGGTATCAAACACACCCCTGGTTCAAAGAGAACTGGTCCGCTAGCCTTGCCAATCCACGAGCTTATTTACCTCATTGCAACTTCCACGCACAATATCTCAGATATTTGGTGCACCTGAAAACGAGTTTTTTTGGCCGCATCGAGTTCGTTCCTACGTACAAGAGGCACAATATCTCAGATGTTTGAGTCACAAGCAATGAATATCGTGTTCTACACGAACTTTACATGCGCAAACGCCGCGCAACGCTTGCACACTGCACCTGCACTGCAAAAGATCTTCCGCCGGGTCACACTGCTTGCCCTTCAAATATCTCTAACGCAGCGACGTGTACCACAACGAGTGGCCGAGAGGCGATAAGAAACGAGTGCACGCGAAAGGGCTACCCTTTGACGAGCAAAGCTATATATAAACCTCATCACAAACCTCCAACGCAACGCCTCGTACAGTTCATCGAGTAAAGCCACATCAGATCACACAATCTAGCTGCAAAAATGGCGTCGACGGTGGCGAGCCTCTCTACCCCGGCAACCTTCGCAGCCGTAGACGTGGTCCCGAGGAGGAAGGTCGCCGGCCGCGTCTGGTTCCCCACTGCGCGCCGCGGCGGCTTCGCGGTGAGGTCGAGCGGGCCGTCGACGCCGCCGGGGATCTCCGACAAGGTGTCGGAGAGCATCAAGAAGGCGGAGGAGTCGTGCGCGGACGAGAAGGTCTCCGGAGAGTGCGCGGCGGCATGGGACGAGGTGGAGGAGCTCAGCGCGGCGGCAAGCCACGCCCGGGACAAGCTCAAGGAGAACAGCGACCCGCTCGAGAACTACTGCAAGGAGAACCCCGAGACCGACGAGTGCCGCATCTACGACAATTAGAGCTGGCCTTTATAGATGTGTGTATCAGCAATCAAAGATGCCGTCGCGTGGTTCGCCGAAGCGCACATACGGGATGCTCCACTTCAACCTACATCACTGATTCACCTCCATACCCTTTACATGTCATGCATTGTAGAGACATGGAGCGTCTGAAGCGGTTGAGATACTATATGGGATTGTCCTTGTCCGAATGACATTCAATATCTGATCCGTATTCGGCGAATACCCGAATCCGGATACTTTATTAGGATATATGATATGTGTATAGAAGGGATGTCTAAGAAAAAATAAATATCTCTATTGATCATATATATCCATCCGGTTCATTTTTCATCTCTCCCACAAAGCTCTACAATTTAATATTTTTTTCACATTTTCTACATATCCTTTGCCTGGATTTGATGATTTCTTCTTTCGAGGGGAAAAACCGCGTGGTGAGGTTAGCAGCTCCATGTGTGCAATGCCTGCACATCAAAATCACACACGCACATAAGTTCTTGATTTTCATCCGCCTGGCTATTAGTGATTTAGCATGGGCCATGTTTTTTATGGGTGAACTGAACAGTTTGCCTAATCACCTACTCATTGTGAATCATTTCCTAATTCTGAAGTCCCTTAACAAAGCTATCAGTTCTTGACCTACGCAAGAACCAAAGAATCTCTTGCTGCTAGTTACTACGTACAACACATGGAGCAGTAAGCTATTTTTCAATTTCCTTGCAGCAACCAGCTGCAACATTTTGAAAAAAAAAACTCTCTCCATCTGTGCCTTCAGTTGGGGTTGCGGCATACGAAAAGACCCTCATGCCTTCCTCGGCTCCTCGCCGAGTCGCCCCCTTGCCGCTTTTTTGAAAAGGACCGAACAGTCCTGCACGGACAACTCAAGCATGGTGACCGAAGCCGTGATGGTAACATGTAATACGACGCCCTCGCGGTACCTACACGGCACAGGCGGCACAACGGGTGGACTTGGTGCGAGACAAGATATGGGTGCAGGCTGTGTGACCTCATGTATAACATGTTTGAAAAGGTAGTAAATATGTACAGTAGAAAAAATGTTTTGGTAGAATTTTGTCCACTACTAAAAAATGATTTGCAGGAACATCCCGTTCTTTTAGGGACGGGTCAAACATAACCGGCTCCTACAGATGAAGCGTGGTTACTGTAGCATCCGACCCGCCCCAAAAAATACATTTGTAGGGGCGAGTGAAGGCGTCACTCGCCCCTAGAATGTCACCATTTTCAGGAACGGATGATGGTATCACCCGTCTTTAGAAATGATATTTTTAAGGGGGGTGGGTGACGCCATCACCCGTTCACCCCTAAAAAATGTGCTTTTTTAGGGGCGGGTGATGGCATGACCCGCCCCTACAAAAGATTTCATATGATTTCGGATGAAGTTAAACTTTATATAAAAAGTTGTAGAGGTTGACATGATCTAAAACTTTTGTAGTTGATAACTCTTTCATTTAAGGTCATTTAATAGTCCAAACATTATTATAAGTTTTCATATGGCTTTGACCATATAGTATCTCATACAACTCAATTCATACTTTGAGGTTTTCACAATCTTAATCTTTATATACAATGAAATATACCCAGTATATTTTTTTATCTATAATTTATAATAACCATAGTGCACGAGTTTTATTTTTTTTATTTGTTTTGCTATATGTAAAGATTTAAATGAATTTTTGGAATAAAATAAAAATATATTTTTAGGGGCGAGTGGTGGCGTCACCCAACCCTAGAAATCAATTTCAGAGTTAATATAAAAGAATAGCATATCCCATAGAGTCACAAGTTCAAATCCCGGTTTACGCAAGTGTGCATATTTCGTCAAAAAAATTGTACGTCGGTAGTAGAGAGGGTGGTGGCTGGTTGGCGGGGATATTTTTTTCTTTTTATTTTGCTGTTTTCGATTTTTTCCGATTTTTTTCATATTCTGGACATTGATTTGTAGAGGCGGCTGACGTCGTGACCCGCCCCTAGAAATCGATTTTCAGAGACGGGCGCGTTATCCGCCCCTACGAATAACTATTTTTAGCTGCGAGAAACAGGAACGGGTACCGCACCCGCCTCTAAAGATACGATTTTACCCACCCTAAAACCCTTTTTGTAGTAATGGCAAATGGTGATTTCGTCAATCTTAAGGTATACCGACCGATTTAGTTTTTTGAAGATACTCATAGGGTTAGAGTTGTGCATTGGTATTCATATAAGTAAGTGTACACACGCCTATACGAGCGTCTACATTTATACTATGTTTTGCCAAAAATTATTTTGGTTGACAACATTTCAAGTGCACCGGCAATTCACTTCCATGTAGAACCATATACCCACGAGCTTAACCGAATAGCGGTGCTTCTCTTCAGTCACTAATTCTAAACATTGAGCCACCAAATATTGCCTCCATATCAATTGCGATTGTTGCACAGCTCAAAAAGAGAATGATTTGATTGTTGTATGAGCCCATCACGCGTGTTAAAGCCTCACCAGTTGTATTTAGGCCTAAATTCTATATTATTTTCGGGCCAAAAAATATTGCCCCAAAGGTTCCATCACAAAGGACAGAACACATCAACTACTTTTGAATAATAATATGCTCCATATTAATGAGCAAAATAAAAATCTGATTTGTACCGCTCAAATGAAAGAAAGTGAAGGAAAAAGTGTAAGCAACGATCCCGATTGCAAAAAAGAATTTAAACCTTCTAAAAAATGAATGTAATAAAGATTTATATTATATAGTATTTTTCCAGTTTACCAATCTATCTATAGTATCTATACAGTTCACTTCATACCCACTAACTATATTTAGTGTTCAAAAGCATATACCAATTGCAAAGGCCATGCTCCTGTAAAAGGCCTTTAGCTACATCCCATATGAATCACCTTTACTCCATAATAAGATTATCTTTTTTTCGTTTCTTCACTCACAAGTGGAGTTTTAAGTTCAAACTCTGTAGGGCGATACCAAACATCATAAACATATATTAAAATATATTTTCATTATTATTTTGATAGGCTAAGACCTCTAATAAGAAAATAATCCTTGGATATGTAATTATAAAAAAATAAAAAAGTGCAAAATAGTTAACTTAAATTATGATGCTCACTATTATCCTACAAAAATTTAGATTGAAATTTGCAAGAAAAAAAAAGACCAATCTTATGAAGGGGCAAGCTGAACTAACTAATATAGTTGTAGTGGTAAATTGGACAAGAAAAGATAGTTTAGAGGGTTATCTAGACTTAGGTTATATACTTGAGAGAGTAGTTTGAACTTTTTGCTTCAGAATTTAGAATATAGCTGATTCTCAAAATTATTCTTGGTACACAAGAAACAAAAGTGTGCCCTATCAAGATGAACTTACCTGTTTGTTTTCCTGTTTCTAAAGATTATCTTTGCAGCTGCATTATCCCATGCCCTTACTTTGTTCTATCTTTTAGGTGGGCATTTGCTAAGGCTTGGCAGATCAGTTACTAGCAGTAAGGCAGAACTTCTCTTCTCAATACACGTCATTCCCAAACTGGTGGTTGATCATCCATGTCGATTGTTCCACTAACTGGTATGTTGGTCGTATACGTGACTTGCTCTATTTTCTAGATCGAGCCCCTTCTGCACCCCCTTATCCCACCTTTACAAATATTTTACTGAAACTAAAATCTCACATTGGCAGCCTTGGTCGATTCCTCAGGTCTTAGCAGAAACCATGCATGTATGATGTATGCAACGGACAACTAAACATTTAGTTCCCATGCTAAACTACTGCTTTATTGTTTGTCAGGTAAGCATACCACAATCCATAAGGGTGCCAGTCTGTCAATTTGTCATAGAACCACTTGACGTTCTCATTATTGAGTAACTTAAATTTGTTGATCAAGATCGGAATGCAGATTGTCGGGTTATTTCTGTGGCAGACCTAGAAATTTTCTAGAGTCTGGACCAACTTAGCAATTAATAACAAGTTGACACAATGTATCAACTACTAACACGATCAAAGTTGATAGCCTCTCGGTAGTTTTGAAACTAAAATCGTGTTTAGTACACATGAATATGCTATAGATTAATAAAAAAGAGATGTTACAACAATTGCCTCACTATGACGCTGAAATAAATTGAGCCTTAACAATTTGCTGCAGTATAGCTTCAAATGAGATATTATAAAGGATACGAGACAACATTGTGTGCTTTAATATTATAACTTCTAAAACCGTCAAAAAGTGGCTCCTGCTCAACGTTATAAAACATCAAGCTATCCGAGGTCTGTGCCCCTAATGAGATTCGATAAAATCAGTGATCAATTTGTTGGAGACTAGATGCTGCAGTTTGTAGACCTGCGGCGGTACCTACACTTTACTACACATCACGTAAGGTTGATTATTTATAATTTTTTTGTCAGATGTAAGGTTCGATCCTGCATGTAAAGATGCAGCTCACTGCTCACATGCACATATTCCAAGTCACAACGTAGTAAAGTGTATAAATTTTTCAAAAAGAACCTCTAGTTAGTAATAATATTGTCTTAAGCCGTCCGTGAGGACATTTTGGTGCAGATCTAAGAGACTTGAGTAAACTATAAAAGTGAAATCTTTGCAATTCAAAACGTACACTTTTTTATTTTTGTCTCCGAGATGAGAATTTGACCATAACTTCTCTACTTAGTATTGAACCAACTTCATTAGTTGTGGTCCATTAGAAGTGATCAGTTTGGACCAAATTCACCGTGCTATGACATCTTTGTCTTAAATAAATATTCCATCTAAAAATCGGTGTTCCAAATAAAAGTCACGATGAATCCTGAGTAACTTGACCGATTCCTTTTGTCCTAAATAAATACTATATACTCCAGTACTCCACCTATAAATTGGTGGTGCAAAGAAACTCGGGTTTTGCTTCTTCCCTCCACAACTTTGCTGGACGGGTGGGCCACAGAGTACAAGCTTGGCGATGGCAAACGTGCCGACCTCCCAGAAAAGAAAAGGAACCGGCCAACCAGGGCCTTCCAACCCGGCGGCCACAGACATCCTCTCACCTCCCCCGCCCACAGCGGATCCAACAATCCGATGACGCACGCAATGACGCTAATTCCGGGCAGCCGGGCAGCGGGGACGGTCTCCTGATACGACCCGGCTGTCACAGTCTGATAGCCAATGGCCTTCCGACACGTGCTCTTCATCTGACCCGTCCGAGTCGAACCGCCTCATCTCCACCGTTCGCTTCCCGCAACCGGGCGATAAATACCTAGCTCCCCTCCAATTATTCCCTAACCAACAAACCCCATGGCCGGGCAGGCGCGTCCCCCCTCCTGCACGCAACCTCCCCCCCCTCCTCCAGATCTAGAGTTCGCCGTGCCCCCGTGCTCGTTCCCCACACGTCAACTCGAGATCCAGATCTCGCGAGAGCTCCTTCACTTTGATGTTTTCGAATCCCTTGCCCCCTTCGCGGAACGGTGGGTTGCTTTGTTTCGATTTGTTCGGAAAAATCCGTTTGTTTTCTGATCCGCAGGCTCAGGTCTGACCGTTGGATCGAGCGTGCTGCCGGGTGAATCGGGTTGCGGCAGCCTGGATCTTGATCTGCGCACGGAGGCTACGGATCCGCGTTCATGGCGATCTGGAATCTGTACCGGTTAGTATTTCCCCCCTTGATTCTTGTGGTTTCCTATTGGGGTTGGGGGTCATCTCGCCGTCGCATGTGCTGATCTGCCGCGTTTCGTTGTTTCGGCTTGCAGATGTGGCGGACCGCGGCGTGATCGGGTTGTTCCGTTCGAGGTTGGCTGGAGGCGGCGGCGGAGTTGACGGGGCGTGGCTGGCCGGCAAGATCTCTTCCTATGCTCCACCGCGCGGGATCTCTCTATGCTGATAATTATTGGATGGATTTCGATAATTATTAGTAGATCCAAGAGATGTGAGCCGTGCCGCCTTGAAGAGGCGAGGTAAGGTGAAGCATGTAAGAGTCGTCGTTGAGTCGGCGTGCGTTGAGGGCACAAAAAAAAGAAAAAAAGATGTGACCTGAGAGAGGCCTTTGCCATGACGGGTGCGCTCGCATGGCAGGCCACGGTAATAAAAAAGATATTCTTGTGTCCCTGGGAGGAGATCGCACGGGGGTTGATTTTTTTGGCCCCGGGTTCTCCTCCCCCCCTTGGTGTCCCTGTGTCGTTGCTTTCCGTTCTCCACTGCTCCTCTGCGCTACGGAACTCGTGCATCATCTATCTCGGCGCCGCTGCAAAAATCTGGAGCTACAGCGAAACTCCCAAGGTACAACCGGTAATTTAGCCTGCAATTTCCTTTACGTTCTTTTATTCTACGCAACGCTTGCATTATGTCATCTCGCGTACTAGCGGATTAATTAATGGTCCTTAAAACACCATGAATAAGCATCTCATACACTTTACCCATACCAGTTGTCAAGAAAAGAAATTCCAATGGCTCCCCGGACCCCAAAGAACACTTGCTCCCAAATTTTCACGAAACCAGTAAATCAATCTTCAGATGCGCCCACAAATTTTGATCGCAACTACGGTTTGGTTCTGTTAATCTGGTTAAAAACCTCGAATCACTAGGATGATGACACATTGCACAATGGATCTGTATTTCTGTTCCACTGAATTTATGTTACACAATCACGTTTGGCCTAATTGCTGTGACTTAATAGCTCGTGATATGAATTTTTGTTGGATCTGTTATCAACGATCAACTCCAAATTTGTGTACTTTGTCTATGTATTGCATATGTATTTTAGTATTGTATATATATATATACACACACAATGATTTGGAACACTTTAACTTTTTAGTCTGTTGCTTAGCATGTTTGTTAAGCAATAGCAACTGTAGGGCTTGTAGAGGGTTTCAGAGTAGACGTATGATGATGGATTCTACTATTGGTCTTGTTATCTTGTTTATTAAGCTATCAATTGTTGGGTTTGTAGAGGGTTTCAAAATTGCGGTATGCTCTATTTTAAAATGCTTATAAGTACCTCCGGAAAAAAGAGGACTGTTCATGGCCGTGGTGATGGATCTGATGGAGCTTTGCACGAGCTGAAGATTTTGGCAATATAAACCTGATGGAGCTTTGCACGAGCTGAAGATTTTTGCATTATGAACAATCCGGTTTTTTGCTTTGCCTGGTGGTGCTAAGTGTGCCCCAAACCCAGAACCAGGTGTTTGTTCCTGTACTTGAATCTAAATCTTATTGCTGGTGCTTGTACAATTACTCCATTTATTCAGGCAGTTTAATCTAGAAGTTGGGGACACTGGTTTCCTGGAGATTATTTCAATTGACGAGGGTTGTAACAAACTTCTGTTCAGTTTGATGGTGATTTGGTGAGCAGTGGATGTGGACTTATCTGAGCAATTGAAGGTGGATTGGGAAGTCGGCGACATGATTAAGGTAAAATTGGCCCGGGTTCTGTAAAGTTAAAATGGTAACCTTCGCTTGTAAACTTATGTTGAATTGCACCATGCAGTTGGAAGTCGCGAGATTTCAGTCGTTTCGTTGCTTCACTAGGAGTTGCAATTGTTCCCTAGGCATATACCCTCTGCACTGCTGCCGGCAGGAGCAGTAGTAGAGGTGACAAAAGGAAAGCTGGGGACTGCTTTTTTTTTTGGCACTTCGTCGGGGGTGTTTATTTTTTGTTGCAATTTGCCGTTGATATTTTCGATACGTAAGCTGCGCGAGAGTACACGCGGAATAATAATAGTGGAGGAAAACATAATTAAAGATGGAATAGTTAATGCTTTTATCTTTTTTTCTAGCCGAGTGGAATTGCTTGCGCACTAAAAATATGATTTTGGTTGAACTAATTTCAACAGATCTCCAATAATAAATAATTTCAAATGTGGGTGCAAGCTTCTGCGAACTGTATTTGTAGGCAACAAGATTCCAAACTACATTTGAAAAGGTAGTGTTGGGATGCTGTGTTTTGAAAGGTTTTCACAAATTAATCGACTGTTGAGAGGACTTCCGTCACCATAACTCCATGTATATGAAATGTGGATCTTTCCTCAGCACGGTGAGGTCCTCCATTGACTGTCAGGCAAGGCATGCGGTCAAGGATGGAAGGTGGTTCAAATCCACCAAGATTCCCTAGTTGTAATATCTTTGCTCCCTGTAGCTTGGGGCTATTTGGATCCGGGTGCCGTCACATCGGAGGTTAGGAGTGCTAAATGTGGACTAGTTTTAACTAATTGAAGATTACCTCGCGAGATGATACGCTGATGATGAATTAATTAGGTAATTAGATAACTAAATGTGGTTTTAATTTGCTGTTTGCTCTCCCTGTGTTTTGAACTTAAGAATAAGCTAATTGACTATAACAAATCAGCTTTATTTATCATGAGCATTGTGTTTCATAATTTTATATGTTCCTTTTAGCAGAGCTGACCCTTCATTCTCCTACGTAACTTTTTCAGTCTTCCTATGCAATTTTTTTATTTAATTTGAGGCTTTTTTGATTCCATGGAAGGATGATTTTAAAATTAATTTATTCTTCTAAACTGCTTTGTAGGTAAAAGGAAAAAAAATCAAAGTGGAAGCTCAGGGTAAGAACGGTGAACAGAGTTGTGACAAATAAGTAACAGAATATGGATTAGAAAATATCAGAGCGGGGTAGAAAGTGTCTTCCGGTCCATTGGAGTCTAGGAGTACTCCTACAGTATTCTTTCTGTTTCAAAATGTAGTCGTTTTGAGATTTTTAAATCTTTGTATTTGCTATATATCTAGATATAATATATATCTAGATGCATAATAAAATCTATAAATTTAGAAAAGTTAAAACAACCTACATTTTGAAACGGATGAAGTATAACATATGAGAACCATAAAGCATATAAAGCTTATGAATAATAAAGGTGTATATCTGCAATGAAATTAACCACAATGGCTCTAACATGAAACTAAGTCTAGCGCTCGATCCAGAGGCGAAGTGGGGTCGCCGAACGAGTAGAGCCAGCTTCGCCTCTAGCTTGATCACGAAGCGTGGGGAGGACGACGGCATCAACGAGGCGGTTGGAGTGAACACCACATATTCTATGGGAGAACTTGGCTTTAATCAAGAGCTTGCGGAGGTGGGACGCACGGTCGAAGAGGAGGTCATCACAATTACCAGCTGTGGTGCCGTAATGCAGTGCAGGACTCTGCTTCGCCACTCTGCAGGTCTCTTGGGAAATCTTGCTTGAATCAAGGGCTTGCGGAGGTGGGAGGCACGACCGAAGAGGAGGCCATCGCAATCGCCAGCAGCGTCAACACCGCGGTGCAGGAGGCAAAAATTCGGTTCCTCCATATTTCTAATGTTACCATGCTTTGGAACATAGAAAATCAGTTTGGAATTCTAGAGGAAAGGTATAAAATATTTACTTTCTAGAGGAAAGGTATAATACATTTACTTTGGCATGAAAAAAATTGAGGTTGAGAATGGCTCTTGCTCACGCATCTCATGCTTACCTCGGTCTCAAGTTCACTTGAGATTCTGCAATCACCAATATCGAAGTCATATCACACTATTGGTTTTACATTAATTTAGGAGTGCTAGGTGCTCCCTTGAGTAAATCATGACAAATTAAGTTAATCTCCACAGGTTGCAAATGAAAAATTAATTATGACCAGATTTTGATATTAAGATGACTTTAAAATAAGGAAGATGTTAACTACATAGTAATAGATCCATCAAGAGCTACAATTTTAATATAATTTTTTCTCTATTTGCCATCATATGCAAAAGTCATGAATTTTCAAAAATAAAACTACAAATTGTATTATTAGTGAAAGTTATGCTAGAATAGATCTGACTTTATAAATAAGCAACTGTCACAGTCTGTTGCTATATAGAACCGACTGTCATAATGGCATTTACAAGTCAGTGCATGCATGGACCGGCGGTTTTGCATAGTTGTAGAAGCCCTTAGACTTTTATACTTGTTCTTAAATTGCAACCGAGTGTGTTCTAAATTCAACATGGCACTTAAACAAAAATGGACTATTTTTTTGTACCGGCTAATTCTATACTAGTGGGAGAGTGCACACCTTTTTATACCAATGGATGAATGGAATCTTAAAAAGTTCCATCGCTTGCGTAAACTTGAAAAAAAAAGGTCTTCTGTGACCTACAAAATTCTCATCATTTTTGTACAGCTCACAGTCACTGTATTTCTCAGACTTTTTACCACGTACTATGCATTTTTGGAATTTTTAGTAAAAAATTGAGGACTGATAGGTATACAAATTCAAAGTGGTTGCACGCTCACAGCGTGAGTTTGCCTCTTCCCGTTGTGATCATCTCCCTGTGTTATGAACGAGAGATGTGAGGGGACAATTGTGTGAGTTGTGACCTGGTCAATATTTGGCAGGGATAGAGTTCAGTTTTAGCTATGGCCTATGGTGGAAGCTGTTGAAAAAACAAAACCAACCTATGGAGATGTGAGGCTGCTTGTTGGAGTAGTACAAGTGTAGAATACCCACTAATCCAGCGGCCCGGCGGTTGCAACTTGCAGTAACCAAAGGTGCCATCTTCATCTGGTCCAACCCACCGAATCCGCTCTCACAAAGTCAAAACTGCTCCGCCGTCTCATCTGCTTCGATCAAACATGCCGGTTGATGTCAACGCTCCTTGGTACCAGCACAATTCTTTGCCCAGCTCCATCTGTTGCCATCGACCACGGACGCAGGAGAGGGAGATACATGGAGGCATAGAGGGCGCGCGAAAGAGAGATCTCATTGGCAACGCTGCGCTGGTCTTCGTCAGGCTCTGCGGACTTTCGGAGAACCGGACGCCGGTGATCGCCGGAGCACGGCGAGGGTGAGATCCGGTGGTCGTAACCTGGCGGCGTCGCCTTCCTACCGCCGCGCCGTCGATGAGGTTCGCTCTGCTTCGTTCCTCGATTTTCGCCTGTGGGTTCCGTGATTCCATGGCGACGGAGAAGCGTCCTCGCGCTGCTATCCCGCGAAGTCATCCTCCCCGTTGGTCCACCTGCGGTAATCGACTTCGGAGTACGGACGGCTTTGATCCACCCTCCCTCCGTCGAGTAGGCCTTCAGAGTTCAGAGGCATCCCCTGCCGCGTTCATCCTTACCGTCAACAATAGTTCAGGCCAGTTCAAATATGCTTACGAATTACTTTAGGCCATTTTGTAATACTTGTTCACAAATATCAATCTACATGGTATTCAGAAAATATAGTTCAGAGTCAATGGCCGATTTTGACGCCTTTTAGTATTTGTGCTATTAATTTCCGTGGTAGCATTTCTTTTCACGTCAAAATAAGCATATTTCTTTGGGCCAGACCTTGGAAGTTGCAGCCTCTACAACTTTAAGCAGGCTGCCATGAAATTTCTGCTTCCGCAAAAGCCATTTTTCAGCATTTCAGCTCAGCCTTTTCAGCCATATGGTTAATCATTTCAGTGTTATATAGTTCAACTGATTGAATTTGGCCTTTTTCTTAAGCTGTACTGATTTCTAGTAATGAGGTGATGATAAATAAATTTGAATAACAAGACTGAACATTTCCTGAACTGCTCTTTCCTTCCTGAGCAGGGCCCTGTCATTAGTTTCTTGCAGGCTAAAGGAGCACTGCCATACAAAATGCAAAACAAGAGCAAGAACATCAGAGGTAATTTCATAATCATCATCTATTTGTTTCTATGTTCGAAGCTACATATACATATCTTTAAATGAAAAATTTATCTTAAGGACCAACTTGTTGCATTTACATTTGGTCCTTGCTATTCGTAACATTTTCCCGCTTTGGTATAACCAATTATGTATGTCATCAATAGGGGAACAGAGGCTAGCACCTAACTTGCTACACAGGTTGTGCCAGCGCTGCTCATATATGCTTTAGCAGACGTTTGCAGGAACTCATACTACCACCCGCTATGAAGAGGCTGCCGAGTGAAGGGCGACGAGGGACGCGTATGCGCCGTCCTTGATATTTATCAAGGCATCGTGCTTTCCCTTCTCGATGATCACCCCATTTCTTACGACTGCGATTAAATCCGCATTTTGTATTGTTGATAGACGGTGCGCGACGATCACCGTTGTCCGGTTCACCATCACCCTGTCCAGCGCATCCTGGACGACCCGCTCGGATTCAGCATCCAGTGCGCTGGTCGCTTCGTCCAGCAGCAGGATCCTAGGGTCCTTGACGATAGCGCGGGCGATTGCCACACGCTGCTTCTGCCCTCCTGACAACTGAGCTCCACGCTCTCCAACCATTGTGTCGTACCCCTACATTTTTCAGGTAAAAAGCACTTCTCTCAGCAACAGTTTTTGGTGCTTAATTGATTGCATACAAAAGCCACATTAAAATTTCTTGACAAAATCGGATGAAAGAAACTAACCTGGAGCGCTGAACTGATAAATTTGTGAGCATTTGCCAATTCTGCAGCAGCTATGATCTCAGATTCTGTTGCTTGTCCATCTTTTCCATAGGCAATGTTTGCCCTTATCGTGTCATTAAACAAAGCTGGTTCTTGACTGACCAGGCCCATTTGTTGCCTTAGCCACCTTAGCTGAAACTTCTGTATGTCCACGCCATCTAGTAGTATATGGCCTACATCTGGGTCATAGAATCTTTGAAGCAATGAAATTGCTGTCGATTTGCCACTACCACTCTCTCCGACAAGCGCAACAGTCTGAAAACAAACACTAGAATTGTTATGTTCTGGTAACAATAAACAATGTTAATTCATACAGGATTTAAATGTTAGAAGGTCACTTGCCTTTCCAGCATGAATTGTCAAGCAGAGGTCCCGGAAAATCTGAACATCTGGCCTTGTAGAATATTTGAAGCTAACATGCTGGAATTCGATATTTCCTCGCAGTGTCTCAACAGTCACTCCTGCATCCTCACTTGGGTCTATCCTCGACTTTCGATCTACAATTGCAAATATAGAAGATGCAGCTGATTTTGCTTTGGAAGAATCCGATGTAAGGGTACTTGATTGTGACACTCCAATAGCTGCCATTGCGAGAGCAAGAAAAACCTGCATATATGTGGCCAAATTATTAGAGCTCTTCATTGGAAACCTACGCGATACTCACTCCTAATCACCTTCTCTTTAGAAAAAAAACATAATCCAAATCATGTTGCTTTGATTTCACATTTATGTAGTCCTGTAAAACATTTCTTTCTTCCTTAATATGAAAGCCAGCTGAAGTTAACATTTTCTCAGTACTACATAGAATACTTACCCTGAAAACTTTAGGGAAGGTTGTCTTCCTGTCCTCAACAAGCCGAGCACCAGCATAAAAGCTAGCTGCATATACCCCGAATAGCAAGAAAAAGGAAACACCAAAACCGATTCCACTTATAATCCCTGTCCTGATTCCTGTTCTTAGGGGGCCTTCGCATTTCTTCTTGTACAAATCCATGACCTTCTCTTCAGCTGAAAATGAGGCTACTGTTCTTATGCTGCTTACTGCATCATTAGCCACTTGGCTTGCCTCCTCATACATCATCTGCATTCACAAATAACTAAATGAATTTTGATGCAAGACACAATAAACCTAAGGCATAGACAGTTCAGTATTAGAGAACAAACCTTGGCATCTGCACTGAAACCCTGAATAAACTTCATCTGGATCCATCCATTTAGGCCAATAAGTGGTATTAAAGCTAATATGATGAGAGATAGTTCCCAGTTTGATACAAAAGCAATTACCAAACCAGCAACTAATGTTGAGGAGTTTTGCACAACCAATTGAAGCGCATCTCCCACAAGTCCTCTAACTTTAGCTGCATCAGCTGACAGCCTTGCACCAATTGCTCCACTTGAGTTTTCTGGGTGATCAAACCATTCAATCTCCATATTTACCACCTTCTCAAATGTCATCAGTCGGATCCTTTTAATCAACCTACACCCAGCTACAGAGAAAAGGTACGAGCTCAAAGGGAGTGACAAGAAGTACACTGCACCAAACACCAAGAACATGGAAGACCAGAACTGTGAATCCTTCCTTAGTAGATGTGGAGGCTCATAGAATGCTTTGATCACATTTGACAGGAGTATCGCAAAGATTGGGAAGATAACTCCACTGATAACCGAGGCAATAGAACCAAGGATAAGCACTGGGATCTCTGGCTTGTTAAGAGATGCAAGCCGACTGAGAGGCACTTCCTGTGGCATCTCGTCACATAGTTTGTTAGATGAACCATCCTGAATGTCAATCCCAAGAGGCATACCAAATGGTACCGAGAATGAATGGTGGCTACTGTTATCAAGGGATGACCTCCTGCTAGCTGATTTATTTATTGACATTTGTTTGCCTGAACGAGCATTGGAATCGCCCTTCCCAGTGTCCTGCCGGTTTGCTTCCTGCAGCCTTATCAGCTGGCTATAAGCTCCTTCTGGATCTCTTAGAAGCTCATTGTGTGGTCCTGATTCAAAACATTAAATGGTTAAGCGAGGATGCAATGGGCAAACAAAGACCAGCAAACGATGATTCGATGTTTCACAAATATACCTTTTTCAACTAGTGTTCCTTGATGAATGACAGCAATGGTATCAGCATTTCTAACAGTGCTCAGACGGTGTGCAACTATGACAGTTGTCCTGTTTGTCATGACCCTGTCAAGAGCTTCCTGCACAATCCTTTCAGATTCAGCATCCAGAGCGCTTGTAGCTTCATCTAATAGTAGGATTCTTGGGTCTTTTAGAATAGCCCTTGCAATGGCAATTCTTTGCTTCTGTCCACCAGAAAGCTGTGTCCCATGCTCACCAACCGAAGTATCGAAACCCTGTGAAATATCAGAAACAGAAGAGATCTCATTGCATGCTGCATAACTATCCGAACCACTGAGTGATGTTCATACATCTAGATTATCACCATCACTGAGAAATGTAAAACTTGCTGCATAAACAGCATTCTTACCTTTGGCATTTTATCTATGAATTTGGCAGCGTTGGCAAGCTCAGCTGCAGCTCTAATTTCCTGATCCGTTGCATTATCTTTGCCATAAGCTATGTTCTCCTTTATGCTGGCAGCAAAAAGGACTGGCTCCTGGCTGACAAGGCCGATTTTACTTCTGATCCACCTTAACTGGAACTCCTTGAGATTCACACCATCTATCAGAACATCGCCAAGCTGAGGGTCGTAAAACCGTTCAATTAGGCTGATGACTGTGGATTTACCACTCCCACTCTGGCCTACCAGAGCAATTGTCATGCCACTTGGTATAGTGAGGGAGAAACCCTTGAATATTTGTTCATCAGGCCTTGTCGGATAGGAGAAATAGACATCCCTAAACTCGATATCCCCTCGGATGTCCTCCAGCTTCCTTCCCGTGGTGCTGTAAGCGTCGATTTCCGGTGTTCTGTTGATCGTCTCAAACATTTTGTATGCAGCTGCTTGCCCACCTGCAAACGCTTTCATGCTTGGCGATGCCTGACCTAGAGCTCTGGTGAATATGGTAAAAGAATGTCAGGTCACTGAATGAGCTTGAAATATTAACTGAAGAACACTCAAGGAATTAAAACCGAAAGGGACAGCCAGCCACCCTCCAAAAAGAACAGATAGCAGTACATGAATGAATATATATTCTCAACTCTCAACAGCTGAAACCTACTTGTTTTAAGCAGTACTGAATTCTGTACGTTTTGGAGTTGATTTTTCAGGTTCAATTGATGCCATCTATTTTTGTTGAACGAGAAAAGTATAATTAGGTTGGCCTTTTGTGTTTGGTTGAACCTGCCGATAGGAGTTGTTAGTTAGGTACCAACAGTCCAATATACTAGTAACTTGAAAGAGAAGGGACAGGGTCCATGAGTGGCTTCCTAATAGTGAAGCAGTCAACCTGCCCAAGTCGTTAAGCAATTTGCCCACGATAACAAGGTGGCTTCATTGTCTGAAAAGGCACGTATGGGGACCTAACCCGTCCCAATCACCATAAACACGAAAGCTTTATCTGTTGCAACCTCCCCTTGCACTAACAGCTTGCAAGTATGGATGATGAAGCAGGTTGCAAGTATGGATCGTGCGTCAACTACCAAATGCAGTAGTTTCAGATATTCCCAGGGATTGCAAACCGAGAAAATGACTGAACTACAGAACCTACCTACTAAGTGGAAACAGAGGAATGGAAAAAACTAATTTCAGTTACTACTGATGTCACTGGTGTGGACTGGAAAGATAACTGAATCATAAGCAGCTTAGATATGGATATGAACTTACAGAGAACCGGTGAGGACTGCAAAGATCACATTCATGACCTTGGCTCCTGTGTACCCCTTCTCCAGAATCAGCTTGGCGCCATACCAAATCCCCAGCGAGTAGCCGCAGAAGAGGAGCACCATGACCGTGCCCATCCCGAGCCCCGCGGCGAGGCCCTCCCGGACGCCGGACTTGTACGCACTCTTCAGGGACTTGTTGTACTTCTCCACCGCCCGTTTCTCGCCGGTGAAAGACGCAACCTGCAGCAGCGCTCGTCAGTCATGGTCACATCACGATCGTTGATGTATGGGGGGTTGGATTCGTTTCTGTTCCGTGCTCAGTGCTCACCGTTCTGATGGAGCCGATGGTCTGCTCCACCACCACCGACGACTCCGCGTAGGCCGCCTGACCCAGGGACGCCATCTTGGCGACGACGTTGGACATGACGGCGCCCGCCAGGACGAGCGGCGGGATGGTGGCCATCATGACCAGGGTGAGCAGCCATCCCTGCGCGAAGGCGACGATGAAGCCGCCGAAGAAGGTGACGACGAGCTGGATGAACTTGCCGACCTTCTCGCCCATGGCGTCCTGGATGAGCACGGTGTCGCCGGACATCCTGCCGACGACCTCGCCGGTGCTGGTATACTTGTCGAAGAAGGCGATCTCCTGGCGCAGGATGGTCTTGAGGTACAGGTTCCGTATCCGCGCCGCCTGCCGCTCGCCGGTGATCATCCAGCACGTGACCTCTGCGCGCGGCGCGACACAACAAGGCGGCCTTAGTCTGCGTGCTCAGTGTCCCGGCTCCTCACGCGGTGCGACAGAGGGGAGAGAGAGAGAGAGAGAGAGAGAGAGAGAGAGAGAGAGAGAGAGAGAGAGAGAGAGAGAGAGAGAGAGGCAGACTTACGGACGAAGGAGGCGACGGCGGAGGCGATGGCGAGGTAGATGAACTCGAGCGAGACGTTGGAGACCCGGTTGACGACGTCGTGGATGGCCATAGCGCCGCCGAAGGCGTCGATGAGGTTGCCGAAGAGCACGGTCATGAAGGGCATCGCGGCGCCGTTGGCGACGGCCCCGAGCGCGCCCAGCAGCATCAGCGCCACGTCCGTGGAGTCGGCGAACGCGAACAGCTTGTGGAACGGCACCCGCGTCGCCGCCGACGCGCCGGGGCCGCCCCCCTTGCCGCCATTGCCCGCGCCCCGGCTCCGCGCCGGGGTGCCAGGGGTCCCCGCGTCGGGCAGCGCCGCCGCGCTCGCCTCGGCGGGTCTCCAGGACTCCGGCATGGCCGCCGCCGCGGCCGCGCTCTCCGAGATTCGCTCGCTCGCTCAGGAACGCCCCCGCCGCGCGAGGTCTGGTCGGCGCGGGACGCGCGGTGCGGCGCTGCTCTGCTCGTCCGGTTGCTGCTGCCTGCCGCCTCCTAGCTCCTGCTGCATACCAGCGGCGCCTCACTCACCACCTGCCACGGCCCAATAATTGCGCACACATTCAGCACCGGATCCATCTCATCTCGGTGCCGCACAGCTCAAAAGAAGAAGGCGGTAGTAGAATCTCGGGACGGAAGCAAACAAGCGCAAGAGCAGGTAGCAACAGTGACAGCAAATCTGAATCTGCAATCTCTCTACTAGCAGCCTGTGAGCGGAGCAGAGTACCCGAGCAAGGCGATCGATCCGGGATGGGAGCAGGAGCAGATAGCAGAGGGGATGGATAACGGAGGCGCGGGTGGGGGGGATTGAAAGTTTTGGATGCGAAGCTGCGGCGAAGTGGCAGCTGGGTTGGAGAAGGAACAAGCCGCGCAGGAAAAGGGTTGGCAGCTTTCGCACTTGCACTCGCCGGGACGCGGACGCAGAGGCAGCGGCGGCCAGCAGTTCAGCACCACACCACACCACCGGGGAAAGAGAAAAGCGACTCCGGAGAGAGAGAGAGAGAGAGAGAGAGAGAGAGAGAGAGAGAGAGAGAGAGAGGCGCGGTGATTAAAGCTGCTAGGAGACAGCAGTGGCGCTGCTGCGGTGGTGCCGGTATCCATGGCGGGGGCGAGCATATATGTAAAAAAAATGCGGGGGCGAGGCGCACACGCCCTGCTGAAAACTCACCATGGCATCAACTCGATGCGCAGGAATCAGCACCCTGTCCCGTCCGTCTCCGTCCGCGTCTCCCAGACCCAGTGGCAGCGCTCTCCGCCGATCCCTCTCCTCTCGAGCACCCCGGTGGTTATAATGGCTGGCCGGACGCCGGGTATTTATAGCTGTGGGGCTTTCCCTTCGCAAATCGCAATTCAGCAGATCCCACGCTTTTCTCTTATTTTTTTTCCTTTCTCTTGAGAAAGAAGAAGAGTGGCCAGTGCCAGTCAGTCCCACACACCCTGTCAAGAAAGCGCTCCACAATATCTTTTTGTGGCTATATAGAAAATATTGGAATAGCCACTCTTTTCAGAGCCTTTAGTGTGAGTGGCGCAGGCACACAGGGACTCAGCAAGTATTCAAATGCCAGGGAAATGATCACTCCATCTCCGTGTTTGAGTGGTCGGATCATCATCGCCGATCACCGCCAGTGTCATGGCAGCACAATCGCGTACTAGCATCAGTCATCAGCGCCGCGAGACCACTCGCGCAACCTCGTTTAGCAGCATGGCGGGGGTCGGTACCGTGAGATACGGTGGCCGGGCGGCCATCAGTGGCTGCACGTTGTACCGGGGCACTGCTTGTTGGAGGACCCCATGTCTATGCAGGCGATGGATGGATACCTTTTCTTGGTTAAATGGTTAGGCAACAATCTGCGCGGGGGGGGGGGGGGGGGGGGGGGGGGGGGGGGGGGGCGCCTGCCTGACGCGCAGTAGCAGGGCGTGAGATCACGTTGGCCGGGCGGCATCTCCCACATGAGTACATGACAATGAGCCTAACCTCAGACTCCATCCGACGTTTCGTGCGTGCTCGCTAACGTACGTGCACCCGTCACGCGCTGCGTGCGAGCGCTTCGCCGGCACACGGGACGTACGCACGCATGGCGCGGCCGCAACCAGGCTGACGCTTGGCGCGCGCGCGGCCGGCCACACGGCCCTCCGCTCCCGCCGCAGCGTACTACCAGCCGGCGACCACAGCCCAACCGGCTACGTGTACTGGTGGTAAACCTGTTGGTTGGACTAGTCAGTAGCATTGGACATGTCTGGGTGCTCGTGACATTTTTGCGAATTTCCGATGCATTGGACGGGTCTTGTACGTGGTCATAACGGAAACCAAGATGTCCGGTACTCTTCTGAATTTTTTCTTCCTCCAAGTGGTAGCGTGCCAACCAGCGCGTTCGTCGTTTGTCATGCAGTACTACTCATTTTGTGCATTGGACAGGTTCCGATAATATATATAAGTCGCTGCAGTTCGTTCGCACGCACCAAATTAAAAAAAAAACCGCTCCCTTCATTTTAAATTAATTGTAGGTCGTTTTGGCAAATCTAGATATATAAATTTTGCTATGTATCTAGATACAATTATAGGTGTATAGTAAAATCTATGTATATAAATTTGCCAAAACAACCTATGATTCGGAGTAGAGTGACTAGCAGAGAGGGAGGGAGGGGCAGTAACAAACGGTAGTACCGTGAGCGAGGAAGTTGGAGGTACAACCCAAACCGGATAAGCCGTAGCAGTTTCGGATACGTAGCCTGTCTTGTTGTGCGCAGATTGCTTGCTGATGAGAATCTAGCGGCCCGGCCGGCCATAACAAAGCTGGATTTTTGCAGGTGATTCCCGTCACCGCCGTGAAAAGGAAACGACCTCGGGGTTGTCCGGCCGGTTGCTCACTTGCTCCTGCTGCTCCCGCTGCCGCGCCCATCCCTGCCTCGTGCGTGCTAGCTGTATCGTCGGAGGAGCCGAGCCGCGGCGTGTCGGCATGGGCCGCGGTTCAGAGCACCGGCGCGCGGCGGTGTCGCCGTCGGCCCCGTTCGTCCGTCCGTCAGCCGCGGGGGGGGGGGGGGCGGCGGACGCAAGGAAGCACGGGCACGTGCGGGGACGCTCCTGCCGTGCGGTTGCCTGGTTATTGGAGTTTTGCTTCCGGGTCACGCACCCGCGGACCACCGTCTCCCCCGGGTCTCCGTCGCGTCGCGTTCCCCTCCCGTCCTCCCCCATTCCCATCCGCCTTCCACCACGCGCGCGGGTCAAAGCCGGGGTGGGTAACCGCACGACCCGCCCCCCGGGCTCCAACCACTTTGGATTGGAGCAAGTACGACGCCCAGGCCCTCGCCCGCAGCAGGGACTGGCCGGCGAGCCGCGCGGTGAACCGGCGGTGTGGGGGCGCTTTTTTTATTTTTCTTTTCTAGCTAGGAGATCACGGGTGCTTTGGCTTGGCTCTCCGGGGTCCCGCGAACCCAGCCGATGGAGCTTTTCAGTACAGCCGTCGACACCATTCGCTCTGTGTGGACGGATGCAGCGGCGGCGCCATGGCCTTCTCGAAGGGACGACGCAGCCGGAGCCTGGGCTGCATGCCTCTCTAGCTACACCTGTGGTAGGACACACGGAATTCGCACATGAGGAAAGGAGAGCGCCACGGCTAGATGGAGATGGAGGCGGAGACCCACATGGCAGGCCACACCACACGCAGAGACGCAGGAAGCCTCAACTAACCCAACAAAGGCACGAAGCCTCCTTCCCCTCCGATCCTGCTCCTGCATGCATGCAGCCACGCCGATCCTTCTCCATCTCTTCTTTCCTTTGAAACTGAGCAACGTGAGTTCGATGGAACCACCGATATGATAGTACCATGCAATCAATCAGTGCAAGCCTTTCGTTCAGGTACCTGCTCAACACGCACAGGGCAGGGCCCGTCCTGGTCACTGTACTCCCTCCATTCCTAGATAGCTAGCTGGCTAGCTGACCCGGCCTTGCTGTTGCGCATCGTCGTGGCATGGCACCGCCAACTTGATATATATATATATATATATATATATATATTATCGGTCCTATATATAGCTATATACGTGACGCTCGTAAGCGGTTCACACTACAAATAACTGTATAATATCGCCGTCAGGGACAGGAAAGGAATATTTAAATTACGTAACAACTATCCAACTATCCGAGGGTTTGTTAGGCGATCCTCCATCTCGCCATTAATTATTTCGGGACAGCTAGCTCTCCCTCCATCTCTGTCTCGGAATCGTGTCGCTGTGATGGGTTAGCTAACCCAATCATCCCCTGCGGATTAAAGTCGCCGCTCGTCACCAGCGGAAACGAAAAATCAGGACCGGACCGCGCGGATATGTATCTTGTCCATTCGCAAATTGCATCCGGTTTCCTCTGAAAATAAAATAAAAATAAAAAAAATCCAGTTTGCTTTGACTGCCGTGACGCCCGGCGGCGACCTTATCCGAGCACCGGCCGCTTGGACTGGACCCTGGTGTATATTTGTATATCCCGTCTCCGTCTGCAATGATGGGGGAAAACGCGATGCCGATGCCGATGCCGATGCCGAGTTATTCCAGTCACCTACTTCCTACCCCAGGTCAACGCCGATGAAACATCCATCGAACGCAAAAAGGGAGCCGGGCGGCGGCCTTTTCGAATTCAAGCAGGAGCAACACGGCGAACGCGTGCGTGCCTTTAGTTTTTTTTTTTTGAAAAAAAAAACACGAATTCGCGTCGATTTTGGTAGTGGCGAGCGCACCAACAACCTCAAACCCTTTTCCGAAGGCAGCAGCCAGCCCATAACTTGGCGGACCCCGCAGCGCATCACCCCATTTGCGTGCCCTGTTTAATTAAAACACCCACGGGCCCTCCCGATGACAGTGGGCCCTCGGAGCGTAGCGGGCGGGATCCACGTGAGCGGCGCCCTTTTCACTTTCATCGGAAGGGAACAAGGGGAGAGCCGGCAGCAGCGCAAAGGTGGCGGGTGCGCGCATCGCATGCGAGAGGCCACTTGCGGGGCACATGCCGCTGCCGCCGTGAAACGTGAGGGAATTCTCCGCGCCCGGGGCTCGTTTCCTATCACCTTCTGCCGGAAAAAAAGCGGTGAAAAAAAGGGGAGGCTCCGGCTCCACCACCACGGCTGCTGGGCTCGCCCACCCGACCTAATTAACTGAACTGCGCAGCCATCATCAGGATAAGCCCATCCTCACGACCTGCTCCTCCACTAGCGGTAACAAGATATTTCTGATCACTGTAGTTTTTTTTTTTGCTGTTGGAGGGCGGTCGACCTGTGCTTGCTGGTGGAGAGTCCGATCGAGAGTGTCTGAGTTCAGAGTTCCAGACGGAGATCCGATGAGGTAACTGATGACGATCCGGGTTGCATTGGAGGTCCGGAGCTCCACTAGCTAGAGCACCAGCATTTTTATTTTGCTTCCTTCAGGTATCACGTGCGTTTGCAATAGATCTAAGCTGGATCTTAAAAAGGTGGGGGCTCTAGCAGGGCAATCAGGAGGGGTTTCTTGAGCGCTACATTGGCCACCTTCGTGCTAGCTGATGGCGCCTGGCCTCTGCTTATCGAGCAACCTAACGAGTAACGAGTTATTTGAACCTATGACTGTCGTGTTGCTAATGTCTGGGCACAAGCTCCGCCACGCTCGTCATTTCTTCTTATTTAACTCTCGTATGGTGTTACCATGCCCTGGCATCCTTTCCATCCGCATTTCTTATCTTTAACATTACTCTTTGTCTTACTCTATAAGTTATCTTTAATCGGAGGTCGGTCGGTCATTTTTATCCAACTATATATGCATATCCCTAATAGATACTCTTTTAAATCATATTTTCGCCGACATCCCTCTAGACCTGTTTGTCTTCACTTAACCTTCGCTGTAAGCCCCCACACATCAAACCATAACAACTTCTTCATAAACTTCTCCATAGCAAACGTCACAAATCACATAGCGTGCTTAAAAGAATAAAAAGTGCATGTGTGTTTAGCCCGAAGAGAACACCTAAGTTTTAGCAAATCCAATCTTATTTCTAAACACGCCCTTACGTACCTTGAAGTCGTGGTTTAGATTTTAAGGCTGATTTCCATATGAATCTCTTTCAATATGATGACAAGTCTCCCTCTCTCTAAGACAAAATGACTATCTATCTATCTATCTATCTATCTATCTATCTATCTATATGCAGTAGTCTTCCAACGATACGGCCGATATTGTAGGATCAAAGACTATTATTTCTGAGTTGAAACACGACTAGACTGCATCAGCAAAAAAATGATCTATCGCGTTCATCTTTAGCCCTCTTTGTTGTCTTCCTCTGCAAGCTAAGTTGTCTTTAACGAGCAGTCAGTTAATCGTCTTTGATCCAATCATACTACCTATATCAATAGCTATCTGCACACACTCTACAGACGAGAGTATCCCTGCTGCCTCATCCACTGATTTTTGCCATTACCAGGTACTATGCATGCATGCTGCCGCGAACATCTCTCTAAGCCCGTTTGCCTTAGGCAAACTCTCACTCTGAACCTAATTCAATCGCAAACCAGCGGAATTGTAATAACCTCTGGCCACGAAGAATTTCTCGTAGATGGGGGAAGAAATGAATGTCATATGTACCACACATGGCACAATAAAAAAAAGGAAATTTTGTGTGCTTAGCACCAAGAAAACACTTAAGCTTTAGCAAATCCAATAATCTTACTCCTAAACACGCCGCCCTTACCATAAAAAACTTTCTTCAGTATTAAGGCTGATTTTCTCACGAATATGTTTCAATTTCAACACGTTGGCCATCTCTCTCTCTCTCTCTCTCTCTCTCTCTCTCTCTATCTATCTATCTATCTCTCTATCTATCTATCTAAAAGAAAAGGACTATTATCAATACATATAGTAGTCTTGCAAGAACCGATATGGTAGGATTAGGACTACTATTTGTGACACGGCTAATAACTACAGAAGGAAAAACGGTCGATTCTCTTCACATTGCTCACGTCGTATACTATGCAAAATCTAGGTATTCTATACGCGTCGCCGCAACGTACACAGAAAACTCAGCACGTCTCTTCAGTCTTCACCACTATTTTTTTTTTGCTGTCCAGAATAATCACCAAAACCGTATGTGCGCACGGCACGGACGGCACTGCGAGGTTACATGGACGCTCCACTACGTATACACAACTAGATGTCTGCACCGGTCGCGCGAGGAACGAACATGATCGGCGTCAGCCCGGGTTAATGCCGTGCGCGTGTCGTGCGTCCATAGGCTTCTGCTCCTTTCATTTCTGATGAAACGAACGGCTCGATTGATCGGTCGGAAAGTTGCTCTCAGTAGTGGCCAACCGTGAATCCGTGATGCAGTCCCATTGCTCTTAAATGGCTTGTTTGACGAATGAGCACTGCTGCCAACGGCGAGTTTGAATTGGGTGCTCTCGTAGGTTTTGGTACTGATGAAAGCTCCGGCTCTGGGGTCGCGTCGCTTTATTTAAAATATATGTGTTGCACTCCGATGATGCTGAGATCCCGAAATGACCGATTTCATCCGGGCACATATATTCTGGCAAAAGTTAAGTTTGTGCGCTAAAAAGGGGGCATTATTATTTTCTTTACTTTGCCTACTTGATCAAGCTCACAAGTCACAAATCCTATTCCCACGCAAACATCATGGTCTTTTATCGGCACCAGATGGCAATGTGATGCATTCAAAGGCAGGGATCAGGGATGGCTGGATGGGGCCGTAGAGTTTCAAACCAGAGGGCTAATTTCACTGGCAAGTCCTGAACAAAAGACCGTTGTTTGCCTTGAATTTTAAGTGTCAACTAGAGAAGTTCGAGCATCTCTAATAGTCTAATTGATCCCTCAACACCGCTTCCCTTTTTCTCTTAATAGAGAACTCCTGTATCCAGATTCTTTTCATTGCTTCACACTGTTTCGTCGAGTTGGAACTTGGAATGTTGGTTTTGGTGCCTTTTCCGTAATAGTAGGGTATGGAGTGGTCTGAGGACTGGCCTTGTGTCCCCACTCTCACTCTCGTCCCTTGTCCAAGGGAAATTTCATTTCGTTAGGACAAGTCTTTAACTAACCAATGCTAATATATGAATATTTTTCTGGACATATATGCCATTGGGATCTTATTTAAAAAAATACTTATTTATAACTATACTTTCCCCTCAATTAACAGACATCACAAAAGAACTATGGTAATAAGAAAATACATTTCAAATATACATCAATGGCACCATTTTTAGCGCAAATTTATTCATAAATGTTAGCTAACTTTTTGTTAGAAAACAAATGAGAAACATGAACCTTGAAATGCATACGAGCCTTACAAAATAAATTGGGGAGTATGAAAAGAGAGACCCTATTGCTTTGAGAGGGGTTTACTATTGCACACACCATGTTTCGGAAATTACGTCGTGGTTATCGTGCCTCGCATCTCTAAGCAGAACATTCGGGACCAAGTAGGATCCGAGCCATCTTTCTCAAGGAACGAATTATGCAGAGCATGCATGCTTGAAACATAGGATGCTTCAGGTAGCAAGTGGGCGCTACAAACCCTGATGAACCAGCGCCTAAATAGCCTCCAAAGTGGCAGCGCCACCTAAACTTTTGGGGTGTCATCTTCTCCCTCAATCGTTAGCTTTCAGTTAGCCGCCCCGGGCGCAAGCTTTATCGGTTCCTCTGGCCTCCCTCTGACCCTCCACCTCCGACGCATATATATGTTTCCAAACCAATGTGGGTGTTTGGTGGAGGAGAAAAGGATGGCTACTCCCTACACAAGCGCACAAGTTGCCGCCGCACGGCAGCACCCGTGAGCCGACGTAGCTTTCCCATCCCTGCACCTGCTCATCCCTTGTTTGGGAGGAAGGAAAGATGGTCGCAGCTCGATCGCTTGGGGCGGCGTAGCGGGTGGGTAGCTTGGCTATTCCTGTTCGGTTCTTCCCTACCATTTGCAATGTGGCATGCCAACCGGCTCTGTTTGTTGCCTGTTTGGATTGTCCACTATATATATCCGGCTGAGGAATTATAGGGTCCTGGTCCTGATGAATGAAATAGTAGTGAAAAGGTAGCAGAGGTTATGCTTATGGGGCAGGCATGCAACAGGTAGAGTGCTGGGCTTAAACTGGAATCGTGGAAAGCCATGCCAATCAGTGTTCCAAGTAGTAGATTATTGTTGCTGCGTGATCATTATGCTACCACTAATGATTCTCCTGCTCTCGGGATGATGATGAAATGAAATATAAATTAAAGCTGCCTTGGCGTGTCCGGGGACAGCAGCTCTGCACTTTTTTATTTTTATTTTTATTTTTTTTGAAAAATTGCAACTCTGCGCTTTGTTCCTTGTGTTTTATTTCGCGTATCCTGCCCTCAAGACGGCCGTGTGTGCCGTGCCGTAGACTGCTACAATGGCACGGTGCATGGTCTCGCTGAAGCACGCGCTGTACGCTACGGGCTTGGGCTGTAGACCCTCCTGGTCCGAGCAGGGCAATCTCTCTCGCTCGCTCGCTCGTGATTTCGTGTTCTCGACGAGGGAGAAAGAAAGACAGTTTTAATTTTGGGGCGTGACCTCAGGCCAGCAGGACGAAAGTACACGGAACACGACCTTTCGTCTTCCTCGTGCTGCCTTCCGTCTTCTCCGTCCTTGTCGTGACGCTCTTGCACTTGTCCGGATGAGCACGATTAGTGAGGATGTGAGACGAGTAGACCACCGTTGCTAGAGCCTACAGTACTTTCCTCCTGCTGCCCCGGCCGTGCGCCCGATGGTGTGCTACTTTCCTACATTTCCTAGTGTGCTACTACGATTCGTCCATCCCCTGCTATTTGGATCGCCGTCTCGCCGAGTCAGCGTCCAGCGGTTGGATGTGGCGCTCGACAGAGGCGTGGCGCTGGTTGCTCCCGCTCCCGCATTTGGTTGGTGGCGTGAGCGGCGGCGGCGGCGCGGTCGTGGGCTGGCTCGCGCAAGAGGCCGTCGCCGTCGCCGTCGCCCGAAAATTCTTCCGGCCGGGGACAAGGTGCGCGTCCATTCCGGCGTCCGATGGATGACCGGCTTGGAAAAGCTTGGCAACCGTGTACACACACGGCGCCATGGCCATGGATTGGAGCCTAAAGGCATTGCCATCTATTACCACGGTCCATCTAGGAGACTGGGAGTAGATGTCATCTTCACCGGCAGTCGTCTCTAGTCTTTACCACGGGGCGAAAGAAGCTATTCTCTTGCTCACACTTTCAACGTCTTCTTTACTTTTACAGCCCGGCAGCACTCCGTACGTCCTCGCTCCCGAGAATCACAGTTTAATAGCGTACAGTACGCAGCTATAGCTAGAGCGAATCTTAATTTGAATCCATCTCCATCTATCCTGAATTTCCTGACACTCAGAAATCTGAAGGCCAGATTTTGTCACCTCGCTTCTGCACATGGATGCTGCTTCATTTTCCCACAGCCAAGTCTTAAACTTGAGCAGGACACTAATTATTCAGGAATGGTTGCGTGGATTTGCTAAACACTCTGTCTGTCGAGTCTTCAGTCTGTCCCTAGTTTAACAGGTTCTGAAACATCATCCAACCAAAAAGCCAACCCTAGCCGGTCTCTGGTCTTTGCGCAAATCGGCATTCGGTTCCCATCGACAAGTACTTTTCTCGGCGTCTTCTAGTTGGTGCCATGCATGCGTTCATCTCCGCTCTCGGGACAAGTCCACAAACTAAAGTTGGAGTTACTTTTGGGGCACAAAAACAAGGCCGTCGCGGCCCGGCATTGACAAATATGAACAGCTGCTCGTTGCTGCAAGAGGCATACTTGGGTGATCGGCGAGCATCACCGTCAATGTAGACGAAGCGACCGCTAACTGTGTTAGTAGTCATTTTCCTCTCGGTATATCCATTCCGGTGACCTTTTCATCAGAGATCAGACTGTTGGTGGTTGGCACTTGGCGGCACTGTACCTCAAACTACTTCCCTGTGGACGGAATGGATGTGTTCCTAACTTGATTAAAGGTATCTAGCTGCCATGCAATCCTTTCGAACATGCATCCTGCTGTAGAAGTGGGGACTTGCAACACCATGATGGCTACTCGATCCATCTAGTTTATCTGCTGGTCAAGGGCGAGAAATTTCCCGTGCATCGCGCAAAGCGTGATCACATTACCTACAAAAACACTGGCGGAGCTACCTTGGGGCCATGCTGGGCTCCGGCCCCCTTAGCTTATGAAAGTTTCTAAACAGCCGCAAGCAACAAAACCGTATGATGCCCTCAGTTCCTCTCTCTCGCATCTCGCCGGGGTTCCTCTATCCTGCTGTCTAGCATTTGCTTTGGTGCTTCCCGAGTTGCAAGATGGCTGTCGTCATTACTGTAGCAACCGGCCTCTTTGGATTAACTGCACGCTCCGCCACTGCCTAAAAAACTGTATGTGATGACATGCAGGAACAGAGAACATACGACAACGCAAGCTGTTGGATCTTACTATTATTGGGGACATGCATAAAAGATAAAGAACACGGCACAGTCGCATGCGTTGCTTCAGAGCAACTCAAGCTCACTCCTCGGAGTTCTGATCACTTGTCGTTGGCCACTGATGCGTACACTGTTCGTTCGACGCTGAAGCTAATAATAACGTAACGCGCACCTGCCATGCTTTGCTATTAGCATTAAACAATCCTGTTTTAAGCCTGATTGCGCCAGCATCGTTCATGTCACTTTCGTGCATTGGATTAGCTTGTCGTCTCGGATTCTCGCTTTCTTCATTTCCCTAGCTCCGGACCCGCCGGCCTTGCATAGCACAGAGACAGGATCGTCTGAGTGCGTGGGAACGAAAGATTGGACCGTCATCCTCGTCCTTGTGGGAGCACGATGCATGACCTGAAATGTTAAAGCTAGACCACTCTGATTGGAAAACAGCAGCAGGTGAAGGGTAATATATATATATATATATATATATTACCCATTCTACACATGTTTATAACTACTTCTACATGTGTATCTCATGATGTAGAGCGTATCTGACCCAACGAAAGGTATGTACGAGGTGTATATGATCATAGTAGACCATCTGTAATGGTATACTTTAAGTATGTGACCATACATGAAGTATATGGACATACTTAGTTTTATATACGGGTACTAATGTATAATCATGATATATTTAAAAACTAGAGATGCTTTTGAAATTTTTCATACATATTCCTTTGAAGTATCTTAGAATTAGTATATAAATATACTCAAAATGATAAATGAGTATGTGAATATACGCACGGTGATATACTGATAGTGAGAGTAGCTACAAACGAGCGTAGATAAAACTTGTTTTATATATATATATATATATATATATATATATATATATATATATATATATATATAAATATCGTCATTCGGTCACAAAGTAATTAAAGGCTCACATTTGAGTTAGGCCTTTTTGCATTCAGGCAATGAACTCAATGGGTAACACTATAGCTTACAGGATAGAGGTAGACGCTGCTTCATGTTCTGCCCTCTTCTCACTTTGCTAGTTCTCTGCTTAAAGTAGGTGCTGTCAGCGCATGTCAGATTTTGGTTCAGTCGGCACCAGGACACTTGCCGCATGTCAGGTTTTTCTGCTGCTGCCCACTTTGTGTAACGTGTCACATTCTCTTAAGTAAGGCTGAACAATAACCGGTTCGTTTGTTAGCAGTTTGCAAAAAAAAAAATTCAACGGAGCAGTTTGCAATCTACTGTGAAAAAATGTGAACGTAGAACAATCCTTTGGCAGTTGGTGACGGTACAAGAAAAAAATGTGAGTATACAACAAACGGGAGTTCTTGTTAATCTGTTCCAAATTCAGACCTGGAGCCCAGCAGGGCCCGTTAGTTCTCAAGAATACGGGCCCACACATATCTATATATACCAAGAAAGAAGAATACGGGCGGGCCCCTGGACTCTTCTCACCTTCTCTCCGGACTTGCGCAACCACCTGGGCCCTGCGTCCGTGTATAGCTGGGCTTCTCTGACCGGCCTTCTGTGGGCTGAGGGGGCCGCTTACAGGCCTATTCCTGGCGACGTTACCTGCTCGTGCTTCGCAGAGATTCTCCTCGTGTCACCGTTTGGCCACAAGCCCACAACAACCGGTTGGGCCAATCTTTCTATAAAAAAAATACCGGTTGGGCCAATCAGCAGGTTTAGCATGATCTATCAGCAAAATGTGAACGTATAAAGCTATCATCTTCCAACTTCGGTGGCTCCTCGTGCCCATCCCCTCCAGCAGTGGCGAATCCAGCAGCCAAGTGAAAAAGAACCTTATTTTTCTTCTCTTCTTCCTCCTCCCTTCTTCTTCTTCATTCTTTATTTCTAAAAATGAAGAGGAATTTTAAAGATATCTATTGATTTTGGGAAGGTAGGGGAACCCCCTAGATTCGCCCCTGTCCTCCAGTGTTTCTCACCGTCAGGGACGAAAATAACTATAACATGGGTTATATTTTGGTTATCTGCTAATTTAGTGTGTGAAATGCTAATTGTTGGTTTCACCATCTAAAATCATTATCTGTTAGATTTTCTGAAAACTCTTGTTTATTAGAATTTTTAAATCACGTGTGACACGCACGTCTATTTTACAAATATGGTAAATTCCGTGGCAGAATTCGTCACCAACAGTGGCTCCCATGCTACTGCTATTGGACCAGGATCCTTCTACTTTAGGGCAGCAAAGGCACATAAACCAATGATACGAGGATCTGTATCCACTATGTTCTGCTGCCTCATTATATGGCAATAATAGTATAATACCAATCTATTTGACGGCCGAACGACCGATCATCAATCATATATAGCACGACAACTAATAACATATCCTGATAGATCATGCTAATGCTATTCGTTCTGAATTATATATGCTATATGCTGGTACTTCCGTCTTTCTATATCAATAACGGCACAACTTTGGGGCGAACTAAGTGCAACTCAGGTTTTAGGTACGGTGTAGGTACGGTAATATATCCCTGGACAGCTAAGGGTTTATTGTGGAATTCATATGGATATGATAGGTGTGTGCTGGTATGTGAGCAATACCCTATACAAATAGCACCTAGTTTTAATTGATTCAAGTGATCCGTGCATACGTATTGTCCATTACTTTCTCTTATCATAAATATAAATCCATTTAGGTTTGTCGTAAACCATACCAATTCAACTTTGGCAAAAAAAAATACCTATAAAAGCATCTCCAAGAGATTTTTTATATCTTTAGAAATAGAGATTTTGGTTAAAAATTACCCTCCAACAACATCTTCAATTGGATATCTAAATATAGACCTCCTCTTTTTCGGATTTCTCGCTAGCCAAAAATGAAGAGTGAGAATTGTTCTCTAGACTACCATAGGATATAGAAAAGCTGTTGGAGAGTACAAAGATATAGAAAATGATTTTTACTCAAATAACTCTCTAAATGGTGATTTAAAGAGTAGATTTTAGAAAGGTTCTTGGAGATGCTCTAAGGTGAGATGCTGGAGGCCCCCTGCTTTATAAATCAAAATTTCGTTCTCCCAGCTTTATATAAGGTGAGAGACACTGGAGGGGATGGGCATGAGCCAAACATGGAAGATGACAGTACTGTACGAGAGGATCGAGGGGCAACTCGTGTAGGATTTCCCGAGAAACAACTTAAGGAACAACATCAAGCACTGGTGGATGCAGGATAGTTGGGTGGGACACTCATGACTCATCCCACAGGTCTTTTTCTTTTTCTTCTTCCTCTCCCTCTTCTTTCTCATATTCTTCCTCTTACTTTTTTTTTCTTCTCCTTGAGTAAGTGGAACCAGGCTTTGGTGGGTGATGTATATAAGGACACTGCCTCAGTCCATAACTTGTTTATGTTACGGGCTTATTATCTATCTTTGGTGACCGCGAGACCTCATGGTTTGTGTGTAAGCAAGCCATGCTACATATCAATCTTATGTCCTACTAGTTTATTTTAGTAGAGGGCTTGGTGCAAATCAAACCAGATGCTCTTGCGCTAATCAACATCTACAAAAGAGAGGCTTCAACGAATATAAAAGGCAATACCTGCTGGTTTATAAGAAAAAGAAGGTGATATGGTAAAGGGCTATAAAAATTAGTCTAGATAATTTAAGGGCCGGACTCTAAGCTTATGCAATTTTGAGCTAAAAATATATAAGGATCAAGTTGGATTGTGAAGAGATCACTAGGACCATATGATCCATTACCACCCCTAGATATATGTCAGACGTTATAGAATATTATAGATAGATCGAAATCTTCTTAGAAATTTTATACTTCATTATAGGAAATAGTAGAGCCTTGGTACAAACTGTACCTTATTACAATTTCCATAACTGGAACTATATATCTTATTACACTTTCAGCCCTAACCCAAGATACAACCCAAACCAGCCAAAACACTATCTAGCGCACGCGTTGAAGCGTACATCACATACCACTACACCACAAGCCCACAAGCAATGTTTGACATGAGATACGTACAACGTCAATGAGCAGGTACTGCATGATGCACGCCAACTCCGCCCCTCTATATCAGAGCATGCATAGTGTGGTGTCAGTTCTAGAATGCTTCCATCTCGTCCCTGAACTCCGGCAAGTTCACATCCTCGACACACTGTGTCGTGATCCTTGCCCCCGCCTTGGGCGCCGGCGGCGCGCCGATAATAGCTTTGGGCATGAACGGCTGGAATGCGAAGGGTATCACCTGCGACGGCGTCCCCCAGCCGTAGTCGGCGTCCATTAACCCCAGCCGGGTCCAGTCCGTCACGAACAGCGACTCGTACGAGAAGCTCAGGTCGTAGGGGTCCGGCTCCACGCGCTCACCCGCCGCCCACCGCGCGAACTCGGCGGGGAGCCGCGCCTTCGCGTCCCGGATCATGTCGATCACGCCGGCCAAGTCCGCGCTCACCACCTCGCCGCTCTCCGCGCTCACCGTCACCGTGTAGAAACAGTTGCCGTAGAATCCGGCGGTGGCACCGCCGCGCAAGAGGTGCCGCGTGTTGGCGAAGAAGCCGAGGTTGACGCGCGTAGATGGGTCGGCGAGCCGCAGCGATCTTGTCCGCGCCTGCCACAACCTGGCTATGGCGACGTCGAAGGTGGAGCAGCGCTGCCCCGTGGACTGGAGGAACTGGGACTTGGCATGCTCGATGCTGTCGATGCTCAGATCCACGGTGAGGTACCGGAGTTCGAACATCCGCGGTACGGGAAGAGGGCCTGAGAGAAGCTTCGGCGGCTTTGGGATGAGCTCGCCGCGGGACCAGATGGGAGTGACACGGGGCTTGGGGAGACCGCGGGCGTAGTCGCCAATGGCGTTGATGAACTGCCCAGCGCCCAGGCCGTCAGTGATGGAGTGGCTGGAGGTCAGCCCCACCACGAAGCCACCGCACGTGAACTCGGTCACCTGCAGATAGACATAGTAAAGAATTACGCTTGCTCGAGCAGCTAATCACGATCGCAATAAATCCGAACTTGAACATGAAATTTGATTTTTTTTTTGTTATGTAATGATGTTCGTTCAATTGTTTGATTTGATGAACAAACTCATGTGTTTGATTTGAAACGATGGCCTAGCTAGTCCTCTCTGGTCGCAAAGTATTGCACCCCAGCTGAGACTCAGTCACTCAAGAGATCAGCAGCAGCACAGACAGCAGAAAGGGATATGTATGACGGGTTCAGTCAAGGATTTAAAACAAACCCAGCAAATGTTTGGAAGTTCATGTGGAATGGGTCGAATCCGAAGACATTTTTGAACAATGAAATTAAACTTGAGGTCAAATCTCATGGTTGTTTCCTTCTTTGTGTATTGAAATTCTGTCTTTTTCCTCGTTCTGAATTCGTCTAGGAAGGGTAATTCATTTGTGCAGAGATTTCCTATTCCTAGTCATCCAGCGACATAGTATAGTGGCATAATGGACCAACGAAATGGATGACGCTTACACAGCTGACATTCAAACAAACTCATGAGAAACATTATATTCAAGTGTGGGTAAATCTCATAGTCATAGACATCATGATTTGACCCTTGTATCCTCGAGCCTCAACGACAGTGGCTCCCATGCTACAGCAGCTATTGGAGCAGGTAGCAAAGTCGCATGGAACAGTGGTGTGACGACAGAGGATAAGTATCCAATATGATCTGCTGGCAGCACGAATCGACTCGATCGACGGCCTAACGACCGTTCAACAACCATATATTTTGCGGCAACCGACAAAATTCTGACAGATGATATACTACAATACGAAGAAAACAATCTTGTTTATTTGCCACACGGATCATGCCGGCTTTCTTAATTGCGCTGGTACTTACGCCATATATAACTGCACGAATTTGCAGCAAACAAAGTCTAATTCAGCTGTAGTTTCTTATTACGAAATACTCCATCCGTTTCAAATTATATGTTGTTTTGGTATTTCTAGATGCATAGTTTCTGCTATGTATACAGATATAGTGTATATCTAGATGCATAGGAAAAACTATGCATATAGAAATATAAAAATGAATTATAATTTAGAATGGAGGGAGTGCGTACGTTTGGTTTCGAGCCTGTGATTAAGAATGTGTTCAGGGGCAAAGTCAAGGATTTTACCATAGAGGGGCCAAGACGCCAAGTATAAAATAGACTCATAAGAACAATTTATGGAGTACTAGAGTATGTACGATTCCAATGTTGCATGGCTAACAAAACTACTCAAGAAATGGTCTACAAGTGTGTCTGGGATGGCTTCTGCTAGCGTAGCTCCTTGCTTCAGTTGCCATGAAAGCCAGATTATTTATGGGAGAGATCAGAAAGGAACGGGTTCATGTGCTTCAGTAGCTCTACAATGTGCATAGCAAAGGTGGAGATAGAAACGGGCAAAACCATGCCAAATGGATCCTACCATAGACAATGTCAAAAAAATTGAAAGGAAGGAATAACTAGGTCTTTTAGAATATACTCTTAGCATCTAATGTTCTTGTATTTGATAACAAATAATTGTGCTTGGAATGGTGGCGATGTTGTTTGTAGCAATCATATCTGATGATGTATTTTGAGATGAATATACGAAGATGATGGGGCGCCAAGATTGATTGGCCGATCAGGAGATTATGGGTTGGAAATCGAACGGTATACTTTGATCCTTCAGGCTCCAAGATTCGGTTGCCCTTCAGCTAGCCTGCAGCAGGCTCATAGTTGATTTTTTATCTCTTGTCTACTTGGGCTTTGGAATGGAGCATTGCAAACAGCCTTTTTAGTTCATACTCCCAGCAGTGAAAAAGCAATTAAGAACATACACACAGCTAGCTAAGTATAATGGATCAGCACACTGATAAAAAATATTGGTGGTGGGCGGTTGACCTTGGGAGGGGCCATGGTCCCTGCTGCCCTCGCTCCGCCATTGAATCCATGTGCTCTTGTATTTTTGACCAATTATTCTTTCAATAGCAAGCAACATACACCTAAACAACTAAGTGTGTATAATAATTTTATCAATCTTAAGATGTGCATGCCTTTATATGGCCATACATGTGCATATGTTGTTCATGACTTTCTCTGATCATAAGTATGAATCCATTTAGATTTGTCATAAGTTAAGATAATTTAACTTGACTAACAGTGTATACATATATAAAAGTTATCTTAAAAAGAAAGTTTATGTATTATTTTTTTTATTCATAATTAATCAAATAAATGTCAATTTTGTGTTGTCAATACATTAGAAGTTAGATATTAAATTTAAGGAAATAGTCCAATCTCCACCCTCGAACTAGTATAATAGTTCAAGTTTCACCTCAACTACATAACCGGATGACGGAAGCCATCAAACTATCAAAACCGAAAATTTTTAACCCTTTGGGTGGTTTCAAAGATGGTTGCATCTTTTGTATTTTTTTAAAAAGAATTAAGGTTAGATCTAAAAAAATTCAAAACTAGTTCATTTTAAATCAGAAAAATATGAAAATGGTACCAACATTTTTCTAAAAATGTAACATATTTGATGATGCTCTATTTGAATCTTATTTATTCAAAAATAGTAGGCATAACTACAAACAAACAAATACTAGAATATGAAAAAGTTGGATTTGAACAACTGCCAATTACAGTGATAATAGATAGGTTATATTTTTGAGAAAAATGCTAGCACCCGTTTCGTATTTTTTATTTAAAATAAATTTTTAGATTAAATTTGAATATTTTTTAATTTTCAAAAATAGAAAGAACACCTTTCAAACCACTCAAGGGGCCAAATTCCCCAGTTACAGTACTCGGATGACCCTTGTTATCAGATTTTGTAGTTGTAGGATTAAATTAGACTTTTGTGATAGTTCAATTGTGTAAATTGGATTTTTCTCTAAATTTAAAGTCTAAAATTTTTAGTTAGGCCAGTTCTTGATAGATTTATATTTCTTAATTACTTCCAACCCATAATGATGCTGGTTAGTTCAATTTTGAACTAACAAAAAAAATCTAAAACGAGAGCATTTTAACCTAACGCGAGAGCCCTCTTGTTTCGAAAAGTGAAGGCAGGGCGGAAGTAACTACTGACGACGAAAGTAACAATGGTGATGGTGGCCACCTCCAATTTCGCTCAACGGTCTGAGCTTCGGCGGCGTCGAGATTTGGAGTTGTGATTCGGGATTTGGGGTTAGGGTTACTTGTGTTGTCGGACCTAGAGGAGCTTCGGGCAGGTGGCCGGTCCGGATGGTGGAGGACGGTTCTTAGCGTCGCCTCCGAAGCTGGCGAAGGATGGTGGTGGACGGAGGGCGGAGGGTGCGCGCGCGGGCAGACTGCAGAGGGAATGAGGGATCGAGCCGGGAGCGTGCGGATACTTTTTTTTTATTTTGTTGCAGGAAATGGATAACGCTGATCTGATGGAGCTGACCGGCTGAGAGCTTTCGGCGAGTCGTTATTCGGATAGCACTCTCCGGATAGATGCCTTCTTCAACTAATCAACTTCAAATGAAACGGAATATGTTATACCTGCATCATGAGAGGGAGGTCGAGTGGCTCCACGCCGGGCGCCTCGTCCGGGAGCAGGTCGCCCTCCGGGATGGCGAACGGGTAGTCCTCGAGGCGCGCGACGTCCTCCAGGCTGCACCCGGCGACGGCCTCCACGAACCACGCGCCCTCGCCGGTGCACTCCACGCGGGCGCTCGCCGGTCCCTCGGGCCCGTCCACGAGCCGCCCGGCGAGCGGGTAGTAGTCCACCAGCGCCTTCCCCAGCGCCTCCCGGATCACGGTCGCGGGGGACTGCTGCTGCAGCTGCCCCTCGCCGCCGGCGCCGTCGCCGCAGCCGCGCGGCGGATACACGTGCAGCGAGGGCACCATGTGGCGCAGCCCCACCACGCGGTCAATGGCGGACAGCTCCAGCGAGCCTGCCGGCGTCGCCGCGGCCGGGCGCACGTACGACCGGCTCGTCCTCCGCACCTCGAACCCCATGGCACTGGATGCGTGCGTGATTGTTCGATGGCGAGCTCGCTAGCTAGCAGTGCTTCAGGCCTTGCTTCGTGTGTATTGTGCGATAGTGTGCGGTTGGCAAAGGTGTTGTATATGTAGGAACTAGCATTAGGGAGCAGTCTTGAGTCTTAACACAGTCGTGAGTCTTGAGCAATAATTGATATATAGGCCGGATTACGTACTTTGGAGGCAAAATATATACTGATATCGATACGTCATTTACATATAATAGCCAATGACAAACAAATATCATTGACTTTGGTGATGATCGTTGACAAACGTAGGATTCGGGAGTACCTTGTTTTTTACTTCATAAACCTTACAAGAAAGGACCACTGGGAGCATCCAGATAGCTAGAGAGGAGACAGTTGACTATAAGCATCCATCTATAGTGGTGGCGGTTTTCTTAGGAAATATTTTCCATGACACCTCCAGACCTCCTCTACATTTCTACCGATGGACTAAATTATAGGCCGCTAGTATCAATAGGGGATGCGCATTATAGGTCTGCTAGTGTGGTGGGTTGAAATGGGTTTTATGGGGTGGGTTTTGATGTGGAGTGTGTTTGGATGGGTTAAAATAGGTTGTATTAGATAATGGGGCGGGACGGAGCGGGTTCTAGGTAAATACGGATTGGGGCAGGTTGGGACCAAACTAACGTGGGTCCCGCGTTGAGAGCCAGATTCTGAAAATAAAACCTCGCGTTCACACTATAAAATTTTATCAAAATTAATTGAAATTTGTTGGAGATGACTCGGTATAACTGGCAGCTACTCTGTGCAAAGCGGTGTGGCTAGACCTACACGTGCGGCCCACGTCAAGAGCCGGACCTTGGAAATAAAATCTTGCGTTCATACTATAAAATTTTATCGAAATTGACTGAAATTTATTGGAGATGACTCAGTATGACTGGCAGTTATTCTGTGCAAAACAGTGTAGCTAGAACTACATGTGGGCCCCATATCAAGAGCGGAGCCACTAAATTTATTTATATAGTTAAATATAGGCTGGGGTTGGTTTTATTATAGTAGATCTAGCATACCTATGGGTTTAAGCATCAAATGAGGCTGGACGGGGTGTGTTATTTAGTTGAGCTTTTGGGTTAGGGTGGGTTGCCATTTAATTTCCATATGCATTGGGATGGGGTGGGTTTAGCCCCGTTAGCAGGAGCCATTATTGTAGTTGAAAGCCACCACTAGATATCCATTTCTACTTGATCTTCTTCTTCCTCTCCCTGTTCTTCTTTTTCTTATTCTCCCTCAGTCCCTCTCCCTTTGCTTTCTTCTCCCCCTGAGCAGGTGGAACCAAAAATTGGTGGGCTAAACAATGTATACGAGTTCTCCATGCCTTGGCCCATAACTTTGTTTCTAGTAGAGTTTACTCTAGTACATGCTGCTCTGGTGCAACTAAATTTCTACAAAAGAGAGACTCCGAGGAAATATTGAGGACTATACCTTGCCGGTTTATTGCACGAAAAAGGAGGATCTTATATATGTTAGACATAGGACAGATAAAATCCTTCCTAGACAATTCGTTACTTTAATTGATTAAAGGGATAGGTGAACCTTCGTACAAACTGTATCTTACAATTTCCATAAGTGGGCCATATCTTATTACACACCCATTCTTAGCCCAAGATACAGCCCAAACACCCAAAACCAGCCAACAGAAGCACAAGCGCACATATTCTTTTTTTTTCTTTTTGGATAAATAGCACACGCACATGCACATTGAAGCAAATTAAAGTCCACATGCAATATTAGACAAGAGAAGCAAATAAAGTCGATGAGAGCAGGTAGGCCGTGTCAGAGCCTAGTCGTCGTGTCACTTCTGAAACGCTTTCATCTCGTCCCTGAACTCCGGCAGGTTCTCCTCCTCGACGCACCGTGTCATGATCCTCGCCCCCGCCTTGGGCGCCGGCGGCGCGCCGATGATCGGCATGATAGAGGTGCAAATGGATCATCTTTAGGTGTATCTTCAACCCTATTTAGTTTAAATAATTATACTACTTCTCTAAAATAAAATCCCATTTTAAAAAAAAATAATACAAATATTTAAATTAAAAAGAGTTGGAGGTGCACCTAAAGTAATCCATTTGCACCCGTAGGCATGAACGGGTGGTACGCGAAGGTATCACCTGCGACGGGGTCCCCCAGCCGTAGTCGGCCTCCAGGAACCCCAGCCGCGTCCAGTCTGACACGAAGAGCGACTCGTACGTGAAGCTCAGCTCGTAGGGGTCCTGCTCCGCGAGCTCGCCCGCCGCCCACCGCGCGAACTTTGCGGGGAGGCGCGCCTTGGCGTCCCGGATCATGGCCACGACGCCGGCCACATCCGCAGCCTCCACCGCGCCGCTCTCGGCGCTCACCGTCACCGTGTAGAAGCAGTTGCCGTAGAACCCGGCGGCGCCGCCGCGCAGGAGGTGGCGCGTGTTGGCGAAGAAGCAGAGGTTGACGCGCGTGGACGGGTCGGCGAGCCGCAGCGCCCGCGTCCGCGCCTGCCACACCTTGGCGATGGCGACGTCGAAGGTGGAGCAGCGCTGCCCCGTGGACTGCAGGAACTGGGACTTGGCCCGGGTGATGCTGTCGAGGCTGAGGTCCACGACGAGGTGCCAGAACTGGAACATCCGCGGGAAGGGGGGCGGCGCGGAGGACAGCTTGGGCGGGCTCGGGACGAGGTCGCGGGCCCAGACGGGGCTCACGCGGGGCCTGGGGAGGCCGCGGGCGTAGTCGCCGACGGCGTTGATGAACTGGGCGGCGCCCAGGCCGTCGGCCAGGGCGTGGCAGGAGATGAGCCCCACCACGAAGCCGCCGCAGCTGAACTCCGTCACCTGCATGTCAGCATGTGTCCATGGCTCATTATTAGTCAACAAGGAAAACGCAAGGTACAACTACAACATTAGTTGATACAGATGCAAGAATCTGATGGAGTATCTGAATTTACTAATAACCCGACCATACCTAACCGAACGACTAGGATCGAGACATCGTACCAGAAATCTAAGCAACAAAAACTATGAAGGCGTCATCAATCGATCTACAACATGAACCGGCCGTCAGCAAAGGCTGACCGTACATGGGTAATCTGGTCACAATTTGTCTGAAAAAGTTTTGGAATAAGCAACTGGCTACTGATTAAGTTGTGCGCACCCTGCACCATGTCCATTAGTATATGCATGCACGTAATCTGATCACATCTGCACCTGCATCGAGAGCGGGAGGTCGAGCGGCTCGACGTCCGGCGCGGCGTCGGGGAGCAGGTCGTCCTCCGGGATGGCGAATGGGTACTGGTCGAGGCGGCCGGCGTCGTCGAGGCTGCACCCGGCGGCGGCCTCCACGAACCACGCGCCCTCGCCGGTGCACTCCACGCGGGCGCTCGCCGTCCACGAACCGCCCCGCGAACGGGTAGTAGTCCACCAGCGCCTTCCCGAGCGCCTCCCGGACCGCGCGCGCCGGGGACCCGGCGGCGGCGCCGCGCTCGCCGGCGGGCGCGGGCGCGGGGAAAACGTGGAGGGAGCGCACCAGGTGGCGCAGCCCCACGACGCGGTCGATGATGGAGAGCTCCAGCGTGCCCGACGGCGTCGCGGCGCTCGGGCGCACGTACGACCGGCTCGTCCTCCGCACCGCGAACCCCATGGCCACCCGCTACGCGTGTGTGATCGACGAGCTTGCTTTGCTAGCCCTAGAACTTTATTGCGTGGCTGCGTGTGTGTGTGTGTTGGTGGGCGTAGGTGTGTGTATATATAGGCGAACAGGGCTAGCTGTCGTGCTCGATTGGGCGATTGGCTCGACCAGCGCTGCTCCACGGGTGAATGCAAGTCGGGGAAACCATGGAGTAACTTGCTAGGTCAAGAGCTGTTGATGATGAGCTCCATTGTTTTGGATGGAGGTACGTAGGTGGCGAACAGGATCTGTACAAATTTCATACGGCGCGCGCCTAAACGTCCCGTGATGTCATCTCCGCTCCCAATAAGATCGTATTATAAGAATGAAGCATCAATCCCGTACGGCGTAGGCGTGGGCATCTCAGCTAACTACGAGAGTGTTTTTTTTAAATGCTAACTACGAGGGCGTTAACACGTACGTCATAGTTGTTAATTACTCCAGTTCCAAAATGTGGACAAAACTGTGCCGAAATTTGAGAATTTTCCCTGCACTAGTACCGGTTTGGGAAACCTCTGTTGTCCCGGTTTTCCAACTGGGACCGCTAATCCGGGACTAAAAGTCCGGGACTTCAGTCCCAGGTTTGGCCCGGGCCTCCAGCCATTGGATCCGGAACTATGCTTTCATTAGTCCCGTGTCCAAAACTGGCTATGATAAATGAGGAGAACGAAAGATCGTTTCTGTAGTAGTGCTGACAACTTGAGTTGAGCCTTCAAATTCACACCGCGGTGAGATGTTGGTGACTTTTTTCGAGAAAGACACTCAAATAGTATCTCATATCTAATATATACCAAGGAAAGCAGTAGCCAGTACAAAGCAACAACTTGACACAAAACAATCACTACAAGGTAAAATTACATTAAGTGAGAGTGAAAGGAAGCTACATATCAAGTCAAGTTGAACGTGCAAGAGGTGTCGGTTTCTTCATAGAGCTTATGTGCGGCAGGCCCATTAATTAATTATTGCCGTCAACGTGTTGTCTGTCCTTGTGTAGATTTAGCTTCAAGTAGTTAATTATGTCGCCGCCTTTCTAAAAAGTTCTAAATTTATATGTTTACTACCCTTGTGATTACGTTGAGTTTGGTAATGGAACTTTATGGAGCTGAGGGATATATCATGTCCGTTCGCATCTCTATATATACAATGTATTCAAACTTTATTGGTATAAAAGAAATGGAATACACCATTGTGGCATCATGTCATTTATACTTCACTAATGAAGATATATAAATGGTATAAAATCACATTTTCAATAGCCTTAAATAGTTTGCGAACATTTTATAAGTGTAACTAGAGATGGGCATGGACATGGCATTTCTCTCTATAAAATTCCACTACCAACTCAACATAATAAAAATGATAAAAAGGAAGAATATTTTTAAGGAAATGTGATCATTTCCCAGTCCATTAAGGAAACGCCATAGGCCATGAATCGTTTTCCACAAGTTACAAAAGGAAAGGTTATCCTATTGCCGTTAGCAACACTAGTATTGTAGGATAGTAATAAAGAGGAATCATGTTACACAAGAGGTCGTGTGTTCGAAGCCTAAACATCTCTCTCACGTGCGACACACGCAATAAGTCATGAGTTGTGACTTGCACGTGTGTAGGTGGCTCGCCAGGTGTTAAAACTTTTTTTAGTTTTTTTTAAATCGTCCCCATGATTATTACCACAAGCGGTTCAAGTGTACCGCCCATGGTAATCTTTTTCATAGGTGGTCACTTTGTGCACGTGAAACCAATAGGCCTCGGATCATAGACGAGTGGCTAATAAACACGTGTATAAACGACTTACCACCTGCCTGTAATTTTAGTTTTGTAGTAGTGATTGCATTGAACATGTCAATAGCTTATGTAGTGTTCATTTGACAGCTAACCTTGGTTAGTTCAGTCAAGTAAGGCATCTCACCCCAACAGGGGTGAATGAGCGAAGTAGCAAATTGCTTGATTCCATACGTGTACACACGTCTGCACGACGAGAGAGGTTGGCTTTGTCATTGGAGCTGGAAACTAGGTCAAAGTCAGATATACTCTAAAGAAATCTCATGGAATCTCACCTCACACTCGACTCATTAAGCTATGGAGATCCACTAATCTAGCTTCGCCATCTCTTTTTCAGTACGGCGACACTATGTATACAAATATATGGTAACCGTTGAGCAGTACACATTGTTTTTTATGTTAGGAGTTAGGTGGTGACGGTGATTGTTGGTACCACTGGTGGTATCGCAGCGACTCCATCATAATCATCTGAAAATGTGAGAACCTTCTTCCGTCTATGATTCTTGCCCCGGTTGCACATTGGACGGTATGTAGGGTGGTTTTCTTCCCATGGCAATACTCTCCCTCCCTTGTTCTCTCCACTGCTGCCCTACTTGCCTCCAGCTGTCACTAACCAGTAACCACATTTTGCCTCCGCTATTATTAGCACACGGCCGGTCGGTTCAGCAAATCACCACCCTCCAGCTTCACTTACTGCTCCGGCAGTGCCACCGCACTGCCTCGAACCCTCGCCCCACCACCCAGCCGGCTCCACCACCGACGATCCCTCTCTGCAAGTCACACATTGAACTCGAGTCCTAACCCATCAACTTGCATTGTCAGCGAAATTCAAATCAGCATCAATAAGAAGTGGGAGCAATTTGTCAACTGAGGAAGAATGGAACTTCTCCACAATTAACGCTGTAGACTTGGTAAGATGAATGTGATTAGAGGCCGTATCGACGTAATTACCAATTGTTGATGGAGTCAGGATGAGAGGTTAATATATAGAGAGCCACTAGATCCAGTCAGTGGGATAGATTTTTTTTTCACTGGTAGACGGTTGCTGTACTAATTAGTTAGGATAAAAATTAAGGTCTAGTTGGAGACTCACCACAACCCGAACGATTTAATTCTCTAGCATTTCTAACCATAGACAGCTATTTGTAACTTGTAGGCAGAGACAAGCATCGGCTTCCGGGCAGCTACACGTACAAGTCAAAGCATCGGTAAGTTTAGCTTGGAACAAGCCATGCGTTAGTTTCTGTTAGCGAGCGGCGACGCACAGAACTATCCAACTGACGTTAGCTTCCTAACCATAGACGACAGGTACAGGCCGAGTCCAAGCGCACATACACGTCGTCTTGCGTAAGAGATGACTGTGCTGTAGACACTGCGCATTCAAAAAAAAAAACAAAACAGAAAAAGAGCCAAACGGCGCAACAACCCATGATGGCAATGGCTTGCGTGCAGCGTGCTTCTTGGTCACCAGTGGATCGCAGCGCCAGTAGTATAGGAGGAGAGACATGTTGACGAAGCAAGTGATTACCAATGGCAGCAGCAGGACGGCAGGATAGAAGGGGACAAGAAACGGAGAGACGGAGACGTGTAGTTGGTGGAAGATATATATATATATATATATATATATATATATATATATATATATATATATATATATATATATGCATGGCACCACCCCTTCACCGCATTTGGATCTGATGGACCATATATATGAAAACTTAACGATGAGCTAGGTCGCACCCGCAAACGTCTTAAAAATACTTAAGAGATTATCTCAATCTAAAATCTGATTCAACAGCACAGATTCATGAGTATGTACTCATTGTTTCTTGATCTAGAACGTCATGACAAAATTTCTCTCACTATGTCCGACAAAATAATTTTTTTCACGACCGTGCCTAAGCACGTATTTTATTAGGAGAAAACGATAAAATAATAGATTTTCTCTTCTTTTTCATTTCTTTTACTAAATCTTTTTTCAATTTACTAGCCCATTCATACGAAACAATATGAGATGGGTTGGCTCTAGATTCTCCAAATAAAGAAACGCTCGGTCAGGGCCGCAGATCAAGTGCAAATTGCAATACTACTTGAAGTGGAGAAAACAAATCTAACATATATACTCCTTCCAGGCCGTCTTCTCCTTGTCATATTACCAAGTTGTCGCAAGTAGGTCGTAAACAGCTATACAAAATTGCTGCAAAGCGCATCATCACCCTTGCTCCTTGTTGCCAGGGGCTGCGCGCTACCGCGCCCACCATGCTAGGCCTGGGTTGTCCTCCCCGACAAGCACAGTCGTCCACTAGCGTCTGGCTCCTCGTCGGCATGCACGCTTGGCTACACGGGGCATGGGCGCGGGGATTTGTTAGACGAATGTAAATGCACAGTTTTATTGTACACAAGACTGAAAACTATGCCGGCTGAATTTTTACGTGGATAAAATCTTTCTCATCTTATAAAACTCTCACTTATCTCTCTTCATAATATTATCAAATTAGTAAAGTTGCTGATGTGGTATGTTATTTAGTACTCATGAAATTTCTGATGAAATTTCCATTGAAACTAGCCTTACAAGTTATGTATGGATGTTGATAGGCTCGATGGGCTAGGGCATGCTCCTAGTTCCTTCTCTGAGATAGATGCAGCTGTTGCTCATGGGCTATAGATTGTGCTGCGAGTAGCAGGCTTTGGCCTTTGAGTAGTTGGTCGTAAGAGTTGTTGATTTGTTAGCTGAGCAGCGAATTTCGGTAAGCCTAGGCTCGCTGAGATGAGATTGATGTACGCTATATTTTTTTATTTTTTTAATATTGAAATATACGTGCTCACGCATGTTCGCGAAAAACTATAATTATGGTAAGCCTAGGCTTGTTGAGATTGATATATGTCATATTTTTATCTTTTAGTGAAATATCGTAATACTGTCTTTGCCCAGGTGACTGATAATTAGCTTGATATATTTGCAAGCATTATATGTTTTTTCTAAAATTACATAGTACAACTCAGACACTCACAACTCAAGTATTAGGAGTTGATCCAACAACTTGCACATTGATCCTGTCAAAATCGCCCAAACAAGATGGGTTCGATTCTGTCTATAGCAGGCCGGTTATGCGCTTTTTGGGTCTTTTGTGACCCGTGCGCGTGCTGTCGGTGTTTAACCTCCAAATCCACCGAGTAATACCTCCGAGGTGGTAGATTGTAGGTGGGGTGTCGTTGAGATCAGGAACTCGAAAGTGCAAGGAACACGAAACTTTAGATAGGTTCGGGCCGCTGAAAACGTAATACTCTACATCCAATGTGGTAGTTTGTATTGCCTTACATGATGTGGTGTTTGGAGGGGGTCCCTGCCCACCCTTATATAGTCTGTGGGGACAGGGTTACATGGAAGTCCTAGCCCGATACTAGCTTAGGAGTCCTACCCGAGTACTACTCGGGTAGTTTTCTTTTGTTCCGATTAATCCTACTCCTGTACGAGTAGTTACAATTGGTGTAGGGTGTGGGCCATGTCACATCCCTTATCCTAAAATATGTACGCCATGTACGCAGTCTCGTGGCCCCGGGTCTGACAAGCCCCCGAGCTCTTCGTAGTCGAGTACTGCAGGCTTCCGAGTACTTCTAAAGCGTTTTCGAGTTCTGCCGAACTTCGTCTTGAAGATGTCTTCCGAGTATTTCTTTGGCTGCATCGAGATCGTGAGGTGCTCATACCTCGAGTAGTTTGCAAGTCTTCTTTTATATAGGGTGCGATTAAACTCGCACTCCATATAGAGTAGCCTCTGAACCTTAGGTTGAATCGAAGAATCGGGCTGAGGGTCAAACTAATCTTGAATTTTCTGCTATTATCTTCCAAAAATTTGAAGAATAAGCCGTCGATGACACGTGTCGTGTAGCCCCCCAAGCCTTGAATCCAAATCCCAAGATTTGAAAAAAGGGATCCAAAGAGTCGTGGCATGAATTGTGGAAAAAATTAAGAATTTAAGTTGATGGTTAAAATAGAAAATTGTCTCAGAAATTTGAAAACCCCCTTCTTTGGGATGACATCCCAGAAAAAATGGTTAAAAAAAACTTCCCCAAAGAGAGATCCTAAATTACCGCTCAAAACAAATCTTATCCCGAGAAAATCTCTTCAGCTTCCGCATAGTGATATGCCGAGTTGTTTACTGCGCCCAGCCCCGAGTATGGGAGCCAGACGAGCCGCGGAGAGCACGTTGAGTGCCCTGTTGCGCCCAGCCCCCGAGCACGAGAGTTAGACGAGCCGCCGAAAGTACGCCGGGTGCCTTGTCGTGCCCAGCCCCCGAGCATGGGAGCTAGACGAGCCACAGAAGATACGCTGATTTGCGTAGGTACCAGCTAAGTTAGAGGAGATACGCCACATGGTCGGCGGCGCCAGCCCCCGAGCCTGGGGTCGGCCGAGTCGCTGCTAGCACGCCGAGTGGTCTATACCGACGAAGTGATGGCCAAGTAAGGCAGCTCTCGGGAGCCCAAGTAAGGCAGCTCTCGGGAGCCTACCTCACCCAGCGGTATGATTCAGGTCTGGTCCCCTGCAAGGTAAATCTAAAAATATATTTTGTAACTGATATACATGATATCGAGTCGGGAGCGAATCCCAGCATTATAAAATGCATGTAAAATTTTTCACGTCTTGCTCTTGCTAGATCACGTAATTTTCCTGGGTAGGTAGCCTATTACGTTTAAGCACCTGATCCTGATAGCCATAGCCCATATGGCAGGGAGCATGACCGCATGCACGCGTAGAAATATAGGCGTACAGAAGAGTCGAGGTCTCACGGATTAAAGCGTGTACTACCCGGGTATTTTAGAGACTGTTAAGAGAAAACTAGAGCAGTCGGTGCTGCGCGAAAAAAGAGAACGCTCGTCTTGCGTATATTATACACCCGTTAGGTGTAGTCCCGACTACAAGCCCGGAGCTGCATGACTACATGAGTAGTCGGGAACACAATTATGTGTGGCCGCGGAGGCACATGGTTAATATCCAGAGATATAAAGGATATTTAGAAAAATATTAAAGCATGACTTAGCTTGATTCATGGACGATTTATCCATGAAACCGTAGCGCTTGTTTATGGAGCCGCGATAGTTTGTTGATGAAGTCCAACTTGTCGGAGTCGATTCCGACTAGTTATTGACGGTGTAAGTCTGCTTCCGACTAGTCTTGTAGTCAAACGAGTAGTTGAAGTAGTCGTCGGTGGATCACCGATCGTCCTCGCGAAGTCGAAGTAGTCTCGGCGGGTCGCAGGGCGTCCTTACGAAGTCGAAGTAGTTGTCAGCGGGGCACCGAGCGTCCTCGCTAAGTTGTAGTCATCAGCGGGTCGCCGAGCGCCCTCGTGAAGTTGAAGTAGTCGGTGTGGTCAAATCGTCGTGATCGAGCGAGCGGCTGTCAAAGTAGTCCACGTAGCCGAGTCATCGCACCCGAGAGAGCTGCTGTGGAAGTAGTCGGCGTGATTCTTCTGGCTGAACAGCGGCGGGTTCCACGTGATGACGCTCGGCAAGACACCACGAGGTAAAGCCTTACGTTGCGTGCTTGCTTCTCGTGGTGGATATATAGGGGTCTGCGTAGGTACGGCAGCACGTACAAAGCTCGGACGCCATCTCCTTCCGTGTGCTATCGGCTTGAGTGGTGGTCTCGTTGCTTTCTTTTTGCATGGGCATACGTATGCACGCATAGGCAGGCTTGCAACAGCCCGTGCGCACATACACGCATGCGTGTATGCTTTTTTTTAATAAGAACTCTACCGTCCTTGATAATCAGATACGGCCGCTCCTTCCGTACGCATGGCCGCCCGGATTTCGATGTGCGGTTGCAGCGCGGACCGTGGAACCGTCGCACCTAGGATGCTAATGGGTACCCGAAATTCAAAATTTAATGTATTTTTACTCCATTAGGGTACGAATTTGGGTCAACTTTTAGACCCATGGGCTTATTAATGAGCACAAAGTTCTACTCGTTCAATTTATGGGCACGGGTTTGTTCTTACAATACCCGAATCCGTAAATCCATGGCTTTTTTAAACCCGATCCAATCTAGTGCAATTATTATTTTATTTTATGAATTTTTAATAAACTTAACATCCTTCTCCTTCACTTCTTATTTTGGTGAACCTTAAATATTTTGGTGGCGGGGAGGGGTGTTGTTTGCTTTGCAAATTGTAGTGTTTGTATATGCATATAATGGATTGGTGACTTTGTATTGTGTTATAATCATTGAATGTAGAACTTGTTATTTATATTTTTATTTCCTCTAGTAACTTTTAGTGATCAATGATAGTCATCATGTATTTCTGTACGCTATAAATTTAATACTTGTTATATTAAATTTGTTGGTTATGATAAAAACTAGTATAGTAAACTAGAGACACAAGGGCGACCCGTGGTACCATTTAACCTGATGGGCACGGATTTGGGTACAAAATTAAATTCGTGATGGGTAACGGATTTTTTAACGAGCATGTATTGTATTCGCGGGGCAAACAAAAGCCAGCGGATTTGGACCCATTGCCATCCCTATCGCACCGCAGATTGCGAACCGAAAAAATAAAACCAATCTGTGATTATAAAAATCCAAGAACAGCTTGTCGATGAAGTGGCGCAGAGGCGGAGCGCGGCGTTGAGGTCGGCCATGCCCTTCAGCAGCGGGCAGCACTTCTCACTGGCCTAGGTGCCGATCACAGCGCGCACGAGCCCGTTGAGCGCGTCCACGCATGCCAGCAGCCTCAGCGTGTCCATGGGGTACTTGACCCTTGACCGTCAGCGTGGATGGTGGCGCGGACGCCGGCGGCAGTGGGCACGGCACGGATATCGCCGACAGCGGGGATGGCAGCACAGACAGCGGCGGCGTCGGGGACGACGGTGGCTTCGTCGGCGGTGGGCAGTACGGGCAGGCCGCGTCCGGAGCGAGCTGCGCCACCACTCCACCAGCATGGTCACGACGAGCAGGAGGGCCACAATCCGGTGGTTCTTCGCCATAAGGCCACCATGAGTGATGATTGGTGCGAACAGATGACCATGCATGCGTCGTGAAGCATGGACAGCTGAACCCGATGTCGAGGAGAGTCCTGGATCCTGGCCACAGCGACTTGATGCAGATGAGTACGGCCTGCTGATCGCGGAAGTGGCTCCGCTTCCTCCGTTCTTCGACGGGTGCACGCACGGCGTACACGGCGCGGTGCCTTGCATGGCGGCGTGGATTGAAGACCACACGTATACCAGGTTGAAATATTAGAATATAACTTTTATTTGAGGATGAAAACAAGATGTAGATTGAATCGGATAAAAACAAGTGAAAGCAGAATCTTCCCTATTGGCTTGTCGGTGCATGCATATTGCGTCGATCGAATAACACGGCGGCCGTCCGCGTAGCGCACGATGCATCGGCCGGAGCCCACGACGCGCGCAACGGGAGGCCCTCGAGGTAGAACGCACCGCAAGATCGCATGAAGCTGTTGATTTCTGCTATCGACCTCGCGAAGGATCGCGCGATCCTCTTACTTACTTGACGTGTTAGCTGTCGCTGTTTAACTCCTAAGCTTGTGGGGTGTCGCTGAGATCAAAGTATATGAAATACGAAACTTTAGACATGTTCGGGCCATCGAAAACGTAATATACCACGTCCTGTGTGGTGGTTTATATTGCCTTAGACGATGTGTTGCTTGGAGCGAGTCTTTGCCCGCCCTTGTATAGTCTGGCGGACAGAGTTACATGAAAATTCTACCCCGATACTAGCTTAGAAGTCTGAGTAGTACTCGGGTAGTTTTCTTCTGTTCTGACTAGTTCTACTTATGTCGTACGAGTAGTTACAATTAGGATGTGAGTTATGTCACATTTTAATATATGTACAACGTAGCAGTCTCGTGGCCCCACGTGTGTCACGTGCAGCCCAGCTCCGTAATACACTTATTCTCGGGCCGTTTTGAGCTTCGTATAGCCCGCGTTGTCAATTATGGGCTTATGGCCTTGGAAGCTTCTGTTGTCTGTCTGACGACCCAGTCGTGGCCCAGTCCTTTTCTAAAGGCTGTCTGTCCAATACATTTGCGGCTTAGCCTTTTTCTAAAGAATGAAGCCCAGCTATATGTTGTTCGATTCAAACTTTTTGACACACTCGGCCCACAATTCACAATCTCACATATAGCTCCATAATGCACACAAGACACAGCGGCACAAACACAATGCAATGCAACACACAAACGGATCAACTTTACACGGCAGGTGATGACCTTGTGCATCTGGAGGGCAGCTTTGCCCCACTTGTAGTACCACCGGCACATATATAGCTCAGCGTGTGAAGTGTGAACCGTGCAAGGCGTAGACCAACGAAGATGGACGTGACGGTAGCCACGAGCCCATGAGCCGGCTTTTTTCTTCTTCTTTTTTAGATAAATACCCGCAAGTTATTTATTTTCTTATAAGCCGGGTTACGCTGCTCACGCAGGTCGCCTGGACCCTGCCATTGCTCACGCCGCGCAGTCTGCCGCCGGTTTATCTTATTGTTAATTTTTCATCATTACAAGTTAACATTTTCTATGCAGCGCCTGGCTCATCGTTAGGGCTGAATAACGAGGCAGCTCGGCTCAGTCTGGCTCGGCTCGGCTCAGTCTGGCTTGCTAAGATAACAAACTAGCTCGGCTCGGTTCGGCTCGTTATCCTAACGAGCGCAAAAACCTGCTCGGCTCGACTCGGTCCGGCTTGCGAGCTGGCTCGGGCAGCTCGCGAGCCAAACACTGATATACTCTCCCAGGTGATATATATCTATACAGAATAAATAAAAAAATATTAGAATAATATATGGTTATATTTCCATACTTTCAGAACCATATATAATTTTATTAGCAATACTTCCATGATTCATCGACCATATATGTTCCATCGATAACATATGCCTATAAGCTAACCTATCATAAGCAAAGAGGTTACAAAATACTAAGTCTTGATCTCTTAGATACATAAATTGATCGGTCCATATAATGGTCATTGGACAAGCATAAAGGAAATACTGAATCTTAGCTTCTAGACAGCCTATAACGTAGGTGGAAAATATGTTGTACGCGTAGCTCGTTCGGCTCGCGAGCTGGCTTGAACTCGCTCATTATACTAACGAGCACAAAGTTATACTCGGCGGCTCGTTAGAAATTAGACCGAGCCGAGCCGAGCCGGCTACGAATCGAGTGAGATAACGAGCCACGAGCAATTTTTCCAACCTTACTCATCTACAAAACCGAGTCTGGTCCTCGGATAGACTAGCCCGTCGTGGTTGGCTGCACAGCTCATCCTGCCCCCTTTGCATAAGACCGAGGAAATGGCACGTCATTTACTGGCGGATATACAAAAAAATCTGGCGAAATGGCACAGCTGCTTGGTTGGCGGAACCTTGTCTGCAGCCATCGCAGTGGCAGCATAGTGCCAACACTCGACTGGTGGACCAACATAACCACTATACCCCACGTTCCTCGCAAAGCGTTGAGAAGTCTTACCCTCCTAATCAGTTGGGAAAGTGTGGAAGGAGAGGAATTCGAGAGTCTTCCGCCATTGTGAATCAACCACGGCGCGGCCTCTCTTTTGGCGATGATCAAAAATGAAGCGGCTGCCTGGATTTCAGCAGCCGCAAAAGATCTAGCGACCTTGTTAGCTTGAGATTAATTATTTACTTTCGCCGTTGACCGGCTAGCCGGGTTGTAATCTCCTTCTTTATCAATGAAATAGGCACAGTCTCATGTCAGTTCATTCCAAAAAAAGTAGTGCATTGAACAAAGCATGAAATTATTGTCATTGCAATCAAATGTTGGCCTACAATCAATATTATCCAAAAAAATTTATAAAACAACGACCGTGAAAATAGACTTATATAATACTAATCACCATACACAATCAGTAGACGTCCTAAGGAACATACAGTAAATAATAAGTGGGTAACTAGTCACTCCCTGATTGATTCTAATAATAATACTCATAGATCTTCCACAAGACAACGACGCAGCAAGGATGAGAAAACCCTGGCCTTGTCCACCTCCCACCAGCCTACATTATACTTCTCTTCGGACCACCCAGTGTTCTAATGCCTTGTCATGCCATTACTGATGAGCAGTCCACTTTCGAGCCTTCTTGATGGCAAAAAGTTCAAATTGCTGCATTTGGAGCAATCACTTTTAAATTCCGTTATATCACTACACCACAACACTGATTAGCGTCAGACGTTAGTCGGTAAAACTCAGTTATTACCGACAAACCATCGGTTGCTACAAGTATCCAACGAAAGGTCGGTCGATGATACAACATATACCAAACGAGCGATATAAATATTTATATTTCTATGTATCTTCCGAGGATTAGTCGGCATAAGGTGAGATAAGGGACTACCAGTCAGTCGGTAAATATGCCAGCCGTTTTCCTCCCCTAGCGCGCGCCAAACGAAGCCCACTTGCGCGCGTAATTTTTGGCCCAGGCCCACAGGTCAGTTAGGTGTAGAAAATCCTAGCTATACATTTTCCTTCGAAATCCACCGCCGCCGCGCGCTCCAAAACGCCGGCGCCCGTGCCTTCGTCTCCCAACGCGGCGACCGCCGCGCGCTTGGGACCAAATTTTCGCACCCGGCCCCAGCCAAAACCAGTAGCCGCCCCAGCCAAGCCCTTCCCCCGCTCAAAAACACATTCGCCGCCGCCCAAATCAGCTCGCCTCCCAAATCCTGCTGTCATCCCCACCCGGTCCTGCCATCCGCCGACCGCCCGTCTCCCCATCCGCCTGCTGCGCGAGCCCCTTCGTCCGCCGTCCGCTGCCGCCCGGCCAAGCAATCCGCCGGCCGCCGGCCGCCGGCCACCGGCCCTGCCAGTCCCAGCCCCATCCACCCACAAATCCAATCCCCTCCCGATCCGCCCCCAAATCCCCCCGTGTCCCCATCTGCATGCTGCTGTAGTGCTGTCCCCCATGCTGCACTTACCGCCGACGCCAACCTTGAAGCCATCCTTGAAGGAGTCCTCAGCTGGGAAGGAAGGGGAACAAAGTTTAACCAGTATCGTCCTGCTGCACTCACTGCCAATGAGGCTTCGCTGAAGGTATGGTATCCTCTCTGCTCACTGGCACTCTGTTCTATTTTGATGCTACTGCTTGAATCTGAGCATTGCTACATGAGTTAGTTCTATAAACTGGTGAATGTTGAGATGATTTCTTTTTGGCAAAAATAAGCTGAATGCATATGTAGCATTATTATATTTTCTTTAGAATCGAAGTGAAACTGTGATTAGATAGTAAATGTGGCGTTTGAGCATGTTACTGGTGCTCCAATGTACTGTTGATTGTGCGATATTGTTCCAATATTATGTGGCATGTGTAGAAATTATTGGCCTATTGGGAATCCAGGAAACTATTTTTTTTTGTGTCTTCCTATTCTGAAATAAATACAATTTGTTTATCTATTTTTTTAACTTAAGAGTTGTATGCTGATGTGGCCTTTTATGCTCCAATTAGGTAGGCACACAGTTAGGTAGCCATTGATTGCCCTACCTAGATTGCACGTGCATTACATCTTGCAAAATATGTTTCAGGTGGTTGCTTGACTTTTATCTTTGATCAACCCCTTGCATCATGTATGGATTGTGTGGTGTCTGATAGGCACAGTATCAACTGGCACCTTCTCCTGATTGCACTAAAGAAGCCTTTGTAGATAAATTTATGGGATCCATTTAGTTTTCAATTGCTTTTTGATAAATTTATATTGAGATGGTTGCTTGACATTTTTCTCTGACCAGGCACCTCATTATTGCCTCATCCGCTGATCTGTATACCTGCAGTACACCAAAAATTTATATTGCAGCCTAGGTAAATACATCGATTTTCAGTACTCTTTTTGTTTCAAGGTGTATAGATTGGCTTTTTTCCAAACCTGATTGCCTCTCTTTAGGGAACGGGCTGGTGCTTATCTTGCAAGCATTTATAGCTGTTGGTCTCCTAGTGGAGAACTTATTGGGTGAAGGCCTTGGTGACAGTATGGTTCTGTATTTGCTATGCCTTACTGTCATGTTGCCTTATTCTAGTCTTCTGATTTGTTGTGTGGCACACTATCTGTTTTTTGTATTTTTTCATATCCAGAGATATAATCTGAGAGCTCCTTGATCTCCTCATAAAGAAGCATGGATAAATCATGGATCAATTCTGAGGCTAGGTACAACACAATAGTTTCACAAATACTAAAATTGTTTCAGTAGTTAACATGGGGTTTAACCAAAAAATTGCATGTAGGCACACGAAGTCATATTTGCAAGGGGTGAACAGTTTCCTAGCTTATGCATTTAGAAATTCAGCAGTAGGAAACAAGATATTATGCCCTTGCAGAAAGTGTGTTAACTCATTTTGGAGAGAGGCAAGTGGTGTACGTGAGCACTTGATATCTGATGGGTTTCTAAAAGGGTAAACAACATGGAACTTACATGGGGAAGCAAGCTCCTCTGATGTGAATCATGAGAATGATGGTTGTGTTGACCCTATAGAGGAGTCCAATGAAGAAGATGACATATCTGATTTGCTTAGAGACTTAGCTTGTGGTTTAGATGATAGAGGGGATTTTGAAGACAATAGTTCTGTTCAGCAGCCAGATGAAATAGTAGCCCTTCAAAAGTTGGTAGCAGCCAATAGTCAAGAGTTGTACCCTACTTGCAAAACTTATTCAAGCCTGCGTTTCCTAATCAGATTGCTTCACATCAAACTCCTTGGAGGATGGTCTGATAAAAGTTTTAATCTACTACTAGATCTGCTCAATGATGCATTTCCTGAGGGTTCAGCACTACCTAGAAACTTTTATGAAGCTAAGAAATTGGTGAAATCCATAGGACTTGGGTACACTAGTATTCATAACATCGAAGCCACCTCGCAGCATGGTTCTAATTCACGACACCAGGAGGTAAAATACTTCAATATCTTTTGCCTTGCCTTGCACCAGTACCTAAAATCTTATATGATATTTTGATGCTTGATGTAGAGCCCAAGATCCGAAGAACTTGTCAATGAGGGACATGATGTTCAGTGTGGAGATATTTCTAATGATCAGCACTACGATCACTCTGAGGATGAGGGGAACTTTCTTGACCATAGGCGTGTTGCTGCCCCCTCAGTGCCTGCCATGGAGATTACAACCACGCCGAGGAATGATGTTGCCCCTCGCTTTGCAAATGATGCACTTGTAATCCTCTCAGCCTTCCTACAGAGTTTCTAGTTGTGAACTAATATCTGTTCCATATATTTATTCAAGTCTCATAAATCATCTATTTAGGTTGGAAAGGAGGTGATATTATATGCCATGTTGAGGTCTGATCAACCTGTGGCTAAGGGTACAGTTATTTCAACTAATCCAAGCACTGAGGTAGGAGGTCAGTCTCTTGGAAGGTAATATTGTGAAGTTGTTGTGAATGTTGTGCTGAAAAGGGATGCAATTCTTCCTTCTTGTGTTCAGCATATATGTAGTCTATTTCCATGCATTCTACCGTCTGTTTAGTGATGATTAACCCCAAAATTGTCGTAAATGCTACCTTTTGATCACCTGCATTTACATGTGGCTTGAATTTGAAGACATCTTCCAGTTTTCATTCTTTATAGCGCCACTAAAACTATATCTTGCTGTGCTACAGCTGCTAGTGTTCTTCAACAAATCCTAACATTTAATTGTAGCTGTGAAAATGATTGAACATGGATAGGTACACAGTACAGTATGCCAAATTGTAGCATTTTTTATTCTTCATTTGAACTTCAGAGACTTGGATGGAAGTAAATGTTGATTGAATGGCAACTTTGGTTTTTCAGGGACTTCTAGGAGATGCTAGAGGAAGGCTGCCAGTTGGTGCACACACTACACAACCAGCTAAAGTGCCCATGGATGCTCTGCGATTTTGGACCTCCTAAAGATGAAACATTTTGTAAACAAATGTAATTGTTATGCAAGCCAAAAATGTGAGATGTGTGCCAACCAAACTTTATGGCCGTGTGAACACTTAGTCTATTTTGGCTGCTGCGTAGTGTTGATGTATTGGCTGCTATGTACTGTTGAAGTGTGAGATTATTGTCAGGAGCTATTAGTACAAGTTCAAACCATTATGGCTTCTATTAACATATTTTGAGCAATATATATTGTTCGGTGATCAATGTGGGCTATATGTGTGTTTGTATTTAGTGAAATCAATTTTGTATAATGATCAATGTGACCTTGTTTGGTTTTGATTAATGTTAATTATTGTCTGCTATAATTAGTGTGAGCTTAATTATTGCCTGATTTGTAAGATCATTTAACTTCTTAGCGTCTGATGGTTTGTCGCTAAAGACAAATGTAGAATTCAACTGTTAGTCGGGATAAATTTTAACGGACAGTCAGTCGCTATACATGTCTGTTGGTATTTCTCGCTCGAGTGTCCAACAGTTAGTTGTATAGTACTGTTCATCGGTATAAGTTTATACCGGTGCCACTTTTAGTGACCCAAGACGTTAGTCGGTATAAGTTTGTAGCGACTGGTGGTCAGACGCTGATTTGGTCTTTGCCGACCAAACTGTTGTCCACATTTGGGGTGTTGTGGTGTAGTGTATGCAAACAACTTATATATAAATGATTTGCTATAATAGTAAAAAGGCCTGCTATAATAATCAAAACTATATCTTTGTCCAAGCACGTAAGGATACTTTCAACCATGAATCTGCACAGGCATCCATCATGCCAAAAAAAGGAAAAAGTGTATTTTTCATCCTTCAAGTATTACAAAAGTGTGTCATTCGTCTCTTATATTTTATTTGGTGTAAATCAATCCCTTAACTAACGAAATCGGTACATTTATCATTCCTATCTTAGTTTAATAATGGTTTAGTGCTATCAAAGAGTGGTTTATGCAATGTAATCATGTGACTGATCCCTACTTAGCAATGTAATATGCTAAGTTGAAGATATACAGCCCACAAAATAAAATGCAGCAAATTCTCTAAATTGGGTAACCATAAAAATTTTATTGGATAAATTAACGGAACTGATTCACATTGAACTATTATAGCAATTCACTCAATATTAGATGTGGCTAAGCAATTATTAGTAAGATAATTATATGATATAAACCAATATTATATGACCCTAAACCATTATTAAACTAAGGTAGGGATGATAAATGCACCAGTTGAGTTAGTTAAGGGGTTGATTTGCATCAAATAAAATATGAAGGATGAATGTTACACTTTTGCAATACTTGAGGATGAAAATACACTTTTTCTAAAAAATCTTATCTCAAATTATAGAACGGATAGACAACATTGTATAGTTTTATATGCTCCTTTTTTCTTTTTTTATCTTTTTTCGTTATTATAACAACTTTACTTTTTTCTTCCATTTATTCACCAAATGACTTGCGCCTACTGTTAATCTGTTATATAAAGAAAAATAAAGCAGTACGTTGTAATGGAATAACAGGGGACAAAAAAACTGAAAGGGAAATAAGTACAACCATCGGAGATTTGGAGTCTATTTTTTGTTAGAGCAAGCCAATAAGATCACGTCATCGTCCAACCGCCAAGACATGTGGCGGTAAGGTTGGTAATGGATTATAATTCTAATGGTTCCTTCCCAATCTAATTTGGGTCTTAAATTTTTTTAGTTTAAAATTATATAATATTAGAATCCAGCTGTTTTAAAGCCCAGCCTTTAGGGTAAAATCTGATACCCTACCCCACGTGGCGGAGAGAGAAATCAGGAGCTTGTCGCAAGAGCCAGCGCCGAGCGCTAGCATTAGCATGGTTCCCAGAGTTGTGGGGCCTGCCACCACCGCATGCTCCATCCCACCATTCTCCACCTCCGAACGCGCTTCTTGCTCAGGATGAGTAAAAGAAGGTGAAAATGATGAGGTGGGTCTCATCATTTACAAGAGCACGTACGATCCATCTGGCTCGCTTCTGGATCTAGAGCAGCACGGGTTTAGAAAGCTAGCACCCATGGAGTCCACAGTGCGGAGGACGAGCAGTCGTACGTTCGCCCGGCGGCGAACACTCCGCCCGGCTCGCTGGAGCTGTCCGCCATCGACCGCGACGTGGGGCTGCGCCACATGGTGCGCTCGCTGCACGTGTTCCGGCCCGGCGTGCCCGTGGCGAAGCGGAGCAGCAGCGTAACTCGCCGGCGCGCGTGGTCCGGGAGGCGCTCGGGAAGGCGCTGGTGGACTACTACCCGTTCGCGGGGCGGTTCGTGGACGGCGCCGGCGGGCCGGCGAGCGCCCGTGTGGAGTGCACCGGCGAGGGCGCGTGGTTCGTGGAGGCCGCCGCCGCGTGCGGCCTCGAGGACGTCGCGTGCCTCGACCACCACCCGCTCGCCATCCCTGCGGAAGATCTGCTCCCCGACGTCGCGTCCGGCGTGCAGCCGCTCGACATCCCGCTCATGATGCAGGTGACGGAGTTCACTTGCGGCGGCTTCGTGGTGGGCCTGAGCTCCAGGCACGCCCTCACCGACGGCCTGGGCGCCGGTCAGTTCATCAACGCCGTCGGCGACTATGCCCGCGGCCTCCCCAAGCCCCGGGTAAGCCCGACCTGGGCGCGCGACCTCGTTCCGAACCCGCCGAAGCTGCACCTAGCGCCGCCTTCCGACCCGCCAACGTTCCAGTTCCGGTACCTCACCGTGGACCTAAGCATCGGCAGCGTCAGCGCGGTCAAGTCCCAGTTCCACGCGGCGACGGGGCAGCGCTGCTCCTCCTTCGATGTCGCCGTCGCCAAGGTATGGCAGGCGCGGACGCGGTCGCTGCGGTTTCCCGACCCGTCGGCGCGCGTGGCGCTCTGCTTCTTCGCCGACGCGCGCCGCCTCCTGCCTAAGGCCCCGGGGTTCTACGGCAACTGCTTCTACCCGGTCACGCTGGCCGCCGAGGCCGGGGCGGTGGCGCGCGCGGACGTGGCCGGCGTGGTGGGCATGGTCCGGGGCGCGAAGGCGCGGCTGGCCGCGGAGTTCGCGCGGTGGGCGGCGGGGGAGCTCGTGGGGGAGGAGGAGCCCTACGCCCTGTGGCTGAGGCGTGAGCCGCCGTTCGTGTCGGACTGGAGGCAGCTGGGGTTCCTGGAGGCGGACTACGGGCGGGGCGCGCCGTCGCACGTCGCGCCGCTGGCGACCCTCCGGTTCATGCCCGTGGCCCTCATCGTTACGCCGCCGGCGCCGAGGACGGGCGTCCGGGTCACGACGCGATGCGTCGAGGAGGAGCACATGCCGGCGTTCAGGGAGGAGATGAAGGCGTTCGAGGAATGACGACTCTGCTCTGCTCTGGTCTCAACTCTCAAAACTCTCAATTGGTTGCTCGGCCCGCTACAACTAGCACGTTAAGGGCTTGTATTCGGGACGAAATGATTGCACAGTTGTGTGAATGCATGATTCATTGCACAAAAGGTGACACTGGGGCCAGAAGGTACCATCAGCCGCTGTTCGTGTCCGACCTGGAGGCGCCCTCTTCATGGAGCGTATCGCTAATGGCATTGTGACTTTGGCTTATCGTACGGCTTGTTAAAATTAAGTAGTCTTATGCTCTTGAAAAGAAAATGAAATTATGTAGTCTTTATGGCATATAGCGGGTATTAGGTGTGGCCCATCATCCATCTAGACCGGACCGACAAAAAGGCGGAAATTTTTTCAGGCTTAAAATCAGTGCCCAAGCCTGTTCAATAATGACTCCATCGGCCGGGAAAATCTGGACCCAAGTCAGGCCGGGCCATCCACCATTTTTTTAGTGTTGAAGTAATTAATTTTAATGTTCTAGCTGGGCTCGGGTGGGGCTGATTTTTTTTTTTGTCTGCAAAATCATCGCCATGCCCAGCTCTGCATGCATATCGGGCCTGGCTTAGACCATCGGGCTCGGGCCCATTTTTGCTCAGGTCTAGGCCCATCTATATATAGGAAGAATTCTGACATTAGAAGTTCTCGTTTTAGAAATCTATCTATCATCCTGCTTGACTTAATTAGGACAAATTTAAAATTACTTATATTTATAGACAACGAGGATATTATATGGTTTAAGGCACTGTTATACAGAACTACGCCACGCGCATACATATGAATGTTCACGATGAAATAACCAAGAGATTCAGAGAACGTGATCACGATACTTTATCTTCTCTGCACCAAGTATGAAGGCAGAAGGCTCTATATATTGGTGGAAAGAGATGAGTACATACAATGCATCACAGCTTACGGCAGGCACGCCAAAGGAAAGGGGTAGATAAGCAAGGCTCAAATGGACAGGTTCTGGAGATGATGGCAAACAGCATTGATTGTTTTCCACAAATGAACATTCCTCACAAAAAGTAGATAATACGATACATATGCAAATTGGACAGGGTTATTGAGTAGTTATAGAAAACAATATTGTTTGACCCCATTTCATTTCTACTGTCGGCTAGCATAGCATTTCCTAAGGATGCAGTTGGTAGTAAGTGGAGGCCCTCACACCGATTATGACACTGTTAGTATAGCAATATATTACTAACGTACGTAACCCTGGAAAAAACATCAACTAATACGCTTCGGCATAATAAATCTAGGCACACGTTAATTAGCTCGATCCCCAAATAAGTGGTAGGGTTTTCTTGAGGCATAAATGCGTGGCAGATATTTAGAGTATTTCATATCTGAACAGATCTTATGTTTTTGCAAAACAATTCGCAAAAAAAAAAGCAAATGGTTAGCTCTGCTCCAACCCCCAAAAGTTGCGTCGACACTGGCCAGTGGGCCAGCGTCCGTCCGAGAAGGCAGGGTTACGGCCCAACCAACCAGTAATATAGCCCAAGCAAGCAGTGGCCAGTGGCTTTTAGCGAAAGCGAAAGAAGGAAAGGATTAAAGCATCTTCTGGGCCCAACTCGGTGACAGTCTACAGAGTACCACCAGCCTCTCTCCAGTCTCCATCAAACGCACGCTGGATGATTGATTCATGCATGGTTAGAACCAAAAACCAATTAGTACCAACACCACCATCGTCACGTGGAATCGATGTTGCAGACTAGTACTTGCACCGACGGGGAGTGCACGCGCCATAGCTAGGCCAGGAGGCATGTAGCATAGCGACACGTACGACACGAGAGCGCCTAACCTTTGGCTGCGAAGTGCGACGCGGCCGGTAGCAAGCAAATCCGGGAAGCTTATAGCTATGCTGCTGCCTGGTTATTTTTGGTTAATTAGTTTCAGGGTGATCGAGGCAGATTTGGTATCCGCGCAAAATCTGCAACTCTAGCTGTACATAGTGCGCCGCTCCGTTCATCAGCTCCCCGGCCGCTCCTATTTACTTAGGGCACCCGCAAAGGTTACAGAGAGCTGCTCTCTATAATATGTTTTATAGTAAACCATCTCAATGGGGTATCTATAAAGGTGTCTATAACTGCTTTAAATGGCTGCACATCCATATGAATGACAACGATGTATCATAAACACCATCGCTGTAGCTATATACGTGGCTTCAGGAAAATAAGCACAAGAAATCAAAACTAAACACTTTGAAAGAAGAAACTTTGCAAATACCTCAATACCAACTAATGGGCAAATTGAAAATAGATAATTGAAACATCTCAACATTTAATAGGTGCAAGAAGTGCAAATACAGTACAACTAGAACTTTTAGGTGCTCATATATAGCAACTAATCGATAAGTAAAATGATCTTCATATCACTACATTCAAGAGTACTAGCTTCATCCAGACCACAAAATAGATAGAAGACGCTTTTCTTGAGGAAGTTCCAACAAAAACAACGTCCAAAGCCATCTGACAGCAACCTTCTTCGGAACCTGTCAGAGAAAAAAGAATAGAGTTGTAAGTTAATGTACTCAATATAACTATTTGTACTGTAACAAGAGCAATAACTAACTGCAAGAGCTTACATAAAAGAAATCACTAGTTATTTCCTCTACTGCCATAAAGTTACCAAATATGCTCAATTAGATCATTTTTCAGTTGGCTATGGACTAAGTAAGCAACGTATAATAGAATTTCTATATCGAATGTCATCAAAGCATGGGTTACATGCACATCTCCCTAGTAACTATCATTTTTCTTGCCATTCCCATTGATCGGGTCATTTGAATGAAATAACCAGGCACTCACCTACAACATAAGTTGTCAATTTAGAAATTGATTTGATTCTTGTAGTCATCGGACAATGCTAAACTTAATAGACTTACCAATTGCACATCTTCATCTGGCATCCATGACAAGCGCTTCTCTTTCCTAACCTCTTCTCCATCATCAATGTCAATGATAATTTTTCCTTTCGAACTTGATGAGGCACGTTCAGTGATTGGATTAGATTGTGTTGCTGGGTATGAAATTAGGCCATTTTGGAGGAGTCTTTGAAACCCATCAGGCTGACTGCAAGTTGTATCACAGAAAAATGTTAGCTTTAGAGAGCTTTCAAGTTGTATCAATATATGCGTATCAGTATTAGCTCTGAACTTCTAAATGCCAATTAAATGCCAATCGGTACTGTAAAAAATTTGATCCATCTAGAGCAAGGCTTAGGAAGCATAAAAAAATCAATTTCTTACCACTCTAATGAATATGTGGATGCGTCCAGATTAACATGGCCATTAGGCGTGGGTGAAACACTCATCCAAGCTCTATATGGGGGCACAAACGAGTTGTTTTGTGGCTGTGGTGCAGGCCAATAACCTGTGTGCGATCATAAGATAGTTGCTTCATCAAATGAGAGTAAAAATAAATTCAAATCTGCATAATACACACACCGCAGGTCTCATAGTAGGAGGGATCTGGATACAAAATACGAATCAATCAAAATAATTGAGTAGTAGCACGTTCTAGCAGAATGATAGAAGAATCAAGCAAGGGAATCTCTATTTCCATTAACAGACTTCAAGAGAATCGTGAGTCATGTTATCTGGAGGCGGGACCATGGCTTGACCATGTACCGGGGAGGAGATGTTGGGCTTCACTTTATTGCCATGCCAAGGAACATCGTCCGCTGGAAACTTGAGGATTTGGAGGAGCAACTTCCCGCTTGAACCGATGGCTCATCGCTAGCAGAGATTTGGGATTGGGGTGTTAGGTTTTGAAGAAGGCTAAGAGGTAGGCGATGGAATTAACTGGAGTGCCACGGGAAACAAATTGAGAGGGATTTAGCTCGCACTTCACGCGGGAGAAGATGAGTGATTTGGCGTGCGGATGCCGCGGAAGATGTAGAGATTTGGCGCGGCGAAGATGAGCTGCGCCGGAAGATGAGGACGCGGGGAACGGGAAAAAACTATGCGGGACCTGGGAGCACTCGATCCTATCGACGGATTGCGCGTCGCTTCGTTGCCGATATCCACCTTGATTTTCTCTATCGGCTCTCGGCAGGTATGTAGAGAGCTGCGTTCTCTTTTCTCATTTAATCGCTTCCACGTAGGACATGTTGATGACATGGATCGCTTATAGAGAGGGCTTAACGGCCCGTCGCGGCTGCCCTTACAGAAATCGTGGGTGTTTTTATTTTATTTCACCCTGGTATTTGGTCCCTACAAGACCAAAGTCGAGCTGACTTGATCGATCATCAATTTTCGTCAGATGGAAAAATAGAAATTCCCATGGTATAGCTGGCTAGCTTCTGGATCGGATAAACCGTATCATCACCTGCTCGCGATCGATCATCGCACGTCCACAGTTATTGGCTTCTCTCTTGTAGGATTCCTTAATACCCCCAGAGATCATGCAGGATCTGATGGCATCTCCCGTGACACACTTAGGATGGGGTCAGGTCGTCGCCAGCAGGCCTAGAGATGTGTACTACTACCTCGTCAATCAGTCGGGACGACCGGACAATAAGGTCGAGCTTACGAGCAGCTAGCTAACGCCATGCATGCAATGCATTATTGATCAAGCGCTGCATGGCTGGCCTCTGCACCAACCAGTCGATGCCCTCTCATATCAGCTACTCCATCCATTCTATATTCTAAGTTATCGATCATTTTAGTTTTTCTAAATTTATAAATTTTAATATGTATAGATGCGTAAATTTTAATACATATTTAAAAGTTCAAATAACCTATAAATTTAAAAGGGAGGGAAGTTTAGCCAGCTTCTTCGTCTCGGGACAAAAGCTGCCGGTAATCAAGCCCAGATCGATGTGCACGTACATGCATGCACGGCCAAGTATATGTTACTGCAGACTGGCAGAGAGCAGCGGGCCGGCCGTCATACAGCAGCAGCTCCACCGTCCTTGCCGGCAATAATTCTGCTCCGATCCGCCGCCGCTTGATGAAGACGTCATTGTTGAAGATGGATAGCGCCATGCGCGCAGGCCACCAATGGTCATGGCCCTCCGACCGCACTCCACCCACTCCAGCGGAGAGCAACGACGACGACGGGTGGTAGCTTGATACCAGATGTGCCCGGCTGCCAGGTGGGCCCTTCTCGGCCGCGTGTGGGGCCCGATCCGGCACGATCGAGCTACCGTGACACACGGGACATGCGTCGGATCGGAAAGGGATCGATCGATCGGGACTCGGGGCGACTTTCTGGTCCGGCTATTGAACAGATACGCCCATTTATTATGTGTCGCGCGAAAATGTAAGCTCTCTCATCCATTCACACCCCACAAAAGCCAACCACAACCATGCGCTAGGGAAATGTCCCCACGAACGCGCGCATAGGACCTGCATGCTCCCTGCATATCACGGGCCCATTCCATGGGCATGTGCCGGCCGGTGGTCACGGATTTGCGGGGCGGACGCGTCCGGTGGCCACACGTTCTCAGCCCCGAGCCGGAAGACGCGCGACGTGTCTCCGGTTTCCGTGACACGTTTCACGAAATATCTAATACTCTCTCCGGTTCGAATTATATTATAGATTGTTTTGGTATTTCCAAAAGTAATATATATATATATATAGATATTCGAGAAATATCATGCATAGTAAAATTTATACACCTAGAAATACCAAAATGATTATAATATATATATATAGATTTTATATATTATATATAGATTATATATATATTTATATGCATAGTACAAGATATATATAGATTTTATACACATAGTAAAATATTATATATATATATAGATTTTTTATATATATAAATCTTTTTTCTATGCATAGGAAAATTTATACACCTAGAAATACTAAAATAATTATAATATATACATGCGGTAATCCTTGCCTACTTGTACTAACATATGCATCATATCCAAGAAAAATTAAAGGATTTGCATACATGATGATATGATGTCGAAACAAATACTTGTGTGAAGGAGTTGAGAGTTCAGCGAGTAAGAGCAAGTATTATAGGGTGATGCAAGTGATCTGCAAGAGTTGCCATATAAGATTTATGACCAGTTGGAAGAGAGAAGAGGAGGGAGAAAGGAGGCGGCTGCTCACTTACAAGGCGATGCACATATTCCTGAATGTTTTGTGAGAGAATTAGGTGGGCAATATATTAATGACTTAGCTTATCTCTATAACTACATCATTATATGAGTGAACTTTTAGTTGGTTGTATATGATGTGGCAAAAATATGCGGCCTGCCTATTATTAACCATGCTCTAATGCTACTGCGCGCAGTCCAATATTTCCACCGGCTGTATCTGCGATCGACTCGATCTGTGTGCGAGTGGGTCGCTCCCCTCCAAGGAACACGATAGTGCTACGATAGCTTCGTACTCCAGTCGCCAGTACACGATAGAGAAAGTGTGCAAGCTAAGTTAGATAGATGTCGCCGGCACACTAGGCAGCCTTGCGTCGTACGTACGAACCACAGCGAGGTACGCAACCTCGCATGCAGTCGCGGGCCAAAGAAACAACATATAAGCAGACATGCGCATCAGTGCACTATATGGCGCAGCAGTAGTTTTGAATTACATGCATCCATGCTATCACGGCCGCACTTGTCCATCGATCGCCTGTCCTCCTTATCTTCTACTATCTGAAAATTCTGAATGAAGATTTCAACTCCTGAAACTTAACCTGCAAGCAACAAGACAAACGCTCAGGATCAGATAGCGTGGAAGTATGCACTAACGAGATGGTCGGGGTCTCGAGGACGTCACGCGCGACCGCTAGCTAGCTACCTTGCGAGAATATATCAGAAGGGTAGAGCTAAGCTCACGCATGGCGTGCCCGGCAGTCAAACTACTCCCTAGTTTTTGCTCTCACCGGGTTTCACGTGGACAGATGCATGCAAAGTGATGATGTGAACATCCACCATGCATGCATGCATGTGTTATTTACAACCCCACATGTACCAGTATGTAGCTTCCGTGCATGCATGTTGCGGCCGGCCTGAGGTAGGTAGGTTACCATGCATATGCTTGAAATTATTTACACCTAGAGAGGACAATGCACGGCCTTTGGCAGCCGTGTTTGAATGAATCACTCGCCCAGCTCCGGCCATTAGCTAGCGGCCAGCACGCAGCAGCACAAAACCACGTGTTGTGTTTTCACGCGTCTACGTTATTAGACTGTTAACACACATATATAGGACAATAAAGTGGTATGAAAAGCTACCGAGCGATGATGATAGATGCAGCTAGCTAAAAGCCGCCCAATACGTCCGGGAGCATACAGACACTTGTCCAGCGCTGTGCGTGGCAAAACGGGCATGTGAATCGTGTCCTAACCACGTTAGGACACAGTTCAAGGTCCCATTTGCATCCTCTAGGATTAAAGTTTAGTCCGAACTAAACTTTAGATGACTAAATATTAGAAACTAAACTTTAGTCCATGCCTATTTATTTGGATCCGGAAACCATTTAAGATATAAATAGGTGAAACAAACTTTAATCCGAATTAGGTGAGTTCTATGAACTAATAATGGACTAAACTTTAGTCCAAAGTTTAGTCCGCCTGTTTCGATCACCTAATGGATTAAGACATTGTTTGGATCCGGCAGAGCTAAACTTTAATCCTGTCACATCGAATATTTAGTTGCTAATTAGAAGTATTAAACGCAAATTAATAACAAAACTAATTGCATAACCCTAGGCTAATTCACGAGATGAATCTATTAAACCTAATTAATCCATGATTAGCCCATATGACGCTACATTAAATATGTGCTAATTATAAATTAATTAGGCTTAATAGATTCATCTCGTGAATTCGTCCTAGGCTTCCGCAATTAGTTTTATAATTAGCTTATGTTTAGTGCTCCTAATTGGTATCGAAACATACGATGTGACAGGGCTAAACATTAGCATTGGGATCCAAACCTTCCCTAAAGTTTAGTCCATGAGTTCAAACGGGGACTAAATTCCTTTCTCTACTCACTAGCTCCGTTCAAATTGCAGTTCACTTTAGCTTTGTCCTAATTCAAACTTTTCTAATTTTGATCAAACTTGTAGAAAAATATATTGACATCTATAACACCAGATAAATGCACTATGAAGACATTATTCAATGAAATTAATTTGATGTCGGTGAATTATTTTCCATAAAGTTGGCAAAAAATAAATAAGCTTGAAAAATCTAAAATGAACTATAATTTGAAACAAATGGAGTAGTTACTTACCAGTATTAGTACAGTATGTAGTAGCACATAGCTTAGCTAGGATGAAGTACTCAATTATCGTCTGAAATAATGTATGCCGCGCGTTTAGAGTATATATTGACTTAGTATCAGGCGTCACATTCACATGCCGTTATCTATTAAATTGTTGTTTTAACTCAAATTAATTATATACTTTGAAAGTTTGGCTGTATGATGTTACCAATCTGTAATAATTAACCTCTATATCCCTGTATGTTGTGATCTGAACAACTCATAAAGTTTGGCTGGTACGTACTCCTCTCATAATATAAAAATGATCCACATTCCAAATTTCAAGTTAAAGATGTGTTTTGCTAGATAGCCATATACAGTATATACTCTTGCTGAATTTCTTTTCTCAAGCGCTGAGTTGGATCTGTGTTCGTTATGATATGACGACCCCCATGCTTGGCATATAGATAACCACACAAACGAGAAGCGCTTTACAATATACATAGGAGCACTAGAAATAATCTATATCACTATATCAGGATGTACAGGCCGTGAAAGGCAAAGTTGACATTTGAACGACCTAGATGTTAATTGTTTGAAGTCTTTAACTTATATATAACTAATAACAAAAAATAATTACACTCGCTTGTAGCTAGTCTCACTATCAGTATACCACCATACGTATGTCCACGAACTCATTCATCACTTTGAGTATGTTCATATACTGATTCTAAGATACTTCAAAGGGATATGTATGAAAAATTTCAAAAGCATTCCTATTTTTTAAATATATCATGATTATATATTAGTACTAGTATATAAAAATAAGTATGTCCATATACTCCATGTATGGTCACATATTTAAAGTATATACCATTACAGATGGTCTAGTATGATCACATACATCTCGTACATACCTTTTGTTGGGTCAGATACGCCCTACATCATGAGATACACATGTAAGAGTAGTTACAAGAGCGTTTAGAATTGATTTTTCATATATATATATATGTGTATATATATATATATACTGCAATTGGTAATTGTGGTACGTACTACAATTGGTTCCAGCTAACGTATGTGTCATGATGGCCACAGTGTATCTGTAGTATAATCCAGCGTACGTCTACGGAGTAATAACAAGGGTTACATCGTGAACACGCACTTGACGTTTGAAGCCAAGTGTTAATTTAAGACCTTACTTACAGAATTACCGGACTACATAAATATACTGCAACTAGTGATCGATCGTGGACACTTTGACCGGATGAACAACCTCTTGTTTGATTCCTCAGATCATCATTACAGTAATCGATCGATCAAGACGCGTACGCATTTCGTTGAAGCTTTCGTATATATGGGCCTGGAATTCCACCAAGAACTGCATGCATGTATACACACATGACGAACGAATCAGCTGCCGGTCAACGCATGGAACGGTCTTCTGAAGGCGCACCACCGGCTGATGAGGCCCTTACGTGGCACCACTTGTAATTTTCCGGGTGGTGATGATGAGAGGTTGCTTGCTTGCCCAAATTCCTTAACTGTGTTTTTTTGCATATGACAAGGCAGGTGCATAGTTTAATTAATTATTACATGGCGACGTAAGAGGGTTGTGTGTTTGTTTTATAAACTCACTACGGCCACCGAGGCACCGACCTTCAGCAAATGAGCAAGCCTATATGTCCTCATGCTACTTGGGAGTATCCAATATAATTCAGCATATTCACCACAAGGACCCTGAAAGAAGTATTGTGTATATTTTTCGCTTGTAGCGTTTGCCGAGTTCTGACGCGGTGTACATGGCGGTCAAACAAGAGTGTTCATCAGGTAGTTGGAAAACTTGGAAGGAACAAGGAATGAAAGAATGAGACCTGCGCATGCAAGACAGAGTTAGGCTTGGCCTATAAGGCAAAGGAGCCCCACAGGGTCGCAGTGTTAAAAGGCAGGGGCACTTAAATCACCGTTCACCTAGATCCAGTTTTTTTTTTAAAATATATTGAACCATATAAACTCAACACACTGTGAGCCTCTGCATTTTAGACCTGCTTGGTTGGATTTCAACCCACTGTGAGCCTATAACCAAATAAGTGCCAAAACTTATAAGCTCGTTCTAATTTTAGCTTGGCAGATTTTGAAGCCAAACCATGCACGCTCTTTAACCTCTGAAGATTTGGATCCTACTCCTACTGTGTTATTAGTTGCCGTCGCCCTTATTGGAAATCTAGCGTGGATCACGAACGGGGGCAAGGCTGAAACGAGCGTCAATCACCATGCAAACACCGCGACGAGCAAATAAAACGAGACATGCTGCAACCTCGCCTTTTGACGCGGTTTAGCTCCATCCCAGAATCATCTCCACCATCCTTGCTCGTCGCTCCAGAACCTTCTGCCGCAGATAAACCTCTGATCGATATGCGTGCCCGGCCGGCCAGTATTCTACGATTTCCCGTGGACTGAACCCGGCGCGGCATCTCCATCGATCGACCCCAGATCTCCATCCATCCTCCGGCGAGAACCTTCCTGTCCACGCAGTCAAAAGATCTCTTGGATTTCCGCCTCGCCAAGGGACGGCAGGATCGCGGAAAAGAAAAAAAAAATCGCCAGATTCCTAAACCACCCTCTGTGCGGTGCTGCCCGGCGGCGCCGCGTCCACCCGTCCCGCCCTCGCCCGCGGCCGAGCAGGAGATGGACGGGCCTGGACGCGCGCGGCGGCGCTCCTGCGCGTTCTCGCGTCGTGTCGTGTCTCCTCTCCACGCCGCCCGCGGCGTTCCTCCTCCACCGGTCGACCCGAACGCGCAGCACCAAACACGCGCGACGCGCGCGGGCGGCCAGCCACGCACGTGTCCCGCGCGGTCCTGCCTGCCGGCCCGCCGGCGGGGCCCGCGAGGATCCGCGGTGGGCCCCGAGCGCTGTGCGGCCCCGCGCTGGTGTTGGATATTTGTGGCCACCAGCCGATCGATCTCGCCGGAGCGCAGGTGGTGGAGGAACAGTAGCGGGTCACGCAATTAGCGACGGGGAGAGGAGGGCGAATCCCGTCTCGTGGATGCAGGGAATTAAAAGCCAGGGAGGGGTTTAACCCCCCGGTACAGCTTCCAGGTGGTTGGTCCCGGTCGCCACGTCGGCGTCGCCGGAGCTGGACTGGACCGGGGCTTCCCCGTCCGGCCGGGCCTTTCACTGTGCCCAGGAAAACAAACAAGGAACGACGTGCCGGTCTGGTCGCGCCGATGTCACGGCGGGCAGCGACGGTTCCCCGCTGCATGATTGGGGTGCCCGGAGAGAGCCTGATGGTGATCGCTGTGATCAGGCAGGCGCGCCTGACGGCCTACTCCTGAGCGAGAAGAGGTGGCTTCCGGGGGCGGTCGGGCCCGGGGTAGGGGAGGCCGCCCGCCACGTCCGCCGGGACCGCGCCGATGATTGATGGTTAGGGCCGGGGGCGAGGTGTGGTTAGCGGGCGGCGGCAATCAGGCAGCAGGCAGCAGCCAGGGGAGGCGGCCATGCGGGCCCGTCCCCGTCGTGGCCACGCCCGGCGCCACCGCTACGCGCCAGCGGGCAGTAGCCCACCAGCAGGCAACTGATGACCATCTGCACTCGTAGGACGTTCGCCTTTGTCCGCGAGTACATAGTGTCGCTTGCCATCAACCACCACCCCCGTCTGTCCGGCCCCGGCCCCGCGCGCGGCGACGCGCGCTGCGGCCGCCCCCGTTGTCCGCTGCTGCACGGCGCCATTAATCTGTCTGCGCGGCGACAGGGTCCCCCGGCGGCGCGGGCGGGCGGGCGCGGCGACACGGTGGCGGCCGATCGCGCCGGCGACGAGACGGGGGCGGGGGAGCTGTGCGGCCGCGACAGCCGCATTCACGCGCGGCACATCCCACCTGGCCCCGGGCCGCCCCAATCAATCGATCGGTAATCCTTCGCGTAACCACGGAGCTGTTTACTCAAAAAAAAAAAAAATCACGGAGCTGTGCGGGCTCCGGCTTCCGGCCTCCGGAGCCGCTGGACATGGGAAAGGCCGCGGCCAGCCTGTGCGTGTTCGAGCGACGGAGCGGGCGAGCGATCAATTGTTTAGTGCGGGGCCGGTGAATGCTACGGAGCACGTGCACCTAATTAATCCTCCGACTCGTCGGGTTGGATTCCTCCCGCGCGGCGGGTGAACCGATCCGATCCGGCCGGCGGAACGCCGAGTTTATTACCAGATTTGTGCTGCATTTATCACGGGTCCTGAAAACGAACCGGCAGCGGCACCGTCCTCACCGCGAGCGACGTGCCCGGTTTCCTTCCGGATACTACTATAGATCACAGGAGCAGGACACCGTGTCCGCGTAAATGTGTGGGGGAGCTGGGGCTGCTCCATCTTCCTTTCGCTAATCAATTCGGACCTCACCTTCTGGAATCAGAATGAATATCCGCCGATGTAACGCCGGCATATAACTCTCGATGCGCTGGGTCATGAGTGGAACGCACCTGGTCCCACGTACATTTTTATTTTATTTTATTGGGATTTCGAAGAGTGGTGTCAACGAGTTGGAAGTCTGCCACACCCTTGCCCACCTCGTGTTTACCATTCCGTGTTACTTTTACGGTCTTACCCCTTCTACTGCGAAATGTTTTAGTTTTGTGTGCCAAGTTAAAATTCTCTAACTTCAATTTACAAAAAAAAATTAGCATATATGACGTCAAATGAGGTTCATCAAACCCACCACGAGATGTGTTGTAGCAACTGAAACATAGTATTACATTCTTAGCCATTCATATTGATCTTGCCGGATACGCTTCCTCCCCCGTCTCCATCTTGCCATAAAAAACGGTCCACAAATATCGCATCCTTCCGTATGCAATGCACGACCTGTTATAGGGGTGGACCGCAGTATCCGCTAGCTGGTGAATGCAACATGCGCATCAATAAGCAAAGTGACTCTCACGACTCATGGTGTGCATTATTCTTTCGTCTATATACCCAACATATCTAGCTCCTCTGAGTCACACTTGATTGCTTTGGTTTAAAAGGTCTCTGCTCTCTGGTACACTCGTTTGGGTTATTTGGCCCCAAAACTGCAACTCCTACATTTTGGATGAAGGGAGTACTCTATCAATTATTCGACTCCTCAATCTCTAGTTTTTTTTTCTTTTATTTTCTTAAAGCCAGTCAGAAGTAGATAGTTATTATTTACATGAACTTGGTAACAAAACCTCAAAACTGACAGCCAAAATCCTTTATTGGCAGTTCGAGAATGGAGCAACCCTTCAAGTTGAAGGCAATGCAATCATATGGCTTGAACTTACAGAACAAACAATTTATCCCAAATACAAAGGCAATGGTCTTTTTAAGAAAATAAAGCAAAATGACGAGGAACGAATTCGGCCAAAACCTGAGCAGGACGCCAGAACAGATCAAATGCACTTGTGAACTCGCAGACCTGTCCGCCATGACATGGATTTGTCTGATTTTTCAATCCCCTGGCCATTGGCCAGAGATGTCCTGCGCGTCGGAATTAATTAGCATAGGAATATCTGATGCTAGGATCTTGACGTACAGTAGCCAGTAGGTCTCTTCTTCACCGGGGGCGGGCCCCGCAGATCATGAAAACGGAATCTTCAACTGAAGAAAGAATACGAACCCCCGAAATTAAATACGAGTGAGCAAGTACATGTGTGATCGCCGTACACAACTCAATCAGCTTCACACCAAAGATAATGGAAGCTTCGCCAATGAGCAACAAGCTCGGCAATGGCCAATGATCCGGAAGAGCTAACAAGCACACGCCACCCAATCTATCCTATTATTCTCGCCAACCACTTGTGCGTCCTTCCTGCTTGCTTCGTTACCCGTACGCGTGTTAGGAGTGGCGATACCTCGAAGATTGCCGCAATGCAGGCGAGAGGCATCGTGTCCTGTGTTTCGTGCCTCAAAAATGGAACGTGTGGAGGTTAATGCATGCGAGAAGAATGCGTTCTCCGTATCACATCCTGGGTTTTGTTGGCATTTCCTTCGATCCACTCACTTTCCTCTCGTGGATGGGCAGCCACGAGGTACCAGCTACGTGCCAATTTCTATCAGATTTCACGGCGCGCACAGACATGTCAGGAGGGCAACCGCCAGGCCACTAACTGCCACGAAACAAAGATTTCATGAAAGGAGCACCCATTATTCTCGCCAGCCACTTGGGCGTTCTTGCTGCTTGCTTGTTACTGGCACGCGTGCCAAGAGTGGCGTACCTCAAAAAATGACACAATGCACGCGAGGGGTATTGTTTCCTGCGTTTCGTAACTCGAAAAATGGAATCTGTAGACGCCAGTGCGTCCAAGAGCAGAGGGTACACGTTCTCCATGTCACGTCATCTGTTATGTTGGCACTTGCTTCGGTTCACTCACTTTCCTCACCCTGCCTCTCTCTGATGGGCGTCTCTGATGTCCAAGTTGAGGTATCTAACGCGCACCATGCGGAAGCGAACAAATGGGTAGAAATGCACCAGCTATGAGCGTGATCATATCGTGCCAGTTTCTTTCAGAGGCTTTGCGGCGCCACACACGTGTCACAAGAGCCACTAACTACCAGAGATTTCAGAAACGAGCACCTTGCATCTTTATCGTACAAAATTAGCAAGTGCCTAGTATGCATATCCATCCACAGGCTCGGGCACATTACCTTATTAACACACCGTATATCCAGGATATATCCTGCATGTGCTGGTCGCACGAGTTTTTTTTTTTTCAAAAATCTGAGAACAGGATTACTAATATCCGATGCGGATTTGACAATAATGTGAGAGCACATGCCGGCCACATCTTAATTATCTCGCACGAAATACAGGACGGCACGCAAGGCGCTCGCCAAACCCTCTTCTGTTAGCCGCCCGCCGTCGCACGGTTCACCGCATCGGCAGGCAGGCACGCACGGCCAGGCGGCCTCGTCGTCCGGCCGCCGCGCGCGGCCTTTCCACGTAGCTTGCCTCCCGGCGCAGCAAAGCTCCGATCCCCGGCGCGGTGGGGCTCGCCCATCAGCTAGCTAATCAAAGCGCGGATCAGGCCGGCCGGAGCAGCGTACGTTCGCTGATCACCACCACTTCGCTGATGGCACGCGCGGCCTGCCCTGACGATATGGATCGAGGAAGCGGGACGGCAACCCTTCCGGGGTCTATGACCTATCCCCTTTCCAGAAGCAATGCGTGGCGGGCATCTGACCTTTGACCCCACCCACCCGGCTACACTAGTCTGCTGCTAATCAGACGCGGGAGCCGGGAGCCAACACTTGTCAGCCAAGTGGACCAGCACTCGGTTATCCATCCGATCCGTTTGATTTCTCTTCCCTGTACGCGCGCGGCACGCACGCAGCCCCATCCGATCTAATAATCCCCTTTTAATAAACTCTCTTTTCTTCTCACCACGTCTGGTTTCCCCGAACTGCCCTCGGGGGGGTTGACCAGCCACGGGGGTGTTTACGTTAATTTGCGCGGGCGGGCGGGCGGGCTCCGACGGAATCTCGTTGGGTCCAGGGTGTATGTTCCCAACGGGGCCCTTTTGCCCACGTCGTCGGCGCCCGACCGCCGGTACGGGGGCCTGGACGGTTTTCTCCTTCCGCCACGGTGACGTAATCTCCGGGTCCTCCGTTTCAGGGGACGGGGAGGAAAACTGCTAAAGGCCACCCGCATGTTCCGGCCACATATTTACTCGTCGGGCTTGTGACGAGAGGAGTGAAGACGGAATGTTTTGTTTTGGTCGGAGAAATAAATTTCCTTTTAACTGCTAAGTGTGCACAGAAGACATAAACTGAAATAAAGAACTAAAAAATATTGAAATGGCATATTTCAGTATATAAAATGTTTTTGACCAAGATGATACTTACAAAAAAATACATATTGAAGCAAAGTATATCAACTAATAGGATCCACAATCTAACAAATGTGCCATTGCTGTGATCAAGCAGGCATTTACAAATAAGATAACTTTATTGTAGATGACAAGAGTGCACAAGCGCAGAGGTTACCAAGGTGATCACGTAATTTATATGGAAGACATAGTTATTTTTAAGTCAGTAATACCCTTTAACCACATGTTTTAGTGGCTAGTATATGGCCAAAATTGATGGATGAGCACTTGCAGTGGTTGTTGTGTGGCCACAGGGATGGAACAACAGCTCGTGTCAAGTTATTCCTCTAAATTTGGCTGTTGGAGCTTTTGTAGGTGGGCAATATAATAATAGAAATTTGATAATTTTATAACTTCACTCAAATATTCAAACACTACCTGTACGAAATGAAACCAAATCCCAAGCTGAACTAAATGATCGATCTTTACTTGTTGAAAGTTTCTACGAATTTTATTGTCATATGAAGGGGCCCTTGAAAAGAACCAAAGAAAAGATGTAATTCAACATGGAGTACAACGTCCTATGATGGAGTTTGTAGTCCTGTGATGGAGTTTGTAGTCATTTCCGACTATTTCTTTTTCTTTGTCCCATGCGTGCCTTTCTTGGCTAGCTAAACCACCGAGTTCGACTATATTTTAGTAGGAGGAGGTGACTCTCAAGAACAATCAAAGCGAAGAACTCAAAAGCGTAGTTTGTTTCTGGAGGTGCAAACCACAGGTGGACGTAGCACCATCAAGCCGGCGTGGGTTTGTCCCATTGTTTAGTCCCTAACAGAGTCTTTTGCGTGTGCGTTTACTTGTTGCCCACCCGGTTACATCTCACGGAACCTCGGCCTCAGGCGACGGGGGAGGAAGCAAGCACAGCAAAGGCAGCATCGTCAGAAGAGACAAGCGGCAAGGGGAGAGGAATAGACGACTGAGGCTGGATAGAAGAAGAGCAGGAGCAGGAGCTCCTATAAGTAGCCCCCTCCCCTTCCCCTCCCCTCTCCCCTTCCACCTCCCCGCCTCATCCGTTTCCCTCAGCTCTCAGCTCTAGCGCGGCAGAGAGAGCTAGGGAGAGGACCGGGAGTTTGCCGGAGGCGGCGGCTGCACACACGCGCGCGCGCGGATCAAGCAAGGAGTTTGGCGTTGTGAATGGTGAAGGGCGACGCGGAGGCGGAGTGCACGCGGGCGTCGCTGCTGGGGAGGTATGAGATCGGGCGCACCCTCGGGGAGGGCAACTTCGGCAAGGTGAAGTACGCGCGCCACACCGCCACCGGCGCCCACTTCGCCATCAAGATCCTCGACCGCAGCAAGATCCTCTCGCTCCGCATCAACGACCAGGTGAGCATGCTCCACGACCGGTTTCTAATTTCCCCCCTCTCTATCTTCATTTCCTGGCGGGCACCGGTTTGATTTCCTGCGCTGGTGGTGTGATCAACGAGCAGATAAGGAGGGAGATCGGGACACTGAAGCTGCTCAAGCACCCGAATGTCGTCCGCCTGCACGAGGTGCGTTGCGTTGCGTGTCCCGCCCAACTTCAATCTCCCTTTTCTCATTTCTTGAACAATTCTTGTTGGATGCTTGTCCTCTTTTATCTCCGGGACCAAATCTTGTCTTGGATCCTTACGATCTCGTGGAATTAATGGGGAGGTTTGCTGCCGGCCCTGGCGGCGCTAGAAACCGACGAAGAACTTGTAGTGCCCCGTAAGAGATTAGACAATCGATTTGTGCTAACTTGCAAGTAACGGAACGCTTGGCTTTTCCTTGGAACGACGATAAGGATTTGGCCGTTTCGCTTGCGCGGATGAAATTCTGCGATTTGAAAAGCATTTTTCCTCCGCTCGATCGTCGCTTGCTCCCCAATGCTGTTCACGCGGGAGAAAACCGGCGGGAGGGCGGCTTTGGCCGCGACACCGGCGGAGTCTTGGCTGCCGGTTCTCGCGCGCACGCGAGGCATCACAACCGCCGCACCGCACGGCATCTCGCCGGAGTTTACTCCGGCAGATGGCGGTTCCGGTTTACACGAGCCGCCCTGGACGCGGTCTATGCACCAAGGCTCATCGCAGACCGCGCAGACTGCTACTGCTAGTGCACAGACGCCGGCCAGGTTCACGGGCTCTTCCCTTCATCAAGGAAAAAAATAGTTTCACGGGATCCTTGAAACTCAGGAAAAATTTGCAGGAAGATGATGTTGATTTGCTCAGATTTCTGTGAAACTTTTTTAACAAAAATGGAAATACTTTCGTGCAAACCGTGCATTTCAACCGAGACCTTTATGTTAGCCACAAACTGTTCCTGAAACCATGGTGTTGAAAGCGTCAGATACGTCTCTCACTGCAACCCAGCCGGCGGCGGTTTCCGCTCCCCACGCCCACCTACGGCCGTGCTGGAGCCCGGGCCCCGCCGCGTCGGCCTCACACCGTCCCGGTGCATCTGGCCAGGCAGGTACTGTGGGTGCGCGCGCGCAACCTCGTGAACCGGGTGCACCAAGTCATCCGCACAGTCCACGCCGCGTGGGCCCGCCTGCTGCGACACTTGTCAAGCGGGCCCCGCACACGTGTTCTACGGCCCCCCGGCTCCGTCCCGTCCTCTGCGGCCGCCAACTCCGCGCGCCTCGCTGTGGTCGGTCGGTCGGGTCCCTGTGCTCCGGAGGTTGAGCATGAACAGTACGGCGATAGAATCGGAGGGGCAAGAGGCTCACCGGCTTTCCCACCTAACGAGGCCTTTCCCCCAGTTCCTCCTCGACCCCGCGTCGTCAACTAAACCACTGACATCGAGTACGCCTAGTACCCGTAAAGAAGGCTCGACCATTCCGGCTAATTATTGTAAGGAGGACCAAATTGGGGAAAGGATAGATCAGGGAAAGTTCAGGGCGTGATCTTCATCTATTCGTCCACGCTAAGTTTGTCAGCGTAGCAATCGGTTGCTGTTGTTGTTGTCACTGCTCGTTATCTAGACGAACATCCGGTCCTGCAGGGCGATTTGCGCCGCCCATGTCTCATTCAGGCCATAACTGCTGAAAATATCAGGAATTCAGAATCCTGTCCACGGGGTTTATAAGAACAATAGTAATAATTCTGCGATGTGTGTGGAACTGGAAGGAACGGAAAGGGTTTGTGGCTGATGTTGGGTTGGACCATTTTGTGCAGGTTGCTGCTAGCAAAACGAAGATTTACATGGTGCTTGAGTTCGTCAACGGCGGCGAGCTCTTTGACAAGATTGTAAGCCACCGAAACCGCGTCGCCGATGTTTGTTTTTCTTGCACAAACCAGTGCCACATGTTTTCTAACGCTCTTTTTTCTCCTTCCGCCGCAACTCTGAAAGGCTGTAAAGGGGAAACTGTCTGAACATGAGGGAAGGAGGCTTTTCCAGCAGCTAATTGACGGCGTGAGCTATTGCCATGATAAAGGTGTCTACCACAGGGACCTTAAGGTATCTAAAACAGTTTATCTGTAATTGTATTCGAATTGTAAACGCCAGAAATTGTTTACCAGTTTGTTCTCTTGCATCACTTGCGTATCAGCATGGAACTCAAGTAGGGTTTGATTCTTCTGTGACAGCTGTTTTCTTCTTTATTCTACTATTACAGCCAGAGAACGTTCTTGTTGATCGGAAGGGCAACATCAAGATCTCCGACTTTGGCCTTAGTGCTCTACCTCAGCATCTCGGGGTATGATGATCTGATCTGATCAGCTTTACTCTCTACATAATCATGCCTCTATGTGCACAATGTACTGAACGATGTGCATTTCACAACTTTCAGAATGATGGACTTCTGCACACAACATGTGGCAGCCCCAATTACATCGCTCCTGAGGTATAAATCAACAATAGAAACTAGTACGAATTCATAAAGTCCATTCATTTGTCCTACGGGTGCTAATTCTGCAACAAATTTATGCAGGTTTTGCAGAATAGAGGTTACGATGGCTCCTTGTCGGATATCTGGTCTTGTGGGGTAATCCTATATGTAATGCTTGTTGGTTACCTTCCCTTCGATGACAGGAATCTTGTTGTTCTTTATCAGAAGGTTGGTATTAGTACAATCCGCTTTGAACTCTGCTCTATATGAAAGTTCAGACTTCAGACCACCCTGATGGTGCCAAATTATTCTGTTGCTCTAGATTTTCAAGGGAGACTGTCAGATCCCAAAGTGGCTTTCACCTGCTGCACAGGACCTTCTTAGGAAGATTCTTGAACCAAATCCGATGAAAAGGATCAACATCACGGGCATCAAAGAGCATGAGTGGTTTCAGAAGGACTACGTTCCTGCTGTTCCATACGATGACGATGAAGATTTACTTCCTAGTTCAGTTCTCCCAATCAAAGAGGTATACACAGTTAGAAAAGAACTTAGGAACATGATAAAGTAATCAATAGTCAGTACCTTCTGTTTCATATTCATTAAAGCTGACTTTTGATTTCTTGTTCTTGAAGCCAATTGATGAATCAGCACAAGAAAAGCCTACTCATATCAACGCTTTTCAGCTGATCGGAATGGCTTCGTCCCTTGATCTTTCTGGTTTCTTCGAGGAAGAGGTTTGCATCTGTACAGTTTCTTTTCATTTATTCCTTTTATGTCATCCAGATCTCGATCCAAAATTATTTTGTACAGTTCAATTAACATCCTAACATTGGTATAATCCAGCACTTATCTCTTGTATCTCGAAATAATTGTTACACCACTCAAGTAGTACTAATTTCATAACTTCATCTTTCTTATTCTAAATCATATATTGTCCACCCAACATCACTCATTCACTCCTGTGAGCATGTCTGGATACCTGCACATTCAGAGTTGCGTGTTTATAGCGAGACATGAACAATTCACCTGACTTTTATGGTTGATGGATTCATTGCAGGACGTGGCTCAGAGAAAGATTCGGTTCACATCAACACATTCACCCAAGGATTTATTTGACAAGATTGAGAATGTCGTGACAGAGATGGGATTCAAAGTCCATAGGGGACCAAGGAAGGTAGATAAACATGGATTTTTCACCATAACATTGTTTTTACAGAATTTGTTGGATAATTGAAACGAACTAAAAGTCTTGCTGTTTTGCAGCTCAAAGTATTGAAAAATTGCAAAGCTTCCAAGAACTCCAGGAGTCCCGCATCATTTTTGGTGTGCATTGAGGTAAAATGCCACAGGATACCTTCCTTTTGTTCAATGCTGAAAGGAACACATATTAGTTGAAACTTACAGTACAATTCTGATCTTCCAGGTGTTTGAGCTAGGGCCATCTTTATATGTCGTAGAACTGAAGAAATCCCATGGAGATTCTATATTGTATAGACAGGTAACAATGTACAGCAGTACTTACCATCATTGTTTGTCAGATAAACTAGTGCAGTTATATGTCCATTGCTGCATCTAAAAGTGCAACTCTGCTGAAATGTTTTGACAGCTGTGTGAGAGGCTCTCAGATGAGCTGGGGGCGTGCAAGACAGAGGAGATTATGAGGACAGAATCGCTGGGTGACTCAGATATGTCGAGCCTTGATGGCGAAGCACTACCTTTGTCTGGTTTCTGATCATTGCTTCCCTGCGTGGTTTTGGGCACAGGGGATGGGGGACATACTCGTTCCTGATGCAGTTCTAGATTAGGATCATGTACAAAGCGAGTGGCGCAAATTAGCCACCAGGTTGAATATATATATAAATATATAAGAAATGATTTGTTGTAGCCTGTCTGTTCCCCAGATTCTCATTCTGATCCATAACTAATTATTTCTAAATCATGTTCATTTAAACAAACACTATTGCTAAATCATCAGCAAAGGATGCTGATGCAGAAATCTGCTTGATCACGAGATAGGAAGCTGAGTCCAGTACCGTTCAAAGTCATAGCAATCAAGTACTGTTCAAACTTCAAAGTAATCCAGTAGCTCAAGAAAACAAATGACTACTTCAAAATCAGATGAACTGAGCTGGAGAATGAGTTGCAGAGGCAGATTAAGAGGAAACTTCAGACTGATAAAATGCCCTCCAATTCGTAGTCATTTCAGCCTGTCAGTATAAACAGACATAGCACACTTCACCATTACAAGCAAAATCTGTTAGAAAAACATCGCAAGCAAACAGCAACCGTATGGATATTGAGGTAACTCCAGAAACTCTATCTCTTGGGTGATTTGAAGTTTAAAATTTGCATATGGCATCAATTTCAGAATACCTGCATCCATTACATTGTTCACTGCTAAATTTCTAATAGCATCATAGTACATGGCAACATGGCATGTCAAACCAAGATATACGATACGATACATGTCAGATGGACATACGATACGATACATGTCAGATGGACAAACGATTCAACAAGAACCCATCTCAAGTTCTCAACTACAATTCTGGGGCACACGCATCCCATCTATCTGAAATCACTGACCAGAACTAACAAGTTTTTTTTGATAAAAGTATAGTAAGGAAACACCTCCCTTCAATCTGATGGCATCAAGCTCGATCCCCAGCATCGTTACCTCTCCTCATCATCATCCGGAATCTTATCCTCGAACAGCTGCAGCGTCCGCTGCATCTTGGGGCTGTCGCTGGGCTTGTCGGCCGGGAACAGCTGCAGCGTCCGCGGCGCCGGCGGGCTGGCCCTGGCGGCCTCGGCGGCAGCCATCGCCATCTCCCTGACGCCGAACAGGTCCAGCGTCCGCGGCGGCGCGGGGCAAGCCCTTGAGGACTTTGAGGACTCGGCGGCTGTCTTTGTCACCTCATGGGCGCCGAACGGCGGCAGCGACCAGGACGACCACGGTGGCGTGTGGCTGGACTCGGCGGGAGCCATTGCCACCGCCGTGGCGCACCCCGTGCCGATGGTTAGCCCGGCCAGAGGTGGCATCGCGTAGCGCTGCACCAGCAGCGCGTCCTCCACGTTCGCCTGACTGCCTGCTTCAGACGCTGCCAGGTGATCCTCGTGGGGCTGCGGCGCGTCCACGATGTTCGTTTCCCTGCCTTGTTCCGGCGCCGCCGGGCGATTATTCTCGGGGGCCTGCGTTGGTACCACCGGCGGCTGGTCGGCGTTAAAGTACCAGGCCGCCTCCTGCGTGTCGACGCCGAGGGCCTCTCTGAGGGCGCGGTACGCCCTCCTACGCGCCTCGCCGGCCTCCCGGGCCAGCCGCTCCGCCTCGGCACGCGCCGCGGCCGCTTCCCGCTGCAGAAGCGCCAGCGCCATCCGCGCCCCCAGCAGGAGCACCCTCGCGGCGCGCGCGTCGAGCGGCTGCCTGCAGGGCGGCGCGTAGGTGAAGGACCTCCCCTCCTCGGCCGCGCTGCAGGCGGGGCAGACGAAGACGCCGTAGCCGGCGGGATAGAGCTCATAGAGGCAGGCCAGGTGAGCGACGGCACTGCAGCAGACTTGGCAGGTGACGGTCGGGCCGGGTGGGGCCATGAGGGGGTCGTCATCGTCGTAGTGGAACGACGGCGAGGTGATGAGTAGGAAGCAGCAGCAGCAGTAGACCGAGCGATCCGAGAGGAGGATGCAGGAGCAGCAGAGGCGGCAGCGCTCGCCGCGGCGGTACGCGTGGTGTAGTGGCCAGGTGTCCAGGTTGGAGGCGCAGCCGTCGCCGTCGCAGCCGTGGGGCTCCCCGAATGGCCACGTCCTGGACGAGGAATTCATCGGAGGCGCTGGGCCGGGAGAAGAGGAAACGGTGTTAGTCGATTAGGGTTTCCAGAGAGAAGGCTGGCCCCCCTAATGTTTCACAAATCAGCAAAATCTCAGCCCAAACTAGTGCAAAATCTCCATAGAGCTAGAGAATACCTATCAGGATATTTCCCAATTTCTCGATAGTGGGCCACTGCTTGTTGGCGATGGAGATCCGGCTACGGCGGCGCAACGGCGGCGGCGCACCAGATCAGCAGTATATTAATAAGATCAAGGATCCACCGTAGTTTTCATCTTAGATCTTGAGCTTATAGATGGTTTATCAATATGGCGCATTGAGAAATAGGTATATCGATGTTGAATGTGGAAGAAGGTGGAATATGGCGGCGTCTAGGTTTTGGAGTGTGGACGCGTTATTTATGGTACAATGTTTAGGTCATGGAGGGATAGGGGAGCGGGTGGCGGCTAGGGTTTGGGACAAGGTTGTTGAATTTCAGTCATTATGCTTATGTCATACTAAAAGAAATACTTGGCTGGTTCACCGGTTGAACTAGAAAACCCATGAACCAGTGATCTCACCGGTTCGATTCAACTAAAATATCAACCAAACAGTCGGATCAATACAAATGGGCTGCACTAGTGGTTGAGCTGCCACAAAAATATTCTTTTTATAATATTCTATAATGGGATCGAACCCATGACCTCAAGAACAGCGTAAAGAAGTCAGCAAAGTCGACAAATCAAATATCCTAAGTTATTTTTCAACAATAATGTGAAATCAATTATATTTTACCTAGCTTGTAGTTCATGAACATATTACTTAAATCATTTATTTATTATTTTATTAGCAACTATTAGAACAGTAAGGTGATTGGTTCTTTATGTTCGCTTTTGGCTATCGCCAAATATTTGGAGCTACAACTACAGTTGCTTGATGTATCTTATTGAGCCATTATATTCTTATTCTGAAACAAAATTAGATATTTGAACTATTTTTTTATTGGAAAAAGACCATATTACTCCCCTCAAATATTTTTTATTATTATTAAAGTCTGGATAATCCCCTAAACTACTTTTTGATTCAATTTACCCCTAAACTAAGTCATTTGGTCCAATTTACTGGTTAACAAGATTTATGTTTCTTTTATCCAAGCACAAGTGGAGTCTTAAGTTAAAATTTTGTAGGATGATAACAAACATACTAACATATTTTAGAAAAATATGTCAAGGATTTTTCATCATTATTTTGATAGGGTATGACATTTAATAATCAATTAACCCTTATGATACAAGATTATAGGAAAAATAATGATGAAACATTAATAATATATTTTTTGACATATGTTGTGATACCCACGACAACCCCCCAAAAATCTTAAATGGGATTCCACTTGTGTGGACAAAGGAAAAATACAAATTATATTAGGGCTAAATTGAACTAAATGACATAGGCAAAGTTTAAGCAAGAAATAGTTAAGGGGTTATCCGTACTTTGTCCATATTTGAGGGGAGTAATTTGGAATTTTTTATTTTTTATTTATATCCTATACACTTGAAATATTGCACGCATCTCAAAGCTTTAGCTCCTTAGCATACATCCTAGTTGAGAGTACGTGTAGATAGTCCAATATGCTATTCTTGGTTTTTTTTGGATATATTCGTGTTGTAGTAAGATTTATTTATTTACACATCTTTCTATTTGGAAGAAAGATTAATTGATATGTATCTTAATCTATGATCAAAACTTTGTTTCTACTAATAAAATTTAAAATAATTGCATAAACTAAAATTTAAAATTAATAAGTAATGAAAATTTTACTATTTCAAACTTCAAGATCATAATTTCTATTATATATAGCTACAACATTTGTATCTAACATAGACAAACTTGATTTGAGGAATGAGATCGACAACAAATTATCTATCATACTTCACAATAGAGATATCTTATGATAGTATCATGATCCTACCACAAATTGGACCTTGATAATAATACTTAACTTTTAATGCAACGATTCTGATGGCTCGGAATTTATTAAAGACAAGGTTTTCTAAGTTGGTTGAGATGACCAGCTGTCTAGTAGCAAATGTCCAATTAATTGGAATGCAATCCAACAAATATGCATGTAGATATACACAACTTACAACAACATTTGGGTCGTATCGGCGATATAATGGACCTAGCCGGATAATAAGATCCAACCTTGGTTGGAATCACGATTTTAACAACCATGGTCAAGAGGAAAAAGCGGGAACCGTGGATGATGATTGTATATAACTAAAGCAATAATAAGAAAGTTTTGCAAGGGAGATATACATGATCGGTCAATGCAAGTAAGTAATTGTAGTTGATGATTTTGAGTGGCATTGGCTGAGTAGATAAATCGATTGGCAGCCACTATTCCTATAGGCTAAGTGATATGTTGAATAGGTTGGGACCTAGCACGAATACTTCCACACAAGTTTCACTACACCGTGCCCATGTTGGATTGAAAGTCCTGATCTAAGATGGGTTCATAGCCATGAGAGGTCGTTCACTAGAGATAAGGGCCAATTATCTATCTTAGGTAGATTGTAAGTCACAATTCACGTGTGGGTTTTTAGGATTGGAACCCATGACCTTCCATCTCGTGCAATCAAAGTAATGTGAGTTTTAAAGGAAGTGGTACTTTAACCACTTCATATATCATCATTTAATTTTATTCTAACTTAGAGTTAGATCCTATTTAAGCATGCTAGCTTTAAATATTATTATCCCATTATGCTATTATTTATTATTTAAACAACAACCATACTCTCTCTCTAGTGGAGCTCACCTTATCGTCCTCCTCACCCTTTCCTTCTCCTCATCCCGTTGCGGCGGCAGACACCACCGCTGCCATGGTCAGCGCAAGACTGCCATTAGGGTTCAGGCTTTTCTGTTGGTCCTAGTACCACCAGAGGAGGCTGGACTGGTGGTGGTAGTACATAGGCGGTGGGTGACGAAGCGCAAGCGGCCTTGCGGTGATCAATATTCGTAGGCAGTGCTGGTGTCGGGTTGTGGCATTAGCGAGATTAGGAATGGCGGAACTGGAGGAGACGACGGTGGAGAGCGGGTGGAGCGGCGGGAGAGCCATCGACCTCTAGGTCTAGGCAGGAGGAGGAGGAGGGGGTGATCATTAGGTCATAATCTATGCCCTCACCCTTTGCATATGTTTCCATCCTGCTCAAGCCGCGCAAGACTACAACATGGAGACAAAGCCACCTAAACCACGATGGTCGACGGTTCATGCAAAATGCACAGCATATGCGATGCACAACAGATGTGGGATGAGATGGTAGGATTATGCCTATTACTCCCTCAGTGTATTGCTACTACAAATTTGGTGATTTTGCTGAGTGCACGCAAGGTGTGCAATGGAATTCTTGACAAGAGATTCAGTGAGAGCACCACCGACTATGACATTATCATACTAACCAGGTGTTGTGTTCATGGGAGGGGTGCACGTAGAAGCTGGGGTGTTTGAGGGAATGATATTATCTGGCTTGAAGCCAATTGAGTGAACCATTTTGCCCTTCACTGATGCCATATGTTAGGAGTGAGAGGTAGATGATGCAGTTGACTTGGTTGGGTTGATACACGCCGGCAAGCCTATCCCTATGAACAATCGTGCTGAGTCAAGAACTTGAACCTAGGTGGATAGATTTCACCAAAAGGAACCTTACCAACTGAGCTATGCTCAATTCATGCATGTAAATAGGTTCTACAAGATCATTTAGGGATGAGATAGATGAATAGCAAAAAGGGTGGAGATCGATGGTGGAATCGCTAAGCACCTTTGGGCAAGTAGATGATGCATCGTTTGTTCTCTTGCATGGGAAATTTGTCGCACTATAAGTTGGGGAATAGTTAGTTGAGTAGCTAGTAGTAATAATCTACCATCAAGCAAATCACAAAAATATTTTTTTGATTTTACTATGATTAATTCCTCCAACCAGGACTTGAATGTTGAGAATGAAAATGTGAAATAGATGATTATTATGCTTGAAGTCTTCAAACTTTTGTAGAAACTTAGTGCAGGAGATTTATTTCCTCACCAACTACATTTCATCAAATTTATCTTATGTCGATAAAAGTTTATCAATTTTTTTCACACTGCAATAGAAAAGGCCATTTCTTACACCAAAGCATGCTAAATGATCACATGGGAACACCTCAATCATTTATGTTGGAATAATTAGCAACTGCATGATTAAATTTTGAATATAATAAAAACATGATAAACAAAAATACTAGCATGCAAGTCTCTAGCATACTAGTCATCATAAAAATCATAATCATGAACTCAAAAAATATGATTAAAGAATGAATTAGAACATGACACACATAATGAGTCTTTACAGAAGTGAAAGTTGTGGCTAGTGCAAAGGCGTTGACTAAAGGTAGAAGGAGCCACCGTTGGTGAAGACGATGGTATCTCGTGACGTTTGACATAAAGGGAAGACGAGCCGTGGTGACGAATTTGAGCAGTCGTGCGGAGATATGTAGGATCACATGGACGGGTGGTTTCGGAGATATGTTCTCTCGCTCATTGATGTACGCTGACACAATGGAATGGAGAAGTCTATAGTGCAGGTATTCTATAAGGGGTGACTCATATTCATAGGGAGGAAAACCCTTCACACCCTCATCTATTAGCAATACACGATTATAGATGGTGTATCCCTCTCCAATTCAAATGGTCTTTTTAGATTTATTAAAAATTGTTTATAGGGCTTGGTCTATATATCTTGCAATTCAGCATCAGATCTCAAATGCACATTTGAAATGAGTAAAATGCACACTGGTCCCTAAACTTGTCCTATGGTGTCAATCAGCCCCCCAGACTTCCAAATCCTATACCATCATCTCTAAATGTGTTAATCATTTCATGTGAGGTGTAACTCACTGTTACTTGCGTTAAACCACCTAACGTCCAACTCACTGTTACTTGCGTTAAACCACCTGCGTGGCTGCTGACTGTGCCTGGACGTGGACCTAACATGTGGGTCCTACATGTCTTCTCCTCCTCTCTTCTCTCCACATTCTCTTTCTTCCTCACTTCTCTCCCCTCTCTATCACCCACATCGTCGGCACCATGGCCGCGCAACTCCCCATGACTCCTCGCTTCCTCCTCTCGCCGACATCCAGGATCTCCTTACTACCTTTCACTCCTCATCCTTCTCCCACTCTGACTTCTCCTCCACCACACTCTCATCCGGTGTCTCCACCTACCATGCTAAGCACCACCGCAGATCCGCCTCCCCTAGTTGCCAAGGCCACGGCGTAGCTCGAGGGAGCGCGGTGGGCTGGCGTGGTGGCCCCGCGGCAGACGGTTGGGGTAGCACGACAACATGAAAGCTGGCGCATGCAGCACAGCTGGAGTGAAACGGCCATGTCAACACACGGTTGTTGGAGACCAAGTCTTGGTCGTAGAGCGCACTGAAGTAGCAGCCAGAGCCATAGTTGTGGAAGTGCGTACCATTGAGTGAGGTGGTCCTGGAGCCCGCGCAAGCCTGAGAAGTGTGGGCATGGTGCACAAGCCGAGGAACAACTGCGCAACAGCGCAGGAAGCATTCGACTTTTGTGCCTCCATGGTGAGCTGCTTCGATCACCCGCCGGACACCGTGACCAAGAGGGTCTGGGATGTGTTCTTCTTTCAGAGGAGGTGGTGAAGCGAATCAATCCGTTAAGCTGCTCCATCTATGACAACAACGCCATCACCGTCATCTCCCTCCCAAGCCTTAGGGCATTGATTTCACCATGAACCGCCTCAATGGCACCATCCTGGAGGACCTCTCCCACGCTCCTGGCTCGAGACCGTGTACCTCTATGGCTCTACGCCAGCATGCTCATGGAGTGTGGCGGCGTGGTCCCCTGCGGCAGGAAGGAAATGGAGGTGTACGAGCGGCAACATAGGGAGCGAGAAGGAGTTGAGTGGGCGCGGATGGGAGGAAGTGGAAGAGGAGCAAAGGTGGAGGGAGTCGATGAGGCAGGAGTGGTGGAGGTAGAGGGTGGCGATACGGGTAGTGGTAGCAGCAACTGATAGGGGATCTGGGTCTAGGCGCCTATGGCACAGGAGAGAGAGGAGGAGAGGGAGGGAGAGAAATGACATGTTGGCCCCACGTGTCAGGTACTCTGGACTTTCTCAATTTCTTAACAAACTTCAATCATCTTTTGACATGTCTGGGTAACTTGGCGTTATTGTAAGCACTCTTGATAATCATCGTTTGGTTATCACAGATCATAAGGGTAGAGGACACCATTTTTTCAACAAAAGGCAAGTTCATTAAGAGCTCACGCAGTCATTATGCCTCAATATTGACTAAGCCTAAAGCATTGAGTCTTGCTTACATGGTTGACCTCATCAAAATTGTTCTGCCTCAGCAGTACTCCTTCCAACGTTAATGGGCCTCTAAGATTTACTAAGAATCATTTGTATGGGCTTGGTCCGTATATCTGACAATTTATATGTTAATGGATCATATGATCAGTATACTAGTATGTTTTTGCTCCCTTTTCATCACCACAAGATTATCTGGAATGGCTAATGAAAGTAACATGTTTGCCATGTTCTTGCAGTTATCCAGCTCCACACAAGTTCGTGGCCTTGATCCAAAGAAAGCGAAAGGTCTTGTTTCAGAAGCTTACTTCAGCAAGTTGCATACAGCAAGCACAAGGAACTGTTTCCTTTCCATAGCATCATATCAAACAAGATTAATACTCTTGCAGCAAGTTCTTAAAAAAAACTAAGGAACTGGACCACAGTGGCCAGTGGAAGAGGAGATTATGGTTGCTTCTTTGGGGTTCCTTTTAGAATACATCTATTTGTTCACAGGAGATCTCAATTCTCTTGTTTTAGTCTTGCTACTATGATGTTGTGATGTCTCGTGTTTGCTCTGTAGCATAATATACTTGTTACTTTAAACAACAGTCTCTTTATGTTTGCTTTTATTTCATGTTGGGTTTGCAAAGTTCAACCATTTCTTTTGTTTCTTAGTTATGCCGGTTTCAGAGAGGGCTTCCATTGTCGTCATCCTCTTCACTTGAGTTGGATCCACTGTTGAGGGATCTTGTTGAGAAGAAGCTAAGTCTTAAGAGGAATGTGACTTCAATGGCTGCCGAACTTAAGGATGGCAGGAACAAGCTTGCTTCACAGGAACGCTTGTTTGCTCGGGAATTAGAAGCCAGAAAGATAGTTTTATTCTGTATAATTGGGAAGTTTTGGTGCTCTTTGTGAAACACTGGAAAATATTGAAAGGTTGCTGACATAAAGGCACGAAACTTGGAGGATGAGGTGAGCAAACTGCAGAAATGCTTATAGGACAAATATGAGGAGATGCGTGCATCCCTATGTATCACTGAACATGTGTCCTCCCCCTGTGCTCTCTCCACTTGCTTGCGCAATTAGCCAATTATTTCGTCCGGTCACAGTACAATGATGTTTTTGGTTGCATGATTTATTATCTGAACTTTGACCATCAACACCATTTTGCATATTGAGATCGAAAAATGGCGTGTCTCACACAGTAGGTGCATAATATTATGTTGGTGTAAATAGAATAAATGTAAAGGGCTTTCTTGCATATTGGAGAAATATAATGAGGAGAGTGTGGGTGGAGAAACTTCGCCAAATCAAGATGGTATACAGAGCTATAGGGTTAGGATTCGCCGGCGTCATCGTTGCCGCGAGGCGTGAGGCGGCCGGCATGGACGCCGGGGCCCGCGGGCGCGCGTGCGCAGGCGGCTGCGGCCCGCGAGCGTGCGGGGCGTGTGCAGTAGCGCAGGCGGCTGTGGCCCGGGAGCGTGCGCTGGGCGACTGTGGGCCCGGCCGGTGGCGCGTGCCCGTGCAAGCTGCGCTGCGGGCCCCGCGTGCGGCGGCGCGGGCGAGCGCTCGTGCGGGTGCGACGTGTGCATGTGCGAGCTGCAGGCCCCGCGGCGGCGGCGCGGGTGGCTCTTTGCAGGCGTGCACGCGGCCAGGAAGCTGCTGCTTCTGCTGGTTGCTTCTCGAGCGCAGGTGAAAGGATTAAAGGAAGCTGCTGCTGTTCGTTAAAAAAAAAGAATGGAAGCTGCTGCTGCTTGAGTTGTTGTGAAGAGAGCTATGGTCAGGAAACAAGGTGAGATGCTTGTTGCTTGAAGAAGGAAGAAAGAAAAAGAGAAAGGGGGAAGGAAGCCTGGTTCGTGTGTATGTGCAACAGGTGGTGGTGGAAATGAGTTTAGTGGAGATGGAAGCGAAAAGGAAGGAAGAAGAGGCTGCAACGAAGGCAGCAACTTGTAGTGATGGTCGAGATGGAACTCGTGGAGGTCGTGGAAGTACTCGTGGGAGCTATGGAGGAGGCCGTGGTAGCCATGATGGAGGTCGAGGTAGAGGCCGTGGTGGCCCTAGAGCCAATGTGGCGGCCACTGAGGAGACTCAATCTATCACTCCGACGGGAGAGCAAGTTAAATAATAGGAGCAATGGCAGAAAGGCAAAGCTCCTGAGAGTTCCACCAATATCTCACTTGATCCTCTGATTTCGACCTCCAACAACTTCGGTAACTTTGCCAACTACGCCCACATGGGCGAAGGTACTCAGGCACAGGCACTTGCATCTTCATGTAGGCATCACATAGATTGGGTCATAGATTTAGGAGCATCCAAGCATGTTACAGGCATGTCTAATTCTTTCAAAACATATAGTCCATACACTCATTATGAGTCCGTTCAAATTGCTGATGGCACATCCCAACTTATCCATGGTGTAGGGTCTAGAGTGCACACCTCCTCTTAGCCTATTGTCAGTCCTGCATGTGCCATCTTTTCCTATCAATCTTCTCTCTGTTAGTTCAATCATTGATCAATTCAAGTGCACGGTAACATTTGATGAAACATCTTGTACTTTTCAGGAGAGGGGGATAGTGTCGGTGTTTTAACGCCACACCCACTGAAGGGTACCCTCGAGGTGGTGAGTAAGGTAGGGTGTCGCCGAGATCAGGAACTCGAAGGTGCAAGGAACACAGATCTCAGCTCAGATCTCACCATGGCGCTCAAATCTCGAGAGCATGTTCCGAGTCGAGGACATTGGGTGTTGCCCATCGAGTTGCACAAGCGTGCGCTGGGTTAGATATTGCAGCCTTTGTATCTGAGGGTTTGGTGGTAGGTGTTGAGCTAGGAGCGCTGCTTCTGCAATGGCACCGATCGGTGTGCGATACTCCCGATCTGCAGCTGCTGCGAAAGCGTTGTTGAGGATCCTTTGGTACATTGGGTTGCGTGCGCGGTTTTCCTCGTTTCGCCTGCGCTGGGCACGCTTGGTGGTCTTCAACCGCCGGATCCTTCCGTGCTCCTCGTTCTCGTCCTGGGGGGCGTCCGCCGTACGCTCGTTGGCAGACACGTCCACGAGTAGTTCAGCGTCGTACTCGGGACCCGGCTCGTTGTCATCCGCATTGCGAAGGGAAGCCATGTAGACTTGACGATCCCTCGAGCTCTCAGCCATATGGCTGTACTCGACTAGCTCTGTGTTGCCCTCTCCCTCCTCAGAGATGCGAGAGAGGGGTTTGCCTTCCTGAAAAGGCAATTCCTGTGTGAAGGCCACAAGGCGGGAGTCGTATTCGAGGAGTTCAGAGGACTCTAAGCCCTTCCAGTACACGAACCGGCCTTGTGGCGTGGATATTATAGTCAAACCCAGGTGACCGCCCGAAAAGGACTCGGGGTTGTCATCTGAGTTCGAGTAGTTGTCGAAAACAGGGCCCCCCCGACAGGCGGTGGCTCCCTCGTCCTCGAGCTTGAGCAGACGATCTAAGTCCTCCTCCAAGTCGGAGAGGGACTCAAATCATGTAGCCTCCTCAGGTCGGTTTGAGTCCGATCCGACTAGTTCTGGTGCAGCACGAGTTGAAGTCACGTCGAAAACGGACATCCTCTCGATCTCCCCGACGAGATCGGGGAGCAGAAGCTCATCGAGGTTGTCGATGAACTCGCCGAGGTTGCTGCGTCGACTTGCTGCAAAGGCCTCCGACTTCCTGGAGTCGGCTAAGTGGCTGTTGAAGTGACCTGAGCCGTTGGCGATGCAGATCCAGGAGCTGAAAATCAATGTTGCGCCCTCATTGAGCACCGTGCTGGTGAAGCTGAAAGATGCCATCGAGTTCTCTAGTGGATGCTCGATGAACACCCCTACCTAGCGCGCCAGCTGTCGGTGTTTTACCGCCACGCCCACTGAGGGATAGCCCTGAGGTGGTGAGTTTGTAGGTAGGGTGTCGCCGAGATTAGAAACTCGAAGGTGCAAGGAACACAAAGTTTAGACAAGTTTGGGCCACCGAGAGCGTAATACCCTACATCCTGTGTGTGGTTTGTATTGCCTTAGGTGTTGATCGGGGTGATCTTGTGTGGAGGGAGTCGCTGCCCGCCCTTATATAGTTTGGGGGGATAGGGTTACATGGAAATCCTACCCGGATACGAGCTTAGAAGTCCTACCCGAGTACTTTTCAGGTAGTTTCCTTCTATTCCGACTAGTTGTAGTATGGTACGAGTAGTTCTACTATGTTATGAGTAGTTACAACTGGTGTAGGGCGTTGGCCATATCCCACCCCTTATCCTGTAAGATGTATGCCATGTGCACAGTCCCGTGGGCCCGGATCTCACAGACTGAGAGAAGGATTGGGACTAGAGTCAGGTGTAATGGATTGTGGTTCATCAATCATGAGGAGTTAGCATTGGCAGCAGCTGCAAAAGGAGATGTGACGGCAATTCTGCTACTCCACTGTCGGTTGGGACATGTATCTTTTGAAAGATTAAGTCGGCAATATCTAGCTATGTTTAAGGGAGTGAACAAAAAGAAACATGTATGTGATGCATGTGAACTTGGCAAGCACACTAGATCCACTTATCCTAGTATTGGTCTTCGTAGTTGTGGACCATTTATTCTAATGCATTCAGATGTTTGGGGCCTTATTCGGTCACCTCTGTGAGTGGTGTCAAGTGGTTTGTTACCTTTATTACTTGGATCTATATGCTTAAGCATAAGAATGAGGTGCTTCAGTGCTTTCAGAACTTTCACAAGTTGGTTGCTAATTAGTTTAATGCAAAGGTCCGCATCATCCGTACTAATAATGGAACAGAGTATATGAATAATGAATTCAGGTCATATACTTCAGACCAAGGAATTATTCATCAGACCACTTGTCATGGGACTTTACCTCAGAATGGTGTAGCTGAGAGAAAAAATCGACATCTGTTGGAGGTTGCAAGGTCTCTCATGTTTCATATGAATGTACCCAAGTATTTGTGGAGTGAGGCAACAATGACATCCACATACCTCATCAACCGAATGCCATCCAGAATACTTGGTATGAAGTCACCAGCTGAGCTCTTGTTAGGTCAGCAGGACTTTAATGTTCCACCCAAGGTCTTTGGTTGTGTTTTGTTTGTAAAGGATCATCAACCTACGGTGGGCAAATTGAACCTCAAGCAGTTAAGTGTATATTTGTTGGTTATGCCTCCACCCGGAAGGTGTACAAGTGTTGGGATCCTATTGGCAGGAGACTGTTTGTGAGTATGGATTTGACATTTCGTGAGGAAAAACCATACTACACAAAGAAGGGTGACCTTGATCAATTTCTAGTGGAATTGTCTCCAGTCAATGGAAGTGACTGTAGAGAGGGGGAGGATGATGGTGGCCAGGTTAGTGGTGATGTGGCCAGTGGAGCCACCGGAGAGGTGATTGTCGGTGGTGCGATCCCACAAGATATGGCGGAGGTGATGACTCTGGAGGAAGTGCCTAATGATGAGATAAGTTGTGGGAATGATGATTCAAGCAATGATGGTCAGGAGGAGGTGGAGGGTGAAGAAGTTGTGGTTATTGGGGGTGAAGAAGTTGTGGTTGTTGGGACAATCCCGTGTGAGCAAAGGGAAACACAACCCATAGTGTACCAACGAAGGCAGACTAAGAAGCAGGGGGAGCAACCACAACCTGAACAAGTTGAAGCTCCAGTCCTGATCCGCTCCCCGGACTCCTCTTCATCAAGCTCGCCTCCCATCAATGGTATGCTCCTCCCATCCTTGAACATGTAGAGCTGCCTCTTGCACAACGTAGAGATCCTAGAGTTAATGCTGGAAAGCCTCATCCTCGTTATGCCTTTGAACATGACACTGCTAAGTATGTCTCATATTCTAGTGTCTCACCTGCATATAGAACATTTATTGCATCTTTACAAGTTGTGCCTATTCCGAGGGATTGGAGGTGTGCTAAGCAGGATACAAAGTGGAAAGATGCAATGAAAGAAGAGCTACCTGCCCTTCAAAAGAACAAGACATGGGAACTTGTTCATCTTCCAGAAGGAAAGAAGGCGGTGGGTTCCAAGTGGGTCTTCACAGTGAAACAGACCCCTTAAGGAAAGGTGGACATGTATAAAGCAAGATTGGTTGTGAAGGGATATAGTCAGATATATGGAATCGACTATGATGAAACCTTTGCACCTGTGGTAAAAATGGGCACAGTGAGGACTTTGGTTTCATGTGCAGCCAACTTCGGTTGGCCACTCCATCAGTTAGATGTGAAAAATGCATTTCTTCATGGTGATCTACAAGAAGAAGTTTATATGGAAATTCCACCTGGATTTGGAAATGAACAAACTTTAGGTAAGGTGTGCAAACTGAAGAAATCATTGTATGGCCTAAAGCAGTCACCACGTGCATGGTTTGATAGATTCAGACGAGCGGTGTGTGATATGGGATATTCTCAGTGTAATGGAGATCATACAGTCTTCTATAAACATTAGGGCTCTTGCATTACTGTTTTGGCTGTCTATGTTGATGATATAGTGATCACTAGAGATGATGAGGAGATCAAGAGCCTGAAGGGGAGGTTAGGTAAGGCCTTTAAGGTAAAGGATCTTGGACCACTTCGATACTTTCTTAGGATTGAGATTGCCAGGTCATCAAAAGGGATTAGTCTCTCCCAAAGGAAGTATATTCTTGATCTATTGGTGGAGACGGGAATGCTTGGGTGTTGTCCATGTGGCTGACCCATTGATAAGAATCACCAAATGTGTGTTGAGTTGGGTGATCCTGTGGATCGGGAAAGATATCAGAGGTTGGTTACCTTTGCCATACAAGACCTGACATTTCTTATGCAGTGAGTGTGGTGAGCAGGTATATGCATGATCCTAGAACTGGACATATGGAGGCGGTTTATCAAATTCTAAGATATCTGAAGGGAACCCCTGGTAAGGGGTTGTGGTTTAGGGCAAACCAACACCTGGATCTAGAAGGTTACTGTGATGCTGATTGGACAAGCAGCAGGGATGATAGGAGATCCACATTTGGATATTGTGTGTTTGTGGGTGGAAATCTTGTTTCGTGGTGGAGCAAGAAGCAAGCTGTGGTGTCTCGATCTACTGCAGAAACCGAACATAGAGCAATGGAATTGGCTCTATGTGAGATGATGTGGCTAAAGAATCTTCAGAAGGAGCTTCGGGTGTTGAAGAATGAGACTGTTGCTTCATTGTGATAATGTAGCAGCGATTAATATAGCAAATAATCTGGTTCAGTTCAATCCATGAAGCATGTGGAGATCGACATGTCCTTTATCAAGGAGAAGATTGATAGTGGGGCTCTGAAGCTAGAGTATGTCAAGTCTCGTGATCAACCAGCTGATAGTCTCACAAAAGGTCTAAGTACTAAGGATAATGAGTTGGCATGTAACAAGATAGGTATGTTGAATATATTTAGCCCATTTTGAGGGGGAGTGTCGGTGTAAATAGGACAAATGTAAGGGCTTTCTTGCATATTGGAAAAATATAGTGAGGAGAGTGTGGGTGCTCTGTAGAGCAACACGCCAGAGAAACTTCCCCCAAATCAAAATATTATAATTTATCTATACCTTTTAAATATATTAAAACAGAAATTAATGGCCAAAGGTATGTCTTAGAGACAGTTTCGATGACCAAACAATTACTTATTTGCGATTGGAAGTAGTGTTCTGTTTTTTTCTTTAAGAAAGTTTTCTAGCCCTCAAGCTGTCTTGATCTTCTCTTTGCTTACTGTTCGTGATGAACTTTATTTTTCCTTTTCATTTTGTTTACAATGAAATGGTACTAAAATTACTGTCTGGTATCAACATTTTCCCATCGTGTTATGCTTCTACGCATCTTTATCATTATGCACATGTAGCTCCTCGCTTCAGTTGCTTATCCACCAGAACTGTCACATTTTCATGACCTAATAATGGTGATGTAGCCCAATGATCTCTTTGTATCTAGTGTCCTATTTTAGTCTATTTGGGATCCTACTCATTTCTTGAGTTGCAATTCAGATCAGATGATACCTCCCCATAATGAAAAATTCTACTCTTGTACATTGTCGCAACAAGTTGGATGGTCTCCGGTCACAACTTTCAATTACCCAAGCTACTGCAGAATCCACTGCTGTATCAGCCAAGTCAGCGCTGCTGCACTGCTCGTCTTTGTGGGAAAAGCTGAATGATAATGACAATTTCGCTAAATGAGGCCGCAACTCCGGTGCATAGTCACAAAGTTCCCAGGTCGAGGAACGGGGTTGAGGAAGGGGGTATACCTCTTTGGAATGATAAATTATTATGTGGAACGCGATCCAGATTCATCTAGATCGATATCTTCGGGTTGATGCGTCTTTATAAAGGCAAAAACTATATATATGTGCTACTAAAGAAAAAACTCATTTGTACAAGCATATAGAAAAAATATAAAAGAGTACATTCAGATCATGCCACACTTACTCAGCCCATTATCTAATAAAAGTCACACCAATCCACTGTCTTTAACCTTCTTATCCCAATTGAATCTGCTAGCTATAGGTCTACGAACCCTCTCAAGCCGGGACGCGACCCAACCTTGAACAGGATACTAACCCCGTTCGACCCCGACCCTCGAATCAAGACGGCGTTCCCGGGTCGTGGGACGAGGCATCGACCCCGAAATGTAGCAGAACAGCTCTCATTTTTCACGAGTGCCTAAATAGCAGGGATCTCTCATGAAGACATGTCAAATACTACTCTTTGACAACCGAGTCTGAAATCATGGATGCATTTGCCAAAGCTGGGTTTGATAACGATAATGAGCTTATGAAGATCATGTCTGATGTTTCACCAAAGAACAGCAAGAAAATTAACAAGGATTTGTTTTGTGAGGATCATGGTATTGCCAATCTGAGAGAAGGTATAAGGCTGCTATCTATTCACTGGGAAAACAAAATCAAAGAATTAGAATCACAGGTAGATGTTACCTTGAATCATGAATGGTTCTTGAGAATGTCTTGCTTGGTCTTAGATGTCCTTTTAACACCTGAAACCTGCTGGTCACAAATAGCTGGACCCGCACCCCTCCTGCTGCATCAAAAAAAAAAAATAGTTGACAAGCATAGAAGGATAGTGCAGGAGCTGAAGAGGCGGATACTGAAACTTGAACTCTGCCTTCAAGAACCACGATCTTGTTCGCGGAAACTCCGGAGGGCAATAATCTTTTTGGCCAGTTGTTATAATTGAAGTAGCATCTTTTTCATAATGTCTAGCAAACAAAAAAAATGCAAGTGTTCCATGTAAAACACATCTACTATGAAGGTTGCAACAATCACCGTTAAGAATTTATAAGTCAAAGCTGATGTGTTGTTACTCACGAATGTGCTCTGCAAAGTCACTCTTTATTCATATAATATTTCTGAACAATCAAATAAGAAGTCTAGACCCATCAGATTGATTAAAAGCCCCTCCCCTTTGCCCTCCCCGCCGCATCCCACAGAGAAAAGGTAGGCACGTGTCGTGCAGCCGTGTTTTGGCCATTTTGCAAAAAAATCCTCCAACTTTCTAATAATCACAACTAAACCTAGCTCACCCGGACCATACAGGACCCACACTCGTGTATTTTTCATATAAGCCCTCAGACTAATGTTTATTTTGACACGACGAAGAGAAAATTCGATAATGATGTTCTGTTTGCAAAAAAACCCCACTAGGCAGTTTTTCATTCACCCCCAAACTCTAACCCCTCTCCCTCCTCCGCGGCGCCCCTCTCCTGCTCCCTGCCGGTGCCTCTCTCTCCCTCTCTGCTCTCTGCCTCCCTGCCGCCGCTTCCCCTCTCCTCCCTGGCTCCCTCTCCGCCTGCCTCCGTTGCCCCTCCCTACCGCCGCTCCTCCTGCTCTCTGCCGCCGCCGCGCGCTCCCGTGGGATCCAGATCCGGCGCGGGGCGCGGGCCGACCGGCCATGGCGCGGCCCGGGAGAGCGTGACGGCCGAGCTCCTCGATGTGCTGTGGGAGGCCATGCGCACCACCGTCAAGCTATGCACGCCCCGCCGCCATCTCCCTCCCTCTTCTGCTCGCCGCCGCCCTCTCTCTCCCTGTCTGCTCTCTCCCTCTCCGCCTGCCTTCATCGCCCTTCCCCACAGCCGGGCGTGGGCTGGGTTGGGCACACGGCCGCTCTCTCTCCCCTTCTCTCACCCTCTCCTGCTCCCCGCCGCCGCCTTCTCTCTCCCTCTCTGCTCTCTGCTCTCTGCCTTGCCGCCGCCGGCGCTCTCCTGCTCTCCGCCGTCGCTGGGCGCCTGAAGGGCGCCATATGTTCTAGTATGATAGAAGCCCACATGCTTTCACTGCAACCCAATTATAAACACTGTAAAGGTTAAGTCAAATAGATAATATTTGAACGGACGCTGCACACTGCAACGATATTGACCGTGGAAACCTTGGAACATCGAACATGTATGTGGTTGATTTCCACAACTTTCAGATTTAGCATGGTCAATACTGCAGAAGGGGTCTTTGATAGCATTTTCTTTGCGCAGATAAGAGAGAAAAGGGCCAAAGCCCTAACTCTTAAGTCTTAAAGAACCAAGGAACCAGTCGACCCTGGAGCAGCCCAAAGGAAGCGGCTCAGGCGACAAGCACAACCTTTGGGAGAGCTCAGGCTTCAAGCTCATATCTTCCATGTCAATGCTGGTCCTATTTACACTGGCAAAGTGATGAACTCGCGAACTGGTCTCTTTTGTGTACAGAAAATACAGATATAGCAGTGTTAGAATCAATAGCTGTTTCATGGTTTGGAAGATAAACACGGCATGGGCTAATACAATCCAACAAGTTTTGCTTCATGGTCCCAGACCAAATTTTCTGGCATTCATTGTAATTCTGTAGTGCAACTCCGTAGCAGATCACCGTAGCCATTTGAGGTGGAAAAGTATTGAGTTGTAAATTTGTGTTGATGCCATCTTTGTAAAGATGACCTCTAGGTAAACTAGACATTTGGCACGTTCATTTTCATCAGATGGTGACTGAAAACCCGGCAGAGGCCAGGCATGAACTTTCAACCCGTAAAAAGAATGAAGAATTTGTTGGGGGTGTGCTTTAGGCCATCACCTAAGGTTAGGGACCCCTTCTATAAAAGAGGCTAAGTTAGGGGTCTAAGGGCTTGTTTGTGAGGTCCAGGAACTTAGTTGCAGCATCCAGGGACCTGTTTGTAAGTTTTAGGGGATTTTCTTGTAATATTTGACTCCACCAATGGAATAAATATAAACAACCGCCTCCTCCTCCCTATAAATAGAGCTTTAGGGCTTGGAAGAGAGGACTTTTGGCCATTTGCTCTCTCGCTTATCTGGATTCCCCTCATTCTCACTCTATCACTCTAAGGTTATTAAGTTGAGCTTGAGTCCCTTTCCTCTCAATCTGTCTAGTTTTAGCTTGTCCTATCCCAACAAATGAGTGCCATTTTTAGGGGCGGCTGGGGGGGGGGGGGGGGGGGGTGAGCCGCCCCTACAAATGGATTTACAGGGGCGGCTCACCCCCTAACCTGCCCCTAAAAATATCTATAAAAAATCTGGGCACCTTCTTCCACCTCCCGACCCCCCATTGTTTGCTCGGGAGTGGAGGTCCCCCAAGAGCCAAAAAAAAGAAAAAGAGGGGGGGGGGGAGCTTTTCAACATGATTTCCTTTGAGTTGGGGGCACTAGGGGGTAAGTTGACGCTAATTTCTTGTCATTTCTAAGCTCTTTTGTTAGATTTATGGCTCAAATGGAGCTCTCTTTGCCTCTAACTAGCTCTAGATCTTCATGGTCTGGATTAGCCATTTGAGACACCATTTGCCTCGAACTTTTGGATGAAGTTGTGCTATTTTAGTAGGAGAACAAGATTATGTAATCATTTTGACTCGATCTATAGTTTTTAGCATCATTCTTAAGTAAATAATGCCCTAGATCTGTGGAGGAGAGAGAAGAAGATTTTTTTTCCGTATTTTTCAAAGATGCATGTTAGATTTTTTTCAACATTTAGTGGTAAAATAATATGTTGAGTTTTTATTGTTTTTATTTAGTACAAGTTAAATTATTTTTTTCCCACACCTATGCATATATAGAAGTATATATTTATATCAATTTAGAGCTCCATTTCTTTTGAGAAAAAGATTTGATTTTTTTTCTATATTTACATAGATGCATGTTACTTTTTTTTCCTAATATTACAATAATAGGTTGGAAATCGATTTTTTATTTAGTATTAGTTAAATTGACTTTTTTCAACATCTATACATATATAGAAGTATATATTTATGTGAATTTAGGACTCTATTTCTTGCGAGAAAATAATTTGATTTAATTTTTTCTGACTTTTCAGATATGGATAGAACATGGATGTACAATGCAAAAAGGATGGACACCTATTTCCGTGGAGAGCTTAATAAATTCATTCAAGTTGCGGAGAACCACACAAGAAATGAGAAGACACGATTGATGCATTGCCCATGCAATGCCTGCAAGAATTTGAGAGTATTCAGCGACCCAACTACAATCAGATCGCATGTGATGGTGAGTGGTTTTGTTAAGGACTACAAGATCTGAAAGTATCATGGCGAGACGGATACTCCCCCTCTGACGAATAATCCACTGGATGAAATCATACAAGATGAGGAGTTTGATAGAATGTTTCATTCTTATTTTGATGGTGGTGGGGATGATGATGGTGATGATGATGATCATCATCATGGGGTTGCTAATGATGATGGGCTGGTGGATTCCAAGATGATGATGTCGATGGTCCCATATATGGTGATAGTAGTGGCGATGAACTTGATGATGGTGATTTTCTCAGCCAGTTTTTGCGCCACACCAAAGCGGAGGTATTGGTTGCTAGTGCTAGGGGGTTAGCAAACTTCGAGACGGTGAGAAAATCAGCAGAGAAAAGTATATATGAGCGATCGAAGGGATGCCCGAACACTGGATCGTGCTTCGTTTCATACTTGAGCTCTTGACTTTGAAGGTTAAGCATGGTTGGTCAGATGGTAGTTTTAATGATCTGCTGCGTATCTTGGCTTAGTTGCTTCCAAAGCCAAATAAAGTGCCAGCCAATACATACCGAGCAAAGAAGCTTGTGAACCCGTCCACGATGGGTGTGAAAAGAATTCATGCATGTCTAAATCATTGTATTTTGTATCGTGGGGATACTTTCAAAGACTTGAAGAAATGCCCTGTATGTTCTGCAAGTCGGTAAAAAAACAATGTTGGTTATTGTGGTGACAACAATCATGGTCCAACCGATGTGAATAAAAGGAACATGGCGAAGAATAGTGTTGCCTCTGTTGAGCCAGGTTATGCTACTTTAGGCATTCCTGAGAAGCGGAGCAGAATTCCCGCCATGGTTATGTGGTACCTCCCAGTTTCCGATCACCTAAGGCGTTTCTTCTCGAACCCAAAGGATGCTGAACTGATGCGATGGTGGGATTCAGATAAGCGTAAGAAGGGTGACGGAAAGCTCCGACATCCAGCTGATGCTCGGCAGTGGAAAAAATTCGATGAGAAGTACTATCTGGAATTTGGGAATGACCCGAGAAATGTTCGGTTCACGTTGAGTACAGATGGAATGAATCCGTTTGGTGAAAGAGGTAGCACCCACAACACATGGCCAGTGATACTGACGATGTACAGCCTGCCTACATGGTTGTGCCAGAAGAGGAAGTATCTTTTGCTATCCGTCCTTATACAAGGTCCCAAGAATCCTGGCATCGATATAGATGTTTTTCTTGAGCCTCTGATACAAGAGATGGAAACTTTATGGAAGTAGGGTATCAATATTTTTGATGGTTGTGCACGACAGCCCTTTAATCTTAGAGCCATTATATTCGTCACCATCCATGATTACCAGGCATTGTTTGTGCTGTCAGGACAGATCAAAGATAGGACGGGATGCACGGTGTTCGTGGATGACACCGTATCGTCTTTCCTTGAAGGTTCTCGAAAGGTAGTTTACCTTGGGTACAGACGCTTCTTGGTGGAAGGACATAGGTACCAAAGTAAGAAGTTCTATAATCTTTTTGATGGCAGGGCTGAATTACATTCTGCTCCAGTACAACGAGACGGGCACTATGTTTTCAATATGGTTCGGACCATCCAGGTCATTTATGGGAAGAAAAAGGAAGATGGGAAGAAGAGAAAGAGAGATATGGCACCCATCGATGGCGTACCATTCAAGAAGTAGTCCATCTTCTACAAGTACTTGCCGTATTGGGCGGATCTTGAGGTTCGCCATGCAATCGATGGTATGCACCTAAAGAAGAATGTGTTTGGTAACACAATTGGGCTCCTTCTGGAGACATCAGCCAAAACAAAGGATACTTTAAAGTCGTGTCAGGACTTGGTAGCCATGAAGATAAGACAAGATCTTCACCCTGCGGATAAAGGGAATAACCGATATGAACTTCCCCCAGCTAGCTACAACTTGACACGTGATGAGAAGAAGGCAATGTGCGAGAGCTTAAGAGGGATCAGAGTCCCGAGTCGTTTCACGTCCAACATAAGGAAACTAGTCTCGATGAAAGATCTGTCACTATGCGGCTATAACTGTCATGATTCTCATGTGTTGCTGACGGTGTTCCTCCAGATTGCAATCAGAGCGATCAAGCCAGTATATGTAAAGATGGTAATCACTCGGTTGTGTTACTTCTTCAATAGGATTTCACAAAAAGTGATCGACGAAGATGAGTTGCAGGATCTCCAAGAATTCATTGGGGAGACTATGGCACAACTCGAGATGTGCTTCCCTCTGGGGTTTTTTCATATAACTGAACACCTAATGATTCACATGGTCGATCAGATACGGGCACTTGGTCCACTTTACCTACACGAAATGTGGACGTATGAGCATTTTATGTCCATCCTCAATCGGTACGTACTGAATCATGCTCATCCTGAGGGGTCCATGATAGAGGGATACAGTACTGAGGAAGTCATCGAGTCTTGTCTAGGTTACCTAAAGGATAACGTGTCCCTTGGTTTGCCTGTTCCATGATTTTTGGCGAGGTTGGAAGGTGTAGGCACAGTTGGGAGGAAAATCTTCATCGACAAAGATTTCAAAGGTGTGCAACAAGCCCATCATAGCATTTTGCAGCACCTCACGATTAATGACTCCTTTAGTCAATGAACACTTGAGCATCATTCGTGCAGAAAGTAATGGTCGCTCGGATGATTGGATCATGAGAGAGCACAAACGTAGGCTGATTGCATGGTTGAAGGACCTGGATCTACCACATGGGGAGCCCGTGGAGGAGCAAACAATCAAAAGATTGGCAGCTAGTCCATCTAGCCAGGTCACATCATGGCAAGGGTATAATATTAATGGATATCTATTCTATACTGCCGCCAAGGACAAGAAGACCGTATCTCAGAACAGTGGTGTTCGTAGTGAGGTCTTGAATGAGAGAACAGGGCAAAGTACAACATATTTCGGTGTCATAGATGATATATGGGAAGTGTACTATGGTTCCAATATACAAATCCCGGTCTTTCGGTGTCGTTGGGTCAAACACCCTTTTGGGTGTTGAGGTGGATGGCTATGGGCTCACGATTGTCGACCTCAAAAATGTTGGTTATAAAGATGACCCATGGGTACTTGCCTCATAGTTCGCATAGGTACTCTATGTAGCTGATCCTACAAAGAAGACAAAACACGTTGTTGTCCCTGGAAAACAAGATATCATAGGAGTTGATGGTATCGACGATGTGGATGAATATAATCAGTATGATGAGATGAACCTCTTCACAGACGTACCACAAAACATGAGGATTCTAGAAGCAAGCATAAGAAAATACGACAAGCCATCGGCACGTAAAGATGGCGAATCAAGAATTGTTACCGCTTGAACATTGGTGTTTCAACGCTTTTATTTATTACATACACTGCAATTGGATTTTGATATTTTTCTTATGTTCCACATATGAAAATATGGTTATGGTAAAAATTTTAAGTTTTTTCGATGTGTTTTGCTATGACTTTTGAAATAAATGAATTTTCGGTGAAAATTGGAAAATGATTTGTAAGGGCTGGTGCGCCGATTTGTAAGGGCGGGTGTGCCGATTTGTAGGGGCGGCTGCGCCGATTTGTAAGGGCGGGTGCACCGATTTGTAGGGGCGGGTGCGCCGATTTCCCGTTAGGTTTAGCAATATGATGATAAAATTTAAACCATTATATACAATAAAATAGTTATTTGATATTTTTATTAAGTTGTACATGTCACATAATGCTTATGGTAAAAATCTTAAGTTTTTTCGATGTGTTTTGCTATGACTTTTGAATTAAATGAATTTTCAGTGGAAATTGGAAAAGGATTTGTAAGGGCGGGTGCGCCGATTTGTAGGGGCAGGTGGCGCCCCGGCCCGCCCCTACAAATCCTTTTCCTATATAGTCCGCCCCGGACTTTGAAATTTTTTTAAGACCCGGGCAAGCGCAAGCAGACGCCGTTAGGCTGCCAAAAATTTCCGCCGCCACCGACCGCGCGCGCGTCTTCTCCGCTGCCCCCGGCCACCGCCCGCTGCCTCCCGCTCCCAGCCTTCCCTCCGCGCGGCGCCTCCCCTCCCCGCGCCTCCTCCGCGCGCCGTCTTCCTCGGAGACTCGTCGTTCCCGCACCTCCCGCCCGCCACAGGTACGCCCCCCCCCCTCCGCCGCCGCCACCTGCGTGCGTGTCTTCTCCGCCGCCGCCCGCTCCTGGCCACCGCCCGCCGCCACCCGCTCCCAACCTCCCCTCCGTGATCGGCCTCGAGCTCCCTCCGCGTGGTGCCTCCCCTCCCCGCGCCTCCTCCCCCGCGCCTCCTCCGCCGCGCCGCCGCGTCGTCTTCCTCGGAGACTCGTCATTCCTGCACCTCCCGCCCGCTGCAGGTACGCCCCCCCTCCTCCGCATCCCCCCGGGCGCCGATTTCCCGATTTCCCGTTAGGGTTTAGCAAATGTTGACCTCTAATCAGTGCTGAGCAAATGTTGACCTCTGATGATGTATATATTTGCAGCATTTCTATTCAAAGTAATTGTAATTTAAATGTGAAATAAATTTCTTATTTGTAAGAAATTTCTCTCCCTCATTTTGTTGTGAATTGAAATATTTATTAAAATATATCTTCGATGGCTATGTAGCGTAGAACTCGTAGATGGATCCTCCGACGTCATCTTCCCCACGAAGGGATGATGCTACACCGCAAGATGAGCTTGAACAAATTGCATCCCAGATGGAGTGGGACAATAAGCACGACGTCGGTGACCAATCTGGGGACAAGGAGTGCGATGACGTCGGTGTCGAATTTGGGGACGAGCAGGGCCCTAGGATTGGACAAGGCGCTTGGGTAGGTGACAAGTGGCACGATCCGATTGATCCACACCCTATTCCGGCAAGAGAAAGATGGTCAGGGGAGGCGTTTTATCCAGATTACGAACCGGAAGCACGTTAGGTAATGAATACATGATTAATTGCAACGAAGCAGACTATACGAGTAATGACCTGTATGACGTGTATTATCTGTGTAGGCGGCCCCGACAGGAAGGAGTAAGCGCCGACACGGACCCCATAGCCCCATAGACGAAAACAATGAAAGCTCGGGTCCCGATCCGGCAAGTACAACTTCTAGCAGCAAAAACAAAAGGAAACAGGGTCAGCGAGGAAGAAGCCAATACCCCGAAGGGCAATGGACTGTCAATGCAATTAGCGCGGCAAGAGAGCCCATAGATCCTTCGCAGGTTGTAGAAAAGTTTCGGAATGCTATCGGTGCTATAATCAGAACAAAGATGGTTTTGGATCCAACGATCCTCAATTGGCCCTGGTTCCTGAGGGAAGGAAAGAAGCGATGTGGCAATTGTTGAGCAGAACTTTTATTCTGCCCAGAGGAAGTAGAGAACAAGTAAAGCATTATGCTCTGAAGATGTTGGGTGAAACTTTCCACCGGTGGAAGAGCGAACTGAATACCCGGTATTTCCAGAAGGGTCGAACGCCATTTGCAGATTACGGAGACATTACACCAGCACAATGGGAAGAGTTTGTTCGACAGAAGACCACTGAAGAAGCTCTAGCTCTAAGCTAGAAGCAAAGTGAACTTGCAAAGAGCAACATACATAGAGTCCACCTTGGGCCAGGTGGGTACCAAAGGAAGGTCGAGAAGTGGCGGCGTGAAAGGGAGGCGGCAATAGCTACCGAGCAGCCCGACCCTTATGAAGGCTTGGACGAACGTGGATGGCGGTGGCTTCAATCAAGAAAGCCAAAGATAGTTGAAGGGAAACCAAAATTTGATCGACCCGAGACCGAAGCGGTTGCAGAAAAAATGTTACAACTTGCCGAGCTTCAGAAAAAAGGTCAGTTCAAACCCCATAGGGAGAAGGATGTGCTCAGTACAGCCATTGGGTCCAAAGAGCATGGAGGTCGTGTCAGAGGCCTGTCCTCTAAGTTGAGCATCAAGGATGGGTTCGAGAAGGACCGGGCTAGGTACAGGAGCCATGACCGCTATAAAGAAGAAATCGTGGCAGCAGCAGAGAATGCAATGCAAGCAAAGTTCAAGGATTTGTTCATGGCAACACTTGCGGAGCAGCAGCAGTCGGGGCTACTTATGTTCAACCCATCGCAAGAGATGGGGCAGCAGCAGTCGGGGCTACTTATGTTCAACCTGTCGCAACCTCTGGTACTTGGCCAAGCGAGTCTGGCATGTGCACAAAGCAGTGCTGCCTCGACCACAGCTCAACAATACCCGGTGGATACCATAACGAGTATTACTCCCTGCTTGTTGCTCTATCCGGTCGGTAGAGCTGGAAAGACAAAAGAAGTTGCCAAGGCCCAGGTGCATCCAACTAGGGGTTTATTTGAGGGAAAACCGATCCCGGTCCTATATGCATGCGTACAAGTGGAGCAACTCTTGAAATCAAGCTATGAGGATAACGAGATCGACATCCCCACTGCAGATGGGAAGAGTTGCCTTGGAGAATGTGTCGGCAGTACCATTCTATGCCATAAATGAGATATCTTACTAGTTGGTCAGGTACCATTGGCTGCTCCGGACCATATCTCACCAGCACCACAACAACAAGAGCAGGGGCAGCACCAGAGCATTCAATACAGGCCCTGCCGTCACCACAATCATGAGATGCATCACCAGTGGCTCCAGTATCATGAGAGCCATCACCTTAGGCTCCGCCATCACCAGCGGCTCCAGTATCACGAGAGCCATCACCAATGGCCTCACGATCACCACCAGCTCGAACATCACCACCACCACGAGAGCCATCCCCACAGGCCCAGGTATCACCACCACCACGAGAGCCATCCCCACAGGCCTCGGTATCACCACTGGCTCCGCCACCGGCCCGATCACTGTTGCCTCGAGTGTTGCGGTCTTACCAAAACGACAAGGAAGGGTCAGGAATTGTGAATAGATGGCACGCCGCAAACAAGTCTAATGAAAAGGCTAAGAAGGCTAAGTCAAAGGATAATCCAGCAGATTGTAGTGCTAGCAGACGGTCGGGCTTTTCTACGCCCCGCACTAACACGGAACACAAAAAGAACATTGGAGTTGATGACCTTCCAGACCTAGATGATGCTCCTTTAAAGTTTCAGTACGGAAAAGACTTGCTACCGGACTGGGCACTAAGAGATTGTCCTAGTTTTATGTGGAGGTTTCATAATTAGTATAAGAGGGTATGTACACTTGGGCTAAAAACTATATATGCTCCGCACCATCCGGATGTATTCGGACTTAAGGTGCAACAAATCTTTGATATCATATTCGAGTTTGAAGACATCCAACGCATGTTCCGCCTCCAACAACTTGGTATTGAAATAGTTCGACTCTGGTGCATGTAAGTGCCTCATCGATACTAATTTGATTTATATTACCACCTAAAGTATTGTATATGCACAAATATTTAATTGTCATACATTATATTCTACAGGATGCAAACAATGGATACCATTATTTTAAAGGACAAGGTCCGGTACCTTGACCCCGTAGCGATTTGCGAGGCCAGGCACGCCGGGCCAAAATGGATGAAGGACGACGATGACTACCTAAAGCCATTTGCAACAATGAAAGAAAAACAAAAGGAACGACATAAATTTCACCGAGAGACTGTGAAGAGGGTTGCGGCCTACATATCGCATATGATGACACGATGGGAAGATATGGATGTCATATTTGCGCCATACCACATCCAGTAAGTCTAATATCAACCATTTGATATAATAAACCACTGGATTACTTACAAATCGTACATAATATTTTTTTTCAGAAATCACTAGATTGCTTTCCAATTACACCCAAAGCTTGGAAAAATCACTCGTATTGGACTCCTTGGATTGGTTAACCCAGAGATACCAAGAATTCATAGAAATTCTACAATTGTGAGTGAATTTCTTATCTTCCCTATGCACATCATGCTTATTTCTATATAGAAGTATACATATATAAATTAACTGTCCATTTCTTTCATTTTAAAACAGGGCTTACCAGTTCTACGTTCATAAAGGATCAATTCATCCCGCCGGCAAACCAAAGAAAATGACTATACGCACAAACTTCCCGTGCCATAAGCAACCCGTAGGTTCCGTGTCTGTGGGTACTACATGTGCGAGCATCTAAGGGTGCAAGGGAGATATACTACTGATCCCGAACGTGTAAGGCGCTACTCTTTATTAGGAAAAGATGCATATGTGTACATTGTTTGTTTACTGTAACTAGCACTTGGTTAATTAATTTTACCATGGATTCAATAATTGCAGATTCACCCGGAGCTAAACCGTTTCCGGCTCCACGAGAAACAACTTCTACATGTAGTCGACGATTTGTGCCATTTTATTTTGCATGAAGTGGTCAACGTGAGGTGCAAATTTTTTCACGAAGCACAAGATTTGGCAACGAAAGATAAATACATTGGACTTCGTGAGTGGGACAATCAACGGCACCATGTCGCCTCTAGTAGCGTTCCTAGGGAGGAATAGAGGAAAAATATGTATTCAGTGTGCACTTTAATGATGTACTCTAATGATGTTTGATTTCCATATAATTTAATTTTGTATGCATAAGTATTTTTAGTTAGCGAACATATTCCACGTTACGATCGCGAGCTAGATTGAGAGATCAAAATTAGCGGGAATTCAAATTGCAATCACGATCGCGAACTAGATTGAGAGATCAAAATTGGCGGGAATGCAAATCGCAAAAAATAGCGGGAAACACATTTCCAGCGGCGATTCACCCCCTCACCCGCCCTTGGAAATGCATTTGTAGGGGCCGGTGACCCCCCAGCCGTCCCTACAAATCAGGGACGGGTGACACCCCTAGCCGCCCCTACAAATTCTATTTTGATCTGGGGGGGTTACCGGTCCTACAAATGCATTTCCAGGGGCGGGTGAGGGGGTGAACCGCCCCGGAAATGGATTTGCAGGGACGGGTAACGCACCCGCCCCTGCAATCAGATATTTTTAGCTATGAAAACTAGTAACGGGTGCGCTACCCGCCTCTAAAAATACGTTTTTACCCGTCTCTAAAAATATTTTTTTTAGTAGTGAAAGCTTTTTAGCTTCGCTCAACCATCGTCCAGCCGCGCGCTCGCCGCCTCCGCACATAATTAGCAAGTTTTCCTACCAGCTAATCTGGTTTCTCATGCGAAGCTTTTAGAAATGGATGTAGGTCACAAGCTTTGTGTTGTCACCTTCGATCACTTGTGTGCAAGTAAGCCACGCAAGAAGCCACCGTCGCCACCTTCGCAAAGCGTGCGAAGCTAGTAGGGACCTTCGCACGAGAAGCAAAAAGCAAGGCATGCAGAGCCACCTTCGGCAGCCCAAGGAGCAGATGGCTAATGGCTTGTCGCCCTCATGGACATGTTTCATCCTCACCACCCAGTACATGGCCGGCCGGCACAATTAGCACAAACCTTCGAAGCTACCCAGCACCTTCGTGTTTCCATTACCTGCTACGCATGCATCACTGTAGCATCTGCACGCAATTCGAAGGTGGCAGGACCGGTCGAAATTTTTTACCAAGCATGTTAACCTTCGAAATGTTTCTTGGTTCTCCTATAATGACAAGCTTCACTTTAATAACTAGCTAGTCCTGTCTTTTTCTCCGAAAAGTCCTGTCTTTTTCTCTCTTTCGGAGCTAACCTGATTATTGGAGCCATGCAAAAGCCACCGTCGCCACGTTCGCAAAGCTGCGAAGCTGGCAGGTACCTCCGTGCGAGGAGCAAAAGCAAGGCCGCCACCTTCGGCAACCCATATCGCCGACCTCCACGGCGAGCTCGGAAACTACGCAACAAGCACCGACCTTCACGGCGAACTCGAACCTCCGCTGCAAGCAGCAATTTTCGCTGCGAGCTCAACATCACTGACAAGATAAACATGCATCAAGCAAGAACCCATGCAAAACAATTACAGCATCCAAACAGCAAACGAAGGTTAAATTCCACCTCTCCACTCAAAATACTCTAATCCTACCACCTTCGTTTTTTTTTCCTTTGTGCTTTGCAAATGTAAAAAGCGCAAGACAACCGCGTGAGGCAACGTGAAAGAGCTTCGGTTGGCCAGGGCGCACAGGCATTCCTACCTTCGCGCGAGTGGCCGTGAAGGCCAGAGCGAAGCTTCCCAAGCTTTCAAATCTTCGAGTGGCTCAGTACCTTCGAGCGGCACAACTCACTTTCATAAACAGGTTTCTTCTGATTTTCAAAACCATCGTCATCATCTTCGCGGCGAGCGACGGCATCCGTAACTGCCATCACCTCCGAGCAAGGCCAAGCTGCAGCCTATGACGGAGATTCCGGAAGCAAGGATGCAGGCATCCTAGACTCATCTTTGCACGTGCTGCATGCAGCCTGCAACGCACCACCTTCGCAGCTCGCACATGATCTTCCACGGACCTTCGATGGACACGAAGCTACCGTCATTTTCTGTGCTATGTGCATGTGCATGCATGCACTACCTATGCATGCATCTCTTTGTGTCAAGTATCTGTATCTGCTTGCATGCATCAAGGTAGCGGCTACCTTCGCCTCAGGTTGCAACGCGAAACTCCTAATCAAGGATGTAGGCATCTCTCTCCTCCAGTCGTTACCTTCGACTGTTCATGCCTCGGGTTTTCAAAATAGAATAGGCTCCTTTCACTTCATTAACTAACTTGGTTTTCTCAAAGAACGAAGCTGCTAGACAATAATGCAGCACCTCAGCGGAATTAACTGCTCGCCACCTCCACACACCAAGCTGCTGAACCTTCGCGTGCAAAATTGTGCTCGTCAGCTCTGCGCCAAGCACTAAAGCTGCGGAACCCTCGCTCGGGACCTCCGCAACAAGCCGAGTTTGGAACCTCTGCGCCAAGCACTCAAGCTGCGGAACCTTCGCCAGGAACCTCCGCACCAAGCTGCGGTCGGAACCTTTGCGCCAAGTAGCGTTCGCTACCTCCGGGTGCTTTCAAAGCAACAAAGAAAGAGGTTTAGAGGTCAAGCAATTGTGAAGCTACCAGACCTTCGGTAAACCAATTCCATCAATATTCTCAAGCATTTCACCACACGAAGGTTATGTTCCTTTTAGTTGGCCAATAATATTTAACCCTGCAACCTTCGATGATACCCTGTTACAGACTAATACGCAAACTATAGATGGAAAGCTCCCGATCTTTTAAATATTAAAGTTCTCTCACTAACCTAACCTCTTTATGTTGCAGGATGTATCCTCTAGTAAAGCTTTTTTTTAATTGCTCATTTTCACCTTGTTTGCATGTCTTCACCTCTCTGTGCATGCATGTGCTACCTATGCACGCATCTCTTTCTGCCGCTTCTGCTTGCATGCATCAAGGCAGCGCTGGCTGTGCATCCGTGTGCAACACGAAGCTGCTAATGGAGGATGAAGCTGAACCTTCGCCATCGGCGCCCCTGCGGCGAGCCGAACCCTCGCGACCTTCAGCAGCCTCCACGGCGAGATGAAGAACCATCGCGGCAGCAAGCGCCGGCCTCATCGCACCGTGCGAAGCTGTCAGCAAGAAGCTTCGTGGCCATGAACGGCCACCCGAGTCCTCAATTATCGGCGACCCCCGCGGCGAGCTGAACCCTCGCGATCTTCAGCGGCCTCCACGGCCTGCTGAACCCTCTCGGCCAACATCAACCTCCGCATCAAGCAAGAACCGTCGCGGCCAGTGCCGAACCTCGGCGGGATCCTTCGCGCCGGATTCAAGAACCTCTACGTCGAGCTGAACGTTCGCGGCTACCGATGACCCCTGCGGCAGGAGTCAACCTACACGGCCAACACGAACCTCCACGGCAAGCCGCAACCTCCGCTGAGCTCAACCTCCGAGACGAGCGGCAACCTCGCGTCATGTACGTACCTTCGTCCTTCGAGCTCAAGCTCCGCATCCATGCGCTGCATCAAGCAAAGTACGCATGCATGCGTCAACTCCCCAATCAACCATCAAGCGAAGAACCTTTGGTCGACAAAAGGAGCAGTGGTGCTCTTTGCATGCGCATAAAGTGGGATTTTAATACTACCTCACGCACCGAAGGTTACCTCTCTATCAAATCAGAAATTGTGCATCTTGGAGTGGGCTTCGGTCCTCTTTTGGCTATCAAAATATATATAAAAAAAGGAAAAACAGAGCTATCAGCTGAAAATACTTGATGTCTCTTAGGTCACGGGTCAATTATGTAAAATCTATATTCATCTTATTTATTGAAATTTTCTGTCACTAACATCTGTGTTAGCAGGATGTATCCTTTAAACAACTTTGCTCATTATTTATTTGTTATTGTATTTGCATGTTCTAAACTCTCTAAGCTCATCGTTCCCCAACTAAGTTTGTTTCACATAGTGAAATTAACTCACTAGCCCCTCTCTTGAGGATAATTTCTCTTCAAAAAATGCAGAGTTATCGTACTTGACTTTTGAGAAGGTTATGACTTTATTGGTTTTCTACCTTCATTTTCATTGACCTAGAGAAGGTCAGAGTTTTTAGAGAAGGTTATGACTTTATTGGTTTTCTACCTCAATTAACCTAGAGAAGGTTAGAGCTTTTGAAGAAGATTATGGCGAAGATTATCACCATATTAGTTTTCAAATCTCTATTAACCACCAGAGAAGGTTATGGCTTTTATTAACCTCTATAGAAGGTTGGGATGAAAAACCCTGATTTAATTGGCTTGGCTTTCCTTAGTCATGGATGCGGGCTCTCTTCAAGCAAAGAACCTTCAGAAGAAAAGAATATATTTCAAAAATTGAAGTTTGAAGGTCCTCGAGGGACCAAGTCATTTATAGGGCGATTGTTGCTCATCTTAGATCACGTTCTTTCCAAACAAGCAACCTTCAGAAGCAAAAAATATATTTTAGAAATTGAGATTAGAATGTTCTTGGGGGATCAAGTCATTTACAAGCATTCTTCACTAACCTTAGATCGATGTTTCTTTAAACTAAGAACCTCTACAAGCAAAGAATGTGTTAGAGAACTCTAAGCAAAATATTCCGAAGGTATCACACCTAGATATGTTTATCTACCTTGCGATGCTTAACTGTTTTTGTCTAAGTTTTTCAGCTTATCTTAGGTCGAAGCAACAAAGAGTTGCAAACATCGACCATCGCATCTTGAATTCTCCAATTGTGTAAGTTAGCAAAGTTCGCATGCTTTGCAAACTTTGCATACTTATCAAAAGTGCAATAGCACTTGATTAACAGGGGGCTGCGGGTCTTGAAGCCAAAACACCTTATGACCTCCAATCTAGATTTTACCCAAAACACTCAGCCAGAGACACTGTTTTTGAAAGTTATAAATTTTTTATACAATAAAATTTGCTTTCACTAACATGCAAGTTTTCTTCAACAATGAAATTTGCCTTCACTAACATGCAGGTTTTTTTCAAGGTAAACACTCCTTCTCCGCCTTAGGCTAACCCCTTTGTGCTAGACCTTCGCATTCATTTCGCAGGAATATTGGTTTTCATCACAAACCTAAGTGCTTGATACATTGGTTTTCACGGTATATTGGTTTTCATCAAGAGATATTTCTTATTAACCTCCGGCTCTTACTGGCTATTGGATTGGTTTCTTTTGGTGTCCGTCGGTCATTGACTTCCATTATAATGATATTCATCAATAGTTGGATTCCACCTCAACAATAACAATTAATCCGCTCTAGTATTCAAGAGCACTGTCTTGACCTTCGGTTCATATCAGTTTCAAGGATCTGGAATTGGCAAATCTTGCCATATCTTTCAAATGCATCCATCTCCATTCATATGCATCAAAAGCATAAATCAAATCATCTCATTGCATGATCACATCATCATGCATGGCAAAAACAGAATAGCTCCGAGGAGCAAAGAGGCTTATGACCTCAAAAGAAAGCTAAGGGGCTATCGATCCTAAGGGATGCGAAGCTGAAACACCTTCGGCTAAAAAAAAGAAAAGTACAACAAGCAAGGGGTTGTCAATCCTAAGGGATACGAAGCCAAAACACCTTCAGCTAAGAAAAAGAAAAGTGCAAAAAGCACTTGTGTTTATGGATAACTTCAAGAAATGGTCGCCAAACCATTCTATACCCATTGCAAATACATCACCTCTTTTAGATACAAATCATTGAATCAACTTCACTTAAGTTGAAGATTCGACAAAGCTTGGCGCTCAAAGCTTCTCCATCACCTCCGACTTCAGCTCGAGGGGCTCGCCGTCACCTCCGGCATCGCCGTCACCGTTGGTCTCGCCACGACTTCGGCTCGAGAGGCTTGCCAGGAGCTTCGGCTTCCCCCCAACATCGCCCTCGTCGTCACCTTCAGCTCGAGGGGCTCGCCGTCTCCTTCGGCAGCGCTTCCGACGTCGGCTCGAGAGGCTCGCCGGGACCTTCGGCATCGCCTCACACTTCAGCTCGAGGGGCTCGCCGTTACCTTCGGCATCGCCTCCGACTTCGGCTCGAGAGGCTCGCCGTCACCTTCGGCATCGCCTCCAACTTTGGCTCGAGAGGCTCGCCATCATCTTCGGCATCGTCAACGACTTCGTTGTCACCTTCGGCTTCGCCCTCGACTTACCCTCGCTGCTACGTCGGCTCGAGGGGTTCGTCGGTGATCTTCGACGCGGTCGTCAACTTCGTCGTCGCCGCTACTTCAGCTCGAGGCTTTGACCTTCACCACAACCTTCGCCTCAATCATCACTTCGGCTTCAAGGGCTCGTGGTCACCTTCAACTTCATCGTCATGACGTTCTACATTGCCATCAACCTCGCCTCTATCGCCAATTCGGTTCGAGAGCTCGCTGGCTCGCTGCCAACTTCAATGGCTCAAGTCCTCAACAACGGCATAACCTTCGATCGCTACTTCAACCTCTACGTCAATCTACGTCGACTACTTCAACTACATGCGAAGCTTATCTCACGAGCACCAGCCAAGAGGGACTGGGGGTGTAATGGAGGACCAGTTCATCTCGGACAATGGAGTCTTGTCCAGCGCTCGTGAGAGAAGACTTGAAGATGTAGCGGCAACCTTCGACCACGGCTACTTCGACTACGTTGGCTCTTGGAGTAGGGCCTACTGTGGGTGTACTGGAGGACCAGTTCATCTTGGACAATGGAGTTATGTACGAAGCTCAGAAGAGAGCCGCTCGCCGATCGAAGGTCAAGAGTGAAGCGGCCCTCGAAATCAAAGCTATGTAGGGTCTAAAACTAGCGCTTGTGTAAATCAAAGCATGTGCGTGCTCTTTTCTCCATGCTCTTTTTTCCACTGGATTTTTGGGATGGAGTTTTTAGCGAGCCGCACGTGTAAGAGTTGCAAAGGACATTCCTTGCAGCCAGGAGCCGGATCGTAGATATGGCTCTTTTAGCGGGGTCAGCTACTCGGTCTCGTTGTGACAGCCGAGACCAAATAGCTGAGGGCTACTATTGGGGGTGCGCCTTAGGCCATCACCTAAGGCTAGAGATCTCCTTGTGTATAAAAGAGGCTAAGTTAGGGGTCTAAGGGCTTGTTTGTGAGGTCTAGGAACTTAGTTGCAGCATCTAGGGACCTATTTATAAGTTTTAGAAACTTCTTTGTTAATTCTAGAGACCTTCTTGTAATATTTAACCAAGAATAAATATAAACAACCGCCTACTCCTCCCTATAAATAGAGCCTATATAGAGCTCTACGGCTTGAAGAAGAGAACTTTTGGCCATTTGCTCTCTCGCTTATCCGGCTTGCTCTTATTCTCACTCTATCACTAAGATTATTAAGCTTGAGTCCCTTTTCTCTCAATCTGTTTGGTTTCAGCTTGTCCGATCCCAACAGAATTCTACACCAACAGAATTCTACAGAATCATCTCTAATCAGAGGCCGGAACGAGGAATTTTACGGAATCATTTCTCAATGAGGAACCAGACGAAATGCAACCAAACAAACGGCGTACAGTTTATACTTGTATACACTATGATCCTTACTAGTCGGTAACATCCAGGAACTGCAAGGAGTTATCTCCTCATGAACATCCAAGGTCAAGAAGCACCATACTTTTGTCTTATTACAAATTACAATGCTACATGATTGTCTGAATCAGATACTGGCGTCAAGTACAAGCAAGAGCAGCCATTCACTCAGCCTGCAACGCATCAGAAGAATTAATGAGGTACTGCTAAGGCAAAAAGCAACTCACAACATAATCTTACATACAGCCAGCTTCCCAGCTACTCCTCCAGAGAAAAAAAAAACCTTGGCAATACAATATTCTACGTCACAAATGGTGAATTGAAGATTATGATCCGGAGTGTTCACCAGGGTTGTTGGATGCACGTGCATTCAGCAGGGGCTGGAGGGCCTTCACCACAATGCTCATGTTTGGTCGAAAATCAGCTTCGTATTGCATGCACAATGCAGCAACTGCTGCAAACTATTTGAAGGATACAAGGAAACAAATAAGCGTTTCAAGTTCAATGACAAGTGTGAGTAGACAAAAACTTAATGAAGAAAATCAAGCAACATGCCACTGTTTTGATATCATATCTAAACATTGCTAGCCGCACAATATATAGCCCTTTCTTATTGCCTTTATTTAGATATCAAAAACTCGACCAACCTACGAGGAGCTAGGTGCCATTATTAATAAGAAGATATCGCGACCAAATTTAAAGTCGAAGAGGACTGGAACCTGGGTGGTGGGGGTGTACACCCACACCTCCCACCAACTGAGGTAGGCTCAGTTCCTGGCCTTTATTCAGATATCATTGGCACAAAGAATGTAATCTCCCTTTGGTAGAGACTGAGAAAAGACTTCATTACTAAAAGCTTATCTAAAGACCAAATGAGTTAGATCCTTAGTAACCTCTCATACCTTTGCAACAGATTTAGGAGGATATTCCCCTCCAAGTCTTGAATCGACACATTGCCTGACTTTGTCTTCACTAAGCCGTGGAGTTGCCTACAAGCATGGAATAGCCAGTACTTTAATTAGTCAAACGGAACCAAGGTAAAACATTCCATATATGCAAGATAACTTCTTGATTACAGAATAAAAAAAAGTTGAATATCCAATATAGATGTTTACCCATGTCACGAGACTCTGTTGTCCCCTTGGTAATGTATGATCCACAGGCTTTCTTCCAGTCAGGAGCTCCAGAAGAACAACTCCAAAACTATAGACGTCACTCTTAGAGCTAAGTTGTCCGGTCATCGCATACCTGCCCCCAATGTTTTTTATAGCTATAAGTAAAAAATGGTTGCAGCTGTTAATAATACTGAAAAGAGAACTTCACATACTCAGGTGCATGGTATCCAAATGTTCCAAGAACCCTAGTTGAATGAAGTCGAGCTGCCATATCAGGAGCTTGGTTTGACAAGTCAAAATCAGCTATTTTAGATACATCATCATTGAACAGAAGTACATTGCTGGATTTGATGTCCCTGTGTATGATATGAGGCTGTGCTTTCTCATGAAGATACTCAAGGCCTTTTGCTGCTCCAACAGCAATTTTCACTCGTTGTGTCCAAGACAGGACTGGACCTGGCTGAGCTCCTTTCACACCTTTCCGTCCTGTGTTGTTAAAATCCAGACTAATCAGCTATCAGGAAAGAAGCTCATGTTGACAATAGGTTTCAAACTTATCAGTCCATTGGATTTTACAAGTATACAGAGTCATACCGTGAAGCATATCATGAAGAGAACCCAGAGTAGCGAATTCATAAGCAAGGATACGAGTGTTTCCATCGACACAGTAACCAAGCAACTCCACGACATTGTCATGCTTAAGTCTTGACACCATGGAAACCTGAAGGTTAGACATACTTTATAAGCAGAAAGACTAGCAAAGATGAACAATTCATTGACAAAAATCGATGCACACCTGTGCCAAAAACTCTTGTTCTGGCTGTTTACTTGAATCTAACTTTTTGATTGCCGCACTTCTGCCATTTTTCAGTTCACCAAAATACACTCTGCCAAAAGAACCCTCACCAATCAAAGCTTCATCACCAAAACCCTTTGTGACCTCCCGGATTTCTTCAACAGGAATTGTGGGGACAGCAATTGGCTGCACTTTCACAGGTTGAGCACCTCTGGGAGTTGGATCAGCAGTGCGATAAGCATCATTCCCTGGAGGTAGGTCGTAATTCAGAAAAATTTTACAGTCAGCTACTAAAGGCAATAGTTCGAAGTATGAGAAACGAGGCTGGAAATATGGCTATGGATGGTAGCTAAAGGAAAGCTAAGTAACAAATATGATTCGGAGGAATATTACTTGCTGGGTAGCCACCAGGGTATGGACCTCCACTATCAGGTGCTCTTTGAGTGTCTTCGCCACCACAGCATGCCAGACACGACATGTTCAAAATAATCCAAGATCTGAGATGGAACAACTCTCTTATCAAAAGCAAGTGATGTCTGTTTAACTGTTTAGTATCAATTATTATCTGTAAAATCAGAGTTCCACTATGTTTTAAACTTAGTTTCATTTGATACATCACAAAGCACTAACAACACAAGGGAGAGAATCTAACAAATAATTTTAATGGCAAACAAGCGTTGTGACAAAGAAAACATAATTACACTCATCTTAAAATATAGAGAAGAACTAGAAAACCAGTCCCTCCATTTTTGAGTTAAAATGAGGGCAAAATCAAATATTGCAGACTCATCATGGAGTTAATCCTGGAGATAGCCCCAGATATCATTATGTTTAGTGTAATAAACAGTAGATCCTTGAAGTTTCCAGATTTTTAATGTTTTCAAACATCCTACGGATAGAATTAAAGTATATAACATAAACATTGATTCAATATCTTATCTCATCTTATATTTACTAAAGATGAGAACAAAAAAGGCACTAGAGGATGGACCCTTGTCATTGGCACGGAGCATAAATGCAGCTGTAAAATCATTTATTAAATCATACATCTAGAACTCACTATATGTTTCTAAGGAATACCATAAATAACTATTACTTACTACAAATTTCTAAACAACAGAATACACTAACTAAACAAGCAAGAGTGGCTATAAACCTATACTGTGCATTCAGCATTAGTTAATTGGTTACAATGTTCTTTCTCAAGATTTATTTAATAGAAAATGTTCATGCTAAACTACGGAAAAATAAAGGTTTGCACCCCAAAATGTAGGTCCCTTCCCAGTTGCTAATCAGGAAGGCAACAATTCCTAGTCTAATGGCAGCATATAAGTTCTTGAAGATAACAAGAACTCTATAAGTTCGCCTCCAAATACATTGACCCTATGAAATGTCAGAAGCTATAAATTTCTCACACGCAGACTCATCCTATATTGGCTGGTACATTGCCTCATTAGTAAAAGCGAACCACACCCCCATTCGCGTCTGTTTTAAATTACCCAAGCCTTACCGCCCATATATGTACCTAAGTACAAGATGTGCAGGAAATGAAAAATATGACAGAACAAACAAAAGGGAAACAACAGCAAAGAAGAAATAGCTTAACAAAAAATGCTTCCTTGTCTACTTCAAACAAAGAAAAATAGTAAAAGTTGACTGGCAAGGACAGCTAGAATCACGCTTCACTTTCCAAGTATCTTAAAGTGAAAGATCTAGCCTTGATTAAAAAATGAATCAGAAATAGGCACTAAAAATTAAGGTAGACCTAAGTTTCTTTGGCCATGAATAAAAGTTGCCAGTTATCGCACCTCAGATCAGAAGCCAATTAAATTAAACAAGCTTTTTGATTCAGGTAATCAGGTAAATACTCTTGGAAATAAGAACAAAACCAAACAGAAAGCTTCTGCCCCCCAAAGAGGAACAGACGGAATCCCTACCTTCTGGACACGAACACTCCGATTTTGAGCATTTGAGCTCATATTAACAGTCAAGATCCCTACCCACCCACCACACCAGCCCGTACGCTACTCCCATCCTTCGCAACCGAGGTCGCGATGCCGCCTCTCCTTCTCCCCTCCCTCCCTAACTTCCCGCCACCGGAGCTCATGAGGCACACCGGAGGCCGCGAAAGACCACGGCACACCGGCGCCATGCGGCCGGGAGGCGTTCCCCGTCAGTCAATAAACGCGTTGGAGAAACTTTAGCAAGCACAGGAAAGGAGGGGGAACGCGAGTACGGCGGAGAAAGAACTCACCTTTCGGCTTCCCGGAGGACGGCGGAAGGGCGGAACGGGGACGGTGGTGCAGGCTAGCCACGGCGGCCGGTAAAAGGCAAGAAAATTCGCCGCAGCAGCGGAGCAGGAGAGAAGAAAGCTCGGTGTGTACCGGTTTCGAGTCTTCGGTCTTTCCTTTCCTTGGAGGTTCTATGCTCACTCGCGGTGAGGATAAGCTTTGGCAGATTTCACACTGTTCACCCGCTGGAGCTCGGCTAGGCTGGTCGTGCAAACTGCACGCTCTGCCGGAATGGCAACGGGTACAAACCCTCTCGATTTACCCATCCCAAAAATATACCCGTGAATAATAAATATGTCCGTTAAGAAACCCACGACCCATAACGGGTACTATTTCCTGCGGTTCTGCCAATATCGTACCCGCTCGGGTCTTGGGCAACCGCGGGTCGCCCGTGCCCGAGAGCACCAGTGGCCAGTGGGGCAGCAGCTCTGGTAGCGGGGTGGGGAGGCCGAGCCGATGGCAAGGGGCTGAGGGTGTGCGGATGCGGTGGCGAGGGCGGCGCGGCGCGATTGGGTGGATTGGCGGCGAAGCAAGTCTGCTTGCGGCGGCGTCGGGCGGAGGTAGGCGGGCGGAGGCGAGGGACCGGGGCGAGCACGCGCGGCCGCACGGGTGAGCGAGCGTGGCGCGAGGGGCTAAGGCGAGCACGCGCGGCCGCAGGCGAACGCGGCGCGGAGGGCGAGTGCGTGCGGGGGCAGCGGGTGTGGTTATACATGGCTTCAGGTAATCGTTCTGAAGCGGACGGACCGCGGATGGCGCCGTTGCTGAGATGGACTGTTTCCACAAATGAACGCTGGAAGTAGAGAAAGATTCTATGCACGTAAAAAGGACAGTGATGTAACGTTACCCTGCACGCAAATTCGGAACTTAAAAAGTAATAAATATTAAACCGAGCATCCAAATTAAATGCTGATTGTACCACTGTGTTTCTTGCGACAAGATCTTCAAAATAAGAGCACACTCGCTTATATTTGCATGATATTTTGAAAAAATATATTTTTAATACTAAATAATTAGTTTCGGCTACTGAGAGCGGATATTTTAACAACATAAACAAATAATTACTTTTACAAACAAAAAGTTAAACATAACGAACAAATAATAATGTACAACGAACAAAACGTTAAACATCACAAAAATTTGATTGTATAGATAAATAATAAAAAATAAATATCGCGAACAAATAAATTAACATGACCGAATAATTTAATCTACAAAGCCAACAAATATGAACAATATAGTTATTGTACACAAATAATTTTACATGAAGACATAAAATGCTTCTACATTGCAAAAAATTATTGATATAGATATACACGAGCTAACCAAATTACTATATAAAATAAATAAATTATTTCACATACTAACTAAGGAGTCTAGAATATAAATAAATTAGTGTACACTAAACAAGACTCGCTTTAAAAATACGAATAAATAGTATTATACTATTGTAACATGTACGTTCACTTATATAAAAAACAATCATGATGATATAAATTACAAAAGAATAAATTATAATTCAAATAAAAATTATGTACATGATGTTCATAATTAATAGAGAAACAATGAGAATAAATAAATAAATAGATATAAAGATTGGAAAAATAAAAAAAAATAGGAAAGAGAAGAAAAGAACAAGAGAAATAAACAAATATGTTGTTCAGGTGAAATATCTGCAATGCGAGAGATGTGAACAATTCATAATAGTATAAAATATTGAATTATTTCCACAAATGGAACAATAAAATATGTTGTGAAATAATCAAAATTTTGGTCTTTAAAACAATCTAATATATATTAAAATAGAACCACATAGCAACAAAAAATTACTACGATAATGATCTTTAATATATTATGGATCAATAGTTTTCACTATAATAGTAACTAATTATGAATTTGCATAGAAAAAATTACAAGAAATAAATATAAAAAGCACAAATTATAAAATAAGAAAACAAAGACTAGCAGAAAATTTAAATGAATAATGAGAAAAATAGAAAAGAGAACAAATAGAAAAGAAGGTAAACTAGAAAGCCTACCAAAATGAAAATGAAAAAAGAAAGTAATAGAAAAGGAAAAAGGAACCGAACAAATCAACAAGTAATAACGGAGGAAAAAGGAATAGAAAGATAAAATGGAATAAAGCAAAAAAAAAGGATGGAAGAAACTGCGTGACGCAAAGCTAACAGAGCAAGAGCATCTTGAGCTGAATCCTATGGTGGGCTGTGGAAAATTTGAAATCAAATTGAAAAAGCATGTGGCGATGGGCTGGAATGTGATATTGGACCTAATTCACGCTACTAGCCCACTCACAATCTCTTTGGGTGATGGATTATTAATTTGCAGCACATGCGACATATAGTCTCCACTGGGGCAAGTGCGTGCGGGGCCAGCGCGAGGGGAGAGAGCTGCTGCAGATGCGCCGCCGCCCTTTGGGATTTGGAGAGATATTTTAATCTTATATATTGGAGTAATTGGGCTGAGGTATAGAATCATGGGCTTATTTGCTTGATGGACCGGGTTCAAACCTACGCGTTTGCCGGTTCGGTTTCTATTGTCCCAAATCCACGTCCGCAAATCCGATGAGTGTGGCATTTTATCCGGTAACAGACTCACAAATATAAGAATTGAGCCAAAACCATAGCCTAGTAGAGTAAAACCGGTCGGATTTCAGATTTTGGATACCCAATACCATCCCTGCGGTTTGATTTGATGGATGGGTCGATCCATAGATCGTTTCATCATCCCTTAACTCTTGAACAATGTTTTAAATAGCAGGCTATAGAATTTAGCGGCAGGGTCCTCAAAACGCTATTAGCGCCACTATAGGCCGCTATTGCCCGCTATAGCGCGCTATTTTGTACTACGATGGTCATAGGGCAGCTCCGCAAATCCGTTATAGCACCTCTATATCCCACTATTTAAAACATTGCTCTTGAATGATTACGCTTTTGGATGATATTTGCTAGAATTGGCGATAAACGGCGAAGCTAGAGGTAAGATCTGCCGACACCATAGAAACAACATGTACCGTTAATAAAAAAGAAATCAATCGCTCAATACCATATGGGGCTATGGTGGTGAGGTGCGGTCAGTAATGGTGAGATGAGCCAAACCAAAGATAAGCCGTAGATAGAATCAAAACCTACTCGTACTTGAAAGTAGTTTGAATTCATTTTAAAGAAAAACACTATGCAACGGTATGAATACAACAACCCACAACAAATTGATTTAAGAACTAAAAACTTATTTTAATCCTTCTCTATTTAACATTATTTATCCACAACCTTAAATTGTAACTTTTATTAAATAATTAAAAAACTACAATATTAATTTTGAATATAAATTTTGAACAAAATAGAAACCAGCATGCAATTCCCTAACATACTACTCCCTCTGTTTTTATTTACATATTGCATTATATTTCTTATAAGTTAAACTTGGTAAACTTTGACCAAATTTATATAAAAAATAATAATATTTATATTACCAAATTTGTTTCATTGAATCCACCATGAAATATATGTTGATAGTGCATATATTGGGTAGTATAGTTGTTGCCATATTTTTCTATAAACTTTATCAAAGTTAGCCGAGTTTGACTTAGGAAAAATTTAATACAACATGTAAATAAAAATGAAGGAAGTATATAGTACAAATTACAATATTGTAATATCTGTGAACATAACGGAAAGATGGATCGAGACATGGCGCATGTACTGGACATTTACATCGAGATGTTGTGACAGTGTTAATGATGACGTGTTGCAAGAGCCGGCGGTGAAATGAAGGGTCCCGTGTGATGCACAAGTTGATCGAAAAACGTGTTGTGCTGAAGATACCGAGTAGTTACACATAGTGCTTCCAAAAAATCTTATCCTATCCATCCTCTCTTAGTGTAGGATCACAAAGTAGTGTTTCGAAGACATGCTCTTCCGCTTTTCTATGCATGCGGACGCTCCATATGGAGTAGTTACGATTTCAGCACAGTACCGCGCATCTGCGCCCTTCACCCTAACCCGAACACAATGAGATGTTGTTCCTTTCTCTCCTCATACATATAGTTTTAGTGCAGTGGAAATAAACTTCATATTTATGTTAGTCATCCTTGACTTCTACTGGCACGGTGGGATCAAATGTTCCACCACTCCCGCTATCCTCTTGTGAATTGTGATACATGTACCTTTACGGTTTATTTGAATTTTTTTATATTTAATGGGACAGGTCAAATATTCCAAGAATTTTGGGGTGTGACATAAGGGAGGAGAATAGCAAATTATCACTCTAGCAAGTCTAAGCGGGGTGTTCTTGGGAAAGTAGAGATAGAAAATGACGGGTTGATGAAAGGGCTAAAGGTAATATGTGAAGTATTGGATGGCTAAGGAGGCATAGCCAAATGTTTACCATTTTTTATAAAGAAGTAATATTAGTTTTCTACCTTATATTATCCTTTCCTTAAAGAAATTCTATTTTTTAATAAATCTATTTACTCTAAACATATTTAGCATGTCACGTAGGATTTGCTGATGATATAGCATCGAACTTGAGGAGAGAGAATGATGAGGTAAATTTATCTAGATGAAACCACTTACATACATATGCAGTACAAGTCATCAAATTAAATGTTATATATATATATATATATATATTGAAGCTTATGAAACAATAATTGAAATCATGCATCAAAGAGGTAGCTTGAACATTATTATTTTGTTCTTAAAAATGTGGCTACCTTGGAAACATCAACGTGAAACCCCACCCTCCATTAGGATTAGTATAAGGGGCCTGTTTGAATGAGAGGATTAAACTTTAGTCCCATCACATCGGATGTTTGGACACCAATTGAAAGTATTAAATATAGTGTAATTATAAAATCAATTGCATAATTGAAAGCTAATTCACGAGACGAATCCATTAAACCTAATTAGTCTATATTTAATACTTCTAACTGATGTCCAAACATCCGATATGACGGGACTAAACTTTAGTCCAGCGGATCCAAACAGACCAAAAAAAATAAAATGAAACAACATATTATACCCCCACCATTTCAACCATAAACTAGTGCATATATGCTTATGTCTTTTTTTAAGAAAAAACAAACCGGTAGCAGCGCTGCAATTATATTATATCTCATTAAGAGCATCTTCAAGAGACTCTTGATATCTTTAGGAATAAAGATTTTGGATAAAAATTACCCTCCAACAACCTCTTCAATTAAATATCTAAATACAGACCTGCTCTATTCCAGATTTCTCGCTAGCGAAAGATGGACATCGAGAGTTGCTCTCTAGACTACGCATAAGATATAGAAAAACTAAACTGTTGGAGAGTACAAAGATATAGAAAATAATTTTACTTAAATGACTTTAAATGATAATTTAGAGAGTAGATTTTAGAAAAGCTCTCGGAGATGCTGTAAGATTGGTGCTCTTGGAAATGCTCTAAGATTGGTCTTAAGGACTAGTCTACATTGTTTTAACACCACAAACAACATAGTACTGACGCTCCAATTCACCCTCTTTCATTTGTTTTAAAGAGACGGCGAGTTAGCTATACTGGTTATCTTTAGATGTACAATAGCCCCTCCATTTCAAAGACTTGTTCATTGCTCCCTTCATCTCCTCTAGTACCCTTGCTAGGTCCATCGTCCTGCAGCTCGGCTTGAAACCCAAACGGAGGCTTCTTTCTGCGGTGGTTGAATCAAACAGTTGTGGTTCCATCCTTTCGTGCTCCCAACGGGGAGTACCCTTTTACATTTTCCTTCGCACTTTGGTGCCGGTTACGTTCGGAGTTACGTCATTGAAACGAACATCACCCGAGATTGATTACGTTTGGAGTTACGTCGATGAATCAAACACCTATGGTTCTCATGGTGAATTCAAAATTAAAAAATCCATAATGTTGAACTAGATAATTACTTAATTACTATCCCTCGGTCCCAGTATATAACTCTCTCGGTCCCAGTATATAAGATGTAACCACTTCTAGTTTAAAGATCAATGAACGTATTTAATTCTCTCTATCAACACTAGTAGTACTACATCAATATACGTGCGTGTAGAGATAGCACGCCTTCTATTATCGGATTTGAATAAAATATGATTACGTCTTATATACTAGGGCTGAGGGAGTAATATAGAAATATTAACTAATAAAAACTACTGTGTAAGAAGAGTACTATCGAGACCGCAAATTCAGAATCCTTAGTTGACCCAAATTCAGTCGTGACGAACATTGGGAGACGGAAATAAAAGGACCGGCTACTGTTGCCCGGCCCAGGATCGGGAGGAAGAAAAAAAAAGAGGCGAGGGTAAATGGAAGCCTGCAACGTGGGGCGGATCACGAAGCAAACGAGCGAATCGCCGCCGGGCTGCCCTGCGTCATCCTCCTCCTCTGATCTTCCAACCGAAGCCTCCTTGGTCGTGGCGTCGCTGTCCGCGCGCCAGACAAGAGACAGGGGAGATGAAAAAGAGGCGGCGGCGGCGGTGTGAATATGCCGGGGCGGACGGATGGGTCCTGCCTCCCCAGGATACTTCGCCCCCCGTTCCGCCGCCGCGAACCCCACGCCCTTCCGCCTCTGTCCTCCGGGAGAAGAAAAGTAGGAGCTCCGCCCGCCCCCTGCCGGTCCGACCCCACGGTACCCAATTCTTGACTGGCCCTCTCCATTCGGGCTGCGATGAGTACGTTTCTTCAATCATCTCTCGCCTCTCAGTTCCAGTCCGTTTGCTTGCCCTGAATAACCACGGTGTCGTTCTAGCCGCCGGCCCCGAGCTAACAAGGTACTTCTTCCTTCTTGTTGCCTTTGCCGACCTTCTCCCGCTCGTTTCAGGATTGGTCCCAAGGTTGGTCATTTCTATGTGGACTCGTGTCTGATTCTCTTTGTTCGTTTCATCTGTAGATGGGGATGTAGCTGAATTCTGGAGTCTCTGGATGCTCACCATACGTGCCAAGAACACGAGAGGATCAATCCCCTCGAAGTAGCAGCGAGAGAAGAACAAGAGGGGTGGCCGGGAGAGGGGAAGGCAGAGTAAATGGAAGCCGGGTTTCTGTGGAAGGAGAACGGCGACCAGGCCGGCGCGGCGAGAATGTCCGGCGGGCACAAGAACAAGAGCCTTGACTGGGATCTGAACGACTGGAGGTGGGACGCCAACCTGTTCCTGGCCACGCCGGCGGCCGCCGCGCCGTCCGAGTGCAGCAGCAGGGAGCTGAGCCGGGTGCAGGGGGAGATCGATTTCGGAGTGGTCGTCGACAAGAGGCGGCGCCTTTCCCGGGAGGAGGACGGCAGCGCCGGCTGCAGCAACAACTCCGCGGTGGCAAATGGAGACAACAACCACGTGGTGTCTGTGCAGAGAAGGCAGAGCAGTGAAGAGGAGAGGCCCAGGAAAGGTGCCAGTTCGAGCACCCCTCCGTGCTGCCAGGTTGATGGCTGCCACGCCGATCTCAGCGGTGCCAGGGACTACCATAAGAGGCATAAGGTATGCGAGGCGCATACCAGGACGAGCGTGGTCCGCATCAAGAACATAGAGCATCGGTTCTGTCAGCAGTGCAGCAGGTCAGTCAGCAATTTCTTTGTGAGGTTACCATTGCCGATAATGTAACCTTGACAAATGCTGAACTTAGTAGTTTTATGTCTCTTTACAGAATTCCGCTTCATGCTGTTCATGTATATTGAGAAATGCCAAACTTTATGGTTTTGGCATGACTAGTTGATGCCGATCATGTTTTTTTTTATGACCCTTACAGAATACTATCTGGTATAATGTAAACGTGCTTTTACTTGGATCTGTGCTATGGTACTACAATAAAAATGCATCTTTTCTGCTATGGAAGAAAGATATTATTTCGAAATAAATTATGAATAATTGAAGTTACTTGAATGATACTACCTCTGTTCTTTTTATTTGTTGTTTCAGCATGTGAGAAGTGTTCCTTTTATTTATCACTGTCAGATTCAAATAAACAGACATAGCTATATGCGCCTAGTTCACTTAGTATTTGAAGCATTTAGTCTTTGTTCATTGGTCGCTGTGGTTAGTCGAGGAGACTATTTTATTAGTATCTGTCTAAGTCAATGACAAAAGAAAAAAACGGAGGGACTAGTTGGAGTGATGGTTTCAACATTTTGGGAAGGAATATACAGCTAAAGGTTCACTTGGTGACATGCTATCACTATTTCTCACCTCGATTTATCAGAAACAATAACACATAAATACTAACTTAATGACACTGGGGCCATCTGTAGAATGGTATTAACTTTTTTTGATTAATCAAGAGGCAGTTTGTTGTAGAAATTGATTTATAACTCTCTTGTAAGTTACAACATTATGACAGGGTGCAAATTGAAGTTTGATGCTAAATTCAAGATGTACGTAACAGAAAGAACAATGAACACAGTTGGAATTCATAATTTACATATGAACTGAAGAAAATGAATTTTTTTATATGCCATGTTAGGTTTCACCTTCTTCAAGAATTCGATGAAGGGAAGAAGAGCTGCCGCTCACGTCTAGCAAAACATAATGGAAGGAGGCGGAAAGGTCAACAGCAGGGTGTTGCGGATGGGAATCCCACAAATGAAAATCAGTCTCTGAGCAGCACCTTATTCCTTTTGTTAAAACAACTTTCTGGGCTAGAGTGTAAGTTCTACTTTCTAAGATTCAATCACTAATTTTAAATGCAAACAGTTCAATCCATACGAAATCAAGCTGTGGTCATTCTAACTGCGTTCCTGTGTTGATGGCAGCTGGTAGCTCTTCTGAGCAAATCAACCATCCTAATTATTTGGTTAACCTTTTGAAGAATCTTGCTGCTATTGCCAGCACACAGGCATATCAAGATATTCTAAAGAATGCAAATTCAAATCCAACATCAAATGCCGGTAATAATGCTGCAAATGGCTCTAATATGCATGAACTAATTATACGGTCAATTCCTGTCGGCCGTGAATCTTTAGCTGGTAAAACAATTTATTGTTTACTTGCTACTATTTTGCATGTTAAATACCAAATCTTTAAAAGAAAATGATGTGTGAATAACTTCTGATGTGTGAATAACTTCTGTTGTCAGAAGGGCCTCCAGTGAAAAAACGAGTACAGGATTTTGATTTGAATGATGCTTGCATCGAAGAAGTTGAGGTAAACTTTTTAGATTGGTTCACCTAGATGTGTTCCTGATGTTTAATTTCTACTTAGCTCAGTACCTCTGATGCACATAACATTTGCAGAGCCGAACAGATAAAATTGTGTTCAAGCTCTTTGGGAAAGAGCCGAAGGATTTTCCTGTAGATCTTCGGGAACAGGTCATTTATCATTTACAAACTGGAATCTTGTTCCTCTAATAAATTTATCCGTGAGAAGATATTATGTTTCTAATACAAATTTTTTTCACTAAATTGTTTCAATTTACAGATCCTAAACTGGTTGTCACATTGCCCGACTGATATGGAAAGCTATATTAGGCCTGGTTGTGTTATTCTAACTGTTTACCTCCGCCTCCCTAATTGGATGTGGGATGAGGTAGTGATTTACTTGCTTTAGATATGTATGTCTCCTATGACAGTATATGGTGCAAAATCTAAACTGTCAACTTCGGAGGACGGAACAAATTGTTTACTTACTGTTACTTTTCTTTTTTCTTCCAAAGCTTGATGATGATCCAGCACCTTGGATAGAAAAGCTTATTAGCATGTCCAATGATGGCTTCTGGAGAACAGGATGGGTATATGCTAGGATACAGGAATGTCTGACATTGAGTTGCAATGGTCTGTTCACTTTATTTGGGGTACTGTTTTGCTGCCGCCTCTCACATTCAAAGACCAACTTCATCTGTATTGCTTTCCTTGTTTCTGCAGGTAGTCTTATGTTAGCATCTCCCTGGCAACCAGTAATAGGTGACAGGCTTCAGAGGCTCTGTGTAACCCCTATTGCAGTTGATTGTTCTTCAACTGCAAAATTCTGTGTACGAGGTTTCAATATAGTTCAGCCAACCACAAAGTATGTATATTTTGTCACGTCTAATTGTCTCCACTGATCCAACTTGTAATAACTGATAACAATTATTTCCATTTTAGACTACTTTGTGTGTTTGGTGGGAAGTATTTAATACAAGAAGAAACACAAATGCTACTTGAAGGTACAACCATGCAGCAAGGCCCTCAATGCCTGACCTTCTCGTGTTCCTTTCCTAGCACAAGCGGAAGAGGATTCATAGAGGTTCATCCTTCGTATTTCTTTATGTCCTCATTTTCTGCTTCATATTACAGAATTTCTCGACTCCCTTTTTCAGGTTGAAGATTATGATCAAAGCAGCCTTTCTGTTCCCTTTGTTGTCAGTGACAAAGATGTATGTTCTGAGATTCGAATGTTGGAGCATGAATTGAATTTGAGTTCATTTGATGAAACCTCAGAAAGAATAGGTGATCTGATGGCTTCTCGCAGTCGGGCCTTACATTTTTTACAAGAAATCGGATGGCTTCTTCAAAGGAGCCACATGCAAGCTACATCTGAGCAGCGACAATACTGTACAGACGGTTTCTCTGTTGCAAGATTTAGATGGTTACTATCCTTTGCGATTGATCAGGAATGGTGTGCTGTGGTAAAGAAGCTTCTGAACACCATGTTCCAGGGTGATATTGATCTTGATGTCCCCTCACCAGTTGAATTTGCCCTAGGGGAAAATTTACTGGTTAGTGCTGTCAACAAACGATCAAAGCCTTTGGTTCAATTCCTACTGAGATACAGAACAAGAAATTATGCTCCAGACAGTGGAGCCATTGATCCAGTTCAGTTCTTGTTCACTCCTGACATGACTGGTCCGTCAAATATTACACCTCTTCATATTGCAGCCACAATCAGTGACGCTACTAGTGTCTTGGATGCTTTAACTGATGATCCTCAGCAGGTACCTACTCTAAAAAACTGCATCTATGTGCAAAGTAGCTTAAGATTTCTGATTCGTAGTGTCCTTCTTTTGGAAGGAGTATTAAGACCACCATTTAGTGTAAGGAACTAAGTCTGCACATCGTAACGTTGTCATCTGACATTCATTTCCTGTATCTCGAGAATAAAACTAAAAAAGAGTATTGTCAAAACATGGTTTGTACAGTCGATAAATGCTAGTTGATCTTTTAGGGTATACCATATCATTTACTCTAGAATTTGTTGCAAATGCTGAAACTATCTTCTCTTTTGTTTGCTTTTATCTTGTTAAATTCCACAGCTTGGAATCAAAGCATGGAAGAATGCTCGCGATGATACTGGCTTTACTCCAGAGGATTATGCTCAAAAGAGAGGCCACATATTCTACATTCAAATGGTTCAGGACAAAATTGATCGAAGGCTACCCAAAGCTCATGTCTCTGTTGCCATCCCCAGCAGAGCATCCGCTCCTGATACCGTCAGGAAGCATGGTAGTCAACTGAAGTCTACCGATCAAACCACATTTAATGTGGAGAAGAGCCCGCGAAGCATCAGTCAACCATTGAGCTGCAGACAATGTGTCCATCAGGACCATCAGCTCGCGTACCGACCCCGGACAAATAGGTTTTTCTCGACTAGGCCTGCGATGCTTTCTTTGGTTGCCATTGCTGCCGTGTGTGTCTGTGTGGGATTGATTATGAAGAGCCCGCCACACGTTAGTTCCATGAAGCCTTTCCTCTGGGAGAAGATCCGTTGGGGCCCAAATTGATAGACTGCACACGCAACAGAACCAATTCAGCTGTATCGGTGTATAAAAAAGTACTGGTGCTGACAACGAGGCTAAATTCTTGTATTGTGCATACTTTTTTAGACTACATTGCAATTTCTGTTTTATTCTACAATCCATGGAATGCTCAACTTGTCTTGCCTAGCTTGGAACTCCATTGCATATGCATCTGTTTGAGAGCGAGCTTTTAGTTTTTGATCATACTAAAATTTCGAGCTATAGTTCAGAGATATATAAGTTCTCGTTGTCTGACTTATTATTAATTTAGTTTTGAAGATTGCTTGTATCACATTAAAAAATATTGGTACGATCTAGGTTGAGAAGCATGGTAATGGTAGGCAACCAAACTCTCACCATCCCGTTCATCTTTCTCCATGGTTTATTCGAGAAAAGGACGAGCTCCATGGTTGATGTCATTGGTTTGACCGTGTCAGTGGACCAAACAAAGGGCACTGATTTCTTAAGAACATAATGGTTCCAGATTAACAACTAGAAAGCTGATAAGGGCACATTGGCCTCAGTAGCTTACCAGCCGACACCTAAGACTGAAAGGACAGATAAGCCCACAGGCCAGGAGATGTTGCAATCAGAATTCGGTGGTGTTGCACAGTTGCAATCAGAAGAGTGGTATTAGAACTAACATCACAACTTGATGTCTTGGCAACAGACATACGAATGATAGCTACACATTCAGAGAAAAGGCATCACTCTGTACTGAACTGCTCTGTAAACAGGCGATGCGTAAAAAGTAGGAAGTTCCATTTCTTAGGTAGTTTCCACCTTTGGCTCGACATTACAGGAGAAGGAAAAGAAAAAGCGTAGCAAACCCACAATACAAGGTCCTTAAAGAGACAAACACTATGCATAAGATCTCGCACACACCTGCTACTAGAGCAGTGAGTGGAGAAACTGAGAAACTTGGTAGTGATGGGTATAGTACCAGCAGTAACATCACAACTTGATGGAAAGTTCTGAAACGGAGCTGGCTGCAAGTCTTTGGTCAGGCTGAAGGCTCCTCCCACTTGAGGGGCTTCACCACCTCCCAGGTGAAGTCCGGGTCGTCCCTGCCAAAGTGCCCGTACGCCGCCGTCTTAAGGTAGCGTCCATTCCCGCCTCTCTTCAAGTCAAGGTCGATGATAATCATCCCCGGCCTAAAGTCAAAATTCTCCAGCACAATCTTCAGGATCTCTTTGTCGGGGATCTTGCCTGTGCCATATGTGTCTACAAACACTGAGAGTGGTTCAGGCACGCCAATCGCATATGACACCTGGACAATGCAGCGGCGGGCAAGGCCGTTAGCCACAATGCTCTTGGCCGCTTGCCTTGCAATATAGGCTCCACTGCGGTCGACCTTGGTTGGGTCCTTGCCAGAGAAAGCGCCACCACCATGGGCCCCCCAGCCACCATAAGTGTCAATAATGATCTTCCTGCCTGTGAGACCAGCATCACCATGAGGTCCACCAATGACAAAACGACCAGATGGGTTGAGATGGAAAATGGTCTTCTCATCAAGGTACTGCTCAGGAATAACAGGCTTAATGACGTGTTCCTTCAGATCAGCAGCAATTTCATCATTAGTCACAGTCTCATCGTGTTGGGTGGAGATGAGCACAGTGTGGACACGAATAGGGACCATGGCACCATTGTCGTTGTGGTACTCAACAGTCACCTGGGTCTTCCCATCAGGCCTCAGCCATGGGCAGGTCCCATTCTTGCGGACCTCAGTGAGGCGAGCACCAAGCTTGGTGGCAAGAACATGGCTGAGGGGCATCATTTCAGGGGTCTCGTCAGTGGCATATCCAAACATGTGCCCCTGGTCACCAGCACCAATCTCCTCAGGGCGCTTGGTGAAGTGTCCATGGACACCCTGTGCAATGTCAGGTGACTGCTGCTCAATGTTGACAAGCACCTTGCAGTGATCAGCATCGAGCCCTACATCATTGGACACAAAACCAATACCACGGCAAGTATCCCTGACAATCTTCTCATAGTCAACATTGGCTTTGGTAGTGATCTCACCAAAGACCATGACCATGTTGGTCTTAGTGCAGGTCTCACAAGCAACCTTGCTGTCAGGGTCTTCTGCAAGGCATGCATCAAGCACCGCATCAGATATCTGGTCACAGAGCTTATCAGGGTGTCCCTCATTGACTGACTCAGATGTGAAAAGGAAAGTGTCAAGTTCAGCCATCTTCTTGGACCTGTAACACGGTAACATGTGCAACTCAGAAGTCAGAAAAAATATGGGTACCAAGAAATGTTCAGGCTCCATGAGGTCCCAAAGATTTTGAATGGGCAAATTTGATCATTGACACACAACCAGAATACTTTCAAATAAAACATTAAGATTAATAAAAGATATGAAAGCCATTGAACACCCAAGCAGATGAGCTTTTCTGAAAATATGATGAAGATCACAAGAGATCACCCAGTACCACCAGCTACATCAGCACTAGAAAAATTTCAAGATGAGGTACTGTCTGTACAGGACCTGATTAAATCATGTGGCTAGCAATTTCTATAAAAAAACTGTAATTATCCTGTCCTGTTGAAGCAATTAAGTTCTGGAAGATGCTTATATAGCAAGCACACATGACAGAAATGTACTAAGACAATAGTTGTTTGGGTAATCGATAACACTAAAAAGAACTGCTAGTGAGCAAACAAAAGAAATCTGGGTTTGGATTATTTATAGTTTGAAACAAGACCAAACTTTAACTTATTACCACAAAATAGACGACTTTCCAGAATCCCCCCCACAAGGTAAACATCCACAATTCGATGATTTGCTCAATCACATTATTTGCTTTTATTGTTTACATTGAAAAATGTTACCAATGCTGCTCACAACTGTATCTATTCCAAATCGGACAACTGACAGAATCTGCCAAAGTACTACTCGAATCTGCTGGAAAGGCAACTTTAAATTTATCCAAGTCACACAAGATTCCACAAACAACGGAATAGGCCGCAAGTAACCCAATCTTACGTCATAGAAGCATCCTAGTCACCACTCACTAGCTTTGTTCTGGACAGGACAAGATCCTAATTCCTCAGACCAACAGAATCCGCCATTATTCACGGCACAAGTTGTCCAGTTGCACTGTCCACTTCTCCCAGTTTGCCGCATACTCAATGCGCGGCGAGCCTGCGATTAAGCATAGGAATAGCGCCTTCCCCCTTCCTGATGGCGTGCGGAATAATCAAAGTTGCAAACTTTCAGTGAGCAACAGTAAGATTCCAGGACCTAAAGAAGCACGCACTCGCCATTATTTGGTGGTAATCCTTCAATAATTGTACTCGGTACTATACTAAATTACTAAAAGCAGAAATGGCTGCAGAACATACAAGACCGCCGCCAGAAGAAACAAACCCCAGATCTAGGCATCCAATCAGCGAGGACCTGGTCACCTGGCTGTAAACTACCCACTAGTAATCTAATCTTACTGTCCAACACCGCCGCAGCATCAACAAGGCGACTAAACAACAGATTTGGCCCGAAAAATAGCCGCTGATCTAGCGCCCGAAAAAGCGGAAACAAAGCGGCCGTTTCTTCTTCAGTCAACGGGACAAAACCCCAGGAGAGGGAGACCCGGAAACAATTAACATGAACAACCAATCAATCTTTCGCAAGCACAGTAACCGAACATGATCAAACGAGAATATCGCCGGAAGTGGAATTAGGGAGAACGGAAACGGCCAGAACGGCGCCTCACCTTTGCTCCTGGCGGCGGCGGCGGCGGTGCGAGGTGGAGAGACAGAAACGGAACGGCGCTGCTACTCCGGAAACGGCGTGGAAGCAGCAGTAGCAGTAGATCCGACCCGCTGTTCCGGCCGACGCAGGGTGACCGCGCTCGCCGCCGGTATTTATAGCTCTCCCCGCCGGGCACGGGGCGTGGAGCTTGGACCCGGTGGCGCGGGTGGCCGCCGGATGGGATCGGACGGCGGCGAGTACGTTGTGAACGGGGGGGTTGGTTGACCGACACGCGTCACGCGCCCGACAGCGACGCGCACCAACCCAGGGGAGGCGAGGGGAAGGTGGGTCGGGCCCAAAGTGTGTGGGTGTTTTGGTCGCCAACCCACCACGGGCCCATTCGTGCGAGCCCAAGCCGGTTCGGTGATTTTCCTCGTCTGGCCTGATTGGCCATCTCCTTCATGCCGTCGTCGTCAACTCGTCATCTCTTTCTTTTTTTGCTGATCTGACTGTCAATTAGTCAAAGAAATACTGAGCGAACAGCAGTTTAAGTAAGTTGCTTAGGTAGGGTTCCATGATACCTAGAGCGTAGGGCATTGGTGTTATCTCATCTCCCTCAGAGGCCGTTCGGTTCTCCAGGAATGACTTCATGGAAAAATTCCAGACCTTAGCTAATTTATATAAGCTTAACTTCCTAGAAGAACTCCTGGCCTCATTCTGGCCTAACCGAACGAGTTAGCTTAGCTTATCTTACCAGTTAGGGGCAGAGACAGTTGGAGATATATGTACCTCCTAGCCTATCAAGACCCGAGCTTGGTTTCGAGCGAAACTCGATGGTACAAAGGCATGATGCTCTGAGAGGCCATGAAGGGCCGACTCTCGAAGGCCTTTAAGATAAACTCTAGAAACCAAATATGCAGATGACATATGTACTCTCATTCTTTTTTTTTTCCTTTGTCAACACCCTTGGACAACATCCGGATACATAGCTGAGAATAGCTGAGAATAGATGGATACTTTGTGAATTATTCCCTCTGTTCCAAATTGTAGATTGTTTTGACAAATCTAGATACATAACTTTTGCTATGCACCTTGATAAATATTATGTCTATATATATAGCAAAAGTTATATATATAAATTTGCTAAAATAATCTACAACTTGCAACACAGGGAGTAGTTCATAACACTTGGTGTTAGGTTTGTCATCACGCGAGGATAAAAGGATGTTTGCACCTTTCCATCGGCTCTCGTACCGACGTTGAAGTTTTATTAGATCAATTAATAGTGTGTGTATATGTTATCATTTATGGAGAATATAGACTACAATAGCTTTCCAAATTTTTTGTTCAATGTGCTCAAAATTCATAAAAATAAAATTTGGTAGTTCTTATTGCAAACCTACATATGTACATGCATAATATCATAAACTAAACTTTAGGGTTAAGCACTTAAGCAACAATAGTTAAGCCACGTGTCAAGTAACTTTTAGTCAACAGAGCCACATGTACATAACATGCTTCCGGTTACAAGTGTAGTATATTTTTGTACTATAGAGTTCTATAGAGTTCTAAAAGGTACTCTCTCCGTCCTAAAAGGAATACAACTCTCGTGTTCCAAGAAGTCAAACAATTTTAAATTCGACAAAACTTGTATAAAAGTTTACTGATATTTATATCTCCAAATAGATTTAGTATGAAAATATATTATAGGATTAATCTAATGATACTTATTTTTTAACATAAATATTAATATTATTTTATATAAATTTGGTCAAATTTAAAATTATTTGACTCATCAGGAAGCGGGAGTTGCATTCTTTTTGGGACGGAGCAAGTATAACTTCATGATAATTCTAGGCAGATATGTGAATTCTATGAAGTTTACTATATTTTTAATTATCTTTAACAAAGCAATTTCATATAACGTGCCAAGATCTTGCAAAAAGTGAAAGGAAGAAAAGAAAAGTAAAGTGTAAAGAAAGAAGGAAGAAGACAGAGAGGAGCCCAAACAAGCAAGCCCATTGTGACGGAGACCAAACGAGTCAAGTGGTGAAGCCCACCAAAAAAGAAACCCACATTGCAAGCGAACCTACCAATCAAAACTCAAAAGAAGCCCACGGCGGTGAATCCACCACTGGTTTGTTAGTGCTCAACTTCCAACCAGCAAAATCCTTTTAAACTTTATCCGAGGTATTTCTGAATTTAAACTTCACTTTACTAGCCATTCTTATAATAGAGAACAGCGTGCATTGCTAAACTTGTATTGTAGCTCGATTTCTCCATCGGATTACTTATCTCTCTCCCCAGTACTATAAAATTATCCTTAATGGAAGGTGCTCCAGCAGATTACCAATACCATCGTCAATACCAAAATATTTTTGGTGATCGCCAAAACACACCTCCCTCATGCTCAAATGTAGGATTCCTCCCTCCGCCCTATCCATTGAGTAATCTGCTATAACACTGACTACCAAAAATATAAAAAATATTATTAGTGATGGAGAGAGAGAAAATATATAAGGTACGAGAGATGAGTCTTCTGTTATAGATGTTGGGCTAATGGCTTGACGAAGCACCGTACCCTACAAGTTCATAGATGCCTCGAGCTTCATTGTAAACCTAACATACCATGAGTAACAAAAGCTCATCAATCCGAAAAAAATAAATCAAAATCCTTTGAGGGGGAGGGGAGGACGGAGGGATTTATAGTTAGCTAGTGCATAAGATTTCCTAGATCGATATAGTCAGTTAAAAGTTTATTTCATGTAGCATTCCTTCTAAATGTATTTTCTTAAGAAAGAACATTCAGTGCGTATGTTTTTTCCTTCATATGGGGCCACCAAATTTAAAGGTGCTTGTGAGAATTTATCGGGGTTTTCCCGTTTCTTCTACAAAAAGAAATCTTAAATTTAAAATTATTCCCGTGCCCTGAATCTTCCCACCCGTTGTTTTTATGTATCATGACAGCTAAACATATGCTGATCCTAAATGTTCAATTGCGCAAGTTAAGCATGCCCTTGCTTAAGTAAATCTTTGTATTAAGAACAAATAGACGATGACATGCATGGGACTGTAGCTCTAATAAAAGGACATATGCATTCACATTTGGCATGCTTGGCACACACTTTATTGATTTAAATATATATAGTTCTATTCTCCAACTAAAATTCTGTCACTCTCGCTCTTAAATACCTTTTCGTCCGCGCCTCTGTGAAATGCCAGAAAATAAGTTATTTTTTCTGAAAACTGGAGTGACACGAGTTGGAGTTTGTTTTACACTTCTGCATTCTACCATCCTAAACTGAATCTACCGACCAGGGTGAACTAACTTTTAGAGTAAAGAAGGTAATATATATCATTCATGAAGCTTTAGGATAAAAATATAATAAAAACAATTCCAGACCACAATATATCGCATGGAATTAATATAAGCCTATATATAGCTGACCAAAGAATCACCTAACCAGTTGCATCCTCCAGAAGGCCAGAACTATACCGGTGTACTCATGCAAGTCACCCTACTCACTCTATACATCTATGCTTATCTCTTGATCAACAATAATCCATCTATTAATAGACACATATAAATATATTAATCTCAAAAGTGTGCCAATTTATTCAATTCGACCAAAACAACCTGATATTTAAAAACAGCTAAACATGTCTCTGAATGTTCATCACAGGATCAAGCAGTTTAAAAATTAAAGCAAAGATAGAACAAGTCATGCATCCAAGAAACACTATAGCTAGCGCGCTGGTAACGCAGAAGCTAGCATGCATATGCTCAGTAGGCTAGACTGTAAGCCTAGTACTCGTCCACCACTTCCATCAGCCTACTGGCCACTGCACTCGCAAACACCGGGGAGCTCGGGTGAATCTGCACCCAAATCAACAAAGAGAACAAGTATTATCATTTAAAATTGAAATTGCATTTTTTGAGCACGTATGTAGCATATGAAACCTCGATGGGAAGATCATGCAAATGAAATTAAACAATAGGATGTAGATCGATGGTTCACCTTGGTGTTGAACATGTAGATGTGGCAGTCGCCGATCTTGCCGCCGGAGAGGTGGACGAGGTCAAGCCGGAGGTCGTCCAGCGCGCGCGACGCGGCCGCGAGGCACCCATCCCGCCGGCGCTTGGTGAGCTTGATGTTCACGTCTTCCTCCACGATCCGCACGTCCACGGACGTGTCCTTGCTCCGGCGCTGGATGTACGTGCTCCGGATCGGCTGCCGCTGGGCGGCCGGTACTGGCGGTGCCACCTCGCCCTCCGAGCTCTCGGCCTCACCGGCCGGCACGACCACCGCGTCCACCACGTCCCCCTGCAGCTCCATCCGGCGCCGCTTCTTCTCCACCAGCAGCGTCAGCTCCTCCACCGTCCTCCCCAGTTCCTGGATGTACTCAATCGCGTCCGAGATCACCGTCGCCCTATCATCCTGTACCAAAAATAACAGGAAAAAAATAAATTAGACCAGATGAACAGAAGAGATGGGTCAAGAAATTTGGACAGCTTACCTTTGTACGGTTGGGGATGAGGAGCATAAGGGCGGTGTACTTCTCGGTGAGCCGCAGCCGGCGCTGCTTCTCCTTCTTCTCGACACCGTTGGCTGGCCCACCATGGAAGCCGCCGCCCAGCAGCGCCCTGCTCCGCTTCCTGCCGCCGGTGGCCCGTGGGGGCGGGGAACTCTCGAAGGGCATGTAGGCAGCCGACTCGTCGTCGGTGGCGCCGAAGACGAGGGCGCCGGTCCTTGCCTCGCGGAGGTACGGCTCGGCGGTGGTGTAATGGCCGTTGCAGTAGTCGCGCAGCATGTTCATGGTGTGCTGGGTGGGGGGCAGCAGCTCGTACTGCACCGCCGGCTGGTGAGGATCGGCGGCGCCGCCGAAGAAGTAGTCGATGGTGGGCTGCGGCGTGACGGCGGAGACCGCCGCGGCGGCGTCGAGGGAGTGGAGCAGGTGGAAGCTGAGCTCCGTCGGGATGGTCGCGACGCCGGCGGAGGCGGTGAGGTGCGTATGGCCGGCGTCCAGGTCCCGGGTCTCGTGCGCCATCAGGAGCTCGCACTGCGGGTGATACATCCTGCTCAATTGCACGCTACTGAAACACACAAACAAACTGGATCAGTACATCAACACAAGCAGAACATCTCATGCATGTGCCTCCAATTTACTTGTTAAATCTAAGAGGATATATGCAAATGGGAAAGGTAAAATTGAGCATGCCCGCTGCATGCATCTTAGATTTCTTTAAGAAAATAAATAAAAAACACGTTTGTGTCGAACTACTCCATGTTCTTAATTCCAAATTTGTACACATTGTAATTTATAACAGCAAGAACTTAACTACCTAGCTAGCAAGCGACCTGAGTTGCAAAAATGGAAGACAGGACTAGGTCAAGGACGAGAGTGCGCCGCCTTGGCTCACAGATCAAGTGAAGCAAAACAACTCAAATCATACGTACATAAAGTTATTTGATTGACTGAACATAGCAGGAACACATCACGCATGGTTCTGAAAGAAAATAAGAAGAAGTGCGCACAGAAAGAAGTAAAAGAAGACAAGATGCAGTAGCCTAAGAACAAATCCCGGATCCAATTGACAGATCCAATTGAGAGATGAACAAAGTCGCGCAGTTGCAACCAAAAAAAGTGCCAATCATTCGAGAAATAAAGAAACTAATAAACGGATCAAACAAAGAAGATTAATTATTCTGGACATGACAAAAACAAAGGGAACTGCAGAGATTCTGTGTGCGAAATAGATGAGTACTAGCAAGGTTGGGATACATCATGAGTTCAGTAGATGCATGTGGTTGCAGCCTTGCCCTAGAAAAGGTCTTGCATATACATATGCACAGAAAGGAAAGCAGCGGGGGCTAAGGAAGAACAACTTAGATCATCAGTGCATCTGGTCGAGAAAACAACTTCGATTTGAGGGAAATGAATTTAGGAGATGTGGTTGGCAAACGAGCTAAAAGAAAGCAACAAAACAAGTCCAGCAGCTGTATGGCCCAAAGAACAAATACAGAGGCAAGCTATTAACAAGAGTACCAAACCTTCTCTTCAGAGATCGCAGCAGCAAAGATAGCAGCGAGGTTGGTTAAGCTAGCTCCTGCGGCTGGAATGAAGTGAAGGGATTGAGAGAGGGGAGGTATATAGAAGGGGCAACCGTGACACTGGGTAGGAGAAAGCTGTTGGTTCCTTGTGGATCGGCAGGGCGACAGCGACGCCACCGCCGGGCTAGCTAGCTTTCAGAAGAGTGGTTTGTTACTGAGATTCCTCCCCGGAGGGCCCCACCAACCGAACCAGAAATCTGCCATACACCGCACGCACACTGTCAATTTTAGTGGTACACGCTCACGCAGGATTCAGAAAGGCAGCCTTGCGCTGGCTATGTATGCGCCCACAGAGACATGCAACGATTTGGTTCCTTTGTTTGCACACCACTTGCCTAGCTGCCTGCCAAGGGAGACAGAGGAGAGAGTAGCTAACTAGCTGCAGATATAACTAAGCAAACAGGGAGAACTCAGGTTGGACCAGTGTATTGTATTCTAGTCCCTAAGATCGAGTTGGTTGATGTTTAGGTGCAGGTGTTCGTACTGTCTTTATTTGGGCGCGCAAGATGTTGGGTTGCACTACAATGTTTTATTTCACACACCGACCGGACAAGGGAATAGTAGTGCATAATTACCGCGGTGAAGATTGTTTACTACTATGTGCAACAGCGCAAGCGAGATTTAAGTAGAGCTAGGCTGCTTAATTACCATATGGTTACTAGCTGATACAATAGGCAGCTATATATGCTGGTAACAGCTTTGCCTTGCTTACAGTTACAAAATCTCTTCATGAAAACATATGTATATTATTCTTCAATGGAAACATGTTGATTTCGTATATATATTATGCAGCTAGTTAGTTAGTTTCAAATAAAACCTCCACAATCTAGTGAAACAAAAAAAAAACAAGGCACTGCGGCGACGGCTGGCATGTACATGCACTGCCCTAACTGACAATACGTCCAAGGATCTCCCTGTCCTATAAACCTGATACGAGTAATCATCATCATCTGGTGTGGACAGAGAGAGAAAGAGAAGGGAGGAGAGAGGGATCTGAAACTGTAAGAGCATCATGCCATGTTAACCGGACGGGCGGGCTGTTAGACCGGCGCCCTCGGAGGTTGGATCACGCCTTTTTTCCATCTTCTCCCCTCTCATCGTCGTCGCCCGCCAGTACATAAGAGACGGCATCACATTTACACCGGTGCAGATTAACGCTAAAACATTGTGGAAAAATATATGATGAGCTAGGCAGGCAGGGGTAGAAATTAGCACACATCTCGCTATTATTGTACCGGGCCATTGCATCACCAAATATTCCCGGTGTGCAACTCCGGCCGGGCCCTTTGCTTTTTTGACCGGTTCATCGATCGATCTCCATGCATGGATGATCGATCCTCACCAGGCTTTTGCCTCGTCCTCCAACGTACCGTGAGAGAGAGAGAGAGAGAGAGAGAGAGAGAGAGAGAGAGAGAGAGAGAGAGAGAGAGAGAGAGAGAGAGAGAGAGAGAGAGAGAGAGAGAGAGAGAGAGAGTGCACAACCGCTCGCCGTCACCGCCTGGACCCGTCGGCTGCCTACTCTGGATAGACAAGATCATTTGCCTTGACACAACCGTTCTATCTTTGAGGTATACTCGGACAAGATTGGGTTAGAGCTAGCTAAGGTTCAATTGATTATCATCATGACCTGCTAGATCAATGGATGCAATAACCAAAAGAGATTTCCTTGTTAACCATATTATATCTTAAGTCATAAGATATTGGGTTATATAATTTTCAATAATAAAATTGCTCTTTGACACCAGGCTGTAAATAAAATGTTTGCTCTGAGAGCTCTAAAAGTCAGATCACTGGAATTATTCTTGTGCCAATGGCATTTTCATAATGTCCTATTCTTGGTGGAGTGTGAATTTCTCAAGTTATTGGAATTTGACTCACATTTTAACCATTAATTCAACATCCAACACTACTACAAAATGATCATATTGGACACCCCATCTCAAATAGATTCTATGGAACCGTTTGTGTGTTATCTAACACCTCAAACTAGAAAGCCATCTGTGCCATTACTTCGTCAGTCTGAACCAAGAAATCCGTTAGAAATATTTTGAAATGGATATAGTTCTCTTTTTATTAGGGATTGCTATATGAAAAGAAGTGGAGTTTGAAAAAGGAACGGAATGGTCAAACTGAAACTGCTAGAGGAACGAATTTTCAATAGCATAACTTGGACTTCTAGAATATGGGGATCTTTGGACAATATAATCTATGTGATTGTAGGTACAAGTACGCTGAATATGACTGGAGATTTTTCTATAGGTATGGAGCAGGTAGGATCAGTTGTAAGAGATTGATATTTATTCGAATTATTTCTGGTATATTTATCATAGGGATAATATCCTAATAATATTCTAAAAGGTTAAAAATTAATCAAAAAAATCAAAGCTAAAATTTTATCATCACTAGGAAATTTTAGTAAATTAATCTAAAAACATCAAATCTAAAATTTTAACTTCAATAAAGTATGACAAAATACAAAATAAATATAGAAAGAAAATTGAAATATTCAATTCAATCTAATAAGTTCAAACTAAATCTATTATGTCAAATTTAAAATTCTAATTCCACTAAAATATTCTAAAAATTATAAATAAAAAATATAAATTCAAATGCATAGATTACTTCAACATTTATTTTGAGAATTGGGAGGATTTTGTAAAATTTTGACTTTTATCTTCTTTTAGTTAATTTTGACTTAATATGAATTAAAATGCAGAGTGTGACGCAATGGATAAACCATATGTTTTTGCTGCTTTTACTTAATATATCCAAAAAAGTTATTTGTGTACCTCACTATGTATTCGATCATTGTCTGTTGACTAAAACTCTCTATTCGAATATATATCTCTTATACATCTTACACTATCTATTTTTGAATCCGAATTCAAGAGAAAATTAATATCTGTATTCGAGCATGATCTGTTTTGATCCCTAATGATTTCTAATGTTTTGGGTTGGCCTATAGGACGAACTCGATGCACGGCAAAGTAGAAAGTTGGATGACAGAATCTGTATGTTGGTTTCCTAGCATTGTGAAAAGGAGAGTGAACATGTCAAATGCTGCTCCGAGGCTATGAGTATCAAATGTTATCTGTAAGAAAGTTCTTTTAAGATTAAATCCTCCAAAATTCATATAAAATACTTTCAATCTAAAAGAAACCGGACGTAGCCAACACTCAGCCAGTCGCGGCCGGCTAGGGCCTAGGGGCCACAGGTCCGGTTGAACTGCGGTCAGAGGTGCAACTCCGAGATAGAATGAAAACAAGTCTAGATACCATTCTGCAATGGCTGAATATTGATTTTCTAGCCTGCAAGCAACATTGTCTCCTGTACTATGTCTAGTAGACCATCCTTATAAATACGTGTTGAAAGAATAGAGACCTTTTCTCAACAAATTTGTAGATTAGTTTCTTAAAAAACAGAAGCGAACACGATAGAGGTGGCAATAACGGGTCTGGTGAAGTAGGGGTGAAGTAAACCACACCTCCGACAAAAACTGTCACTTGACCATGCTTGCTCTCGACCAGACCCGTGGGTGAAATGTCTCACCCGCACCTGCAGGTGTGTTAACAACACAACAATCACTATCATCATGAATCAAGTAACAATTTTTAGCATATAAATTGCCACCTAATAAGCAGCTATATGAATCACAAGTGACCGTATGCATGGGAATGCTAACACGGTTAAGGAGTTTTCGTTGCGCTCGATCGGTCGTATAGATCTAAGGGTCTATTTGGATGTGCTAAAGTTGAGTGCTAAAATTTTAGCACGTATTAGCACTCATACCCTATGCTAAAATTTTTGAGCCTTGGCTTTAGCCTACCCTATTAGTAAGGATGCAGGAAGGCGCAGGTGTGCCTGCTAGGCCTATCCTGCGAAAATGTGTGAGCAGGTCTCTGTGCGTTTTGGAAACGGGCTCAAGTGGGATCGGCCTGCAAAGCCTGCTGGGCTAAAGCAGGAAGCCCGCGACCACCCGCAGGATACCTGCGAGGCCTACGAGAGCGCCTCCGTCGAGGGGAGCTTGAGGAGTTGAGGGGATCTGTGGGAGCGCCGCCGCGTCGCGACGTGCCTCCTCCTCCTCCCCGGTCAGCGCATCCAAGAAGCCGTCTTCGACGACACTGGGCCTCTCCTGGTCGCCGCCACCCTCCTGCTCGTCGACGATAGGAATGATGCCCTCACCATCTCAACTAGAAAATGTTGGGGGCTTCTCAGGCAGCCCACCATCTATCAACAAGAAATAACAAGAAACTTTCAGAAGCTCTCCACTGAAGAGGCCTCAAGAAACATGTAAAAAGAGGCAACCAACAGCAAAGCATGCGAAACCTTCTGCTGCTGGAAATCAACAAGAATCTCCCAGAAGCTCTCCACTGAAGAGGCCCATAGAAACAAGTAAAAAGAAGCAGCCGACAACAAAGCAGTTCAAGCCTCCAATGGCGGAGAAGATGCTAAGTGTTGATAGGTCTCCCCTGGTGAGAAGATCTCCCCTGGTGAGGAATCCACAGTTGAGGTTGGTTGTGTCCCCTGTGGTGATAGCACATAGTCCGAGAAATTCTCCATCATCTCCACCACTACTTGTAGAGAGGTCCCCATCCCCTTCTCCATTACCTAGTAATTACTGTTTATGTGCTCATTTTTTCAATGTTATTGTATAGAGGCCCTTTAGTGTTTTTATCTGTTTAATGAGAACCAATATTTCTTTTACACCAATGCTACATGTTCCTCTTCTGTACAAAGTAAACTACGGAGGCTAAAATCAGAAATTTGGAGTGATATGGACTCTATCTATCATGGTAGGAAACTTATTCAAGCCCGCTGCAAGCACTGCAATGAGGTATTTTCTGCTACACAAATTCAGGAAATAGTTACATCCGTAGGCATTTGCGTTTGTGTGAACCAAGGCTTAGAGTGCATAACATGGTCGAGAGATTGCAGTCATCAGCATTTTCAACAGAGGCAGCTGCCCTAGCAAATTGGAAATTTGATCGTAAAATCACTCGTTGTGAACTTGTTAGATTAATTGTGCAACATGAACTGCCATTCTCATTTGTGGAATATGAAGGTTTCCGTAGTTACTCGCTTAGTCTGAACCCACTTGCCGAGTCAGTTTCTAGGACAACCATAAAAGAGAACTGCATGGAGGCTTTTCAAAATCATAGTTCATCACTAAAAGATTTGTTTGGAAGTTGGAACCATAGATTCTCATTAACAGCCGATTTATGGACCTCTAATCAAACTACTAGATATATGGTAATCACATGTCATTACATTGATGAAGATTGGAAAGTTCGGAAGAGAATCATTAAATTTTCTGTGGTCAAAACACCACATGATGGGTTCAATCTTTATAGTGTAATGCTGAAAGCCATCCGGTGTTACAATATTGAGGGCAAACTTTTTAGCATTACACTCGATAATGCGGGTGCTAATAAATCGATGATGGATTTGTTGCAAGAAAATTTGTTAGCGAAGTCTATGCTGCATTGCAATGGAGATCTATTTCATGTCTGTTGTGCAGCTCATGTCCTTAATCTTATTGTAAAAGATGGTTTGGAAGTGATTGCTGGAGTAATCAATGATACAAGAGAGTGTGAAGTACATTAAGGGTTCCACATCTAGAAAGGAGAAATTTGAGGAGATAATAGTAGAGATGGGCATAGATTGTCGGAGTCGTCCTACACTAGATGTCCCGACACGTTGGAACTCTACTTGTGATATGTTGGAGTCAGCTTGGCCATTTAGAGAAGCTTTTTATGAGTTAGGAAGGCAGGACCCCAACCACATATACTCCCCGTCACTTGAAGAATGGCAAAGAGCTAAAGTGGTCTGCAATTTGTTAAAGGTATTGAAGAAAGCGACCAATGTTGTTTCCGGTTCAAAATACCCCACCTCTAATCTTTATTTTCATGAAATGTGGAGTGTGAAAGAAGTATTGGACAAGGAATCATCAAGTCAAAACCCAATTATTGCATCTATGGTGACAGAAATGAAGACAAAGTTTGAGAAATATTGGAAAATCTCATACTTATCAAATTGCATACCAGTTATACTTGATCCTCGATTCAAGTTTGGATTTGTTGAGTCGCTTAAACAAGACTTTTGGAGACACATCTAGTGTTCACATTGATAAAGTAGATAAAGCTATAAGAAGTTTGTACAACAAATACTCATCTGAAATGGTAGAGTCCTTTAATTGTTCTGCTCAAGGAGGTGAAATTGCAAGTTTAGAAAAAGTTCACTCGTGGTCCGACTGGAGTCAACATATGAGTTATCGGAGTAATCAAGTCATGGGAGAACTTGATAGATACTATCGTGATGATTTATTCCCGTGTGATGATGATAGCTTTGATATTTTACACTGGTGGAAGATGCATGCACCAAAATATTTGTATGGCCCGTGATGTATTGGCTGTTACAACATCTACTGTTGCAGCCGAGGCTGCATTCAGAACGAGTGGCCGAATCATCACTGACCATAGGACTAGGCTATTAGGCAACACCGTCGAAGCTTTGATCTGTTTCCAAGACTGGTTTAGAGAAGCAGGTAATATGTTACTGTTTTTCATTTTTTGGCATTGGTTTATTTACTTGAATCATAAAAATACATACTAACTTTTCTTTTTTGCAGGTGCATCTTACTTGGACATCATAAGGATTGACAGCTTGAGTGATATTATTGAAGAAGCTGGAGCTGCATGATCACTAGAAATTTAAGGTCTGTCTCTGTCCTACTTATGTATGATGATTGCCCTGTTATCAGATTGACTGTATTGGGTGATGATCATTGTGTGACCTATATGTTGTTGGTTGTCTCTCAGAGAAACCCCGCCCACCATTATGTGTTTGTGCATCAAAAGCACACGAATTTATCTTTATAACATCCCTGTCTGAAAGTTTCCATTGCTCTGTCTTTGTCTTGGCCTTTCCTTCACTTTCAGAAACACTTAGCATAGTTTGCAGCAGTATTTTGGATAATATAGGCTTTTGCTTTGCCAGTTTAATCCCTTGTAAAGTTTTGTCGTTCAAGCTTAAGCTTATTAGACGAATGAGATGTAGATATGCAGCAGCTATTCGACTCGCAGATCTCGGACGCCTGCTTGATTTATGCCGCAAAAACCCGACAGGAGATCGCAGATTCCTGACATACGTTGGCGGGCTCCCGCAGAACGATTAATTAGTGCTTGCAGGTGATGCGGGTGGCCCTGCAGGCGTCTGCAGACGGGCCCGCCTGCATCCTTAGTCAGATGGAAGCCACCACGTTTCAGAGCAGAGCAGGATGGCTTGTTAATTCAAACGTGCAAGTAGATGCTCGAAAGACCATTTCATGTAAAAACCTGCATATAGTGAACGGAAACGAGTGTAGAAATCCTTCCCTCAACACTTAAGTACAAAATCTTCATTTTCAACAGGAAAAGATTCCTGGAGCAGATTCCTTTAATTTATTATAAAGGGGATTTCTCTAGTTCCACTCCATTGCATGAGAGCGGACCAAAAACATGCACCAGCATTGTTAGCGCATACAGCCCCAACAAAATAACCAGCACAAAGCCGGCGAGCAGTCTAAACCTAGAGCCTGATTACTACACCACGAACCTCTTCAGTAATGCCGAATCCTGCGGCCTGTGCTCCATTCAGCAATTCAAAAACTAGGTTTCGATCCCATGAATGCGATATTTCACAAATTGTCAGCTTAAAATTCATCCTTCACCGCCATCAGGAATGCCTCGTCCCATCAACCAGTTCCTCACTGTAGACAGATTTCATGGCTTCCCGGCTTTGAGATTTCTTAAGGATTCCCCTCTCAACCACTGCAAGTCCAAGCTGGACATTAAGAAGACACCATCACCTGTCAAACAAGTCAACCAGAAGCCGCAGTCAGATTGGAATTCGGAAGTCATCAAGCTTAAGAGCAGAGTATATTTAATTCAAAATATGCAAATAAGATGCTCAAAAGACCACTGCCACATGTAAAAATCAAGTAGCGAGTTAGGAGCATATAAAAAGGGAGTGTGCCTAATCAAGTCGAGTATTAGGCCGCAACTTAGTTCATGAGTGCAATGGCTCACCCAATAGTGAAGTGAGATCAGCACAGCACTCAGATGTTTATCCTACTTACTGCAGATGATGACACAAAAATAACTATAGAAAATAGCAAGCTCAATTCCTGGCATGGAGAAGGTAAGTTCCAAGAATAAACTCTTATGAAGTATTGAGCAAAGATATAATTCCATGTCAAAGTGATATAATTCTATTGAGCAGAGAATAAATTTGAGCCTAGTTAGCCTCATGAACTGCACAAGAAGCAACTCTATAAAGGAGTTCTTAACAATTATGGATGTCAACATATCAAAAGCAATGGATAAGAAAAGTGTAGGTAAGTGGACTAACAGGAAGCTTTGTGAGAACAATAGTTTTTCATTGCTCTTCATTCTTCATGCGGATAATATATGTTACCCAGAATAAGTAAACAATACTTTTTTGCTAAAATGAAAAAACAAGGAGATCTTTTTTTTTACAAAAAGGCACATAATTGTCCTAGCAAGAAGCACAGATAACTGTTAATAAGAAAAATGCAACAAATTGACTCCACCAGATGAGATGAGAAGACGTGGAGAAGATATAATGAGATTCAGAAAGAAAGAACGTAGCAAGGAAAATAATATAAACAAACAAGACCTTACATTAATCAAAGACAAAATATCAAAAGAGAAAGATGGTTTGTATTGTTACTCACTAATAGCAGTTACTTTTGTATGTGTTTCATGGAGGGTGGAGAGGTAACAAAATGGTAGGGGGGTTTTCGATAAGGGAAGCTTTATTAATCTTAGGCAATTGCTTCAACATCATACAATCATACTAAGACCCCACTCAGCCTCTGCATAGCTAGCATATACAGACAGAAAAACAACATATGACAATCATACTAAGACCACTCTCAGCCTCTGCATAGCTAGGATATACAGACAGAAAAACAACATATGACAATCATACTAAGGCCACTCTCGGTCTCAGCATAGCTAGGATACACGGACAGAGAAACGGCATATGACATCGTATATCATGCCGCAGCAAACTACAACACGCAGCTAAATGGTAGTTGATATCCTCTACCTGAGCCTTAAGGAAAAGGAACACTACAGAAAAATAGATCCATTTTCATTTGACCAACTGTACTATTCTGAGCCTGATTACTACAAACTGGTAGTTGTTTTCCTCTACCTGAGCACCCTTATCTTATTAGAAAGAATGAATTACATGTTTTGCCGTTGAAGTACTTTATTAGGTTTTATCATTTATCAAACAAACTGATTTTGTTTACATACACTTTTGTCAAAACAACTAAGCAATACCACTAAACAACAAAGCTAAACTAGCAATTGCAGTCAATGCAATTATCTAGCGCTAGATCTTATATTCATTATCTAGGAGTTGCCAGAGTTGTTCTACTCATTTTTCAAATTTATATTAATTTAATCAACTTCAGCAAGACTCAATAAAATGCAATATGAGTAGAATTGACCAACTATACTCCACAAACAATCATTACCACTGTATCAATACACATGAAAGAGTTCAGAATAACGCAAAAACAATGTAAAGATCCAGTAGAGCAACACATGTCCCTCCATTTATCTAAATGTTTGAGAGACAAAGTTGAAACTTAAATTAGAGTGAAAATATACATGGCTTTCTGTTCTTGAAAATACATAATGGAATCATAGTAAGAAAAACAATAAACAGAGTAATAGTACACTCATACATGGAATAGCAGGCTGATGATTCGATCTTGTAGTGAAATCAGGTCCTGCAATGAACTAACATCTAGTCAGCTTTACTTCAGTCAGCCTATTTCTCAGATCGGGCACAATTCAAGCTCCAATTGAAATCTCGACAAGCTTATGTAAGTAGAGACTTGGAATCAAGGATGATTGGAAAAATGGCCCATATGAAGCTAAAGTGGGAAAGAAAACAAACTTATGGTTGGATTTTGGAAGACTCCATACTACAAACAACATAAAACTCAGAAAGTACAAAATCTCTTAGGCCACAGGCACACTCAGGCAAGCTAATTTTAAATCAATGCACTGTTCTCTAAGTTGATTCAGATACTTTGCAAGAACCAAATCTTTTTATATAGCCCCACTCCCAGGTAGAACCATTGAGGGCTGCAAAGAATTTCATTCAATTCAACCTATACTCCAAGTTGATTCCAAGTGCTCAGCAAAAATCAAACTTTTTACATAGCCTCAGTCTCAGGTGGAAGTGGAAGTGGAACCATTGAAGGTGGCAGCCGTGAGCCTTCAACTTTCCAGGTGATAAATATGATGTTCATCATGCACACAAGACCAACTGGAACATTTATACAAATTTGATTTCTCGAATTTGAGTGGCCCAACTGAAACCCTGTCAAGACTGTTCCTACCTTGCATAATTAACCATCCATACCCTGGAAGTCTTACCTTTGGCTACACACCACTTGCTATTCTGGGGAAAAAAATGTATACCAAATGACTAGTGACTGTGAGGGGGGAAAATCTGGATAGAGGCATATAGCTCGTCTGATAATCATTTAGGTTTTGGAAACAAATGGGGCAAAGCTGAAATTTGGGTCCATTATTAGAAAGGAAACTTTGCAATTCAGTGTGTTAAGATGGATTCCATTGAGTACAGAAATGTTTTGCATTTATCGAAAGGATTACTTCATGTCTTATATGTGGTATCCATCTTAATGATGTATAGTGCATAAGAGCATGATGATGCAACGTTTTTCACAAAATTTCATAGAAGGAATAGACTTGAACTGATCAGCTCAAAATAACTCTTGGATCTGAACAGATTACATAGGTCCCAACACTAAAACCAGCTGTATCCTCCCCAGCCTCAATGAGCTAACTAACAAGAAAGACTTTCATGAAGATTACTGACAAGAAAATGTTTCAAGTGATAAGTCAAAAAAGATCTCACCAGTCATTGATAGTGTGTCAAATTCCAACATCCTTTATATTAACCGTCAGCAGATGAAAGAACACACTTGGGCATTAGCCAATTTCCTTTGCCAGTTCTCCAAACAATACTGACCAGGGACAAACGGAATTGCAAGACCCACCAACAACACTGCCTTCATTTGCCTCCTACTGTGCATATGCATCATCCGTGTCATCATCTCCTTCGGAAGCCCCACTGTGCCAATCCTCCTCAAACTGTTCCTCCATCTCTACAGGTAATTTTACACCCTCACGACCTGCAACCTCCCTCTCTTTCTGCAGTGCCTCCCTCTTCCTCTTCAAGTCTTCTAAATACTTTTTATGCCCCTCTTCCATGATTGCCACAAATCTCTCCTTTAACTCAAGCAATGGGTCTCTATCTACAAGCTCCCCCTTCTCATCATATGCTTCCCTCAATACTGCTGTCTTGATTCCACCCTTGAGCGATACATAGAAGATCCCTGGGTGCCTTGTGAACGCATTGGCAAATGCATTTGGTAGCCTATACTCGTCACAAAATTTCCCAATAATTGGCAGTGCCATCCTTCGGTCTACTGTCAGAGACAACAGCTCATGTAAAACACCAATTGTTCGCTTCTCAGCCTCCGGGGACGCCGGACAAAGACTGGATGCATCTGCATAAGGTGAGACATATGGCAACTCAAGCCAATCCCTCACCCACTCCCTCATTTCCTTCTTGAGGTAGAACCCCTTGGGCAATTTAACAGTAAAGTTTGGCCTGGGCCGAATTCCGACGACATCAGCCTCCTTGTCAGCCTTCAATTCAATCACCGACCTCGCCAATTGGTCGTCCCAAGCCACCAACTCGAGGAATGCGTTCCCAGACGCGTCGGGCCCGGGGTCGCCGACGAGGCGGAAGAGATCGGGGTACTTCGGGACCAACGAGACCAAGAAGTCGTCGGGGAGCCCGAAGTCGCGCTTGGCGGAAGCGATTTTGGTGACGGGCAAGGCGTGGGTGGAGGAGATCATGAGGAGCTTGGCCAGCCTGGAGGCGAGGAGCGGGGCGTGGAGTTCGTAGAGGCGGGAGGCGAAGTCGAGGAAGGCGAGGAGCTGCGGGGAGGGCGAGGCGATCCGCTCGGGGGGAGGGGAGACGGAGACGAGGGTGGGGTACCTTCTGAGGAAAGTGGGGACGCGGACGGGGAGCTTGACGCGCTCGCGGCGCTTGGTGAGGTAGCGGAAGAGGAGGCGGCGGCCCGGGGAGAGGAGCACCTCGCGGACGAGGCGGGACGCCTGGCGGAAGCGGCGGTCGCGGGTGATGGCGGCGTCGAGGACGGGGTCGCGCTTCCACGGGACTTTTAGAGAGGATATGCGCCGACATGGGGAGAGCGGGACGAGGCGGCTGGCGGCGGCGGCGGCCGCCGCCGGAAGAAGCATTGTGGGCGGGTACACCTGAAAGAGTGCGGGCACCACCGCACTGCTACTACTAAAGCATAGAATACGCCTTCGCACAGGATTCACGGGTTTCTTGAAAAGGCCTTGATGTGTAGTAGCTGGCCAGCTGCGACAAAATTTATGTCTGTTTTCTTCTTTGCTTGTAGGAGCCTGGCATAAGCGAAAACGTAGGATTGAAAATTCTCGTGACGTTTTACGGTGAGTTCAATCTAAAATTGTAGATAATCCAATCTCTAGACTCTAGATATAGAAGCTAACCTAGCCAAATATTCCCTCCGTTTCGAAATAGTTGCCATCATTAACTTTTGGGTGAGATTTGACCATTTATATCATGTTCATTGTTTGTAACTTGTTTTAACATTGAATGTACTTTAAACATGACGTATACTTTTGCATGTTTATAATAATATATTTTTTGAAGAGTCAACAGGGGCTAAGAGAGCCACCTGATCATTCATTTCTTCAAAGAGATATTACAAGATCTGGTACACAACCCCATCACTAGGTGTTGGCAATCAGGATACAACTTCGATAGAAGGAGAAAGGGAACCACAAAGGATTACAATCGCAGCACACGTTCGCTGGACAGGAAAAGCAAGTAACATGAACCAAGAAAGTGGTCGAGCTCCACCAAGCACGTGGACAAAGCATATCACTGGAAGTTACCACTGTCAAGCATCCGAGATTCCAAGGACATCCAGGCCGCAAACGGGAGTCGAGCATCAAGGCAAACCAATTCGAGACCAATGAGTGGTGGCAACGGGGAGGACAAAGCCCCACCTAAATCGAGTCATTGCCATCCAATTGGATTCGCCAAAGTGAACTCAACAACCGAGGTTGGCCCCAAATACCCACATCAATTCTCAAGTTGCTACCAAGAACAATACACCAAGAGAGGTCGTGCGGAGGAAGAAACACCTCCCTGTGGCCCTGTGGGCAGCGCGCGACCATTTCGTTGCACGGCCTCTAGCGAGAAAGGCAAAGGAGCTTGTAGGAGGGAGTAGAATTTCGCTGAGGTAGTGCCAAGGTGCTACGCACCCCCGCGAACCGAGCCTGACACTTTCGTTGCACAGCACTCGAACACCCGGCATCCAGAGGGAAGAGGTATCGGCGCCGCGGCAGGAAGGATGACTGCAGGTAGGATGGAGATGAGCGTCGGCCAGCAGCACCTGCCGTCGGCAATGGGCGAGCGCAGACGAGGGTCAGAACTGCTCGCACAGGAGGAGCGACGGGAAGGACCCTCCCGCCGATGAGCCCCTCCCACTGCCGCCGAAGCGGCCCCTCGGCCACCCTCCCCGACCCCAAAACCACATCGCCGGCGTTAGGGCCCCCGATCAAGAGGCCAGCAAAGGGAGGCGGAGCGCCGACGACAGTGGGAGGAGAGGCGCGTAGTGGAGGCAGGGCAGACGAGGAGGTACGGCCGCCATGATGAAGCAGCAGTTGGGGAAGACCACGATTTGAACCGAGGAGCTCAAGATCTGGATCTGGGATAAGAGGAGTAAAACAGGAAGAGAGAGGGAGGGGAAGCGAGATGAGGGTGCTGCTGTGGTTCGAGAGCCTGCTGCCGCCGCGGGCAACAGCCGGACCGACGGCGGTGGGCGAGCGGATGCCGCGGGAGGAAGGCGCTCGCTGTGTTAGGGGGTCGCCTCCCTTATCGTCGGGCGAGCGGCTCAGGAAGGGCTCAGGGGTCGCCCTTTATAATAATATTTTGAATAAGATGTCGACAGTGATAAATATTCAGAAAATGAGGGAGTACCTGATATGCTTGACAGTAGCCGCATAAAGTTCTTAAACTGTACATGGGAATATAGAGTCTGCTTGGTTGTATACTAAAATATGGGTATGCTAAACTTTTTAATCAAAATTTTAGCAACTTTAGAATAGCATTTGGTTAGGTAGCCTACTTTTTCAGCCTTCAACCAAACAAGTGCCAAAATTTATAGATTTATCCACATTTTGGTACGGCATATTTTGGAAGCGAACTAATCAGACCCATAAAGTTATAAAATGCTAGTGCGTAGTAACACCCTCTCGTGAATTAGCTCCACAAGGATGGTGGTTTCTTTTTCTTCCTATTATTTTCTTTTTTTGTGTATTCATTATTCACCCATTACTCTAGTCCGTTCGCCACTAAAAGGACGCGAGAATGACCCAGCCGAGCCTTTGCAGAGCCAAAAACTCAATTTCCCCTTTCTCATTAGGGGTGGGTTGGGGGTGGGGGGAGGGGTTGTATCGTACTAAAATTTCATAAAAAATAGTTGAATTAAAATTTTTTAGTGCAAATTCTATGACATGGGCCCCAAGCCCTTCTCCCCATGTCTTTACCCCTGCCCAGCGTCATGCATGAGTGGATGCCTTCTTTTCTATAGGTTGTATTATTATAATTTTTTGAAAAAAATATGAGTATAATTCGATCATTCACATATGGTACAATATTTTGACAATCTCTAACAAACGAAATCAGCACCATACAGTCTCTAACCCGATTCGTCCACGTCATCTGGCCTTGGTAGGATCTCAACCATCAGTTCATTAGCTTGCCCCACCGTTGCTTCTAGATAGATCAGGGAATTCAGAAACGCAAGTCCAGCGAATCCTCGCGAGAAGACTCAAACTTCATCAAAGCCCATATATTTGGCTAACCCCTTCACCTTCCTCATCGATACATCTCGCATCGCTCCCAACAAAAACAATTCCCCCTAACCTGTTCGTCTCCTGATCATCAGCCGGCCAACGCTCCTGCACCCCCTCTCATTGATCATCCGTGAGCATCGTCCACCATTCCTGCGATTCACCAAACCTTCGATTACCTGCATCTTGGGCACCTATATCTGTGATCATCAGAACGATTACCTGCATTTCTTTCCTTCATGCCTTCCTCACTTCTATAGGGCTTGTGTCCTGTCCCTGCCGGCAATTTACAATTTACTGCTAATCTGTATTCATATGCTTGTTGCAGTAAACTAATTTGTATATCCAAGACATCTGAATCTTTCAATACTCCACTACTGCTCGCACTAGAAACTGCATTATCTCATAGATTAGTACAGTATAAACCATTTGATTGCAATTCAAACTCCATAAGTTCCATTGTTTGCTGAAAATGAAGAGCACATCCGGATGATCAAACACGGGTCCTAAAACCAGTGGTGCTGCTAGAGAGGCTGGACAAGTAAAGTGACCCGAAAAAAAGCTCATATACATGACACATGCTGATCAGGCCAATCAAGTTTAATCTTACACTCCTCATCTATCTCAATATGGTAGAACTTGCAATGTTTTTTGATCGTTATGCCCTTTTGTAGACCTGTAGAACTTGAAACTTTGTGAACCTGACCAGGTTGTGCCCTTTTATTAAGTCTGAACATGTGGATATGGAATGTATTTTTGTGATATTTGAATGGAATGTTGCCTGTTGGAAATAAAGTACAAATATGCCTGCTGATATATTTTCCTCATAAAATGTACGGACGTTGTCTATGAACTATGTATCAAATATAAAACACCCAATCATCAACCTTACTAGCTTTTATATGTTAATAATATCATGCTGCCAATGTCCATCAGTGACTACTAACAATTATGTCTTTAAGAAAACACTGGTCTAACAATAATTACAGCTTCAAGAAAACAATGGCCCAACTCAAATGGTGCGGCAACGCCGCGCCCAGAGTTCTAGGTACAACTAAATCAATATTTTATTTAAATATAGATGACTATTTATTTTTATAAATAGAAAATTATATCAGAATAGTTATTTGTTAAAAAAGATGATTCTTTGGTACTATAAGAAAATATATCCCAAAGTTCCGATATATATATATACTTCTGATTATCCACTTCTACCATTGTTAATATAGAAAAATAAGTAACTCAATTTATACAAGAATTATGTGTGTCACCATGTATAAAGAGATGGAAACCTTGATTTTCATGTTATATACATAGCTCTAACTAAGGTTCATGTCAATCATACAGAGGTGCGATGAACATGGAAAAATTTATGAATTGGGATTAAAACATATGGCCATGGTAACTAAGGGTGTGATTGGTAGGCTGCACTAGGGCCTAGCCAGGCTTCCATAGTGCAGGCATGTGTGTTTGGTAGGTTGTTTAAGCCCCTTAGCCAGGCTTCCATAGTGCAATTCAGCCCGGTAGGGCCTGCACTACCGGAAACGCATTCGAGCTGCATCTCCAGCAATGCAGCCTGCATTGCGCCCCCGCCGGCCATTTGTGTGGGCCAACTCTGGCCACCCGAGGCCCCCCGAGGCTACGAACAAAACCCCGGGCGAGCGTTAGGGTTACAGCTACTGTTCCCATTTCGCTCGCTTGGGGTCGGCTGCCTCTCTTCACTCCCGCGCCGCCACCTCTCGTCTCTACCGACCGAGCTCTCTTCCGCGCCTCCGGCCGCCGTTCTTGTCACCCCGCCGCCGTCCCTGGGAGTGGGAGGCCGGAGGCCTACGTTTCCGCACGCGAAGGAAAGGTGAGAAGCTCCCTCGATTCCCTTCTTTTCCCGTCTGAATCCCCTCTTCTCCCATCCGAATCTCCTTGATGCATGTTTGTAGTGTCATGCGCTAGAATCATGTATGTAGTGTCATGTAGATCTGAGGATGTGTAGTTGCCTCTTGTCCAATTTACTGGTGGATCTGTATATCCCTATCATTTTGATGGTAGATGTGCTTGTTAATGTTTGTTGCCATGAATTTGCTTGTTAATCTGATGAAGGATCTATTTTTCTAGACATGGACGACTTGGATGAGGTCCTTGCAAGGCGCAGGGAGCTAATAATTAGGGGTGCAGCATTGGTTGGTGTCATTACTGCCTAGATGATGGTTAGGGTTAGGCGTCTTGCACATGCTAGACCATATGTTACTTATGCTCCAATGTCTTCTAGGATGAACAAAAGCGAAAAAACCTTGCTTTCATCTACCAGTCTGATGACACCCATTGTATTAACACACTTAGAATGAGAAAAGCCCCCTTTTTCCAACCGTGTGACCTTTTTAGAACTAGAGGCTTACTTAAGGACAGCATGCACTGCAACATTGAAGAACAGGTTGCCATGTTTCTTCATGTTGTTGGTCACAACCAAAGGTTTAGGTGCATCCAGGTCCCATTCCTTAGATCTGTGGAAACAATCAGTAGGTATTTCCAAGAGGTCCTATATGATGTAGGAGAGCTTAGGGCGGAGTTAGATCCTTCCACCATCTACTGCAGTCCAACAAAAATACAAAACAACAGGAGGTGGCACCCCTACTTCAAGGTTTGTCTTAAAATTTAACCATGATAAATTAGGCACAACAAACATGAATATGTAGTGATCTTTTGGTGGTCCTTAATGTAGGATTGAATTGGAGCTATTGATGGTACTCATGTCCTATCTACAGTACCACGAAAACCAAGAGCTGCATTTTTAGGGAGGAAGCATACAACTACCCAGAATGTCCTAGCTGCTATGGACTTTGATCTAAGGTTTACTTATGGCTTAGTTGGGTGGGAAGGATCAGCCCATGATTCTCTTATCCTAGCTGATGCCCTTCAAAGGTCTGATGGGCTCAAAGTCCCACAAGGTATCTACTAAACAAGAACATGATATAAACTAGGATACATGTACATGAACTCTGATCCCATTTCATTGTCCCATGTTAGGCAAGTTCTACTTGGTTGATGTTGGGGTATGCAGTGAGACCTGGGTTCCTACCTCCATACAGAGGAACAAGGTACCACTTAAGGGAGTATGATACAAGGATGCCTCAAAATGCCAGAGAGTTGTTCAATTTGAGGCATTCTTCTCTTAGGGTGACTGTAGAGAGAGCATTTGGTGCGTTGAAGAACAGGTTTAAAATTCTCTCCAACAAGCCTTTCCACCCTTACAAGACCCAAGTCAAGCCGGTATTGGCATGTTGTATCCTCCACAACTGGATACTCAGACATGACCATGATGATCACATACCACTAGAGTCCAATTGGAATGGCAACCCTTCTAATGAGAACAACCATAACGATGTTCTAATGGTGCCACTTGGTCAGCTATGAGGGACACATGGGCTGAGCAGATGTGGCAGGGCAGAGGAGGCATGAGGAACTAAAAGATAGTGTAGTATCTGTAGTTTAAGTCTGGTGATGTTATTGTTATGAATCTTGATGTTATTGTTATGTACCTTGATGTTATTGTTATGAACCATGATATTATGCTTTTGAACAATGTGTGCTTTATTAATGAATGATGAGGTTGTTACCTTGAACTATGTTGTGAACCTCTTTGTGTACATAATGAAAATTTCAATTAGGGCTGCAATGCATATTTTCTGTTATTTATTGCTTGGTGCTTCAGTAGGCAATGGCTACTATTGATGGTGGTATGTGTGATGATGAGATTGAAGAGGTTCAGCAGGGCAAACCTGTGCAGGGCAATGGTCTTGCTGGGAGGCTGAACTGGACCAGTGCCATGTCTGGGTTCATCCTGAGTAGGTTCACTGAGCTGGTTGGGGAAGGTGTCAAGACTGATAAGGGTTTTAAAGATGTGCACCTAAACAAGGTTGCCAAAGACCTGTCCGAATTCACTGGCTAAGATGTCACAGGTAGTAGCCAAGTGTACAATCACCTTCGCAAGTGGTGTGCCAGATGGGTGAAGATATGCAGGCTGAAGGAACTCAGTGGGTCACTTTGGAATGAGGACAGTTGTGACGCCCCGGCCCAGGACTTAATAGGATTAATAGGATACTCATACTAACAAGTTGCTACTTCTTTTCCGGAAGCCCAATTTCAAAGAACTCCAAAGTTAAGCGTGCTTGGCTTGGAGCAATTTGGGGATGAGTGACCGACCGGAAAATTCTTCCTGGATGCGCACGAGTGAGGACAAAGTGTGCACAAAAGACTTGTGTTGGTCTGTGAGGGCAGTCTATGTCCTAGGAAGCGGCCAGATGTAAGCGGGCCCGGCCTCGGGTAGGCGGGACGTTACAACAGTTGCATGATTTTCTTATCTGCTGAGCATTTTGCCGGTCATGTTAAGGTGAGTTATTGTATTTTTGTCTAACTGTTTCTGTGTGATTCCCACATTGCCAGTGGAGTTGCAACACACAGATGCAGGCAATCTTTGCCAGTGGAGTTGCAACAGGAAGGTATGCTATGGGATCCAATGAACCTCAGGATGAGGCACCTTCTCAGGAGGCAATTGATCTGGATGCTGAAGCCCCTCCATCAACATAGGAACAACCAAATAATGCCTCTGATAACAAGTCCAAGCCAGAAGGTTCTAACCTAGGAAAGAGGAGGAGGGCAGCTTCTGAGGAAGAAGGGGGAAGCATGGCTGGTCTAATTGAAGTTGTTCGGGGATTTGCTGGAGTTGTCAAGGAGAGCATCCATGCTGAAGGGGCGTCTGGAATTGTGCAGGCAGTCATGGAATGCAGCAACTTCACCAAGGTTCAGCTGATGTTCTGCCTTGACCATCTGATGGAGCACAAGAGATCTGCACTTAGTTTTCTGGACATGAATGATGAGGAGAATAATCTGTGGCTGACAAACCATCTCACCAAGCATGACATGCTCTATTGATCCATGTGACCAGTGCTAACCTGTGTTAGGGGCACATCTAACTAGCTAACTATTTTTGGGCCAATAGGCAGAGTGTGTAACTTGAAAGGAACCATCCGAATTTGAGTTACATGTGCTTGGTTCCACAACCAATTCCTATTTTGTAAAGTTAGGCAGAGTGGCATGAGGTGGTATGAGGTGGCATGAGGTGTTGCATTTGTTGAAAGGTAATGCATGTGACTGCAAATTTGTTGCTAAACTTGAACAACTTGATTGCAGTTAATATGAGCTAGTTCTGTGCTTGTTATGCCTATTGTGTGATGTGTGTTGCTTGATCTGTTATGTCTGTTCTGTGCTGTGTGAGGACTGTTCTGTGCTATGTGAATGGTCCTGTTAAACTCATGCATGTTTGTGTTGTATTGTACAGATGAAGTGGTATGTTGTGTTCAAAGGGAGAAGGCCTGGTGTTTATGGTGACTGGGAAGCATGTCAGCTCCAAATCACTGGTTTTAGCCACGCAAGTTACAAGAGTTACAACAACAAGGAAGAAGAAATGAGGGTGTTCTATGGGAAATGTGATGTTGGTATGAATGATACAAGACAACCGTCGAATATCAGCATTGAATTGCTCAACATCAAGAAACAGAAGTTGGCAGGAGGTCAAGATTGTGTCACCAAAACCTGCTTGATGTTGATTGTAGTCCTGCTGAGTATTATTTGTTTCAAACTGTACTCAATGTAGATGTTCATGTATTTCAGAAATTGTAATGGCAAGACTAGCTGTTGTTCTATTTCAAAACTATGACACTCTTTCACTGTGACAATGGAAACTAGTTATGAAAAATATCCTCTAAACTCGAGTGTCAAAACAGTGCAAAATATAGATGAAAATTTGATCCTAAATTAATATTAGCATAAATAGGTTCAACCACAGGAAACTGTGTTACAACGAAAGAAGGTCATAAAACACAGTTGAGACACAATTATTTCAGTTCCCAAGCACCCAGACTTCACCACAGACACACCTAGATTAAGTTCATCACCATAGAGACACCTATATCAAGCTCATCACCACATAGACAACTAGACCAAGGACATCGGAAGCAGTCCTATCTACACACTGCCACCATCAGCAAAATGTCAATCCCAAATTTCTTGAGCCCCCTACTTCTTGAGGACAATGCCAAACAGAATGGCCACAAGAAGACCAATCATGCACATGATCACCCCAAACAACATCTTCTTCTCATGGACATCGTTGCTGATCCTATTCTATAGGGTGGTGCAAGTGGACTGAGCAAGCCTAGTCCTCATGGCAATTTCCCTTTTAAGCCTCTGCTTCTTGAGAAGGACCTTCTGCTTTTCACCTAGCAGAGCTTCCTTTTCTTCAGCAGCATCGTTCCTAATCTAGATTGCCTCCAACAGATCAACCTGTACATCATCAGCTTGTTTCTTGAATTTGCCAACAACTTCCCAGATACTTGAGGCGAATTGCTGGAACATTGGTGGCCACTTGTCATCAACCCAAGAGACAAAGTCACACATGTTAGATTTACCCTACAACACAGAGCATACAAAACCACTAATTAAGCTGGCATGTTGGAAAGCAAAAGACAAGATGCATGCCAACAAAATGACAACAAAAAACTCTCACCTTCAAAGGGCAAGCCAAGTAATGTCGCCCTGTGTTGCTTCCATCCCAGCAAAGAAGACGACGAGGACGCTTTCCATGAAGGCATCTCTCTTCAGTTTCATGATCCACACCCCCCATTCCTTGGTCTCCATTCCTTGCGGTAGGTTTGCTTGAGATCCACTCTACAGTACAAAGAAAATCAAACCCTAGATCGAAGCCCGCAGCACCAATCAATGAGCGCAATCAACATCAAATCAATCATGACCAGATACGGAGAATGCCGAACCAAAGATGCATCGCTGGAGGAGGATATGCTCATCGACTCCGATGATTCCGATGACGACTTCTGCGATTCCTCTTGCGAACCGGAAGACGCGCCAGATCGGGACGCCGAAGCCTTTGACTTCATCTCCGCAGCCTTCGCCGCCGCAGCCCTCTTGCTCTGGTGGTAGCACACACATCTCACAGGGTCTGCCAGCCTCGCAGATGAAGGGGGCGAAGGTAGGGGAACTGACCTCGACGGATCCGCTCTTGCACGATGTGCCATTGGATCTGGAGCACCCGCCACCGCTGCGGCCGTCAGCCATCTCACCAACCCTCGCTGGAGCAGGAGCGCCGACGGTGAGGCGACGGGAAGGAGAATGGAGAGGAGGGGGCGAGCGAGAGAGAGGTGAGAGACAACAAGCAGGCGGTGAGCGAAGGGGAAGTGAACGCTAGGGTTGGAGGAGTGTGGTGCATCGACAGTGTTAAGAGCGAAACGGTATCCTCACCGTCGGAGTGCAAGGGGTGGGCAGACCGAGCCAAAACAGGCAACCAAACACACCCAGTCCAGCTACAGCGGTGCAACACACCTAGCAATACAGCCATCCAAACACAAGCTTACGCGGGCCAAATGACCTAATGCAGGCAACCAAACAAAGACACCAAATTTTGCATAGGCCTGGCTAGGGCCGGCCCTGCATAACTTCTAGCCTAGCTAAGAGATATGCAACTAACCAATCACACCCTGAAGTATCTTCCAGCAACCTGAGAAAGATTACAAACTATCCTTGCTTTTCTTTTTGTAAGTTCTATTAGCATTTGAAAAGTCTTTGCAAACAAAATTTTTGCCATTAAGTTCTTCTGGAATACATTATTGATAATTATAAAAATCAGTATCATAAATCTATTGGTATAGCATTTGGACTCTAAATTAAACATGCATAACTTAAACTAATTATTGTATAAAACATACAAGTTCAACTTTCTTTTGAAATGCTAATATGTCATACTTAGAGAAAAAAGAGAAGTATCTATATAAGTATTTTATTACAATATCAAGAAACGAGACGGAGCAAAGATCAACAATTTTGATGATATCTGAGTCCTAAATCTATTCATGGACTTTTAACGACGCAGCAAACACAAATATGTTAGATAAAAACTTGTTGTTACAACTTTCATTAGAAACATGCATACGATTTGACACATCCTAATAATACGGCCTATTTCTCTACTACTAAAAAGAGGTTAGATAAAATCTACGCCTCTCAGCCCCCGCGCTCCCCCTCCTCCCCGCCCCGCCGCCCTCCCCCTCGCGCAGCCCCGATGCCCGCCGCGCGCTCGGCACCTCCCTCCTCCGCCGCGTCGCCAGGCCCCCCTCGCTCGGCACCCCCTCCTCCGTCGCGACGCCGAGGCGCGAGCCGCAGCCCCCGGTGCTCAGCACCCCCCTCCACCGCCGCGACGCCGGGGCGCGAGCCGCGGGCGGATCGAGCCGACGGAGTCTATCTTCCACGCCCGCCGCCAGCAGAATCCATTTGCGCCGGAGCGCGCCGAGACATCCACCTCCACCACCACCCCCTCCCGTCGCCTCCCCCGCCACCCACTCGCCATCCGCGTTGCTAGGGCACGTACTGCAGGAGGCGTGAGCGCAACGATGAGCACGCTCTTGGCGGATCCAAGAGGAGTTCCCACGGTGTGCACGGCGCAAGCGTGCACGGTGCCTGGGCACTAGCAAGGTGTTTCGATCTGTAGAACGACGTCCAATGGAAGCTACAACCCATAACGTAAGAACTTTTCTTTTTAGGAATTTCATATGCATAGATGTACTTATCAGATCGAGGCTTATTATTGCATCTACATGAATTGAACATATAGATTTTCTTTCGTATTTCTTTCTGCTAAATTGATTAGGATTTACTTAATTCAATATGCTATTCCAACAGGTGTGTCGTGTGGATGCATTGTAAATTTTACTTATTTTGCCAGCATTCACGTCAGGTGAAGTCCATCACTCCATACGTTATGCGTCAACACATTGGAGCATTGACATATTTTTTTTGCCTTTGTGAGTAAGCAATTTTTGGGTTCAAACATATAGTGAGCAGTTGGCTTTTTTCACCCAGTGAGTATACAACAGTTTATTTCTGCTAGACCCTAAATTTCTGCCCCATTTGTAGAACGTAGGTGATAAGTCTGTTGAAATAAAACTGATGACGGATGAATCAAGCAAGGTGCAACTTAATCTGAAGGCCCCTGTATGTTTACCTCTACTAGATAGTCGTTGCTTGTTTCACGTGCTTAATCAAACTCATAATTGCTAAATTGGTATTTTCGATGGATCTGCATTGTCAATACTTGATCTTTGTGAAATACTGTTCAGTAATTTTAACGCTCTGCGCCTCTGCCTGATTCTTGCTATGCATATCTGTCTGAATGCAGAGGTTGCCACAAATTTCAGAAAAGAATCTGAATGGACTTAATACGTGGACAAGCATATATTCAGGTTGGATCTATTCCTTTTATCACTTGGGAGAGGACATCATATTGGCTTGCTGGACCCTTTTAAGGATAAAAACACTTCTGGTAGGGGACTGCTTATCACCGTCTTGTTTGGATGATGACGTCATCAACGATGATGTCTATTATGATCATAGTGAAAATAGAGACCACGTTCATGATAAGATCAATTGATGGAAATGCAAGTGTTTTGTCAAACTAACACGAGTTGAGTTTGATATCCCCCGGTTTGTTGATTAGAATATTCTGAAGATTCTTTGGTTTAGTAAAGGTTGCAATGTTGTTCTGCAGTTAGAGCCTTGAGAGGGATTGAATTGAGCTTGTGGGTATATTTTATCTATCAATGTTTCTTTATTTATGCTAAAAATGCGTGCCGTGCTAATATACCTAAAATGTGTAGTGGATAGGTTTCACTGCTACCATTATTACATATTAACTGACAGTTAAGGTCATATAAGTAATTAGTAACCTTTGGCAGTTAAAAATCCAAATGTCCAAGTGTTAGTAGCAAAAGCAATGCTGAGTTTTTTTGGTCAGATTCTAGCTTTGTTTAGTCTAAATAGTCCACATCGACTCAGCTTAGCGGTCATGATGGATTGGTAAAGTGTCTCCACACTTGCGGTTCAGTTTCTACCCCTTTCTCCTTACTGCTTCTGAAAGGTTCATGTACAATGCAGAACAATGCAGACCTATATTTTTTATACCAGAGCCTGTCTTGCTGTTGAGATATATGAACTTCATTGTGCTAATTATACATAAAAGTTTGATTAGATAGATCCTGATAATATTTCATTGGTGCCTCTGCGGTTTCAGAGTAGGACATATGGTGTCACCTACAGCCTAGCATCTACTTATTTCCACATTTGATTGTTGAGTAAGTATAGATTCTACTTAAAATTCAAATTGTTGAAGCTGCACTTCCCTTCTATGATAAGTTGCAGATTGATAGTCAGATAGTTTTTCATATTGTGTATGCAGGTCAAATTAACTGTGATCACATGATTGGAGTGTTTGGTCATGTCTCTGTAGTCTGTAGACATGGACATTTACAGACTGCTTAAATCTTAGCACCACTATTTTAGTTGTTACATAGTACAAAGTGATGTGCTGTGTATACCTCCTGCATGTATGTGCACTTAATAATTGTGTTGCATGTGATTTGCTTGCATCCATTATATCAAGACCTATAGCATAGATTATTATATGCGATTATTCACCAGCTATGTTCAGACTACCCAGCATTTCAAGATTGCTCTATCATTTTCATTTCTTTTTTTTTTGCCAAATTCCATTATGTCTATCCTTAAACAAAGCTGCATGTGACTATATTTCTTTTAATCACCTTCCAGTTGAATGTTTAGGTCAGAGTAGCCCATTGGGCATACTCCTGTGTCCAACTGGAAAGGGCATGATTGCTTAAACATCAGTCTACAATCTATGAGGGGAATATACAATATGAAGTGTACAGGCCCAAATACTTATGGATGCAATCAGGATGTGCCGGTGCTTCATCATCATGCTATGCAATGGACTGGCTCTGTCTATAAGATTTATTAGCAAATGATGGTCAGAATCACCAATGACTTTCTGTAAGCTTCAGCATTAAATATTTGAACAATATATGGTTTTGTTCATAATTTCTAAAACTTGTGGGAAGTATGTTTATAATTTTTCAAAGAGTTATTAGAAGAGTTGGCTCAGTTCAAGGTATTGCTTTCATCAGCACTCTGAAGTTCTTTTTTAAAGTTGTAGATATGCATTCCTCATGTCTTTGGATATGTACAACTAAATTTTTTTGTAAAAATAGATGATGCATAAACTAACACCGGGTCACAACAATTATCAGGCGGCCAGATGGGTCCCAGTTTATTGGGCGACGAATATTGTTGGTTCGGCTACTTGATTTGTTTGCAACTTGTGCTACAGTATACCGTGGATGCTTCTTGAAAAAAATACCATGACCTATGCTGTAAACTAACAAAGTGATATGTCTTATGAAGAAGTTATATATACTATTATTTTGTAAAACCAATATCATTGTGAAATGTTACATGTATTTGTTACAAGACTTCTTTGGACTGCTTTGAACTGATATTACATCCATAACAACATATAAATACAGCCCAGTTGGGCACAATAATCATTTTCTTGATCAGGATTACTATAGTTAGACTGCAGAAAGAGTGGGCAATTGGAATGGAAGATGACGGTTAATGTATTTGCTAAATGCTACATATTTCACTTCTTGAAAGCTTCACTTTGTTGTCTTTTTCGTAATAAACTGGTTTTATTTATTTGATCATGATGTGAACCTGTAGCAATGAACGGGCACCGACCTATATATAATATAAGAGTTTTGAGATTATTGGAGTAGTAATCAGCTGCTTCCATACAATAACTGGCATTCTTACTCTGATTCAGTTGAAGGGAGTGACACATTATTGAAATATCCTCACTTCTTATATTGATTTGCTGACATGGTTTGCCAATCCATGTTTGCATGTAGGCACCACATCTCTACGACTACACAATACATAATTTTACTGCTGGACAACACTTTGCTGTTTAATTATTGTTATATTTCGTATCCTCAATACTGGATTATTAAAACCAAAGGGAAGCGTGCTTTCAGTTGAGGGATAGACATGCTAAGATGCAGGTAGAGATCTTGGTATTCTTATGTAAGTCGAAATGTAACGTCCACTTGTCATCTCCCTGTCTTGTTTTTTTTAGTATTGATCATTGTGGGAAATTTCTGATGATCCCCTTTAGTTGTCAAGTTTGACCACAACTACATAGTTCAATTGAATATGGAGAAGGAACAATCAGTAATTGACTTGATTGAAGCTTTTGCAGAAGTTTTGTTTAAAATCTAACATATGTAAGAGTTATCTTAAATTTCTCTGTTTGTGAAATATCAATAACATTTATCTTAAATGTATATGTTTTGTAGATTTTTGATGTATATATGGTTTGTACAATATCCTATTTGTAGGGTAGGAAAATCCAACAGATTGGAACTACTATGGTTGATCCCATGTATTCATACTTACCTTCTTACCTAATAAACCAGGTAACTATGAGAATTATAAAAGGCGTGCATTTATATGTCACTTAGATTGATTAAGACGAACATGTTAGATTCTTTTGCATAATATGATTGGTTGGAGTTGCTATTTATTTTGCCCGTTGCAATGCACGGACACGAACCTAGTAAAAATTAAAAGAAAGTGGTACTGTGCTAACTTTGCTTACTGCTGACTGGAACCTTCTTACAGCAAAGCAAATAAACTCTTCGTTCTTCTGTCAGGCTTCCGAAAACAAACTCTCAACCACGATTATTCAACCAATCGATCAGTCAGGGTCACCTCCCGAGAGGATCAAGGGCGTAAACTAGACGAGAAATCTAGGTAATCGCGTCGGACCACGTTGTTGCATGAATTGTTTTTGGAACGTTGGGCGCAGGCTGCCATGGCACTTGATCGCTCCACGCGTAACATCGGCCGGACGTGTCCAATTCAGAAACAAAACAATTCGTGGTGATCAGAGAGAAGCCACGAACGGACTAGAGAGTAGAGACCCCGACGCAACTGACACAGAACGGTGTGAAGGGAAAACAGTGGGACAGGTTCATCAACTTGGAAACGATGCGATGCCGAACAAGAACGTTGCGCAATTGGCCGTTGAAACGTTGGTGCCTGCTCACGGACTGGTCACGTGCCGTTCCTAACGACGTCAACTCCTGTTTTTCCGTAAAAAAAAAAAAGGTCAACTCCTGTTACTCCTGCCTGCGCCTCAGTGGCTGTCGGTGGTTCAGTGCTTGTCGATCTAGTTCCCGAGAGGCTGAGCCAGCCGAGGCCAAACGGGCTCGACTCGAGTCCTAGCCCCATAGGACCTGTTTGGTTACAATTTCAGTAAGATAGCACAGCCAAACACATGTCGTACGAGAGTGTTCCGAGCTAAAGACATCATAAAAGAGTCTCATGTGGCCAAATTTGCCTATAACTAGCCGTCACGACTAAAAAAGTATTATGAGGTGATGTGTGTCGGTGGGCTAAATGGAGTGACACCTTATATTTGTGTTGAGTTGGAGGGAAGAAAACGGGAGAGAGAAGAGAAACAGCTGTAAAAGTTTACAGCATGCTCTCAGCAGGCTGCAACAAGGACTCCAATAAACCTGGTGAGAGAATGAGAGAAGAAAGATACGTCAAATATTAATGGTGCAGTTCACCTATATACAGCCATCTATTATACGGGGTTGGCTATTAGATTGGTTTAAGATGATATGTCAACAATATATAGCCTTTTGCTCTAAGCGCGACACAACCACCAGTTTTCATATTACTTTCATATTTCTTATTCATACATGTTTACCAATTTAACTATATTTAGAAAATGGCTAGCTGTTAACCCTACTATAAGTAAATCACAATGAATCCAAATGCAATGTAGTATTTGCTTTTGAATGCTAAGTTAATTAGCTAGCTGATATATATATATATATATATATATATATATTTGTTGCTTTACCTCATTTTGTGTGCAACATCATCTCGAAACTAAACATTTCAGTAAACTAAATCTCATAGTAACAGAGTATATTTGTCGTCTTACACTATTACAAAATCAACCAATCCATCACAAAATATGTAATGAATGTTTCTGAACTCCAAAATAAAAGAAAAATGACTTGAACGTCATAAGGCCAACATATCTAACTTTTCGCCAACTCAGCTTGTTGGGCAGCGACTGAAACTACCGAAACTAGCTAGTTTACTCTGTTGCAAAACTTCCTGATCTCCCCTTGGCTGCCGGTGAGCACGTCGAGGTGGCCCATCTTCACCATGGCGGCGGCGAAGCGCGACTCCCACAGCGTCCGGTTGCGCGCGTAGAGGTCGACGAGCGCCGCCGTGTCGTTCTGGCTGAGCAGCGTGACGTCCGACGTGAAGAGCACCTCCCGCGTCTGCACGTTCCTGTAGTACTGGTTGTCCAGCAGGAGCTCCGTCCTCGGGTCCAGGTCCACCACCCGGTCCCGGCGGCCGGCCGCCGCGGGGCACCGCCTCCGGAGGTGCCTGCCGTAGGTGGCGTTCAGGTCCCCCGCGATCTGCGGGTAGAGCCGGAAGGAGAAGGCGGAGCAGTGGGAGCGGCCGAAGGAGTGCGCGCCGGAGAGCGTGACCATGTCGTCGGTGGTGAGGTTCTTGGTGGCGAAGGCGCCGACGAGGCTCGAGGCGTTGGCGAAGGGCCCCGGCAGGTTGCCGAGCACCTCGGACACGTTGGAGACGCGGCCGTCGCGGCGCCCCGCCGGCACGGCGAAGTCGATCCCGCCCATGACGCGGCACGCATCGCGCGCGGCGAAGGCGAGGATGTCGGCGCAGGAGACGGTCCGCCGGCACCGCCGCTCCAGCACGCGCTTCGCGCGGTTGATGACGGCGAACCCGCGGAGGCTAGGGCTGTTGGCCTGCGACGCCTTCTCCACCGACGTGGCGTTGCTGCCAGGCGCCGTGTCCAGCAGCACGGACGCATCGCACCCCTGCACACCCACCCAAGTGCGTAAGCTTCATCCGCTCTCGTGCTTCGAGTAATCGAGTTGATTCTGTCGATGGATTTGAGTAGATGCTAACAGCAGCTTACCCTGACGAAGCAGTCGTGGAAGAAGAGGCGCACGAGGCCGGGGCCATTGCCGGGGTCTCGGCGGATGGCGGCGAGGACGATGTTGCGGATGAGATCCTCCGCCCGCGGGCAAGTCCGGTTGTAGTACCCGACATGCAGGCGCGCCTCCGGCGACGCGACGGAGGAGACGACGATCCACGACAGTAGAACGGGAAGAGCGGCGGCCAGCAGAGCAACGCCGGCGCCGCCTCTCTTCGTCATCTCCGGCGCTGTGGATTTGCGTCAGGCTCTCTCGGTCCTGCGACGGCGGCAGTGCTCGATCGATGTGTCCCTAAATGGAGGTAAAGAAGATGATGGCGGCTCGCAGTTTATAACGTCGATCGATGCAGAGATGAACTGGCCGACTGCGCAGCAGGCTACACTGATTATAGAATCGGGCAAAGAACTGAACAAGAGTTGACCTGGGCATACAGAGCAGCAGGCCTTGGGAAGGGATTGTAGTGCTGGTTATGTTTGGTGGGTATCCGTTGCCGCAGGCTCGTGACGGCGAGCAGGGAGGCACAGGGGTGGTGACGAAGGATACTGTATAGTATCCGACTATCCGTTGCTGCGGACATCATGATCATGTATGGAATGCTGAAATTTTACATGAACCATGTGGGAATTATGTCGTTTCCGATCACATTATTGTTCGGTTTTCGAGATACTTATGTGAAAATGCAAATGGACATTCAGGGTTCTTTTGAGGTACATCCAAGTTTCACCCAAGTTTCTCAAGTTGAATATGAACAATCCACTTGGTGATGAAAAGGTTTTAGTCTTCCCTGCCACGGTATGAGGTTAATAGGCCATCTATTAGCATGCAAAAGGACGTCTTTTTTTTTTGCAGAGCATGCCAAAGGATGAAAGTGTCAATTACAACATAAGTAAATAAGAAAATGAATATCTTTTCTGTACCGCAATCAATAGTGTGGATCTTAATATAGTAGTTATTAGCAATATTTGCACCACTTGCTACATTACTGCCTCCTGTCAACCTTTTTTTTTTTAACATTTTGGGGTTATCTAAGTCAACCTTCTGAACTCTGTTTATAAAATACGTTTTATACTTCATGTTGATATTTGAAAATATGCGAGTAGATTTATCTCGCAATTTAGTTTTAAAAATTACTTTTTTTAATATTTTATAACAAAAAGTATTAGCCAAAGTTGTGTTTTGAAAGACATTTCCTAATTTTCAATATAAATAATATTTTTTCGGAGAGAATATGCGGTAGGTCGAAGCATCTCTGTCTTTTGTGAATTCTACAATTTTATATTGTTGCACACATTTACATCCACAATAAGCATTTAGAGTTTCATAGGACTATAAATATCAAAATTTTGAATTCAGTGACAACTAATCATATTATTCAGACGAACATTATTCTAAAGTGGAATAGCCATCATTTATGTCTTTAATCTTTACACCAATGTTCAATTACATCCCTAACTATCAAAATGATCGTTCTTAGTCCTCAAACTTCTCCATGCAGCTAAATTTCATCCTTCATCCTACATGTCTTGTCATGCTGGTGTGCTTCGTATGTTGGCCACCAGCTATTACAGTAGAGAAACACAATAACACAACAATGCGACTACATTGTTCACCAATTTTTTATTTTAGTTCACATTTTTTTTGCGCCCTCTATCGGTCATTATAAATGGCATCCCATTGTTCAGGTGAATGCACAAACAACACTGTCAAGTTATGTTTCATAGGTACCAGACCTTCAATCACCATTATTGCTCTACCAACAAACTCTACCTAATACTGAATTCACATGACTTCTCAACTTGGCGGCATGCATGCCAAGAACTTATTCCCTGCATCCGATCCCGCGGAAAGCTGCAATACTAGGCCGGGTAAAGCCATGGTGGCATCTTAGCCTAGTCGTGACCACCATCCAATCTCTATGTTCTCCAAATAACCGCTCAATTGATCCCTTATACCCTCATTTTTAACCAAATCCCACGCTATCATATTCATCACATAACCATTTAATTGATCCTTTGTACCCGCAATTTTAATAGAATTCCATGCCATAACCAAGATTCACCCCACAAGTTACCTCCAAATTCAAGCCCCTGCTTACAAGGCGCGTTAACGTGGCAAGGTAAATAGGACAAAGAATAATACTAAAATTAGGTGGGGAAATTTAAGGACCAAAATGATTTTTTTGTCAGTTGAAGGAATTGAACCTCAGTGGAAAGTTCAAAGACGAAAATAGCTTTTCTTTCTTATTCCAAAACAATTTGAATATAACGTATGTCTACCTTAACTCTATGTATATATTTCCAAAATAGTACTCCTTTTCGTTCCAAATTATAGGTCATTTTAACATTTTTAGGTGCATAAATTTTATTATGGATCTTAGATATAGTGTATATTCAAGTGTATAGCAAAAAGAAATGCTAAAACGGCTATAATTTAGAATGGAGGGAAGTCAATGTACACTATAAGTACAATACACCGTTATCATATATACCAAATACTAATTGTCATGTAGTATACGAGTAAATAAATACAATAAACTAGGCATGTGCCGAGCCCTACAAACACCTGTAGCGTGTCAAATATAGACGTTGCCTGGTTGGCAATCGTGCCAGATTTTGCTCTGCAGCGTATGACTTGCCGGATTCTGTCTGCTTGTTCTTCCACCGCTCTTTTTCCAACGGTCCTAACTTGTTGCCTAAAACTCCCTAAAAAATTGAAATTCGCCGGCTGCCACTGCCACGCGTGCATGCCTTCTGCTCCAGCGTCCACACCGCAGATAACGATGCAGTTGCTATGCCAGATGCTGGAGCACCGTCCGAGCTCAGCGCCTGCTCTGCCGACCAAAAAACAGCTCGCGCGGCATCAGTAGGCGCAGATGTTAAAAGGAGCAAAAATGAGTATACTAGCGCTATTTTTTTGGACAGAAATGAGGGAATGAGACCCCCAAAAAATACCGGAAACACTGACGGATGTGAGAGAAATGCACGTTAATGCTATAGCTAGAAATGTGATATTTGAATCCCTTCGCAATGTTTTCTATATAGTATAGGACCTCATAACCACATACAAAATTTGGCTCACTCTCAGAGAGCTTCATGACAGGACAGCACTAGTGATGTGCGTGAGAAAAATAATTTGTTCGAGTTGTATACTCATAAACTGTACAGAGGCTATGTTTGGATCCAAATGCTAATGAATGAAAGTGCTAAACTTTAGCACTAATATATCCAAACATGAGTGCTAATGGGGTGGGCTAAACTTTACCCAAAACTTATAAACTTTAGTATGCGTATAAGTGCTAATATGTGCTAAAGTTTAGCACTCAACTTTATCTCATCCAAATAGGTCTATAACTACATCCATCCTAAAATATATGACATATAGAATAAACTAATTATTTTAAAATAAAATAATTTATTTATCCTAAACGCTGTATATTTGGGAATGGAGTAGTATAATTTCTTGGAAACAATGTGGGCTCTCTCCTGTGGATTCCTTTTGAATCAAGGGAGCCTGCTGCTGTGTGCCAACTAAAAATTGCAAACAGCTCGGACGCCGCACGTACCCATCCGCATGTCTGATTGGCTATCTGTGGCATATGGCACCACCGCTCTCTCCACTTCTATGAACCAGCAATATTTTTGTGTGAAGTCCAGCAATTACATCAGGTAAGTGGTACCCAAATGAAAATCGGTATGTAGCATTACAAAGCCAACAACACTCCCAGTGATACCCTTCTCTTTGGCAAGCAAACGAAAGAAAAATAATAAAATATTTATCTTTTTTCTTTCTTTTTTTCCTCGCAAAAAGAAGAAACATAAATAAATATTTTTAAATTTGTGTGAAATCCAACCATAGTGTTACAGGAGGTAAGTGTTCATGCGTCGTTGGACTTGAGACCTGCCATGCGGCCCAAATGCACGCGCGTGCTAAGACATCTTAGCTGTTGGTGACGTTGCAGAGCCTCCTGACCTCCCCCTGCGCCCCCGTGAGCACCTCGACGCCGGCCATCCTCACCATCGCCGCCGCGAACCGCGCCATCCACGCCGTCGCGTTCACCCTCGCCGCCGTGTCGCCCCGGGTCAGCAGCGCCGCGTCCGACGTGAGCAGCACCCGCCCGGCCAGCGCGTTCCGGTAGTACTGGTTGCTCAGCGCGTCGGGCGCCACGGGGCTGTTGTTCACCGCCCGGTCGGCGCCGCCGGCCGGGCACGTCGCGTTCAGCTGCGCCGCGTACGCCGGGTCCACCGTGGGGCGGAGCCGGTTGGCGAACGCCGAGCAGTGCGACACGCCGATGGAGTGCGCGCCGGAGAGCGCCACCAGGTCGTCCACGCTCAGGTTCTTGGCGGCGAAGCTGTCGATCAGCTGCTGGCGTCGAAGAACGGCGAGGGGATGCCCGAGAAAACGGAGAACGCCGAGGACACGGTGCCGTCGCGCCGCCCGGACGGGATGGGGAAGGTGAAGCCGCCCGACCTGGCGACCGAGTCGCGCGCGGCGAAGGCCAGGATGTCGGCGCACGACACCTTCCCCGAGCAGACGTCCTCCACGGCCGCCTTGATCTTGTTCACAGCCTCTTAGCCGCGCAGGGGGATGGCCGTCTTCTCCGGCTGACCGTTGGCCTTGGTGGGATCCAGGAGGATGGAGGCATCACAGCCCTGATGGAACCAACAGCCAAATTAACAAAAAAATAACATGCTTGCTTTTCGCATATTCTTCTTGCATTGATCAACCATCAAAATATACATACCACTACGACTAGTGGTGCAAACACAATTCAAAATTCTCCAAAAAATTTGACCATGCTACAAATTGTAGCCCCAAACAGTATTTCAAACAAACGACAACAATTTGAACATTGTGCAGGAAATGCTTAACAAGATATTGTTGAAGGGATACTAGCATTGCGTACCATGACAAAGCAATCATGGAAGAGCAAGCGAAGAAAGGCCGCGGGCATGGTCTGATCGGCGTCGATCATGCCATTGACAACATTCCTCACCGTCTGCTCGGCATTTGGGCACGACGAGCTGTAGAAATCATACTGCAAACCTGCAGATGATGACATGGTGACGAGTGTGGCCTGGAAGGCCACCATGAGCAGCTGCAGGCATGCCTGCTTCATCCTTGTACTCATCTTTCTCCCGGGTCCTTCTAGTAGGAAGAAAATGGAGCAGCAATGTCCAGGGAAAAATAATGTGTGCAAGAATTTTTGCCCAAAAAACTGGCGTGTGATGGTGGGATGGGCAAGAAATTAAAATTCCCTGTATTTATAGGCAGAGAGGAATATTGTACCTCATGGTAATGTATTCGTAGAAGTTGATCGAATAAGAGATTCGAGGAATATTTGGAACGCAATTATACGAATATATGAGCCAGTTCGTGTTGTCAAATAACATGGCAAACAGCACGGCTGCTTGATTGCAGAGTGTGTAGGCGTTGACCTGGCGTAGTGCCGGCGGATTCGTACTTGGATCGAAACTTGTGCAAGTGCTAATTGAAGTACTTACAGCGTTACTTTATTTCAAGAGTATCATCATTGTTGGAGATAACACATGTATCTTTAGTTTGTAAGACCATTTTGTGTGTGCGTATGCGTGTTCAGTTCTTTTAGAGTGTGAAACCAACAATTAAGGACGAACAAATCTCAAATAAAAATCAAACAGACACAAATATGTAGGGGGGCTAAAGTGATAAACAATCAGTCGTCCAAAGAGTTATGATGCTCATTGGAGGATTTGCTCTTTGCTGGACATGTCGCAAAAGGCGCTACCGTCGCAAGGGAAAAAACAATGAGAACTAAACAGATGGTAAATAGATGCCTATTCCATCTCTCTTTTGAAGCTTGAACTTTAGTTTCGCCTCCTGATCAACCTGGCGGCTGGCGGCATCTATGTTCATCATGACTTGGGGTACAACGGTGGCTGCCGGTGCAACTTAATCAAAAGATATATCCACGTAATTCGCAGAGGATTGGGGGTCAAAAGACAAGTGTACCAACCTGGTTTCCGTTGAAACTTGAGTTATTTTGGCCTCATCATTGACGCATTTCATAGTGTGCTGTACGGTGTACCATGGAAACTTGAAGGCGGACTTACAATTCTTGTTGACCAGTTGGGAGGCAGCCTGAACTAAATTGGAGGCCGATAAACAGTGATTGGCATTACTTCCATATAATTATACATTAATGCAGCATATGAGGTGACACCCCATGTTTCCACGCATATGCATGCATATTGTGTGTGTGTGTGTGTTTTTTTTTTGCTTTTGGAGTCAAATAATTAAATAATGCAAACAATGATACAAGATATGTAGTGACACCGTTACCAATTTCTCATAACCTTTATTCACAAAACATAGATGTAACAATTTACCAAAATAGATAACGCTTTCCCTAGAAAAGGCCATACTCCTGGGATCCAAAATTAAATTGTATACAAATAAACGAGACCTTATTCTACAAATAGAATGAATTATGCATTATGCATACAATTATCATTATGAAACAAATCGTATGTTACGAACATAATTTCATAATAAATCTTGTAACATCATTTTTTTTCGTCTCTTCTCTTTGTAACCCTCTTTTATATTGACCGTTACTCACCAGTAAAAAATGTTCAACTGACGTGTTTGAAACCACACATCCATTTTTAGTGTTGAAACCATATAAAATTCCATAGGAACATATATACAATAAAACATATTTTGTGATGAAGAAACAAAAGAGCTACCTCATAACATAATCTAGATGAATGAGAACTTTGGGCCCATACGACCACTAGGAATAACCTACTTACATCATGAATGATGTAGGCTTTGCATTAGACCTCACATATTGTTGCAACTAGTATTTAAAATTGTTGAGTGCATATTATAAATGGTGGAGAGCTGTTGCTCTTGAGGAAGCCCTCTTTTGAACCACTTGAACGGCATCCTTGCATCCCCTGTCATACGATTCGGATGGCTCTCCATCATTGCTGAAAGATCCACCTCCGGTGTGTACTTCTACTTGAGAATCACCAGCCAAGAACATAGCATTGGGCACTAATTTCCTGGGCATATTTCACGTGCACCGTCACTGCAATGGAGGAAGATGTGACCAGAGAGCGAAAAAACAGAGCCGATAACAAGCTGAAGCAGAGTACACAAGCATATGTTTGGTTTGGGGATCAAATAGGTTGGGTTGGGTTGGGTCCATCCCTATTTTTTATTAGATGGAACCCATTTCACGTTCGTTTGAGGGAACGGATCCATCCCAATTTCATCTTTGGTTGAAGAGATCAAAATGGATAGAATGGATGGCATTCTCACACCGTTAACAACAGTTATCCGTAGAGCCCACATGTCATACCCTTCACTTTTCCTTTCTTTTTCCTGTACGGCTGTACCTCATCTTCTTCCTTGCTTCCTTGCCCGCTCGCCCAGCCTCCCTGTGCCGAACCACGCCGCCCGCCGTCGTCCATCCACACGCCGCGCGGCCGTCGCGGCTGCCCCTGCACGGCACTGCGCACCTGCACGGCACCTGCACGCACTGAACAGCAGGAGGACGAGCGTACAGGACGGAGAGGACGCGACGCCAGGAGCAGCGATGGGTAAGGTCTAAGGACAGGGCGTGTTCAGGGTGCGTCGTGAGCAAGCAGATGGTTGGCATCTTCATCTCGCTCTGGACGAGAAGCGGCCTCCGCCGGCAGCCACCCGGCGTCTCCCCCGCGCAGCACCGCGCCACCCGCAGTCGCCCGCCCCCGGCAGCAACGCGCCGCCCGCCGCCGTCGGCCACCCCCGCGCGGCAACGCGCCGCCTGCCGCCGCCCATGATCTTGGGAGTTCAAATCATTCTTGAGCGAATAGAAAGATTTTTAGTGAAATTCTACAAGTGTCACGGTTGCAACAATGGACCACCTCTAACACACTCTCTATATATTTTTCTCATTGTTAGGAATAGAGATTTTGATGAAAAAAATACCCTCCAACATCTTCTTTAAGTGGTTATCCAAATATAGTCATACTTTATTCCACATTTCTCGCTAGCCAAAGATAAATAACGAAAATACTTTTCTAGAGTGTACACAAGATATATAGAAAAACTGTTGGAGAGGGAAAATATATAGAAAATAATTTTTATGCAGAAGAACAACTCCAAGAGACTCTATATCTTTCCTCACTATTATGAATAGAGATTTTGTTGGAAAAATACCTTCCAACAGCTTCTCTAAATGGTTATCCAAATGTAGCCACCCTCCATTTCACATTTCTCGCTAGCCAAAGATAAATAATAAAAATAGCTTTCTAAAATGTACACAAGATATAACAAGATATAGAGAAGCTGTTGAAGAGTAAAAATACATAGAAAATGATTTTTATGCAAAAGGCTGATAATTTAGAGAGTGAAATTTAGAAAAACTCTTCGAGTAGACTCTCTGAGAGTGAAATTTAGAAAGAGTCTCCGGAATCGCTTAAAGAAAAAACGGTCGATGTTTATATAGTTCGACTGTACGTCTGTACGTAACGAAGAAAAAATGTATTCTTGTGGGACTGGAGAGCAACAGACTCCAAAAAATGCAGTAGCAACTACCCTTATGTACGTTGTTGATGACGTCTCCATTTTAGGTACACTGTTTTGTCGGTGCCGACGGGCTCGAGTCAGCCGCTGTTGGTGACGTTGCAGAACCTCCTGATCTCCCCCTGGTCGCCGGTGAGCACGTCCAGGGCGCCCATCTTGCGCATGGCGTCGATGAACTTGGCCGCCCACCGCGCCTGGTCCGCGGCGTTGTCCTCCACCATCCGCCGCGTCGTGTTCTCGCTGATCAGCGCCCAGTCCGAGTCGAAGAGCACCTTCCCGGCGAGCACGTTCCCGTAGTACCGGTTGTCGAGGTCGCCCGCCGTGGCCTGGTCTTGGTCGACCGCCACGCCGTCCCCGGCGTCCGCCGGGCACCGCCGCTGCAGCCCGGCGCCGTACTCCGCGTCCATGCTCTCGCTCACGTTCGGGCGTATCCGCTGCGCGAAGGACCCGCAGTGGGCGCGGCCGACGGAGTGCGCGCCGGAGAGCGTGACCAGCTCGTCCTGCGTGAATCCCTTGGCGGCGAAGAGCTCCGTGAGGCGGTCGAGCCGCGCGAACGGCGGGGGCAGGCTCCCGGTGGCGTCGGGCGCGGCGGAGGCGAGCCCGTCTCGGCGGCCCGCGGGGACACCGTAGTTGATCGCCCCGGCGCTCAGGACGTTGGACGCGTCGCGCGCGGCGAAGGTGAGGATGTCGGCGCAGGACACGGTCCCCGGGCACGCGCCCTCGAGCCGCCGCTTGGCGTCCTGGATCACCTCGAGCCCGCGGAGGCCGCCGTTCGACGGCGACCCCTTCTCGGGGTCCGGGTTGACGGGGCTCGGATCAATGAGCACCGAAGCATCGCAGCCCTGCTGGCACGTTACACACATCACGGTCAGAGATTGAGTTGCTGTGCTCATATCAATTCAGCTTAGTGTCAAGCTGCTTGCACAAACTTTGGGTACGGACCTTGACGAAGCAGTCGTGGAAGTGGAGGCGGATGAGCCCCGCGCCGACGCCGCGGTCGGCGGAGACGTATTGCTGGACGACGCTCGCCACGGTGGCCTCGACGTCGACGCTGCAGTTGGTGTTGCTCTTGTAGAAGCCTTCCTGGAGATCGGCAACGGTGATTGCCGGCAGCAGCGCATAGAGTGCCACCAAGAGCAGCGTCACGTCGACGCCGCAACGCGCCATGCTAAGTAGCTAGTCGGAATCGATCGAGAGGCGAAGCTGCTAGTGGGAGCTCAACACTGGAGAAGAGTGCAAGATCTATCGACCTAGCAAGTGGTGCAGATGGAGCGGCGAGTTGGTGAGACTGATGACTGGTGCGCGGATCGTGCTGGAACTGCAGCTTGCGATGTGAGAACTGCGCATATATAGCTGCCACTTCTGGACACACGGAGACGAAGCTTCGGACATGGCGCCGACACATGGGGCGTTTGACCTCGATCGCAGGCCACCTGGGGATTCCCATTCTCCTGCTCAACGTTCAGGTGGCAATGGACAGCCAGGACTCGATCGCAAGAAGATGGGGGAGGATCATGCAGCAGCAGGATTTCCGCTGTTAACTCCATCTGGGATCCAAGATTCAAGGACCACACCACTGGACAGGTTTGCACCAGATTTCAATACCGTCCAGGTAGGCATTGTACCCGTCGAGCTTATCAATGCATGCATGGGTAGCACACAAGGACAGATCAATCTCGAATTCTCGATGTGATTGATCATGCCGACAGCAGTGACACGCACGGATAAAGCGGCCAGCAACCCGTTTAATCGCCAAGCACAAAAACAGTCTTCAGCAGTCGCTTGCTACTGTTGTGGAATTGGTTGATATGTCTTTTGGCCACCGAACCTCCTAAATTCTACCTTCTTTCCTTAGGGAAAATCTACTCTCTCTCTTCCTTTTTTCACTCGATTCAGCACACAGGCCCTGGTTGGGCGTAGCTTACAATTGTGCAGAATCTTCTTATTGAAAAAGCTGACGAAAAAGGTGGTATCATTATTTGTTTCATTCTTGCATTGTGCTTATTCAGCTACAACATACACAATCCCGGTAGGTGTTTGGCACGCCCACAAACTCAGAGCGACAGAAAATCTCTACTTCTAAAGAATCCAATTGGAAGACAAATTTTTGGTACGACCGTGGTTCCCCACCCTTCGTCAGTTTGCTGTGCGTAACCTGGAGCCGTCGGATGAATTGTTACCGCGCATGAACGGCAGCCTGTAACAATCGCGTCGCGCTCCTCCTCCGCCTCTCCTCCTGAGAATCACCATTCTGCCGCTCGGCTCGTGTAGCCGTTCGATCAATTGTTGCGGCGCAGCAACGGCCGCCCGCAACAATCGCAACTCGCGATCCCCGGACGTCCTGCACCCGCCATCCCGGCCCAATCCGCGCTTATTCACGGCACAGACTGGCCGACACCACTGCCGGCGGACTGAAGGGGAGGTGAGGTGAGCCGTGGACGGACTGCACGCGGAGGCCAGGCGTCCAATCAGGCGTACCATGAACCAGACGAGGAGAGGAACCCCTTCTGATTGCGCTACAGATGTCGCTCGGCGCCGCCAGGAGGTCTCGCCTCTGCCTCGAGCAGACCGCCGCCTCCTCTTCCGGCATTAAATCCGGCCGATTTCGGTGCTCCCCGCCACGAGTAAGCAGCAAAACGGAACCTCTCGACCTCCTCTCTCCCTATTCCCCCACTCCTCGAGCCATCCCATGTGCTGCATCGACAACAATTTGGCTGGACAGTGCGCCGGCTACCATAGCCTGAGAAGCCTGAGTTATTGCACATTAACCCTACACAAATCTGTAATTCTCGTAATTTTTGTTGTGTCTTGGCAGACTTACTGAAAAACCCTAGATCTTTTAGATCTTTTCAAATTGAGCCCACCGTGACCTAAAGTGCGACAAACTTTTATGGCTATATAACGGTAATCGGGTACCCACTGCTTTCTGACAGCTTTCTCCAATTACCAATCAATGAATGCTCAACAAATTTTTAATTTGGATGGTGCAGTTGATCAATTTCAGGCTATTGAAAGTTGGCCTGATCAATTGCACGGACGAGCTGTGTCAAGCCCAGACATGAGCATTGTCGGACGGACGCAGAGGAAATGTGCATAGAAGTGGCAGCAACAGCTGTAGCCGACGGCAAAGGATACGCTAGACTACTTGGCGCCCGAGATCGCTTGGCATGGCCCATGGTTCAACACTGCCTGCTCCATCTTGTGCTCGGAGCTTCATGCTAATTATGGTGGAAAGTGTGAAATCATATCCAGTGACATGGTCCTAAGTTGTGTAGTCATTCCCTAAATCTAAATCAATTTGGTTCTCCTTTCCAGACAATTTCTGCACCTCTCAGCGTCTTGTGATTGGCCTATGGTCCAAATTTATTTTATTTTTCTCCTCTATTGAATTATTTCACTTAATTCGTAACTAAACTTGGAGGCACCACAAAAAACTTGATTCATGTAGTTTGGATTATTGATTTTATTACAGATTATATTCAGAATCGTAGAACTAAGCACTTTGTGCTGAGATGCTGCTTATGCATGTTTACCATATAAGTATGGAGGATATATGCTTGATTATATCATGATTGCAGGCATACCGTTTGATCCCTTAGTTGAATTCCTCAACGAGGAAGGAGCACGAGGCAGTATCTACTATTCTTTTTTTTTTGCTGAATATAATATGTAAGAGAGTTGAGTGACTTTGTCTGCTGATATTTTTTTCTCTCTCAGAATATTTGTTCAGTCTTGGAAAATTTTGGTAGTGATATTCCTCGATGAACTTCTTCGTGGAGTGGTGGAGGATGAGCAAATATCACTTTGCCCTTTATCTGATCTTAGCCACTTCATTGCCTTCATTTTATTATCATGTGAGCATTATATATATATAGACACACACATGTGTCATTGCTACTAAGTTCCAGTAGCTGCAGACGCTGCAGGACATGGGAATAAAGGGTTTCATCTCCGAAGTCATCGCTGCCATGGAGAAAGACGTTTGCTTGTCGATGACATATGCTACGGTGCTCGATGTAAAAGGAGGCATTGGCACTCACTGATGGCACGATGGAGGGCACCATTGTACTTGACATGTATACTTTTGTGCATATGCATTTGCGTTAATACTAAGTTGCACCACTCTGCTACTTGTGATTGAGAGTGACTATATTACTTTTTAGCTTGTGACCTCCTAAAGAAGATTTCTTATTGTTTTAAATCTTGTCAGGGTCATGATTCTTTTGATCAGAAGCAAAAGATGCTTGCAACACCCAGGTTAATTATGTGACCCAGCAAGAGCAAAACGTGAAAAAATTTACATGCATTTTACAATGCTGGGATTTGCTCCCAACGCGATATCATGCATATCAGTTACAACATACTTTTATGTTTACTTGCAGAGGACCTGACCTGGACCATGCTGCTGGGCGAGTCGGATTCAATTCCGACTAGTTGGCTTCATCAACAATCGCCAATGACTACTTCGACTTCGCGAGAACGCTCGGCTACACGTCCCCGACTACAACGACTACTTGACAAAACTTCAGCTTGCGTCGCCTACTACGTCGACTACTCAGAGCGACTCCTGCTCGTGTTGTCGCCACACTGATCGCTTGACTGCAATTAGTCGGATTCGATTCCGACTAGTTGGGTTCATCAACAACCGTCAGCGACTACTCGACTTCATGAAGAATGCGTGGCGACACGTTGGCGACTACTTCGACTACTCATCTCGCCTACAAAACTAGTCGAAAATGACTCTGCTTGGCGACACGCTGGCGACTACTTCGACTACTCGTCTCGCCTACAAAACTAGTCGGAATCGACTCTGCTCGGCGACACGCTGCCGACTACTTCGACTACTCGTCTCGCCTACAAAACTAGTCGGAATGGACTCCAACTAGTTGGTTTCATCGACAGTTCAAGATCCAGCGGCAACTTGGCCGATGCCTAGGCTCGGGGGCTGGTGCCACCGACTACTAGGCGTATCTCGTGCGACTCGTCTGGCTCCCATGCTTGGGGGCTGGATGCAACAAGTCACTCAGCATGCTCTCGGCGGATCGTTTAAGCTCTCATACTTAGAGGTTGGACGCTGCAAAAGTACTCGAAAGATCCCGATTTAAGAGGCTTTTAAGAATTTATCTTGGGAAGATAATTGTTTAACCATTATTTTAGGGATTCTATTTCGAAATAAGAGGTTTTTCAAAATTTTAACCTAGAGGTCTTATCTAGCCCTTGAATCAGTGAACAAGGTTTGATTTGAGCGGTAATTTAGGACGCTTTTTGGAGAAGTTATTTGTTTAACCAATTTGCCCATCTTAACCATCAAATTCTTACCGTCATATATTGCATGCCACGATTCTTTGGATCCTTTATTTCAAACCTTGGAAATTTGGATTCAAGGCTCGGGGGGTGCGGGACACGTGTCATCAGCGACTTATTTTTTAAATCTTTTGGAAGATAAAGACAAAAGATTCAAGGTTATTTGACCCTCAGCCTGATTCTACAAGTCAATCTAAGGCTCGGGGGCTGCTCCATATGAAGTGCGAGTTTAATCGCATCCCATATAAAAGAAGACTTGACAACTACTCGGGGCATGAGCACCTCCCAATCTCGATGCAGCCAAGGAAGTACTCGGAAGACACCTTCAAGATGAAGTTCGGGAGGACTCGAAGACCTTCAGAAATACTCGGAAGCCTGCAATACTCGAGTATGAAGAGCTCGGGTGCTTGTCAAACCCGGGGCCATAGGACTGCGCACATGGCGTACATCTTACAGGATAAGAGGTGGGACATAGCTCACGCCCTACACCAAATGTAACTACTCATACTGTAGTAGAACTACTCGAGTAGTTGTAGAACTAGTCCGAATAGAAGAAAACTACCCGAGTAGTACTCGGGTAGGACTGCTAAGCTCGTATCTGGCTAGGATTTCCATGTAACTTTGTCCCCCAAGACTATGTAAGGGCGGGACCTCCTAGAACAGGACCATGAGGGACAACTCGTACCTCATAGGAGATCACCCCGATCAACACCTAAGGCAATACAAACCACACAGGACGTAGGGTATTACGCTCTCGGCGGCCCGAACCTGTCTAAACTTTGTGTTTCTTGCACCTTCAAGTTCCTGATCTCGGTGACACCCTACCTACAAACTCACCACCTCGGGGGTATCCCTCGGTGGGCGCCGGTAAAACACCGACAACAAGTTAATGCTGGGGAATTATGAGGTGGTTAATACCATATGGGTAATTGAGGAGAGTAATAGCTAGGTTGTAATTGGTGATTAAAGTAGAGAATTGATGACTGATTAATGGTACAATTTGATTGGCCATTACTATGTCCAAGTTCATCTCCTCTTCCTATTTTGATCACCTATGTAAGGAGCTAGCATCCTCTCCTTCGATGATCTGAACATTCTACGATATTCCTGTCCAGAAGATCTCTCCCTTTCTCCCTTTGTTTTTCTGCTGTTAGCATCTGCATAGCTAGCGATGCGTGCACAACTCTGGCGAGAGCAGGTCTCTGAAACCCTACACGCTGAAGGTCCTGCACGGCATAGCGGGCAATCAGATTTTTGGGAAGCGCTTCACACGACTGCTCACTTGATCTGAACGACTACATCATTCTCAAGCCATAGGACTACTTCCTGGTGGCTCGTATGACTACTACGACTAATTCGTTCTCAAGCTATATGACTACTTCCTGGTGGTCATAGCGACTACTTCGTCTACATCTCGGTGGCCTGAACGACTATTTCATCCTCTACTTCCTAGTGGCCGTAGTTGTGTTCCTCAAGTGAACATCAAGATCGCCCCTACTACGTCCCGACGGCCATATGCACGGCATCGACTTAGTTCGACTATATCGAACGGCCCGGACTGACACAATGTCCAGTCCTGGGAATGGCGCAACCGGTGCCTTCGGCACTAGTCCCACCTTGGGGTATATTCTAAACCATCTCTGATTTATTCTTTTGTTCGTGTTAGTGGAATTAACATGAACACAAGTACATGTTCTGATGTCACAAGATAACTAATCTGCATCATGGAATTGTTAATAATATTTGGAATTAAAATATGCCGAAATTTGCCTATTTATCTAACATGATCTATTTGGACGCCTTTTGCCACCTCAGCAGCAGTCCAGCAACTGATGTTCCTTTCCCTAACAAAAGGCAACTGATGTCCCGAGATTTCCTGTGCTTGGGTCTTGCAGGCTTCTTTCAGGAATCCAACGCTTTTGCATTTAGCTGTCACACTCTAAACAACCTCTTGCAAAACTGACTTATGAAAATGCAACCAACCCACACACACGGAAATCAAAATTCTAAATTCGAAAGGATTGTATTCCCCAAGTGACACTACTAAAAAAACATTTTTAGAGGCGGGTAAAAATGTATTTTTAGGGGCGGGTAACGCACCCATTGCTAGTTTTCGTAGCTAAAAATAGCTGTTTGCAGGGGCGGGTGTTTTACCCACCCCTGCAAATCCATTTCCAGGGGCGGGTGAGAGGGTGAACCACCCCTAAAAATTGTGTTTCCCGATATTTTTTGCGATTTGCATTACCGCCAATTTTGATCTCTCAATCTAGTTCGCGATCGTGATTGCGATTTGCATTCCCGCTAATTTTGATCTCTCAATCTAGTTCGCGATCGTGACGCGGAATACGTTCGCTAACTAAAAATACTTATGCATAAATTATATGGAAATCAAACATCATTAGAGTACATCATTAAAGTGCATATTGAATACATGTTTTTCCTCTATTCCTCCCTAGGAACGCTACTAGAGGCGGCATGGTGCCGTTGATTGTCCCACTCACGAAGTCCAGTGTATTTATCTTCTGTTGCCAAATCTTGTGCTTGGTGAAAAAATTTGCCCCTCACGTTGACCACTTCATGCAAAATGAAACGGCACAAATCGTCGACTACATGTAGAAGTTGTTTCTCGCCGAGCGTGTCACGGTTTAGCTCCGGGTGAATCTGCAATTATTGAATCCATGGTAAAATTAATTAACCAAGTGCTAGTTACAGTAAAAAAAAAATTGTTGAATACTATTGGCAGCTTACAAGCATAAAACTTTATCATTCTAAGGCTGCATGCACAGGTCTGAAACTCTGAATCTCGTGGCTGACATGGGCGGTTGCCACATGGTTACGGTGGCGCGGGGGGCGGGGTGCGCGGCGATGGTGGCGGAGAACACTTGCGAGTGCGGCTGAAGGTTGGTGATGGGATGGGAGAGTGAAGGAGGCAGGGAGGGAGGGAATGCAGCGGCGACGGCCGAGGGCGTAGGAGGGACCGAGGGAAACATAATAGCTCCGACTAGGGTTTTTTTGGCATCGGTGCCATTTTTCAATTCCGCCAGTCACCGGCCGCCGCCGCGTGTGGCCAGATCCGGAAGAGGAGAGAGAAGGGAAGGGCATACCTGGTGGATGCCCGTCGCCGGCGAAGGGCTGGGCAAAGGCGTGACGAATGACGCCGCCGCTCGCGGGGAGGGAGTGGTTGGCCGCGGAGGGGGGGCGTACCTGCGGCGGGCAGGAGGGTGCGAGAACGACGAGTCTCCGAGGAAGATGAGGCGGCACCGCGGCGGAGGAGACGCGAGGAGGGGAGGCGCTGCGCGGAGGGAGCTCGAGGCCCCGCGCGGAGGGGAGGCCGGGAGCGGACGGCGGCGGGCGGTGGCCGGGAGCGGGCGACGGCGGAGAAGACGCGTGCGCGGGTGGCGGCGGAGGCGGCGAAAATTTTTGGCTTGCGCTTGCCCGGGATCTGAAAAAATTTTGAAAGTCCGGGGCGGACTATATAGGAAAAGGATTTGTAGGGGCGGGCCGGGGCGCCACCCACCCCTACAAATCGGCGCCCGTGGGAAATTGGCGCCCACGGGATAACTCTAACAGTTATCTTGTCATCATATTGCTAAACCCTAACGGAAAATCGTGGGGGGGGGGGGGGGGGGAGGGAGGGGGGATATCGAGCCAATTCCTAGCTAATCCAAGGAGGGGCGCCGATTTGTAGGGGCGGGCGGCCCGCCCCTACATATCGGCACCCCTCCTTGGATTGGCTACTGATTTGTAGGGGCGGGTGGCGCCCCAGCCCGCCACTACAAATCCTTTTTCAATTTTCACTGAAAATTCATTTAATTTAAAAGTTATAGCAAAACACATAAAAAAACTTAAAATACCATAAGCATCATGTGACATGTACAACTTAATAAAAATATCAAATAACTATTTTATTGCATATAATGGTTTAAAGTGTCGAGACCACAATGTGCACCTCCACAACATACTATCTCATTGCACTCAAGACTCTGTTTGTGTTTTGAACACTCTCAATCGTTATATATACTGAAACATGTTTGTCATATTTTTGACTAGTTCTATACTACACAATATGTTTCTAGTGCAAATTTAAGTTTTTTTCATATGTTTTGCTATTTCTTTTGAATTAAATGAGTTTTCGGTTGAAATTGGTGAAGGATTTGTAGGGGCGGGCCGGGGCCTCACCCGTCCCTACAAATAGATTTTTAGAATTCAGATAACAATTATTTTTATATCAACCAGAAGAGATTTTTCTCTTGGTAAACCCTAACGGGAAATCGGGGGGGGGGGGGGGTATCGAGCCGATTCCTAGCCAATCCAAGGAGGGGTGCCGATTTGTAGCGCGGGTGACGCTCCAGCCCGCCCCTACAAATCTTTTTTCAATTTTCACTGAAAATTCATTTAATTCAAAAGTCACAGCAAAACACATCGAAAAAACTTAAAATTTTTACCATAAGCATTATGTGACATGTACAACTTAATAAAAATATCAAATAACTATTTTATTACATATAATGGCTTAAAGTGTCGAGACCATAATGTGCACCTTCACAACATAGTATCTCATTGCACTCAAGACTCTCTTTGTGTTTTGAACACTCTCAATCATTATATGTACTGAAACATGTTTGTCATATTTTTACTAGTTCTATACTACACAATATGTTTCTAGTGAAAATTTGAATTTTTTTATATGTTTTGCTATTTCTTTTGAATTAAATGAGTTTTCGGTTGAAATTGGTGAAGGATTTGTAGGGGCGGGCTAGGGCCTCACCCGCCCCTACAAATAGATTTTTAGAATTCAGATAACAATTATTTTTATATCAACCAGGAGAGATTTTTCCCTTGGTAAACCCTAACTGGAAATCGGCGCCCGCGAGAAATGGGTGGGGGGGATATCTAGCCGATTCCTAGCCAATACAAGGAGGGGCACCAATTTGTAGGGGTGGGTGACGTCCCAGCCCGCCCCTGAAAATGGTGCCCATTTGTCGGGGCGGCTGAGGGGGTGAGCCGCCCCTACAAATGGATTTACACGGGTGGCTCTATTGCTACTGTATCCGTGCCCTATTTGTAAGAATAGGTGATATTTTGGTCCGCTCCTAAAAAAGATTCGGGATGTTGCTATAAATTATTTTTTGTAGTAGTGTGACCTTTTCTTTGTGCAGTAGGTATATAATGGATTTGGTATTCAAACTAAAATAAGAGAGGAACCCAAATCAGAGTTCAACGTTAACCGAAGTTGGCTCAATCACTTGTTAAAGTAAAAAAAAATAATTAATATTAACACTAGAGGTAATATAAAGCGAGGAACCATTGAGGCTCAAGGCTTGAAAATAAAATCATATTCTGTTAAAAAAATTTGACAGATGTAGGTACAAATTACAAAACATACACCACCAATTATCTGCAAAACTGAATAAACAAAACCAAAATCATGCAACATTGGATGCAGATAAACTACCCAACTATGATCTACCTCTTGCAAAAGATAAACGAACGTAAAGTCGTTCCAACAACAATTAATTCAAATATCAATTTTTTTCTTGCCATCCCCAGATGTCGCATAGCCCTGTAGGTGGTGCCGTGGTGATCAGTAGTTAGTGGCACGGCACGTCTTCCTGATCTCCCCGGCGGCATGGCCAGCTTGCTCAGCTTGACGAGCGCGTCGGCGAAGTCGAGGTTCCACAGCGTCCCGTTGTCGGCGTACTCGTGGACGTGGCGCCGCGTCGCGTTGCTGCCGACGATCGCCCAGTCGGAGTGGAACAGCACCACGCTGTTGAGGCTGTTGACGTAGTAGCTGTTGTCCAGGGACGCGCCGCCGCGGGCCGGCACGATGTAGCTCGTCAGGTTCCCCAGCGCCGTCGCGTTCTGGTCGCGGATGTTGTTCTCCACCGTAGGGTCGGCCGGCCCGGCGTCGCAGTCCTTGGCAAGGATGTTGTCGCGGAATTAGGGGTTGATCTCGCCGGACGGCGCGGAGAGGCGGTCGCAGAAGGAGGAGCAGTGTGCGCGGCCGATGGAGTGCGCGCCGGAGAGGCTGACGAGCTCCTCGGGGGTGAAGCCCTTGGCGGCGAAGTTGCTGATGAGCGTGGCGACGTCAAATGTGGAGCCCGGGAGGTTGCTCTCGGCGTCCACGGCCGATGAGACGACGCCGTCCAGGCGGCCGGCTGGGACGGTTTAGTCGATGCCGCCTTTGCTGAGGCACCTCGACGTGTCGCGGGCCGCGAACGCGAGGATGTCGGCGCAGGAGACGGTGCTAGGGCAGGCGCTCTCGAGGTTGGCCTTGATGGCGTCGATCACGTCGAAGCCCCGGAGACCGATGTTTGCGCCAGACGTCTTTTCTGGATACGGATTTGCGTACGTCGGATCCAGAAGGACAGAACCATCGCAGCCCTAACAAGAGGATGGATATTTGCGTTTAGGTGACTGAAAGAGAAAACATCAGAAATTTTAGGCAGCTGAAATGAACAAACTGAAGTGCTAGTTAGAACTTAAAAGATGGTGGAATGTATTGGATCTTTGGAAATTCTCAGTTGAGATTTTGTTGTACTGAGACTCCATAGAAGATGATGTCATATATACTAGTTGCAGTGCAGAGAAATTCCAAACAAAGACTGGTCATGTGTGTTTGCATGGTTTTCTTTGCTTACCCTGACGAAGCAGTCATGGAAGAACAGCCTGACGAGTGCAGCACCCTTGGTAAGGTCGGCGTTGAGGGCCGCCTTGACGGTTTCTCTGACGATACCCTCCACGCTGCCGTTGCATTTGTCGTTGTAGTAACCGACCGTCGGGGTACCCGGCGCCGTCGCCTGCACGGCGGCGGCGGCGGCCTGGAAGGCCACCAGCACCAGAACAACAGCGGACACCTTCATTTTCTCGCCGAAATGGAGCTGCCAAGGCTTGCCTTTTGCTGGTGATCTAGCTATCCAGATCGACTCAGTGCCTGCGCTGTGTGTGAGATCTCCAAGGAAACTAGGCCAGTATATATAGTGCCTAGCAATGAGAGAACGTCATTATTAGCAACGGCCAACTGCGATTAGCTAGTAAACACATTTCTTCACGTCAGTTAGACTATAATTAGCATGTTCAGTCGGAGGTTGTTGACGCCAGATTTTGACACGTGTTGAATCGGCGTCAGGAAAGGCAGAGATTGGCCGATACGGCAGATTTAAATACTACAGTTGGGAATCGGCCGATTGACGCTACAGTTAGGAATCGACCGATTGGAGCTGCAGTGTTTCGTGCGATTGGCGAATGGAGTTGGTGGGGGTCGGCCGATTGAAAGTCTAGAGCATTTGGGCCAATGTGGGCTTGCGCCAACAGATAGGGGATGAAACTAATGGAATCCCAGCAAAGGATCCCAGTCAAAGATGACCTGATGTTGGTCAAAGAACGACGCCGACTCTGTCGAGGAGCAATGGAAAGTCCGGATTGGACTGGGAGATGGCAGCAGAAGATTCTGCGGGAGCCCGTTTACTTTAGGAAAGTTTTAGATATAGTAGTTTTTATTTAAATCAAGTTTGTAACGCATCGTAATAGATCAGGAGTCTTAGTCCTAGGGTATAAATAGAAGCAGTCAGGGTTTTGTAGAGGAGACACATCAATCAATACAAACAATCTAAATTTTCATCGTACTTTACTTTCAAGTCGGCGATTTCGCCAATACTTCTTTTTCTTTCACGAGTTCGTACGAATTGGCAGGGCTGCATCGACACAATCCCTGGCCAATTGGTAGGTTCCGTTTATCGAATAACATCTAAGCATTAACTTCGGGCGCATCGCCGTTGTTTCGTTTAGATTTATTGACCAGTTATCGATATTTACTAGAATTATAGGTTTTACCTATTGTTCTAGTTTTATCACCAGTTATCCAGCTTGAGATCGAACTGTCAGCTTTATCATTATTTTTCCTTGTTTATTATCATATAGCCGATTAGATCTATTTCAAGTGTTGCACCTGTAGCGATTGTTTGAGTTACTCCAGTAGTTTCTCTTCAATCGCCACGTGATTATCGGCTAACCTATAGCCGGTCATCTTCATAGCAAATCGGCCGATTCGCTGATACGCTTTTCGGGACAAATCGGAACTTTAGCCGATCGGGGCCCCGGAATTTAATACGTTTCTTTTCTTAGTCAATCAACAGGTCAGATTGACTGGCACGCCGCGCGAACCGCACCAGGGCAATCACCCGAACAGGAGTTAAGCAGATTCTCATCGGCCGATTCCTGGCCGATTTTTAGAGCCAACACACTTTTAGCACGCCCGGTGGGACCACCTCAACATCCAACATGTCAAAGACCACCGAAATCTCTGAAAACAACATCATTGAGGTTACGGAGGCAGATCTCAAGGACGACCAGAAAGAAGAACTGGCAAGACACCTAGAAGACTACAAGAAGGTATATCTGCAATCTTTCAGTCGTACCAGAAGCGGGGAGACCGTCAAGAAAGCTCCTCTTCCAATTCCCCGCCAGATCACCATCGTTGAGGACTCGGGCAAGATGTCCGATATGATTGAACAGTCCGTTTATCAGGCTTTCATCGACCAATCCTCAGTAATGACCAACACGGTATACAATGCCGTCATCAGTTCTTTGGTCAGCGGAGTAGATCAAGGATATCAGGGGCCATCATATGCCCCACCTATTGTAGCTCCAGTCAGAAGCTTACCAGGCATGTATCACTTGGCACCTCAGCCGATATCGACACAACACGGAGGATACAACACTTCATTGCCTTCAATGCCTCCAGGATATAACGGTGCGCCATGCTTTCGATCACAAGCGCCGCCTCAGCCTGCCCAAATTTCTTCCGTGCAATCACTGCCCTCAAACTCAGTACCTTTGGGGGTACCAACAACAACGGCTGTTCTGGACCAGTCAGCCGGTCATAGAATGTAACACCCAAAAATATAGGAATCAAAATTCCAAAAGTATTTTTATAAAAATTATAAAATAAAATTGTGCATGCATCTTTATCTCTTTTCTTCTTCTATTCTTTCTTTTAGCCCAGCCCAATTCTTCTCTTCTCCTTCTTCTCTTTTTCCCGCGGCCCAACTCAGACTGCCCGATCTGCCTTACTTACCCTCACCTTTCTTTCACTGACAGCTGGGCCCCATCTGTCGGCGTCTTATTTCTTCTTTCCTTTCTTCTTCCTCTGCTCCGCATCGCTCCCGCTCCTCTGTTTCCTTTCTCCGCCGCGACAGCAGGCATGCCGCACCATCGTCCGCGTCCCTTCTCCTTCCTTCTTTCTTTCTTACCCCGAGTCCGGATCAACTTCGCGCCGTCGCCCGCGTCTCTCTTTCCTTCCTCGCGATGCAGGCTTGCCTTACTAGCCGCAGTTCCGCCCTTTCCTTCACAAGAGCCGCCGCCTTCCTTACTCCTGGCCAACCCGCCCTATAAAATCCCGCCGGAGCCCCGCTTTGCAACAAGAGCCATCCTCAAACCCTTTCCTCTACTCAACACCAACGCACGCCGCTGGAAGTCGCACACAGGAGGATCACCGCCGTCCCGTGTCGCCGCTTCTTCGTCGACTCGCCGTTCCGCAGTGTCTCCGCCGTCTTCAACTCTCGCTAGAGCTCCGTGAGTTGGTGAGCATCAAGCCGCACCAGATTCCCCTCTCTCCCTTGCTCCGCTGCAAATCCGATTTTTCGCCGGACCCCTGTTTCCGCCCGCCGCCATGGCCGCCAGTTTACAGCCGCCGCACAGCCATCCCGTGACCACCCTCACCTTCACCGTACCGCCCACGCCCTTCCCGGCATAAATCCAGCTTGAATCGAGCCCCGGAACAACGGATTCGGTGAAGCTCCGGCCGTCCGCCGCCGCACTCGCTCGCCGTTGACGCCCAGCAAAGCTCCGATTCGCCCGACCTTTTCCTTACTCCGCCGATTTGCCCGACCTTCACTTTACACTGCCGATTTACCCGACCCTCTCTTCACACCGCCGATTCGCCCGACCCTTACTCCGCCAATTCACCCGACCCGCCGCTCGATGCTGATCTAACAGATTAGATTCACCCGACCCTAGCCGTCCCTGTAACATTCGCAAAAAGACCCCTATGTTTTCTAGGAATCAACCCGCAGTCCAGATCAGTAGAAAATAATTAGAGTTGAGGCCTTTCTTTTTCTGTTCCGACCCCTGACTTTTCTAGAATTAGTACCCGCCGTCCAGAACCTCTAGTTTTGCACCCCGACCCTTTGTATAAGGTTTAATTATATTTTAGCCCCTAATTTCTTTAGATTTAGCCCCTGGAAGTTCAAAACTCTCGCAGTTAGGCCCCTAGACCACTGTTTTAGCCATATCTTCATCGTTTCAACTCCGATTTCAGTGATTCTTGCGCCCACCTGATCCTTGCATCATGAACTACAACTTTAGTGTCTTTTTACTTTCTGTTTGTATTGTTTTTGTATTGTTTCTTATTTGTTTGTGTATGCTTGTTTGTGTGATCGTGTAGACAACGTGACGTTCGAGCAAAATCAAGAGCAAGCTTACGAGGAAGAGAATCAACAGCTGTTTGAAGAAGGCAAGTGGATTTCCTTCCCTGCATATTCTATTTGATCCCAACAATAGCATGATAATACACTTTACTTTATTGTTGCTTGCATAAACTTGATGGGTTACCTATGCTAAGGACATACCTAGTCTTTTACCCCAAACCTTGAAACACCTGGGTTTACTATTCATGTTGGGTAGTCACGCTTAGTTGCAAACTTTGGGATTGGTATTGGTTTACTCTTTTAACGATGTTGATCACGTTTTATATTGTTGTTATCGCGTAATTTCAAGATCAACTTTGATTAATGGGAACATGGAGAACCACCTAAGAAAACAGTGCAACCACAAAGTCATATGGCTCTGACCTTAGCCAATTAATTAGATGTGTAGTTTGTTGGTGGCCTTACCGAAAGGGCAAGGAGGGGGTCGGTGATAGGGGTCATAGCCCGGTCCTCTTGGGGTAGCTGCCTTTGCTAAGGAGCTGACCATTAGGGAGGTTTATGGACCACACTGCTACTAAAACTCTAGCGGGCTGTCTAGCTCTCGACATGTCTTTGTAAAGGCTTCGTAGTGTACCCTCGCCACTCACCTCGGAAGTGTTTAAGGGCCTTGCAAATCCGGGCGACTCAGGGAACACGTTTTGTGGGTAAAGTGTACAACCTCTGCAGAGTGTAAAACTGTTATAACAGCCGTACTCACGGTTAAGAGTGGCTTGGACCCTCACATGATAATGAAACTTGAAGATTAAATAAATTGTGGTTCGTGGTTTATGTTTATGTGGATGGTACCTTTATGATCTTGTTAAAGTGGGTTGGTATAAATTTAAACCTAGTTAATAGGTGCTTGTTAATAAATATTTGACCAACTAAAAGTGACCGCTGCTGCAAACCTTAGCCTATCCTTGATGGCCTTGCATATTCACCCCACTTGCTGAGTACCAACCATAAGAGTACTCACCCTTGCCCCCTGCTGTTCAGAAGAGAACTTTGAAGAGAAGATCGTCGACGACTTCGAGGAGTTCTAGGTCCTGCGTTCACCAGTCATCGCCTGTGGAAGACGGAGTTGTTGGAGACTTCGTATAGGGTATAACGGTTTATCGTTTAAAGATATTTGTGTCTCTTTTATACGGAGTGTAATATTGTTAAATACTTTATTTAGTTACATTTTGAGCATTGTCTTTGATATATTATACTTTCCGTCTACCATATGTGTGTGAACATGATCCTGGCGCACATATGAGATGTATCTGGTTCTTTCTAGAATCGGGTGTGACATAGAAGCTCTCCGACCCGGGCACCATTCCAATCAGCTGTCCGGCCGACGGTACCTCAGTATCAACCAGCCACATCAGAAATCGGCAGGGGGGCAGATGCTGCGGAAACACTCAGAAGCGCGGCACCGATGATGCTGTACGATGGGATGGCAGATTCGCTACGCCACCAGCTGTCAACCGCTCAGCCGGCCACGCTGCAGCAAAATCCGCCACACGCTTTGATCCATCACCCGGCCGTCCCACCGCCGATCCACCAATATGTGCCGATCCCCCAAACAATTGTTCATCAACAGCAAGTGGATTGGACAACAAGGATAGCAGAAGTGATTCAAGACCAATTCGGGTTGAAGCCGAAGGTACAAACCTATATGTACAAAACGCCATACCCAACTGCCTACGATCTACTGCCGTTTCCCCATCGGTACAAAGTTCCTGACTTCACCAAGTTCTCGGGGCTGGATGACACCTCAACTGTGGAACACGTGAATAGATTCATCATCCAGTGCGGGGAGGCCGCCACACAAGATGCTCTGCGGGTGCGTCTATTCTCGTTGTCTCTATCTGGGTCGGCCTTCCAGTGGTTCACTACCCTACCACCCAACTCCATCGTTGCTTGGGCTGATCTGGAAAAGCAATTCCATAAGTACTTCTACGCGGGAGTCCACGAGATGAAGCTTTCAGATCTGACCAGCCTCAGGCAGAGGAGCGATGAACCAGTAACTAATTACGTACAGAGGTTCAGAGAGGTCAGAAACAAATGTTATACCCTAGCCCTGACCGACGCTCAGCTGGCCGATATCGCCTTCCAAGGTCTCCTGCCACACATCAAGGAGAGGTACACCTCACAAAAGTTTGAAAGTTTAAGTCAGATCGTTCACCGATTGGCCGGTCAAGAAGTACATATTTAGAAGGATCTGAATCTGAAAAAGAAGAAGAAATCGGCCTAGCAGAATGGGTCAAAGGGAAGAAGCCGATATCGTGCCCTTTCGGGAAGAAAGAACCAGAGGCGTTCAGCTTTGACACGTCAAAGGCCGACAAGATCTTCGACTTACTTCTCCAAGAGGGGCAGATCAAGCTCTCACCTTACCACACCATTCCGTCGGCCGAACAGCTCAAAAAGATGAAATATTGCAAGTGGCACAATGCCACATCTCATGACACAAATGAGTGCAAAATCTTCCGTCAGCAGATACAGTCGGCCATTGAGCAAGGCAGACTCAAATTCGAAGTCCCGGCGAGGCCAGTAAAGCCGATGAAAATTGATCAGCATCCTTTCCCCGCTAACATGGTTGACACGGGAAAAAACTCACTTCAAACCAAGGTGCTGACGTCGGAGTCGGCTAAAAGAAGCGGCGCCGTAGATCCCAGAAATCAGGCTACGATGGACGATGTCAAAGAGAAAAGGCGGCTTGAAGATGAGGGTGAAGGATCAGAGCGATCGCGTAGACCCGTCACCTCCCAATTCTTACTCAACAAATATCAGCGGCAGCAGGAAAGATCGAGACACCACGAAGAGATGATACGCCGACACGAAGATCATTGGCGATGTCCGTTCTTCATCCATTGCTAGAAAAATGACCTCAGATTACCATCAACCGATAATCTGGAAAATAACCTCAACGGTGAAGTTCTTCCTGGCGAAGTTGGTGATAAGCTTCTGCACGTCATCGGCGGAGTCCTGGAGCTCGGCCTGGGCCTCCTCGGCCTTGGAGACGAAGCTGTCGAGGTGGCCGGCGGGGACGTCGAAGTGGACGTGACCGTTGCTGAGGATGCTGGAGGCGTCACGGGCGGCGTAGATGAGGAGGTCGGAGCAGGAGACGACGCCGGGGCACCTGTCCTCGACGACGGCCTTGATCTCCTCCATGAGGTCGAAGGCGGCGAGGCCGATGTTCACCGGCGCCACTTTCTCCGGGTGAGGGTTGTCGTAGGACGCGTCCAAGAGGACGGAGCCATCGCACCCCTGCATATAAAAGTAAAAAACTCATTAACTTTCTTGTTGTTCATTTCAATTAATTACTGGCTAAATACATTTCACCGCACATGATTAAGCTAGGTTATTAGGTGAATTGACAATGCATGGAACTGTATTAGCAGGTGAGATCAGCATATGATGAATGCTTGTGTGCTTACCTGACGAAGCAGTCATGGAAGAGGAGGCGGATGAGCGCGGCGCCGGTGCGGCGGTTGGCCTTGAGCGCCCTGATGACGTGCCACTTGACGACGTTCTCCAGGCCCTTGCATTTCTTGCCGTAGTACCCGACCTGCAGCTCGCCGGCCTGCGCGACGGCGCGGTGGCGAGGAGCACCGCCGCCTGGACGGCCACAAGGGCGCAGAGCAAAGCCGCAGAGAGCTTCATGTTTCCCAGTAAGAGCTTAGACCACCTAGATAGGCCGCTAGCTAGCTAGCTGATTGATGCTGAGCTCAGGGGCGCTGGTGCTCTGCGATGTGGTATGTTCTGCTCTGGGGCTGGGCCTGCAGGAGTTTATATAACTGATATTGTCCATTAGTTCAAGCAGTTGTGCTAACGATTAAGTTTGCATCGATAATGAGAGTACAGCGAGGGAGGGATTGTGGTCGCCTTGCGACTTTGCTGAATTATGAACCTAACCTTATGAACTCTATCATTTTAGGCCTACCGTACCTAAAATAGTATGGTGTCGCTGCTGACCTGGTGAAACGTGGTATTATAGGCTGACACAGCTAGGGCTGTTCCATAACTCCAATGACAAACACTTCCCATCCGGACCTAGCTGACCATTTCCAAGGATTTGCAAAGGAGTTATATATTGACATTTTGATATAATGCAATTCACAGATGATGATCTGGATATAGATATGCATATAGAACAACTGGTAGTTGAAGACTTCTTCTAGATACCTTGTTGACGCTCACTACGAACGTATTTTTAATAGTCATTTTGGTGGCACTTCTAATTGTATTGTATATATGTGTCACCTAGCAAGAAACTAACAATAACCTCATAGTTGACTAAATTTTGTTCATAGTGATAAACCAAAGTCAATATGACATAAATAGGAGATTTGGAAAGTTCTTGTAGTGAAACCCAACCACACATCTCTCGGAACTGTGATATGAACCTTATAACCCTGATAAACACAAATCACGACTCATGGTGAAAATGTGCAACATCTGCAGAGTGTAAAACTGATATATTAGTTGTGCTCACAGTCAAGAGGGGGGTTTGTACTTCTCTGTGTTTAGTTGTGCTCAAGATGGTTGGTTTTGGTTTGATGGTGGTTTGCTCGGATAGATTTACAGAGGGGTTGGTTTTGGTTGAGCCGCTGGTTTCACATCTAGTAAATAGTTACTAGGACCCTGGCGTAAAAAATAGGACATGTTTAAGTGTGTTAAACCCAAAAGTCCTCCTATTTTGGCCTCATGCTATATTTTTACCACACTTTATTCAAAGTACAATTTGTTATACTCACCCCTCCTTTGCCCCCTACTATCGCCCCAAAGGACAAGATGGACCTTGTTGAAGATGACAACTTTGACCCATATGCTCCATTCTAGGCTGGTCTACTTCCAGTCAGCTGCCTATAGAGATGGAGTCCCATTTCGCTGAAGAGATGATATATGTATTTTCTTTCTTTCAAACAGATGAGTCATTTCTTAATGAATTTTAACGATTATATAACAACATTGGCCAGATTCACTATTGAAGTTGTAACATGTATGAGTAAATTGATCCTAGCATACATGTGATTCATATTTGGATTTGTTTCTAAAACCGGATGTGACAATATACGAAGGCATCAAAGATCGGTCTTCTTTTATCGTCCAAAATTCAATTGGTTGAGAATTTTAAGGAAGCCGGACAACACCGCAGAAGATGCCAATCCCATCTAGGTGACTGATATGTAAGTCATGGAATATCTACTAGGAGATCCTTGAACCGGCTTAGAGCAAAATCTGCACAAAAGAAGGAGATTCCCTTGGACCAGTAAGGCTGGGATCACAGTCTAATGATAGGGTTTCCTTATATCTTTCACCAAATCAGCACTTCAATTTTGCTCCACCACCTTGTGGAACTCGTTTGCTCAAATTGGATCGCAACCATCCCGTGAGCCACCATAATAGATCTATATGGTCTAGGTTAGACTAGATGAATATTTATTAGCCATGGTTCTATGGTCAACACCACCAAAGTACACGATGCTGATGCAAATATAAGAAGTATTTTTTATTAGCGATAGGGTCCATATTTATCCATAAATTTCTAATAAATATCTCTTAAAATTACTAGCTAATCCTTGTATTACTAAACGGAGGGTTTTTTCCAGCCTTCATGTTAATCTTCACCAGATGCACTAGAAAAATAGATAAATCCTAAAGATTCTCATAAAAATCAGAAATATCTAGCACTCAATCAGATATACTCTAATCATTATAGTCATTGGATATATTATATTTTTAAAAAAAATTAGCCACCTATGCTATTATGAAAATAGCCTAAAGTGGCACCCTAAATTTATATCTAAATTACCCACCTCTGTGATTATAAAAATAACATAAAGTAATCCTCTAATCTTCATATAAACTACTCAACTATGCCATTATAAAAAATAATCTTGAATAATCCTATAAATTTGCATATAAATAACCTAAATCTGCCATCATTAAAAATAACCTAAATTACCCCATTAATCTGCATTGAAACTACCTACATCTATCATTATAAAAGAAAATATCCCAAAATACACCAATATATGAATCTAAGGTACCTATTTGTGCCATTGTTAATATTGAACACATTAATTTAAGTTATGCATGCATGATGTGTGTATCACCTGAGAGACTATGTACACATGTACAGGAACAAGCGACAAGAGTATTGACTTCCATGGTAAACATATAGCTCAAACTAAAGGTTTTAGTTAAACACATGTCAAACACATATGAAGGTACGACGCGAAGTGGGAAAATTACAAATTTGGATGAAAAAGTGTATAGTGTAATTGTTCACTAAAATCTATCACAACCGGATAATGATAAGTCTGTATTCATATGAGTATTGTGTTAAAATATTTAGCAAATGAGAGAGACAGAGAGAGTAACGTCAGCAATTTTGATTATTATCTACTAGTAATGATTTTTTTCATGAAATTCTAATACTGATACCTCTCAAAATTAGTAGATTAGATGAATGTAACCTAAAGTAACCCCTAAATATGCATTGAAATTACCTCATCTATCATTATAAAAATTTATCAAAAAATACAACAATATATGATTCTTAATTACTTATTTCTTCCATTGTTAATATGGAAAATACTAACTTAAGGTACACATTTATATCATGTGTGTTACCATAAAGACTATGCATACATGTATGGAAGAAGTGATACCAATATTGATTTGCATGTGAAACACATAACTCAAACTATAGGTTCAATTAGTTAAACATATATCAAACATATATGAAGGTGTGATGCGAAGTGAAAATAATATACGGATGAACTAGAGTATAGAGCAATTATTGTTAACTAAAATCTTTGCTACACTAGATAAAGAAAAGTACATAATTATATAGTATTGTGTTAGGATATGCACAAATAAGAGAGAGCCAGAAAAATTTATTATTAACTAGCTTAGATAGTTTTAATAAATTTCTGAAACTTATGTTTGTCAAAAATTACTAGCCCGTGCGGTAGCACAGGTTGATGGATTAGTTTTATTGAACACAAATTGAACATGTGTACAGCCAACCGTCGCATATGTGGTATATTTTCTAACTAGTCCAATTTGACTCTATTACTTACTTTTTCCTGAAAGATCAATTTGATACTACTATTCCAGCAGACTCAAGAAAACCAGCCTTCCAAACTTTTAATTATACAAGGGCATTTATGTGTACCTTAAGACCAACAATGCTCAAAACTCCAAGGTTTACCAAAAATCCAAGAAGCTTCCAAATCAACTCGATGGCATGTGGTTGCACATCTTTGTTGCCTTGTCGCAATGTTGGGTAGGTATTGTCTCACGTGTTCCAATACATTGTAGGCAGGGGCGGAGCTAGAGAAAAATTGAGAGGGTGCGGTACTTCATAGGAATAGAAAATATGTTTGATTTTCAAGTAAATATGATCAAAGTTTAAGGGTAATAGCTAATTTTTTGAATTTTTTGTGGGTGCATCCGCACCCACAACTCATTACCTGGCTCCGCCCCAGATTGTAGGTATAACGTACCTTTTTCTGGCTTTATTTAACTTTTTGTTACTGCTGAAGGGACAGGCTAACTGCTCATAGTGACATCCATGTATGTTTATGTAAGTCTATCATGTTAATTTTTAGGACATTGACAAGTATTTTAGTGTTGCACTCACATGCAGGCAGTATATCCAGTTAACCTTGTCTTCAGAAAAATGTAGACCTCAGTTCAACCATCCGGGACCCTAAAATTTCTCTTCAGTTGTTAAGTTCGATTGAGTACATGTATGTATACTACCAATAGCTATTGCTTAAGTACAAACTTCAATTTTTCCTTTATCTAAAAAAACAAAATGGACAGTCTCAAATTTGCTGCTTATTGTCACTATTTGCATTCTTGTCGCTCTAATCGTAGTTGAAGTTATATGTTTGACCATCAGTTTAATTTCAAAGGAGGCACCACAGCTTGCTCTTACAACAAACCGGTGGTGATGGTTGAAAATCACAACCGGTTCTAGACGACGCAGCCAATGTTCTGGTTGTGTCGCTGTTGAACCGGAGTGATGCAGCTATCACGACCGGTTCAGTGTGAACCGGTTGTGACGTGCCGGTAATGAAGCCTGGATCTATGGTATCCGGCTAATTTGAAAGGTTGACCACACACGTCGCAGCATGAAGATGGCAATTTTGTAGTCATTTCATTTGTTTCAGATAATTCATACTAACTTGTAAGGCATGTCAGGAACATACGTAATTTTATTTCCGTGAGACATGTATACTATGTAACGGATTGGCAGAGATGAAAAATGCACAACAGAGTGTGGTACAACCAATGCGAATCAAAAGAATGGATGGAACGACAAAAATCAAGCTTATGGCTCAACTTGATCTATGAACGTGTGCGTGTTGAATTGGCTGGGCACGCACGGCCTCTTCTTGTTCGACCTGCTCTGATCCATTGCTGCAAGAGCACGGCGGCCTGCTTAGTATAGGCGGTGGTTGATGACGCTGCACTTCTTCCTGATCTCGCCCTTGCTCCCCGCCGGCATGGGCAGCTTGCTGAGCTTGACCAGCGAGTCGGCGAAGTCCTCGTCCCAGAGCGTGCCGTTCTCGGCGTACTCCTTGACGTGGCCGAACGCCTCCTTGTGCGTCAGCAGCGTCCAGTCGGAGTGGAAGGTGACGATCTTGGCGAGGTTGTTGTGGTAGTACGAGTTGTCAAGGAAGTCGGGGATCTTGCGCACCCGGCTGGTGAACCCCGGCATGTACCTCGCCACGACGTCGTAGTCCTCGTCGCGGACGTTGTTGTCCACGGGCGGGTTGGAGCCCTGGGGGCACTTGTACTTGAGGAGCTCGCGGTAGGCCGGGGTGATCTGGTCAGCGGGCTCGGAGAGGCGGCCGGCGAAGGACGAGCAGTGGCCCTGGCCGATGGAGTGCGCGCCGGAGAGGATGACGAGCTCCTCGACGGTGAAGTTCTTCCTGGCGAAGTTGGCGATAAGCTTCTGCACGTCATCGGCGGAGTCCGGGAGCTCGGCCTGGGCCTCCTCGGCCTTGGAGACGAAGCCGTCGAGGCGGCCGGCGGGGACGTCGAAGTGGACGTGACCGTTGCTGAGGATGCTGGAGGCGTCACGGGCGGCGTAGATGAGGAGGTCGGAGCAGGAGACGACGCCGGGGCACCTGTCCTCGACGGCGGCCTTGATCTCCTCCAGGAGGTCGAAGGCGGCGAGGCCGATGTTCACCGGCGCCACTTTCTCCGGGTGAGGGTTGTCGTAGGACGCGTCCAAGAGGACGGAGCCATCGCACCCCTGCATATAAAAGTAAAAAACTCATTAACTTTCTTGTTGTTCATTTCAATTAATTTCTGGCTAAATACATTTCACCGCACATGATTAAGCTAGGTTATTAGGTGAATTGACAATGCATGGAACTGTATTAGCAGGTGAGATCAGCATATGATGAATGCTTGTGTGCTTACCCTGACGAAGCAGTCATGGAAGAGGAGGCGGATGAGCGCGGCGCCGGTGCGGCGGTTGGCCTTGAGCGCCCTGATGACGTGCCACTTGACGACGTTCTCCAGGCCCTTGCATTTCTTGCCGTAGTACCCGACCTGCAGCTCGCCGGCCTGCGCCGACGGCGCGGCGGCGAGGAGCACCGCCGCCTGGACGGCCACAAGGGCGCAGAGCAAAGCCGCAGAGAGCTTCATGTTTCCCAGTAAGAGCTTGACCACCAGCTAGATAGGCCTGTAGCTAGCTGAATGATGCTGGTGCTAGCTCTGTATGTTCTGCTCTGGCCTCTGGGGCTGGGCCTGCAGGAGTTTATATAGCTGGTTTTGTCCAGTAGTTTAACGGTTATTGATTTGGTGTGTGGCACCGATAGTGAGAGCACAACGAGCAAGGGAACGTGGCCGCCTTGCGACCTTGCTGAATCATAATGCGTCCATGATCTCATTAGCTCCATGATACGGTCCGCACCTAAAAGGTGCTGCTGCTGACCTGGTTAAACGTGGAATTATATGCTGATGACACAGCCAATTAGGGTTGTTGTCTGTTCCAGCACTCGAGAAGCTCCAAAGCAAGGCGCATCCTCTCCGGCCCTAACCATTTCTAAAACTAAAAGGCTAGCTGTTTGGGTATAGATGACGTTTATATCTTGCCACTGCATGTACTAGTGGTGATGATATACCTCGACATGAGTAGATTGTGTTTCACAATCAGACGGTTAACATCGATGTGATGCATGCATAAAAGGCATTCATGTGCGTACAATGATGTCGTGCTGCTCAGGGTTTTGAGCCCATAATTTGTTACATTTATCACTTGGATAGAGACTCTCTCACACACACATGGGTGACGGACGGGACGTGTGAAACAGCTTAGCCATACCAGCAACGGTTGTATAGGTGTGTGTGGTCGTATGAATTGGTAGAGGTTTCGATTACGGCGGGCCCTCCCATCATTTGTGCGCGCATCCGAAGGCACCTAACGTTCAACAACCCTAGGGCAGAGTACGTGTACTTGCTCATAATCAATTCCAGGGAGAAACGAAGAAGGCTAGGCCGTGTGTTGGTGCGTTGCTACCAAGTGAACATAACCATCGTCGGTCAGCAGGCCAGGACGCACGCTACTACCACGGGTAGTCACATCCCAGTTTGTTAGCTGGTTGGTCCATCATCGATCCGGCCGTGATGCGTGGACACACGACACGGCCGATGGCCTCGCGGTCTTCGCAAGAGGCCAAGTGCTTTGGTTATCCACGGTGCCAGCACGGCCTCATCGTCAGCTCAGCACTTGAGCAACGTTGTGAGATGGCAATCCGGGGAGGTCTGCAGTTTGTTGGGAGCACGGTTGCACCAACTACGATCCTTCCTGCTTGTAGGAACTTGTCGGATATGTTGGGTAAATGCCTGCAGCACCACCGTATGTACCTTAACGAATTGGCTCTTCAGGATTAATCTTACGATACAACAACACCCCGGACAAATACTGATATCAATTGTCTTTTTGATCAAGTCGGTTGCGGTAGCTGATTTTGCAAGAAATTAAATGCCCCTTCTGACCCGAAATGTAAGTATGTTAGAAGTTAGAACATCGATACGATGTCCATCATTGCACTTTGACCAATAGTAATATTTTATTTTTAAACAGAAAGAGTTATACATTATGAAAATATGTACCATGACGAATCTAGTAACTATATATATAGTTATTTATGGTTAATGAAATTTTACAGTCATACTAATCTGTTTTTGTCACAATACAAGGAGCAAATCTGTTTTTTTATTGTTATTTGCCAACAGTCCTGGTGATCAGCCACCTTACGAAAGGACGACGACGGTGAATTTCAATCTTCTCAACATCAGTCCTTGCATAATCCCTGTAACTATCCTAATTATTTCTCCAAGTATTCTGCTCCCTTTTTGTCACAAGAGTGCCAAGTGCACACTATGTCGGGGGATTTGTCTAGTTTCCTACAGTAACTAGAGTAGCCGACAAATTGCTGCTACCTTTAAGAGCAGGAGAGCAGTCTGCACTCAAAAGGAAGTAGTCTATTCTTTTCATTTTAATCTTGTTAATGAGTGGGATGAGTTGTTGCAACGCTTTGTTTGAAAAGGTCGGCCTGCTCTTAGACCGAACAAGTTTAATCTAAAACCCAGCTTCCTTTGAAAAGGTACGCTCATAGACTGAAAATCAGCTTCTGAACTTGTTTTTTTTCTTATGTAAGGACCCAGCTGGCTGGAGCCTGGAGCCGCATCTTTTGTGATGTGTTTGTTTTGACAATTCTTTATGAATGTGTGACTAGGAAAGGTCTAGTAAAATCCAGTTATGTTCATCTGTCCCCTTAAAAATAAAAAGAGAGAGCATATACCTCTATATTTGGACAATTACAAGTTTAAAGTAAATAATCTAAATCTGACAAATATATAGTCTCCATCTTTATTTCAGAGAAAACATGTATAGCAGATTCCCAGCTAGCAGTGATCTTTGAAAATTCAGCTAGTATTAACCCAATAATAAGAAGTTCTCCCGGCGCGTATAAAAACTTAAACGTCTTGGAGTCTCCCCCCTAGCTTGATCCTCGATTGTGACAGACACGGGCGCCTCTTCCCTTCCACAAAGCTTCCAAAGAAACGTTCCCTCAAGCGAGGACGACAACCATAAACAATTCACATATGGCGCCGACAGGTCACCAGTCTTCACGAGCGATTTATCTAAAGATATAGACATATATAGCCCAACTACCACAAGCTGATGCACCCCTAGTTTAGCTGTCTGGTCCAAGTGGCGTATCTGCTTTATTCCCCTACTTGTTCATAATAAACAAATTATTTTCTGTTTTCTATTGTTCAGCTTCTTATCCATGAAACGACTCGAGCTGTAGCAACAGCCTACCTAGTCTACTCCCCCTGCACATGCTCCAAGCTCCGGCCGGTCCCTCGAGGGAAAGAGCGAGGACGCATGTGCAGGCTGCACTTGTGTTTGATCTGCTCCCATTTTAATAGGAAAAAACTAAGCTTTGTTTGAGCCGGGGATCATGGGTATGGTTCCATGGACAAGTCGGCCACACGCATGGGCGCGCAACCGCTAGCTAATAGAGGACGCCCCCGGTTTGGTTGTTTTAAAAATGGGTGCTTACGAAACCGGCCGGGTATAGCTAGCTCCAAGGTGTACTCCTCTCTGTGTATGATTTGCACGATCGATGTACGTGTGTCTGATGAACTGCGTCGCACGTGAAGAAGGATGGTATACATGTGTAGTAGTTGATGATCGCCATTATGTTCAGGGTATATACTAGTATATGTATACGATAATTTCCGCACGGTTGTTGATGTTATACGGAAAGAACTCTCTCGATCGACAAAATATTAATTAGAGCACAATGAGTTTACCGAAGTGCAGAATCCTCATTATCATAGTGAAGCTAGAAATGAAATATGTAACTCAAGTTGATTAGAATTTAGAACAACAAGGGAACAGATCCTCAAAAGAAAATAAAATAAAACGGTTGCGTGTGGACTCGATCCCACAGCTAACTGCACGAGCACTAGGTCGTTCGTGAACAGAATTACCTGCGAGCATTTTCCTCACTGGAGTTAAAAATCTGCAGAAATGATCATTGCTCCTTCTCTGGTCAATGCATGCACCGTACTTTCATCATGAAAGAACATCTCCTCTTTTTTCCACTGAAACTAATCAAAATTAAATCAGCAGAAACGATTGCTCGGTTCCCCGGCCGGTCAATTGGCGAGCTATAGCTTGCAAGCACGTAAGGTTTGGTGCACGGCCCCATTCCTTCAATCAATGGATCCATTGATCCGTCACTCGCATGGGTACTTTCTTTCCCCGTGTGTCATCTCTACACGAAAAAGTCCCCTCGCTTGAACTGCAAGCACACGGGATCGATCATGCATATCGACCGATTGGCACACACGGGATTGTGCCAACAAGGAAGGTCCATGGCTGCCTGCCTGCCGTGGATCGATCCGTCGGCGTCTTCTTTAATTTTGAACTGTTATTTTGTTTCTGGAAAAATAAACTATATATGAAGTCAGTGTCAGCATAGATCGTTATTCGATGGTGGTCCCAATTAAATTTGGAGTACTATGGCCTCGCCGACAAGCTTGCTTGGGGTTACTTTTAGTTTTCTTTTCGTGCATGAATCCGACGTTTTAACAGCTGATGGATCGTTGAGGTCAGATGAGACGAGTTCTGGGCACGCACCACAGTACAGGGCATATATGTTAAATATAATTCGACATTTGCTTACCTTTTCTTCTCCTTTCAAGTGCCAAAATTTGAATTTTGCTGCTGACTATTATTATTTCTTTAGAATATATCGATTTCTATTCATCTTAATGTTAATAATTGAAGCTTTCTTTTGGACCTCATGAGACAAGCTGTAAAAATAGGTAAATCCAAGAGGTTTTTTTAAAAGAAATTAGAAACATCCGACCATCAATCTGGCATGGTCAATAGATCTATTATGTTTTATGAAAAGTTACCCACCTCTCTGCTAGTATAAGCAATGTACGGTAAGCATCTAAGGTTGTGATTGGTTGGTTGCACTAGTGTTTGGAAGGTTGGGTGACTTAAGATAGCCAAGCATGTCCTTTTTACCTTGTGCAGCGTGTATAGTGGGGAACGAAACTCATTTGCGTTTCTAGGAAGCCAGGCTAGAGGGCTACTTTTACATTCTGGAGCCTGGCTAAAGAGAACCAAACATACCTAACTTGCACTCCACAAGTCTGGCCAGGGGTCTATGCACCCAACCAATCACAACCTAAATCTGTATGTAAATTGTAGACCTCTACCGTTATGAAAAATAACCTAAAGTAACCCCCTAATCTTCGTCGAAATTATCTACATATATCATTATTATATGAAAGCACACAATTTAAGATTCAAAATTGCCTATATCTACCATTATTAATATAGGAAATATTAAATTATGGTATACGTGCATGATGTTTCAGCGTATAAAACAAATATACATGTATGAAAGAAGCGATGAGAATAAAAAATTCCATGTTAAACACATAGCTGTAACGAAAGGTTCAGTTAGATGCATATCAAACACATATAGAGGTGTGATGCAAAGTGGAAAAAAACTACGAACATGAATGAAAAGAATATACATACTCATTGGTAACTAATGTCTACCACAACCTGATAAAGATAAGTCGGTAGCTATGAGTGTTGTGTCGGAATATTTAAAAAAAGAGATTAAGGTAAATAATTTTCGTTATTAGCTATGTGTCCTAATAACTAATATTTTCATAAATTTCTAATACTTATCTCTTAAAATCATTTGTCCGTAGGGAGTATAGGTTGATTGGTTGTAACATACTAAGATGTCTTTTTCAATACAACAAAACTCGACACTAATCAACTATCCATCAAGTGGTTGCTCATCCATTAGGCGCTTTTTCTTATTGTTTGCTTCACTTTTCATATGGTCCTTGACTAACTAGCAACAAAATCCTAGTTTGTCAATTGCTTGATTTTATTGAAAAACAATAATAATATATTTCAATTCCCAATCGGGTGGATCATGACCACCTTCTGTACCAGAGGAATAGGAATCGTACAGCCCATTGAAGCCCAACAGTGCACGGGCCCAATCGGATAACAGCGAGCGCAGAACCAGGCCTTTGATCCTTGCTGCTACGCTAGGCTCAGCCCTGAGCATGGTGCTTCGTATCTTGCTTACATATTGCATATTGCTTTTCTGCTCTAATCCTTGTAATATCAAATTCAAAATTTTCACAAGACTGATTTAAAATTTTGAAGAAACTATTTATACTTTTATAAAAACTAATTCAACATTTGTAAAAGGATGAGATAGCATATTACAAATACTGAAATGACATATTAAAAGATGATGAACTCGTATATTGAAATGTTGCAATAAATAATTCAAAATAGCATACTGAAATTTATTTTTATTACTTGCAACAAATACTATATGGTCCAAACCAATTTTAAATTAGATGCATGGTATAAAAGAAAATATCATTTATACCTCGGAATTTGTTTAGCTTCCCAAATCCATCTCCCTTAACTCGCGTTGGGCACGTGTCCATGCCGGGACTCCTTATCTATCTTGCAGAAGATGGTTAAGCTACGTAACTTTAAACTTGGCGTTAGGATTAACTATTGCCGTCCACCAATCATCCACCTTGGAAATGATATAATGAATTTTACACTCAGATTCAACAATCTACAAACCTATGTCAACATTTCAGAAAGGCTAATTCAATCTATTATTACGGATTAGGTATATGATTGGTTTGCTCCGCTCCCTCCAAACTCCGTTTGTTTCACTATTTTTTTACAACTAATTCAACAATAAGTGAACCCTTACCGCTTACAACCAAACTTAAATCAGTCAAATCTCAACCACAAAGTGAATAGGGAAAAAAGAGTAAAACCAAACGTGAATCAGGCATATAGCAACCTGATTGTATGTTAACACGCTAATGAGCCAACTAATCTCACTCACTTTGTTTATTTCTTTGTGCTCGATTGATGCTTATTAGTTGCAGTGGTGGCTTCCTGATTCAGGCTCGACCACTCAAGTACCCCTATATCGCCATTGGGGCCCAGGCGCCCAGCATCCTCCGCTCTAATCCTACAGTTCGACTAAATAACATCATGGAGCAGCTTCTATAATGCCATCTCCCATGACTAGCTCGATAGGTTCAGAGACAACTTTGTTGGATCAAGAATTAATGGGCCAGAATGTATTCGACGGCAACAATAGGAAAATTTTAAAAATCCGCCAAAAAAACTAACGGAGGGAAAACAATCAACCGACATACAGAATTAAATCATTTCAATAGTTGGGAATTCACATTTACAAACTACAAATATTGATAAATTGACTGTGCCACATAAAAATCCTTATTGTAACTACTTGGTTATTGGGTTTGGCTACTAGTTTGTGATGGTGTGTATGGTACAATGTTTTGCACAGAGAAGAGCATCATTGGGCTTCTAGAATTGGAAATGGGCTAGGAGCCCTATTTGAAATTTCTTTTGGGCTTCCAACCCGTCCAAAGCTCCATTAATCAGAGGCACTTACAGGCCATGCTGAATGAAATCATAACAGAAACAAGAATAAATAAAGCCCACACCAAACATCTATCAAAGAAAAAATTGACTGAAGAGGACAAAAAAAAAACAACCGAGTGATGGTTAGGAATTTCATCCCACCAAATCACCAATTGGTGGGTTGGATGGGTTAAATTTAGGCAATACAGTAGGTTTCAACCCATTAGCGGGCTTTGCTCTAACCACATGCAAAACCGATGACCTCGATGATGCCTCATTTCACAACCGAGCACACATACACAGTGTGCGCGGGTCACCCCTAGCGAGCGCACCGGTGGAGACAAGCATCTCGATCTTAGAAGCCCTATAAACTAAACCTCTTCCCCTCTTCCAGTGATGTTGACAAACAACCTGTAGGGTATTCCATTCGATCAGGACAAAACATTTAACTTCTACTACTCTTTCCGTTCCATAAAAAATACAATCCTACATTTGAAAAAAATCTCATAAAGGGTGCAACAATTTTAGAAATTAGATTCTAACTACCTGCCTACTACCTAATTAAGTAGTCAGATTTAATTTGCATGTTAAAACTAATCGTATGTGGCAAAAAAATTAGGATATGAGAGTCTTTTCACGTCACTACTAACCTGTCTGAAAAAATTTAGAATTGCACTCTTCGTGGAGCGGAGAAAGTATGTGCCAACCATTCAAAAGCGCAACACACATAGAAGGTGACACATGGAGAGTTCGACTACAATGGTGGGAGAGCTCTGGTGGGTTCCCGGCCCTGCTATGTCTGTGCTGCCCTCACTGTCGATGCCATTGTTCCCACGCTTTGGCATACCGGACGCGCACGCAGCTGCAATTGATGTCCATGCCTCGTTGCGTCCAAACCAACCAAGGTGGTAGCGTGTGATCTGATAGCTCTGAGCGGCTCACTGTAGGCAATGGTGAGGGAATCACAAGTAGCACCGATGGCAGATGGATAAGTCACGGCTGCATCAGATCCACATGTGGAGGTGCTGACAGGTGCATCCTGGGCATCAATAGGAACAAAATAACCATTTTCTAGGATTGTCTAGCATCCATGATGTCTTGTAGCTAAGATTGTCATGAAGTCAGAGCATCCTGCATCAAATTTTGCACAAAAAAGGAGATTTTTTGCAACTATGGGACCGGACCTTGTATTTCTATTGTACAAAGATATTCATAATTTTTTAACCTATGCAAGAAGAACGAAATGAAATGGTCAAATGGTGTTTTACATTAAATATAGCAAATAATCACTTTTAAGAGCGTCCAACAACAAGCATCACTCTCCATGGTATACTCTAGCTAGGACCACCAAATCAGAGTATCCTACAATAAATTTTGTCGCTCAAATATGTTTAATTTTCTCGGCCAACTATAGGCATTGTATTATCACTGAATACACCATATATGATGGGATAGATCATTGTTTAAACAGAGCAATATCATATCATAGGACTCATTGCATGAAAGGATAGTACAAACATATATGAATATGAGACAAATCATGCTTCATAAAGCAATTCCAACAGTAAAATCTGTCCTGGATGTATCTTGGCAAGATGTCCTAGATATGTCTTGGTTACATATACCTCCAACATAGATAAGGGAAATTACATGTTTGGTATGTTAATTATGATCAATCTTGCAAGTATGATTGATCATTGTTATTCTTATGACATATTCTTCTAGCATCCATCACCCATCAAGTTGATCGCTGGGAGAGTTCATTGAGCTACCAATGGCGCCATGGATACCGCTAGCAAAGGAGTAATTGACATCAGGGCCATTAGTAAGTCCCTGGTTGGAATTAGGAGCCCTGGAAAAAATGGGTGTGCTAGTCTGCCTATCAACCATGTACTTTGATGCCAAATCCATGAACGCTGGTGGATATGGCCTTGTTGGGTACCTTTCTTCTTGCAGCACCTGCTTGATCTTTTCCTTGACAACATCTTGTATTGCTGCAATTTTCTTGCGGAATTCCTGCAGCTCATCAAGCCCTAACGGATAGGCTTTTGCAGTCAACCAATACATCACACGCCCATCCACATCGCCCTCAATCATCTCCTTTAACCTCTCTGTTCTCTTCTTCTCACTCTCAATCAATTGTTCTAACTCAGAATACTCTAAACTCTCCTTTGTAGTGTTTGTCTCCCCATTACTACTATCACAACTCTCATCACTCTTACCATGTCCGCTCAAAGTGAGGAAGCGATTGATCATGGTCTTGAAAGAGGGAATACCAAAGGAGAATGGCCTACCAGCAGGGGAGAAGGCAACAATGGCGATCATCGCACCACATAGAATGGACAGCTCACTAGCCTTCTTAAACATGCCTTGGCGGCGCTTGCAGAAACATACATGACGCGCCTTGACACACTCGACTCGCTTCATCTCGATCTTTCGCCTACCCGTGGATGTCTTACCCTTCACCATCCCTTAGTTGACTATGCTTCAAGTAGAATGTTAATGGAGATACAGTACGGCTATGGAACAATGCAAGCGATTATATAGACATGCATAAGGAGATAAAGGAAGAAACTTAGTTTGTATAGATGTGAACACACACAAGATACTCTATTGTTGCATTCTCACTAGATGTCGTGTCAACATATTTGAAATGCAATCGTGAAGATTTTTCGTTTCATGCATCAATAGTCTGATATATATTAATATTGCGAATATCTGGAATTTAGTTGAGTCCTAACTGGCTCTAGGTACCATCCCTTGGTGGCTATTGGCAACCGCCAGCCCACACCGGACCAAAATTAATCATATTTACACTAGCAATCTTCTTGATAGCTAAAATATCTGTAATAAGCTAGTTTTTACCAAGGAAACTGATTACCACTCAAATTAGAAAGATGAATCTCAAATGGCATGACTCTCCTCTAGCTGTTATTAGCCAAAATGGTTGTTTAGATAGTCTAAACACTACATGATGGCCAGCCATGCCCGTTTAACCAGCTGATTATCCTATTTAATTAAATGACCACTACTCAGCCCGAGTTGTTTAGCGTTAGGTGAACACTGTCTCTGGAAATAAAAAGGGAATGCAACTGCATATTAGCCCACACATAAGTGATCTAGAATATTTCTAAAAGATTGTTACAATGTTCTTTATGCTATGCACTTCAGCTTGGAGGCCCTTTGCTTTTGTGGCATTGGCTCACAAGGATTCCATGCTAGAATATGTACCGATGATAATGACCCCAAACATACCCAATCTTTGAGTTGAGAGCTAATTTTGGTGAAATATTGCTTGCAACTCAAGATATGTAGTATAATTATCTATATTAGGAAAAAGTTCATTTTACTCCCTTCAACAATTTACTTTGTCCGCTTAATCCCCTAAGCAAAATTTAGGCTCAATTTACTTCCCCAACAATTCCAATTAGTCCGATCTACCCTCTAATAATATTTCTCTTTTTTTCTCCGCGTACGAATTGAATTTTAAGTTCAAATTTTGTGAGTGGATAGAGAATATGATGTCATATGTTAAAAAATACATTAATAATTTTTCATGATTATTTTCATAATTTGAAAAGATTTAACACGAAATTTATCAAAAAAAATACAATTCTGCATGAAAAATATTTATGAAAAAAATCATAATGTATTTTTGTAGCATAGGGCATCATATTATAAGTTTCATTGTAAAATTTAAAGTTCAAATTCCACTTGTAAGTGGAGAAATAAAAAAGAGAAATCTCATTAGGGGGTAGATTGGACCAATTAAAATAGTTTAGGGTAGTAGCTTGAGCCTAAATTTTATTTAGGGGGTTAAGTGGACAAAGTGAATTGTTGAGGGGAGTAAAATAGACTTTTTTTCTCTATATTATTTACTCTACATCGATAACTAGCACTATAATTGGACCCTTAAAATCATATATGCTCTAGCTAGGCTCCATAATTATTCTATTTTCTGGTTGATGGTCTTGTATCCTGCACTCAACAAATATGGATTTCCAATGGTTCATGCTTTTGTTACCAAGTTTTGTGCTTGATTACCTCAATATTGCAAATTACTTGTTGTTCTAGTTCATAGCTAGATCTTTAAGTTATAATTGGCCTCACTTGTGAAGGACAGTTGGACTAATAATAATGAGAGATGAAATTGGATGTGAAAAAGCTTGGGTAAAAAGAGTTTTATTGTTCGAGTTGAAGGTTGCTTTTAACACCCCAGATATTCAAGCTAGGATAAATCATCCCCATAGCCATTTTATGCTTACAAAACCTATCATTTATGTAACCTAATATCATGTGGAACCAGCAGGGTAAATTTACTAATCATATTTGTAACCAAAGAAACTTTGTTTATCTCATAGAGTTTCTCTTCTCGGTGACCATCCTCCATCTCAGAATTTTTTTTATCTTTTTTGTTTTAAAAATGAGTGAAAATGAAAACTACTACATTAATACTGGGAATAGTAGCTAGAAATCATTGTTCTAGGAAGCGTATCGGAATCTTCCATTCATTTTTTACCAGTACCTTTTAGCAGTACTACTTCCATAAGTTTTACCATAGAAAAGATCCAACTAACTTCATGGAAAAGCGGTATGCTTACTTCAACCATCATTGTCTAGCAAGCCTAAAAATATCATTCAACTTTGCAAATCTATCATTAGTATGCATATTATCACTGTAAATATGAAATGAAGCTCATGACCAAGAACCTTCAGTTCCACTAAATTAAAATCATTGGGTTTACTTCCTACATTCTTAAATATAAAGAGACTATGAGTTTGTCCTATGTCAAACTATTTTAAGTTTGATTGAGTTTATAGGAAAGAATAATTATAATTATAATATCAAATGAGCATCATTAGATCCATTGTGAAATATATTTTTCATTTTTATTTCTCCATACAATCACGTGAGATCACGGTTCCAACTTCCAAGTCTCGGCAAGCTCCAGTCACAACAAAGAAAAAACAGGTGGAATGCGATTACAGTTCTAAACATGCTCTAAGCAGTAAGGGTGTCTTTTAAATGCTAACATAGTTTTGTAGTTAATGTAAAACTATATTATCAGCTAAAATTATATACTATTTCCGATCGAGTACATGACTTGTTTTATAGATGTAACATATATGATCCGATGCTGTGCAGAGTACTCCGTTGTTATCCTGAGTTCATGACTCGATGGCCTAACTAAGTCGGTCAATGCCCTGGGGCTGCAGTCGCCGCCGATTCTCGACAATCTGACCTCTACTTTCGTTCTCCCTCTTTTATTTTGGTCAAACAACGCGGCCGCCCCTGATTTCTTTCTTTTCGCTGCTGGCCACCACATGCGAACGCATTAAGCCAATGCAACTTGCTCATGTTCTTGTCTCGGCAGCTCCTACCCAATAGCGAGCAACTGCATCTGCTTGCAGATATTTTTTCGCAAACCACATTTGACCGCACCGGAATCCAGCACTAGATATCAGGACAAGGGTGCAGGGACAAGCTCCGAACAGCTCTCCAAAGAGGGCAAAACTCTGAAGCTCCGGTTGCAGATATTCAGGTTTGCATCACATCAACAGCCGACTGTAAACAACGTGATGCTAAAAACTCCACCCCAGCAGGCAACGGGGCTGCAAACTAGTTACCGGAATAAACCATCTGGCAAGCCGGACAACAGTGAAAAAACAATGGTATGTACATCCAACAAAATGGTGTAAAACAAAAGCAGCAGCAGCAGGAGGAAAAGCCTCGCCGCCAGGAACTCGCTACAAAATTGCTGGCCATGTAAGCACAGCCTTAATAGAGGGACGAACATCAGCACCGATATTTACACGGCTGCAGCATGGAACAGAGGCCGGCCTCTACACATCTACAGCAGAATGGTCTATTGGTCGGAGTCCAGCCATCGCCTCAGCTTCGAGAGTGCCTCCGGAGACAGGCTCTTGCAGCACCTTAGCCTACTATTTGATGCCGGCTCTAGGGGTGCGGGACCCCCGCCGAACTCGGACCTGAAGCAGACTACCATCACCGTGAGGTTGTCAAAGGTCTCGAGCCTCTTCGCCTCCATGGTGAGCTCCCGAGCACACCGCTCGGGGTCGTCGTGCCGCCGCAGCCCCTTGCGGACCGTGCTCACCGCGTGCTGGCTGGTCATCACGTCCCATATCCCGTCGCACCCGATAATCAGGAACTCGTCGTCCTCGGTGAGGGTGGTCCAGCGGATCTCTGGCTCGGCGATCAGGGGTGATGCCGAGCCTCTGGGCAGTTTCATTTCCCAGTCACCAAGAGCCCGGGTCACAGAGAGAACTCCATTGAGGTAGCCATCTTCAATATATCCACCAGATTCAATAACCCTTTGACGCTCTGCATCATATGTTGGCCTGTGATCCTTTGACATCTCCACTGCTACGCCTTTCCTACAAAGGACTGCACGGCAATCCCCGGCATTTGCAACCAAAAGTTGCCTGCAAGATAGGAAGAAGAAAAGAGCATGAGTACTGCTTCATTGAACCGCTCATCATGACGCAACGAGGCTTGGTTTTTCACACTCAACTAACCTTCCAAGGACCAATGCTGTCAGTGCTGTGGTTCCAGAAGAACGGTTGATGAGTGAATCATCAGCCAGAGCAAGGTCAGCCCGCAAGAAAGCCTTGCGGACTGAATCCTGAACAGATTCAGCAAACATTTCATCTTCCTGTGATGCTTGTGGGAATTCAGCATCCTCAAAGAACAATTTCATTGCATGCTTCTTCATGTAAGCGGCTGCATCTGAACCACCATGCCCGTCAAAGACCTAAAAGGCAAAATCACACACAGTTAAATTGGGTACAGAAATTTACATGAAGAATATAATTAGCTGAACGGCATTCACAGCACGTACCCCATAGAAAGCACTAGGTGCAGAGAACATAAGCAGTGGACCAAGATGAGCAGAAAGATCATCAATTCGAATATGTTCATCTTCCATGTACCGCCTAGGTCCAATATCAGCGAAGCTACCAGATCGAATGCTTGGGACAAACTGCAGGGGTTCCACAGATACACTACCCCCAGCATTAGAAGATCTTTTCAACTCCTGCATCAAGAACAAAACTGTTAATTACACTGGTGTCTTCCAGTTGTACAAAATGTAACAACCTAAAATTTCTTCTCCGAAATGTCTAACTACCAGAAAGCAGCCCTAAAGCTCTGTTTTTTCATATTAAGAGCTGCCAACTACTAGTGAATTGACCAAACAACTATTCTTTTCATCCTAGGCGAAAACAGTCAATTGATTACGATGCGCAATATACAAATTCCAAAGACCAAGCCAAACAGTGCGTCACGAGACTGGAAAATCCAGATGACCCCAGCAACGAATTTAGGTGAGTCTATACATTTTACATACGCAACTGATCAATATGAACTCTCCAAATCAATCTGTTCACTTCCAACGAACCATAATCAAATAACACAAAAAAAATTGAAAGGAAGCCCCTGTCCTTTGAATATTTAGACAAACTATCCTTGCAATTTATCTACCATACTAGAGAAAATATTCGAAATCAGAGTAAATACTGCAAGAAATATTACCCCCTTAATGATCCGAGAAACATTTGACCACAACATAGGAAAAATTCTTATGCGATGATTTCAGGCTATATAATTTCTTAGCAAAACATTAAACAGGACAAGAAAGACCAAACCTGCACAATTTCTTAGCAAAACATTAAACAGGACAAGAAAGACCAAACCTGCACAACCGCCTTCGGCGACGCCGCCACCTGCACCGGCATGGGCGCCACCGCGACCACCTCCTCGATGACCTCGACGCTCTTGACGACGCACCGGTGGAACCGTGCCTCCAGCAGCGGCACGACATGATGCATGACCTCAGCTCCGGCTCCCATCTCCGCCTCCAATCCGCTCAACAACAGATTCTTCCCCACCTCGTCTGGGACACGAACTCCTCCCAAATCCCTCGCCTTTCCGCACACTCCGACCCCGAAGAACTCCCGATCCGATTCCGACCTCTTCTTGGCCTCAAAATTTCTCCACCCCCAAACAGCTCGATCCAGAACACTGGTCGACTAATCTCGACGAGAAGCACGCGGAAATCTACGAAAGAAGCAGCCTTTCCACAATCCGCGAGAAGGGCGACACGGAGGAAGAACTTTTTTTTTCTTTGGACACAACACGGAGAACTGACCCGATCCGAACGGGAATTCAGGAAAGAAATGGCGGAGAAGCAGAGAGGTGTTTGCCATTTATTCGCGCGTGGCGGAGGACGCGAGAGGACGGCAGCTGCCGGTGGGTGACGCGGGTGTGTGACCGGCAGGTGGCCGTGGCGGGGCTTAGGTGTCGTGCGCGGGCGGGAGTGCTGGGCTACCGGCACGCGTGCGCGATATTGGAAGCCATCATGCATGGGATGGTCGCCGACCTCGTTTTGGATTGGGCAGAATAAGCGATGACGCGGGCACTCGTTTCACACCTTTTGCGTGTGGGAACCGGGGACGGGGATCGTTCGTTTTTTTTTCTTTTCCTTTTCTCAACCTATTAAGGAAACTTAGGTCTATTTTTTTTTATCTCCCAATCAATCACATAAAAATATATTTTACATATATTAGATTGCAATGTTAATTCTCATGAATTTTAAAAAATATTTCAATGTAATGGAAAAAACAAGCTTCAATAGACTCTTGTGCTACAAATAGAGTACTAACTTAAAAAAGGTTAAAATATTTTGATTTCTACAAAGCCAATATCATATTAAAACCACTTCGAATATAAATCTATTTATAAAACTTTTATACACTGAACATTCATGTGATTCTGATTAATCTTTTAATCCCTCCGTTTTTATTTATATGTTGTATTAAGCTTATCCTAAATCAAACTTAGCTAACTTTGATCAAGTCTACAGAAAAATATAGCAATAATAATACTACCTAACATATGCGCTATCAAAATATATTTTATGGTGGATTTAATAAAATAAATTTAAAATTAAAAATATTATTAATTTTTTCTATAAATTTAGTTAAAGTTGGTCAAATTTAATTTAAGACAAATCTAATACGACATGTAAATAAAAACAGAGAAAGTATCAAAAGTTTCTAAAGTTTGATATATCTTTATCTAATCACAATATGTTTGTGTGCTCGGCGAGTTTATGATTCTACATGGTATTACCATGAGTTCATTGTAACATAAAAAATTGGGAAATTTGGATCTGTACTTATTAAAAGGTGCAAATTTTAGAAAAATATCATTAAAAGATTGAGATTTAGAATTGCAGATGGAAAGGTTGCTCCGTTATTATTTTTAGCATTGATGTTAAATGGAAGGGTTGCTCCGTAGCTGTTGATTAAAAAAAGGAAAAGAATCACTGACCAAACTCACGCACGCACTCAGGGCACACCCCTGGCTTGGTGTCAGCAGAGGAGTCCTGAGGCGGCCGCGTGGGGCGGCGAGGGCAGGGGCGGAGGTAGGCTTGCTCGCTGGGGTCCGCCAACCCCTATGGATTTTTAAAAACTAAGTGAAAATTACAGTTCGTCACTGTTTCCTAAAGGCAAATATCCCAGTGCACGTAGTAAAGATCCCATCCCTATTTTCTCCTCCGCCGTCGCCCCTGAGCGATGGCCTTGTCGTACGCGTCGAGCTCCTCAAAGTAGATGTTCCAGGTGCAGCGCACGCAGCCGCTGCCCGCAGCAGTCGTCCGGGAACGGCTTCTCGGGCGGCTAGCCTGGGCATTTTTTTACCCAAAAAACGGAACCGAACCGACCCGACCCGAACCGAACCGAAATGTCGGTTTTTCGATGATTTCGGTTCGGCTTCGGTTCACTTTTTGTCAAGTTCGGTCTTCGGTGTCGGCTTCGGTTTTTTATCACACCGAACCGAACAGCCGAATCAGCCCACCTCGGCCCACCGACGTGCCCACCTCAGCCCAACGTCCCACGGTCCATTCATTTGCTCCCACAAACCCTAACCCAATAACCCAGTAACTCCCTATCCCCAATCCCCTAATCCTCTCGATCCCTGGCGGCGGCGCGGGCGAGCAGGGAGCGGTGGCCGGTGGTGCGGGCGGGCGGAGCGCACGCGGCGGCCGGCGGTGAGGGCGGGCGGAGAGCACGCGGCGGCGGCCGGCGGTGCGGGCGGGCGGAGAGCACGCGGCGGCGGCCGGCGGTGCGGGCGGGCGGAGAGCACGCGGCGGCCGGCGGTGCGGGCGAGCGGAGAGCACGCCGCGGCTGCCGGCAGTGCGGGCGGGCGGAGAGCACGCGGCGGCGGTGCAGGCGTGCGACACCAACCCACGGCAACCTCTCCGTCCGGTACAATGGCGAAAACAACCGAGCAGTCCTCCAACGTATATCCTCTCGATGCTATGAGGTCCTCAAAAACAAGCACAACTTCCATGTGATGTATTATTGAAACCTATTGAAAGTATTTTTGACACAAATAAAAACATGTTGCTTTCATATTCTGCTTTCAATATTGGTATTACTTTCATATTCTGCTTTCATGGAGCAACTGAACAAGTAAACCAAAGCCAAAAGGGATCACCGACCCCTACATTCTTCTGAAAACAAAACACATGTGTTTCCCCCGTTCTTTTGTAACCTAACACATTTCTAACTTTAGTCCTAGATTTTATGAATCTGGTGCCCTCCAACTGTAACGTATGTCCTCTCTTTTTCATGCTTTTATTTGCAGATGGGGGACACTGAAGAAACCGTGGGAAATCACGTGAATGAAGTGACAGAGATAGGTAAGGAGGATGAGCAGCAGCCTGCAGATGCCCACAAAGAAGAAGGCAAGAAAAGAAAAGTTATGGCTCCAAGATCAGATGTCTGGAACCACTTCACCAAAGTCAAGCAGAATTCCGGAGAGGATAAAGCCAAGCGCAAGTATTGTGGAGGTATGTACATGTGTAACTCAAAGACAAATGGCACGTCTTCTTTGAATGGCCACTTGAAAGTATGCAGAAAAAATCCAAACAAGAAAGTAGTTGATAAACAAGGCACTTTGCAACTACAACCTAGTCCTGGCAATAGTAGTGTTGGTACTGTGTCCACTTGGAAATTTGATCTTGAGGAGCTGAAAATTAGTTTTGCGGAGATGTTAATTGAAGATGAGCAGCCTTTTGTCACATCTGAACGGCCTGGTCTTAGAAAGTTTTTAGCCAAAGCATGCCCAAGGTTTGTCATACCCTCTAGAAGAACAGCCACTAGAAATTGTGTAAAAGTCTATGATGTCCAGAAAGAAAAGCTCCAGAAATTTTTAAAGGAACATTGTGAAAGAGTTAGCCTCACAACTGATACATGAAGAGCTAACACCAAGAAAAATTACATGTGTGTGACAGCACATTTTATTGACAAAAATTGGAACCTGCACAAGAAAATTATTGGTTTTTTCCCCTCAAAGGGCCATGGAGGGGACGACATTGGACAAGGACACTTGCTTGGCAGCATGGGGAATTGATAAAGTCTTTACTATAACAGTGGATAATGCTAGTGCAAATAACAATGCTATAAATTATATGAGGATGGTCTTGAATGAATCCAAGGGTTGCATGGCTGAAGGAGAATACCTACATATGAGATGTGTTGCACACATTACCAACCTGATTGTGACTGAAGGCCTAAAGGAAATTGATACTTCAGTTGCTCGTGTCCGTGCTGCTGTTAAGTTTATTAAGGCTGGAACATCTAGGTTGGTAAACTTTAAGAAATGTGCTGAATTAGCAAAAGTCCAGACCAAAGCCTTTCTAAATCTAGATGTTTGCACTAGATGGAACTCGACTTACCTTATGTTAAATGTTGCACAAAAGTATGAAAAGGCATTTCAAAGGTACAGTGATGAGGATCCGTATTATAAGCTAGAATTAGAAGGTGAGGGTCCTGGAGTTCCAGTAAAATCAGATTGGGATAAAGTTAGAAAGATGTCTGACTTTCTTGAGCACTTCTATGAACTTACTCTTCATGTTTCAGTAACAAAGCGTCCAACTTCTCACATATTCTTCCATGAAATTGCTGATGTTTTGGTTTTGTTACGAAACTGGTGTCATAGTGAGGACAGATTGTGTCAGGAAATGGGTAAGAGAATGCTGGTGAAGTATTACAAGTATTTTGGAGAGAAATATGGAGAGAAACGTTCAGATAGAGAGAAGAGAGGTGAGAGAGATAGGGGGGATCAGTTGCTTAACTTGGTTATTTTTTTCTGTGTGGCTGTTGATCCAAGGTATAAACTTTCTAATTACATAAAGATGGCTACTATGGTGATGTTCGGTGATGAAATTGGAGAGAAGTTGTGGGAAACAGTGAACACTTCTTTTCGCTCTTTGTTTGAAGAGTACAAAAATATGTATGCTCCAAGAGAAAAGGTGCAGCCACCTTCTGATTCTCAAGAACCAGCATCAAAGAGCAAGAGCTTGATGAGGTCTATCATTGATCAACAAATGAGCAACAATGGTGGTGGTAATGTCACAGTAAAATCTAAACTTGACAAGTACTTCTCGGAAGACAATGAGGAGGATAAGAAAGGGTTTGATATTCTTAAGTGGTGGAAGGACAATGCAAATAGATTTTCAGTTCTGTCTCGCATGGCCCGTGATCTCTTAGCCGTCCCTATTTCCACAGTTGCATCTGAGTCAGCATTTAGTGCCGGTGGACGGGTTCTTGATGACTTTAGAAGCTCGCTCACACCAACAATGGTTGAGCGTCTCATTTGTGCAAACGATTGGATTGGATCTGAATATATTTGTGTTGAAGAGAACACTGAAGAATTGACCAAGCTTGAAGAAGGTAAATCAATTTTGTGATCATCATGGTTTCATGTCAATACATTCTTTTTCTTTAATCTAGCTGACAAGATTTGCTATTTTTTCAGAACTTTGTGGGTTGGCCATTTCTTCCAAGGAGAAGGATAGTACACCTGAGTCTAGATGCTGCTCTGTTGCGTCCAGGTAGACTTGACAGAAAAATTGAGTTCCCTATTTTTGACCGATGGCAGAAGAGACTTGTGTTCCAAGTAAGTTTTGTTTTCTGAAAGCTTGTAGTATGTGAAAGCACTACAGCTTGCATGTTAATGTGAAGGATTTTATAGCCAGTGTGGATTGCTTCAGCAGAGCAAATCAGTTTTGTGATCATCATGGTTTCATGTCAATACATTATTTTTCTTTAATATGACATGATTTGCTATTTTTTCAGAACTTTGTGGGCTGGCCATTTCTTCCAAGGAGAAGAATAGTACACCTGAGTCTTGATTCTTGAACATGGTGACATGACGATGGTTGTGTTGAGCAAGAACAATAATGGTGCTGCAGAAATGACATGTTGTTTGAGTTTACCCCCTTTGCTTGTTTGAAGACTTCATTGTAAAATTGTGTGATGTAAATTTGTAAATTTGGACTTCTGTATGACTGCTGTTTTGTATTGTTATTGTACATTGTACTACTGCTTGTTATGCACTTATGCTGCTACGTTTCATACCCGAAGTAATATTTTGGCTGTTGTCTGCATGACTGCCTGAAATGTCTAAGCTATTGCTTCAAACCTGTCTGTCACGAGTGAGCTTCGGTTTTATACGGTTCTACCGAAAAACCGAACCGAGAAAACCGACACCGAACGCGTCGGTTTTTGGTTTTCTGGAGCACCGATCGGTTTTCAGTTACTGAAAACCGAATTACTCTCAAACCGAAAAAACCAAACTGAACCGAACCGTAAAACCGAACACCCAGGCCTAGTGGCGCAGTGTGCTGATAGAACAATATTCTATTTCTCCCTCAGTTTTTTGGTTGCAAAAAAACACAGGAGAAAACAAAGATGAAAAAGAGAAGGTACTCACAAAAATCAAGTTATGGCAGTGGCCACATCTTGCCATTTTGAGTGGCCACATCTTGCCATTTTGAGTGCTCCGCCACTGCTGATGCGATTGATTGCCGATGGATTCGCGGGCAGATTACCAAAACTTTTTGTTTGATAAGAACATGCCAACGATGAGTTTTCCAAATTGTTGTTCTTAAATGTTCTCCAAGTTTTTGTTCCTAAATGGCTAGAAGGAGCGGTACAGACAAATGTACAACATAATTAGTTTTTCTTCATATAATTATGCTTATAAAGATTTATGCTTTCAAATTCTCAGTTCTCCTACAAGTCCAATTATATGTGGGATCCCAGTCAATGTGATAGACATGCTATTAAATGTTTCTTCTTTGAGCAAATATATTGCTTGAACCAGTAATAAATTTTAGCTTTTCTTGTATACAATTGATTGTGATGCATCAAAATGAGTTGGGAACTGAAAATACTTAATTGTGAATGCATCCAATACGAAATTGTGAAATTATGAATGCTTCTAGAGTTTAGGGTGTTCAACGGAATGCACATTCATCATATATGTAGATTAACATGCTGCGATCAATGATGAGATGATAAATATTCATTTAATTGAATTTTATTATATTTGATAACTAAATTTAGTTTAGATTTTATAATTTTTGTTATTTTTTCAATATTGATAAAGGAATAAAGTAATTAACAAAACTCATTTTGGAGGTGTAATGGTTATTTAATAGTTATCACCTACATATAAAGTCCCTAGAGTCGGTATGATTAGAGAAAGTGGTGTTGTAGATTGATGTTTATATCTCAGTAACAGGTGGAACATATGTTAAACAAAGAACTTCTACTAGTCCAATCACCGCGTTCATTTGAAAAACTTCCTCCGTACGATTTTTCTACCCATAAAACTCCAAACGTAACACAAAAAATTAGCAGGAGATATGACACATTTATTTTTCTATATGAGACACTGCTTTGATTTGAAATGATTGCCTACCCATGCTAAATTGTGTACCTTTATATCATAATTTTAAAAAAAAACATCAAGAAGAAAGACCCCTAATGAAAATAGAATTACAAACTCATGCATACAATTTTCTCAATACACAAGTAATTTATTAAAGATAAAAACTACTAACATCTTTGAACGTGCGACATCACACTGCAATCTGTCTATTTAATTTAAATTTCTCGCAATCTCAACCGAATTGCAAGGTTGAGTATTTAAGTTAATATTTTTCAAATGTATTTTAGTTACTAATCAACAAACTTAAAGTCAACCAATTATTGTTCACATTATTCTCTATGATAGCTTTTGGGTTTCCTGACGCGCATGGTTTGTTTCTTTTCGGCCTTTGGGTTTCATACAAGGTCAATTTGCGTACTGCTTGGAAGATCATAATTTCAAGATCGGTTATTAACTAGATATTAGATAGAAGTAGTGTGCTTTTACAAAAGAAAACGAGTGGAATAGTTCCTTGGTGTAACGGTCCACATTTAAGCTGCCCTTGTAGCCTAGTATTAAGTAGGCTTCAAAGGTAGATGGGCACATAAAAAAGGAGTTTGCAAGCTAGCGACATTTTGAGATATCAATATCAATTTCATTCTAGATATATTATTTTATCTATGAAACATCTTAAAAAACAACATACCACATAGAGTGAAGGTTTTTTGCTTGTACGGATACGAAACCTCAACACAGGTGACTAGAGTAGTTTAAGATCATCCATGAGTGGCTTGAGATACACATTGATGCCATTGCCAAGCTGATGAATTATCCCTAGTTGGTCTCTGAGGTCTTAGTCTAGAGTACTAGCTTGAATCAGGTTAGGTCTCTAGAGCTACTTTCCCTTTTCATACCCTCTTACCGTCTAAACTCTGTTTTTTCTGTTCTTGTAATGGAAATGGGGCGACCACTATTCAAAAAAAGAAGACCCCTAAGGAAAATAGAATAACAAACTCATCCATGTGATCTTCTCGATACACAAGTAATTCATTACAGATAAAAACTATTAATATTATATTTGAACGTGTTGCATCACGCGTCAATCTATCTATTTTATTTAGACTTCTGGCAATCTATCTATTTTATTTAGACTTCTGATAATTTGAACCGAATTGCAATGTTGAGTATTGAGTTACATTTTTTTCAAATATATTTTAATAGCTTATCAACAAACTTAAACTCAACTAATCATAGTTCACATTATCCTCTCCCACAGGTTATTGATTTTCTAGCGTGCATGGTTTGTTTCTGTTGGGCCTTTGGGTTTCATATCAAGGAAAATTTATGTCCTGCTTAGAAGACCGTGAGATATGTTTATAAAATAGATATTAGACAGAAGTGGTGTGCTTTTACATAAGAAAACGACAGAATAGTTTCGTGGTGCAACAATCCACATTTAGGATCAAGCTGCTCTAGTAGCAAGTAGGCTCCAAAGGTAGATGCGCAGATAAAAAAGGACTCTGCAAGCTTGTGACATTTCGAGATATCAATATTCATTTAATTCTAGATATTTTTTTTATCTAGAAACATCTCAAAAAGTATGGGGATGTGGTTTCTAGTGAGCTAAACTTATTTGGGCCCCAAGCCAAATAATCTTGTTGATGGCTAGTTTAGAATATTGCTCCTTCCAATAATTTAGATGACTGAAACAGATAAAGTCATTGTTTCATAAAGTATGGGCATACGATTAAATATGTGAAGTATTTTATATAATTTAGATGATTGAAAATGATAAGGTCATAGTTTCATAAAAGTATATTTATATTTTGCTATGTTTGAAAAGGTATTGGCCAGAATTATATTTCAAGAATTACATTTATTTTTGAAAGTCAAAATGTGATTTTACATATGGCTCTACAAAGTACATGTGCTTTTGATATCTCTGTTATAGATCCTGCCCTCTGACTCATTGAAAGACATTGAAGATTGTAAGATGAGGGTGTATTTGGTTGATGATGCCAATGAGCAAAGCTAAATTTAGCGATACTTAAACTCAGGGCTAGACCAACATTTTAGCCTAAAATGTTTTGTTGTTTGGATCGGTAGCATGGCAACCGTATCAAATCTGTTACATTGATTACTGAATGAAGAAGCAATGAAACGGGAATCGGGGGACGGCAAGGCAAAACCAACGTGGCCCTGACCGCCCGCGACGCGCGGCAGGCAGTTGACGGCGCGTGCCATCCACGCCGCCTTTTATTGTTACCTTTCGGAGAAAGAGTCAACGCGGGCGAATTCCCCGCTGCCTTCCTTCCCGGTCTGGCGGTCTCCTTGCCGCGCGCGAGCAGAGGGAGCGGGTCGTTTCTCGTTGGCCGCCGGCGTGCGAGAAACCGCGACGGCCGCCAGCTCTTGCTGCCCACCGGAAACGCATCCAGCGTCCGTGCGGTTCGTCGACGTCGACGGTTCGTCGTGGGCTTTTCTACTTCCAACGACGCGTTTCTTGGTGCGATTGACGGATGACTCGCGGGCAGGTGGGCAAGTGTCTGGAGCGAGAAGAGCTGCCCTTTCTTACGGTTTGCCAGATACTGCTACTCACGAGCTCTCCTTCGCTATCCTGCGGCCGCCGGGACGCGATGGTCGTCAGCACGCAGCTCACCTACGACTACTCGGGATGCGACGTGAGAAATGGTGGCTCTCTGCTTGGGCAACGCGTGGTCGTGCGTGCCCCGAGCCTGTAGCTACAGCTGGATGGCTTTAGCTAGCTGCTGGTTCGTATTAGAGCAAGATTGATAATATAGCCGGTGATAAGGGCAGCTTATCTCACAGTCTATTCGTACAATAATTAGCTCTTCTCTCTCATAAAGTTTTTTGATTTATATCGAAGTCTGCTATAAGCTCAGCCTGTTTCTTCTCTCTCCTCTATCTCAGCATTCAGCCACCGAGACGTAAATGCATTGCAAAACTTTCTAAGCCAGTGAAAAAAAATCGGATTCCGAATACCTATTGCCACATCTACACACCACTAGCATGGCAAGAGTAACCGATGTTTTAGCGGATCAGGAACCAGCTCCGGCAGTGAAAGAGAAGGGAAGCTCGCAAATTGCAATCGTGCATACCCACAAGGCAAAGGGATTAAAGAGGCAAACTGATCCACCTTGCAAGTTTATCATCCACCGCGTCCTATGCACGCAGGTCCTGAGGCGCTTTCTGCCCCAAAAGGCAGTGGAAAAGTGTGGCGATAAGAACGGAGCTAAGGTAACTCAGGACCAACACTGCGCTGAGCAGGCGCGCAGAATGCTTTGCTCTCTTCCTCCGATCCCTTACTTTTCTTTTCTTTTCTTTTCTTTTTTGAAAAATTAAAAGCAGATCCCCTTTCTATCTCTGCCACGGCAGGCAGCACGAGACACGTACCGGGAGCGGCAGTGCCACACGACAAATATCAGTCCACACGTAACGACCCAATTGTTCTTGCAGCACCATCATACTAGTGCCTTTTCACAAAAATGTGGATGCAAAAGAGAACGGAATCGATGTCCAGCTCCAGACGGCGAGTTTGGGGTGCGTAGTCACCCCAAGTTAACAACATGTAGGCACTTGGCAAAACGAAATGTTCGGTTTGGTGTTTCCCTTTTGTTTTAGCCATTTCAAGCTTACCGTCCCCAACAGTCATCGTACTTCACTTCAACGCTGCTCACGAAGCATAACTCCAGTGGCGCGCATCGCAAAGCTTTGGGCGGGAATTAGGCATGTTCGGAACGATAAAAGAAAGAGCACTTTCGACATTCTCGGGAAAGTTTTTCTGGTCAAAAAGAAATTCTACGACTAATGAGTGGTTGAGACCTGGATAGAGACGAATCAAAGGGGGAAAAAAATGGGTTTACCTTAAAATACTTGCTCACTGAAGCGCCACGCATTAGGCTGCCGATGTTTTGAGACGCCACGTGGCAGTGGATTCGAGGACATGGCCCCAGTAGAATCTACTCACCTACTCCTATCAGTACACACACTAAACCAAGCCACGCGTCACTTGGGCCAGCAGGATACTTCGACAACCAGCAACTGCAGGTCTGCAAGCAACCTGATTAACTCAACGCCACGGTCTTCAATGCTGCAAATCCAACTGCAGTAGCGAATAGGCAATAATAACTTCACTTCAGCTTGACGAACTCCAGCACCTTTGTTTTCTTCTCCAAACAAGAGAGAAACGCTTACCTGGAAAATACCAACAAAGTTCTCAAATAGATTTCCAGAAATACACGTCATCGACTTTTCACTACTTCGGTTGCCAATGTACAAATAGCATCGCAAAGACATGACTGATGATGAGTTCAGGTGAATGGTAGTACACATGATGCAATAAATATGTTAATATTCTTCTCAGTGAACTGGATCGTATTAGTCATGTACAACTAAACAACCAGTTCAGCCATTTTGCAACTTGTTACTGCAATTCAGGGAATACAAATTAATGGTTAGCTATGAAGATTGCGAACCCCAAAACTGGAAGAATACGGGGAACTCAACTGCACAAGCAGAGACCAATAATTGGTTCCAACTGAACTACTTTTGAAGAGAGCCCTGTATCATTGACGTTAGTGATGGATGGACACGAGCGGTCTTCAATGATCGTGCAACACTTCTTCCTTCTGAATATTCCTCACCAAGAGGCCATCTTGGCCGCAGCTCATACTGTACCACACAAGAGCTGATCAGGCAAAGAAAATAGGGACGTAGATCATGAAAAATTTTGCAGCATCAGTTTCAGATTCTCCACTGCTAAGACAATAGGGACGTAGATCATGAAAAATAGGAACAAGAAACAAGCTTGAAGTCAAAACAACAAGACATGATGCCATTTAATTAAAGAAATTAGATGTCATGGTTTTGACAGTGCTGATCTACATGACATCAGATTATCTTACTTGAACAGTAGAGCCAAATGCAGTTATTGGGGATAAATAAGCCAGCGTGGAACTGTAATTGGAGTCAAAATTTCAAAACAACTTCAAGAACTATATCCCACTTGCATGACAACTGGATTGCTGTTTGTTTGACACTTGTCTTTTTTTCCTTGAAGTTGACAAAAAGGCCCGATTATACTATCATGGGGAGAGATGTCCCCTTGTTATAAGAGGTGAGTACTGACCCTTTAGGGAGGTACTCACAAGACCTCAAGGACTCAGGTGGGTGGCATCACAACTAGAACTCTACCAAGCTACTGCTTGGTTGCAGCCCAACTATACAAAGTTCAAAAAATTCAGAGAGGCTAACGGTGTCATGATAGAAAAAAGAAATAGTTTACTGTGGCGACAACTTGTTTACTTTGGTGGTCATGGTGTAAGGATGTTAAACAGCCCTATGCTTCAAACCGTGAGTAAATAAACATAGAAAAAAAACATAAGAGAAAAAACAAAAGGACCTGCTTAAGCCAGCCAGTATAAATGAAAGAACACGAAGTACTCCTAAATACTAGTCACACTTAAACAATGAGCACAGAAACTTCGCACGAATAAAATGCAAGTCAAGTGGCAGACCTGCATATCATCAGGCTCATCAGCAGCAGGTGGGTCCTCAAATCTTCCCACAACAAAGTGCTCAATCCCAGTCCAAGCAATCATGACGCCTACGCAAATGCAGCAACATAATATAACTGGTTATTGCTCAGTAAAACGAATTAAGAATAAAGTGGTAAAGACAGCTACAATAAATTAGGCCACATACTTCAATATGACACAAAAAAGAGATAGAATAGTACATTCTAGGGTCTACAGTGAAAAACAAAGAACTGCAATGAGTTGGTATGGTAACTGCCTTTAAATACAAGACAATTTTATCGACAGTTCAGTGTGGTACTAAGTTACTAAGACTTTTCAATTAACTCATACCATTGTCAGTACAAAGGCTTGGAGGAGGAGATACAAGTTGTAGGCCGTTATTATCAGCAACTTGATTCAGGCGACTTCTAACATACTTGTTTGATGCGACGCCCCCTGAAACAACCTTTAATTATTGGATCAGTCCACATACTGGATGAGTTAAAGTAGATTTAACCATCATCAAGATATCTAGATTACAAAGTATTTGATGGAAGGTTCAATCTTCAATGCCCATTCAACTGCTCGTTGGCATCTTTCTTCCAAATGTAACACAGCAACTCGCTGCATAGATCAAAATTATCAGGAAAAGATCGAAATCCTCGGTAAACATTGAATATATTGTCCATTGTGTAGAACCTGGAAAGAGGCAGCAATGTTCGCCCTTGATTGTCTGTCTTCCTCTGATGCAGACAAAATGGGAATATCATCTGTGCTTCTACCACAGTTTAAAAATGACAGATCAGTTAACGAATTATAACTGTTACCATGTAAACTACAAATGTTTTCTGAAAAAGATGAAGAACTTCCCATATTTTAAAACCAAGTTACCAAACTTTGTACATGATTACTTGCACAGGTTTTGACACAAGTGCTACTTGAAACAAATATCCTTTAAGCATAAAAGAGAATTTACAAATGTGCATTTAGCAGCTCAAATTCTGTCAGTTTAGAACTTTGAACTTGAGGTATAAAGAAAGTACCAAATACTACTTTCTCAAAGAATATTAAGTGGATGATTCTACCAGAACCAACAGAAAGCCTGTTCATATTATGGAAAAAGGAGAGGACACAGGGACTAATACCAGTGAGATGGGATAGCATGTGCTTACAAATTCATAGATTCAATTGCCAGTCGGACTTGAGTCTTCAGACCAGCATAAGAAAAATTGCAATCTTTATGTTGTCGCATTGGAACCTGAAAGTATACAAGAAAAACTGTAACCAATCATATCATTTAGCTAAGAATATTAACAAATGGATAACAACATTTAGCTATATCTCAGTTCAGAAAAATCTATATCAGCAGACTTACTCTGAACTTAACAGCATCTGGATCACCATCTAGAGCAAGCTCTTCAAGAGCAGGACCCCCACCTTTTCGCATATCAAGGCCCAACCATCTTGCTGTTTTGTCATATGCCTCACCAATCGCATCATCTATAGTAGTCCCCAGTTGAATGTATTGCCCAAGGCTATGAGCAAGAACAAGAAGATTGTGTCCTCCTGAACAGATTAGCTTGTTAGATAGCTTAAGACATAAGAGAGAATTAAGGAATCAAGGATATTTCTTCTGTCCTGATTATTACACTAGCTTTTCTGCCAGCTTAGCATATATGCTTAAGGAACTTGTGCTGCATTGATTTACATGCCCTTTGCCAACAGGCACAAGATTCATTCTGTTATTGACAAAAATCATCTGTCACATACATTTCATTTCAATAATTTGAACAGCAGTGTGAGGCATAAGATAGAAATCAATTAATATATTGGAATAAGAAGGAAGCATTTCAAGTAGTGAATATGGTGCAAAAGGAAGTAGCTAAGATGTGGTAAATTAAAAGGCATTGAAAATCAAGAGACCCAATTATTCTGTGTTAATGCACAGAAGAGCAGCAACATATGATAATTAAAAATCACTTGGTGGTACTAACGCACATAAGATTAGCAAAATATGGTAATTATTCCATGTTGTAGCAGGTGGAAAAATGCAATTATGCTTTTAGTGTGTTGTATTGAATGTGGCATGGGCTTGTATGATTGGTAGCCACAGTTTGCCACAATTCTCATAGGCAGGTTCGTTTAAGTTATCAACTGTATGTTCCATTTTTTTGTTTTAATTTTTCAGCTGGGTCCTGGCTGAAAATCCTAGGAAACTAATCCCAATTGCAAAGTTGTCGAGAATCTTATCAAGACCTATTGATCCAGGGAAAATTAAGAAAATAGTAGCATATAAGGTTGATACATAGTACTGTAATTAGCATGTACCTGAAATTAGAAGAGCCAAAAATGGGAAATCAAGGTCCTTGTTCACTAGCCTGACAAGGATCAAACAACATTAACTGCGAGTACAGTGCATGCATACAGTTACAATTATGGTGAAATATAATGCAATATTTTGTTTAAGTTTGTAAAATGTTATCTTTGGCATAAACATGTTTATCATGCTCTAAGTAATTTAGCTTTGAGTTTTGTTTCTTTCGTTCACTACAAGACACCTATTAGCCAATAGGTGAATGATGTGGCATCGAGAACTAGATAGTTTATAGGTACAAATCTGCTCCTATATTACACAAAAGTAAATATTTTTACATAGGTTGAAAATTGGTTCAAAATTTGAAGTTTTAATATTAAAAAATCATTTGCTCTTAGCTTATGCTACTATAACAGCATAGTTTAATTGACACTATAGAAGGATGCCAAGCCAAGAGGTAGCGATGTCTATAGTCTAAACAGATGTGCAAATTTTGATGTAAAACCAAAATAAAAATGTCAACAAAAGCACGAATTTATAACAATTACAACAAATGACTTGAAACAAACTCACTATCCTTTATTCTTGAAAACAAAACCTTCTTCCATTTGATGACGAATTATCAAAACAACTCGCACGGCATATAGTAAAAGAAAGCCAAAGCCTAACAGATCTATTTTAAGATCAAGGTTAATTGAACAGCAAAGGGCCCTATCAGTTAAATACCTGGAAACTAATGCATGTGCTTCCATATGATGAACTCCAACAATAGGCAAGCCAAATGATTTTGCTACTTGTCTCGCTTTGTGAACACCAACTGCAGTTTAGACATGCAATTGCATTAACAAAGAAAAAACCAAATGGATCATGGATACAGCAACAAGAGACTAGACTTTATGAACAGGCATGCTAGTATTTATCCTGAAGTCTGGCACATTGCACGTCACGTAATATCATGGAAGTTCCAAGCACATCAAAAGTTCTCCAGAATGACAGGACCAATGCAGATCTATAATTGAACGATGAGTTTCTAGTCTGATCAAATTCAGCTCATTTGGATCATGTGCACACCTAAAAACTGTAGTAAATCGTATCTAGTGAACAGATATTTCAACATCCCAATTATCGAAGAGGAGGTACATCCATACCTCTAAGGCATAGACTAAGTCCTGGTCCAACGGTAACAGCAACAGCAGAGAGATCACTTCCTGACAATTTTGCATCATCAAGGGCCTTTTGAACAACCTGGGCACAAATTAAGTACATAAATACCAGAGCCTCAATAGGCTGTAGAACCTCTGTCGATCTAAGAAACCATACCTGGTCAATCACAAGAGCATGAGCTTCCTCGGCCATCTTCGGAGCAACACCCCCATACCTTGCAAGCAAATCCGCCTTCAAATGTTGGCCAACGAAAAGACACAGAAAAGCAGACCTGGTCAGCAATGCACAAACGTTTCCCTTCCAATATATGCTACTGATTGTCATGTTGCATAGGAAGACAGGCAGGCTCAAATTTACACCGGAATAAGAGGTCAGAATGTAGAAATAAAATTAATAAAATTTTGCTAGAAAATGGCTTACTTGGGAAGACACCACTTGGCTAAGGATCTCCCCGTCACCTCTAACCTGCAAGCAGCCAGACAAACAGCAACGAGGCAGCTCAGCACAAAAACATAAAGGGTTCTCCACGCCTCCGCCGCAGGTAAAATCGACAGGAGAAGAGGAAGCAAGCATTAGTACCACAGCGGCCGCAGTGTCGTCGCAGCTTGTCTCGATACCGAGCATTAGGAGGTCGCGGCGGGCCGGAACGGCGCGAGTAGCGGTGGAGGAAGATGCCACGGTGGAAAGGGGGCGGAGGGCAGGGGGAGGGGTTGCTGGAGAGGACGAGGAGGCGGAAGCGAGAAAGCGGCGTAGAGTTGGGGGAGGACGAAGACAGGAGAAAGGCTTTGCTGGGGCTCGTCGGAGGAGGAGGAAAGCGGCGGCGGCGCGGGAAACGGGCGGCGATAAGGTCGGGAGAAGAGTGGCCGCCATTCCCTGCGGCTCCGCTCCGGTGGTGGCTGACTCCCAACCAAGGCCGAGATTGGATTTCCGGATTTGAAATCGGAAGAATCAACCCCTCAAAAGTTGGGGGTTCGGAATCGGAACACAGCCAAAAGCCCATAAACTGATTGGGCCACAAGCTAGAACGGCCTGTAACAATAGTAGGCCGACGAAACCAGAGCGATTAGCCAGCGAGCAGCGAGCCCAATTTGTGTTCAGAAGTCAGAACAACCAAAGAACCTCATCAATATATGAATCATATATACAAGCCCCAGATCATATGAATAAACTTAAACAAAATGCTATTTCCATCAATTATCTCCTCTAAACATTATGCCACTTCGCAACGGTATACACCAATGCCATGAAAACAACCAAGCTGACTATTTCTTTTTCTCGGATACGCAGGAGAGCTGCGTATCACCGTATTAAGAAGAGAACGATCCAATTACAAAATCCAACTCACCACCTTGGATCAGAGTGATGAGAGGAAAAACGTAACCAAGCTGACTATGAAAGAATGAAATCCCTGTCACTAAATCTCAAACGTAGCCACATAATACCCTTTCTCCTTCCTAAGTGCGTCAATGCACATGGGTTCCAGTATCCATGATATCGGTATGAAGGTAATCAAAATCTCCGACTGCTGCTGGCGCTGCAGAGAGCTTCTGCATTGCAGACTGCATTGTTGGCCGGGTTGCTGGGTTGGGATCTAAGCACTGCAGGGCCACCGTGAAGAGCACAAAGATTTCTCTTGCCACCTCACCTTCAGGTAGTGGGAGCCGGTTGTCCAACAGATCCTTAAGCAACGCGTGTTTCTTGGTTGCGCACAAGAGGGCGGAAAGAAAATCACCAGGATGGGATCCCATGAATAGCTCGAGGACTACCACGCCAAAGCTGTAGACATCGCATTTCTTGGTCACCCTTGTCATGTATGCAAGCTCTGCAATATCAAAAAGTTCAATCAAAGCTGAAGGAAATGCCCAAACGATTGTATTCCTCATTTACTACTAACATTGTAGACAAAATATGCTTCAACAGGTAATCATTGGTACGACATTACAACGTAATAGAAGTTAATATACTTTGAAAGAATAAAAAGTCAAGCCAAGCCCATATTTCAGGATTATGAAATTTCCATTTTGCCACACCACATTCTATATAAATTTTATCTCGAAACCGCAGGAGAGCTGCGCTTCTTTGCATTAAGAAGATGACATTCTATATAAATCATGTGTGAGTTAAAGAAACAACATGATACGGAAAGAATAACAAGTCAAACACTGAACCGAATTTGTTTACCAGGTGCAAGATACCCAGTAGTCCCAGCAAGCCTGCTCGTACAGCTTGATGCATCAAGGCTCAATATTTTAGATAAGCCAAAGTCTGATACGCAGGCCCTGAACTCCATATCAATCAAAACGTTGTTGCTTGTTATATCTCGGTGGACTATAGGAGTTGAACAATCATGGTGCAAGTAAGAGAGAGCTTGAACCACATCCTTAGCAATATCTAGCCTCTTATTCCAATCCAGCTCAACAGCACTTCCCTTGGCCATGAGAATAATTGATAAGCTTCCCCTATCCATATACTCATACACAAGAAACTTATCTTGATTGGTGCAGCAATATCCATAGAGCTTCACAATGTTCCGGTGTCGTATCTGCACCAAGGCCTCTATTTCACGGCAGAACAATTCCTCATTTTTCAAACTTCCATCTTCTGTTTTTCTTATCTTCTTTACTGCAAAAATTTCACCTGTTTGTAGTGAAGCTTCATAAACAGAGCCATGACCTCCTGTTCCAATGCAATATTTTTCATCAAAGTTCTCTGTTGCTTCCACAATCTGCTTGTAGACATCTCCTCCATCAAAATTCCAGATAGAGAATAAGTTTCCTTGCAATCTTAAAGCTTCATTTGCATTGTTATGTGCCTTGGGTTTCTTCCTTTGACATACGCATATCAACAGTACTGCAATACAAACAGCAGGGCGTACGGCAAGTTAGGAGTTGAAACCGAAGAACATTAGGAGCAACATTTTACAAAGGAGATATGTATATGATAAACATACCGAACAGTGAGAGAGAAAACACTGCCACAATGCCACCAGCAAGGGCCGCCTGCCCCTTGTGGGATTTGGGCTGTTGGGTGTTAACAACACGTTGGTTGCACAGCAGGAGTGGGAACCCACATAAGCCATAATTGTTCTCATACGCTGTTGAAGGGAATGTTGCGAGCGACCCATGTTGTGGAATTGTCCAGCTCAACCTGTTGTTCGACAAATTAATCTCTGACAACGATAGTGATTCCAATGATCTGGGTATTGGCCCCTCCAGCACGTTGTGCGAAAGGTCAAGTACTGCGAGCAACCGGGCGCCAGCAAGTGCTGCAGGAATCACACCTGATAGATTATTGTATCCAAGGTTCATGATCATAAGGTAATACATGTTCCCAAGTTCCTTTGGGATATCTGAGTCAAGCTGATTAAACGACAAATCTAGAAATATCATGGAATAGTTGTTGATCATGTGAAAGGTGCCTAAATACACTGTTGTGAAATTGCAGGCATCCTTACTTGGCATCCGGCTCAAATCGCTATGCCGAATGCCTGTGAGATCAACCAAACTTCCTTTGCCATGGCATTCATAGTTACTCCTTAGTTCGTCATTGCGAAGGTAGCTGAACTGTCGTGTAAAATTGAGGGGCGTCATCATCCCAGACTGCTTTGCAAGCTCGGATGGTATCTGCCCATTCAGTTGGTTACCACTCAGGTCCAACCATAACAGACTCCTGCAGTCACCCAGATCCGGCGGTATTGGCCCAGTGAAGGAGTTATTCCCCAGCCTCAAGATTTGGAGCATGACAAGTTGACCAAACCAGGTAGGTAGTGAACCGGAAAGCCGGTTACTGGCAAGTGACATACACTTCAGCTCTGTACAGTTTGCCAAACTTGGAGGGACACTGCCAGCGAGAGCATTGTAATCAAGAATAAGATTTTCAAGTGCAAGCATTCTGGAAAGAGACTCAGGTATCTCGCCCTCTAGTGCGTTCTGCCACAAGACCAGGTCACGGAGGGCAGTGAGCATGCCAATGGATGAGGGGATGTGCCCATTGATAAAGTTAAGGCTGAGGTCAAGTGAAACAAGACCAGTGCAGTTGGAGATGGCCTCCGGGGTGCCACCAGTGAGGTAGTTATTCTGCAGGTAAAGAACTTGCAACTTGCTGCTGGTGTTTGAGGAGCAGAGGGTGGCTGGGATGGAACCAGAAAGCAAGTTTGAGCTGAGTTCAAGTATCTCAAGTTCCGGAAGCATGATGATCGCTTCTGGAATGGTGCCGTTGAAATAGTTGAAGGAGAGGGAAAGTGTCCTGAGCTTAGACAAATTAACAAAAGCTTTGCCTGGAATCTCACCAGAAAAATTGTTACTTGATAGGTTGAGGGCGTTAAGGGGTGTGAGGTGTGCAATATCTGTTGGGAACGCACCAACAAGATGGTTGCCAGAAAGGTTGAGCGAGCTTAGGCTGCTGCATCTGAGCAGGACCCCTACTGCTATGCTGCCAGATACAAAGTTGCCAGAGAGATCAAGGTACTCCAATCTGGAGCAATTGATAAACGCTGGAACTTCCCCAGAGATATAATTCCCGGAGAGATCCAGCAAAGACAACTTCTCCCCACACTCCACTTGCCTCAGCAATCCAGAACTATTGGCATCACGGACTGTTATCGCCTCAACGCTGCTCAGGTGCAGCAAGGTGCTTGCCACAGCACTAAAATCGGTGTTGAGCCTGACACTGATGAGGGACACTGAGGTGACCCTGCCATTGTTGCAGTCGACACCAGGGAAGCTGCAAGCACCATTGCTGCTGTTCCAGCCACTAAGTGCTGTGTCATTCGATACCGCAGCCTTGAACTGCTCAAGCAGCCGTAGATCATCCAGGTCCAGCGCCATTGCTGCCACAGCAGCCATGGTGAAGAAGAACATCACCATCAGCCACCATGAAACCATGATGGGATTGGGGGCAATGAGACAACTACACCTAGGTCTGGCTACGCTAGGAGATCTGACGATGTGGGCAGGGCAAGTCAGTAGTGAGAACAGGGAACAGAGAGAGAATGGCATATAGTCATCTTCTACGCCCTATGAAAACGCCTCGTGGATGATCGAGTTCCAACTGCCTGCCCAGGATGACTTGGCTTGGAAGCTGAAAGTCAAAGTATCTAGCAGACTAGCACTGTGCGATTTTCATCCTTTGGACCACACCAGCGTGGCTGCGCGTCTTACTCCTGACCATTCACCAGGCCTGCTGGACGTCGACGGATCCAGTGGTGTCTTTCATGTGACCATGTCATTGCTCACGTAGCTGGGCTGGGATAGTGGTGTGCTTATCTTCTTAAGAACACGGACAGGTTTGGCAGGATGAAGGTTTCTCTTTCTATCTCCGTTAATAATGACTACAAGCTGCTACTAGGATGCTTGACACGTGCTGTGCTATCCAGTTGGTGACATCGCACTAGACCTCCCGCCGCTGATCCCAAACCATGCTCCCAGGTCTCAGTCGGTTGGCAAATTGGCAATTTTCAGTAAATTTCCTATCAATGACTTTAAATTCGCAAAATCAAATCAAAATGAATCCCAAATTGTAATGAAGCCAGTAATTCCACGAGCCCAAGAATTGAAGAGGTCAAACGAAATTTTCAGGAGTCACAGAGAAGTCAAAAGGGGGAAAATGAAAGTCAAAAAGGGGGAAAATCGAAGGCAAACGAACAGACACGAGCGACAGAGATTCTGAACAAGCAAAAAGGCGAGCACCTTGAGTGCAATGCCCTGGAGCCGTGCGGCGGAGCTTCAGCCCTTCCCCTGCTTGCTACGCTGCTTGTGACGGTGCCAGGGCCCAGGGGTAGCGACGGATCTGCGTGGCGTCGCTGGAGATCCACCCAGCAGAAGGCTTTCGTCGGCGCCCGCTCGCTGCGCACCTAGACGCCAAGGGCGCAACGGGGTAGGCTAGGGCAGGGTGCCTGGGGCTTCCATCTCCGCGGTGGCAAAGGTGGGCAGACATTGCCTGGATACGGAGAAGGACAACGAAGCGAATCGGTGGAGGTGGTGGGGCCGGGGACCGCCGGTGATTTCACGGCGATCGTGCGACGGCCTAGAAGACCGGCAGGAGAGGAGATGAGCATGAGCGTGTGTTTTCTTCTATCACCTTTTTTTGTAATATCGCTGGCAAAAAAAAAGGTACTCGAGGCTTTCACCTTTTACTCGGCTCGTCAGGTTATCAAGCGGCCCGGCGGTCGAGGTCGTCGAACCCGTTGAGCCCAGCAGTTTGGGGCGGCCCAGCTAGGAACCCCCAGGTCCACACGACTCTGAAGCCCAGTCGACCAGGTCCACACGAGCACCAACGGAGCACGGAGCCCAAGCCGCGCCTCCATCCTCCTGCCCTGCACCACCAGCGCGCCACCGCTTCTGTTCATCTTCTCCCACCGGCCGGCGGCTGCCGCCTCTCCCGGTCCCAGTCACCAATCTCTTCTTCCCACCCGGCCCACTCCCGAAGCAGCTTCCCTCCCGCTCCCACCCCTCGGCCGCCTCCGCTTCCTTTTCCTCAAGCCGGCCGCTTCTGCTCCTATCCTGCCGGCCTGCCGGCCGCCACCTCATCTCACCAGATCCGCCGGCCGGCGACCAGCGGTAGGCGTCGACCGCCATGGAGTAGGTGCCGAAGCTCCCGCCCTCCGCACCAAAGGGTGCAAAGAGCACGAACCCACGCGCGGCGGCCGGCTCCATCTTCCACGACGGCGACAGGCGACGGTGGCGCCGCCAGCCTGTTTCGACTCGCTTCCCCATCCCGTACCGGCGAGCTTCGACAAGCCGAGCTGGAGCTTCGGTCGAGCCGAACTCGAGCCTGCCTGACTGGAAGCTCGAGGGTCAAACCAGGCTCGGCTCGAGTTGGCGTCGAGCTCGAGCCGCGCTCCTGAGCCCGCTCGTGCTCGGCTCGTCGACAGCCCTGGCATCGGTTCTCTATTATAACTGCGCTGCGCGTCTGCGCCGCCGCCTCTGCTCCTCTGCTGCCCCCTTCAAATCGGGCATCACAGCCCTTAGTCTGCTGGGGAGCAGAGGGGGGAGCCGAACGGATGGGGGTCGAATCTTCTCCTCAATCCCTCGACTAGAGCTACCCCGCCCTTTGGAAATCCTCTGATCTGGTAAGCTCCAACAACTGGTTCCCTGATAATTTTTTTAGCCTTAATCGAACGCTTTGTTGGGTCGGGAGAATTTGGTGGGCTTCGGCCGAGAAGGGCCGAATTCGATCTGTATTCTTCTGTTGCACTTATAGCTGAGGAGATCGTAGAGGCGTACAGACGGGACTCCCTTCCCGAGTACTCTCTTTGGTTCGTTGTTGTAAGAGGAAGATTTGATTTTGTTGGTCATTTGGGGGTGGGAGCCTTGGAGGCTTCTTGATTTGTGCTGTGCAGACTTTCTACTGGTCATGCAATTTAGCGAAAAGGTTCGGAAATCCAGATTCTTGATGCTGCTAGGTTAATTGTGATGATGCATTTGATAAAAAAGCCCCAATTTTGATTTGAATTTAATCATAGTGGTTGAAAATAGTTGCTTTCTTGTATTGTTCAAAAGTATCGAAGCGCCCCTAATTCCAGTCCGGGTCCTAGGCCTAGCCTGGGTGCCCATCTCCTTGTGTAGTATGACATAACTACAAAATGTGTTGACTTCCTTTTGTCATCTGGGTAAAAGGTCATGACTTCAACATCTTTCTTGCTGTTTTTCACCAGTACAAGATTACAAAGATATGGTTAGCCAAAACTCAGAAACATACCATGTTCGGCTGGGTGATTCTAAGTCGAAGGCAGATTAATATCAAATTGAGCTTGCTACCGCAGATTAAATTCATTTTTTGTGCACAAAGCCACTTAATGCTGTGAGACCTCCAGCAAACAAAACCCTTAAAAATATCTGGATTGGTGATGTGCTAGGTTGCAAACATTTGTATGGCTATATTCAATTTGAATACTACATCCGTAATGTTATAGTAATACACTGTAGAAATCTATCTAAATTATTTTTATGAGCTACAATGGTATAAAACGATACTTATTTGTGACTAGTCGGAGGGAGTACCAGAATTTATTCATCTAGAGGTGCAGATAATTGACAGATTGTAAAGACTAAAGACTGCATAGGCTGTGCTTTGTGACTTGCTAAAATATTGCTCTTTGCAGGTGAACTGAGTATATTTCCGGCAGTGGAAGAAAGGAACTTGGTCCATTAATTTTGTCACAAAGTGGAACCAGGCAATATGACATCAGTAGGACTACTAAATCCCTCATCAGGTTATGAAGCTAGTACTAGTGGCGCCACTGATCGATTGCCTGATGAGATGAACGGGATGAGCATAAGAGATGAAAAGGAAGTTGAAGCTGTTGTTGTCAATGGCAATGGGATGGAGGTTGGTCATACCATCGTAACATCTGTTGGTGGAAGAAATTCACAGCCAAGGCAGGTAATAAGCTAAATCATGCAGAGCCATGTCAATCTTAAATATCAACTTCGGTAGAGGAGCATATATTGTCAACACAATAAATTATTGATATTATGTGCGGCAGCCTCTTTTTCTTTCCTTTTTTGCCCATCATTTTCAGTCCCTCTAACAGAATGCTCAAGATTTGTAATACTAAATATTTTACTAAATTGCAGACCATTAGTTACATGGCAGAGCGTATTGTAGGGCAAGGTTCATTTGGAGTTGTCTTCCAGGTTGGTTGTTGTACACCAAAATTCCCTTTTGTATCGTTCTATACTATCATGTGTTATATTCTGTTAGAATTTCTGTGTATAGCGTTACTGATATTAACTTTTGTTCAAATTACAATTAACAGGCCAGGTGTCTGGAAACTAGTGAGAGAGTAGCTATAAAGAAAGTTCTTCAAGATGTGAGGTATAAGAACCGTGAGCTGCAAACAATGCAAGTTCTTGATCACCCTAATGTCGTATGCTTGAAGCATTACTTTTGCTCGACAACTGAAAAGGAAGAGCTTTACCTCAATTTGGTGCTTGAATATGTGCCAGAAACTGTTCACCGTGTTATTAAACATTACAATAAGATGAATCAACGTATGCCGTTGATATATGTTAAACTCTATATGTACCAGGTAAAGTTTTGCAACTTTGCGAGTACCTTTCAACACAACTCTAGCTTTGTACTTATTTCAATAATTCTTTGAACTTGTTTTATTGAACTAAATTTACAGATTTGTAGAGCTTTGGCTTACATGCATAACTGCGTAGGAGTATGCCACAGAGATATAAAGCCACAAAATATTCTGGTATTGCATGTGGTTATACTTTTTCAAAGTGATTACAGAAACATTTTTTCTTGGATTGTTAATGGTCTCTGGTGATTTGATATTGGCTTATTGTTGTAACAGGTGAACCCACATACTCATCAACTGAAATTGTGTGATTTCGGCAGCGCGAAAGTCTTGGTATGGTTCATAACTTCTAGATGTACTGAATGTCACCTGAAAAATCGCATAATCTATGTTATGCCACCTAAAATTGCAAATATTCTACCTATGTTAATAGGTACAAGGGGAACCAAATATTTCATATATATGTTCTAGATACTACAGAGCTCCAGAGCTCATATTTGGTGCTACAGAGTACACAACAGCTATTGACGTGTGGTCTGCTGGTTGCGTTCTTGCTGAACTTCTTCTAGGGCAGGTAAGAGATCAACCAAGTTAATTGTGATATATCAGCTAAATGCTTGAAGCAACTTCTTTATAAGATATCTGTTGTTGGATAGCCTGTTTTTCCTGGGGATAGTGGTGTCGATCAGCTTGTTGAAATTATCAAGGTAACAGCGACTTCTTTCAATTGAAGATATTTTAGCTAGGTACCCATTCTGTTTGACTCATGCAGGAGGCTCATTTTTCTTTCAGGTTCTAGGTACTCCAACACGTGATGAAATTAAGCGCATGAACCCAAACTATACTGAGTTTAAGTTCCCACAAATCAAAGCTCACCCATGGCACAAGGTAAAAGGTTCACATCTTGTAGCTTTCCTTTTCTTTCAAGATTTCTATTTCCTATGCTAAATCTGATGATGTCATTATTTTCACCAGATCTTCCACAAAAGAATGCCATCTGAAGCTGTAGATCTTGTTTCTCGGCTCCTACAGTACTCACCAAACCTTCGGTGCACTGCAGTAAGTACTAAAACACTTCATCTTAGGAAATCTGTAGCACTTGAGATTAATCTGTAGCAAAGAATCTAATAATATTTTTGTTCATTGTCTCTCAACAGTTGGAGGCGTTAATCAATCCATTCTTTGATGAACTACGGGATCCAAATGCCCGGTTACCGAACGGTCGTTCTCTTCCCCATCTCTTCAATTTTAAGCCTAATGGTAAGTGCATTTTATTTTTACATGTGCATCAACTGAAACCTCCTATCAGGAGATCCTGATATACTACGTGCACAACTTGAACAGAGTTAAGAGGAGTACCAATGGATTTTGTCATGAAATTAATTCCTCAGCATGCCAAGAAGCAATGTGCCTTCTTAGGAATATGAGGAAGCAGTTCGGAGTGCTCACAAAAAGAAGCAAGCAGCAGTTTGGAGATTACCTGCATATTACATCAATATTGTGTTGAAAACTGCAGAGTAGCATTCGCCTACAGTATTATTGGATGGGCAATGCATCCTACAGTATTATTGGATGGGCAATGCATGCTGGTTTCTTTCACTCTGGCTGTGATGTCTCATGTTTGTTCTACAACGGTGGTGAGCCCTTTCACCACATTCTGTAAAGCTGATGAAGACATAAAGCGTGATCCTTTCCTGTGGTCTGTATATTGGTCTGCCCCAACCTTGAAACTCATTCTTTGCATATTTTATTCTTTCTTTTTGGAGATGAATTCTTTGCATATCTATCTGTATCACCAAATGAAAAAAAAAAGAACTATCATATGTATGTTTGATCTGGATTCTTTTTCCTGAGGCTATATCGGTTTTCAGCTACCATTGGAGTTAAATCCTTTTAATCTGTAACAGTCATGAGCAAGAAAAGGTCATCCGCAGATGATGTCTTTTCCAGTCTAAGCTAGTCTTTGTATTTCTATTATCCTTTTGTGTTCAACATTGGGTCCTATTCGTTCCTAATGAAAAAATGATAATTGTGTGGAGCTATTTAGTCATATTTCTTGTTATCAGTTGCAATTCTTCTACTGAGATGTTGAGAGAAACAGACGAACATGAATTGTTTGATTTTAATTTCCTGTCTCCCCGTTATTTTGCTCGAGCTCAAGGTTTGAAGGTAGAAGGTATTGGGACATGAGCTTGACATGGTAACTTCAGAACTTTAGATACCAGTTATTGCCGGATGGATTACCTTCTTTTTCTTTTTTTCTTTTTTTTTTTGACTAGGCCGGATGGATTACCTAATTGATTTGCTAGAACGAAATTCTAATGTTGGATCTCCGAATGGGTTTAACCATTAATCGCTGGACACTCCTGCAGAAACGGGAACTTTTGTGTCTATATCATTTCTTATTTGGTTTGTTTATTTTATTTTTTATTTTATTTTTTGAATCATAACCCGGCAGAGATTGCCGGACTTGTATTAATTTAATAGAGAAAAGTATTCGGTTTGTTTATTTGTCTGTACCTGAACACTTTGTAGCATGACTGATACAGCTCGTTACCATAACTGTAACTGGAGAGGTACTAAGACCTTGTTTTCTTGAACTTTTAGGGATTTTTAGATCATAGGTTTTTGGAATTTTGGGATCTCCGAAAGTTAGAAGCACTCAAAAGCTAGAAGCACCTGCCATGTGCTTTTTTTTTCTTTTTTTTCAGTTACACGGTACAACTCAGATACTCACAACGCACGCACACTCATCTCTATGAACGCTCCTATGAGTATCTTCGAGACTGAACCAGTAAATCCTCGATATTGACAAAGTAACCACAGATACCTCGCTGATGGGAATGTCGCCTACCACTGTTTCAGCACAATGCCGTTAAATCCTAAAAATTCGCTCCCATGGAGAGTCGAATCTAGGATCTAAGATACTAACGAGGCTTCTGTAACCGCAGAAACATCGCCTACCATGTGCACATGCTTTTGGATATCGTAAAAGTTAGTAGTTTAAAAATACCTAAAAACTTAAATAAATACGATTTAAGAACTTCCTGGACTTCTAAACCGCATATCTATCTCCCTAACATTTAAAATACCATTAATATAATTTTCTACATAGTTTTGAAGGCCAATGCCCGAGACTAAGCTCAGCGTGAAATTTGAAGATAGAGGCAATTTTTTAGGTACACGACTCTTGAGTCCGAAAAAACGTATAATTGTGTTGTGTTAATTTTTAGTAGATGCTACCAACTGAAAGGGATTTGTTTGCAAATCCAGAGCCAATTGCGCAGCAGAGATTCTGCCATTTCCGCAGAAGCCGCAGCAGACCGCGAGACCGCCAAACTTGAGAAAGAACCCTAAACCCCCTCGGCCCCGGCCCACCCGAGCGACCCGGCGAGGAAGGCAGCCCGCAGCACCACCAGCCATGTGGCGCCGCGCCTCCCAGCTCCTCCTCCGCACCACCGCCGCCGCCACCCGGCGCCTCCAGCACCCGCTTCCACTTCCACCCCCATCCCGGCCGCTCCCCCTCGCGCCCACATGGGTCGCCTCCGCGTCTTCCTACGCCACCCAGGCAGCGGCGGCTGCGGCGGCGCCGGCGCCGGCGCCGGCGCGGAAGCCCCTGCGGACAGTGGGTTCCCTGCTGCGGCTCAACGACCTGCGGGACAACCCGGGCGCGCGGAAGCAGAAGACGCGTAAAGGACGCGGGATCGGCTCCGGGAAGGGCAAGACGGCCGGCCGCGGACACAAGGGACAGAAGGCGCGAGGAACCGCCAGGTTCGGCTTCGAGGGCGGCCAGACCCCGCTCCGCCGGCGCCTGCCCCGGCGTGGATTCAAGAACCGCTTCTCCCTCACGTTCCAGGTCCGTCCCTGCAGCATCTATTGCTTATTTTTCCCCCTTCCATTTCCTCTCCCTTCTCGCATCTGTAGTGCGCATCAGGTCTTCCACCGATGTCGTGTCCTTGGCTTGACGATTGCCAGCGTACTGGCATTTTCATTCCTTGGTTTCCTGATAATCAGTACATCAATGGGATCTGGTACCTTCTGTTCTGACGCTTCATTAAACATGCTGCTAACTTACACGGCAAAATTGGACTTGTACATATGGTGGTTGATCTTTGTTCAACTGACATATCTGTGGTAAAATGTGTTGAAAGTAGCATTTACGGATTGCTGAATATGTACCATGAAAATTTGCTTAAAATTGTGGTGTGGTCCATGTCGGTGCATGACTGCATGTAAATATCATTTTTACATCACTCGTTGGGATAGTGCTATTGAGTAGCTATGAGTCATTTTTGTTCAACGAATTTAGGAATTTTTTGTATACTTAGTCCCACAGAAAGCAGAATGAACTGAAAATAAGAAACTTGATAGCAGAACATTGCGGTTTCAACTACATGGCTTAGGGCCCTGCTGCAGTGATGTTTCTGCACCACAATCTTGTTGCATAAGAATTCCTTGCAGTGATGAAGATAGAGTAAAACCAACCACACCTATCCAAGCTGAAATAACTGAAATATGCTGCAATTTTGTCTGCCTTAGTTTGGTTTCAAATGTGTTAGACAGTATAAATCGAATAAGGACATTGTTGTAGAGCCTTGATTTTTTGACACCGATGTAGATTTTGTAGATATCCTGTACATTCATAAGTCATAACATTAAGGTCGATAGTTGTTTCGAAAATTGCTTTTTGTTTATTAATGCTGTGGACATATTGAACTGCATTGATGAATTTACTAGTTATCCAATTTCAGTTCCTTCATTTCGTTCCTCCACAAAATGAAATTTACAATTTGTCTAGGATATTCATGAGAACAGTCTGAGTGGTTGGACCAGTTAAGTGGGTGTTCTAGGTTTGTTTTGAGGTAGAGTATGCTTTCTGTGCACCATGGTGAAGCCACTCACAAAAGGAGACAAAATGAAAAGAAAATAGTGGAACAAGAAGCATTATTACATCTCTATGCTCCTTTACAACAGAAATTCTTCAATACATAGTGTTCTTTAAACTTAGGTTGTGTTTGGATACATGGCTGTGGATTGCGGAATGAGAAGGGACTAATTAGTGGGATAGGGAAACGTACAGATTTTTTTAGCCCCGTTCTATTGTTTGGATACATCTGGCTGAGGGTAGGGAAATTTCCCTTCATCATAACTTTCCTTCTAGTCGGATCCATAGTGATTACATTAATTGGAACAGTGCTGATCTTTTCGTGCCATGATAGCACCAATTGTACCATGTAGCAACGTGTATAGGTTATAACATGAATGGAGCGGTGTATTTGGAGGTGACGAAGAATAGTTGAGAAGCTATTTGGATTTTGGAGGGCGAGTTTGCTACAGTTGATGGTATTGAAGCTCAAAGATCACATACACGTTTAATAGAAACCCTTTACTGAGTCTACAGTATATCTACTATCCTTGACAGACATGGTACTCAACTATCCTTGACACTCCCACACGCTTCAAGAGGCATACAGAGTAGGAAGGAGTTTGACAACGGATAACACTAAGGGAAAACTTTAAAGGTCTTGCAATTATCGTCGTGGCGTGCAATTATTGAAATACAAAGCACGAACGTTAGTCATCTACAAATCGGTCCTGTCTTCAGAAAGTCTTTCAGCTGTCTATGATATATGACTATATTGAGCAAATTGTGAATACTACTGATCCTTGCCCATGCATGACTTGAACCTCTTCGAATTGTCTGCTATGACAATATTTGATGTTAATAACATTTCCTTCTGATCAGCCCTGTGGACTGGGGAAAATTGCAAAGCTCATCAATGCTGGAAAAATTGATTCGTCTGAACTGATAACAATGAAGACACTGAAGGTACTTGGAATTATTTCTTTCATCCTGTATGTTTCTGTTGTTTTTTAGTTTAATGGCAATAACATCTGTATCCCATTTTGCCAGGAAACAGGTGCCATTGGGAAGCAAATAAAGGATGGAATTCGCTTAATGGGTCGTGGAGCAGAAGAAATCAAATGGCCAATTCACCTTGAGGTAAACGTAATCTCCAGTTCAAAAAGTATTTGTATCTAATCAGGGGTGAAATTTACTCTTGTAGTTTCCTATTTCCTTGCAAGCCATCTTATCAGATGCATGCTTCTCTTCAAAATTCAATGCCTAGCTCTTACCTAGAAACAAAATGTTCTACTTCTTGTTGCACTGATCACACAATCTTATAACAAAAAATTGGACATGTATTGGAGAAAGATATATTTTTACGTTAAGCTGATACCTGTAATGAGCTTAGTTCACCTCATGATCAAGCCTTTTATAGCTTGCAATCATGCTGAGTACAGATAATTTTCTTTCAACCCTGTTGACGTCCAGAATGACATTCATGCCTTCTATAAAGTCCAGAATGAATGTTAAGCCTTTACCTACAATGGTTACTTTTGTTCATTGCTGCATTTGAGAGCATAAACATTGAGCATGAACTGGAATTTGTACCTCAGGATGCAACCATACTGAGAGTACTACTGGTGATTGGTTTCTTGGTAGAGAGATAGGTAGTTCAATCATGCTGAGGGCTTGCTGGTTTGATTGTAGTGACTTCTAGATGTTTCTGCTGTGGATTAGTTTGACATTTTAGTACCCTAATTTCTGAAACTTCTGCAGTTGCTGGTGCTATTTTACATATTTGTTTCTGGAACCAGAAATCCGTTCTTAAACAGTAAGAGACAACGCACTGAAAATTGCAGGTATCAAGGACAACAGCAAGAGCAAAAGCTGCTGTGGAAGCAGCTGGTGGGACAGTAAGGCTGGTATACTACAACAAGCTTGGATTCCGGGCGCTCCTGAAACCCGAGTGGTTTGAGAAGAAGGGCCGCCTTCTACCAAAAGCGGCACGGCCTCCGCCCAAGCAACGAGACAAGGTGGACAGCATCGGCCGCCTGCCTGCACCAACAAAGCCACTCCCCTTCACGCCAGAGGAGCTGGAGTTTGCAGCAAAGCGAGACACTGCTCGCTTGAGTGTGACTGCATAAGAATTTTCTTTTTTCCAGCATGACTGCATAAGGTCGAAGCACGGTGGAGGTATTTTTTTTTTCATTCTACACACCAAACAAGGCAGGCCCTTCTGAATGTGTACCGCATTAGTTGGGGGCAGGGAAGGATATGTAAGAATGGACTGTTATATCTTGATTGTGCCATTCCTTGTGGAGTTGGATCCCTTGCCTGCAGTTTCTTGATTTAGTTTGCTCTTGTCTGGATATAGCTAGGGTGGAGGCATGTGCCTTCCGTTGTGCTGTGGTGCGCATTTTGTGGTGCTGGGGTTCAGATAGTTGCATAGGGTGCCTCAAGAAATGACCCTGGTCCCTGGAATCAATTTGGGTGAGATGCATGGTGCCAGGCACCATCGAGTAGGCCCCGCTCAGCTATATTACTCACTGAACCCGTGAAATAAAAAAGACGAATGTCTTCTATCTGATTCATTTATTATTTTTCATCTTTGTTCTTGCGTTGACCACATGTCCTGATGAATCTGCCCATGGTATAGATCCACGTCATAAGTTAGCCGTTTAGGGAGTCTACAGTACAGTGCATGACAGGCTTTGCAGTCCGTTTCACAAGGCGTGCTGTGTAAATTATATACCTGAAAGGATCTGCTCGTACTGTAAGTGTATAGTATAGCAATGAATACGTTCAGATGCAGCGCTGTTGGTTGGCTTACCATCTCAGATCAGTCCCACGCTTCAACCTGAAAAACAAAGTTGGCTGCAGCATGCATGTGTGGCGTTGTTCATGTTTAAGATAAGCTGCTGCTGCCGCCTGCTGGTCAACATTTAATTTAAGGTAATCAGGCATGTTCGGACAACTAGATACCGACTGTCTTTAAAAAAAACTACTACTCCCTCAGTTCCAACAGTTTCAAATTGTAGGTCGTTTTAACAAATTTAGACATAATGTATATTTAGATGCATTACAAAATCTATACATCTAGATTTGCCAGAACGACTTGCATTTTGGAACGGAGGAAGTAGTTACCAGCTGTCATCTCTTCTGCCCCGGGTTTTTTTGATGCAAGCTTCAGCTGAATTCTAAAGCTACTGCACCAGTCTCCATGTGCGTGCCTGATTAGCCACATCGTCTCTTCGATGGGATCGCACATCACAACTAATCCACCGGATCCATGATGTCTTGCAGTTGATTAGCAAGGATATATGTCCCCTTAGTTTCCTTACTTTGTGTTATTAACAGAAAAGCCTGTAGAAATTTGTTTCACAGGCAAAGCCGGCAGAGATTACATGCAGGAGGTACAGGGCATCGAGGCGTGCTTTATCAATGCATACATTGTCATGGGGCTTGCTGTTGGTACTTCCAGATTTCTTTATGTTTTCACTGTATTGATCGGCTGCTGTGCTCTGATCTCCTTTTGTTTCCATCCACGCAGAGTGTGGCACAGAATTGGATGATTCGACATATGACTATATACTAGGTAGCACCTGCGGTTCAGACATTGGTTAGTTTCAGTAATGAGAGTTTTCTTTTTGTCAGGTAAAGGATTATCACGATTCCCCAGTTCGAAAAAATGGCTTCTAATTCTGTGGACGAATTTGCAAAATTTTAATATAGGTATGCCCCTCTTTGCTTCCTCTGCTTCTTAATGTGGAGATAATTAAGTTTAACAGCTGAGCGCGTGCATTTCTTTCAAATCCGGTAAAGGCTAAACGATTGTAGCATGCAGTCATTGGCTCCCAACTCCATGATAATATCACTCATGTCTTCTTGTGCGGTGACCGCCTATACTTCTTGTTTTTTTGTGCCATTTCATTTCCTGAAGAAGCAGGGCTTCTGCAATGCTCGGTACGTAGGTGCACCCAGTTGGTAGCACGCCATTCAGTTCACGGTTGCATAAACAATAGTGTAAAATCATCATGGACAGCACAGGTCCGGAGAAAAGAACGGATTCCAGTCAACTCAGAATATGCATGGTTACGCTGCAAGTTAACTGTTGAACAGCACACGGCCGACAGTGTTCTGCAGGCAGGTATGGAGTAACAAGTATGTTAAACCTATGAACACATGGGCCGTGCCGTTGCAGTTCCAGAATTTTTTTATGTTCTCACCAGATCCATCAGCCTCTCTGCTTCCTCCTTTTGTCAGTTCCGCGGAAATCCGTCCACCCAAAGTGTGGCACTAACTTGGATCAGCAGCTTGTATAAAAATATGCGCCTAGCTACTTGCAGCAAAGAGTGTTCATTTGTCATTCATAGACAAAAGGATCAGTACTAGCTTAGCAATCCTGAATGGACGGTTGCTTGCAGTTAAGCACACCACTTTGTCGTGCCTAATGCTCCCAAAACTAGATGTCTGGTGATCAACTCGATCAGCTGATTGTCATTTGGTGAGCATCATTATTGTGGTTTCTCTGTGACTCTGTCTGCTCATCAACTTTCAGAATGACGATGACAGTGTGACACTGCCACCGCTGAAGAGTGCACTCCTCCCAACCAAACATGGCGTTGCCAAACTTGCAGTTTTCTTGGCCACTGACGCCATGCAGCAAAGGCGTCGTTCCAGACCAGGGGTTTTCGTGCGGTACAGAGAGAACCGGCGCACCGCACATGTAGTTTGGCACTCAATTCTGCGAGGGTGACGTCTAACATCTGACGAAGAGAACTTGATGTGTCCGGTACTGCTACGGACGCATCGATCGAGTTCCTTGTTTCAGTAGCATCACTAGCATGTTTCTATTTAGGTCGAACAGTGACCGTGGCTCGAGCTGAAAAACAGCGTCCATGCATGGTTTCCCCAATCAGATGACGGAAACAACAGCGAGACCGACCGCTGCGCGCCTTCAAATTGATCTCCGATCCAACCAACGCTAGCATGCTGTGCTAGTATGCTACTGCTCTACTGGTGGTAGTAGTAGTAGTGCATCTTTTTAGTAGTAGGTAATCGTACTAGACTTCTCCGTCACCCTCTACTACCGATGGATGGACCTCAATGCATGCAACCCTGAGGCCTGAGTGCAAGTGCAGCACCACATCCATGGCGAAGAAGCCGTCTGCTGCTGCTAATGCACTTGTTTAGTCGCCAAATGGACCACTCGGGCACCACCAAATCTTGTGGCCGTCAAATTTACCGCAATCAAAAAACACGCGCACGTACTCGTCGACTCGCTCGTCGTCGGTCACAAGCTTTCGCCCATCGTGGTGCATGCTCCAATGGCGGTGGTCCATGGCCACCGCCCCTAGCAGGATCGGGTTCATCCACTTCGTTGTATAATATATTTACAAGTATGCATGCAAAGCGCCACCTAGGCTAGGTAGTAGCTTTGCCGGAGATCTAGCTAGTGGTGGCGCTATCAGGATTGCTCGCCCGTGCGCTCGCTCGATCGCCTCAGCAGCAGCAGCAGCAATCTCTGACCAGACGAGAGCGAGCGCACGCACGCATGGAGCTCCATCGGCCAATCACGCTCGAGGTCGTCGATCGATCGGCTTCGTCCTCGCGGACGAAATCCCTTCTCCGATCGAGCAATAATGCAGTTGCATGCCTGCCCGGAACAAGGAAGATTTGATTTGGGGTCCAACTCTGTTCATCTTCTATATCCCCCGATCGAGCACAATGCATGCATGCCCGGCCAGCCGGCCTGTCGAAAGCGACGGACGCGAACACGCGTAGGCGCGCGCAGCTAGCTAGCTACACGCCGGCCGGCACGTCAAGAAACGTGACGGCGACGGCCGGCGGCGACGGCCGGCCCGCGCGCGCCGACCGGCCGGCCGCGCGCACGCCGAGCGATCGGCCGGGAGCTGGCGGCCGGAAACGATCAGGCAGGCGCTAGTGCGAGCGAGTCGTCCATGATGCCCGGCTTGAATATTCCTGGCGACCACTCCGAATGGGGCTCGTCGTCTCCTCCCCGCCTCCCCTCCCTTTAGTTCTTCTTTTGGCAAGTCTTTCCCCGTCCGTTCCCGCGGCCGTGCACGCCCGTGCACCAGCGCGCGCACGCCCGCGGCGCAATGCGCCGAAAAAGCTAGCGCGGGGGTCCGGCCGTGGCCACCGGTGGAGCGCGCGGTCGGTCGCCGCCATTAGAAAAACCGGGCCGCCCTTCGGCGCAGGTGGCCAAGAGCAGCCACATAACAAGCCTCTGATGAGGCCTCCACTACCGCGCTCCCCCACCACCACCGCCGCCCCTCCCCTCTTCCTGCTCCTCCTCCCGTTCCCTGTTCCTGCGCACGGCGCGCCTCCCCCCCGCGCGCCACCTATAAATCCATGCGCCCGTGCTCGACACCGCCTCCAAGCCAACAACCACCGCGGCTAACCGCCTCGCCTCGCCTCCGGCAGTGTCTAGTTAGCTCATCAGCTCGTCCTAGCCAGCCAGCTAGCTGCAGTAGCTTGCTAGATCCCCGCGACAGCGACCGCGCACACCGTCGCGCACTCGCCGCCCGGCCCGCGCGCGTGTATATAAGCGCGCCCGGTGATCCCAGCTTCACCATTCCGCTCGCCGCGCAGTAATCTCTTCTCAGCTAGTAGTGCGCGCGACTCGAGGTCCAGAATTGAGCTCGGCAGCTACCAGTCGAAGTCGGATCGGCTGCGCTAATAATGGAGGTCGCCGCCAGGACCGCCATTGCTCTGCTCCTCGCGCTCGCCGTCGCCTCAGGGTGCCTCTGCGGCGGCGCCCAGGGCCGCCACCACCGCCACACCAAGCACACCAGGCACAACTCCGCGCACGCGCACGCGCCCTCCCAGGCTCCGGGTCCGTCGAGCTCGAGGCGGCACGCGCCTCCGCACGCGCGGGGCGCCTCTCCGCCGGCCCCGCCGCCGTCGCCGTCTTCGGGGGCCGGCGGCGACTATCCGACCCCGGGCGCGGCGCCCGAGCCGGCGCCGGAGCCAGCGGCGGGCGGCGCGGCCGCCGTGTACGACGTCGTGAAGGACTTCGGCGCCGTCGGGGACGGCGTGGCGGACGACACCGACGCCATCAAGACGGCGTGGGACACCGCGTGCTCGGAGGACGGCGACGGCGTCGTGCTCGCCGCCGCCGGGTACACGTTCCTCGTGCACACCACCGTCTTCACCGGCCCGTGCCAGGGAAGCGTCACGATCCAGGTACGTACTCGCCGGCCACGGTGGAGAGAAATGCAGGCTTGATGCTCTTGACTTGGACTTGATGGTCCCAATGGCGTGTGCGCGCAGCTCGACGGGACGATCGTGGCGCCGAGCGACCCCGACAAGTGGGCGGCCAACAACAAGCGCAACTGGCTCGTGTTCTACAACGCCCACGGCACGACACTGCGCGGCGCCGGGCTCATCGACGGCAAGGGCCAGAAGTGGTGGGAGCTCCCTTGCAAGGTTCACAAGGTAATCTACTTCGTCTACTCGATTATGACTTAGGAGTATTTATTTATTACCGTCACAGTAAGAAAAAAGAAGTTACTCCTACCTAGTACTACAGGATTGCAGTAGTGTCTGGAATTAATCTGGGTTGCTTTTCTCCTCTCCTCTGCAGGGCCAGGGCGGATCAAGCGGCCACGGAGCATCCTGTGACAGCCCAGTGGTAAGTGGCCTAACGACTTTAACCGCATTAACCGCCACTAAGTGAGTACTAGCTAGCGGCCAGAGTGGCTGACGAGACGTTGATCTCTAAACGACGGCAATGGTGACCTGCCTGCAGGCGCTCCGGTTCTTCACGAGCAATAACGTGACGGTGCAAGGCCTCAAGGTGCAGAACAGCCCCGAGTTCCACTTCCGTTTCGACAGCTGCCGCGGCGTGCTGGTGAGCGGCCTGTCCATCAGCTCCCCGCAGCAGAGCCCCAACACGGACGGCATCCACATCGAGAACACCCAGGACGTGCTCATCGCCAACACGGCGGTCTCCAACGGCGACGACTGCGTCTCCATCGGCGCCGGCACCCTCAACGTGCACATCGAGAACGTCACCTGCGGGCTGGGCCACGGCATCAGCATCGGGTCCCTGGGCAAGCAGGGCACCCGGGCGTGCGTGGCCAACGTGACGGTGCGCAACGCCGTGATCCGGCACTCGGACAACGGGGTCCGGATCAAGACGTGGCAGGGCGGGTCGGGGTCCGTGTCGTCGGTGTCTTTCGAGAACGTGCGCATGGACGCCGTGCGCAACCCCATCATCATCGACCAGTACTACTGCCTCTCCAGGAGCTGCGAGAACGCCACCACCGCCGTCTTCGTCTCCGGCGTCTCCTACGCGGGGATCCGGGGGACCTACGACGCGCGCAGCCCGCCGATCCACTTCGGGTGCAGCGACGCCGTGCCGTGCACCAACATCACGCTCGCCGACGTCGAGCTGCTCCCGGCGGCGTCGTCGGGGCAGGCGGTCGACGACCCTTTCTGCTGGAACGTCTACGGCAACGCCGCCACGCCCACGGTGCCGCCGGTGGCGTGCCTCATGGACGGCGTGCCCGGTAACTACGCCGACAAGAGCAGCTTGAAATGCTACTGATGGACCGAGGTCGTCGTACAATCTACCATCCTGCTGCTGCTGCTACTTGTCTAGAGGAAGGCAAACAGACAGAGAAAAGTAAGATTAGTGCAGATAAAAGAAGGTTAAAGCGTGATTACTTATGTATATATAGAAAAGAAGATAAAGGTATAATAGTAACAGGTGATTTGTGTGAGAATTACCGGAATGTATACACAGCATGTATAGAATGCTTTGGTGCCATGCATATAGGACACTTGCCGCACATGCATGGCTTGTGTGTTTTTTTCCTCTTTTTTTTTTACCGTGGCTAGGATGTGTGCGCTTGTTTATGTAGCAATAATCTCTTGTTGTGTGCATGTTTCACTTGAAACACGTACCACCTTTAAATTGTGTCTTTTTCTCCTGCTCACATCAGCTCACCTTATACTACCTCCAAGTGCCTAACACCAAGAAATATGCTAAATATATAAATAATATGCTAAATATATAAAATTTGCCTCCCATGGCATCCTGACGCGTCGAGGATGACAGAAGCTACACTCTAACAACTATTTAGAAAAAAAACTGATTTTTAGATTGTACTCCAACAACACCACATTATGCAGTCAGTGAAGCGGGTAGGAAGTTTTTTTATATGCATATGGAAATATAATCAAATTACGTCAGTGCAAGAGAAGAGATAATGGGTACGTGCATGATGATGAGCATAGCTCAAAGTCGGATCAAAAGGTGCGTACGGTAAAGCTGCCATTGAATGAGGGGCAGAAAAACAAGCACAAAGTGTGCAAGGCCACGAACTCTCCATCACCAGGGTGGCCCTGCTGCCTGTTGCGACGCTATGGCACATAAACTTTCTGTCCTGATGCCGTGCCCATGCAACCAAAACTGACCTCAATTCTCAACGCGCGAACAACAGTTACACAGAATATGTCAACAGTAAATAAACTGTTGCTGAAGCACAGCCTTGTTTCTACCACTAGCAGCTGCTAGGAATGAATGATCGAGCAGATGGAAAGGTGTGTGGAGAGACTGGCTGAGAGTGGCTGCTGTCCATTGTGGAGATGGGCCAAGAACAACATTGCAAGCACCTAACCAACCACGAGAGGCACCTGCCCAACCGGCATGCACGACCGGCTGTTTCCGTCCTGCGGCAAAAAAGGTGCAAACAAAGGGGAGGTTTTAGTGTTCTTGTGGGCGCGTGGCAGAGGGACGGCAGAGAGGGAGTAAGAGGCAGATCATGAGGAACAATATAATAGCTGGCCAAATCGGAAGAGCACGAGGAGAAACAGCAAAAAAGGAGGCATGATTGCTTCATAATTTGGCTGGCTCGGATCGTCTGGTGATCCTACCTAGTAGTAGCTAATGTAATGTGTATAGTACGCGTGTGCACGAGCAGTCTCCGTCCAATTAGGCCGCGGAAAAGCAGCAAGGGGGGGCGGTCAAGAACGTACGTGAACGAACGCTGGGGATGTGATGACTCAAGAGTTGGCCGCGGAACAGTAGACCCAGTACCGGGGAGATCAGGTTACGGATCGATAGAGCAGTACACAGCACTGGGCAGCTGACAATGATAGCTGCAGGTTTTCATATACATACATGTGTGAAATACTACTCCGACCCGTCTCATATTTACATGCACGGACTTCAGGATGGAACTTCGAATGGCAACTATTTACAGGGCAATGTGACTGATTATTACAAATGTCTTTCTACGTAGTTGTGCTTTTGCCCCCCTCTCTTCTGACGATGTCTCGGCAAAGTTTCTTGCCGTCTTTTCGAAAGAAGAACAACAACTATATATATAAGGAAGAGAAAAAAAAATTCACGAGGGATCTAGCTACTAACACCCATCTTTTATTGTTGGTCAAAGTTTTATACATTGATGGTCAAAATTATAGAGAATTTGATACCTTACATCAACCATAAAAATGTCTTAGATCTCAGATATGGGAAGGGGTATATATCGTCTATTACATCAACCAAGTTTTTTTTAGAAAGTAACAAATTTAGAACCAGTACAAGCTCCTTTGCGACAGTTCATCAACTTGCAATAGTGTCTAGAGTACATTTAAACTTTTCTGCCGACACTATAGCTAGTTCATCATCAAGTAGAGACTAGTTCCTTTGTAATAATGTCTGAGGCCGCCGGGACGGTATGTGCCCACGCATCATTTCCGTTGGTGCTTTAACTTCTTCCCAGAGGTGCAGTTGAATCTGCGTTTGATGTACCACAGTTTGTCACCACTAATAAGATCTAGTTGCAAGTAAGAAATAGAGAAGAAATCCAAATTTGTAGATGTAGCAAAATCACATAACCCAAATTTAACAGGCTAGGTGTATGAGTAGCAGTAACATGAGCGGCCGACAAAGCCAGCTGCGACAAGACATCCAAATGCTGATGGTAAGCCTGGTATATATGCGCTATTGCCAACTTGCCATTTCTAAACGGTGCGCTCCGTGCGTGGTAAGTTCTAGTAACTTCTAGCAGCCGACGCACGCACCTAATAGCTTAGACCATGGCCAAGCTAGCGAAGCTTGACACGTACGATGGCACATGAATGGACGATGCATATCCAGCACGACGACGACTGGAACAGACAGGTCGTAGGTATTAGCTCGATTCGATTCGATGGGTAGTAGGCGTACATGCGGCGAGCACTCTCCGAAGCCCCGGAAGACGCCCTTGTCCGCAGGCAACCTCGCCGCGCCACTAGCTCAGACACCACTGCGCGTCCGGGGCCGAGGCCGACCCGATCCCCATCCATGTATCTACGCAGGCCCCGGTCGAGGCCGTCGCCCTCACCCACCGCCCACGCGCACATGTACAGCGCGGGGCCGCCGGCCCGGCCGCGACGAACGCACGGCACGCCGGCCGGCCGGCCGGCCGGCAGCGCGCGTGGTGCAGCGGCGCCGGCCGCAGCTCGCGGACCGGATCCGGAGGCGGGCGCGGCGGTGGGTGGACGGGTCGGGGGGCGCCGGATCGGTCGCGTTGGTGGTGGTGGTGGCGAGGTCAACCGGGAGTCCGCAAAAGCGCGGGCGCGGGATGGAAAAGAGAGAGCACGGCCGGCCGGCGTTTCTGACGTCGCTGCCACGACCACTACCGCGGCCACTACGTAGCCCACCTACGGCTGCTCCCCCGCGGCATGAATAGATTATATATATATACCACTATACACTCCCACTGCTGCCGCCGCCGCCAGCAACTCTCTGCACTCGCGTCTCTCGCACAGCAGTCTCGCGTGCTCGTGCCATTGCTTTCTGTCTCTGCAAACAGTTCGCACTAGCTTAGTGAGCGAGTCCATTGATCGATCGATCCTGGGAGCTGGCCTGATGAGCAGTCGTGCTCAGTTTTTGTTCAGGTTTATGTAGAGAGATACCTCGGTGCTCTTCTTCTTCTCTTCTTGTGTGTTGGGCTGTTGGCAACCTGCTGCAATTTGCCAATTTGCATGCGTGAAGTGTCCTTCCGGCTCAATTATTGGCCAAGTTCATTCGTGATCAGAGTGACATGCATTGTGTGTGCGTCTCTTGCATGCGCGCAGCTAGATGTGTGCGTGCATTTCCTGGCTCGCGCAGTGGAAGCACGCGCTTTGGAGCAGCTGCCAACAAGCTAAGCTTTATTTGCTGCGAGCTCAGCTTCTTCCAGCTATTTGCATGCCGGATTATGCATCTACCTGTCTGGATGGTGGTCATTGTTTTCGTTCCTTCTTCTTTTCCTCCCCCTTTTGCCTCGTTTACCACCTTTACCTCGCGCTTTTTCTCAGTTTTCTTTTGGTCCCCTCTGCTAGGGGTGAGGCTACTACCTAGCTTGCCTAGCATGATGGGTCCTAAATCCTAACTCTCTGCTAGCTAGCTAGATAGCTGCTTCAAGCCCTTACCTTTCTCCCTGGTAGAAACCGACCCAACATTTCTTTGGATTTTGTTAGTTGCGCTAGTTGGCCTTGGCAAACAAGGACATCCATTATTTTCATTGCTGCAAAAAAAAGCTAGCATTATTAGCAGCACAACATTTTGCATTGACGATATATACGATATTGATTCATACAATCGAATTCAAGATCTAGTAGTTTCTGTAATTCTTCATTCGCTTTGTGCATATCTTACCATTACTAATTCGAGGCTCCTTCTGAAGCTTCCACGTGAAGCCACCTAGGATCCTAGGTGGATACTCTAAAAATATAATAATAGAGAAATTCTAGAAATTCTCACAAAATCAGAAACATCTGGCCATCAATCCGACAACTCTAATCATAATAGTCATAGGATCTGTTATCTTTTCTAATAAACTATCCACCTCTACCATTATGAATATAGACTAAAGTAACCCCCTAAACATGTGTCTAAATTACACACCTCTGCCATTATAAAAAAATCTAAAGTAACCCCCTAATCTTCGTGTAAATTACCCCACCTATGCCACCTCTACCATTATAAAAAAAATCCAAAGTAACCCCTAATCTTCGTGTAATTACCCACCTATGCTATTATAAAAATAATACAAATAACCCTCTAAATTTGCATATAAATTATCCAATTATATCATTATTAAAAGTTAAAGTAACCCCTAAATCTGAATCTAAATTATATAATTATAATAAAATATTAAAGTGCACCAGCATAAAATTCTAAATTACTATTTCTATCATTATTAATATATTATTTATTTTATTGTTTATATAAAATACTACCCACGATATGTGTCACCATGTATTCATATTTGATGCAAGAGACAAGAATACTAATGCACAAACAAATGGTTCAATTAAATATATAGCAAACACACTTGGAGGTGTGATGGAAAATGAAATCTATTGCAAACTAGATAATGATAAATATGTATTTTAATGTATGTGTTAGAATATATAATAGATGAAAGAGGGTGTGAGATAGATAATTATATTATTAGCTATAAACCTTATTTTATATTAATTCTAATTAGCCCGTGCAGGAGCACGGGTTGATAGGCTAGTATACACAGTTATGTTTCAATTATTTTGCAATATATGCCAACAAACTTTGATAAAAAGTTTCTAATTAAAATCACAGAAAAGTTTTCCTAATCCTTGTGTCCTTTTTTTCTTTTTCTCTTTGCTGATGCCCAAACTCACATTTGGGGCAAGAATTTCACATCATTTTTCACACCACCAGTGCGGTGGTCCGTAGGATCGTGCCGAGTTGATCTTACAAGCAATGTCGTTTTCCAAACATGCATACGTAAATGGCCAATTACACAATATTGGTAACTTCCATATACAATTCACTGCCTAACTAGCTACATCCAATAATTAACTCAACTAATTCAAGATTCACTATATATCTTATGACCTAGTATAAACGTTTCCATCTCAGGAAAGCAATCAATCTTATAAAATATGTAGTGGGAAAAGATTTAAATCGTGTGCGCTATATATATAATACTCCAAATAAAAAGGTGTGCAATCAAATTGCACTATATAACCGCAAATTGGTAAATGCTAAAGAGCCTTTTAACCTGCCAATCTGCCATCTCATTGCAGGCAGGGTGCAATTAAAGGTGTCCAGATGAGCTGTTCATGCCTCCTGCTGATCCAAACAAAATCCAGTGTCGTTTGATTAGCATGTCTCCGGGTAGTAATGCAATGCCCACTAGAAACAACAAAATATAAAATATAAAAACCACGGCGGTCATCAGCTTGTGCTGGACTCCATTATTTTGTTTTCTTATTCTATCATGGATATAAGTATCTCCTATGTGGCAAGCTAGATATCAGTTTTAAACTGGTTTGTACTGTGTCGTACTACCTTAAAAAGTGATCTCAGTGCATATATGCTGTCACTTTATAGCCGCAAGCTGGTCTGCATACGTCAATTGGTGAAGTTTATTTTTGACTTGATCATGTAGTACACAGTTCAGAGGATTGATTCAGCATTACTTGATCGCCTTTTCAGTGAAGTGAAACAACTTGTGAAGTACCACTTCAGTAACAAATTATCGTTTGGTTATATTTCAGCGAAATTTAGCATTGAAGACCAATGAATTTTTCAGAATCAAGTTTGGCTCCTGGCTGGTACACACGTTGTTGCGTTGAATTCTAGCTAGGTACACGTCCAAGGTGGTTTTATGGCATTGATTTGCCTTCAAAATTGTGAAGACTTGTACCCAGATGGGGTTAATGATATAGAGCCGCACACGTCCTCGTAAATTACAATAATTTTTCTTCTAATTCCTGTGTTATGGATCATGCAAACTGAACGTTTTTCTCAAATAAATATCCAGGCCACGAAAGTTATATACAGGAAATTTTTATAATCTGCAACTTATCATTGTTTGGACAAAACAAATAACCTGAACTGTGGTCCTACATCATTGCAATGCAGTGATTATTTCAAATTTATCCAAACATCTTTCAAAAAACAATTATCCAAGAAACATGCCCATATATACTGGCACCTCTTTGTCAAGCAGTACATCTAGTACTCCTACAAGTGAGCTCGCTCTATCGGACAACACAAGCAGCACTCCATCTGACCTCTGAGGCCGGCCCTGACAACGACACAAGTAAACATCCCATTCGCGCTACAGATGCAGAGATAGATGAACCTGCGCATGCAGGAGGGCGCCCAGCATCTCCGGACGACTCCGCGCGCGCAAGATCTTCGGAAAGCGCATATCTTATCTGCAACCTGCGTCGCCTCAAAAAGGTCCGAGACAACGAAGCCTCCATGAGGCCTGCAGCAGCAGCTGCATTATTGTGGGGGCGGAGTTCAGAATCTTGAGATCATGCGCTGCATGTAGGCCGTGAGAGCACACGCAGGACCATGTGTCTCGCTCAGTCCTCATCTCACTGTGCGCTTCTGCGCACGCTTTTGCCGCTGTAAGCAAAGCACGCTGCTGAACGCCCCGCTACTAGCTAGGGCCTCGGACTGGACCACGGGGTGACTTGCAGAGTTGCAGTCAGTGTTCTTGCCGTCAGAGTGCAGGTGCTCTGATGCAAAGGTAAGTTCTAGTGCTGCTGTAGTTAACCATTTACGGTAAAGTCAGCGTCGTCCAAATTCCCATACTCCATTGCTCATGGTGAAAAGTGAAATAGATGTCTGTTCCATAGCAGGTGGGTGACAATTGCTAATGTGCAGAACTTTGGTGGATAACTGGCTTCAGGCATCTTTTGGGGAACCTAATGTCTGAACTATGCAGCATACCTTGTAGACGGAAGTGAACGCAAATGTGCACTGCGGGCATAAAGGAGTTAATATTGGAACATAAATATGTTCCAAAAGGCCCATTCTGCTTTGTCGTATCTGCAGATACGAGTATATTAGCATCCCTGAACTAATCAGTGCGTCATTATTATTAGTATATTCGTTAAGAAAAAACAGTTTTGTTATCTGCATGGGCTTTCTGTAGATGGACATGGACGCATCTGCATCATCATCCAACAAAAAGCTTTCAATCTTAGGTTCAAAAGGAAAAAGAAGAGCAGCTTGCAATCGCAGTGGTGCTGAAGAGTTGTTTCATCTATTCTATACTATACAACTAACGCCCCAGCCAACACTGCAACTAAGGATGCAAGTGGCTATCTAATAGTATTTTTTAGATCAGCTAATTAATTACGATACCATGCCACTCTAGTTGATTTCTCCTCCCAAATTATTTACGCAGAATGCCATTCTAGTTCATTTATCAACTTTTTGGACCGACCCAATAATCTAATATATATATATAATATATATATATATATATATCTATATCCCTAACTGCAACCAACGAAATCGTGCTTGAGAATGCAAATTATATACGCACGATGGCAGCTCTTGTGCTTAATCGCCTAGCTAGGCAGACGGCAATAAGTGGTTCTTTCTACATAAGCGGACAAATCAAGCGAGCACAGTGACATGGAGCACGAACGCATACTGTGCTGAAAGGCGGTGGGGGCTTTTATGGCTTTAGAGTAGGCCTCGATGCTATGCTTTACAGGCTCTCCATCTGCCTACTGCTCCTTCGAGCAGTCTAAAGCTGAAGAGCAAGCAGGGAATGTTTGGTGAAGAAAAAAGCTGAAGAGCATGGTCACCGCCCACAACCCACCATATAGAAAAAGGGGCATCAGCCAAATACGGATTGGATTGGAGAATCTTACGGCATATTAAAGCAACTTTCACAGGACTTGGCAAGGCTTCTTTATGTAGAACCACACTTTGTATTGATGATCAGTTAGAGTTATATACATATACACAGGCGCTGGAGCCTAACTAACAATACTGCTTGGACATAGCTACATTCTAGGATCTATAGCTAATCTAGAGGAGAACGTTACAGTACACATGCACATGCACATGCACGTTCAACACCCCCACGCAGTCTGAGCTCCATCTTCAGAAGTGATGCATAGATATAGACTGAACCTGAAGGACTTGGATAAATCAGTACTCAATCCCTTTGTCATAATGTCAGCTAGTTGCCTGTCAGTGGGGATCTGCACGACACGAAATTCTCCAAGCTGAACCCGTTCTCTGACAAAATGAATATCAAGCTCAATGTCCTTTGATGATGAACTGGATTGCTTGCCTTGTACACCGCGGAAATGTTATCACAGAAAACAACTGTGACCTCGCTGATCGGGCATAATGTCAGCTAGTTCGCCAAGGAGCTGTTTTAGTCAACGACATTCAGCCACTGCATTAGCCACCGCCCTGTACTCCAATTCTGCAAGAAATCATGCTAGCACGGTGCAGCAGATCCTCAGCATATGCACGCTGAGAGAGGAAGAAGCCTCGAATCAGAACGTGTCACCTGAATGCTGATGAAGTTATGCAATTCTCCGAGATCCTTCATCGTGAACTGTATGATATCGTGAACTCCGAGATTCTTCACGCAGCAACTCAGTGGATAAAGCTGTAAGCATGATATCGTCTACATAGAGCAGAAGAATAGCAATGTTGGAACCACACCGAAGTGTGAACAATGATGCATAAGAGTGTAAAGCGGCCAAACCCAGACTCTCGGGAGAGTCCACCGCTGCAGTAACGCTTCAATGTCTTCGGGGTGAAATCCCCGACTTGATACGGGGAGGGCTTGATCCCTCCCCTGAAGACAAAGGATAGGGAATTGGCCAAGTCAGTCTACTCGTCACTAGGACGAGTAAGGCGACACAGGTCGCAGCCCCCGATCAAGAGACCCAAGACCAATATGATGAGAGCAGCCGGTAGGAATCCCACAAAGGGTCCTCGGTGTCTAAGTTCTCCACTATGGTCCAAGAGCTACATCTAGAGAACAATACATCTAGAGAACAAGAGGCAGGGGCATAAGCTCGCGGAGAGTAAGTTGGAGATTGTGGAGCTACATGATGACTTCCGTACTCTTTGCCGTGGTTTAAGCGCTAAGATGAAGCGCTTGTTTAAGGCCGTAGGGAAGGAAGAGGTCTCTATAACGCAACCTCACCATGAGCCTTCCCTTAGTTTAGGTTCTAGAGGCTTAGTTTAGTTTATTTCCCTTTATTTCATTTATTTACTTTATTTCATTTTATTTTAGTCGTATAAGCGCCTCCATTTATTTGAATTAAAAAAATTGACTCCCTGGTATTAAGGCCGGTAAAGTCCTCATTATTTTTGTTTGTTTTTATCTGATGAATAAAGAAAGGTCCAATGATAAGTGTAGGGGAGATTTCTCGATATTTTGACACACGTACACTCACAATCACCCCTACACAACACAACATGCAACACCGAACGAACCCACACGAGAAGAATTAGACCAAGCAGGCTCAAACCTGGTTTGGCCAAATTTGTAGTTCGGGTTCCGCCAAGCCCAAGGTGGGCTTGCTCGGCCTCCTTTCTTTCCTACACCTCGATTTGCACGTTCTAATCTTTTTTCTTCCTGATCCATGAGTTCAAATAAAATTCTAATGACCAATCTTAAAATAATTGAACTTAATGGCATCCTCTGACCACATGCTTCATTTTGATTTACTTACATAAACTTTATTCCTCACTAAATCACAATTTAGGGAACCCATAATATTTAAGTTGTTGAAAAGTAAGATAAGGTTTGATGAAAGGATCCATGCTTCGTCTACTTATATGTCTGGGAAATTTTTATGTCAAAAAAGAAAAACACCAATAGCTTTACAAACTCCTCGTATCTGTTCTACCATGTCAATCTACATGAAAGAAATTATATACATATGTGCCTTATTTTTTACATTGAGTCTTATCAAATTTTGTGACCCTAGTGAGATGTTCTCCATGTTTGCTTGATCAAGATCATGTACACTTGTTGGCGGTCGTTATCTCGATAATCGACCACCACATTCTCGGAATAAAATGGAGTTCATGACAAGAAACATGATAATTTTTATTAAACTAATAAAGTTTCACAAGTTTTGTTGGGTATTTGGTGCAAGGATGCAACAGACCAAGAACCGGCACGAACCGAAGAAACTCGTGTTCGGCCGAACACATTGAGTTCGACCGAACACAAGCAGAGCCCAATCCAGCTCAGGTTCGCACACATGCAAGGAAACACAAGGAGAACAAATCCTATGCATTGGTTCAATGGCGGTTTGATCCGAGGGCTGCATGGAAACAACCACGGATCCATGGGCCCACAAAAGAAAGAAAATGAACTGAACTCACCAGCTACCCACATGAGCCACATGAGGAATGCATCACACACCGTCCAAGAGCAGCGCCGGTGGAATGGAGGGCTTCTGAAATCTATGGGCTTCGGCCGAACCCCCCTTGACCCCTACGCATGCTTAACCACCTCGGACAGGAAGTTACCAACTTCAGGAAGCGATCTGGAGCATTGGATGGCCAAGTGGTGGAACAAGTGGTTCGGCCAAACTGCATGTGTTCGGCCAAACACGGGCCCACTACTACCGACCTCAGCTCACTCCTACAAGTACCCCCAAGCTTCCTAAATACTATAAATAGGGTCATTTGCGCCAGGGATCAACACACACCAAGAGGAGCTATCTACTTAACTTCTACTTTAGTTGAGTTAGGATAGTAGTTGGGAGTTAGAGTCAAGTCGAGCATAGCCTCGGGGTTCCAGAGTCATCTTCTGGAGTTCTAGTATAAGCTCTTGTATCTTTTCCTTTACTCTTTATTTCGGCTTTTATATGTCTAGTGTCAAATCTGAATTTTCATTTAATCTACCATCATTTTGGACATGATAGACTTGCTTAATCACCTTATGTTTTCTTTTCTGGGCAGACCGAATTCTTTGATCAAAACGGTCAACATTTATAGGTGATGGCCTACTAATTGCCAGCTCCCTATAGGTAATGTAATCTGGACACAAATATCTAGGAAGAGGCAGTATACATGAATTATAATACCATAATGGACAAGAATAAAGCATGCTACAATAAGGCCCACATGGCATAGGCATATGTGATCCATGTAATGGAAACAACATTGTCATAGGAGAATAATTCCATTGCCGATTCTAATCATGGAATCACTGTCTTGGAGTAGATTTTGAGTGCTTTGGAAGTTTTGGCTAACTAGTATTATTGAATTTCTTTTGCCTTTTGGATTTAGCCGGAAGCTCTCCATGAATAGAATTCGGCTTTTCCTTTTGAAGCTTTCTACGACCTTTGGCTTCAATTGTTTTCCAAACACCAATCTCTTGTTTTTTGGGTTTCACCCTCTTTGATTTGGGCTTATTTTGATAAACCCTCAAAAAATCAGCCAGTCCGATTTTGGCATAACTTACCTTTGCCTTTGCTTTGTCCCTCCCCCCAGTGTGGAAGTACCAGATACAATTACTATGCTCTCGCTAGGGGTTTTTGGGTCAACAATTTCAGTTTGAAATGGCCGAATTGTATCTTGACCAGCAACATCACAAGTCGGTAAATTTTTGAAAGGATTATTAGCCACCTTCTCAATAGCCAACTTTTGAATAACAGGAATTGGATCTACACTCTTCTTTTTATTAATCCGATCATCCACAAAAGTAAGCAAACCACTTATAAAGCTGGATGTGGACTTACTATGCTTTGGTAGATCGTTCATCCTCAAATCGTTGATGACAGATATCTTCATCATGATGTCACATTGTTCCGCTACCCGATAATGGTGAGGAAGCAATTTTTCATTGATACCCTTGAGTAGTTCCTCAGTTAATCCTTCAAGTGCCATCATACTGCTAGAGTTTGATGGATCAGCCATGATAGCCAGATTCTCGTCCCCAACGGAGTTGGCAAAAAGTGTGTTGACGCGAAAACGTGTCATGCGCCGTCACACAAGCACATCACGTGCACCTCGTGGAGGGCTCCTTGCAACGCCCCTACGAGATCCGGTCAGACAGGTTTCGTCGGGGATCCCGACAAAGATCCAACATACGCCCGCCAGGGAGGGACCCTGTCAGGGCAAACGCACCTTGGGTTGTCCTAGGCTTGGCAGGCCAGCTAGGACGCCTCCTCAAGCCATGGAGATGAGAGAAGAACAACATCGGGTTGGAAAAGTAGGGTAAACGAAATAAAAGATGAAAACAATAAAAAGATAGATAGATTGATCGATTAGATACCCTTAATCGGCTGTGGCCACTTATATTTATAGGGAGGGGAGGTCTTTGTTAGACCCGGGGGTATGGGACTGCGCACATGGCGTACATATTCTAGGATAAGGGATGGGACATGGCCGACGACCTACATCAGTTGTAACTACTCGTACTGTAGTAGAACTACTCGTACCATAGTAGAACTAGTCGGAACAGAAGAAAACTACCCAAATAGTACTCGGATAAGACTCCTGAACTCGTATCTGGCTAGGATTTCCATATAACCCTATCCCCCAAAACTATATAAGGGCAGGCAGAGACCCCCTCCAAACAAGATCACCCTGATCAACACCTAAGGCAATACAAACCACCACACAGGACGTAGGGTATTACGTTCTCGGCGGCCCGAACCTGTCTAAACCTTGTGTTCCTTGTACCTTCGAGTTCCTGATCTCGGCGACACCCTACCTACAGTTCACCACCTCGGGGGTATCCCTCAGTGGGCTTGGCAGTAAAACATTGACAGCTGGCATGCCAAGTAGGGGTGTTTATCGAGCATCCACCGGAGAACTCGATGGCATCTTTCAGCTTCACCAGCACCGTGCTCGATGAGGGCACAACGTTCATTTTTAGCTCCTGGATCTGCGTCGCCAACGGCTCGGGTGGTTTCAACGGCCACCTAGCCGACTCTAGGAAGCCGGAAGCCTTTGCAGCAAGTCCATGCAGCGACCTCGATGAGTTCGTCGACAACCTCGACGAGTTGCTGCTCCCCGGTCTCGCCGGAGAGATCGAGGGGATGTCCGTTTTCGACGCGACTTCAACTCGTGCTGCACCAGGACTTCTCGGATCGGACTCACGCAATCCCGCTTCGGTCAATGAGGAGGCCGCACGGTCTGAGTCCCTCTCTGACTTGGAGGAGGACTTAGATCGTCTGCTCAAGCTTGGAGACGAGGGAGCCACCGCTTGTCGGGAGGCCCCTGTTTTTGACAACCACTCGGACTTAGATGACAACCCCGAATCCTTTTCGGGTAGTCACGTGGGTTTGACTATAACGTCTACGCCGCAAGGCCGGTTCGTGTACTTGAAGGGCTTAGAGCCCTCTGAGCTACTCGAATACGACTCCCGCCTTGTGGCCTTCATGCAGGAACTGCCTTTTCAAGAAGGCAAACCCCTCTCTCGCATCTCTGAAGAGGGAGAGGGCAGCACAGAGCTAGTCGAGTATAGCCACACGACTGAGAGCTCGCCGGATCGTCAAGTCTACATGGCTTCCCTTCGCAATGCGGATGACGACGAGCCGGGTCCTGAGTATGACGCCGAACTACTCGCGGACGTATCTGCCGACAAACGTATGGCGGACACCCCTCAGGTCGAGAACGAGGAGTATAGAAGGATCCGACGGTTGAAGAACGCCAAGCGTGCCAAGCACAGGTGGAACATGGAAAACCGTGCACGCAACCCACTATACCAGAGGAACCTCAACAACGCTTTCGTTGCAGCTGAAGATCAGGAGTATCGCACCCCGATTGGCGCCATTGCAGAAGCAGCGCTTCTAGCTCATCAACTACCACCAAACCTCCAGATACAAAGGCTGCAATATCTAACCCATCGCGCGCTCGTGCAACTCAATGGGCAACACCCAATGTCCTCAACTCGGAACACGCTCTCGAGATCTGAGCACCATGGTGACTCTGCGCAGGTCAATCGCACCCCTGGAGGAGGTTTTAGATCTCGGGGGAACGACAATCGCGAGCGCAACTAGAAAAATCCAGTTGGCCACGGCAATCGCTAGGGCCAGCATTCCGAGCGTGGCAATGTTGAACAAGAGGTGCAACAACCGAGGCGCCCACCCTGCAGCCGGCACGACCCAAGGCCTCAGGGCGAAATTCCACCAAAGGCCAGCCTTCTGAACGCTCCTACGATTGATCTAAGGCAGAAGGTCAATGACGGTCGCGACGCTTGGCGCATTATCGAGGCAAGAAGAAGGGACCGACCCGACAGATATCAAGATACCGACGATAGTGATCGCTTCCCCGCTTTCACTTCCAACATCACCGAGAAATCATACCCCAAGGATTTTAAACCAGTCGGCATCCCCAGGTACGATGGCAAGCAAGTCCCACGCCAGTGGATTTGTTGCTAGTCCTTCGCCATCGAGGTCTCAGGGGGATCCAACTCCACCAAGGCACTCTACTTCCCGGTAGCCTTGGAATCCACACCCCTCACTTGGCTTAAAAGCCTCAAACCAAACTCCATCGACTCCTGGGAGGATCTCTAGAGGGCCTTCGTCGACAACTTCTAGGGATCCATGATCTGAGCAGGTACTCGTCATGATTTATCCTAGGTTAAGCAGGAGTTGAACGAGACCCTAAGGTCCTACACCCGGTGTTTCTTCGAGATGCGAGCCACCATCGCCAACATTACCGACGAGGACGTCATCCGCTGCTTCCAGAATGGCCTCTTCTCGAAGCACACCTACCAGGACTTCGGACGCAACCGCCCGACTACTGCCGTGGAACTGCGCGACATGATGGCACAGTGGGCTGACCAGGAGGACAAGGAGAATGATCGTTCATAAGCGCAACACTGACAAGCAGGGCAACAACAACAACCACTTTGACAAGGGCCAGTGGAACAACTCGGGTAATCCCCAAAAACGCAAGCCAGACCAAGAAGTCGCGGTTGTTGAGCGCAATCCACGGGGCAAGAAGTGGGGGAGCAATGAAGCACAGTTTGAGAAAGTCCTGCACAAACGATGCCCGATGCATCTGAAGTCACAGCATATGCTCTTCGAGTGTGTCAGCCTCTGCAGGTCACTCAACGCTCCACTCCTACCTAAAGATGAAAAGCGGAAGAATGTGGAGGACGACGATGAGGGTGACAAGTCAAGGGCTTAATATTTCCAAGACCCGAAGAATGTCGTCAGCGTCATCTTCGGCGGAGACGGTGGCTTCCCCTTGAAGCGCGCGCAGAAGGTGACCCTGCGTGAAATCCTCTCTGTCGAGCCCGCCATACAGAAACATCTGAGATACAGTGATGTTCCGATCTCCTTCTCTAGGGACGATCAGGGACCAGCTTCTCAGAGCCGAGAAAATTCCCGCTCGTCCTAGATTTTGTCGTAGCGGGCTCACAGTTGACTCGAGTACTCATTGACGGCGGGAGCGGCCTCAACCTGCTCTTCGCGAGTACATTGAAGAAGATGGGGCTGAACATCTCCAAGATGCTTACCCCTAGCAGAGCTCCGTTCTACGGCATCTTCCCGTGAAACGTGGCTACACCACTCGGTTCAATGGTCCTGCCAGTCACCTTCGGGACGAAAGACAACTACCGCACATAGTACATCAAGTTCGAGGTGGCTGACTTCGATTCGTCATACCACGCCATCCTCGGCAGACCAGCTTTTGCCAAATTCATGGCCGTGCCTCACTACATCTACTTACTACTCAAGATGCCAGGCAAGACAGGTGTACTCACGTTCTGTGGCGACTTGAAGAAGTCGTATGACTGCGACCAAGAGGCGATCGAGTACGCCACGACATCACGCGTGCCAGAACCTTGTGCGGAAGTCTTCGCGGCTGCGCAAAAGCTCACTGACTCAGAGATGGAGATCCCCAATTAGAGGCCTAGCCAGTCCAGGGTAAAACCCAACCCCAGCGACATCGGCATCAAGGCCATCCAGCTGCAAGAAGGCGAGTCGTCCAAGACTGCTTTGATTGGAGGCGGCTTGAACGACAAATAGGAAAGCGCGTTCATATCTGCGTGCCAACCGTGACATATCTGCGTGTAAACCAGCGGATATGCCTGGCGTGCCCAAGGAGTTGATTGAGCATTGCCTAAAAGTCGACCCCAAATCCACTCCGAAGAAGCAGCGACTACGACGGTTCACCCCGGACAAGAGGGAGGCCATCAAGGAGTTAGCAAAACTACCCGTGGCTGGTTTCATTAAAGAAGTCTACCACCCCGAGTGGTTAGCCAACCCTATACTAGTTCTGAAAAAAAAATGAATGGAGGATGTGTGTGGATTATACTGATCTCAACAAACACTACTCGAAGGATCCCTTCGCGCTCCCACACATCGACCAAGTCATTGACTCTACTGCTAGCTGCGTTCTGCTTTCTTTCCTTGATTGGTACTCGGGTTACCATCAAATTGCTGTCATTGAAGAAGATCAGATCAAGACAACATTTATCACCCCTTTTGGAGCATATGCCTACACAACTATATCCTTCGGGTTGAAGAACGTAGGAGCCACCTATCAGCGGGCTATCCAATTATGCCTTGCTGATCAGCTACATCGCGATGTTGAAGCCTACGTTGATGATGTGGTCATCAAGACTAGAGTCCACGACGAGTTCATCTCTGATCTCGAGGAAAGCTTCAATAGCTTACGCAAGTTCCGGTGGAAGCTCAACCCAACCAAGTGCGTCTTCAGCGTGCCCCAAGGGAAACTACTCGGTTTCATCGTTAGTCACCGAGGAATTGAAGCGAACCCGGAAAAGATCACCACCATTACAGACATGGACACCCCACGGACGATCAAGGATGTCCAGAAGCTCACAGGCAGTATGGTAGCCCTAGATAGATTTATCTCGTGACTTGGAGAACGGGGATTACCCTTCTTCAAATTGCTCAAACGACACGACAAGTTCCTTTGGACCGAGGAGGCAAAGCAGGCGCTGGAAAATCTTAAGCACCATCTACAATCGCCCCCCATCTTGACGGCTCCACAACTAGGCGAGAACCTGTTACTCTACATTGCCGCGACTACTCACGTCATCAGCACGGAAATCATGGTGAACACTAGGAGGAAGGCCATGCATTCTGTGTGCAGCGGTTGGTCTACTTTGTCAGCGAAGTTCTTTCTGAATCCAAGGTTCATTACCCGACAATTCAGAAACTACTCTACGCTATACTCATCACCTCCAGGAAGCTTCGCCACTATTTCGACGCACACAACATCTCGGTGGTCACTGATTTCCCATTGGCGGATATTCTCCACAATCGGGACGCCACTGGGCGCATCTCCAAGTGGGCAGTGGAACTAGGGGCTCTTACTCTCGACTTCAAGCCCTGAACGGCCATCAAGTCGTAGGCACTAGTCAACTTTATGGCAGAATGGTGAGAAAACCAAGTGGAAGCCCCGGCCAACTTGCCAAAGCATTGGGTGATGTACTTCGACGGCTCACCCAAGCTCGGAGGCGATGGCACAGGAGTACTCTTCATCAGTCCAAAAGGAGAACAACTTAAATATGTATTCCAAATACTATTTGAGATCTCGAACAACGAAGCCGAGTACGAGGCACTACTACACGGGCTACGCATGGCATTCTCTCTAGGCATTAAGCGACTACTTGTTTACGCCGACTCCTTGCTGGTGATCTAACAAGTCAACAAAGAGTGGGATATCAACAAGGACACCATGAACGTGTACGTCATGGAAATTCGCAAGCTCGAGAACAAGTTCTCGGGCCTGGAAATTCATCATGTGATTCGCGACAACAATGTGGGAGCGGATGTGCTCTCGAAACTGGGTTCCGATCGAGCTAATGTCCCACCAGCAGTTTTCATCCACGAGTTGCATCACCCATCCAACAAGACATCAGATCAAAGCATCATCACTTAGGGTCCAATAGAACCCGACCAAGAGGTCTTGATGATTGAGGTCGCCTGGCGGGTGACTTTTCTCGACTTCATCAAGGAGCACAAATTACCTCCCGGGGTTGACCCAAAAAGCATTGAGGCTGCACGCATTTTAAGGCATAGCAAAGGGTTCGTTCTAGTTGGGGACAACTTATACAAGCGTGGATCAGCATCAGACATACTCATGAAGTGTGTCCGCATGGAGGAAGGCAGAGAAATACTCCAGGAGATTCACAAAGGCGCGTGCGGAAACAATGCTGCTTCTCGCACGCTAGTTGGGAAAGCCTTCAGATCCGGGTTCTACTGACCGATTGCTTTGGCAGACGCCGAAGCACTCGTTCGCCGGTCTACAAACTGGCAGTTCTTTAGCAAGTAGCCCCACGTCCCGGCCCACAATCTCATTCCCATACCACCTTCATGGCCGTTCGCATGCTGGGGCCTGGACATGATAGGGCCCTTGACAACTGCGCCACGAGGTTTTACTCACGTGTTGGTAGCCATCGACAAGTTCACGAAGTGGATCGAGTACAAGCCAATTATAAAGCTCTCTGCAGATCGAGTGGTTAGCTTCATCACGGATCTGAGATCCAATTTCTACTCGCATCAGATCGAGTACAAGCCAATTACAAAGCTCTCTACACCGATTCGGCTTTCCAAACACTATCATCACGCATCTGGGATCCAATTTCCACTCGCATCAGCTTTGGGATTTCTGCGAATGCAACGCCATTGAGGTCAAGTATGTTTCAGTGGCTCATCCGCGGGCCAACGGCCAGGTGGAGCGTGCCAACAGCATTATCCTTGATGGCCTGAAGAAAAGACTCTACGACGAGAACAGCAAAAAGGGCGGCAAGTGGATCAATGAGATCTCGTCAGTAGTCCAGGGGCTTCGCACACAACCAAGCAAAGCCACAGGATAGTCACCTTTCTTCATCTTCTACGGGTCCGAAGCTATACTACCGGCTGATGTCATGAGGCAATCTCCTCGACTGGAGATGTACGAAGAAGGCGAGGCTGATGATGCAAGATATCTTGAGCTTGACTTGGCAGAAGAAGTCAGTTGCAATGTTTTGCTTCAGTCGGCTCGCTACTTACAAGGCGTCCGTCGTTACCACGACCGGAACGTCCAAGCAAGATCTTTCAACGTTGGAGATTTGGTCCTTCACCGCATCCAGGACGAGACCGGCTGCACAAGCTTAATTCGCGATGGGAGGGACCCTTCATCATACTCAAGGTTACAAGACCAGGGTCGTATCGCTTAGCGTACCCTAATGGCCAGGAGGTCCCAGACTCCTGGAATATCGAGCATCTACATCGTTTTTACCCTTAGCCAACTTGTATCCTGAGTTGTCAGCTGCAGCGCAGCATGGTTACTGAAGGGACATCACTCCCATACTTCCAGTACTACTCTGTTTACTAGTTCTCGACTAGTACTATGTGTAGTTTACTGAAAGGGCATCGCTCCCACACTTCCAGTACTACTCCATTTACTAGTTCTCGACTAGTACTACGTGTAGTTTACTGAAGGGGCATCGCTCCCATACTTCCAGTACTACTCTGTTTACTAGTTCTCGACTAGTACTACGTGGAGTTTACAGAAGGGGCATCGCTCCCATACTTCTAGTACCACTCCATTTACTAGTTCTGGACTAGTACTACGTGGAGTTTACTGAAGAGGCCTCGCTCCCATACTTCTAGTACTACTCCGTTACTTGTTCTCGACTAGTATTACGTGGATATTAGTGAAGGGGTCTCGCTCCCATACTTCTAGTTCTACTTCGTTTACTAGTTTTCTACTAATACTACGTGGAGTTTACTGAAGGGGTCTCGCTCCCATACTTCCAGTACTACTCCGTTTACTAGTTCTCGACTAGTACTACGTGGAGTTTACTGAAGGGGCATCGCTCCCATACTTCCAGTACTACTCCCTTTACTAGTTCTCGAATAGTACTACGTGGAGTTTACAGAAGGGGCATCGCTCCCATACTTCTAGTACTACTCCGTTTACTAGTTCTTGACTAGTACTACGTGTAGTTTACTGAAGGGGCTTCGCTCTCATAACACTGCTTTTACTAGTTCCCGACTAGTATTATGCGTCGTCAGCCACCTCGATTCCTTGTCTCGACTACAACAAGTCATTCCGAGTGCTTTTTGCCGCACTCCTCTAGCTCCCATGCTCGGGGGCTGGGCTCAACAGGGCACTCAGTGTGCTTTCGGCGAATCGTTTAAGCTCTCATGCTTGGAGGATGGACGCTGCAAAACTACTCGGACGATCTCGATTTAAGAGGCTTTTGAGGATTTATCTTGGGAAGATAATTGTTTAATCATTATTTTAGGGATTTTATTCCGAAATAAGGGGTTTTACAAATTTTTAAATCTAGAGGTCTTATTTAGCCATTAAATCAAGGAAAAAGGTTTGATTTGAGTGGTAATTTAGGACGCTTTTTGGAGAAGCTATTTGTTTAACCATTTTTTTAGGGAATTCATTCCGAAAAAGCGATTTTTGAATTTCTGAACCAATTTGCCCATTTTAACCATCAAATCTTTACCTTCATATATTCCATGCCACGATTCTTTGGATCCTTTTTTCCAAACCTTGGGGATTTGGATTCAAAGCTTAGGGCCTGTGGGGCACGTGTCATTAGAACTCATACAAATTCTGTGTGAAAATACAACTCCTAACACGACCTGGGTCCAGTCTTCTTGAAGTCATGACTCTATCATCCGAACTCCAGATTGGATGTTCTATCTATGCATTTCGATCGCCTCGATGAGAGCTACGCAATGGTGAAGTCAAATTTGCATTTCGACAAAGTCATCTAGACCAGTCTGACCGGTCCATGTATACCGGTCAGGCCGGTACGCCCAGCCGTGTCAATTTTGGTCGTCAACACATCGGAAGATGCTAACACCCACCTTTAGAATTTCCTAGAAGTGAGCAACACAATCAACCCTAGAGGCACTACACTAGACGCTATTCGTCTCCGTCTTTTCCTATTCTCTTTGCTTGGGAAGGCAAAGACGTAGTTTTACACCAACAAGAACACATTTATCAGTTGGCGATGCGTGCTCCAATGCCTTCCTAGCCATGTATATCCGAGTGGGCAAAACCAATGCCCTCCGGAATAGGATTTCGAGCTTCTAGCAACTACAGGATGAGACTATCCCGGATGCCTAGAAAAGTCTCTCGGAATATATCGCAACATGCCCACACCATGGCATGGAAGAATGGTTGATCATCCAAAACTTCTTCCATGGCCTGAGTCAGAGAGCGCAAGACTACATTGATGTAGCAGGAGGAGGAGCATTCCTCTCTCTTGATGTTGCAAGAGCAAAAGTGCTTGTTGCCAAGATTGCTTCCAACCAGAGTTGGAAGGGTGAGAGGCAGCCAACCCGTGCAAAAGGAGTACACCGGATTAAAGGTGTAGATATGCTGGCCGCCAAAATGGATCTCCTCATGATGAAGTTTGAATCTCCGACCTAGGAGATTAATCCGATCATGGAGTCTCAGATCACATGTGAGACATATGGTAACACTGGGTACTCAGGCGCAATAGTTGCCCATCACTTCAAGAGGATGTGAACTTCATTGGGAACAACAATCCCAACAATTCGGGTTACCGTCCTCAACAAGGTTGGTACTCCAAGCCCAACCTCCCCTTCGGCCAACAATAAGGTAACAACTTCAATAACAGTTTTCAACCTTCGCTAAAAGATCTAGTGTGCGACTGTTAGCATTTCTTATGCCCAATAGAATATATATTCCACAAGCGCATAGAATTACCATTGTAGAATTTCACCTTGGAGTATTCCAGGGTATCGTAAATTTTCTCGGGGAAGCACTATGGTTAAAGAGTATCAAAGAAACAAATGATAAACTTTACTAGAGATATCAACCAACTAATATAGCAGTGGTAAAGGATATGATATGATAAGGGTCGACCAATGACTGTGACATAGGAGACTCTAACCTTAGAGCGGTAAGCAGCTGGGAGAACAACGAGCGAGAAAGACTCCTAAAATACATCTAAACTAAATGAGCAAGCCTCACTAAACTAGACCTTGCTTCTAACTAGTTATTTGGAGCCTAGAGCTTACTTCAGCGGCTAGGGAGAGGAAGGAATTTAGAAAGGGGTGAGAGGGGAGTCCAACAGCAAACAACAACAACTGCTATAAAAACAACCGAACGTGGTGGACTACAAGGAACGAACAAGGTTGTCACCACCTACCGCCTACCACACTGTTCCATGGGGGTGGAACACACTTCAAGCTAACACTAAGCCAAGACACCACGTCTGCACTCGGTGTTATAATTTCTCTTGAGGCCTTCAAGAGAAATCCCCCTCAACCTAGAGAACTGACTTGAGCTCCCTAGTTCGGGTGAGAATACCCGTAAGGTAAGATCCCGATAAGCAAGAAAGAAAATAAAGACTAAGCTAGAGGTTAGCAATTAGGCAAACAAGCTGGATAAATTGGAAAGATAAATAAATACGGAAAGTAAAGCTGACTCGAAAGGTAAAGAAGATAAATTATATTGATAAAATGTCAAAGGAAAAGATACAAGAGTTATCCCAGACTTGATGACGACTCCGGAATCCGAGACAAGCTCGACTCGACTCTAACTCCCAGACTACTAAACCTAAATCTAGAAAGTGAAAGATTGGAAGAGAACTCCTTCGTGTGTCTTTACATGTGATGGATGCCCCTCTATTTATAGGTGTAGGGAGGCCGATCGACCCTTGGATCAACCGCCTCTTGATCCTACGGTGTTAAGTGCTTCCTAAAGGTGGTTGTCTTAACTGCTAAGGGCGCGGTCTTGACTTGGCATGAAAGTGGAGGCCGACCGTGGTTGGTGGGGCCGGCCGGCCTAGGACTTCGTCCTAGGTCATCTGATCCACTGCCTCTGCACTTGGATGCCCCTGATCGCTCACCCATGAGGTGGTTTGGTGAAGTTAGCGCGCGTTTATCCTGATTGTGGGCCCTTCAATCCAAGTGCTAAGCCTTTCGGTTCATCTGATCAAACCGACATTGATTGCACGGCTCAGGGGTAAGTTGAGTGTGTTTTCTTCGCCCTGGATCAATGATGTGGTGTTTGGAGAAGATGCCAGACCAGCCGGCCTAGGGGAGGCCGGTCGGCCTGGGATTTTTGCCATTTTGTCTAAATTTTGTAACACGTGTTCCTGCATTCACAACTCATCCAAAACTTGTGGAACTTGGTTAGTTTAAGTAAAATATGTGTGAAACATGGTGCAAAGCTCTATTTTATTCCCAAGAAGTTGACCGTCACTACATGTTTTAATGGTCGTCAACACACCCCCAAGCTTAGACTTTTGCTCGTCCTTGAGCAAAGCTAGAACTTAGGCTTGGCGGATCAAGAATTACGTCAATGCTCACACCCTGCAGGTACCTTGTGCACAACCTACTACTCTAATCCATATGTATCTTGAATAAGTTGGCACTTACAAAATGTCATACCTTTGGATTCCGGCGTGTGGGGATTATCTGTGTTTTATCCCTCCTTGAGCGGTTGAGAGGCCGAACAGTTTTCAACAGAGTATTTCCTGCTTCCTGTTCAAGTTCTTGATGGAGGGAGACCCTGGTACCTTCCTGCTGAGTGGGGTCCGGTTCTTCGGGGAACGACTCCGCATAACGACCCGGCGTACAGGCACTCAACTGGGCGACGGGAAGGTGTGGCAGAACCACCAGAATTAATCCGGCTGAAGCGCGCTAACCATCACCAAAATGGTAATCAGGGCTAACTCGCACTTCAAACGGAGTAATCCACTGGTCTGTCGGGTAACCTCCCGATACAACCACAGTTTTGCCGATCGAAACCACACATACAAAGTACTCACACGAAGGTGAGCCCAGAGAATACAACATTCCACAAATTTTACATCATCGGGTTCAACTTAAATTTGTTATTACAACTGAGTTCGAATTTGTAAAATAAGGTGCTTCAGAAATTAGAAGTAAATGAGTTCTTCAGAGTTCATGGCAGCGAAAAAACAACGATAAACTACTTGACGATACGTGATGTCTTGATGAAGCCTGTACGAGACATCACTCGACATTATCATCGTTGGCCGGGGGCGCATTCCATTCCACCGACCAACCAGGAGGAAGGGTACACGGCCAAGTCAAACTAGCGATCATATCCTCGAAAGTATTACCTGAAAACAAGCCACAAGCAAGGCTGAGTATACTAATACTCAGCAAGGCTTACCCGACTAGTGGAATATACTTAGCCGACTGTTAGACATGCAAGGCTCTTGGCTTGAGGGATTTGTTTTGCCAAAAAGCATATACAAGTAGATCCTTACTTTCAAATTTTAGCTCCAAGTTCTAGTTTTCTTAACCATTCTAGGTAAGCAACTATCCAATATCATACATGGTGAAAGAATTAATTTTTCATCCAACAAGATTAATTATCATCATTGTTCCATTTCTTACTCTATGTGGTAAAAGGGTCAAGCAGTCTCAATAACTGCGAGAAACGGACGATTCGAATCGAATTTTTTAACCTTGCAAGGGAAACCTAAACACACATCACGTGGTTACTCCTAGAGTCACACGTGCAACTTTTCCCTTCAATTCCCGCTTCACGGAACAGGCCCACCGCCCTCGACTACACGTCCCCATGGACCACGGACCCGGCCGGGCCATGGCGGCACATGCACCCGCCATTAGCTAGATGTGAACGAATTCAAGACGGTGGAGAGTATATTCCATCCTCGGTTCAATCCAGTACTTAAGCTTATCGATTACCATATTCTCGGCATGTGGTTAGTACATTCAAAGACTTAACCACCACTACCACACACCGCGGCCTTAGCATTTTTCACTAAACAGGCGGGGCCTCAATCATCAACATAAACATCGCACCATAGCCCCGTCCGTCGACCTTATGATTGCAACATGTAGTAAACATTCAACTCCTATATTCTCGCGAGTGACAGGAAATCACTCAACTTTTACCGGAGTCCTATTAGCATAGCATTCTATCGAACCTTATATCTAGTGTTCAGATCATAGGAACCTAAGTTCACGCAACTAAGTTTTCATTCAACTCCTATAAACTTAATGCACAAGTAAAGTAGAGTAATAAGTTGCATAATTTAGAAAATAGGGTTCATGCTCCGGGGCTTGCCTTCCTGAGCAAAGCTAGCCTTGGGCTCTTCCAAACTCGGGTTCGGGTCTTCGAAAGCTTCAGTTAGATTCACTTGAGCTTCACGCTGCTCACTCTCGGACTCGGGCCCCAGCTCGTGCGTTCCGTCGGCGAGAGTAGTCAATTCTATATGAATGCACAAGTGTAAGTTGTAGTGATGGTATATGACGATTATTTTCCTTCACGATAAAGTTGCAGTCCATAAAACATAGTTGTGAAGTTACTTAGTTAAGATTTCTTTGGGCAATCGTTAATAGAGTATAACTTAAACTAATTAACTCTATTAAACAAGAAGGGGGGAGGTTGTGTTCTTTTGGAAACTAAATTTTGTAAGCACAACATGGATTAAACACAACTTCGGAACTAGGTAACTTCTGGTGATGAAATTTTTATTTAGCGTACATTATGCAGAGACAACAACACTGTAAAAATTTCAGAAATTTCTGTGTAGCAGATTAATTTCAAAAAATGTAATACACAACCACTACTAGAACCTAGTTATTTTTATACAGAACGAACTATACAAGTATTGATGCCAGAAATTTTACAGGGGGTTAATTTTTCAGATTTTATTGTTTGATATAGAGCATAATAAATAGGACAAGCTACACTTATGTTAATGAGGATTAATTTCTACGGGATGTTCTACAGGGTTTCCGTTTATGAAACTTTTTATACAGCATAAACTAATCCAAAGTATCTCCTAGTAAAAAGGTGAACATTTTCCAAGCACAAAAACTAATTATTTGAATTAGTGCATTTTTCCTACCACAACATTATATAAATAGGTTACAGCAAGGAAAAAGGTTCTAAACTTTCACTATAACAGCTCTGGAAAAGTTTCACAACATGAATCACAATATAACAGCAGTTACAAATTAGTTTTATTATTTCATGGCATAAACAAAGTTTAACAAAAAGTTTAGCTACGAGTGGGTTCTGGTCCTAAACTTTTCCCACTGGACTACACATCAAGTAACTAAACTACTGTCCCAAAATCAGATTCAGAACTGGTCTACAACAGTGGGTACAATTAAAGTCTATTAAACCTTCTATTTAATTTAGAGCAAGGTTTAGCAAGAAACTGAAGGAAAGCATGTAACAAAAGTTGTAGATTTTCTTCTATCGATTCCAGGACAGTTGAGTTTGTATTTTTCTGATTTTTCTATGATTTTATATGAATTTTACAAGTTCACTATTTTTGAATTCAAAGTTTAAACACAGGTTTACAGATATGCCCGTGGAAACTTGCGTGCAGACCCTTCTAAAGATTTCAATCGTTGCAATTGGGTCCCTGGGCGGCGCTGGCACGGCGGCCGGCCAAATTCCAGCGAGGGGGCTCGTCGGCGGCGAGGGGAAAAGGGTCGGGGAGATCCAGGAAGGTGAGAGCTACCTATTGGGGCCTTGGTCGGGGTTGGGGGTGGCCGGAATGGGCTCGTCGGCATGGAACAGGGGGCGGCGGCGATGGAGGCGGTGCTGGCAGCGCTCCGGCGGGTCTGGGCGGCGATGGGCGGGGCAGTGAGCTACAGTGGGGCGGTGTGGTGGTGGTTGGAGACTCAGCTCTGGCAATGGGTGGCCGGAGAGGTGAGTTCCACGGTGAGCTGGGCACGACGGCGGTAATGGCGACGGTGGCGGCATTCTGGTGGCTGGGCGTTCGCGAGTAGGGCTTAGGGCGGCTTTTATAGGGACAGGAGGGAGGGAGAGAGCCGGGCGACGCTGGGGCCGGGATGGCACGGCGGAGGTGTGCCATTGGGCGCGGCGGGCGGCGAGCAAAGCTGGCGCGGCGTGCGGCAGTCGCGAGTAGAGGATTGGGTGCCGGGGATTTGGCGTGGGGAGCAGAAGATCACGCGGCGCGCGGTTATGCGAGAAGCTGCAGCAGCTGGCTAGCCGGGTGGCGAGTGCTGCGACTGGCGGGACGCGGCGGAGGCTCGGGCACGGCGTGGCTTGTCCATTGGGCGCGGCAGCGGCGAGCAGAGGCGGCGACGGCGTCGCGCGCGTGGCGCACACGGGCTGGGCAGGGACGCGGCCGGGGGGGGGGGGGGGGGGTGCAGCGCAGCTGGTCGTGCGGGGCTAGCCGGCCATTGGCTTGTCGCGGCGTAGGCGGCAGGCATCGCCGTCCAGGTGGCCAGCGGCGATTGGCTTGGCGGTGGGGGGTGTCGGGTGAAGCAGAGAGAGGGGAGGGACTGAAAGTAGAAATAGAAGAAAAGGCAGGGGCTAGTTTGCAAATTCAAGTGTTTCTCAAATTTTTGTGTTGCAACTGAAAAATCTCTGAACATGAAAGTTGTTCAAAATGAAAAGTTACACAAGTTTTGTTTCAGGCCAAAGTTCATTTGAGTTCTAGTTTAGAAGTTATTTTAAAAACTCAAAAAGTATAATTCGGAGGGCACGTCATTTCCTGGGCAAAAATTTGTATTCTCTCCTAATCTTCAACTAGACTTTTGTTTATCCTGTCATCAATGGTGTGCCTATTAAATTTTGCAGCCATAAGTGCTTTGAGGTGAGAGTTATTTAATTTGTTTGATTAAAGTACATGTACTTATGCACATATACACATCTATTTTCAATTCAAAGCAAAACCAATTTATAATTCATTTCTTTTAAACTTTTCTTAGTTATTTATGCATCGTGTTAAGCTAATGAGGCTTATTTCGTAATTTAAACACCTGAGGTGTTACAGAAGGGTCCTTCGGGATCAGGATCTGGGCCGAATTAGATAGCCTTGATATTGTGTATCTTAACTGACCCAATTCCTTATAAACAACCCGAGTAGATCTTAACCTAACTTGTAACCCACGGTTGCTCGGATATATAAGGGGGCCGTGGGGGTACCCATCAAACACAACACAACAAGAAACAACACAACGCAACGCAATTAGCCCACACCAGTCAGAAACCCTAATCAATACAACCCAGAACACAGGACGTAGGGTATTACGCTCTCGGCGGCCCGAACCTGTCTAAAATCCTCGCATCTTGTGTTACCATTAAGTTCTTGTCCCTGCAATCTCCCTCACCTACAAATCAACTACCTGAGTATACCCCGAGTGGACTTGCCTGAGTACAAATCCGACAGTTGGCGCGCTAAGTAGGGGGATCTCCAGGGCATCCAACTCCGGCATCTTATTCTCCGCAGAAGTGACGCTACAGATCCAGGCCGCCGACGGCCACTCCATCTTCGGCAACATCCCGGAGATGACCGCTCCCAGGAGCCTATTCCCCCACGCCTTCTCATCCGAGGTGGAAAGTTCCTAGGGTTCCAGATCTGATCTGTCGCTTCCCGACTCAATCACTCGCCAGGTTGATGAGCTCTTCATCAACATCCTGGCCCAGATCTGCGTCAGGGTGACCCGTCGCCGCCCCATCAGCATCGACGTCATCATCTCCGGGGTGGACCACGTGAGCCGCTACATCGAGCTCGCTGAGACCATGCTCCGACACTCGAGTAACTTGGCTCGCAAGATCCCACTCGGACTCCGCAGCAACTCTGCAGCTTACTCAGACCAGATCCGAGTATCCATGGAAAGTCTTCGCGTTTACAATCTGGTCCAACTCAACGTTGACCAGGTCAGATCCGAGGTGGTCTCAGGATCATGAGCCGAGTACCAGGAGGCATTGTTTACTCTTCTACCCAACCCCGTGAACTTGCCTAACGCCAGCAAAGATTCCGTCGACAGTGAGGATGAGGAGGCCCGACGCCAGCGCCTCCACCACAACGGACTTCGTGTGACGTGGTGCGGGAATGAAGCTATCGCCGATAATGCCAAAGCGGATCTACTCATCGTCGACCGTCGCAACCCTCGGATTGCCCCTCGCCAACCCGCTTCACCAACTCCGTGGAACCTCAACGACGACTTTGTCCTAGAGTGCGATGGCCAGCAGGTCTTCGCCACGCCTTCTTCCAATCTGGCCGCCACAGTCGAGGTACTCGAGACACTCCCTCTATCACCCGAGCTCGGACATGCCTCCACATTGCAGGTGCATAGGTCCAGCACCTGAGGAAAGACTACTCGGCCCTCCGAGCTCAGTCAAGCAACTTCCGCCATTCGACTTGCCATCGCCCCATCGATGACGAGGTCGACCAGCCGGATCTCCGGGCTAACCTAAACAACAACCGAGACCTCCAGCACACCATCAACAACCGCCACCGGGAGCGCGATGAGGCCGAGCGGGAGCATCAGTGGAAGTACGACGAGGAGTATGGCCCCCTTGGTGCTAATCGAGGCAACGACCACCCCGACCTCCACCCCAAGCACCCGCCGCCCCCGACAACGACTTCAGCAGCGCGCACAAGCTATCTTCCCGCTGGGAAGGCCCCGTCATCGTAAGCAGCATCATCATCCCAGGGACCTATCGACTCCAACGAGAAGATGGCATAGACGTGGGCAAACCATGGAATATTGAACATCTCCGACGCTTCTACCCGTAGAAATCCTTTACCAGCTATGTATCCATTTCCCTTTGAATAAAGTAAATATAAACTTTCACCTTCGACTCCAACGAGAAGATGGCATAGACGTGGGCAAACCATGGAATATTGAACATCTTCGACGCTTCGACCCGTAGAAATCCTTTACCAGCTATGTATCCATTTCCCTTTGAATAAAGTAAATATAAACTTTCAACTTCGCCCCATATTGTCCTTTATGTCATCAGCATAATCTTTCAATTTCTTTCCTGAGTTGTTCCGTACGCTCGGGGGCTATGACTCAGCCACGCCGACTCGTACAAAACTAAATGACTCAGCGTCAACATAAGCCTGAATGAATAGTAACCGAAAACAACCTTGTGCGTCCTGGATCTACTCTACGTCACTCCAACTCATCACATGCACGATGATCCGCTCTCAGCACAATGGGATGGAGCACATCGCGGAGTCGACATCCTAACTACTTGGCCAAATATGGAAACTACTCGGCCCAGAGCACTAAAACATGAAAGCATGCCAAATTAATTACATACAAAATAAAACATTGTTTTGTGGCCACCACTCGGCCACCAGTTGTTCCAACACAACTTAAATAAACTCCCTACATGTCAATTTGGGTCATGATGCAGTCGGCGAGAGGCTCAGCGAAGGCGACGTGTGCTTTCCACTCTTCCTCGGTGCAGTCCGGCGCAACGCCTTCCCCCATTGGAAGATGGGACTTCATAAGCGCCACCGTGAACTGCACCACCTCTCTAGTGACCTTCTTGATGCAGCCCCATGCAGCCTCCATACGGGCTGGCATCTCATCCGCGAGAGCATCTCCTCCACGACTATGGAGTCCACCTTGTCGACGACCTGATCCAGAAGCGACCTCGACTCGGCTAGGCGCAACTCCAGCTCTACAATACCAACAACTCGTTAATGAAGGAAGATCCTAATGACTCGACTCATATCCAAGATAGGGCCTTTACCTTCATGAAGCTGCTTCTCTAGCCTAAGCTCGCCCTCCATGTTGGCTTCCCGGCCCTCGGCACCCTCGCGGAGCCGGTGCAGCTCCTCGTTGGCGTCCACCACCGCCTTGAGCTCCTGGGCCATCATGTGGTTGACCTTCAGCAGCTCTGCGACAAGTTCACCGAGTCAGCTCGGCATAATAACTCCAGACATAATTACAGGGACATGGCAGCAAACTTACCGCGCTTCTCCTCGGCACGCTTCCTCACGGCCTCGGAATGTTGTTGCTCCAGCTGCTGCATCGTCCGCGACCACCAGCTGCACGGTTGCTTGCCGACTCAGGTCGGCCAAGGCCTATCAATAACCAACATCAGGTGATATGTCCATGCATCAAAAATAGCAGGACATCAACTGCTTACCAGCATCGACTCGACCACCAGCTAAGCTGCTGCCAGCAGCGCCTCCTTCTTCACCGGGGCCGCCTGCTGTTTGGCCTGCCCTCCATGCGGCTCCACCCCGGCAAGGCGAGCCGGGCGGTAGGCGCAGTGTCGGGTTGAAGGCAGGAAACGAGGTCCGATGCCACCAACGCCTCGTCCACCTCCTCCTGTGGTGGCGCCGCTGACTCGGCATCGACGCTCTAGGGTGGCACCAAGCTCGCCGCCCCCTCCACCTCCTTCTCCGCCTCCGCCAGCGCCTGGTCCTCCAGGCGGGCGCGGGTTGCGGGCTGCTGTCCGCAGGAACTGGCCCCTTGGCCGCCTCAGCCGACTCGGCTTCCTTGCCGGACTCCTCCGCCTTCCTCTTGGCACCGCTGAGCGATGCCTTCTTGCGGCTAGACGCTTGTTCATTACAAAAGCAATCTACATCGACAACTAAAACAAGGAAAAGGAAGGATTTTGACATACTTCTCGTTGCGGCGTGCGCTCAAGCTTGTCTATAGTGGCATCATGGCTAGCAATGACCGCACCAACGACGCGGGCGCTGCCCTCTGCTAAATCTGAGACAGCCCACGGGCTGCCTCCTCCTCCTTCAGGGCAACGAGGCCCGCACGAACGTTGCTAACCGTGCCCTCAGGACTGCCCCGTTCCTCCTCCATCGCCTCTAAAGCGGAGGCGCCCCCACCTTGCATGTGAGTGGCCCCTTTCGGCGCCTTGGATATCGGCACCTTGCGCACAACAGCACCCCACCTCCTCATCTAGGATCCGGCTCCAGCAACTGGCCCCGCCACCTCCACAACATCCTCCGACTCACTCTCAATGGAGGAGTCGGAGGCGTAATCCAACACCCCCACCGCCGGCTTCGCTAGCCCGGCGGGTGGGTCAATTGCCTTCCCCTACTGCCCCTCCGGCAGTGGTGCAGGAGACTAGAACCCAATACTCTCTCCTTCAAGAATCCGGATATTTTCACAACCCAACAGGTGCAATCTCTTATGAATTTCAAATTCAATGGACTCCGACAAGGAAATCAAAACAACTAGGCAGACGATGGTGCTTACCTTAGTGGTGGGCCCCTTGAGGCAGTACACCTTTGGGTAGCCCTTGTTGCAAACCTACCCGCTCACGATGCGAGCAACCCAGCTCACCGCATCCGCGCGGCGAAACTTGCGGCTCATCATCCACCTGACCCGAGTACTCGTAGCCTGGATGGACCCTGTCCTGGATCGGCTGGGTCAGCCGCTTGGAGAACGATAGGGCCACGGCGGCCCCGGTCAGCTTCTTGGCCTTGAGCTCTAGCAGCTCGGCCATCAAGACCCTCACCTAGACCATCTCGTCCTCGGAGGGCATCTCCTCCCATTTGTCGGTGAGGACCGGGGGATCGAGGCGGAAGACCTGGAGCGCGGTTCGCCACCACGAATCACTCCTCCACCCATTTCTTGTTGCTCTCCTTGAGGCCAGCCTCCAAGTACTTCGCCCCCTGGCAAAGTGAGAACGCGGCCCCTCCCACCATGTCAGGCGTCCCCTTCTTAGGGTACGCCCTCAGGTGGTACAACGCCCGCCAGAGGATGAATTGGGCGGGGATGCCCAGGAAGCTCAATGGCCTCTTTAGTTATTTGGCACTTACTGCTCGTGGCAGGTATCCGGAGCCTAACTGGTAATATGGGCTTGGTAACACCTTCAGAAATCGCTTCTGTAACTACTGTCTACATGAGACAAGTAGTCGTAGCTGTTACTAGAATATGTTATTACACAAGTATTACTCGTGTCCTAGCCTCATGGACTATTAAATAGTCATATTGAGAGAACTCGTGGCACAGCCCCCGAGTAAACCCCTTTAGACTTAGCATAGCTTATTGTTAGTATTCGTGGCAAGCCTCCAAGTTTTACAATCCAGCTTTTGAATTAAAAAGTAGTCGTTTTGGGACAATATCAACTCTTTATTAATAATCATGCTATCATGCAGCTTGACAAGTTGTGTATAAATTATACTTATGGATAGAACTTTCGTATATGCTCTATGTTCTAGGTGTTTGGGATCTCTTGGCCATCAGGGTACTATGATCGATACGACCCTAGCCTTGTAACTTTTGATACGATGAAAGGCCCTTCCCATCGCGAGTTGAGCTTATGTAGCCCTGTCTCATCTTGGATGCGACGGAGGACTAAGTCACCAATGCTGAATGACCTCTCCTACAATTGTGGTAGCGTCTGACTCTTTGAAGATAATGAGCCGACTGGACAAGGGCATAGCATCTTGCTTCTTCAACCGAGTTCAGTTCTAACTGCCTTGCTTCATCAGCTTTGCCTTCGTCATACATTTCTACTCTTGGAGATTTCCGCATGATGTCCGAAGGTAGGATTGCTTCTGACCCATAGACAAGAAAGAAAGGGGTATGTCCTGTGGCTTTGGAGGTTGAGTCCATAGCCCCCAGACGACATGTGGAAGCTCGTTGATCCACCTGCCACCTTTTTTGTAGTTCTCATCGTAAAGTCTCTTCAAACCATCAAGGATCATGCCATTGGCCCTCTCAACCTAACCATTGGCTCTTGGGTGCGCAACTGACACATATTTAACCTCAATGGCTGCGTTCTTGCAGAATTCCCAGAACTGGTGTGTTGTGAAATTAGTACCCAGATCGGTAATGATACTATTGGGGAAACCGAACTGATGCAGGATATCGCAGATGAAGCCGACTGCTTTGTCAGGTGTGAGCTTGGTAATCGGCTAGTATTCAATCCACTTTGTAAACTTGTTGATGGCTACCAACACATGAGTGAAACCTCCTGGCGTTGTTCTCAGTGGCCCGATCATATCAAGGCTCCAGCAAGCAAACGACCAAGATGGTGGGAAGGTGATAAGATTATGAGCCGGGACATGTGACTGCTTTATGAAGAACTGGCAAATGGGGCACCTGCGGACTAGATCTTCAGCGTCTGATACTATTGTGGGCCAGTAAAAGCCTACCCCTGTATGCCTTCCCGACTAGTGTCTTTGAGGCTGCGTGATTGCCGTAGGATCCATAATGAATTTCACGAAGAATGTTATACACATCCTCGCCTGTGACACACTTCATGAGGATGCCTGAACGTGCACCGCGCTTGTAAAGCTTGTTGTTAACCATAACAAATCCCTTGCTCCGTCTCAAGATGCGAGCAGCTACTGTGCTCCTTTCAGAGACACCCACGGGTAGTTTCTGGTCCTTGATGAACTCGGTGTAAGGTTCCCTCCAATCTTCTTCCAGCATCATGACCTCCCGTTTTGGTTCGTGTGGACCTAGATTGGTGGTGCCTTGAGCCGGAGTCTTGATGGATGGGTGCTTAAGCACTTGGACAAATACGCCTGCTGGAACCTGAGAAGGGGTAGAACCCAGCTTGGATAATATGTTTGCTCCAACATTGTTGTCTCGGATCACATGATGAATCTCCAGCCCGGAGAATATATTTCCAGCTTCCGTACTTCCATTATGTATGCGTCCATAGCTTCTTTGTTGCAGTCCCGCTCCTTGTTGACTTGTTGAACAACCAATAAGGAGTCGCCGTAGACAATTAGTCGCTTGATGCCGAGGGAGATCGCCAGCCGGAGCCCATGTAGAAGCGCCTCGTACTCGGCCTCGTTGTTGGACACTTTCCAAAGGATTTGAAGAACATACTTGATTTGCTCACCCTTTGGAGATATGAAGAGTACTCCAGCACCACCGCCTTCGAGCTTGAGAGAACCGTCAAAATACATTACCCAATGCTCTGGCCTGTCAACTAGAGTCTGAATCTGATTTTCCCGCCACTCTGCCATGAAATCGACTAGTGCCTGCGACTTGATGGTTGTGCATGACTTGAAGTCAATGGAGAGAGCTCCTAGCTCCACTACCCACTTGGAGATGCGTCCAGTGGCATTCCAATTATGGAGAATATTCGCCAATGGGAAATCAGTGATAACTGAGATCTGGTATTCGTCAAAGTAGTGGCGGAGCTTCCTGGATGTAACGAGTATTGCGTAGAGAAGTTTCTGAATTGGTGGGTAACGGGACTTTGATTCAGAGAGTACTTCGCTGACGAAATACACCGGCCTCTGCACACCAAATGTATGGCTCTCCTCGGACCGCTCCACCACGATGGTTGTGCTGATCACATGAGTAGTCGCAGTGATGTAGAGTAGCAAGTTCTCGCCTGGTAATGGAGCTGTGAGGAAGGGGGGGGGGGGGGGCGACTGTAGGTGATGTTTAAGGTCCTGCAGTGCCTGCTCCGCCTCCTCTGTCTACTTATACTGGTTTTGCCACTTTAATAACTTGAAGAAGGGTAGTCCCCGTTCCCCAAGTCGTGAGATGAATCTGTTCAGGGCTATCATGCACCCTGTGAGCTTCTGGACATCTGTGACGTGGCCGGAGCCCCCATGTCAGTGATGGCAGTGATTTTCTCTAGGTTGGCCTCAATTTCTCGGTGACTGATGATAATCGTTTCCCCGATGGTACCAAATACACACTTTGTCGGCTTGAGCTTCCATCGGAACTTGCATATGCTATTGAAGGTTTCTTCTAGGTCCGCAATGATGTCATCGTGGTTTCGGGGCTTGATGACCACGTCATCCACGTAGGCCTCCACATTGCAGTGTAGCTGGTCAGCAAAGCATAGCTGAATCACCTGCTGGTATATTGCGCCTACGTTTTTCAACCCAAAGGACATTGTCGTATAAGCATACGCACCGTAAGGGGTGATGAAAGCAGTCTTGATCTGGTCTTCTTCCTTGAGGGCAATCTGATGGTAGCCCGGGTAGCAATCAAGGAAGCAAAGTAGAACACAACCGGTGGTGGAATCAATGACCTAATCGATGCGTGGTAGCCAAAAGGTATCCTTCGAGCAGTGCTTGTTGAGATCGGTATAATCAACACACAACCTCCATTCATTGTTATTCTTCTTATTTACAAGGATAGGATTAGCTAACCACTCTGGGTGGAACACCTCTTTGATGAAACAAGCCGTGAGTAGTTTAGCTAACTCTTTTTTGATTGCTTCCCTTTTGTTCGGAGTGAACCTATGAAGTTGCTGCTTCTTAGGGATGGCCTTAGTATTCACTTTCAAACTATGCTCAATCAGCTCACTAGGCACACCTGGCATATCCGCTGGTTTCCACGCGAATATGTCCCGATTGGCCCTAAGGAAACTGATGAGCGTGCATTCCTATTTGTCGTTGAGGCCTATGCCAATCAGGGCTGTCTTGGATGGATCGCCCTCCTGCAGCTGGATCACCTTGAGTGCCACTTCCCCGGTGGTCTGCACCTGTGGTTCACCTTCTTTGTCGAGATCTCCAGCCCAGACTGGGAGAGCTGCTGTGCGGCCGTGAGTACTTCTGATGAAGGATGCGGCACGCGGGATGTTGAAGCATATTCGATGGCCTCCTGGTCGCAGTCGTACGACTTCTTCAAGTCGCCTCAGAAGGTGAGCACCCCACTCTTTCCTGGTATCTTGAGAAGCAGGTAGACATAGTGAGGCACGGCCATGAACTTGGCCAATGCAAGTCTTCCCAAGATGGCGTGGCACGAGGATTTGAAGTTTGCCACCTCGAATTTAATGTATTTGGTCCAGTAGTTTTCCCTCGTGCCGAATGTGACTGGTAGGGTCACGGTCCCGAGTGGTGTAGCCGAGTTCCCTGGTACGATGACGTAGAAAGGAGCCTTACTTGGGGTAAGCATATCTGTGATATCCAACCCCATCTTCTGCAAAGTACTCGCGAAGAGAAGGTTGAGGTCGCTTCCTCCGTTGATGAGTACCCTAGTGAGCCTAACACTGGCCACCACTGGATCTAGCATGAGCGGGAGTTTTTCCGGCTCCGAGAAGCTAGTCCACTAATCAACTCTTGAAAATGAGATGGGGACCTCCGACCATTGGAGTGGTCGTGGTACCGCCGGCTCGATAGACAAGATCTCGCGGAGTGTTAGCTTTTGAGCTCATTTGGAGGCGAAGCCGGATTCATTGCCAAAGATGACGTTGCCAGTCTTTGGTGTGTCCTGGAATTGGGTGCCTCGTGACTTGTCTTCTAGTTCGTCGTCCTCCTTGCCTTTGCCCTTCTTGTTGGCATTCTTGTCAAGAGGTGGGGCGTTGAAGATTCTTCGGAGGTTGTAGCACTCGATTGCTTGTGCAAGAGTTTCTCAAACTGCTTGTGCAGGAGTTTCTCAAACTGCTCCTGCGTCATTCTTGACTTCTTGCCTCGCGGGGGGCGCTCAACAGCCGTGACTAGATCGCCTGGCTTGCGCTTTCGGGAGGATCCCGAATAGTCCCGCTGACTTCTGTCATTACGGTGGTCGTCCCCCCGCTTGTTGTTGTTGTTGTAGTCATTATCGCGCTTCCAGAAGCGATCGCGCTCCTACTCCTCTTGGTCCACCTAAGCATGCATCACGTCGCGGAGCCCCGCGACGGTCTTGGGTTGGTTGCGGCCAAAATCTCTCAAGAGAGTTTGGTCGGTGATATCGTTGTGGAAGCAATCGATGACATCTTGCTCGGAGATGTTGACGATGGTGGCACGTGTGTCAAAAAAACAGCAAGTGTAGGATCGCAGGAGCTCGTTACGTTCCTGTTTGCATTGAGGCAGATCGTGATGAGTACCTGCTCGAGTAATCGCCCCTTGAAAGTTGTCGGTGAAGACAGCCTTCAGATCATCCCAGGAGTCGATGGAGTCTTTCCTGAAGCTTTCCAACCATGTGACTGGAGCGGTCTCCAGCGCCATCGGGAAGTAGATGACATTGGTGGTGTTGGAGCCGCCTGTGACTTCTATGGCCGTAGAGTAGCACCAGAGCCACTGTTGAGGAGCTTGCTTGCTGTCGTATTTAGTGATGCCAATCGGTTTGAAGCCTTCTGGATACTAGCACGGGCTGAATCCGCTCGTGAACGCTAGGAAGTGATCACTGTCATCCGACACATGATAGCCCTCGGTTGTAGCTCTTTCTTCTCGTCGAGCTTCAATGATGTTGCGAGCGTCGTGCCCTTCATTTATCTTGTCGCGAAGATCGTCCATCGGCAGGGTCTCAAGTGGTCAACGATTGTAGCTGCCGGCGAGACGTTGAGGCTGTGGCGGTGGTGGTGCTGGGTTGCCCCTCGGGGGTAGCCGCGGAGTCCTGCCTGCAGAATGACTACCCTGCTGAGCGTCGTTGTTGCCTTCGTTACCTCCAGGGGGCCGTCGGGGGTGTCCTCCGGGAGTCCGACTAGCCTGTGGGTGACTGCGACTTTCGCCCACCTGTTCTTCATTGGCTGGCACCGATGGAGCAGGGTTCTGACGATCAAGCTGCACCCACGCCTTCTAAGCCAGTCGCAGAGCTTGTTGTGCGGCTGGGTTTTGGTTGGCGGCTAGTATGGCTGTGACACCTGCGATGTTGGCGATTGGGGTTTGGAAACCCCATTCAGTAGTTGCCGCAAACTCGGCGTTGAGATCACGCCGCACACGGCATTGGCGTTCCACGGCATTTCTTCTACGTGAGGTGCACTTCTGGTTCCTTAATCTGCGGGCGGCACATTTGGCGTCGTTCTCATTGCCAGCATCAGTGGTAACCTCATCCCCGGAGATTTGCTCGAGTAGCTTGTTGGGGTCTTCGTTGCCTTCGCCTTCGACTTCCGCCATATAGACGTGGCGGTGCGAAGAGTGCTCGTCGGAGCTGCAGTCAACCAGCACAATTCCTGTTTCAGCAATGGTGGTGAGGAGCCTGCTTTCTTGGTAAGGCAGCGTGTCAAGGTGTGCCACAAAGCGGGCGTCATCTCCGAGTAGTTCAGCGGGTTTCTTGCCCTTCCAGTACACGAAGCGGCCTTATGGCGCCCATGTGATCATCAGGCCCTGGTGACCGCCCATAAAAGGATCTGCACCGTCATCAGAGTCCGAGTCGTAGTCATCGAAGATAGGAGCCTCCCGACATGCGGTGGCTTCTCCTTCTCCGATCTTGAGTAGGCGATCCAAGTCCTCATCCGATGTGGAGAGGGACTCAAACTGCATGGCCTCCTGATGAATAGTGGCTGCGTTGCGTAATTTGAAAGGGAATCCGATACGCTGTTCCTCGGATCGGATCGAACATGACCCGAGGAATCTTGATGCAGCACAAGTAGAAATCGCGTTGAAAATGGATTGTTCCTCGAGTTCCCTGGCAAGGTCAGGGAGCAGCATCTCGTCGAGGTTGTCTACGAACTCATCAAGATCACTGCGTCGGGTTGCTGCAGGTACTTCTGGCTCCCTGGGGTTGACCAGGTGGCTGTTGAAGCCACCAGAGCCATTGGCGATGCAGACCCAGGAGCCAAAAGTGAAAGTGGTGCCCTCCTCGAGCACGGCACTGGTGAAGTTGAATGACGCCGTTGAGTTCGCTGGTGGATCTTCGCTGAGCATCCCTACCTGGTGCGCCAGCTGTCAGTGTTTTACCGCCAAGCCCACCGAGGGATACCCCCAAGGTGGTAGGTTGTAGGTAGTGTGTCGCCGAGATCAGGAACTCGAAAGTGCAAGCAACACAAGGTTTAGACAGGTTCGGACCACGACGTGCGTAATACCCTATGCTGTATGGTGGTTTGTATTGCCTTGGATTAGTTATTATTTAGAGGGGGTCCTTGCCTACCCTTATATACTCTAGGGGGACAGGGTTACATGGAATCCTAGACCGATACTAGCTTAAGAATCCTACCCGAGTACTACTCAGGTAGTCTCCTTCTGTGTCGACTAGTCCTACTCGCATGCTAGTACATTACAACAGATATAAGGTATGAGACATGCCCCATCCCTTATTCTAGAATATTCTATGCCATGAGCGTAGTCCCATGGCCCCGGATCTGACAGAACTCAAGGCCAAACCTCACCTTCGATCGACCCCAGGGAGGTAATGATTTCAATGATGGCAATAATTTCAGTAATCAGCCCTCCACCAAAGATATTGTGCTAGGCCAAGTTAGAATCAATGAAATATCAGCAAAAGGTTCCTTACAACTGGTAAAATCTTAGAAAGCATAGATTCAAAGATGGAATCCTTCTCTTCTGCCATCAAAAATCAGTTGAGGTTTAATAAAATGATAGAAACCCAAGTAGCTCAACTTGTTGCTTCTCTACATTAAAATGAAACGGGGAGAATTCTGAGGCAACCTGAAATTCTCCTTGTGAAAAGACAAAAGCGGTAACCACGAGGGGAGGTAAGTCCACTCAAGACCCGCCATATCCGAATGATGCAGCAAGGAAGAAGAAGGTAGTACAGCTAGAAGAAAGTGAAGATTAGGAGGAAGCTGGGGACAATCCTCATGAAAAATTCCCTTAGAATGACTCCAAAAAATGATAAGACTGGAAGAAAGACTGCTCGACACGAGTTCTATGACACGATGCTAATACCTTTTCCGAGAAGAAACAGGAAACCCACCATACATGAACAGTTTGGGAGAGGTAATTAAAAAGCCTACGTAAACATTCCATTAGGCTCTGCAGGTTCCAACGTATGCGAAGTACCTCAAAGACATCCTCAACAACAAATGTCCAATGCCTACAACTGAGGTAATAAAGCTAACAGAGGAATGTAGCGCCGCGATCCTAAATACTCTCCTAGAAAATAAGAAAGATCTTGGATGTCCCACCATCTCATGCTTGATCGGGACACAACATTTTGACCATGCCCTCTACGACCTTGGAGCCAGCGTTAGCGTCATGCCCAAGGTACTGTTTGATAAGCTCAACCAAACTTTATTGTCCCCTACAGCTATGTGTTTATAACTAGCGGGCCAATCGGTTCGCTACCCAGTGGGAATTGCGGAAGATATTCCGGTGAAAATTCGGAACTTCCTTGATCCCGTTGATTTCATTGTGCTCGATATGGAGGTTGACCCAACAAGACCTCTCATCCTCAGGAGACCATTCTTGAGCACCGCCAATGCAAACATAGACGTGGGAGCAAGAGAAATTAATTTGAGCATCAATGGAAAGGAGGAGAAGTTTGCCTTCAAGACAAGGGTTGAAAAATGCTCCATAGTCAGAATATTTTATGGCAAGGGCGATATGCATAAGATCGAAGTCACTCCTCCCAAACAAAAGATGGACAACGTGGTCATTTCAATGAAAGAGCACTAGGAGAGTGAACAACGTCGTTAGGCAAACAAAAATCCTAAGAAGAAATCAAAGGGTACGCTTAAGACGACCGAGAAAGCAGAAGCACAACAGAAGCCAAAGAAGGACACACACCAAAGAAGACAACCAAAGTCTGGCGCTAGAAAGAAATTGCCTCGCCTGTGTCATCATCTCAGGGATGGGACGACACTAAATCACAATGAACGAAGAAAGAAGAAGTACGGCTCAAGGACTTAAAAATGTGAGCACTCGCCATGAGGTAAACCGGTATGTATCACTCATATTTAATTCTCCAAATTTAATTTCTGCATCTGCATATTCAAATTTCAAATTTATGCCATCATTTGCATTGAGAGGAAAGAAAAAAAAAGTGGAGATGAGTGGTTCGGACGAACCATTAGTGTTCGGCCGACCCCACCACAATACATGTGTGTGCAAAATTTTCTGCAGATGGAACACTAGAACGTGCAAGGAGCAAAGCTAATCAAGTCACCGTGCAAAAGGGGACAGCAACTATTTCTCCGACCCCCATGTTCGGCCGAAGCAATTCTGAACCGCTGATGTCACTTCTCACCTAATTGAGCACCATTACCTGCAAACCTACATGCTGGACTGAAGACGTGGCTGATTGGAGACCATGGGAATTCAGCCGAACCAGCACCCCTCCCTCAGGCTATAAATACGGGTGCCCATCGCATGCACTACTCACACCACAGCTCAAGCTTTCAAGCATCCAGCTCCTGAGCATTTCCTTCCTTCCTCTCTCAAGCCAAATTAGGCTCTGCTTTAGTAGTTCTAAAGCAAGAAAAACCCAAAAATATTTTCATCTTTAGCAGCTTTCAAATAAAATTCTGCTGAACAGAGAACGGTTTGTGGAGGTTTCAAGCCACACAAGGACGACTAACTCGGACGACTAATCACTAACCTTGCTTTAACCTTGTTTAGTCCTTAGGGTATTTCCTAATATTTTGCAGGAATCATGTTGTGGGCGTAAAATTGGCGAGTGTAGCAAAGAAGGTCATGCACATCCGCTTGAGAAGCAGGTCCGACGCTGGCTCGCAAACACCATCCCACGTCTCGGATAGCATGTCCGTGGATTCTATTTGTTAGCCAAGCCAAGGAGCTTCGTTAAGGAGAATCCAAGTTCTCACCGAGAAAGGGCAAATTGTCCTAAGATCGGACTTGGGGAGGCAAGCTTTTGTCATGATGAAGAACTAAGCATTTGAACATACGTGCATTTTTAATGAGGAACTCCTCGTCAAGACTGGTATGCACAGCGAGTTCGGGTCGGTCTTCCGCATCATTGGCTGGTCAAACTTTTGGGAAATTTCAGAGCTAGGTTCAAAACTCATCACCATTGAATTCCTCAGTACACTTGTTGTACCGACACAGGCATCAATATCCGCATGGTTTAATGAGGAATTTTACTACACTTGGCGCACGCTCAGTAACACCTTGGGGTTTAATAAGAAATGCTCTTTAGATGCTCATGAATGTCGTCCCAATTTCGGCCGGAATAATTTCTAGGGAATGATTTCTAGGCAAGAAAGTAGTAGAGCCCAGGAACCAATGACATCCTCAACCCCACACTAAGGTTTTTGCACAACCGTTGACTAGCCATGATCAGCCCGTGGGTCCAAAGTCATGGCCAGCCAATGGTGCAAAAACCTTAATGTGGGGTTGTGGATGTCATTGGTTCTTGGGGGCTCTACTACTTTCTTGCCTAGAAATCCTTTCCAAGAAATTATTCCGATCAAAATTGGGAAGGCATTCATGAGCATATAAAGAGCATTGCTTATTAAACCCCAAGGTGTTATTGAGCATGCACCAAGTGCAGAAAAATTCCTCATTAAACATGTCAAAATTGATGCATGTGTCGGTAACGACAAGTGTTATGAGGAATTCATGGGTGAGGAGTTTCGAACCTGGCTCTGAAATTTCCCAAAAGTCTGACCAGCCAACGATGCGGAAGACAGATCCGAACTCGCTGTGCATACCGGTCTTGACGAGGAGTTCCTCGTAAAAAATGCACGTATGTTCAAATGCTAAGTTCTTCATCATGGCAAAAGCTTGCCTCTCCAAGTCCGATCTTAGGACAAATTTTCCTTCCTCGGTGAGAACTTGAGTTCTCCTTAACGAAGCTCCTTAGCATGGCTAACAAATAGAATCCACAGACATGTTGTCCGAGACGTGGGATGGCGTCTGCGAGCCAGCGTTGGACCTGCTTGAAGCGGATGTGCATGGCCTTCTTTGCTACACTCGCCAACTTTGACGCCCACAACATGATTCCTGAAAAAATATTAGGAAATACCCCAAGTACTAACATAAGGTTAAAGCAAGGTTTGCGGTTAGTCATATGAGTTAGTCATTCTTGTTCGGCTTGAAACCTCCACAAATCGTTCTTTATTCACCAGAATTTTATTTGAAACTGCTAAAGCTGAAAATATTTTTGGATTTTTCTTGGTTTAGAACTACTAATGCAGGGCCTAATTTTGTGTGAGAGAGGAAGGAAGGAAATGCTCATGAGCTGGACGCTTGAAAGCTTGAGCTGTGGTGTGACTATGACTAGTGCATGCGACGGGCACCCGTATTTATAGCCTAAGGGAGGGATGCCCGTTTGGCCGAGTTTAATTGCTTCGGCCGAATTGCCAAGGTCTCCAATCGGCCATGTCTTCAGTCTAGCATGTAGGTTTGCAGGTTGGTGCTCAATTAGGGGAGAAGTGATAGCAAAGGTGCAGAATTGCTTCAGCCAAACATGGGATCGGCCGAACAGTTGTTGTTCCCTTTTGCACGGTGACTTGATTAGCTTTGCTCCCTGCAAGTTCTAGTGTTCCATCTGTAGAAAATTTCGTACACGGTGGGGTCGGCCGAACACTAATGGTTCGGCTGGACCACTCGGCTCCAAAATAATTTTTTTTTCTTTCTTCTCAATGCAAATGATGGTATAAATTTGAAATTTAAATATGCTAATGCAGAATTTTAAATTGGCAAATTAAATATGAGTGATACATGTGTGTATGGCTTCGTAGAATGATCAATCATATACAACACAACAGTTATGTGATATTAATTCAATCAAGAAACCAACAATTATCTATGTTGATAATTCTGCTTGTATTGCACAAATGAATTCAAGTTATATAAAGAGCAATATTACAAAACACATTACTCCTAAGTTATTCTATCCTCATAAATTACGAAAAAAATGAAGAGATAGAAATCTTGCAAACCAATTCATATGAAAATCTTGCAGATTTATTCACAAAATTTTACCTACATCATTATTCCAGAAATATATTTTTGGAATAGGTATGAGATGACTTAAAGTATCCTCAGATTATAGGTATTGCACTCTTTTCATAAATGAGTTTTTCCTATCAAGGTTTTCTCATATCAAGATTTTCTCATACATAGGTTTTTAACGAGGCAATATGCATTACAAAGCAATCACATATATCATATACCATTTTCCCTTATATTTTCTCTTTAAAGGAGTTCTTCGCATGATATATCCATACTTCTCTTTATATTTTTCCCACAGGATTTTTGAAGGAGATATTAATAAATTATTTATAAGACCATAAGAAGAAATTAATCAAGGAAGAGTGCTGTGAAATATTTCATTAGTGATAAATTAGATTAATTATTTATTTAATTAATGATGTGGATTAAAAGCAGTTGTTTTATTTTTTTCATGCTCACCGGTGTAGCAGTGGTACCGCTGGTGCGCTAAACATTCAGCTCGATGGGTACCAAATAGACAATAGTGTATATAGATATATATATATACATATATATATATATATATATATATATATATAGACACACACACTCTTGCCTTATAACTCTTGTCACTTTTTATTCTCTCTCACTTTTCACTTCTAACAGGTAGATCACCAGAAGTGGTTTCATAATCTTAGGAGCTGTTTTTAGTTAATTGTGAATTAAACAAGGCATAGCATAATTAGTAAAAAAAAACCAGCCATTTAGCGGCTGGTGCATGCATACTAGTATTTTTCACCCAAAATGTAACGCATGGAAAGGCAAACAACACTGAAACGACAATTTTAGGAATTCTACTTATTTTCTTATGAGTTTCGCCAGAGAAAAGAATGCATTAGTACTAGCATAAAAGGGAGTAATTACCTTCTACTGTTTTTCTTCTTGATGTCGCAGGAACAGAGAGAGGAAGAGGAAAGGAACAGGCCTGCCTGTTGCGTCTGACTGTGCTGCATCGTTGGGGAGGATCACCAACAGCACCACGTTGGACGAAGGCGATTAGGCGACCAAGGTAGCAGCTTCAGCGCGGAGGCGAGCTTGCGCTGTGCACGAGCACGAGGTGGCCAGCCACTCAGCTGGCGCAGTGCAGGCACAAGCGTCGCACGAGGCCAGCAAGGTTGCTGGGCCAACGTCATGGAGAAAAAGGATTTGCTGCTTCCTGCGCCTGAGGATCAGGAGAAAAAGGCAGAGAAGGTGACTCTGTTGTTGCTAGAACCGAGGGGAGGCAGAGATGAAATGCTGCTTCGTGCTTCGCTTGGTGGGTAGATAAGCAAAGAAAGAAAAAAATCTGACGAGGGAGATGGCGTGGGTGCTTAGCTGCTCCTCGATTGAGGGAACAGAGACAAGATCTGCTACTTGGTGGTTGGAATAAGGCCCCATGGCTAGCTGGTTCTTGGATTGAAGTTATTTACAGAGGAGGGGAAGAGGTCGTGCTTCATCTGTCTGCTGGCCGACAGAAATTGGAGCAGAGCAACGAGCAGCTGATGCTTGCCGATTGGATCTGAGGGGGGGAACTACACGCTTGTGCTGGCCGGATTTGGGGAAGAAAGGAGTACGTAGCTGCTTGCTTGGATTTGCTCGGTGGGGTGAAGTGGAGCAGGGAGGCGTGATGGCTTCACTGTGCAGAGCAGAAGAATGGAGGAGCAGAACAGCGAGCATGTGCCGGTAGAAGAGGGACGGGGGAGTCGATGAAATGGGCTGGGAATGCGTCCGAGTGCTTGCGCACTCTCTTTTAACCGAGCCTGCAGGCGTGCGCACGCGAGCATAGGCAGAGCGGGCGGTGCTCACACGCCGGCGGCCGCGCGGTCTGACTGAAATGGGGGCGAATTTGGTTAAACTGATGGCGGAGTCATATTACATATTGCAACCTACCAAGATGTTAGATTAAAAGTTGTAGATGGTAGATTTAGCTGCAAGATTGGTACTTTTCACTGCTGATTGATTGGAACTATGGATTAGAAGATAGAAAGAATCAAAGATCGGGAAAAAAAGGGTGAAAACCGGTTCAGAGTTTCGGAGATTTTTATTTGATCCTTGGATCATATTTAAAAAGACTAGAGTTTGAGCATGTGATTCTTAATGCAAATAATATTTAGAACGAATATAGGTTCACAGTAGTTTCAACAAAAAAATAGGTTTACAATAGTTAGTTTGGTTTTTGGGCACGTGTTTAGGGGAAAGCAAAAGTTTTTAGACCAGCCATCCAGGACTTTTGCATATTTGAGTAGGCCCCAAAACAACAGTTTGATCAAGTTTTGATTTTGAATATCTGAAATATATTTTCACACATCCACGTCATACATAAGTTCATAGATTTCCCTACAACTTTCGTATTTAGAAAAAATGATATGCCTAAACGAAAATTAATTTAAACAGCACCTCAAAACTGCAACCTAGACAGATTTCAGGGTTCTCAGCTAATCGAAAGGTTTAGACTTGGAATTTGATCATGTTAGGTTTTGAAAAGTTGTTCAACCACACAATCTGAGTTGTTTAATATCCCTAGTATATTTCCATCAACTTCACATGTTTTCCTTATTTTGCTATTTTTCTTAGCATTAAAATACAAACTAAACTTGATTTATTGAACTTGTTTCTTTAAGAGAACTTGTTCCACTTGAAAATGATTATTATTTGACAAGGTTAACATGAATTTTACATAATTATCACGTTTTCATGATTAGACCTTTTTATCAGTATTTAATTTGAAAATTTGCTCAAGCATTCCATAAATTGTCTTAGGGTCATCTAAAAGATTTCTTTAATTAACATTTCTCTTAGGAGCTACATTAAAAAAGCTAATATAATTACTTGTTGTAATTTTACGTTCATAAATGTATGGCTAACAATCATGATTGAGCATGGTAATGACATGATCACAAGTTGGGTGTTACAAAATCCAATTCCCACTACTAGAAAAACAATCATCTCGGCCAGCCAGATCATTTCTAATAAAAGCATACCATACATGTTCAAGAACAGCCAAGCATGAGTCTTTCATTCTTCATGTTAATTAAGGTAGTTGGATGACCGTCGTGTCACTAACTTAGACGATTGGAAAGAATACGAGTAATAAAAGCATAACAATTTTGAAGTGGAAGAAATGGAATGATGGCAGAGTAGGATGAACCATGAACAGCAACTTTTTAGCTGTGAACCCTGATATATACTCCGTTGCTCATGGTTAGACACAGCTCATACACCCAGTATATATAATTGACTACTCAAAACTGAAGTAGCGTGCTGGAGACCATGCTGGTCCAATTCGCGTGCTGGAGATCTTGTACGTATCCCGCGTGCCGCATGGCCTCTGCATCGGGAACGCATTTGTCGCGCAACCGAGCCGGTTCTGCCAAGACCTCCAGCAAACCTGACCTCGCACGCGTCGCATCCACCGGCTAGAAACGTACACAGCCAATCGTGTATTTTTTTTTAATTACATGGTACAACTCAGACACTCACAACGTAGGCACACTCACCTCTATAAATATACGAACGCAAATACTACCCCTATGAGCATCTTCGAAGACTGAGCTGGCAAATCCTCGAGATTGATGAAGTCACCACAAGCGTCTCGCTGTCGACGGTAATGTCGCCTACCACTGGAAGCACAATATCGTTAAATTCTAGAAAATTCGCTCTCACGTAAAGTCGAATCCAGAACCTGATGTGCTACTGAGGGTTTTTGTAACCACTAAACTACACGTTCTTCCGCAGCTAATTGTGGACGTTACTGTACGAGGCTTAGAAGAAGTTTAGGACAAAGAGTTAGAAGGAAGGGAATAGTAGCGAGAGAAGCTCTTCTGCAGTCGACTGCAGAGCGACTCGGTCACTGCATGTGGGACCTGGCGCCCGTCGAGCCTGGGCCCGTGTGTTGGTCACTGCAGTCGACTGCAGAGGATCGTAATCCGACGGTAGCCAGGCAGGACGGACGGAAGCGCCATGCCGTGCCACTACCGCCATGGCCTATAGTTGGCCAAACGGGCCAGGCCCGCCGGGCCGGCACTGGCACGACACTAGAAAGCACGGCCCTAGAACGGCCCAGCACGTGGCCCATCGTGCCAGTGCCATGCCTGGGCCACATTCGCGGCACGCGGCACTAGCACGGGCATGGCACGCTTAATGAGCCGGCCCAGGAGTGGCACGATGATGGCCCGTTGGGGGGAGGGCTGCATAACGCGGCGCGTCGGCCGCAGCCTCCCCCAACCCTAACCCGAATTCATTTCTCTCCTCTCCCCCAACTCGCCGCGCCGCTCGTTTTCTCCTCTCTCGCTCTCCTCTCTGTGACTCGCCCCTCTCTCCTCCGTCCGCTCGTCTTCTCGGGCTCCAGCGGCCTTGAGCCGCTGGGGGCCGGCACTGGCACACGGCACGCCCATCTAGACCCCTCGTTTCGATCTCGCACAGACGATGTAGACTCCTCCTCTCCTTGTCGTCCACCTCGTCATCTCCGTCATTGTCGACCTCGCCGTCGTCGGACTCCGGCAACTCTGGTGCTCTGGATCTAGTGTAAGACATCTTCCCTTGAATCCTCTCTCTCTCCGTGTGTGTGTCAGTGTGTGTCTTAGTCTCACTGTCTCTCACTCTTTCTGCAAATGTAGACTAGATCCGTTGAGGAACCAGAGGGCTGGATCCGTGCTTCATCGATATCGCCGGCGATCCTGGTGCTCCGGCTGCAAAGGTACGAGTACAACCCTAACTCTAGATCTAGGATCATCTCTCCTCTCTAATGTTTTCCTAACCCAGATCTTGTTTGTTTTGCAGCTGCTGAGGAACCAGGTCACTGGTGAGTGACAATGGTCGGCTCTGACGACAAGACGGTTGAGGTGGATATGAACGAAGAGCGGCGGTTGTGCGGGTTGGCCGGAGATGACGATGAGGACGACATGCGTGAGGACCGCGAGGCCATGTTCGGCCGTATCGCTGATGATCCCATCAGCGTCGACGGCGCTGATGATCCATCAGCACCTTCCTTGGACAGGAACAGCGCCAAGCGCTCGCATCCCTCTACCTCTCCTGTTTGGGATGACTACAAAAAACTATTCAAGAACATCAATGGTAAGACGGTCAGGTGTGGATCTAGGTGCCCGCATTGCTCTAAGGAGTACTCTGCTCTCTCTAGTGGTGGCACTGGTCACCTTTCCCGGCATATTGTAGTTTGCGTTAAGAAGCGTGAAAAGACTCGCATGTCTCGGTCTCAAATCTCTTTCAATCCTGATGGTAGTATGCGTAATTGGGACTACTGTTCTCTGGTTGCTCGTACTCAACTGGTTCGACTGATTGCTAGACTTGATGTTCCTATCTCTATGGGTGAATCTGAGGCTTTTGAAGAGTATATTAAAACTGCTCATAACCCTAAATATTTTAGTGTCTAGGCAAAGCACCACTAGAGTTATACTGAAGTACTTCACTGATTGCAAGGCTAAGCTTGTTGAGACTTTTAGTGCTTCTGTTAATTGTGTGTGTCTAACCTCTGACATTTGATCTGGTAATGCCAAAAAGGACTATATTAGTGTTGTGTTGTTGCTCACTACATAAACTCTGACTGGCAACTAGAGAAGAGGGTACTCTCAACTAGAGAAGAGGGTGCTTGGTCTAGTTCTTATTGATGTGTCCCACAATTGACAGAACATTGCCGACCATGTTGGATCTGTGCTCGGTGATTATGGTTCGACTAAAAAGGTGTTTGCTGTTACTTTAGATAATGCATCATCTACTGCTGCAGCCATGCAAAAACTGAGACCTATCCTGTCTAAATACCTTGGTTTTGAGGTTATCGATGAACTAGAGTATCCATCATCTAATGCATCATCTAATGCAGTTAATTCTATGTTCTTGCATCAGCGTTGTGCATGTCATATTATCAATCTGATTGTTAAGGAGGCTCTAACTGCTCTTAAGCCTTTGATAGAAATATTTAGAATTGCAATATCATTCTTAAATTCCTCTAATCAGAGAATTGTTGCATATAAAAGTTACTGCATTGCAACTGGTGTTATGCTTAGAAAATTTTAGCTGGACATGAATGTTAGGTGGAATTCTATCTTTCTAATGCTTAAGCATCTATAATCTATTTCCTCACAAGACCCCTTTCACTACTTTCATCCATGCTCAGTATCCTAGGGCTGAAGGTGAGCCCTTGTTGTTAACTGATGAGCATTAGGCTGTGGCACAAAAAGTACTTTCATTTCTTGAGCTGTTTTATGATTCAACAGTTGCATTGTCTGGTGTGTATTATCCTACATCTCCACTTATAATTCATTATCTTGTTAAGATTGCTCTACACTAAAAAATTATACTAATGATGTTCACATGAGATCTATGGTTCAACCTATGATAGACAAATATAATAAGTACCGGAGGGATATACCTTTGCTTTATTCTTTTGCATTCATCTTGAATCCTAGAGCTAAAATGAAAAGTTTTACTAGGGTGCTTAGAAGGTTAGGTAGTCTCACCAGTACAGATTATGCTACTTATTTGGTTGGCACTAGAGCTAGACTTAGCATATGGTTGGCACTAGAGCTAGACTTACTGATGTGTACAATAAGTATGATGAGAAATATGGTGATGTTAGGTTGAGGAGGACTGACCCTCCTGTCCTATCCGGTAAGTCAAGATCTGCTTGGGATGAAATTTATGATGATGGTGGTGGTGCTGGTTTGGGTGGTGGTATCTTGCCTGGTAGTCTTAACATGTCTAGAGATACATCTGCAACTTCTCTGCTGCATGCGATAAGGTCATCAGCTTCTAATGCTTCTGAATTTGTGTTCTACTTGGACTGTGACACTGTCAACCATCTAATTGATGACTTTAACATCTTGAACTGGTGGTATCAGCACAAACTTACATATCCGGTACTCTCAATCATGGCTAAAGATATCTTAACTGTTCCTGTGTCTACCATATCTTCAGAATCCACTTTTAGTATGACTGGTAGGATCATCGAGGAGCGGCGAAGGAAGCTGAAGCCTGAAATGTTGGAGATCCCGACCTGCATCAAGGACTAGGAAGCTGCAGAAGCAAGGCTGCAATAGAATGTGGAGGACAAGAAAGTTGAAGAAATTTGAAGGACTTTATCTTGATTTATGAATATTTATGTAATGGGACTGTAATATTTTGTGACTGCTGGTATGCTGGTGCTGGACCTGGATGTAAGAGTAAGACAATGAACTCTTTAATGGATCTTGGCTGTACTCTTTTCCTGTCTAGGGTTTCTCACAAGGATGAGTTTTACCTGGACAGGTTCTTAATGAGGGGCAGCCATTGCACTAAGCTCCTAATGAATTGGTATTTTGTGATTTTTTGCGTTTGTGATCTCTTGTGTAGTTGTTCTATGAATAGTTATGTTGTGCATAAAATTCTGATCAATTTTAGTACTGATTTGTGTGAGGCACTTTGTAGGCACTTTATGCTAGTGCCGGCACAAGCACTACCGTGCCCTGTGGTACAGCCCGGCACGGCCACTGGCACATAGTATCGTACTAGTGCCGAGATATTGGCACGACGGCACTAATAGGCACGGCACGGCTGATAAGCCGTGCCACTCAGTGCCGTGCCACTTAGTACCGTGCCTGTTAGTGCCCTGCCCGTGCCCGTGCGATGCTGTGCGGCCCGTTTGGCCAACTATACCGTGGCCTACGTGGCCTATGGAGGTCCCGGGTCGTGGATGAGCATGTTCCGGCCGTGGCACCCACTCACAACCAACCTCCCGGAGGAAACGTACTCCTCGATCGGCCGCTCAGGACTCAGGACAGGGGTCTATCGTGCGCACATGGATACATGCGCTGTGCATTTCTGCCGCCCGTGTCCTGATCCATGTCATAATAATAACCGGATACTAGTATGTATGCCCCGCTGCTGCTGCTCTTAAATAAGCCAGCACGCGCTACGTAATTAAATGTCTGGTTGCAGGAACAGAGGCCATGAGATGCATCCGGAGCTCTGGCTGGCTGGCTCACATGTGGCTCGTGCGCAGCGCGGAACGAGACGAGGGCAGAAACAAACGAACGGAGCTGGGAGCTCCATCGGCCTGCTCGACCGGCGAGCTGCCAGCCTGTGCTTTGTATGTCGTCTGGTGGTGTCAGTTCCTCCTCCTCCGATCAGATCCCCCTGTACTGTACCCCGGGCCAGCAGGCCCAAAGTCTTTAGTCCTGTACGACGAATCATCGCTTGCCACGGACAACAATTCCTACAAATCTCATCTCGCACATGGCATGCCTTACCCGACAGAAACACACTCGACGCCGGACAAGCAACGGGCGACGACCCGAGCAAAAGGCAAGATGAGCCTACTATTAGCTTGGCGTGCGGTGGTGGGGTAATAAAGCTGTGTGCACCCGTGATTACTTGCTTGCGCAGGCTTGCCAGGTTTTAGGAACTAAAGTTTCTTTTCTTTTTCAACTCAGCAAACTGGGACAAAATATTGAAGACGGGCAATTGCTTCGTGCATTCGGTAGCTAGGCCTCAGCTATCCATGGACGCACACATGACATTACCAAACTCGGGCACGCATCGCACGATCAGAATGGCTGATCTGCAGGGGCGCCAGACACTGTTCGTCGTCCAAGGATCGTATCCCATCATCATCGCTGGCGGAACGTGAACGCCTTAATGCCCTGGACAGTTCACAGCCCGTCCCGGCGAAGCAAAGACGAGACAATCCTGGAGTACACCCTTCGGTTCATCCTTCTCATAAACAACTGCACTGAATTCCCAAGATTCCAGCTGGTCCAACTTCTTTTTTTTTCCCGAGCTTCCTCACTCACTGCGTGCCCGTGTCGGCGCTGATCGAGAGTGCCAGCGTCCTATATACACCGCCTCATGGATCTGTTCACTCTTCGTCCAGCCCGAGCCACCGGGAGCAGAGGATGCCTCTTGCCGCCATGGCATCGGCATCCTCGTCCTCCTCCCGGTGCCATCCCACCCTGGCGGTCGCTCTCCTGTGCGCCATTGCCGCCGTCTCTTCCGCGGCCGCCGGCGGCGCGGGCGGGCGTGGGCCCATCACCACCGCCGGGAGGAACTACACCAGGGTGTGCGACCCGGCGCGGTTCGCGGCGCTGGGCCTCGACGCGTCACGCTTCCGGTACTGCGACGCGTCGCTGCCGTACGCCGACCGGGTGCGCGACCTGGTCGGGCGGATGACGCTGGAGGAGAAGGTGCGCAACCTCGGGGACCAGGCGGAGGGCGCGCCCCGCGTCGGCCTGCCGCCCTACAGGTGGTGGGGGGAGGCCCTGCACGGCGTCTCCGACGTCGGCCCCGGGGGCACCTGGTTCGGCGACGTCGTGCCCGGCGCCACCAGCTTCCCGCTCGTCATCAACGCCGCCGCGGCGTTCAACGAGTCGCTGTGGCGCGCCGTCGGCGGCGCGGTGTCCACGGAGATCAGGGCCATGTACAACCTCGGCCACGCCGAGCTCACCTACTGGAGCCCCAACATCAACGTGGTGCGCGACCCGCGGTGGGGCCGCGCCAGCGAGACCCCCGGCGAGGACCCCTTCGTCGTCGGCCGCTACGCCGTTAACTTCGTGCGCGGAATGCAGGACGTCGGCAGCGGCCGCACCGCCGCCGCCGGGGACCCGTTCGCGCGGCCCATCAAGGTGTCCAGCTGCTGCAAGCACTTCGCCGCCTACGACGTGGACGCGTGGTTCAAGGCCGACCGCCTCACCTTCGACGCGCAGGTCCAGGAGCGCGACATGGTCGAGACCTTCGAGCGCCCCTTCGAGATGTGCATCCGGGACGGCGACGCCAGCTGCGTCATGTGCTCCTACAACCGCGTCAACGGCATCCCGGCCTGCGCCGACGCGCGCCTCCTGACGGAGACCGTCCGGGACCAGTGGCAGCTGCACGGGTACATCGTCTCCGACTGCGACTCGGTGCGCGTCATGGTCCGCGACGCCAAGTGGCTCAACTACACGGGCGTCGAGGCCACCGCCGCCGCCATGAAGGCCGGGCTCGACCTCGACTGCGGCATGTTCTGGGAAGGCGCCCGGGACTTCTTCACCACCTACGGTGTCGACGCCGTGCGGCAGGGGAAGATCATGGAGGCCGACGTCGACAACGCGCTCACCAACGTCTACCTCACCCTCATGCGCCTCGGCTTCTTCGACGGCATGCCGGAGTTCGAGTCCCTCGGCGCCACCGACGTCTGCAGCAAGGAGCACAAGGAGCTGGCTGCCGACGCCGCGAGGCAGGGGATGGTCCTCCTCAAGAACGATGCCCACCGCCTCCCATTGGACCCCAACAAGATTAAATCCGTGTCGTTGGTTGGCCTGTTGGAACACATCAATGCCACGGACGTCATGCTCGGAGACTACCGAGGTAAATTTCGGCAGAAACTGACAGTGGTGTTCCTTTTCTTACTGTTCCCTGTATCTGACAAATAGGCCAAATTTACTGTCGTCTAAGATTCTTCTTGGTTTTCAAATGGAGCGCAGGTAAGCCTTGCAGAGTTGTGACGCCGTACAACGCTATAAGGAAGATGGTGAACGCCACGTACGTGCACGCCTGCGACAACGGGGCGTGTGACACGGCGGAAGGGATGGGCGGAGCAGCCAGGACGGCGAAGATCGCCGACGCGACCATCGTCATCGCCGGCCTGAACATGAGCGTGGAGAGGGAGAGCAACGACAGGGAGGACCTCCTCCTGCCGTGGAACCAGACCGGCTGGATCAATGCCGTCGCCGAGGCCTCCCCGTACCCGATCGTCCTGGTGATCATGTCGGCCGGCGGCGTGGACGTCTCCTTCGCGCAGAACAACCTGAAGATCGGCGCCATCGTGTGGGCCGGGTACCCCGGCGAGGAAGGCGGCACGGCCATCGCCGACGTCCTCTTCGGCAAACACAATCCAGGTGCGTAATTGCTTTACAAATGCAGATCGTAATTCACTACGTCTGCATCACCGATGTTTTGAAATACTTTGCTCTTGGATCACCACGAACAGGGGGGAGGCTGCCACTGACCTGGTTCAAGAACGAGTATGTGAACCAGATCCCAATGACGTCCATGGCGCTGCGTCCCGACGCGGCGCGTGGCTACCCCGGCCGGACCTACAAGTTCTACGACGGCCCGGCCGTGCTCTACCCGTTCGGCCACGGCCTCAGCTACACCAACTTCAGCTACGCGTCGGCCACCACCGGCGCCACGGTCACCATCCCGATCGGCGCGTGGGAGCACTGCAAGACGCTCACCTACAAGTCTGGCGCGGCGCCGTCCCCGGCGCCGGCCTGCCCGGCGCTCAACGTCGCCAGCCACAGGTGCGACGAGGCCGTGAGCTTCGCCGTCACGGTGCGCAACACCGGCGGCGTGGGCGGCGGCCACGTGGTGCCGGTGTACACCGCGCCGCCGGCCGAGGTGGGCGACGCGCCGCGGAAGCAGCTGGTGGCGTTCCGGAGGGTGTTCGTGCCCGCCGGGGCCGCCGTCGAGGTGCCCTTCACGCTCAACGTGTGCAGGGACCTCGCGATCGTCGAGGAGACGGCGTACACCGTCGTGCCGTCGGGCGCCAGCACGGTCATCGTCGGGGACGACGCGCTGGCGCTGTCGTTCGCGGTCACGATCAATTTGGCAGTGTAGACTGTTCGTCTACTACATGATGATGAGTATTGGGGGTTACTTTTACCGAGGGTAATAACGATTAAACCATTAAATGTAGCGAGCCAAAGTGGAATTAAGCAAGTGTAATTACTTTACACAGTGCTATATATACAAGCAGCAGCAGGTCGATCCATTGATCGATCGAATTATTGACATTATTTGGAAGCAAATTGTTGAGTGACTTTTACTGTTTCGCGGCAGCATGACATGTAAATATGTAATATTCCACACTCGAGCGTGGTTAATTTCACTTCTATCCTCGTAAGGTAAAGTTGTCAGGTTTGCCATAGATGGCTTTGTGCAGTGTGATCATGTGAACTTTTACACTGCTCACGCACGTGAAATCGATCAGGGATAGTTTGGCCTCAACCGCAAATGCTGCCAAAGCTTAGGATTCCATCTCAATTCTCCACTGCTAGTCGGGCCCTTTTTTTTTGAAAATAACTAGTCGGGCCTATATTAGTACTACCCGCTCTACCCTGTCACCTCTTGGTTTAGGAATTATTTTATTTCTACAGTATGCATATTTGATAAAACAATATGATGTAAAATGCCATATAACTAGAAATTCCAGTATGAACAGTACAATGCAACACAGTATAATGATACATATTTGATAAAAGTATGGCATACCTGCACAATTTTAATGATGATAAACTTTCATTGCATGTTTTTCGACGATGTCAAACTTGATGCATTGCACGTTTTTGACATAATAAGTTTGGTTACATTGAATATCTTAGAAGAATGAATATGTCCATTACCACAAGAAACAATCTGAGAAATCTAAACATTGTTATTTGAATTGCTGATAGTTGAAGACAAGTGAAATTAAATGACCACAACGTGACATGGGGATTTATCCATCAATATGAATATATAAAATGAGGAGAAAAAAAGAGGAAGTGGCCAAATGAGAAATAAGAACAGCCCGCAATCAAAACATATGGACTAGAAACCCAATGCCCGCAAATGAAAAGGAACAGAACAGCCACAAGCTGGGGCCCGTGAAGAAAAACTGAGTCCGTCTTCCTGGTCTGGGCCATTTTTGTCCCTCCTTGTAGTGGGCCAGTTTATTGCTTTTGTGATTTATCTCTAACCCTTCTATAAAAATCTACTAAAGTTGTTCAACGTGAATAAACATTACTAATATTTACAACAAAAGCTTAGCTGTAGACTAGTAGATAATCCATTACTGATATGCGAGGGTATTGTGAGCTAAGTTGTCAGTAGACTTGGTACCATTCTGTTCGCTATCCAGATTCAAGTGGTGTATCTAAATTCGGTAATATGTTATATGTATATTGTTTTGCACAAGTACTGCTAACAAATGTGAGGTTCGAGTAACCGTACAACTAATTCTTAGTGCTAAATTAGATTGATATTTGGTCTTGCATAAGGGATTTTGCAAGAATGCTTAGGAGCGTGAGCATATATACTTCGAAGTGTACAATTTTAGCAATACAGTATTGCAGTTGAAGTACTTTGGTAATATCGAAGGTCATTTTAATAATTTATGGATCGAAGAGATTCACATAATTAGTAAGTGAAGAATTATCTGATACAAAGAATTAATTCTTAATTGTATATAGGATGTTAAAATTGGCATTTCTGTCTTTCAAAATAAATGGCACTAGAAAAGCGGCTTTGCCGCGTGGGGCCCGTATCCCGCGTCGTAGTATTGTAGTTGATGCAGATTTTAGTTCATTTATGTAGTAGTAGTTGTATACAGGTAAATATAAAAAAATTGAGCAACGTAGTTAAGATAAATCCATCGTTTTGTAATTTTCACATAGGTGTCATGGTCTGTTAGCTGTTGCATTTGGTATATATTTTGAGCATTCTATTGTCGTGACGCTATTATTTAAGTAGTATATTATTTTGAGTATCGAAATGGAGGTATGGCATTTGTTGCTGTATTTATTATGGTGAAAGAAAGGGTAAAATAATTTATTAGGGAGGGTGGAGCACAATTAGTCGGATACTTAATTTATTTGCAAAATCATAAGGCAATTAATAGACGTGATATTTTTTTAAGAAAGTAGTGGTTATATTAAAATATGTCACGTTATTGTGGAGGTCGCATAAGAACCTATAGAGAAACGGTAGTATAATATTATATTTTTAGCAAAATAAGATGCTATGTTGAACGAATTAGGAAAATATTTTGAAGTTACAATTTTGTTATGTAGCAAAACTTTAGGTTTTAAAATTTTGAGAAATTTTTGTATTTGAATTGTTTTTAGAAGCGTTTTGAATTTAAAATTTTACTATATAGTAAATATGTAGATTTTGAAATTCTAAGGAACTTTTGTATTGATTATTTTTTTATTTGAAGACGTTTTGGTGTCCAAATTTTAGATATAACGGGTCGTACGTAAGTATTTGTGCAAACGAATTGCAAAAGAGTTTTGAGTTTTAAAATTTACTCTATAATAAAGTTATAGTTTTTAAATTTTAGATCAAGTTTTATATTGAATAACTTTTGATTGCAGCGCGTTTTGGTGTTCAAATTGTACGTATAATGTTGCTCGTGTAGAAATAACGAATGTAACGGGTTCTGGTTTGATTTAATTGAAATACGAGGGTTTTTTCAAAAGTTTTGCTGAGAGAGGACCGGGATGGCGGGTTGATTCAACAAAAACTCAAGGTTTTATTTGCAAATTTTTAAAAACCTAGAAGGTTGGACTGCTGGTTGATTTTGGGAAAAGTTGAGAGCTTTTTCGCAAAATTATCTGAGAGAGAAGGCTGGACTGCAGGTTGATTTTTATAAAGATCAAGGGTTTTTTTGTAAAGTGACCGGAAATCGTAAAATCCGGGCCGTCCGCCCGGCTGATCGGACGGCCGAGAATTGGCCGCGACATGGCCCACTGCCTTGGTCTCTTTTGATGCAGCTTTCGTATATAGAGATTGCTTGCTCGGGAATGCGCCAACGGCATGACCATTTCCGGCTGTCTGCCTCCATGGCACGGATGCGAAACGCACGGCCATCAAGTAGCAGGGCACGAGAGCTCCCCGTTCTTCGTGCACCGGAGCTCGAGTACCTTTGCGTAACAGATCCCATCCTATAGCATCCCACCGTCGTAGCACCAACGCAATCTAAGACTAGGAGAGATCATCCTATAGCATCCCACCGTCGTAGCACCAACGCAATCTAAGACTAGGAGAGATGTGGTCCCAGGGAGCGTGGGACCAACGAGCGCCACTGCTTCAGGTATGTACGCCGGCCACAATATTACGAGCAACCCGAAGAGCCTAAGCGACACGAGGTTCGTGATGGGCCTCGGTGCTCTAGGCGGGTCGCTGCAGATTTGCTTAACAGATCTCGCTATATTCTAGAGAAATCTAGGCCGTGCAAAAGAGATCCTACAGCTTGTAATATGCGTGTGACGTGGCCCAATAAATGGAGAGAGCTTGGCTCAGATTTCGGTGTGAGAAGATGTGGGCTGCCATCCACAAGTTCTGTCAATGTTGGGCCTTTATTTGACGAGCCCGCTGGGCTGGATCCTTTTTAGGGACAATTGGCCCATCCTTTGAATTCTGATGAAGTTAGGTCTCTCTTTTCCTTTTGCATTCTTTCAGTTAAAAGCATATAAATATCAGTAATTTCTTTAGTAAAAATGTTAACATAAAAGACTAAAAGAGGAAAATAAAAGAAACTAGATGGAGAAGGTAAGATAATAAGCTTAGTAGGTCCCTTAGTTTTCCATCACTTACAAGCAGATGATAAGCTAATCACGTACCGTGGAAGCCATACCAGTTTAGTACCGTACTACACTAGTACTGACTTTTTAGCCATCTTCTTCTCTAAACGAAAGAGGCACAGCACCAGCTCGTGGTTGTCGCGTTCTGGTCCCTTGCCGAAACGATCCTCAGATGAGGAGACGGCGGCAAAGCTGCCTGGGTGTCGGCGTCGAGCCACAGGAACCCGGCGCACCTGAAAAGCGGGGGAGATTCTCCGCCGGTGCTGTCGCTGTCACGCCACGATCCAGCGCTCGCCACCCGCCCGCCGCCGCGATTCGCGGACGCCGGCCGAGATCGCGAGTCCGTTGCGCCGCACGCAATAATAAATAAATCTCCCCAACGGGCAAACGGCAGCTCATTCTCGGCTGATCTAGCCCAGCCTCGTCGTCGGCGCGCGATCAATTTGCCGACTGGTTGCATTGGCACGTCGCCGCGTCAGGTCCGTATGTGGCAACCGGATGAGTCGCCTGACGGTGGCCCGGAGGAACGGAAATGTGCACGGCAACTCGGGCATTAACTCCTGCTCACGCACGATGTGTTCGTGCTCAGATACGTGCGCAGGAATACTGCTGGTACGTGTACACACGCCTTGTAGAGTTGTAGCTTGTTACACGGCCACGGACGCTGGCCGCTGCGGCCTTCTCCTCCTATACTATACTAGCATGCATTCCGTTTTTTTTTTGAGGCGAACATGCATTCCGTTTTTGCTCTAGCAGGCAGCAGACAGGCACGCCGCGAACGGAAACCGGCGGTCGGCCGATGCGTGCGTCGCGTTGGCGTAGTAAAGGTGGCTGAGCTGGAGCGCACGTCGGTCGACCCACCGGTCCCGCCGTTGGTTGCATTGGCCTGCCTCTTCATGCCATGCCGTGCCATGCGTTTGCAGCGGCGGCGCGCTTCGCCAGTGGTCGCCGGCTTGCCTTTGCCTGCCGGGTTGAGTAATGGTGTGGTGTGGTTGGCATCTACCTAGCGCCGCCGCCGCCGCCGCCTTGAAACGTCCGGGAGGCCGGGGCTTCGATTCTGCAGTTTGCTTGCACGGGTCCAGCGGGTTTGTGGGTAAACGATCGGGTGGGCAGCCCGCCACCTTTACTTCGGCCCGCTTTTGTGATTTCTTTCGGTGCTCATCGACCGCTCGCCGGTCTTTGCAGTATGCAGCAAGGTAGGAACTCCGCATGTATATGCATCAAGATTCAAGAAAAAACGGGTCTTCGCAATTCGGCCACGCAATTGACCTAGGTCAAGACGCTTAATCTCAGGATAGATGTTAACTTGGGACACGACTAATGCTACCTGGACCGCTACAGTTTGTGGAGTGTTCAAACAGAAACATTATAATTAAGGAATAAAAAAATACAATACCTCTTGCCCATGTGTTCTTATTACTCTGCGCAAGCGCAAGCCACTATAGCTGACTGTTTTTACGCGATCTTGTGGAGAATCCTACAGCTTGCAGTGTGAAAATTTAGACGTGTTAGTGTGGGTCATACTATTTAAGAAACGAACAAAGAGGACATTCATAGGAGACATGGGTTGATAAGCCGCGTCTCCTATAAATGCGGTGTGCTTCCAGCACCAAAGAATGACTCGCGTCTCCTATGTACCCACGTACGAGTTCCACATCTCTTATAATAGAGGATGGCGGTTTAAAACGCGTCTCCAATCAATTCTCTCGGACCCGAAAAATCTATAAAGTTCACTTAACCGTGACACTCTCGCGTCCACCATCCTCCTGAACCTCCGGTATCTCCACCCTGCTATCCATACAACTCTGCCTCGCCTCTCCCCATCGTCGGCGGCGACTTCACCTCCCTCCTCCCTGCCGTCCATGCATCACCCACCTCACGTCTCGCTCCTCCCGTTCTCAATTCCTTCCACTCGACCCCACATCCCCACCTCACCCCAAGCAGGGGAAGCGTCGCGAGCCCTACCCCTACTCCTAGCCATGGCGACTGCCGCCTCCAAGTTGTCGAAGCCCGGGCTCTCCTCATCATCCTCGGCATAGGGCGATGGGAGTAGGGACGCGCCCCCGTAGTGCCGCCCCCGCATGCCGGCTTCTTCGAATCGTGCTAGGTGAGCTCCTCCTCTCCTTCCGCATCGTGGATTTGCAGATCCAGGTGCTGCAGGACCAGGACCCTCTCCCACGTCGTGGATACAGGCGGTGCGAGGTGCTCCTCCTCCCTCTAATCAAGCTGCACGGCAATCCTAGGGCAGCGTACCATCTCAACTCTCCCCTCCGGCCCTCCCACGAGGCAAGGATGTAGGCTGCCGTCTTCAGATGCAGCGCTCCTTGTCAGCTAGAAGAATGTGTGCGCATGTCCTTGGGAATACGGTACCCTTCTTCAGATCAGGATACCCGCTCCCCCTTTTTATCTCAGGTAACCAAATCCACCCTCTCACCACTGAACGGACAAAATTTACTGCTGGGGCAAAGAGCAGAACCAAATCCATTGTTGTGTCAACTACAAGCTGCTAGCTTAATTTCTGTGTCAACTACTCAATTTTTGATAGCTCCCTTTAGAATTGTTCGGTTCTGTTTGAATTGTTCCTGAGGTAATCAGAACTTTCCTATGCTTGCAAATATTGAAGTGGTAGTCATTGGCTCTTTTCCCCTTATGTTGCTCATATCTCGATTTCTCCAGGATAATTGAAACTGTTTGTTTTAACCGGAAACATCTTGATTTGGTAAAACGATTGGACTAGTTACTTGACCTGCTTAGCAACAGTTCTGTGCTTATCCTTTGTACATTGGAGCTCATTCCTTGTCGTTAAATATGACCATATACAAAATACCTATTTGCAAGCTTACAGCACCTTTTTAATGGGTAGAAGCTACTCCCTCCTTCAACGAGGTAAATGTCTCTCTCTCCCATCTATCACTCACTATTCTTTTCAGAGAAATATCGCTCACTATTTTTCCCTCTGTTTGATTTAGATCTCTGTTGACGCCGGATTTTGATACGTGTTGAATCGGCGTCAGGAAAGGAAGAGACTGGCCGATGCGGTAGATTTAAAGGCTACAGTGGGGAATCGGCCGATTGAGGCTACAGTTAGGGATCAGCCGATTGGTGATGCAGCTTGCGCCAACAGATAAGGGATGAAGCCAATGGAATCCCAACAGAGGATCCCAATCAAAGATGACCTGACGTTAGTCAAAGAATGACGCCGACTCGGTCGTGAAGCAATGGAAAGAGTCTAGATTGGACTAGGAGATGGCGGCAGAAGATTATCCGGGAGCCCGTTTCCTTTAGAAAAATATTATAGATATATTAGTTTTCTATTTAAATCAAGTTTGTAACGGATCGTAATCGATCAGGAATCTTAGTCCTAGGGTATAAATAGGAGCAGTCAAGGTTTTGTAGAATATACATCAATCAATCAACAAAAATAATCTACTTTTTCATCGTACTTTACTTTCAAGTCGGCGACTTCGCCAATACTTCTTTTTCTTTCACGAGTTCGTATGGATTGGCAGGGCTGCATCGACACGATCTCCGGCCAATTGGTAGGTTCCGCTTATCGAATAACATCTAAGCTTTAACTTCGGGCGCATCGCCGTTGTTTCGTTTAGATTTATTCACTAGTTATCGATATTTACCAGAATTATAGGTTTTACCTATTGTTCTAGTTTTATCACCAGTTATCCAGCTTGAGATCGAAACTATCGGCTTTATCATTACTTTCCCTTGTTCATTATCATACAGCCGATTAGATCTATTTCAAGTGTTGCATCCGTAGCGATTGTTTAAGTTATCCCAATAGTCTCTTAGAAATTATTACATGATTATCGGCTGATCTATAGCCGGTCATCTTCATAGCAAATCGGCTGATTCGCTGATACGCTTTTCGGGATAGATCGGAACCTCAGCCGATCAGAACCCCGGAATTTAATACGTTTATTTTCTTGTCAATCAACAGGTCAGATTGACTGGCACGCCGCGCGAACCGCACCAGGGCAATCACCCCAACACGAGTTAAGCAGATTCTCTCGGGTCGTGTGTCCGACGCTGAAGGTCATCGGCCGATTCCTGGCCGATTTTTAGCGCCAACACACTTTTGGCACGCCCGGTGGGACAACCTCAACACCCAACATGTCAAAGACCACCGAAGTCTCTGAGAATAACATCATTGAGGTTACGGAAGCAGATCTCAAGGATGACCAGAAAGAGGAACTGGCAAGACACCTAGAAGACTACGAAAGGGTGTATTTGCAATCTTTCAGTTGTACCAGAAGCAGTGAGACAATCAAGAAAGCTCCTCTTCCAGTTCCCCGCCACATCACCATCGCCGAGGATTCGGGCAAGATGTTTGATATGATTCAACAGTCCATCTATCAGGCTGTCATCGACCAATCCTCAGTAATGACCAACACGGTGTATAACACCGTCATCAGTTCTCTGGTCAGCGGAGTAGCTCAGGGATATCAGGGGCCAGCATAGGCCCCACCTATTGTACCTCCAGCCAGAAGCGTACCAGGCACATCTCACTCGGCTCCTCAGCCGATGTCGACGCAACATGAAGGATACAACACTTTGTTGCCTTCAATGCCTCCAGGGTATAACGGTGCACCATGTTTTCGATCGCAAGCGCCGCTTCAGCCTGTCCAAATTGCTTTCGTGCAATCGCTGCCCTCAAACTCAGTACCTTGGGGGGCACCAGCAACGGCGGTTTTTCCTGATCAATCAACCGGACATGGGAGCTATCCGATCCAGGCACCGTTCCATTTGGCCGTCCGACCGACGGTCCCTCAGTATCAACCGGCCACGTCAGAAATTGGCAGGGGGGCAGATGCCGCAGAAGCACTCAGAAGCACGGCGCCGATGATGATGTACGATGGGGCGGCAGATTCACTTCGCCATTAGCTGTCAACTCAGACGGCCACGATGCAACAGAATCCGCCACACGCTTCGATCCATCACCCGGCTGTACTGCCGCCGATCCACCAACATACGCCGGTGCCCCGATCAGCTGTTCATCAGCAGCAAGTGGATTGGACAGCAAGAATAGCGGAGGTAATTCAAGACCAATTCGGGTTAAAGCCGAAAGTATAAACTTATACGTACAAGACACCATACCCATCGGCCTACGATCTACTGCCGTTTCCCCATCGGTACAAAGTTCCTGACTTCACCAAATTTTTGGGGCTGGATGACACCTCAACCGTGGAGCATATAAATAGATTCATCATCCAGTGCGGGAAAGCCGCCACACAAGGTGCTCTGCGGGTGCGTCTGTTCTCGTCGTCTCTATCTGGGTCGGCCTTCCAGTGGTTCACTACCTTACCATCCAATTCCATCGTTACTTGGGCTGATCTGGAAAAGCAATTCCATAAGTAGTCTACGCGGGGGTCCACGAGATGAAGCTTTCAGATTTAACCAGCCTCAGGCAAAGGAGCGACGAACCAGTAACTGGCTACATATAGAGGTTCAGAGAGGTCAGAAACAAATGCTATACCCTAGCCCTGACCGATGCTCAGTTGGCCGACATCGCCTTCCAAGGCCTCCTGCCACATATCAAGGAGAGGTATGCCTCACAAGAATTTGAAAGCTTAAGTCAGATCGTTCACCAATTGGCCGGTCAAAAAGTACATCCGTTTGATCAGCGGAGGAATTTCTAGAAAAAGGTGGCATATTTGGAAGGGTCTGAATCTGAGGAGGAGGAAGAAATTGGCCTAGCAGAATGGGTCAAAGGGAAAAAGCCGATATCGTGCCCTTTCGGCAAGAAAGAACCAGAGGCGTTCGGTTTTGACACGTCAAAGGCCGATAAAATCTTCGACTTACTTCTCCAAGAGGGGCAGATCAAGCTCTCACCTTACCACACCGTTCCCTCGGCCGATCAGCTCAAAAATATGAAGTATTGCAAATGGCACAATGCTACATCTCATGACACAAATGAGTGCAAGATCTTCCGTCAGCAGATACAATCGGCCATTGAGCAAGGCAGACTCAAGTTCGAAGTCCCGGCGAAGCCGATAAAGCCGATGAAGATTGATCAGCATCCTTTCCCTGCTAACATGGTTGACACGGGAAAAAACTCACTTCAAACCAAGGTGCTAACGTCGGAATCGGCTAGAAGAAGCGGCGCCGTGGATCCCAGAAAGCAGGTTACGGTGGACGATGTTAAAGGGAAAAGACGGGTTGAAGATGAGGGCGAAGGATCAGAACGATCGCGTAGACCCGTCACTTCCCAATTCTTACTCAGCAAATATCAGCGGCAGCAGGAAAGGTCGAGACACCACAATGAGATGATACGCCGACACGAAGATCATTGGCGATGTCCGTTCTTCATCCATTGCTGGGAAAATGACCTCAGATTGCCATCAGCCGATAATTGCCCTGAGTGCAGCGGATCAAGTCGCAACGATCGCCCGCTCAAAAGATCGCGCTCCAGAAATAGAGGATCACAGCCGATCAGCAGAAACTAGTGCGAACAAGAGGGTCGGCGCCTTTCAGTGCATGATCGGCTGGGGGGCAGAGTTGACCGGTATGACCGGTCGAAGGGCAGGATCAACCAGCAGAAGCGACTGGGGGGCATAACGAGTGTACACGATCGCCTAGAAGAAATGGCTGATGTTAGGGTGTCAGATGAGAACCCCCTAGGAAGGGAACCAGACTGGGAGCACGCCAAACCACCGGCCAAACCAGTGAACCCCAGGTGGTGCCCTGATGGACTGTCCAAATCTCAAAAATGAAGGATCCAACGTCTGCGCCAATGGGAACATCAAGAGGAAGAGCACAGGCAGGTGCTGGATAAGAAAAACGACAGGTCTCGAGTCTGGCGCCCCAAGAGAAACAACAACAAGGAGGGCGACAATCAAGAATCGGCAGCTGATGTCAACATGGTGTTCATATTGCCGATGGAGTTCATGGTGCCCGCCGATCAAGATAAAGCGACAAGGATGGAGGAGCAGATGGCGCAGTTGGTTTTGGAGCCGATGACAGACACCTTTGAGAAACCGGAAGACAAAAAATGGCAACATCTCAAGGCTCTATTTCTCAAAGGACACGTTAACGGACGACCCGTTACCAGGCTACTAGTGGACGGAGGCGCTGCAGTCAATATCATGCCATATGCCATATTCCGGAAGTTAGGCAAAAGTGATGAAGACCTGACCAAGACGGACATGATGCTCAAAGACTTCGAAGGCAACGTGTCTCCCGCCCGCGGAGCGCTCTGCGTCGACCTCACCATCGGCAGTAAGACCATTCCCACTACCTTCTTTATTATTAATGGTAAGGGGTCCTACAACATATTGCTCGGTCGCGATTGGATACACGCGAATTGCTGCGTCCCGTCTATAATGCACCAATGCCTCGTACAGTGGGTCGGCGACAGTACAGAGATAGTCACCGCCGATTCCACCTACAGTGTTGCGGCGGCCGATACGCAACAGTGGGGCTGCGAACACGTCAAGTGTATATCTGGTAGAGCTTGGGACACTGATTTCCTGAAAGTGTTCGATTTTGGTCTACAGCCGATCCAAGCAGTCGGCTCTGAAGATTTAGATTAGATGGATCAGTTCATCCGAGAAGACGGGAAGCTTGGGCATGGATTTACGTCGGCCGATTCATTGGAGATGGTGGATTTAGGAGATGGTAGCGAGCTAAGGCCGACGTATATTAGTGTTAGCCTGGATCCCGATTACAAATGTATATTGATAAGTTTATTAAAAGAATTCAAAGATTGCTTTGCTTGGGATAGACCGGTCCATTGTCGAACACCGGTTGCCTATAAAACCATGATATTGGCCATATCAGCAGCCTGCACGACGGTGTAACCCTAAAATTCTACCTGATATAAAGGCCGAAATCACAAGATTGATTGAAGCAAGATTTATTCGGCAGTGCCGTTACGCCGAATGGATTTCTAATATTGTACCCGTATATAAGAAAAATGGAAAGTTGCGCATATGCATCGACTTCAGGAACCTAAATCAGGCTACACCAATGGATGGGTATCCGATGCCGACAGCCGATGTCTTGATAGATGCTGCCGCAGGATATAAAGTCATCAGTTTCATGGATGGTAATGCTGGGTACAATCAAATATTAATGGCCGAAGAAGATATTTCGAAGACGGCTTTCAGGTATCCGGGCCACCTCGGTCTATTCGAGTGGGTTGTAATGACCTTTGGGTTAAAGAACGCCGACGCTACATACCAACGGGCTATGAATTATAGCTTTCACAAGCTCATTGGTGTACCGATGGAAATCTACATCGACGATGTTGTAGTCAAGTCAAGAGGTCATCAGGAACATCTGGCCGATTTACAAGAGGTATTGGAGTGCACAAGGAAGCATGGGTTGAAAATGAACCCGAACAAGTGTGCATTCGGCGTTTCAGCCAGGCAATTCTTAGGATTCATGGTCCATGAGCGCGGGATAGAGGTTAACCGGAAGACTATATCCGCCATCAATAAGGTTGTGGCCCCGCAGAATAAAACTGAGCTGCAGTCCCTAATCGGCAAGGTCAATTTTATCAGAAGATTTATATCCAACTTGTCCGGGCGTATTCAAGCTTTCACTCCTTTGTTGAAATTGAAGCCCGATCGGAAATTCGTGTGGGGAGAAGAACAACGCAAAGCGTTAGAAGATATCAAGCAATATCGAAGTTCACCACCTGTGTTAGTCCCGCCACAGCCCGATAAGCCGTTCAAACTATACCTATCGGCTGACGAACAGGCTATCGGATCGGCGCTGGTACAAGAGTTCGAAGGAAGAGAACGGGTGGTATATTATGTCAGTAGAAGGCTGCTGGACGCCGAAACGAGATATTCCCCGGTGGAACGGCTGTGCCTGTGTCTATATTTCTCGTGTACCAAGCTCAGGAACTATTTGTTATCAGCCGAGTGCATAGTCGTAAGCAAGGATGATGTGGTAAAATATATGCTGTCACTGCCAATTTTGAAAGGACGGATTGGAAAGTGGATCCTGGCTCTGTCAGAATTTGACCTAAGGTACGAATTAGCCAAGGCTGTCAAGGGTCAAGTCATGGCCGATTTCATGGCTCAGCATTGTGGACCGGAAATTGCTGTCGTTGAACTGGTTCCATGGACTCTATACTTCGATGGTTCTTTGTGTGGAGCCGGATCGGGAATCGGCATCGTTCTTGTATCGCCTCGGGGGGCAAGCTATGATTTCTCTCTGCCGATAGAGGCATCCGCAACCAACAACCAGGCGGAATATCGAGCCGTCCTAAAAGGTATCCAATTGTTAAGGGAAGTCAAAGCTGATGCAGTTGAAATTTTTGGAGATTCCATGCTCATTGTAGATCAATTGGCGGGGAGGTCTGAATGCAAAGATGATATCTTAAGGATTTACTATGAAGATTGCCTCCAGCTGTTAAAGGAATTCAAGTCTGCGGTGATTGAGCACATTCCCAGAAATTACAATGAAGAGGCTAATAGGCTTGCCCAACACGCGTCCGGGTATCGGCCGATTCAAGTGGCCATGATTCTGGAACTTGCGGCCGACGATTGGCGAAAGGAGATTGCCGATTACTTGAAAGATCCGTCCCAGAAGGTGGATCGGCGAGTGCGTTTTCAGGCCACAAAATATGTGTTACTCGAAGACGATTTGTTTTACCGGACGATTGATGGGGTTCTTCTCAATTGCCTGGGAACGGAAGAAGCGAAGGTCCTGATGGGGGAAATCCACGAAGGCGTATGCGGAGCCCATCAATCGGCTCACAAGACGAAGTGGATGATCAGAAACAATGGGTATTATTGGCCGACGATTCTCGAAGATTGTTTCAAATATTATAAAGGTTGTCAAGACTGTCAGAAGTTTGGCAATGTGCAGCGCGCGCCAGCTTCGGCTATGAACCCGGTAATCAAGCCATGGCCGTTTAGAGGTTGGGGAATAGATCTCAACGGACATATTCACCCTCCGTCAAGCAGAGGACACAAGTTTATATTAGTAGTCACTGATTATTTTACCAAATGGGTGGAGGCAGTTCCGTTGAAGACCGTGACATCGGCCGATATGATCGATTTCGTTAAGAACCACATTGTTTATCAGTTCGATATTCCTTAAACTATCACAACTGATCAAGGAACGATGTTCACCTCAGGGGAGTTCGGAGAATTCGCCGCCGATATGGGGATTAAATTGTTGAATTCTTCTCCGTACTATGCTCAAGCCAACGGCCAGGCCGAATCATCCAATAAGGGGATAATCAAGTTGATCAAGAGAAAGATAGAGGAACAACCCAAGAAGTGGCACATGTCTTTGGTTGAATCTCTATGGGCTTATAGGATGGCTTACCACGGGACCACTAAGATATCTCCTTATCAGTTGGTATATGGTAACGAGGCAGTCTTGCCTTGGGAATTAAGGACGGGGTCAAGGCGCACATCGCTTCAAGATCAGTTGACGGTTGATGACTATTCCTTCCTCATGAAGGAAGAACTCGATGATTCGGTGGATCAGCGATTGAGGGCCCTGATTAGCATCGAAGAAAACAAGAAAAGGGTGGCCAGGTGGTATGACAAGAAGGTCAGAGTTAAACAATTCTCCCAAGGAAATTTGGTATGGAAGTTGGTGCAGCCGATAGGGTCTAAGGATCCCAAATTCGGTAAATGGTCGCCCACTTGGGAGGGGCCGTATAAAATCGGCCGATGTGCTCCGGGAAATGCATATATACTAGAAACTATTGAAGGGGAAGAATTCACAAGAGCCTTAAACTGGAGATATCTGAAGAGGTACTATCCAAGTATATGGGTGGGTGCATAACTTGCGATAGGGTGCATCAAGACAACGTGGCCAACTCCCATTGGCTCCTGTCTATATAGCCGATGTAAAAATGACATCGCCTTAAGGAAGAAACATTTTGATTTGGTCTGACCGATTCATTATTCGGTGAAAACAATAGAGTACATGGCCGACATGGTACAAGTCGCCCTTAGAATAAAAGTACCAATATATCTATTGATCACGCTTTCTCTTAATCTCTCTCTCAATCCGGCCTAATTTTATCAGAAGACAGATGCTCTTTTCCTCCAGATCCTCCATGGTGGCTTCAGCCTCGACTTGACGATGGAGTGGATGGCTCCTGTCGAGAGGTTGTTGGGATGTCCCCGCCGCAGCATCTTCAAGGGCAACTGAGCGAGGGAGTGGATGACTCCTTTCAGTTGGCGGTCGCCTGGAGCAGTTAGCGTCTATATGGTCCTAGACTTTCTGGACGTCAGCAGGAACATGACCTTTGAGTTCTTCGAAATGAGCTTTTATCAGATCTATGTCCGCCTGCGATAATGGTTCGTCTGAATGCATAACTTCAATCGCTCGTTCAAGACTGGGACTAAGGCGTTTTGGCTAAAGAAAGAGCAAACAACTACCTAGTGTCAGAGCGATTGAAATGTCAAGGGAGGAAATAGAAGAGGGTTCGTACCTGGTTGACAGAGAAGGAAGAAGACAAAGAAGACATCTTGATGTCTAGCCTGGGAGGAAAGATATCAAATTGTTGGAGGGGAAGAAGATGGGTAATACGGACGCCTTTGGAAATGATATGGGATCTCATACTTATAGAAGGAAGAGGGTGAAGAGATGGTAGGATGCATCCCATCGGAGTAAAAGTGTTAATAAATGAAAAGTTGCCAAAGAGGACGGTCCAAGTTTGAATTTGCGCGTCAGCAGCGAGAAGGCATTAAATGTTTACAGGATTTTTTTTTACAATTCACCCAAGGAGGGCATCAATAGCCGCAATCGCTCATTGCCTAATTTGATCGGCCGAGTCTACAATTCTTTGGTCGTCATCAGCCGATCCGGGGACTTCTGGCATATGACGATGGATTTTTATTGCTTCACGGGCCAGGTTATGTCTTTCTTGCTTCAGTTCGGCAATGACAGATGGGAGGTCTTGGAGTCTTTTTTCTTCAGCGGCTATGGCCTTGGTCACCTGCTCCATCTCTTTGGCTAGCTCTGCCCTTCGCTGTTTAAGGCGATCTATGGCACCGACGATATCTGGACGAGAATTATCAAGAAAGTTGATTCGCTGATGTACCTCTTGGGCTTGGTGTTTGTAGGAGTCTTCTTCCTCGCGAGCTTTCGCTAGCTTGGTGCGATCGGCCATATGGCGCAAGGCCCTGAACACTGAAGTCTGCATTGACTCTATATATGCAGCAGGATCCAGAGCCTCTGTCGCTTCCTTTGGAATTCAGCCTCTGATTTCATTAAGAAGTTGCCGAATCGACGAGGTATCTCCCACTAATCGGTCGATATCGTCTTGGAGAAGGGTCCGTATACTCTCGAGCTTGGCACGGACGTCATCAGGGATTGAGCTCGGTGTGACTTGGTGTGAAGCGACCTCTTCATCGTCAGAAAGGGGAACCACAAAGGAAAAAAGACTGTTATTGGGAGTGTCCTGCTCCTGCGAAAGAATAAAAGAAGTGAAAATACGGATTAGCAGACAGTAAGGGGGAATCGGCCGATTTGGGTGATAAGTTTCCTACCTCTTTTAAATGGATTTCTCTTGCTTGCGCCGGCGGAAGTGCCACCCTCGTCTCAGGAACCGGCGTGATCGGCTCGTCAGAAGAAGAAGACTCGACGACTATCAGTGCCCTGCTCGTGCTGGCCTCCTGTAAAGGTATGGGAAGCATATTTTATGAGTATACTGCAAATAATTAAGTCTGATGATATATGATGCTTGCCATACCTCTGTGAGTCTTCCGGCTGATGTTTGTTGGGGAGGTACAATCGACGCACCCGGATTGGCCTGCATCAAAAATCCGTTAGTTTTTTGTTGAGTATCAAGAAATTGAGTTAAGAAACTCTCTACCTCGGTGAGGGAAATCGCTGGCGTTTCGGCTTCCGCTTGGGATGTAGCCGATTGCTGCGGAGACTGCGCTGGGGTGATTCGTGCAGCCTGGTAGAAGGAAGAGGTTAATATCGATAGAATACTCAGAAGTATGTGAAGTGTGTGGAATTACCTGAACAGCTTCTACCAGCAATGATGCACCGGCCGCTCCAACTTCTGTAGCAGTCTGGAGATCGACCTCCTCAGCAATCGGCAAAGTTGGTGCAGTTGAAGGTTCAGCCGATGCCGCCGCCGGTTGATCAGCCGGTTCTATGCGGGCACGCACTCGGCGGCTCGTCTTCTTTAAAGTGGGCCTCTTCGGTGTTTGCTTCCATCGGCCGCTCGTGATGTCTTTGATGGTCGGGGCGTGATGGCCGATGAGTGGGAATGGTGTGTATGGGCGGTTGCTCTCTATCGGCCCACCACTTCGGCTCCGCGTCGGGGGAAATTGATTTTCGGACTGAAAAGGGAAATACGAGTTAGCGGCAAGATTGTTGCATGAAAAGGGATAATGTTGAAATCGGCTGGGAGAAGGGCAGTACCGCTGCATTTGAGTCGTTGTTGTCGGGGTCCAGATTATTACAATATGTTGAACAAGATGAACAGAAGAGATGCTGCTTCCATTCTGCCCACCATAATTTGAATTGTTGGACGGCAAAGGGAGCCACTATCCAGTTGTTTAGATCGACGGTACTGGAGTCTGGCACTAGATTGCACAGCCAACTGTAGTCGAGGCTCTTGGTGAGTTCATCTCGGAATTTTGCACGGCCGGCAAAATAAACTTGAATCGGCAGCTGACCAAAGCCGAATTGTCGTGCTGCGACTGATGGGTTGTAAAATTCATAAGTTGGAAAGTCTTTCTCAGAGAAGAAGTTTGCCGGTAAAATCCCTGGCTTGATCAAAATATCCATGAGATCACTATCAAAAGAGTTGGACGATGAATCATAGCAGACGGGAAGCTGAAAAAGCGGCTCTGTCATCTGGTACGAATACCAGCTGGTGGTCCCTTCACTAAAGCCGTTGTAAAAACATCTGAAATATTCGGCCGTTCGGGTGGCAGTGAACTGACAACCAGGAAAAATTGATGCTGCTTCTCCGAAAGAGGTACACCGTCGTCGTATGGTGGGGTTCTCCTTTGACTCAATGTTGGGGAATGTTTTGGTTTCTATCTACTGCTAGGAGACTTTACTCATGTATAAGTTAAGCCAGAGGGTGATGAACCACCAGGGGCCACCAGGGTTACCAATCGGCTCTCCTTTTGATAATTTGATGCTGATTTGGTGCATCATGTGGTAGGCCGATCCTAACAGATGCTTCCCAAGGGGGATGGTGGATCCTATTGACAGGGCTTCTGCCAGAGCTTGTCTATTGGAGGAAGGACCAACTGCTCTGCCGCAGAAGAAGTGCTTCTCTAGCCACATCATCAAGAATGTTGTATGTTCTCTCTCCGAAATCGTCCCAGTCCTCATGTTTCTGTTGATGTATCCTTTCCACCCGCCAATTCCTTTCGTCTCTAGCCGATGGGTTGGTTTGATCAGATAATCAAAAGGTGTATCGAGGGAGGAAATATCAAGGCCAGTCAGCATCAGTACATCGGCCAAAGTTGGGGTCATGGGTCCGTGCCCAAAGAGAAATGCGTTAAGCGCGTCAGACCAGAAATAGGAGGCTGCTATTACCAGGGGTTCATTTTTCTCCATCCGGGACAAAGAGAGATTGATGCACTGGCCGATTTTTAATTCATCCCATTGAACTCTCTTGGAGTTAGCCATTCTCTGGTACCAATCTTTCCAGCCGGGGGTTTCATTTGGCCAAGATCTAAAAGCGCCTGACCACTGACCCAAATCCATAGGTGATTGCTTGAAAGGGATTCTATGGGTTTCTAAGTTGATCAAATCAATCGGGTCCGGATTCCCCATAGGACCTAAGCAGATGAGACCAGAGGCTTCGGAAAGGGGAATAGTGATTTGGTGCCTAAATGCCTAAGAAAGGGGGAAAAGGAAAGAACTGAGAATAGGTCTAAAAGGTGCCTGAGCGGTAAAAAGTAAAAAAGGAGAGTTTCGGATGTTTACCTCTGGGATGAAGCTCATCGTCGCCGATGGAGTCGCCGATGGAGTCACTGATGGAATCGCCGTCGCCGACGGAGTCGCTGGCGGAGCCTCTATGGTTGGTAGAGTTGCTGATGGCGCCACCATTGGAGGGATGAAGCAGATCGTAGACGAGAGGAAGATCGTCGGAGAATGCGGTTGGAAACCGAGAGGGCGTTGGGAGGAGATGGAAAGTGATTCGCAGAGGAGGAGATTACTAAGCTCGTGGAGAAGAAGCGGCGGAGAACGCTGGTACTTAAAGACAGTCCGAGAGAGAAAGGGTAAAGGCGGGATTTTTGCCGCGCCGTCTACACGAATTCCAGGGGAACAGTTGTCTCAAGCGCCCGGTTCGAGAAGATTGCAATCATCATGTAGAAGACTGCGAAACGGAGGGAGATTTTTTGTTGCGTTAGTTTTGGAGGAGAGATTAAAAAAGAATTTCGAAGTAAAAGTCATGTTTTACTCCGAAACTGGGGGGCATGTGTTGACGCCGGATTTTGACACGTGTTGAATCGGCGTCAGGAAAGGAAAAGACTGGCCGATGCGGCAGATTTAAAGGCTACAGTTGGGAATCGGCCGATTGAGGCTACAGTTAGGGATCGGCCGATTGGTGATGCAGCTTGCACCAACAGATAAGGGATCAAGCTAATGGAATCCCAACAGAGGATCCCAGTCAAAGATGACCTGACGTTAGTCAAAGAATGACGCCGACTCGGTCGTGAAGCAATGGAAAGAGTCCGGATTGGACTAGGAGATGGCAGCAGAAGATTCTACGGGAGCCCGTTTCCTTTAGGAAAATATTATAGATATATTAGTTTTCTATTTAAATCAAGTTTGTAACGGATCGTAATCGATCAGGAATCTTAGTCCTAGGGTATAATAGGAGCAGTCAGGATTTTGTACAATATACATCAATCAATCAACAAAAACAATCTACTTTTTTATCGTACTTTATTTTCAAGTCGGTGACTTCGCCAATACTTCTTTTTCTTTCACGAGTTCATACGGATTGGCAGGGCTGCATCGCCACGATCTCCGACCAATTGGTAGGTTCCGCTTATCGAATAACATCTAAGCTTTAACTTCAGGCGCATCGCCGTTGTTTCGTTTAGATTTATTCACTAGTTATCGATATTTACCAGAATTATAGGTTTTACCTATTGTTCTAGTTTTATCACCAGTTATCCAGCTTGAGATCGACACTATCGGCTTTATCATTACTTTCCCTTGTTCATTATCATACAGCCGATTAGATCTATTTCAAGTGTTGCATCCGTAGCGATTGTTTAAGTTACCCCAATAGTCTCTTAGCAATTGTTACATGATTATCGGCTGATCTATAGCCGGTCATCTTCATAGCAAATCGGCTGATTCGCTGATATGCTTTTCGGGATAGATCGGAATCTCAGTCGATCGGAACCCCGGAATTTAATATGTTTATTTTCTTGTCAATCAACAGGTCAGATTGACTGGCACGCCGCGCGAACCGCACCAGGGCAATCACCCGAACAGGAGTTAAGCAGATTCTTCCGAGTCTCTTATGACTTCATATTAGAGAAATAAATTTGGAGACGCGAAAAAAACGCGTCTCGTATGTGAGTTAACCCGTGTCTGCTATGAGGCAACATAGTGCCGGCTGACTGTTGCATTGACCACTAAGCAGGTTGTATGAGTTGTCATATCACATTAATGCTGAGGTGGAGGAGAGTGAGGAGAAGCGGGCTGCAAGCTTACAATCAGCTGAGAGACATGTTCCAAGATATTTTATGAGAGGATTATCGAGGTGGGCTATATAATAATGATGGAACCTATATCAACAACAAACTATTATAGGAGTTGACTGTTGGATGGGCTGTAAGTGATGTAGCACCAGTATAAAGCCAGCAGCAAATTAAATTATTAGCTTTGCTCTCAGAACGTAGTAAGAGCGAGCCCGCTTCGAAATATAGGGGCTGTTTGGTTTGGAGGAGCTTATTATAAGCCCCACCAATAAGCCCCTAATAAGCCTCTTTTTATCCAAACATGAAGTCTTATAGGTGAGGCTTATGTCCATAATCCTCATAAGCCCATAAGCCCCTCCAAAAGATGCTTATGAGGCTTATTTTCTGTGGGCTCCATCAAAACAACCTCTCTTTCCTCCCACTACCCTTGTCTCCCTCACCTACAGGGGCATTAATGAGGGGAGAAATGTCATTACCAACTACAGAGGCTTTTTATAAGCCGCTACAACCAAACACCACTTTGGGCTCATAATAAGCCCCTCCATATGAGGGGCTTATGGGCTTATAATAAGCCCCTTCAAACCAAACACCCCCGTAATGAAAGACTGAACATAAACAAACTAAACAACACAATATAGACAACTTAACAATCAGATCTTAAGGCAGCGGTAGAATCAATTTTCCTAAAGGGGAAAGTAAATGTAAATAGCTCGTGCCAACCTCTGCCTAATTAACAAGTTATTTCAGGCATAGAACTAACTGCTGCTATTATAAGGGGATCCTGAACAGGGAGATGATTGCCTCGACTGGTGATGATGGTAAGGTGTACCAATGATATCTCCTCAAAAAAGGTGTACCAATGATAGCGTATACTAGTACAGTAAGTCATAGAAATAGTTTCGGGAAGACAAATCAAAACAAACCATTTTGTCGTATGTTCCTTTTGGACTCTACAAGCATTGACAGGTGGTGAGATTAAAAGCAAATTATGGACACAACTAACATTGGTCAAGAAATGGCCTCAAGATGGAATAGGTAGGTCCGTAACTTCCTTCTGCATCTGGAAATACATTTATTTCTGATGTACAATTCTAGTTTACGTGATGATAAATAAAATTAAATTTCGTACACGATTCAATAGTGGCCATAATGGAAGCTAGCTAAACTTATGTACCGTTGTAGTACTTACTATTTTTTTAAAGGAAAGGCAAGAGATTTGCCGTAATTTTTATTAGAAGAAGAAGAAGTTACAAACAACTCCAAACCCCCACATGGCCACACAGCTGAAGCCTTTTCAGGGTTAAGACGACTACAAAAGAATAAGAAAAATAGGTGCGGAGAAAAAAACAACAAAAAAGAGCTCCAGCAGCAACTATGCTAAAAAACTACATCAAACAAAAAAATTAGGGCGATGGTCCCGTGCTCCTTCTCACACTGGTGGCTGCTTGATAAAGATGGATATCTTCTTTGATTAGGTACGCCACGTCTACAACTTTCTTGGACTCATGTTGAAAAATTCGTCGATTAGGCTCCTTCCAGATATTTCACCAAAAATATATCATTAAACCATCAAAGGTGAGTTTTTTTCCTTACTAAAATCCTTTCGGCACCTTCTCCGCCATCGGTAAATTGTGCTTGTCGAATTACTGGGCTGCATTTGTTGAAGGTAGTAGTTACTATACAAGTACTATAAATGAAACAATTTCTGGTACTAGAGTTTCTCCATGATTTTCCTGATTTAAGGCCATATGTTCGTAACCCGCCGCACCCCCCCCCCCCCCCCCCCCCCCCCGCCCCCCCCGCAGCCGTCCAAACCAAACCTGGCGCACTAGCAACTTAGTTAGGTGACAATGATAGGTCAAACGGCCGTCCGACTAGGATCCAACTCAAATTTGTTTGGACACACAAACTACTTCTATACGCCACCGCCGCATTACTGCTAAAACGAAAAAAAAATCGTATACGTTATCGGAATAATATCGCAGGCGCAAAACAGAATCCACGATCCCTCTTTGGTTCCAGCTCTCCCTCTGGCGTTCAGGTCGAAAGGGAGATCGCAGCAACGGCATGATCAGCCCGGCTAGCTGTCCTGACCTATCCCTGAACTGCAGCGCAGTTGGATCGTCCAGGCCATTTGAAGGAACCAGCTGCTTCCAAATCGAGAGATCAGGATCCGCGCCGGTAGATGCGTGGGTGAAGTACTAGTGGTGGCAGGTAGTGCGTTCCATCCCTCGTTCAGGATGGAGAGCGGTTTCAGAGGAGGGGAAAGAATCTTATGTCACACGCGCATGGTGGTAGCAAGGAAGAAGAGAACGAACCCGTGGCCGTGCCGGCCTCTTGGCTTTCCGAACGGTTTCGGTTGCCGCGAGAGCTGATGCTGATGATCGGGGACGTGGCAAAAGGGCTTTGCCCTGACCCTGACACAGCAGATGCGCGCGTTCGTTTGGATGGGCGTGCAGTGGGAGATCCGAGCAAGAAACCTGAAGATGTTTATACGATATGCAGGAAGCAAACTTAGCAAAAGGAATGGCGCTTCTGGTGTATCTTTCCGGCCATGGTACCTGACTACCTGCGCACGCGGCGGCGGCGGCATCACTGACACTGGCTGCTGGTGGTCGCCACAGCTCGCACGGGTGGATCGGCCGCACACGTTTGCTTGTTGCTTGTGACAATTAAGCGGGGCCAGCTGCGCGCCTATCGACCACTACCAGCACGCAGGCTCGCTAGCTAGCTGACGGCCCTTTCCTTCGCTTGCGGGCTCGTCCCTTCTTCGGTTACCACCTGCCAGGTTTCACTGCGGCAAGTCATCGCCGCCACCACCTCTCTCTCTCTCTCTCCGATCCCTCTGGGCTCCGGCCACCACCTATATATACGCACGCGTTCTCTCCCCTCCCCTGCACCTCACTGCGCCTATCTCCCTCGTGCTGGTAGCACCACTAGCTGGCCGGCCTCCCGGTCTCTAGCTCGTCAGTGATCAATACCACCACCGCCCCCCAAATCCCTCCTCTCAAGAACAGCTACCGTACGTTGGCGCAGCGTAGCACAGGTAGTTCGTCAGTGAGCTAGCAGGAATCTAAATAGAGGGAGAAGAGAGAAGGAGAAGGAGCGAGCTCAATTGATTGATCGGTCGGCGGCCATGGGGAAGGACTGCGTGCCCCCCGTCGCCATGGTGCTCGTGCAGCTGGGCTTCGCCGGCATGAATGTGGTGTCCAAGCTGGCGCTGGACGCCGGCATGAGCCCCTACGTGCTCATCGCCTACCGCAACCTCATCGCCGCCGCCTTCATCGCCCCCGTCGCCTACCTCCTCGAGAGGTGTGTAACAACGATTATATTCCCTCTGCATGCCGCCGATCGTTTTGGTTTGAGTGACAGTGTCAGTGTCAAGATGCATGCATGCACGCTTACCTGTTAGTTGAGGCCTTGAGTGCTTCGGTTCAGTTCACTGGACGTTTCAGTGCTTTCTCGGATCGAGCCGTTCTCCTTTCCTTTTAGGGAAAAAGAAGTTGCTTGCTCAGTCCACTGATCAGCTGTTCTGTTTGGTGCTACTTGAGAAACAGTTATTGATCTCGTCAGCATTCACTGGAGAACGATATAATCGGTGGCTTCTACACATTCCATGAATGGATTGCTTGCTTCTCTTTCTGCACACTGCTGTGAATGCGAGTCCTAGCTAGCTAGCTGTCCTGCCGCTCGCCACTAACTGTGCCTTGTCGTCTCGAACCCACTGCGTGCAGGAGAAGCGGGGCAACCGTCACCAAGAAAGTGCTCCTCCAGATCTTCGTCTCCTCCATCTTCGGGTACGTACGTCCTCCGCGCTCGCCCCTCTCCTCCGTTCCGTATCGCTCGCTGCAGGTTCAGGCCGCGCTCGGTGGCCACTTGCAGCCGCGACCTCCTGGAATTGGGTAGGCAAGGCCCTGCAAGTGTCAGCCTCACACGCCCCTGCTGCCATGCTCCAGCGGCCTAGCCGAACGAGTCGGTTTCGTGAGGTACACGGGCTTCGCTCTGCTTCCGGGGAAAAGGGACAGGCCTGCTTTCGGTGTCGCGCTGGCTTTGCCGTTGCCACGCTCAGCCACAACCGAATGCTGATTGTCAATACAGTCCCAGCCGGCTCATCAGCCAAAACCTAGGGGAAACTATTGCAGAGATTGCAGGTGAACAAAGCGCTTTTCAGATGAAACGGGTGTCTGCAAATTTCTGGGGTGTGTTTCCGGATGTGACGTGCCACTTGATCGATCCACCGCACATAACTAACACAGGGCGTCGTAGTAGTGCAGAATCTTACCAGTGCGTAACCCATCGAAACATAGTCAGACCTGGTCGAGACAGCCAAGATTCAGAGCATGACACTTGCAAGTTCAGTCTGAAAATCCAGGCACAGTTTTTTTTTTAATCTTGTCGGGTCCAAATGTCCGCAGGGCGACGCTGAACCAGGTGCTCTACTTCGTGGGGCTCAAGTCCACCACCCCGACCGTGGCGTGCGCGCTCACCAACACGCTGCCTGCGCTCACCTTTGTCATGGCGGCCGCGCTCAAGATGGAGACGGTGCGGCCCGGCACGCCGGCGGGGCAGGCCAAGCTGGTCGGCACGGCGGTTTGCGTGGGCGGCTCCATGATCATACCCTTCTACAAGGGCCCCGTGCTCCGGCACTGGGCGTCCCCGATCCACTGGAGCTTCGCCGAACACACGTCCTCCGCGTCCGCGCCCGCGGCGGCGGCGGGCGGGCACTCCGGGGCCGTCGCCGGCGACGTCCTCATCATCGGCAGCTGCGTCGCATGGGCCGTCTGGTTCATCCTGCAGTCCAGGATGGCGGAGGGCTTCTCGGCGCCCTACACCAGCACGGCCATCATGTGCGTCATGGCGGGCGCGCAGTGCGCCGGCGTCAGCGCCGCCATGGACCGGAGCCTCGCCGTCTGGAAGCTCGGGTTCGACATCAGGCTCTACTCCGTGCTCTACATCGTAAGCTCGATCTTACTTGCCCTCCTTCTTCTTCTTGGATTAAAGCACAGAAACGAAAATTCTGCGTTGGATTCTCACACGCTGCGTGCATCCATGTACGAACAACAAAATGCAGGGGATCGTGGGGTCTGGGATCGGGTTCGCGGTCATGTCGTGGTGCATCCAGGTGCGCGGGCCGCTGTACGTGTCCATGTTCAGCCCGCTGCTGCTCGTCGTCGTCGCCATCGTCGGCTGGGCCATCCTCGGCGAGAAGATCCACGTCGGAAGGTGATCAAAAGTCAAAACTTGCTCTCCTTGAAAATCGACGACCTCTGATGCGGTCGGACAGACATTAATCGTGACGTCCCGTTGCTCAACGACGCTTTGTTCACTACTGCCGCAGTGCGATCGGGTCCGCGCTCATCGTTGCCGGGCTGTACATGGTGCTCTGGGGCAAGGGGAGGGAGATGGACAAGCCGGGCCTCGACAGCGACAAGGGCGACGAGGAGGCCGCCGTTGGGCTGGCCTTCAACGGGAAGGCGGCGGTTGCAAGCAACCGGGTCGAGGCCGTCAGCCTGCCGGTGTTCTCCGCGACCAACCCCAAGCAGGAGGCGCCCCGGAACGGCAGCAACTGACCGGCGCGCGCGACGGCGACGGCGACGCTCAAGCTGACGTCGCCGCACCTGGGCTCGGCCAACGGCGTGTCAGTTGGACGCGTCAGAGATCTTGGAGGAGGGGCTTGGGGAAAATAAGGCGAAGTAGTTTAGTGGAAGAACCGGGAGACGCCGGCGGCGATGATCGGAGGACATATAGCATACATGTATACGGCTGCAGTTTCGGCAGCCTGATCAGACTGTCAGTAAACGGAATAGGAGACTGTACTTGTGGGAGGATTGCTAGCTTGGGTCTCGTGGTGCTAGTGCTCTTGGGCTTGTGCTGCTTGGGTGATCTCTGATCTGATTTTGTTGCTCTTGCTCCATTCGAAGTCTTACCTCAAATTTTCACTGAATTTGGAAATTTCCCAAGAAATCCTCCTAGTTGAAGCACACGGTTCTGAAGAAACAAATCATACCGAAAGCGAATCATCAGCAATTAGGAAGTAGTAGAACGGGAAGTGGTAAGTATACTTCAGCCTAGTTTCTGTGGGCCCATGAAGCACACTTAAGGAGGTTGGGCCCATGTAGGTAGAGGACCCTTTCGAGAAAGCCCACGCTGGCAGCCATTCGGCCGGGTGATAAAAGAGAGAGAAGGGGTCAACCGCGAGTAACCGCGAGTATGTCACTGATACGACGCCATTTAGGTTCTGTTTGGCATAGCTCCACTCCACAACTCCAACGACTCCAGCAAAAGAAATAGCCAAGCATTTCAACTCCAAAACTCCATGGAGCTGCTAACTTGCTAACTCTATGGAGTTGTAGTGCAAATAGGGGTGGAGTTTTGAAGCACCGCTCTAAAACCCCCACTTTTGAACCTCCTTATAAAGTTCGTGAGTAATTACCTACCACTGCCATCAATTACACAAGCGAACGGTTCGTTTTTCTTTTATTTCTCCTGTCCCGAACGAGTCTCTCCTGTACGCCGCGCCTCCCTCCCCTCGCGAGACTCTCCTCTACGCCGCCGCCAGGTGCCCTGGGCGCCGCCTAGCGCTGGCCCTCCTCCACCGAGCGCCGGCCTTCCTTCCCCTGCAGCCCGCAGGAACGAGAAACCCACCCAGCAAAGCGACCCGAGGCCGGCACCGGCAAGCAAGCAACCGAAGGGTCAGGGGAGCCATGGCGAAGTCTAGCGGCGGCGGCCTCCTGGACCTGGAGAGGCACTACGCCTTCTACGGCGCGTACCACAGCAACCCCGTCAACGTGGGCATCCACGAGCTCTTCGTCTGGCCCATCCTCCTCACCGCGTTCCTGCTGCTCCACCTCACCGCCCCGTTTGCGCACGCCGCCGGCATCGGCGCCGCCGTCTACGGGGCATACTACTTCCTCCTCGACCGCCGCGCTAGCGCGCTCGCGGCCCTCCTCTGCTTCCTCTGCTGGGCCGCCAGCGGCGGCCTCGCCGCCCGCCTCGGCTTCTCCGTCGGATGGAAGGTAATAAGGGCTCTTTCGCATCGGTTGTTGAATCGAGCTCGTCCTGATGATTTGGTCATGTCTTCCGTGCTTGGAGTGGGATGTATCTGTGCCTTGCCCTGTGATAGGCGACAATTTGTATCATGTCTCTACTACTAGTATGCTGATTTGGTACTCATGGGGGGAAATTGTCAGTCGATCTGATTAAGCAAAGATTGCAAATTTTCTGATTATCTACATCATTAGTGTTAGTGAGTACTGAGTGGTGCTTAGTTTGGTCCTGTAGTTTTAGTCTGTAATTACAATTTGGGATTTTGGATTGACATTCTGATGCTTCTGTGGGTGCTGTAGGGATATTCGGATTATGCTGGTTACTATCGCTCTTTTATTTTGACGAATTTTAGTTTGCAGTCTATACGGTTCAGATTTTAGAGAAGGATTCACGTGTTCATTCTTGATTCAGCTTTTTCCTTTTGTTCTTCTGAGGTGTAAGAGGTTTGTCTCTCAGAGTTTCTCGATGGGTTTTGTTATGTGAAATTGTGATCTAGCTCTGTTATACGGATTTCCGTAGTTCATTTAGCGCTTGACTTAGCCTATGGTAATTTCATTTGCATAACATGCTAATTTCTTTCAGAGTTTGTCTTATTTACATGATGATGTCATAGGGAACTATTACTATGTTGTATTTAGTTTTATATAGTTGATACGGGAAAAAACAGCCATCTATTGTTGACGAAGTTTATTCAATATCCATATGCAGGGTCAAATGAATTGTGCGCAGATGTGTTGGCTATATCATAATTATTAGTGATCTTCTCTGGTTTGTTGTTTGATGGTAGACTACGTGCAGAATTAAATATCAATGCTTCCGTAGTTGAGTTGATCATCTATTGTTGCTGCTACCATGGTCCTACACAATTTCATACGTGAACATGCTACTGTTGATGTGGACTTTGCTAATTTTGATAGAGATCCTAACTACATGCCTACTATTCCGGAAAGATACAACAAGTATGCCGTGTCTTAACATGCCTCCGATGGATCAACTTCAGAATCAAGCTTTGTGACTATGGACACCTTTCGTGATAGTATGGCTACATCCATCGTTCTAGCATGGAATTAGTGCAATGATTATTGTAACGACCTTATTTTGGAACTATGAATATATTTTGAAATTTTGGAACATGTAATTTTGAACTTCACTGCATGTACATTCATTTCATATTTGTGATAAGTAGTTCAGGTCGAACCAGGGTAAGAAAGGCAATCTACCCTTAAACTCCTCTTTTCTGAAGCAGGAGACACCCTTCCAGCCAAACACCCTCATCAGACAGCTCCAACTCCACCCAGAGCTGGCTCCACTTGGAGTTCTGGAGTGGAGCAGCTCCACCCGAAGTTGGAGTCATGCCAAACAGGGCCTTAAATTGTAGCTTCACTTAGTCCAACTCTATCAAAATTTTCTAGGTGGCCTTTTTCCATTAGAGGCTTGAATTTCGTGTAATCCACTCAAAAATACAGAGCCTTTTAGTTTACTCCTAGGTCAATTTTTTTAAAATTGACTAAATTTATAGAAAAATATACCAACATCTATATTATCAAATTAGTTTCGTAAAATCCATCACAAAATAAATCTTGAAAGTGCATTTATTTGGTTATAGAAACTTTAAATCAAACTGATTTAAAACTAAAACTAAAATGGCCTATGTTTCGAGACGTAGAGATTAGTATAGTACTCATCTTCATACGTGCTAGACGATGAGTGAAAGCAATAGGTAAGACAACTCATATGGTATAGGCATGCATCTTTCAATGCCACGCATTGAGCGAGTTGTAGGCTACTCTTCGGGACAGGAATTGGTATCTAAAAGGTCGGAACTTAGTCGCAAAATCAATTATTATGAAGGATTTTAACTCTTTACTCATGCTCACAATTTGGAAAATTTAACTTTATTGGAATAATATAGTGTCTTCAAAGAAAAGGCCCTTAGCCCTCGTCTGATTAAGGATTTTATCGATGAAGCAAGGTGCTGGATCACGACAGGCATAGTTGATCCGTCGCTCTCTGTATCTCCAAATGGCTAGTTTGTTCCTGAGATCATGTTTGGATCCAAGTACTAATGGGTGAAAGTGCTAAACTTTAGCACTAGCTCATCCAAACACGAGTGCGTTGACACCAAAATTTGATAAGATTCTTATAGGATTCAGTTAAGGAAAGAAGTCAATCAACCGATGGAAGTTCATCCAAAAGAGACCGAGTTAAACAAGTAATCGTGAAGACCACATCATGACAGTTTAGATTTATCTATTAATTAGGCAGAGTAAGTTGTTTTTCCTTTTTATCTTTAGGAAAGTTTGAGTCGTGTCTAATAAGGACTAGTATCCATCCATAGGTATAAATATGTACACCTAGGGTCATTGTAATTTATCTCTCGATCTATACAATACAACTTTCGGCGTATTGCCACCATCTTTTCCGAGGTTTTTATCACCGGCGGAACTTGGCACCTGACGCGGGGCTGCATCGCTTCGATCTCCGGTGAAGGGGTAAGTCCTAAGTTCCGCCGGCCCTGGCAATTGTCTCGGCCGTATCGGTGTAGTTCAAGGCTGCATCGCCTCGATCTCTTGGATTGCTCTCGTTGGGTTCGTATATTTGCCTACCAGTTATCGATTCCTATCGAGTCTTTGTAAGGCTGCATTGTTCGACCTCTTGCTAGATCTAATAGAATCAAAGTTATCTTGGCTGGCCTTGTTTAGATCTATCGCCTTATATCTGTTAAATCTGTTGCTTAGCTACTAGCAGAAGATTGATTTCTTTATTGAAAGCATCGGATTAGTTCTCATCAGCCGATAGTTTCTTATCTTGGTCTTATTTGAGCGTTTATTGTACCTATGTCTTGTCGTAACTAGATTCATCAGCTTGTAACCTTTAGTTTATCGCCCTATTGCCAATGCTGTCTCGATTAGGTTCGATCCGATTGGTGGTGATGGTACATTAATTGTTATCGGTTTGGTGGTTCTTTTGCGACAAGGTAGATGTTCAATAATTGCTTCATCCTCATCAGATTGCTAGCCGATGGTTTTTATTGGGGAACTGGCCGATAAGTCATTTTTACATCGGATTCCCAACCAATGTATGCTTAACAATCAAGCCTAGATTTAATATTCTGTATCATATCAGCCAATTGGTTCATATTTGTCGGTTCCGGACATGGCCAACAGCTAAACCAACTCGAAGTGTGTATCGCGCGTCATGATCGGAGGTGGCCTAACATACAATGACTCAAGATTTATACTGGTTCAAGCGCCCTACGTCCAGTCGGGAGGTCAGTCAATTGTATTGCTTAAGCCCAGGTGCTCGTGAGAGTTTGGGGAGTTACAAGCTTGCGAGTTGATGATGTGGTATGATTGAGATCTGTCACGGTGTCTTTTCTAGGCGGATGACCCTCCCTTTTGTAGTCTAAAGAGAGTCTTCGTTACAGGGGAATCAAAGGTAGAAAGAGTGAGGTGGAAAGAGAGAGTGTCCCTTGCTTCGCCGATCGGAGTCGCCAGCTCTGTCAGTCGGGACCGCTAACTCTGTCAGTCGGGGCCTTCCGATGACCACCGTCGAAGTCCCGCGTCATGGGGTGGCCATCTTATCTTGTCCCTGTGCGTCATGCTTCATTGGTCGGGAAGCGAGCGTGTGACAATAGGTACGGTACGACAGTCACGCTCTGTCCCTAGCGCTACACCCCGTCACTCCGTTTTGATGGAGGCGTGTCCGCCGCGTCGTGATGACGTTGCGTCCCGTCCCTTCGTAAGGACGGGCAGGTGGAATAGTGTGCCCCCATTGTGGCAATAGAGGGCACTGTAACCCCCCGTGGAGGGAGTGGTTGGCCTGTATGGAAAGTTGAGTCCGGCATGTCCGTCCTTATCCTCAGCACCTGGCCCCGGGGATGGTCCGTGTGCGAGGTCCGGCCGGCCCCCGACCTCATCCGTCCGGGAAAGTGGCACGTGCGAGGCGGAGTTCGGTTGGCGTCTTAGGTCGGGACCATAGTACGGACCTAGGCCTTGGTCGTCCCCTCGGTCGGGGACGCGGGCCGAGGCTCCAGCTGATCGGCCGCCCGGCCGGGACTGTGGGCCTAGACGGCCTGGAGAAAGTCACGGCCCAGGAGGGTTTGATCCACGCTTGGTCTTAGGCTATCTAGAGTGCCAACAGAAAGTGGGCCCGCTAGGGACCCCGGGTCCCTGGACCCGTCAGAGGCCCCCGGCGGCTTTGCGATTTGTTTAATCGCGAAGGCGTTATTCTCACTGCGCCGTGCTTTTGCTCAAAGTGAGAGGTCGCATCACTCTACCTCAGCCGTAGAGAGACACCGCGTAGGAGAAGCTCCCCTTGTGACCGTGAGTCCATCGGGGTTGCCTTGATCTGACCATGCAATAAGTGTGCCGTAGTGGTACCAGCTGCCTGTTTTTTGGTGCGGAACATCGAGGCCTGCCCAATCCGTTGCATCGGCCTGCCGCAGAGGGCCTCCACCCTATTTCCCCCGTGAGGATTTCCATTCTTTTGAGGCGGAGCCGTGCTCCATGCGGCGAAGCTGTTTTTCGGGACAGGGGGTGACCGAGCGGCTATAAATGGAGGCCCCCGGGACCCCTTTTTGAACCCATCCAGAACATGAGTCGTGGGTGAGCCTTGTCTTGTATAATGGAGTTGCTCTCAGCCCGTGTGCGTCCGCCCGACGGAGTCGGTGGTTCCTTCAGCATCTAGTGCTAGAAGAACGCTTGCGAGCGCAGAGGATAGCGCGTGGGCGACGCCGTGCGCCCAGACCTCTCTCAAGCTCGATCCTCCGATTGCTCCGCTTGGATGATCGAGGGGACCGGGTGCGCAGGCAGGGCACCGTCTCTGTCGGGCAGTCGATGCGGCTTCCCCAGGCACCTTGGGCGACCATGGGGGAGGTGCCGGCTCCCGGCGGAGGATGTGTTAGTGCTTCCACCAGCCGGGTCCAGATACGAGGAGGAACTCCTCGTCCCTTCCTGGTGCAAGGTGTGTCTACGGTAGCTGCCCGGGAAAAAGAGCTCCTCGTAGTCGCTTGAGACGGCGAGGGAGTTCAGTTGGCGGCGGCGGCAAGTGGACTTCTCGCCGGCATCCCCTGCCAAGTTGCCCTTGAGGAAGGAGGTGCAAGAAGAAGGCTTGTGAGGAAGATGCTCCTCCTGGTCTTCCCACACTTGTAGCAGCCCTCCTCAAGGCTTCCAACGTTATCACCCTTCTAGCGGGCATGGGCCTACTGTACTTTCTAACACTTACTTGCCAGGAATAAAGCGCGTTCATTCTGGAGTGCTTTGTGTCTACTGCGCCCGACCGCGAGTCCGGGCGTGGGCTAGAAGTTTGTCGTTCTTTCTGAGTAGGAACATGGTACTCCGACTCGCCGTAGCCTTTGTCATAAAGGAAGGCGATCGGGTCAGGGGCACCATATGCGTGCACGCGTAGAGATGACCCCGTCCACGGTCTCTGCGATCGGAGGGGCTGAGCCAGCGGCACTTGCCTTGATGGCTCCAGTGACGAGCTCAGTGAGCTCCTAATGGGTGTGCCCGGGCAAAGTTTCAGGCGTCCGTGTGGAATCCGGGTCCGTCGTTCATGACGGGGTTGGCATATCCCGCAGGTGCCATTCCACTACTCCGTGACCCGCCTCCCGGCAGATGCCCGAGTCGTCCGACCGACTCAGGTGGCCCGATGGCCTCTCCTCGATGGAGATTCTGTGGGCATGTCTTGAGGTCCAGATCGGATGAGAAGGTCGAGATGACCCGAGTCGCTGCCTGAGTAGGTCGGGCGAGGGCCGCTGGGGCTCATCTGCATTTTCTCCCCTAGCTCTGTTTGACGTGAGATGCCCTCGAGTCCTCCGTGGACCGGCCTTGGTACCTCGTTCGGTCGGGTTCCTAACTCGGGACCCATCGGTGTGCTTTCCGCACCTTTTTGGTTTTAGGGCAATTCAAAAATTGAGCAATTAAATGCTAATATTGAATGAGGACGTGGCCTATTGAAGCTTACCGGCGAAGTCGAAGCGCCAGTGCAGTTTTTTGGGGATGCGCGCCAGAGGCGATCTCGCCACGTCATAGGAGGCAATGGGGCACTTTGTCCACCACGACTTCCGAGATCAGCGGGAGTAACTGCGCCTGCTGCCTTTCCCTGTTTTGATTTAATTCGAATTAGAGGGGTAGAATTCGTACCTTTTCCTTTCCCTGGGTCGTGCATTGCATGGTGCCAAGGATTCATTATAAGGTTCCACCATCCCGGCCAGACGCTCTCACAAGCGAAAGTTAGCTTTTCCGTTCGGAAGAGAGGGAGAGGTCCTCCTATTTTCCTTGTCCCTTTTGTGAGATGGTGGGAGAGAAGCGCCTGGCGGACGAGGCTCCAGTGCCCCGCCTTAGGGGCCGCCGCGCCTCCGGAAGATCCTGCACCGTCAGGGGTAAGCATTGTTCACCCTGTCACTGTGCTCTTGGCCGTGATTAGTGATGTTTGGTTTCACGTTTGTGCAGAGCTATCTCCATGGGTCCTCGAGACTTCATCGTTGCATGTGGAGTAGTTGGAGAACCCTCTGCAGCCACGGCATTGGCGTCGCCGGGGTCGTCCTCTTCGTCCAAGTCCGACTCGGGTTGGCGTCGGGAGACACGGGACCTTGTCCGTGAGGTGTCCGAGGCCAGGGGCCGGTACTCAGTGACGTTGTTTGAGGCTGGAAAGTGGAGGCAGATCGCATAGCGGAGCTTATTTCCCTCAGGCAATATCAGCACCACGCCGGCCCCCGCACCGGGTCCCATGACCGACCCATCGAAGTACAGGGTCCAGTATTCGTGGGTGATGTCCGGAGTCGGGGTTTGGACCTCCGTCCACTCGGCGACGAAGTCAGCCAAGGCCTGCGACTTGATGGCGGTGTGGGGGATGTATTTGATGTCGTAGCCCATGAGCTCAAGTGCCCATTTGGAGATCCGTCCCATAGCGTCGTGGCTGTGGACGACCTCCCCGTGTGGGAACGAGGTGATGACGGTGACCTTGTGGTCGGTGAAATAGTGCTGCAACTTCTTGGTCGCCATGAGCACTGGCGTACAAGAGCTTCTGCACTTGCGGGTAGCGAGCCTTGGTCTCGGTGAGTACCTCACTAACATAGTACACTAGTCATTGGACCTTCAGCGCACGGCCCGACTCCTCCCTTTGGACCAAAAGAGTGGCACTGACCACGTGGGTGGTCGCCGCGAGGTAGAGTAGGAGCTGTTCATGTCGCTCGGGAGCAACGAGAAACGGGGCTAAGGTCAACAACGCTTTAAGGTTATCCAAGGCTTGCTGGGCCTCTTCTGTCCAGACGAACGTGTCGGACTTCTTGAGGAGTTTGTAGAGGGGCATTCCCTGCTTGCCCAGTCGGGAGATGAACCGACTGAGGGCGGCCAGACAGCCGGTGAGCCGTTGCATGCCTTTCACGTTGCGTATGGGGCCCATCCTGGCGATGGCTGTGATTTTTTTGGGGTTGGCCTCGATGCCATGCCTGGACACTATGTATCCGAGTAGCTTCCCCTTCGAAATCTTGAAAGTGCATTTTTCTGGATTCAATTTGATGCTAAACCTTCGGAGATTAGCAAACGTGGCGTCTAGTGTGGCGATCTGGTCTCCCTGAAAGGACCGACACTAGGCCTAGAGGGGGGGGGGGGGGAATAGGTCCTGTTAAAATTCTGCAAGTTCTTCATGAAAAACTGTTAAAACTATCGGAACTTCCGATGCAGTATCGGAACTTCCGAAGGAAGTTTTGATACAGGGTAGGAACTTCCGACGGAGGGCAGGAACTTTCGACCCCCCAAGAACTTAAACATGAAATTTAAACTAAGACAAGTTTATGAAGAATCCACTTGAATAGGAAGCTTACAACAAGTGCCTTGAGACTTGTAGAAGTGATCTTTAGCAGAGAAAACTTACAAACACATAGATCAGATCAAATCTAGCTCAAGAACAATATGAACAACAACAAGTAAATGAGACACGTGATTTGTTACCGGAGTTCACTCCACTTAGGAGCTACGTCTCCGTTGAGGAGCTCACAAAGAGCTGGGTTTTCACTAACCCCTTGCCTCCCTCAATCAACCACGAAGGAGGATTGAGTCACTTACTATTGTTCTCACAAAAAGAGGGGTAATACAAACTTCTGGGGGACAATCACAAAGATTGAGAGCTCCCCGGTGATGCCTAACAGTCTAGGAGCCAAGCTCCAAGAGTAACAAACGCGAATCGATCAATCAAACTTGCTTCAAGTGCTTCTCGAGATGAACAAGGGAGAAACCAACTCAAAGCCTCAAGTCACACACCTCAAATGCTTCTCACACCCAAGCCCAAAGTCAATCAATGCAAGGATGAGCTCTAGATGGGTTTGGGAGAGTGAAATGAATGCTCTTGGAGGTGTGCAGGTCGAGTTAGGTCGGCCACAATGAATGGAGGGGATGAGGGGGTATAAATACCCCACCCCAAAATAGAGCCGTTGGCTGTTCTGGTGGCAGCTGTCGTATCTTCCGTCGTGGCGTCGGATCTTCCGGCTGTGACCAGGCTTGGATCTTCCGACTTAAGGTCGGATCTTCCGACGGAGATGTCGGAACATCTAATTCTATCAGAACTTGTCCCGAGTCAGTGGGAACTTCCGGTCGGAACTTCCGACCGGTGTAGGAACTTCCGACAGGGGCTCTAACAAAAGGAAAACCTAGGGTTTGTGTACGTGATTTTTTTTTTGTGTGTTTGGCATCTAAGTATTCATCTCATGAGCAGCACTTTGACAAACTTGATCAATCAAACACATCGCCCTTTATAGTACGGTGATTCCTATACTCAAGTTCAAACCAAAAATGAATTTAAATACTTCATCAACTCTTTCATCATACATAGAAAAATTGGGGACCATCCTTTCATCTTTTTGCTTCATTTTCATTTCATTCCTGCCTATATCTCATTCAAAGCATCATATCCTCCAAATTGTAATTGTCAGTAATCACCAAAATTAGATTAGTGCCTAGATGCACTTTCAATCTCCCTCTTTTTGGTGATTGATGATAACACAATTTGGATTAAAAATAGGAATAAAATAAGAAGTTTTGTACCCAACAAAGAATAGAGGAGCTCCCCCTAAATATGTGTATATTCAACTTGATTGGCCTCAAATGCCAATACACATATTTATGCAAGAACTCCCCCTAAATCATTGCATAGAAGAGTACAAAAGTATGCATAAGTGTGATACAATAACCGTGATGCATATGACATGTTATATCAACCAATAAAGTGAAAAACAACAAGACATTCAACCATAAGCATCACTCCATAGATAAATAAGTTCAATATCCATCACACTAGCATAATTAAATTCGAAGCAAGCCCTAGCTACCATAGGAATTTAAAGTCTCACTTGGCACACCACACATTACACCACATAAGTTCTTACATGTCCATTAACTAAACAAGAATGATAAAGATGAAAAGATAGATGGGGGGGGGTCTCCAAGCACCAAATTCACTCCCCTTTTGGCATCAAGCGCCAAAAAGGAAGCTAGTCATCGTCCTCATCATCCTCATCATCTCCTCCTCCCTCGCTCTCGTCCTCCTCCTCCTATTCTTCTTGATCGGACGTGGTGGCCTCATCATCATCATCTTGCTTATGTTTTTCCGCACGACCACCAAGATCCTCCTCAGAATCATCACTACCGTGTGCAAAAAAAGAACCACCCATGTCCCAAGGATTGTAGATATGTGGAGGTGAAGGAAAATCTCTTGCTTCATGAAGAGCAGAGCATGGAATGTCACTCTTTGCCGTGAGCTCCTTTTGCCTCTTCTCAATCTTAAGTAGCTCCTCATCCATATATTTCTTGTGCTCACGAATATCCATAGAGTTTTGACGACAAGCACTGAAACAAGCAAAGACTCCCTGCAAGATCATATCCAACTTGCCCTTCTTGGCAGTAGCTGCATGAGAAGGTCCGCGTGATGAAGAAAGAGCATGAGATGAAGGTGCTGCACGAGAGGATCTAGGGGCACTTACCTCAGAACGAATAGAAGACAGACCCTGTGGAGGATAAGCACCAGGAAAAGGACCTTTGGGGTCACCAAAGCGAGTCACCTGTCTAGCTCCAATCCTGAGAAGCTGCTCCATCTTGCCTCTGAGAGACTTGTAGGGATAGTGAACCATGTTATTCCTAATTCTCAATCCAGTCACCCTGTTGATCATATGCTGAATATGGGAACCATAATGACAAGCACTAGCTGCATCATGTGAGCAATGGATAATCATTCCAAATGAACTCAAACACCAGAAACTTGGGCATTCCAGGAGCCATCTGAGCAAGCAAGTCCTTAGCCTTATACGAGATGTTGTCCGCATTGCCACCTCTAGGAGTCAAAGTTCCATGGAAGAGTTGGTTGAACATCTTATAATAAGGAGTGAGTCCAATGTTCTTACCAAACACAACCTTTCCATCTTCAGTACACACTCGATCATACATGAAGTGCATCTTCGAATCCTCTAGAACTCCTGACTCATGCAAATCAACCTTGAAAGTGTCTCTCACATAGTTGCCATTTTCATCACCTAGATCGAAACCAAACATGCTCCCAAAGTCAACAATTGATATTTCAAAGCACTTGCCTACAAGAGTCCAATGCATGATGTGATTCTCGGTGTCAACAAACAAAGTGGCATAGAATTGTGCCACCACTTCCTCATTCCAGTCACATTCAAACCTCATAATGTCTACAAGATCCATCTCAACACATCTAGCAAAGATAGCATCAACAACTTCCTTCACTGGAGATGTCATACCCCGCAAGAAATTCCAGTCAACCCATCTCATCTGAGTAGTGACATGCTTCTTATCCATGATCACTGACTCATGCCAGTCTGCCTGATGAGTTAGCGAAAACCGAGGATCACCCTTGAATTCCTTGAGCATGACATTGCGTGGATCCTCATGAGCATTGAGACGAAGTGGCTTCATATCATACTCACCCTTGGTGAAGTTAACACAATAGCGGTCTTCATTGCTTCTCACTGGCCTGTGAACCACTGCTTTCTCATTTTCATAAAAAGATATATCAATATCATCATCATATTCTTGTCCGGTTGAAGTCCTGTGAGTGGATGACCCAGCCAGACCCTTTCGTTTCCCTTGTGCAGTGGTTTTGCTACGCTTTGCAACAGCTTGCCTCCTCCTTTGTGGTTGATCTTCCCGAATCTCACGATCCGGAGAAAAACTACTTGATGTGGGAGGGTTCTTCTTCTTGGTGACCTTCATCTTAGGAGCCATCTAGAAACGATTGAATAAATGAAGCTCAGAAGAATGATCGAAGATAGGTAACAGATGCACAAAGAAGTCTCAAGTTACTGCCTCTGTCGGATGTTCCGGCGGTGAGACGGAAGATCCTGGGATCGGAACTTCCGGCTCACTATCGGAACTTCCGACTGGCCCAGAAAACCGAGAACGAACTCGTGAATCCAATGATTTAGCCCACCAAAGTCTATGAGATTCTAGGCATGTCCTCTAGATGGATAGATAAGATGTTCCACCGAAGGAAATCTCCTAGAACATCCTACATTGAGAGATCGGGCAAAGGGAATTTGAAAAACAATACCACAACGATTTTCCCGCGCGATTTGAAGAAGTTCCGATGGGGAGGAACTTCCGAGGCTTGGGAGAATTGAAAGGAACCTTGAGCACGCAAATCCCACGAACAAAATCCAAGATCATCGTGCAGAGCAAGAGAGGGCGAGAGGGGGAAGCGCGGGTGGAAAAGAACTAGGGTTTGATAGAGCCGTTACCACCCAGGTATATATAGTGATGTAGTGGGTCGGAAGTTCCGACGGACAGTCGGAAGTTCCTACAAGGTGAACCTGGGAACTTCAGAGGAAACTGCAGCACCTCGGAAGTTCCGGCGGAGGGCCGGAAGTTCCAACCTGGAAAAGTTTGGAGGAAGGCAGGAAGAAATATATTCGCAGGAACTTAATCCGAGCACATGGGAACTTCCTGTAGGAACTTTCGATGGAAGTTCCGACAGTCCTGGAGAGAACACATAGAATTTTGAGAGGAGTTTAGATTCGAGATTTAGAGAGATATAGTTAATGGACATATAAGATACTTGTCTCAAAGTGATTAGCCACATTCAACAATACATAACTATAATCATTTGAGACAAGCTATGATTCAACGATCACAAATCCAAATAATTCAAAAACTCACACAGATAAGCAAAAATAAATCAATTTTCTCCTAGTCTAGGCATCAAACAAAATGTATACAACAAGTCAAGCCACGTTACGAGAATCCAAGATATTTAGCTCACTCCTCAAGAAACAAAACCTTTGCTCAGCTAGAGGCTTTGTGAAGATATCGGCTAGTTGTTTATCGGTACTCACATGACTTAGAGCGATATCTCCTTTGGCTTCGTGGTCTCTTAGGAAGTGATGTCTTATGTCAATGTGCTTGGTTCTTGAGTGTTGGACGGGGTTGTTGGCTAGTTTGATGGCACTCTCATTGTCACACAAGAGAGGGATCTTTTTGTATTCACAACCAAAATCACTCAAGGTTTGCCTCATCCAAAGTAGTTGAGCACAACAAGCATCGGCTGCAACATACTCGGGCTCGGCGGTGGATAGCGCAACCGAATTTTATTTCTTAGAGCTCCAAGACACCAAGGACCGGCCAAGAAATTGACAAGTCCCCATTGTACTCTTTCGATCTACCTTGCAACCGGCATAATCCGAATCAGAATAGCCAAGTAAATCAAAAGTGGAGCCCTTGGGATACACAAGCCAAGGTTTGGAGTATGCACTAAATATCTCAAGATTCTTTTAACAGCTACCAAACGACATTCCTTAGGATTAGCTTAAAATCTTGCACACATGCACACACTAAGCATAATATCCAGCCTAGATGCACAAAGGTAAAGCAAAGAACCAATCATGGAGCGATATACCTTTTGATCCACGGATTTTCCATCTTCATTTAGATCAAGATGTCCATTCACGGCCATAGGAGTCTTGATAGGTTTAGCATCGGCCATGTCAAACTTCTTGAGCATATCACTTGTATATTTAGTTTGACATATGAAAGTCCCTTCCTTCAATTGCTTGATTTGAAAACCAAGGAAGAACTTCAATTAACCCATCATAGACATCTGAAATCTCTTGGTCATGATCCTACTAAACTCCTCACAAAACTTTACATTAGTAGAACCAAAGATAATATCATCAACATATATTTGACACACAAAGAGATCTTTGTCTACTTTTTGAGTGAAGAGAGTAGAATCGGCTTTGCCCATTACAAATCCGTTCTTGAGAAGAAATTCCCTAAGACATTCATACCATGCTCTAGAGGCTTGCTTGAGCCCATAGAGCGCCTTATGGAGCTTGAACACGTAGTTGGGATGCTTGGGGTCTTCAAAGCCTGGAGGTTGCTCCACATACACTAGTTCGGATAGAGGCCCATTCAAGAAAGCACTCTTGACATCCATTTGATATAGCTTGAATTCATGATGAGCGGCATAAGCTAGAAATATTCTAATTGATTCAAGCCTAGCCACCGGATCATACGTTTCACCAAAATCTAATCCTTCAATTTGAGTGAAACCTTGAGCAACCAATCTAGCCTTGTTTCTTGTAACAATGCCATGTTCATCTTGCTTGTTCCGGAAAACCCACTTGGTGTCAATCACATTTTGCTTGGGTCTTGGTACTAATTCCCAAACTTCATTTCTTGTGAAGTTGTTCAACTCTTCTTGCATAGCCATTACCCAATTTGGATCACCAAGTGCTTCATCTACCTTAAGAGGTTCCAAAGAGGAAACAAACGAGTAATGTTCACAAAATGTTGCTAGACGAGAACGAGTAGTTACCCCTCTTTGAATACTTCCAGGAATGTTGTCAACGGGATGATCTCGTTGAACACTTTGATGAACTCTTGGATGGGGCACTTGTGATTGAGGTTGAATTGGTCCATCATCATCATCTTCTTGACGTGCATCAACTTGAGCTTCTTCACCTTGTCCTCCCCCTTGATCAATGCCATGATCTTGATCGTCACCATGATCTTGACTTTGATCTTGAGGTTGTAGAGAACTTGGCGGTTCAACTCTTGAAGATGATGATGGATCTTCATTTCTTGCTTCAACCGTAGCTTAATCTTGAGCTTCACGAGGCTATTAACTCTCGATTTAGACCACTTTTCGACCGTCAAAATCTGCGTAAAAGCGACAATTATCGAAGGATCAACACTAGAATAGGGCTTTATCTGACAAATTCCACCAGTGCTGGTCGATCTCTGTATGCAGCGATTACAAGATAAAATTACAGGAAATGAGCAACAAGAATCCAAGGCGTAATTCCAGAATGCGCAAACAGGCAAGGCAAGAGGCAAAAGAGGCCAACAAAGCAAAGAACCAGCCCCAACCAGGGCCCACTCACCTGCCAAGGACCTTAGGACCCACCTACAGACCACGTGGCAAAGGAAGAAGCTGGGCCGGGCCGAACCTGGTTCGGCCGACCCACTGTTGACGTTTCCTAGCGTCGCGAAATAAATCCGCAAGCGCACGGATGACGTTGTAGCTTCGGGCTACTAGCTCATCAAACCATGGGATATACCACAACCAACAGGTAAGTCTAGTCTAAACACCACGTCTATACTATCGTTACTATCACTAGTCTTAGCCACAAACTATATATAGCTACCCACTAGACTAGCGAATTATTGATCCGGCAAACAACTAGGGGAAGCCAACTCTACACTTAACTAAGAAACTAAAGCAAAAAGGAAGTCACGAACACTTACAATGATTGAAAAGCATCCGTCGAGGTACAAGATGGAGAAGAGCGCCGGTGGCCGACCGGCGCCTCCCCGACTTTCCCTCACTCTCTCCCTAACTCCTAAGCACTACCTAGGCAGCACTAAGCCTCTAAAGAGAGCTCCATACTCCAAAAGTGAGAGAGAAGGTGAAGGTGAGTTGTGTCCTCTTTAGAAGCCCCTCCCCTCATATATATAGGGGTGAATGAGGGGTGCCACGGCCGGGAATTGAGCTCTATCACTTAGAACCGACGTTGTGAGCCAATCAAGAGAAGCCACGTCGAAGGGGAAAGGCGGTGGTTTTTTCCCTAGGTCGGCCGACCCAGGTGGGTTGGCCAAACCGGGTTCGCCACCAACCGCCTTCAACTTTGGACAGGAGGCTCACACGTGGATCCTATGGGTACTGGTGCATGAGTCGGCGCTGTCCTAGTTCGATTTCCTGCATTGGTGGGCCCTTTGATCCATGGGATGCTGAATGCTTGCACCTGATTGGTCGGAGTGGTGTTGCCTCGGATCGCGAGTGTGTTGCGTTGCTCTTTGAGGTGTGTTTCCAGAATTGCTTGAGCTGCATACACATATCCACCAACATATGTGGAATTTAATAATTAAACACCTGCTCTTTGTTGGTCGGCGCGCTCCGATCGGACAATATTTTATGGCTTGGATCCTGGAGCTTGTTTTACCTGCATTTCTTGCCCAAATCCCTAGATTGCAAAATCTCCAAGGGAAATGTGGAAATGATATTATTCGGGTTAGATAAGCAGGTTAAGTGTGTATGTCATCCCCATTTTGGAGCCAAATTGACGATCAAAATTGGTCCGTAACGAGCATCAACACCCACCCAAGTCAGCCAACCCAAGAAGGAGGGAACCGACTTACCTCTTCGACGTGGCGCTCCCTCATTGGTTGCTTAAGGCGGTTTGGGCAGGCTTCAGCTCGTTGCACGGCTGGAGCACCTCCTACACACCCCTATAAATATAAGGGGGGTGCTTCTAATAGAGACACCTTCACATCCCCTCTCAACTCCTCTTTGGAGTTTTCCCTTGTGTTCATGAGCTCTAAGCTCATTTCTAGAGGTGATTAGAGCTAGGGAGAGAGTGGGGAGGAGCTTGGGGAAGTGTCGGGTTTGTCGGCACTCTTCTCCAATGTGTACCTCGTCGAATGCTCGTCAATTAAAGTGAGTGTTCGTACTTTCTTATATGCCTAGTTTCTTAGTTAAGTTATAGTTCTAGCTCCTTGATTGCTTAGCTGGAATAGTAGTTCAATAGTTTCTAGTGGGTGCTTTAGTCTAAGGCCATAGGCTAGAGTAGTAATGATAGTGTAGACGTGGTGTCTAGACTAGACTTACCTGTTGGTTATGGTATATCCCATGGTTAGATGAGGTAGATAGCAGGTGGTGACAGCCTTGTCTATCACGTGTAATCCTCCCCGTTCGTATATATCCCAGTGCTGTATTACTAGAACTCACACTAGTCTTGGTTATGTGGCATGCTAGTAGCCCGAAGCAAGCAATTAGGACAGTTCTATCTTATCTCTGAAACCCAGCCTTAGGAACCCTCTCTACCCTCACCTCTAGCGGGTGTGGTGTCCTTGGACGAACGTGAACCGAAGGGAAAGTACACACGTTCCTCAGTGGATACGATACCCTTGGAATACTCCTGGGTGAAAGAAACAACGTCATTCGTGCGCTTGCGGATTTATTTTCGTGACGCTAGGAAACGTCAACAAGCTTTCGGGCGCCGTTGCCGAGGAACGGTTGCTACTTTCTCGTTGAACCTAGTTCGCCCTCGTACCCTTTTTCTTTTCTTTGATTCTATCTTACCCCCGCTACCCATGGAGCAGCTATCCATGTTTCTGCTCTCCGCACCCAAGAGTGAATTTTGCGAACCAGCCTCTTCATCCGACCCAATTCTTTCATCTAGTTACGAAATTCCCTCTGGATTCTTAAGCAAAGTTCAAGAGAGTACCTTCTCAGGATGGGGTGAAAATCCCTATCATCATCTGCGTGAATTCGAGCAAGTGTGCTCGTGTCTAAAAATCTCAAGCATGACACATGAAACTCTGAAGTGAAAGTTGTTTCCCTTTTCTCTTATAGAAGAGGTGAAGCGATGGTACACATCTAATGTAAGATATGCGCACGGGGATTAGAGGAAGTTGCGAGACCGATTCTGTCTCAAATACTTCCCCATCGCTCGCGTATGCGCCTTATGAGCAGAAATTCTGGCCTTCCGTCAGAACGAGAAGGAATCCCTTGGTGAAGCGTGGGATAGATTTTCCTTCCTAGTTGAATCTGGTCCCGACTTCCTTTTTATCTCTAATTTCTAAATCCTTCAATTTGAGTGAAACCTTGATCAACCAATCTAACCTTGTTTCTTGTGACAATGCCATGTTCATCTTGCTTGTTCCGGAAAACCCACTTGGTACCAATCACATTTTTCTTGGGTCTTGGCACTAATTTTCAAACTTCATTTCTTGCAAAGTTGTTCAACTCTTCTTGCATAGCCATCACCCAATCCGGATCACCAAGTGTTTCATCTACCTTAAGAGGTTCCAAAGAGGAAACAAACGAGTAGTGTTCACAAAATGTTGCTAAACGTGAATGAGTAGTTACCCCTCTTTGAATACTTCCAAGAATGTTTTCAACGGGATGATCTCGTTGAACACTTTGATGAACTCTTGGATGAGGCACTTGTGATTGAGGTTGAATTGGTCCATCATCATCATCATCTTGACGTGCTTCAACTTGAGCTTCTTCACCTTGTCCTCCCCCTTGATCAATGCCATGATCTTGATCGTCACCATGATCTTGACTTTGATCTTGAGGTTGTAGAGAACTTGGCGGTTCAACTCTTGTAGATGATGATGATGGATCGTCATTTCTTGCTTCAACCGTAGCTTGATCTTGAGCTTCACGAGGCCTTACTTCACTTAAACCCATTCTCATGATTGATACACTTGGTGGATCCTCGTCATCTACAAGATTCTTATCAATTTGCTCCTTTTGAGAGCCGTTAGATTCATCAAAAGTCACATCTACCGTGACATCAAAACAATCAGTGGTTTTGTTGAAGACACGATAAGCATGTTCGTTAGTACCATAACCAAGTAGAAAACCCTCATCTACCTTTGGTGCAAACTTTGAGCTTTTGACTTTCTTGTTAAGTATGAAACACTTACAACCAAAAACTCTAAAGTAATGCACCTTAGGTTTGTTACCGGTGATTATCTCGTAGGGTGTTTTGCTCAAGTATTTGTGAATGTAGAGGTGGTTGATAGCATGGCAAGAGGTGTTGATTGCTTCGGCCCAAAAGATATCCGGGATCTTGTACTCACCAAGCATGGTTCTTGCCGCTTCAATCAATGTCCTATTCTTCCTCTCCACAACGTTGTTTTGTTGAGGAGTGTATGAAGCCGAAAATTCATGCTTGATCCCTTCTTTATCAAGAAAATCTTCAACATTGGTATTCCAAAATTCGGAACCATTGTCACTTCTTATATTTTTGATCTTCAACTCATACTCATTTTGAGCTCTTCTTATAAATTTCTTGATGACTCCATGTGTTTCACCCTTATCTTGCAAAAAGAATACCCAAGTGAAACGTGAAAAGTCATCAACAATAACAAGACCATATTTGTTACCACCAATGCTAATATAGGCAATTGGTCCAAATAAGTCCATGTGTAGAAGCTTCAAAGGTCTTGATGATGTCAAGATGTTCTTGGCAGGATGTGGAGCACCAACTTACTTCCCGGCTTGACATGCACTGCACAACCTGTCTTTCTCAAAAACAACATTGGTTAGTCCTAGGATGTGCCCGCCCTTTTGAAGTTTGGCCAAGTTCCTCATGCCAACATAGGCTAGTCGGCGATGCCAAAGCCAACCCAAATCGGATTTTGCCACTAAACAAGTCTTGGGCTCAATTTTCTCCTTAGAGAAATCAATAAGATAAACTTTGCCCTTTAATTGACCCGTAAAAGCAATAGAGGAATCCTCCCTTCTAGAGACGGTCACACCCTCGTTAGTGAAGAGATAATGGTATCCCATAAAATAAAGTTGTGAGACGGACAACAAATTGTATCCCAACTTTTCAACCCAATAAACATCATTAATTGAATTATTATGAGCAAGAGCAATTTTACCCAAACAAATTACTTCTCCTTTGCTATTGTCTCCAAAGACAATAGTTTCTTTAGGTATGTCATTTGTTTCCAAGGAAGTGAACAAGTCTTTCTCCCCGGTCATATGATTTGAACAACTACTATCAAGCAACCATGCACTTCCACCGGAGGAGTATTCCTACAAAACAAAGTGATGCTCAAGCTTTAGATACCCAAACTTGTTTGGGTCCTTGAAGGTTAGAATAAGCCATCTTGGGCACCCACACACTCCTCAACTTCCTTGTGTGAGCACCAATGTACTTGACCACCATCTTCCCATTTTGAATCACCACGGTGTAGTCAATGGTGTAGTTGCGTGATGAGGGAGGTGTCACATCCTTGTTGCTTGTGTTGACCTTTGTTGAGTCCTCAACCTTGTTCTTGCCTTGGTCAACACTCTTCTTTGTGCCATGATGAGTCATGTTCATTGAGTCATTAAGGTTAGCTCCTTTCTTCCAAAGTGGAATGGACTTGCCATTCACAATCTTAGAACCATTTTCCTTGTTTCCTCTTGTGTGGCCAAGTCCATGGACAATGCTTGGGAACCTCCGAGCCTTGTCATAAGCAGGGTGTGACTCAAAGTCACTCTTGGACTTGAGGTTTCCCTTTCCAACTAGCATGTTCAACTTGTAGATTTGAGCATCTTTGGCCTTGATTGCTTCTTCTAGCTCGGCAAGGTTAGTAACACAAGCATTTATATCATGGTTATGACATTTTGAGCACCCTTTGCTAGTGGAGACATTAGAGTCAAGAGTAGCTTTGGAACTAGATTTGGTGCTCTCCCAAAGAGTACTATAGCTCACTTCAAGTTCTTTGTTTATATCTTCAAGGCGTGAATGCCTCTCTTGAAGCTCACTATGAACATTCTTTAGGTTAGCTAGTGAGTACTTTGCCAAGGCATGATCCTTTGACATCCTCACGTTTGAGTCATTAGCAAGAGACAAGTCCGTTGCCAACTTCTCAACCTTATCCTTTTCCTTAGCTAGAGACTTTTCTAGAACAAGGTTTCTCTCCTTCTCAAGGATGAGCAATTCTTCTTATTCTCTAAGAATCTAATTCTTTTTCTCTAATTTCTCCATAAACTTTTTAATTTCCTTATATCCCGGTTTGTCAAATTTCATTATCATGTTTTTCTTGAGTTGGGCCTCCTTTTCCTCTAAGTCATTTTCTACTTCACTAGATGTGGAGGTGGGAGAGGAAGGAGGGTTTGTATAGTTTGATACCTTATTTCCCTTGGCCATGAAACACACGGGGCCTTCATCTTCATCATTGGAGAGATTGTTGAAGAGCTTTAGCGTTGATGAAGTTGTGAGCAAAGCAAGTGATGTCGTGCCCTCATTGTCGGAGTCGTCACTAGACTCCCAACCTTCACCAATATGAGCATTGACATGCTTCTTTTTGTACTCCTTGCTCTTCTCCTTGTCATAACTCTTGTCCTTGCTCTTGTCCTTGTACTTCTTGTCTTCATTTTCATTATTGTCATTGAGAGGACAATCCACTATGAAGTGATCTTTTTCGCCACACTTGTAGCATCTTCTTTGTGTAGTCCCTTTCTTGAAGTTTCTTTTCTTCATAAACTTATTGAAGTTTCTCACCATCATGGCGATTTCCTCATCGGTGCTATCTCCCTCACTTGACTCAACTTTCTTCTTTTGCTTTGAGGGCTTCTCATTTGTTTCAATCATCTTGCTTGGTTCGGCCTTGAGAGCAATAGTCTTGACTTCATCTTGACCAATTGACTTGGGAACATCTAGGGCAATCATCTCATGAAATTGCAACTCATTCAACAAGTTGATTGGCTTCATCTTTCTATATGATTCTTTGCCTCTAATGATAGTTGCCAACATAGGATTCTTGGGTGCATATGCTCTGAACATCTTCTTAGTGACCTTGAAATCATCCCAATCCTTGCTACCAAGAGATTTAATCTCGGTCACAAGGAGAGTGAGCCTATCATGCATTTGTTGAACGGTTTCATCCGTCTTCATGACAAATGCTTCCAAGTCTCCTTGGAGAAGATCCATCTTGCCCTCCTTGACTTCATCATTGCCTTCATGTGACATTTGAAGAGTTTCCCAAATCTCCTTTGCACTTATGATTCTTCTAACTTTGTTGTACTCCATTGTGCAAAGAGAGCTTCTAATGACTCTCACGGCTTGGGCATTGCGAAACAAATCATGCTCATGCTCCAGAGTAGCCACTTCATCTTCTCCAAGTTGAGGCACACCTACACACACAACAGTCCAAAGGTGTGGGTTAAGACCATATAGATGCACTTGCATATCCTCACTCCAACGGGCATAGTCGGTTCCATCAAAGTGAGTAGGTTTGCCCATTGGAACGGTAGAGAAAGAAAGATTGGAAGAGTTAGGGGATTGAGAAGTAGAGGTCTCATATGTATTAGACACCGTGTGAAACCCATGAGTCTTCTTCTCAATCTCTGATTTCATCTTTTCGTTGAAAGCAATTGGGCCTTCTTCTCAACTCGTTCATTCATCTTCTTATTTATTTTCTCTTTTCGCTTGATCTTCCTTTCTTCTTCAGTCATGTCACCTTCAACATCGCTAACTTCAAAGTCACTATCATTGACTTCATATGCGGAGGTAGCATCACCAACACTTTCATCCCCTATACCGGCCAAAGTGTTTTTCCCTTAGCGGTTAAGCCTAAATCAAGAGATTAGGCTCTAATACCAATTGAAAGGACCGACACTAGGCCTAGAGGGGGTGAATAGGCCCTGTTAAAAATTCTGCAAGTTCTTCATGAAAAACTGTTAAAACTGTCGGAACTTCCGACGGAGGGCAAAAACTTCCGACCCCCCCAAGAACTTAAACACGAAATTTAAACTAAGACAAGTTTATGAAGAATCCACTTGAATAGGAAGCTTACAACAAGTACCTTGAGACTTCTAGAAGTGATCTTTAGCAGCAGAAACTTACAAACACATAGATCGGGTCAAATCTAGCTCAAGAACAATATGAACAACAACAAGTAAATGAGACACGTGATTTGTTACCGGAGTTCACTCCACTTAGGAGCTACGTCTCCGTTGAGGAGCTCACAAAGAGTTGGGTTTTCACTAACCCCTTGCCTCCCTCAATCAACCACGAAGGAGGATTGAGTCACTTACTATTGTTCTCACAAAGAGAGGGGTAATACAAACTTCCGGGGGACAATCACAAAGATTGAGAGCTCCCCGGTGACGCTTAACCGTCTAGGAGCCAAGCTCCAAGAGTAACAAACACGAATCGATCAATCAAACTTCCTTCAAGTGCTTCTCGAGATGAACAAGGGAGAAACCAACTCAAAGCCTCAAGTCACACACCTCAAATGCTTCTCACACCCAAGCCCAAAGTCAATCAATGCAAGGATGAGATCTAGATAGGTTTGGGAGAGTGAAATGAATGCTCTTGGAGGTGTGCAGGTCGAGTTAGGTCGGCCACAATGAATGGAGGGGGTGAGGGGGTATAAATACCCCACCCCCAAAATAGAGCCGTTGGCTGTTCTGGTGGCAGCTGTCGTATCTTCCGTCGTGGCGTCGGATCTTCCGGCTGTGACCAGGCTTGGATCTTCCGACTTAAGGTCAGATCTTCCAATCACATCCCCAGGTTTGGATCACTCAGATTAGGTCACGGATAACAAAGGCCGGAACTTCTGATGGATATGTCGGAACATCTAATTCTATCGGAACTTGTCCCAAGTCTGTGGGAACTTCCAGTCGGAACTTCCGACAGGGGCTGTGACAAAAGGAAAACATAGGGTTTGTGTACGTGATTTTTTTTGTGTTCGCCATCTAAATATTTATCTCTTGAGCAGCAATTTGACGAACTTGATCAATCAAACACGTCCCCCTTTATAGTACGGTGATTCCTATACTCAAATTCAAACAAAAAATAAATTTAAATACTTCATCAACTCTTTCACCATACATAGAAGAATTGGGGACCATCATTTCATCTTTCTTGCTTTATTTTCATTTTATCCCTGCACATATCTCATTCAAAGCATCATATCCTCCATATTGTAATTGTCACTAATCACCAAAATTAGATTAGCGTCTAGAAGCACTTTCACTCCCGTGCGAGGCGCTTTTTCACCACTATGTCGTCTACGTAGACGGTGACCGTGGGTTTCGATGGCCCAAGCTGGTCGGGCTGCCGGGGCGGGTCAATCTGATAGGCAAAACATTTCTACATGCAATGTTGGAAGGTGGCGCCGGCGTTTTTTTAGCCCGAATGACATGGTGACGTAACAGTACGTGCCGAACGGGGTGATGAAAGAGGTCGCGAGCTGGTCGGACTCCTTCATCGCAATCTAGTGATAGCCTGAGTAGGCATCCAAAAAAGAGAGGATTTCGCATCCTGACGTGGAATCAACTATCTGGTCTATGCACAGTAAGGGAAAAGGATCCTTAGGACGTGCCTTGTTAAGGCCAGTATAGTCAACACACATTCTCCATTTCCTATTCTTCTTTTTTACAAGGACGGGATTGGCATGCCAGTCGGAGTGATACACCTCCTTGATGAAGCTGGCTACCAGGAGCTTGGAAATCTCTTTGCCTATGGCCCAGCGCCTCTCGTTGTCGAAACGGCGCAGGCGTTGTTGCAAGGGCTTGGAACCCGGCGTGATGCGAAGCTCGTACTCGGCGATCTCCCTCGAGATGCCTGGCATGTTAGAAGGCTTCCATGCAAAGGCATCACGATTGGCGCATAGGAAGTCAACGAGCGCGCTTTCCTATTTGGCCGGAAGTTGGGTCCCGATTTGCACGGTCTTGGCCGGGTCGTTGGAGTCGACCACGATCGCCTTGGTATCCTCGGTCGGGCGGAAGGCGCTGGACGGAGTTGGCTCATTTCGGTCAGGAACGCCTTCCACCACCGTCCCACGGAGCCTTTTGAGCTCGGCAGAGTTGGCGACGACGGTGGCGAGCTCAAAGTGCTCCCGCCCGCAGGCGTACGCCTGCTCAAAGGAGCCGCTCGGCGTGGTGACGCTGTTCGGTCCCTACATCTTCAGCTTGAGGTAGGTGTAGTTGGGGACTGCCATAAACTTGGCTTAGCACGGACGCCCGAGGATGTCGTGGTACAATCCCTCAAAGCCCACCACCTCAAAGATTAGGGTCTCGGTGCGGAAGTTGCTACGGTCGCCGAACGTGACCGGCAAGTCTATGTTCCCCAAGGGTTACACCCTCAGGCCCGGGACGATGCCAAGGAAAGGGAAAATGGAGACGCGGAGCTTGTACCGCGAGATGCCCATGGCGTCAAGGGTCTCAACATACAATATGTTGAGGTTACTACCCCTGTCCATCAGCACCTTGGTCAGGCGCTTGTTGCCGACGATGGGGTCGATAACGAGCGGGTAGCTCCCCGGTCGGGGGATGTTGGGAGAGTGGTCAACCCGATCGAAGGTGATCGGTGTGCTTGACCAGCGGAGGAACTTGGGGACGGCGTTCCTGGCGGCCCAGACTTCCCGGAGGCAGACCTTGTGTTGACGGTTAGACCAGTCGTCCTCAGAACCTCTGAAGATCATGAGGCAGCCATCCGGCTCAAAGAAGCCGCCATCGTCCTTGGCCGGCGCCCCCTGAATTTTGGGTGCTTCCTCATTGCGGACCCCGCCCTTGCGTTTGCTAGGCTGACCCAGCAAGAGCTGAGGAGTTCATGGTCCTTGAGCTTGTGCTTGACGGGGTAGCTTGTGCACGGCTTTTCCAGGAGCTCCTCGAAGTGGTCGGCGTTGCCCAATAACGAGCTTGGTCACCGCGGTCATGGCGGCCGACCGCGCTGGGTTTGGAATGACGCCGGTCCTTCTTCTTCCTTTTCAACTGCCCTGAGGAGGGGCCCTCATCCTGATCCTCCCGCTTGGCCTCGCCTTTGGCCCGACCATTGGTGAAGATCACCCCAACCACCTCCTTGCCGGAGGCGTGGTTCGTAGCGATGTTCAGAAGCTCGCGGTTGGTGCGCGGCTTCCGGCAGCCAAGCTTGTGAACGAGGGACTTGCAGGTGGTCCTTAAGAGAAATGCGCTGACGACGTCTATGTCTATTATGTCAGGGAGGGAGTTGCACTGCTTGGAGAACCGGTGGATGTAGTCCCTCAGGGACTCGCCAGGCTTCTGCTTGCAGCACTTGAGGTCCGAGGAGTTTTCGGGGCGTACGTACGTCCCTTGGAAGTTCCCGACGAAGACTTGCTTGAGCTCCGCCCAGCTCCGAATGATATTGGGCAGTTAAAATTCGAGCCATGCTCGAACGTACTCCTCGACGCAGATGGGCAGATACTGGATGATGAAGTAATCATCATCCGCTCCTCCGGCCCGACAAGCGAGATGGAAGTCTTCCAACCATACTGCAGGGTTCGTCTCCCCGGTGTATTTGGTGATGTTAGTGGGCGGTCGTAAGTGCGGTGAGAATGGCGCTTTCTGGATGCGGCGACCGAAGGCCCACGGACCCGGGCCGTCTGGATTGGGGCTCCGGTCGCTGTCCTGATCGCACGGTCAGCCACCATGCCCGGTGGGCACCTCCTCGTGCTCCCTCTCAGACTGGTGGGCTTCAGCCGCGTCCGCGGCGGCCCAGTCGACATCAGCGCCGCGGCGGGCCAATTGCCGCAAGTGGATGATGTTGCGCGCGTCGTAGTTGGGCCGCGAGTGGATGAACCGAGGGCGCTGTGCGGCGGGCCCCGGATCAGGGCACGGCGCAGCCGTGGCGTCGCGACCCGCCTGGGGTGGACGCCCTTGCTACTGGTGGTCTGAGGGGTTTGGCTGGTGCGAGCCTGCCCCTTCCCCCTCGGACTGGGCAGGAGGCCATGTGCCGGTGGCGTGACGCGGAGCTTTACGCCTGCTGCATGGCGGCACGCTCCACCAACATCCGGATGTTGCGGTGGAGCTCCTGCTGTTGAGGGTCTGCAGGCTCGGGCATATTGCACAGGAGCATCGCTGTGGCGATGATGTTCTGCCCGGCCCGCGCAAGCTGTGGGAGCCGTCAGCGTCCATGACGACGGCCTGCTGGACTTGACGGGCGCGCGCCCGTGTGCCGCCCGCAATGTTATGAGCATTCGGCTCAGAGTTGCGTCGGGGGTCCACTGATGCGGGTGGCGGCTGGTGCTGTCGTTGCTGACGTAAGTCCTCGCCATGCGAAAGGGCGTTAGCCAAGGCCTATGCGCGCGGGTCTGGCGGGGTGTGCGTGTCCTCAGTCTCCACCGAGACCGGTTGTCGCCCCTGCGCGTCTGCCATGGCTTATTCCTGCAGCGCAGGGCAGCCAGGGGACGACACGTCGCCAACCCAGTAACCCTCGCTCAGGAGGTCGTCGTCGGAGAAGAGGTTGTGGAACGAGGCAGGACTGTACCCCGTCATGCCCACGAACTCGGTCACGAGTGGGGGCTGCGGTAGGGCCCTCCAAAGCTCCCTGGCGTAAATGCTCGCAGAGTTTGTGAGGCCAAACGGGAACCATCCACGCGGCGAGCGTGGCGGGGACAGCGGGGTCTGTTCGGAGAGTTGGCAGAAAACGTTGCACAGCGAGAACAGGAGCAAGTCCACATCACTCGCTGAAGGGTTGGCACCGAGCATGAGCTCGATGTGTCGCGCAAGCGCCTCAGTGTTGAGGTCAGCCAGCGGGTCGGTCGAGGAAGTATCTCCCTCGAGTGACATCAGAGGTGTGGCCTCCTCGTAGAGGCGGAGCGTGCCGAGATGATCGGCGACGAAGTCCGGGCTTCCAAAGCGGAAGGCCTGGAAGGGCGTCAAGACGGGGGCTTCCCACAGTCCAACGCGCAAGGCCATGGGAAACACCAACGAGCTGAAGCGAATCGTATCGCTCAGGCTCATGAGGCTGGACATGTTGGAGACGAAGGCCATCCGATCGCCAGGACAATGGACGCACGATATCCTCCCCACGGACGGCGCCAAACTGTCAGTTCCGAAAACGGCCAGCAGCAAAACCAACTCGAAGTGTGTATCGCACGTCATGATCGGAGGTGGCCTAGCACATAGTGACTCAAGATATACTGGTTCAGGCAATCGTGCCCTACGTCCAGTCGAGGGTTAGTCGGTTGTATTGCTTGAGCCCAGGTGCTGGTGAGAGTTTGGGGAGTTACAAGTTTACGAGTTGATGATGTAGTATGATCGAGATATGTCGAGGTGTCTTTCCTAGGCGGATAACCCTCCCTTTTATAGTCCAAAGGGGGGTCTCCATTATAGGGGAATCAAAGGTAGAAAGAGTGAGGTGGAAAGAGAGAGTGTTCCTTGCTTCGCCGGTCGGATTCGCCAGCTCTGCCAGTCGAGACCGCCAGCTCTGCTAGTCGGGGCCTTCCGACGACCACCGTCCAAGTCCTGCGTCTTGGGGTGTCCATCTTATCTTGTCCCTGTGCGTCATGCTCCGTCAGTCGGGGGGTGCGCGTGTGACGATAAGTACGGTACGGTAGTCACACTCCGTCCCTGGCGCTACGCCTCGTCACTCTGTTGTGATGGAGGCGCGTCCACCGCGTCGTGATGACGTTGCGACCCGTCCCTTCGCGTGGACGGGCAGGTGGAATAGTGTCCCCCACTGTGGAAACAGAGGGGACTGTAACCCCCCGTGGAGGGAGTGGTTGGCCTGTACGGCAAGTTGACTCCGGCATGTCCGCCCTTATCCTCAACACCTGGGCCAGGGGACGGTCAGTGTGCCAGGCCCGACCGACCCCCGACCTCGTCAGTCGGGGAAAGTGACAGTGCATGGCGGAGTTCGGTTGGCGTCTTAGGTCGGGACCATAGTATGGACCTAGGCCTTGGTCGTCCCCTCGGTCAGGGACACGGGCCGAGGCTCCAGTCGATCGGCCGCCCGGTCAGGACTGTGGGCCTGGACGGCTTGGAGAAAGTCACGGCCCAGGAGGGCGCCCGTTTGATCCACGCGTGGTCTTAGGCCATCCAGAGTCCCAGCAGGAAGTGGGCCCGCTGGGGACCCTGGGTCCCTGTACCCATCAATATCATTATCTGTCAGGACCTACATCAGACATATAACCGATTCTTTAAAATCCTATCGACATCGGCTGATATCGCTACATCGGCCTATCGGCCGATCGACTCTTTTTATCTATCTTGTCAGTTGCAAGATTAAACTAACTGGCACGCCAGGAACCTCAAGATCCACGACCTGCTCTGGAGCTAAGCTGATCTTCCAGGAACCTCATCATCATCCGATCGATTTTTTGGCGGCAACAGAGTGCTAATTGGGTGGACTAAACTTTAGTTAAGACTTAAAAACTTTAGCAAAGATATAAGTGCTAATAGATGCTAAAGTTTAGCACACAACTTTAGCCCATCCAAATAGGCCTTCTTAGGCATTTTTACTTTACCCTTATGTTGTAGTTTCCCTTTTATTATTCGGTTTGTGGTTGTGTAATGTTTTGAAAAACTCTTTACTTTTTTCTCAATACAATGATTGATTAGACAAGTTTTTGAAATAAAAGCCTAATAACCTTCCTCTAGTTCCATCAAAACATAGTTACGTAAAATAATCAACTGATTAAACTTCGTGTAACAGTAAAACCATATGCCCAAATGTCAATCTAGCTAATTGAAATCAAGTCATGCAAGTTTCAATTTCCTTCTCTCTTCCTAGCTAATTAAGTAGCTTCTGTTAACTTAGCATCTTGGAAGATCTACCTCTAGTTTCAGCTCATCGATCGGCTTACCATTATATGTTTGATTAGTGAACTTACCGTGTCGATCAGGATCCGCATACCGTTACCAGGGCTGGCTCTAAAGCCATGCAGCGGAGGCGACCGCCAGGGGCCCAGGAAGGAGGGGGGCCCAACATCAAATCCATCTAGCAGGGGACAGCCAGACAGGCCCAGATGATCAGATGAATAGACGAGGGCACACACAAGGCGTCGCCTCTCGCCTGCCCCCCAAGCCCCCCGACGTGCGCCTCCTTCTGATCTCTCTCGGAGTCTCGGTCTGAGCACTGTGCTGCTGCCCGTGAGCCGTCGCCCCCGCCATCGTCGCCCCGTCGACCATCCCTCGTGCTGGCAGGTATGGCCGTGACTGCTGTCGCTCGTCACCAATGCTCCAATTTTGCATCTTTGTTCCTACTGCCAGTAACTGTTGTTGCCTGTTGCCTGATCGACAGACCTACTTATATCCAAACTCCAATCCAATCCTGCAATCAGGGCTGGCAAAGAGGCAAGATCAGAGGATTGGATTGGTAATTCTTTCAATCTCTCATACATAATTTTTATTTAATTCCAGTGAGGTACTGACCATTACATGAATTTTTTATTAGGTCTTAGATGTTTCCCAAGAAACAATTATCCGGTTATCAGAAAAGAAAAAAGAGAAAACACGATGAGAAATTAGCTGAATTGCAAAGGGGTTCTTTACATAAGTTCTGTGTCGATTCAAGTAATGTTGATGTCAACGAACTTCGGCTTGAATCTGATCATGGGCAGCAGGAACATGATCATAATTTAAGTGCAGAAAATGAGGTCAATGAAGATGGTCCAATGGAAGAAGATTTAATTGCAGAAATTGATGCCATTGAGGATAGTATGAGGCAAAAAAATTTGCATCCCTCATTTGATCATCAAAATTCAACTGGTGATGAGCAAGATGGTTTTGGTTTATCTATCTATGTCCTAGAATATGGGATAATCTTGACAATAGCAAAAGGGACATCTTAATTGAAAAGGGGCCTGTGAGAGAATTGAATCTTGATTTCCCTAAGGATGCCATTGGTAGACATTTTTCATATGCTTACTACTCCAGAAATTTATCTAATGGTGAGTCTGTTGATAGAAAGTGGTTGGTTTACTCCAAACATGTGGACAAAGTCTATTGTTTTTGCTGCAAATTTTTCAAGTCAAATAAAAGCAAATCTTTGCTAGCATCTAATGGAGTGAGGGACTAACAGCGTCTCAGCAGGAAACTCAAAGAACATGAGAGCCGTGTTGAGCATCTGACAAACATGAATACATGGAATGAAGTTAGATTGAGGTTAAGCAAAAATCAAACAATCGATGATGATATGCAACGGGAAATCTCAAAAGAAAAGGAGCGTTGGAGACAAGTTTTGGTAAGAATAGATTTTGCTGTGAAGTTTCTTGCTAAACATAATTTGGCCTTTCGAGGATTAAATGAGAAGCTTTATCAAGATAATAATGGTAATTTTCTGGGCACGGTTGAAATGATTGCTGAGTTTGATCCTGTGATGCAAGAACATATTAGGCGCGTTAAAAGCAATGAAATTCATCATCATTATCTTGGCCACAATATTCAGAATGAGTTAATTTCTCTTGTTGCTGGTGCCATAAAGGAGTATATCTTGAAGATCGTCAAGGATACTAAGTATTTCTCTGTTATCTTGGATTGTACCCTAGATGCGAGCCATGAAGAACAGATAACCCTAATTGTTCGTTGTGTCAATATGTCAAGTTGCATTCCAAGAGTGGAGAAGTTTTTCCTGGGGTTCTTAAAGGTTGATGACACATCAGGGTTGGGTCTTTTTAAGGTGTTGATAGATACATTGGAGGACTTGGAATTGAATGTTGCTGATGTGAGAGGTCAAGGTTATGACAATGGTTCCAATATGAAGGGACACACGAAAGGTGTACATAATCGTTTGCTTCAAATTAACCCGAAAGCATTATACATGCCTTGTGCAAGTCACAGTCTGAATCTCACTCTTTGTGATATGGCGAAATCTTGCAGACAAGCTATTTCATTCTTTGGTGTTATACAACGGATATATGCATTATTTGCACGTTCTACTAAAAGGTGGAAGGTTTTACTTGATAATATTCCAAAATTGACCGTTAAACCTTTATCTAATACTCGCTGGGAGAGTCGAATAAAAAGCGTGCAACCTATCCGGTACCAAACTCCCCAAATAAGAACAACATTGCAGCAAGTGGAGGAAGTTTGTACCGATGACCCATCAGCAGTAAGTGATGCTCAAGCTTTGGTTGGTACACTTGAGAATTTTGAATTTATAGTTGGTATGGTTATTTGGCATGATGTTTTATTTTCTATAAATATGGTGAGTAAAAAGTTGCAATCAAATATTGTGTGCATGGATGTTACTATCAAACAAATTGAAGGGGTCATCTCATATTTTCAAAAGTACAGAGCCGAAGGCTTCGACTCTAGTATTGAGGTTGCAAAAGCCATTGCATCTGATATGGATATAGAGCCAAAATTTTCAACAAAGCGCCAAAGTACAAGAAAGAAGCAATTTGATGAAGCAAATGATGAAGAGATACAACTGTCAGCTATGAAATCATTTAGAATCAATTATTTTATTGTCATCGTTGACACGGCAATTGCTTCATTGACTAGTCGATTTGAGCAGCTGAAGACATTTGAAAAGGTGTTTGGTTTTCTGTTCAACTCAGATAATTTGAAGTCCTTGGATAATAATAATCTACGGAAACATTGCACTACTTTTGCAGAAGTTTTTTCTCATGATAACTCATCTGATGTTGATCTAGATGATTTTTTCTCTGAATTAAAAGTGCTGCAAGTAACTCTGACAGATGAATTTATGTCAGCCCTAGAGATTCTTCAGTTTGTTACAACTGTAGATTGCTATCCAAATGTTTCTATTACATATCGGATCCTCTTGACTGTACCTATGACTGTAGCCTCAGCTGAAAGAAGTTTCTCAAAATTGAAGCTACTAAGAAATTATTTGAGGACAACTATATCACAACAAAGATTGAATGGCTTGAGTATGTGCAGCATTGAGAAAGATATCTTAGACAAAATTGATCTAGATATGATTCTAAATGATTTTGCATCAAGAAATGCTCGAAGGAGCTTTTTTTTAAGGACTGAAATATTATTATTGATGGAATCATGAGGCTTAGTTATTATTTGAGGTAATCATACTCGTTTTATTTTCCACTCTTGAGTTTATTACAGACATTATTTTACAATTATATATATATATCATTAGTATTATTATCCCCTTTATCATATTACAAAATAAAAAAAAATATTTAGCGGCCCATACAGAATGGTTCGCTCGCCGGCCCTGACCGTTACGGATCGTCGACAAAGCTACGGCTACGAGCAGAGAGGGTAGGCGAGATCTCCTACGCGTTAAAGAAAAGTCTGGGCCCTATCGGATCAGACGCACATCTGTTTGCCGTCACTTTCGCTATTATTATTTGCACCAACCATTCGAGTTCAGTTCTTCCTCCCTCCTTTGTTTTATCTTAACCTAAGCAATTTAGGCTCTTTTCCTATTAACCAAATCTGATTAACCTCCTAGTATAGCTCCTATAGCGAAAGGCACAACGATTTGTGGAAGGAGTAGTGGGGCCGACTAACTTTCATTTTTGAATATTCAAATTTTGGCTATGCTCGATCGAAAAGGAAAAGAAAAGAAGTAACAAAATCGCCTTTCAAACCTTTTCTTGCTGAAATAAAGACTTGCACAGCGAAAACGGCCATCATATATATGCAAAGCTCAACGAACCCTCGTTGATAATGTATATATGCTTCTTGTCATGTCTCACGTTGCATCGTCTTTCCAGAAGCACAAAGGCAGCTTTTTCTAGAACCGGAAGTGTGAGAGTACACTGACCTTAGTAGAAGCATACTTTGTGGACCAGTGATAGCAAAATTTCACTGAAATTACTGAGAGTAAATGTTATGCTGACAGACTGAATTTCCTCTAAATTTACACCGCTAAGAGTTCATGATCTAACTGCTCCTTCGATAGATGTCGCATTTTCTCTGAGAGGCAAATGGTCGATCGTGCACTGTACCAGCAGTTTTTGCAGTGGAGTGTGACAGAGAATGACTGATGTGACAGTTCCATCATCTTCAGATATTATTTTCTCTGAAGTCCTCTTCATTCTTTTTTCGACCCTGGCCTGTGACTGATTAAACAATAAACTAGCTTGCGAGAAGTTAAACTAGATGCATGAACCGGTGCGGCACAATTGAAGAAGCACTTAGCTTTTAGGCTAAAGCCGGTCAGGTTGGAGCCCTGCGTTAATCATGTTTGAGTTGGGGAGGGAAGTTCAAAAGAGAAAAAGTTTAGACCAAGTGAAGCACGTTTCGTTTCTACCTTCTAGTGCCTAGCTAGACAGAAAGGGACAAGGATATAGTAGACTTATGTAGCCGAAGACAAACTGTATGGCGGCATGGGACAAGTCAATATCATCATTTCGTCAGGTTGAACGTGATATTATATTGGTCCTGTGTTCTCAAACTTTTCTTTAAAATTGTTTTAGTTTAGCGTCAACTGAAAGGATTGGTCTGCTCGCCATGGAATTAAAAGATGGTTGCATTGGCACTTCAGACAATTAATGGCCTACTCAGCTCCAGCGTTGCTAAAAAGAGAGACACAGAGCAGGCAGATACCTGCCCCCACCATGTGGGCGGCCTCATGGCAATGCAATTGCGATGGTTGGGAGCCATTTTTGTCTCTAGTACTGCTGGACTGCTGATGCCCCTACCCCAACTCACTGGTACTATAAAGAAAACATGCATGTGTGATGTGCCCTCTCCCTCTTCTCATTTTTCATGTCGTTTGAACTTTAATTTCCCCAAAATTGATGTACATTGCCTTTCCACACCAACTCGGTACTATTGGTGTGATCTCTGATCTGAAAGACATTGTCATTTGAAAATCCATTATTGCAGCTAGATTATTGTCTGTATTTAAGTTGAAAGACTATGTGCTTAGTTGTATCATTACTGCATGTTTGTGTCAAACGAGAAGTTGTTCAGTTTTTTTTCTCTCAAATACGCAGGAGAACGCCATTATATTAAAAAGGAGAGTATGTGCTGATTAGCTCATTAAAAAAACACAGAGTGTCTTGTGCTCACGCCAAAATACTCAGAAGGTAATTGTATTCTTATATAAACAATCTATGCAACATGAGTCCTAGTGTACACAATATTTCTAGCTGAAGGTTGCTTTCATAACTCATTTGAATGTGGATATAGTGCTAACTTTCAATATGCTTGGTGATGAAGGGATGCAGGGCTTGTGAAAGTTTCCCTAAATGTTTTGTATGTCTTTCACCAATGCAAAGAAACCCTAAACTTGAATCCATATGAAAATTCACGCACCACATAACACATTTTCCTAGCATATATTCTCTCATGGAAATATCACTAAAGCACACCTCACGTCCAGACTCGTCTGGATACCTGGGAATATGTAGTGTGTCATACCCGAGAAAAACAAAGTAGTACTTTAATTTTGATGCATTACATGCAGAGAGCACACTCACAATCAATCTTTTAATTGGCATCTATTCATGAGTTTAACCCAAAGTGCTCTCTCCTCTTTGGACCAACTTTACTTTTACTTGGTTCCATAGCAAATAAGTGACGTCGTCTTGGATTATGTGCAGTAAAATCATTTTAAAGTTTGGTTGAAAATTACTTTTTATGCATTGAGCTTGAATATTTGAAAATACTGCCACTACATTTGCCTTGATGATTAGTTTTCATTAAAAAATAATTTTGTTGTGTCATATAATTATATTAAAAATTACTTGGTTAAAATTATGTTTCGAGACCATTTATTTGTTGACGCTGAAAAATGCCTCTTAGTATGTGTGACCTGTGGCCGGGTACACTGGAGATGCCTAGGGGTGGTAACCAATCATTACTCTAATGCTCTCTTTATCAGTTGTTCTAATGCTCTCTTTATTCAACTTGATAGTTATATATTTTTACATATAAGATTAGAGTCGACCCTTTTAAAGTCCGGCTCTTACATTATTTAAACTCTCTTAAAATTATTTAGGCTAAAATTTTGAGATCCTTTACCACTCCTGGAGTATGGAGATGCCCTCGCAGAACGCACGAATGGAATGTAGTTGTAGATGCTCGATTTGAGGACACTACGCTGGAAAGAACGACGACGACACCCCTGTGAGTTGATCCATAACAGTTCGGAGAAGAATCGATTCCACAGCACTAAATTGACTAACCCGGGTGGCCGAGCCAGCCAGACTCCTGTTCCTCATCACCCCGACGACCAAACCACGCCGATGCATTAAAAAAAAACACACCCGCGCCGGGAAAAAGCGAGCGAGAAAGAACAAAGCCGAGCTGCATCCCGCGCGTCGCCGGAGAAAGGTCGTCGCACCGGGTCAACGTTCAAACCTCCGCCACGCTGCCTCCGCGATTAAACAACTCGCCTCGTCGGCGACTGATGCAAACGCCACCGCAATCCAATCCGGCAACACGCGCACCGCCTCCCCCTCCTCTCCTGTGCGCGGCCGCGCTAAACTATCGCCATTGCGGGCACATGCCTGATTATTCCTTCCCCGTTTGACCACCCCACCACGCGCCTCCCCCGCACCCCCACTATATAACCCCCCGCGCCCGCCCTGCCCCTCTCCCCATCGACAGCCTCGCCACACGTTCACACGCACGCACACAGCTCCCGTCATCATCGAGCTCACTCCCTCACTCACTTCCAGTCTCCGGCTACCTGCAGCGAGCTCCCTTGAGCCCGGTCGCTCCGGCGTCAATGGAGATGATGGACGCGCTGTGGATGTCTCCTTGCGGCGGCATCAGCTTGCCGTCGTCAGCGGCGGGGGTCGGCGAGGACGAGGCCGCGGCGGCGGCGGAGCTGCGGCGGGGGCCGTGGACGGCGGAGGAGGACGCGCTGCTGGCGGGCTACGTGGCCGCGCACGGGGAGGGCCGGTGGAACGAGCTGGCGCTCGCCGCGGGGCTGCGCCGCACCGGCAAGAGCTGCCGCCTCCGGTGGCTCAACTACCTCCGCCCCGGGGTGCGCCGCGGCGGGTTCACCCCGCGGGAGCAGCTGCTCATCCTCGACCTCCACTCCCGCTGGGGCAACCGCTGGTCCAAGATCGCGGCGCAGCTGCCCGGGCGCACCGACAACGAGGTCAAGAACTACTGGCGGACGCGGGTGCAGAAGCACGCCAAGCAGCTCGGATGCGACGTCGGCAGCGGCCGCTTCCACGACGCCATGAGGAACCTCTGGATGCCGCGGCTGCTCGAGAGGATCCACGCCGACGAGTCAGCCGCCGCCGCGAGCCCAGCGCACGCGCCGTCCTCCCAGCCGGCGTACCAAAACGCGGCCGCACCCATCATCAGCAACTGCGCACGCGCAACTTCACCGGAGGCCGCGTCGTGCGTGACCGGGTCGCCGTCGTCATGGGAGGCGTCGCCGGCAGCGCAGTTCCAGACGAGCAGTCCGACCATGGCGGCTTGTTGGTCTACCGGGCAATGCCAAAACGGCTACTCGAGCGCGTCGAGCGGCGACATGTTCGAAGAGAGCTGGTCGGAGCTTCTTGCGCGGGCCAACCACGACGACGCGGATTCCGCCGGCCTGCCGGACTTCGGATTGGGAGAAACCGGAAACAATTGGTGGAGTTTGGACGATATCTTGCAACAACCGCTTTACTGATCGAAATACTGTACTACTACATAGTATGCTGCTACTAATGACCCAACTTTTTGTAGTGTGATCTGATTGACAATTGATTAATCAGCAGAGTTAACAAATAAAAATGCATGATTTATTTCAATGATTTTCTATGCTCAGGTTTTCCTTGTTTCATTCTGAAAGCAGTAGGTGAATCTCATGTGATTTATGCGGACTGTTTCTATCTTCTGAGCATGCACAGTTAGTTGCCCTGTAATGTGAAGCGAGCAAACTAATCTAGATGAGATCGACTGTGCAACCACTTTTAACCTAGAAGAAAACCTAGATAATTTTTTGACACAAAAATTTGAAGACATAAATGTAAAAGGTCAACATGAGGTGCATACATATACCTAGATGCAAATTTGTTTTGGCCGTCTTAAACACAGTTATTTTTTCCTGGTAGTCTAATACTGATGATCTCCTAGTGTAGAGATGGCTCCTGCTGTACATGCGGTATGTTTGCATGTTCAAAACCTTTCAAATGTTACTACAACACATTTATTTCGATGGCAAGAGGGAAACGAAAGAAAGGTACCAAATCAAAGTTGAAAGGTTGAGTGGGCAACGAGAAATTTTGCAAAATACGTGGAGCAGAGCAAAACTCACCTTAGTAAAAGGAAAACTACTAGGGACCAAACTACTGAAATGATTTAATTTCCCTTTTTTTTCCAAAAAAGGATGAATCAAATTTTAAATTAGAGAGCAAGTGTTCCAAAGTAGGATTGGGGTTCCCCTTTCGTACTCGTACAAGGTTTCGATTTTGGTTTCAATGATCCACTCCATTCATTCAACTGGAGGTGAGGAAGAGGACCATGTTGCGTTACCTGTGCAATTTCTTTATTTTTGGGGAACCCTGATGTAATATATGAGCTATATTTATTTTCTGCTATGGACACGAAACCGGCCGTGTTCCGTGCCACATATATTTTTCTAGTGTCATAAAACCTTTATTCGGCAAATAAAGTTTATTTTTCACTCTAAAAAAGCTAACGGAGGAATTTAGGATAATGAGTGAACACTAATATGGAGTTAGCAGGGCTGCAGGAAATAGGTACTCCTACTAATTCCCTACTGCCTGAATGGAATTTAGCTGTTACAAATGAGATGGTAAAAGCTTTTACGACAGGATACCGGCGGACTATTTCTTAGCTGTAGAAGATGTACTAGGTGGCAAGATTTTGATTGCGCCGCTTGTATGCAATGGACATTTGACTATTTTATAGCAGCGTGCAGTGAATGAGAGAATACATAGTACATGCGTGCCGACCCCGTGACCCATTTTGTGATTTTTTTTTTCTTTTTGTCACAACCTACTTGGACCTGCTTGAAGCAGAGATGCCTCTCTCGTACTACTAATTGAACGATTAGTAGTACAGCTTTATCAGCTGCCTCCGGTCCAGTTGTCCACACTGCCTCCAAACGACCTGCGTGGCAGCTCAGCCGCGGGGTCAAACGTGGTCGCCGGTCTCCGGTCGCCCGGTCAAACGCTGTTCAGCCAGCCGTCAACGTGAAGACCGGCTGACGTGCGCAGCGCAGCCGCTCTGGCCCCACGTGCTCGATGCCCCGACTCTAATCACTCGTTAATTAATCCTTTATAGTGTGCTCTAGCTAGGCCTGGGCCACCGAAAGCTAATTAAACGCGCATTAGGGAACAAAGGGGCACGCGAAGACGATCCTGGCCGTCCGAGCCTCGGATCCAGCGGCTGCGACGGGTGGCTCGAGCCGCTGCCGCTAGTGCGCGCGAGCGTCACCAACGCAACCCGCGCGCACCCATTGTTTGAACAGTTCACAAGAGGCTTGACACGTAATACGGCATGTGCTGGTAATACAATGCGTTCCAATCCTTGATCGCCCGACGGCCGTGCCACAAAGCAGCAGCAAAGGAAAGGGAATGTGGTGTGCTCCGGCAGATTGGTCCGTTGCTGTTGCACACTTGCATGGGTTGGTTCAACGGGCGTTGGCCGGTTTTGGACTCCTCGTGGTACATTGAACGGAAGCGCTGCAGTCGGAATGTATCGGAGGGGTTTGTTTTATTCATCTTCTCGAACTACTTTACATGATGTGGGATTTTTTAAAATAATACTTCCTCTGTTCAAAATTATAAATTATTTTAATTTTTTTTAAATATATAGATTTTTCTATGCAATTAAAATATATTATATTTAGATATAAAATAAAAACTATAAATCTAAAAAAGGTCAAAATGATCGATAAATTTAAACGGAGAGAGTAATATGGAACTCTTCGTTGCATTGGCACTATACTTGTTTGGATTCCGGTATGACAATTCCTAGGTAACCAGGGGCAATAATCTTTTAGGAGATCAGCACGTGGAGAAATTGGACGTGAACGAGGCTTATTAGTAATTGCCTACCATTACACTAGCAAACCTAGTTACACTATCCAATCTTTTTCAGGTCAGCTGTGGTACCAATTCAAACAAGTAAGAATGGGGCCATCCCCACTCAAATCAAAAGGGTGTTGTTCGAGAAGGTTAGAAGGGAACCACATTAGCATGAGAAAAAAGAGCGGTCCTAAGGAAACATTTTGATCTAAATCCTTTCTAACTTTGATTAAATTTAAATAGAAATATCTTGACTTCACAATACCAAATTAATTTAACTAAACGGATTGGTGTCTATATGTTGATGTATTTTTTCTATAAACTTAATCAAAATTAGAAAAAATTTAACGTAGTATAAAACTTAAAAGGACTTAAATTTTTTGAACGAAGGGAAGGGATGGTGCTAGCCAACTCACTCTACCATACTTCTCGAGAATAGCAAGCCGTTTTTGTTTCCCACAACAGATTATATGTCCAGCTTATAATCATTAACTTGAAACAAACATATCCTAGATCATAACTAAATTATAATAATTCATAGGTTAGATTATTATAATCCTATAATCCACTTTCCACTGATTATAAAATGAATTATATTATCTGGTTTTCACAAAAAAAAAGAATTATATTATCTAGAGTGACAAACAGATAGGACCCAAAGTGATTAAAACCTTATATGCCCTTTATTACAATCTCGTGCGTGCATCATTTTCCATGGTTTTTGGCAGGTGGATATACATCCATTTGTCTAATCATACTTGTGCATTTCAAAAAGTTCACTTGTGTATCATCTTAGACTATTAAGATATGCTAAATCTCTATAAAAATTAAAATTTTAAATAACCGGCTATAGCTGCTAGGAAGGACAGCCGCTATGACAATTAGCCTGCTAAATACCGGCTATAGCCCACTAAATACCATAACGGCAATCCTGCCGCTAAACGTTTTAGCTGGCGATTTAAAATCATGATAAAAATTGCAGAAAGAAAGAATTCCTTGATGGGTAAACTAAAAACGGTCAGAAGGCCTGGTCCTACAGAAAATTCCCGATTCCCCAACCTCTGTTGTTTTTATTTTTGAGCAACACCTCTATAGTAACCCAGTGACCCGCAGAGGAAGCCCAAGCCCGAAGCGAAACACGCACAAGCCCATGTCGCGGAAACACGCGACCACGCTCATCAAATCCCTGTGCGCGCGCGGCGCGGTCCGCCACGCCCGGGCCGTGTTCGACGAAATGCCCGACCGGGACGTCGTGGCGTGGACGGCCATGCTCTCCGGCTACGCCTCCAGCGGCTGCCACCGTGAGGCGCTGGACGTATTCCGGCGCATGCTCGCGGCCGGCGTCGTCCCCAACGAGTTCACTCTGTCCAGCGTCCTGACCGCGTGCCGTGGCGGCGGCGGCGCAGCGTTGATCCATGCCGTCGCTGTGATGCGGGGCGTGGACCACATGCCGTACGTAGTGAACGCGCTCATCGACGCGTACGCGTCCCACGGGGACGGCCTCGTGGACGCGAGGAGGCTGTTCGAAGCGCTGGGAGGACGGCGCACGGCTGCATCGTGGACGTCCATGATAGCCGGTTATGTCCGTTGGGGACAGGAGAATACGGGGCTACAATTGTTCCAAAATATCATTCAGGTTTAGTTATCTCTTCATCTTCTAAATATCTCTTTTTTTCAATATTTCTTGTGTCATGCATATAATGCTCAAACGAATTTATAGACTTTATTATTTTATTTTACGATTAAGGAGATAGCAGAAGAAACATCTATACTTTGTAAACTATAGCCAAAGGTATGATTCGTATGATTATGATTGAAGAATAAGGAGGCAGCAGAGAAACCATCTATACTTTGTAAACTGAAGCTAAAGGCAGGATTCGTATGGTTATGAAACAAGGAGACAGCAGAGGAACCATCTATACTTTGTAAACTGTACCTAAAGCTAAGATCCTTATGACTTCAACAATATGCTATTTGTTCATTAGGTTGAATCTTAATACTGGATCAACTTTTCTATGATGCTAACTGTTCTTAATACAAGTAGGAAATGATGATTATTAAGTATTCACCTGTCAAATATTAACATGCTCCTCTATAGTGAGAGCATTATTTACACCTTAGGTAGATCGTAAATGTGTCAGGAGATGTCGTATTGTCAGATTTGCTTGAATTTTTGCTGTACTCACATGTTTAATCTCTGTAAAGAACATATCTGTTTACATCATCCATTAGCTTCTGTTTCTCCAGTGCAGGATGATGTTGAACTGAGTCCATTCACCTGCTCTATTGCAATCCATGCATGTGCTTCAGTAGGAAACTTATGTTTTGGGCAGCAAATTCATGTACTCTCCATAAGGAAAGCTCTTGGAGTGAATCTTGCTGTTGCAAATTCTCTGGTCGACATGTACTGCATTTGTGAAAGCATACTGGAAGCTAGGAGGCTTTTTGATGAGATGCCTGAAAGAAACTTGGTCACCTGGAATACCATTATTGCTGGATATAGCCGATGTGATCCTCTAATGGCCATGCAGCTGCTTGTTGACATGAATCTTGAGCCAAATTGCTTGACTCTAACTAGCATCACATCAGCATGTGCTGGTCTTGCAGCTCTGAGATGTGGTCAGCAGGTCCATGGGGCTGTACTTCGGAGAAAATATGGCGATGACCTAAAGATTTCCAATGCCCTTGTGGACATGTACTCCAAGTGTGGAAGCATTTCTAATGCTAAGAAGGTATTTAACATGATGAATTGCAAGGACATAGTATCATGGACATCAATGATTGGTGGGTATGGGATGAATGGGTGTGCGAATGAGGCCATTGAGCTGTTCAATTCCATGGTCCATGCTGGGGTTCATCCAGACCATGTTGTGTTCATGGGCCTGATCAGTGCTTGCAGCCATGCTGGTTTAGTAGATGAAGGATGGAACCTTTTAAGGTCAATGTTATTTGAGTATGATATTCAACCTAACAAGGAGATTTATGGTTGTGTCACCAATCTTCTTGCTCGTGCAGGGATGCTGAGAGAAGCCTTTAACCTCATTGATACAATGCCACTCACTCCTGATGAACCTGTCTGGGGAGCATTGCTTGATGCTTGCAAGATGCACAAGAATGTAGACCTGGGCAGACTAGTTGCAAGGAAAATAATTGAGATTAATCCTGGTGAAGTGAGGGCTTATGTCCTGCTTGCAAACATATACGCTGCAGATAGCAAATGGGGTGAGTGTGCTGTGACAAGGAAGTTATTGAGGGGCACAGGAAGCAGTAAGGAGGTCGGAATGAGTTGGGTAGAGGTAACAGATAAGGTGTATAGCTTTAGCACAGCTGACAGTAGCAGTCCTCAAGTTAGTTTGGCAGATGAGGTATTGCAGATCTTAGCTCAACACATGGATGAGACTGGAAATGATTTTGTTGACAATATTTCCAGAACTGTATGATAATTTTTTTTCTTAAATGGTTCCTCCATTCTTAGTCAAATATTTCAGAAGCTGATTCTGGAGGTTTGAGTTCTGATAGCAACTGCCCAGAACTAAACAAATTGTTTATGCAGTGTAAAGAGAATTTAACAGAGGTAAGACTAACTTAAAGAAACAGTAATGCAGCCATATCTATTTTCTTTTGTACACCTCCTTTTCAGTTTCATGGTTAACTCACTTGCATTTGTGGAGAAAAGTATTGTGACTCGTGTTTTCTTTTACTTCCCGCAGAATTTCTGTCTCAATTTTATTGGCAGAACAATTTACGATATTCTTTTACCAGTGATCAACCATCATATGATTCCTAAGAATGAGAAAGTATGTGTGTAAAAACCGACTTCATTTTTTTTGGCCAAACTCATTTAGATAGTTCTGACATAGCATTAAATTGATATCATATTTTTTGATATTTGATTGACTGGACTTTTGTAAGGCCCAGGCGTGTCGCTTTTTGTTACCTGCCTGCTGAAAATCTTAACATATTTATTATTAATAGTGTGTTCTTTTGTGCTACGCACATTACCGCAAGTTTATTTCCTGCTAGAACTAGAAGCCATTACGATACCCTATGCAGTGGTAAGGGTAGTGCATCTGTATCTCCAAAGGTTTTAATGGTTGTCTATACTCCTGTCGTTGACAGATATTTATCACTGGCTATCTTTTTAAGGAAGGGACCAACCTACGAGCCAACGTCGACATCAGAGCTTCTTGTGAAGCTTCAGTTATCAGTTGGTAGGCATCAATACATTTGAGAGTTAGTGTAACTAAAAGATTTTAGTCCCCTGATGACATCATGGCATTTGCGGTGATAGCAAAAGGTCTTACTCATATTTAGTGGGTCCCCATACTGCTGCTTTAGAATCGTAAGATGCACAGCAGCTTCCTCATCTCCTAAGGTGGTTGCTATTGTAAGGGGGCGTTTCTTTCTCTCTATATCACAAAGATACACGGCCCTCCCGTGTGTTAGAGGAAAACACAGCTTTAGGATCGTTGATTGAAGATCATAAATAAATTTACAAGAGATGTGTATTTGTATATGTATCTTACTCCCTCCGGCCTGAAATATAAGACATTTTGGTTTGTCCTAAGTCAAATTGTTCTATGTTTGGCCAAATTTATAGAAAAAAGTGATAATATTTTGAATGTCAAATGAGAATAATTAGATCTATTTTGAAATATATTTTCATAATTTACTTATTTGATGTGTTAGATGCTAATATTCTTCTCTGTAAATTTGGTTAAACTTAGACTACTTTGATTTAGGACAAAGCAAAATGCTTTACATTTCAGGACGGATGGAGTATGTTTTAAGCTATCCCATATTATTTTTTGTTCATCTGATAAACATGATTTTTATTATTGACTTATAGCTAATGCCGGTCCCAAGCCTGTGTTGGTTCTCAACATAGCCGGTCCCAAGCCCGGATAAAGGAAGAGGGTTGTGTTAGGTTTGGCGAACCAGCGTAAAAAAACAGCCACTCTAATGAATATGAAACCCATAAGAAACTCGTTGGGGCGTAACCCTCTTAGCGACGCGCTACATCGGAACCCGGGTGTGGTGTTAAATGGGTAAGGGCCGGGTCGCCATCCCCTAAGGGCGCGTCGTATCGTGACCTGGGTACGATGAAAAGTGAGCAAGGGTCGGGTCGTCACAGCCTGAGTGGCGCGCTACATCTGCGTCCAGGTGTAGTGGAAAATGAGCAAGGGTCTTTGCACTTTCTTCGACGGGTGCGAAGGGTAAGGAAGTTAGCCGAGCCAACTAGGATTCGCATAGGTAGCTGGAACGTAGGATCCCTAACAGGTAAGTTGCGGGAGCTAGTTGATGCAGCAATTAGGAGGCGTGTAAATATTCTATGCTTTCAGGAGACTAAATGGAAGGGTCAAAAGGCGAAGGAGGTTGAGGATACTGGCTTCAAGCTTTGGTACACGGGGGCAACACCGGGTAGGAATGGTGTAGGTATCTTGATCAATAGGAGCCTTAAGGATGGAGTCGTAGAGGTTAGGAGGCGAGGCGTCCGGATTATCCTGGTCCGGATGGTAGTTGGAGACTCAGCCCTGAATGTGATCAGTGCCTATGCCCCTCAGGTAGGTCTCAGTGAGAGCACCAAGAGGCAGTTTTGGGAAGACCTAGATAGCATGGCTAGTACCGTTCCTAGCAGCGAGAAACTCTTCATAGGAGGAGATCTCAACGTCCATGTGGGCGCGACTAATGTAGGGTTCGAGCGAGTGCACGGGGGCTTTGAGTATGGTCGCAAGAGTCAAGAGGGGGAGGATATTTTGAACTTCATGTTGGCCTACGACTTGTTGATAGCGAATACCTTTTTTAGGAAGAGAGAATCCCATCTTGTGACCTTCATAGTGGACAACACTCGAGCCAGATCGACTTTATCCTTGCTAGGAGGGAGGATAGACGGGATTGCTTAGATTGTAAGGTAATTCCCGGGGAGTGTGTTGTCCCTCAACACAAGCTTGTGGTGGCGGACTTTCATTTTCGGGTACGTGTCCATCGAGATAAACGCGCCAAGATTGTGAGAACGAAGTGGTGGAAGCTTAGAGGGGAAGCGGCGCAAACGTTCAAGGAGAGAATGCTAGGTGAGGGGCCTTGGGAGGAAGAAGAAGATGCAGAAGATATGTGGCTAAAGATGGCAACATGTGTTCGGAATGTGGCCTCAGAGGTGTTTGGCGTGAGTAGGGGAGGCAAACAGAAAGGAAAAGACACCTGGTGGTGGAATGACGAGGTGCAAAGGGCTATTAAGGAGAAGGAGAAGTGTTTCAAGCGCCTCCACCTTGATAAGAGTGCGGCCAACATCAAGAGCTATAATTTAGTGAAGAGGGTTGCAAAGCGAGCTGTGAGCGTAGCAAAGGGTAAAGCGTATGATAACCTGTATCAGCGGCTAGCCACGAAGGAAGGGGAGAAGGATATCTATAGGATGGCTAGGATCCGCGAGCAGAAGACAAGAGATATCAACCAAATCAAATGCATCAAGGATGGGACAGATCGACTTCTAGTGAAGGATGAGGAGATCAAGAACAGATGGCGAGAGTATTTTGATAAGTTGTTTAATGGAGAGAATGAGGGCCCTACCCTTGAGTTAGCTGACTCTTTTGATGACACCAACAAACGCTTTGTGAGGAGAATTCAGAAGGCTGAGATCGGGGAGGCATTGAAGAGGATGAAGGGGGGGTAAAGCGATGGGCCCTGATGGTATCTCCATTGAGGTGTGGAGATGCCTAGGTGCCAAAGCGATAGTATGGTTAACTAAGCTTTTTAACCTTATTTTTCAGTCCAGCAGGATGCCTGAAGAATGGAGGAGAAGTATATTAGTACCAATCTTCAAGAACAAAGGAGATGTTCAAAGTTGTACTAACTACCGTGGGATTAAGCTAATGAGCCATACGATGAAGCTTTGGGAGAGGGTTATCGAGCACCATCTAAGAAGAGTGACAAGTGTGACCCAAAACCAGTTTGGTTTCATGCCTGGAAGGTCGACCATGGAGGCGATTTTCTTAATCCGACAATTGATGGAGAGATATAGATAGCAGAAGAAGGACTTGCATATGGTCTTTATTGACCTTGAGAAGGCGTATGATAAAATACCGAGAAATATCATGTGGTGGGTCTTGGAGAAGCACAAAGTCCCAACTAAGTACATTACCCTCATCAAGGATATGTATAAGGATGCGATGACGTTTGTCCGGAGATGTGATGGTGACACCGCTGACTTTCCTATTAACATAGGCCTACATCAAGGGTCAGCATTGAGTCCTTATTTATTTGCCTTGGTGATGGATGAGGTCACAAGGGACATACAAGATGATATCTCTTGGTGTATGCTCTTTGCTGATGATGTGGTGCTGGTGGATGAGACTAGAGAAGGGGTTAATAGGAAGTTAGAGCTGTGGAGACGCACGTTAGAGTCGAAAGGGTTCAGACTCAGTAGGACCAAGACCGAGTACATGATGTGCGATTTCAGTGCGACTAGGCATGAGGATGGAGATGTTAGCCTCGATGGGCAAGTGGTGGCCCAGAAGGATACTTTTCGGTATTTAGGATCGATGCTTCAAAAAGATGGCGACATTGATGAAGATGTTAGATATAGAATCTCAGCTGCCTGGTTGAAATGGCGTCAAGCTTCTGACGTCCTATGTGACAGAATGGTGCCACAAAATTTAAAAGGTAAGTTCTATAGGACAGCGATTCGTCTGGCGATGTTATACGGTGCTGAATGTTGGCCTACAAAAAGACAACATGTCCAACAACTGAGTGTAGTAGAGATGCGGATGTTGCGGTGGTTTTGCGGGCACACACGAAGGGATAGAGTCCGGAACGAAGTTATTTGGGATAGAGTCGGGGTGGCACCAATTGAGGAGAAACTTACCCAACATTGATTGAGATGGTTTGGACATGTCCAACGGAGATCCCCTGAGGCGCCGGTGCGTAGTGGGGTTCTAAAGCAGGCCAAAAATGTAAAGAGAGGTAGAGGTAGACCTAAACTGACTTGAGTCGGTGAAGAGAGACCTTAAGGAGTGGAATATTTCCAAAGAGGTAGCTTTGGATAGGAGCGCTTGAAGACTCGCCATCCACGTACCTGAAGATCCGTGATCTTTGTTTTTTTTTATGGGTTTCATCTCTAGCCTACCCCAACTTGTTTGGGACAAAAAGCTATGTTGATGTTGATGTTGATGACTCATAGCTAATGCAGATATACAGTTTACTAGCTTTGTAAGGCATTAAATATCTGAAAAGTTCTTCAGGCTGAAGAAACAGGTATGATAAATTTTTAAGTAAATCACAGTTTTTTCCAAATTTTTTACAGACGGCCTTGATTATATCATGCCCTTCTATTATAATTTTGTCAGCTTATTTTGAACCCAAAACTGAATCTTTGGACACGTAGCTGAAAGGTTTTGAACAAAAAAGAATGACTAGTAAAAATGAGCAAGGAATGGTAACCTGTAGTGAGATTTGCTCATGACTTTTGTACAATTACTTGGGGCTGATATCCTCAAAGACCAGCTTTACTCACATGATGTTATTATTTCTGCAATTTTATTCTACATTTCACTGCCAAATAGTCAACACGTGTATTTTTTATGGTAAGAATGGTAAAACATCACATCTTGACTATATTGTTTCAATGGCATCCCTTCTGGTTGACTTTACTGGGTTTTTTCTGATTCTTTATAGTTATTTTTTTCTGATCCTTGTATAGTAAGTTTTTTTGGGTACAATGCCGCCAGCCCGCCGTCATTATTGTTTCTGTGCCCTTCCAATATGAATAAACCTAACTTCATGTAATGTGATGTTGTGTACTCATTGACCTAGAGAATGATGGTTTAGATGAATCCATGGGACTCAATATACTTGCTTGCTATTTTGATTGGTTATGTTCTACTTTTTCACATAGAAGACTGGTTTTATTTAGTTTGGGTTCTGGCTTGCAGTGTATTACCAGTGGTTGTTTTGCTAATAAAAGAAGTGGCTGCAATCTGAAACGTATTGGCACTCGCTCCATGGCTTGACATTCTCATATGATGAGTTATGCGGTAAGTGCCAGTGGTTTATGCTTGGACTTGCATTATATGCAATTATACATATGAAAGTATGGCACAATGCTCTTATTGGCTGTCAGAATGCACTTGATCTGTATTTCTACTTTAAGCACGGGATACACATAGAAACAACAGCACTGATGCAAGAATGGTGCAATACATTATATTAAGACTAGCCCATGCTTCTTTTACATATATAAGTTTCTTAACTATCGAAAACTCAGCTATATCACTTCGGATACATACTAAGAGATTAGCTAACATTATACACATGTATAGAATTTAAACAACCTATAATTCTCACTGCTGTACATGACAGACAGACATGTTGACACGTGATAGGGTACATATATAACCTTTCTAAACAATCGATCAGAACCAGCTAGGAATCGTATTACCATCAAGTTCCTGTAGTGTGATATATTCTCATCTTACACGATGGTCATATGTACTGCTTTGTATCCACAACCCCTTCATTTCCTGCTAGAATTATGTATTTGTCCTTGCGAGTTAGTTTAGTGGGTTCAAACCCAAGAACCCTACCAATCTCACCCTGCACCATATTTGCCACCTCATAGCTCTCACATCTCCTACCATTGATTACCACAGACGTTGGCATCCTGTCGATGAACTCGATGACATACGCTGGATGCGGGTTCATGAAGTAGTAGAAGTGGTCCATGTATTTAGACCTGCCAGTAGACGTGCCGTAAAACATATTGGACCAGTTCGTTAGTGCCACTGGGTAGACCTCGTCGACGAGCTCGACGAAAAGCGGGCTGAATCGGAGCAGGTATGGCTCCCTGCACGTGGTACCCTCAGGGCAAATCACCAGGTCCCCTTTCTGCAGCCAGTGCTCCATTCTCCTCCTATCCTCATCGCGGTTTCGGGTCAGCCGGATGGTCTGGATTGGTGACAGGAGCTCACTGACACGACTGACACTGTATGTCACTGCTGATACCTTCTTGTTCAGCATCACTGAGATGTAGACTGGGTCAAGGAGTGTGCGGTGGTTCCATACATACAGGCGACCACGTGGATTGGGTTGGGTAAGTGCTCCATGGTTTGCGTTACCAGTGGCAGAGATTGGGGCGTTGATGACCCGGGTTGTGACTCCGGACGCACTCCCAATTGGGAGGGAGACAGAATACGGAAGGTTGACAAAGATGAGTGTTCGGAGCACCGTGAGGGGGACAGCAAGCGGGAGCCACATGAACATGGCGAGGGTGGCTCGAGGAGTAGGCCTGAAAGTCAGCCTGCCATCATGGAAGATCAAGGGCCTTGGGTACTGGTCTCTTGGCAAGGTTGACCATTGTTTCTTCTGTTCTGGGGTTACCAAGTAAACCTCCTGAAAAAAAAGAAGTGACACTTGATTAACACACTTATGCTGATTTTTAGGAGTATGTAAATAGTTCGCGACTGACGTAGAATGAAACATGGTTTAGTTTCAAAAGGTCAATGAACTTCCTATTAATAAAGTTAAATTGGAGATAAAATTCTTAACTAGTTCAAAGATTTTAGCTTAATCTCCAGACATTAAAATTGCTTAGGATCATCACTTAACTATAACAGGTACATTCAATGCATTTCTAGTAGGAACACTATTTTGATTATAAAGCATTCATGGTTACTTAATAATGTTTATGTGAAAAGCAGGAGCCGTTTAACACTTGTAACATATTAGTGTTAGGGACACAGGTTTCACTTCCTCTAGAGCCATAACATTTTACTCTGAATATTCTCACTGGAACATATATTAATCACTGAGTATCAAAATTTAAATCATACCCCCTGTATTTGAACCCCCTTTTTTATCCTTCTCTAGGAACATATTTTTCTCTATTACATAGTTATAATCAAAATATTCAGTGGCACGAAGCATATATAGCTAATGATATGGGTTTTCCCCTTCTGAGCAAATGGGCATTTCAAAGTTAATCGTGCCTTGTACTTGTTTGGGTCTGAGTGTCTGATCAAGTAGTGTGGTTAAACTGACTAATCAAACAAATTCAATGTGTAGCTTCCTGTATTTTTGTCAGTGATCTTGAGCGAGAAAGAATTGAACTATCCCCACACTAATCGATGATAGGAGGTCGACCATGTTCTGCACCTACCGCAGGTTGTATGACAAGTTTGTTCGAGACCTCTCACGCCGGCATTGACCCCGTTTGTGAGCAAGTGGGCCTTGTCACGGTGGACGATGCATGAGACCATGCAGGACCTACGATGGATCCAGGACATCAAAGGCGGGTTGTTTGTCCCAGTGATCCTTGGATTAGCTACAACTCTGGGCGCACTCGAGGATGTCCTGCTTCAGGAGCAGCAGCCGGATCAACATATCTCGACGACCGATGCGTCCGATATCTATTCTTCGCGTTCGGCTTATGGGAGATTCTTCATCAGCTCAACCAAGTTTGAGCCATGCCAGCAGTTATGGAAATCTTGGGCGCCCTTGAAGTGCAAGATGTTCCTCCCTGCTCACAATAGATGCTGGCGCGTTGAGGCATGCAACACCTGGGTAAATGCCTCCTTTGTGTCCAGGAGGACACCATACAACACCTCATGCCTTGCGTCTTCTCTCGTCAAGTCTGGGCGGTGTCACTCGACAGGGCTGGCCTCCAGCATCTAGCTCCATCACAACGCGATGCTGATTTCCAGGTCTGGTGGCGGAAGTCATCGCGCAGGACGGCGACAACTCTGAGGAAAGGATTCAGCTCCCCGGTGACCCTCAGGGCTTAGGGCTTGGTCCATTTGAAAATTCCGCAACCGTTGCGTGTTCGATGGCTGCCATCTGAGGTCTTAATTGGTGCTGCAGGAGGTTGCTGAACAAGCAAACGTTTGGGCCATGGTCGGACGGAAGGTGCTAGGGTACCTGTTGAGCTGAGGGTACTTTAGCAGGTAGTAATGTAGAACCATGTGCATGTAACAAAAAAACTAACCCAGACCGTGGATTCGAATGTTATGGAACCACTTTCTATATATTAATACAATGATATGTAGCTCTTTTGCGTGTTCAAGAAAAATTAGTACAACGAAATTGCTGATATGAAAATATCTTACCCTTTTATTCAACATGTGGATGCATTTCTGTCAGATATTTCCTCACAAAATCGAACCAACTTTCTGCCAGATAGTACAACGAAATTGCTGACATGAAAATATCTTACCCTTTTACTCAACATGTGGATGCATTTCTATCAGATATTTCCTCACAAAGTCGAACCAACTTTCTGGCAGAAATAGGATAATGAAGCTTCGGGCTAAGGGTCAAATATGTAGAAAGCCTGGAAACTTCTCAGATCTCTTAAAGTATGCAGCCATTTCACATGAATGCAGTAGTATCACGGCTCATTCTGGCAAATTAATCTGCCCTATCCTGAATATTCTGCACAAATTATTCTGCCAGTGCATATTGTCATTACACACTCACAATAGTATGGCTATCGAATGACCAAAAAGGGGATTGGTCATTGCAGCTCCAAACTAGAGATAAAAGGGGAGTGGTTACTGCAGCTCCAAACAAGAGATTTGTGTGATCTTTTATCGGCTTTAGCACAAATATATAAGATGGTAGTGGAATCAATGCAAAGAACAAGGAGCCACCAAATTAGTGCTTCCTTCTAATCTAGCACCATGTGGAATTGAAGCAAATACATAAAGAAAACTTTGCCCAAAAATCATACACTAGGAGTCTGTTTGGTTGGCTTTCAATTTTTGCCCAGTCCAAATCAAGATATGTCCATAAAATTTGGCTACCAGTTGGTTCATGTCCAAAAAAATTGACACATCAAAATTTCGAGCTAAAATTATGGCAAGTTAGTAGAAGTTGTTGAACCTTACAAAGGATGAATTGGTTATCAGATTTTGGCACTAAACCAAGTGAACACCTAAATTTTTTGCCTTGACTTTAGCATGCCCTAATTCTAGCAAGCCATGGCTTGCTATGATTTTGGCTGCACAAAAATTAGAATACAACCGAGTAGACTCTATATTTCAAAAATGAGACACTATATTACACTTCGATCCATACCTAAGAAAACATGAAAAGAGCTTAAAAGAGAAGGAAGAACACAATAGACCTGGTCATTTTCATGCTTGGCCAGCCTGGCCAGAGCCTGCTGGGTTTTGGCCCATCCACGCCTGCTATAGGATCGGGCTTGGTAAGAGACTAAGAAAAATTCAGGCCAGCTGAGCACGATCAAACTATGCAATTGAATTAATTTTTTAAAGACAATATAATTAGGTATGATTTTTAGACGTAAAATCAAAATGAACCGGGCATTTTTTACCTAGTCTGAAATTGTAAATCTATATGGCTTCCGGAAGTATTTTTACATTACTTCTCGTGTTTGAGATTCGTGCAAACAGCTTCTATCCGTCTAATTTTTTTCCCCTCCGTTACTCGTCTGCACCAGTCGTGTGCCTCCGCCTCCGCCATGGCTGCTGTGCTGGGTGCCCGCCGCGGCTGCTCAGCTCTCCCGGTCGCGTGCTGTCGTCGCCCTGTGCGCCGCTTTTTGCGCTGCTCCAGTTGCCTTCATTGCGCACCGCCGTCGTCGTCGTCGGAGAAGAACGTGCCTCCATCATTTTTTAAGAAAATGTTGATTTAGGTTTTTGTAAATATTGAATGTATTCTATTAAGATATTGAGATAGTTTGAAAAAATTGCTGAATGTAGTACTTTTTAAAAAAACTTGCAATATGTTTTCAAAAATGTTGGATCTATTATTTTTAAATTTGAAGTATTTTCAAAAAATATTGAATTTGATCTTTTAAAATTTTAAATGTATATCTTTAATTTGGATCTAATGGATTTTACAGTTATATTGCTCAAGGAGCTTCCATAAATTTTATAGAAGCTCCATCCGAAATGTTCTCACATCTACCTCGATCCAATTGACGTCGGTCGTCGCCTTCTCCTCGATTCCTCTATCAAGGCCCAATTTAGAGTTCGTGTTGGGAAGGCCCGAAAGGCTAGAGCCCAAGTTGGCTTTGACCAGTCGAGCAGCATCAATCGAGCACCTTCGCCTTCGTCCTCCCAGAAATAGCGTTCCGGCGCCGCCGCCGCTGCCCACCGCCGCCCCGTGCGTCTCGCCATCCCACCGATTTCCCCCTTGCTTCCCCATCCCATGGCTCTCGCGTTCGCATCTCACGCGCGCCGCCTCGTCCTCGCTGGCGCTGTAGCTCCAGCGAGAGCGTTCCACGCCCAGCCCTACCAAGGTACGCCCTCTCCTTCTCCGCCTCCTTAATCTCTTGGTGCTTCTTTCTGGTGACTGGAGTTGGATCCATGCGGGACGCAGCCAAGGTAGGCGTGGTGGAGTTCCTGAACGGCGTGGGGAAGGGGGTGGAGACGCACGCCGCGAAGCTGGAGGAGGCCGTGGGCGGCGACCTCCAGAGGCTCCTCGAGGCCCGCACGCTGCGGCTCAAGAAGCTCGGCATCCCCTGCAAGCATGTAAGTCGCTAATTTACTTCTTCGTGTTAGGGCCTTGGTTTTTTGAGCATTCCGTCATGGGGACATAGGCATTGGTCGGATTTTGTTGTCTAGTGTTGTGATGCTTCAGTAGAATCCTTGGATTGTTGCATCCACTCTGAATTTTTTAGATCGTTGTCGAATGTTGGTAAGGAGTGTTACTGCAGTATTTTCTGGTTGAATGTGCAGCAGTTTTCTCCATAAACCTAGGTTGGCGAAAATGCGAGGTAATTTTCATGTTTGGATGTGAACTTGTCATGCTTTCAGGATAAATTGGCCAGGGCTAGTTGTAGTGATTTATTTTGTTCCAATGGTGCCCCCCCCCCCCCCCCCCCCCCCACCTAGTGAGTGGCTACGAAAATTGAAAAACTCCAATGCTGTTTCGGTTATCGTGAAACAGAAGCCTGCGAGAATTTTTTTTTCTGATCAATTATGGTTCCAAGTAGTAAAAGCTAGTCCATGGTTTGGGTGCAACTTATCACTTTGAAATTTTGACAAGCCCAAGCCATCAAGATACTAGAACTTGTAGTGAATACTCAATGGTGAATGGAAATGTGATAAGTTGTTACGATTTTCTTATCACTAAGAGCAGTTTTTTTATCTTCTCCACTTAGTTTTTTAATTAACATTTTTATGTACTTTTCTGAATGCTAAGATATCTTGAGAGGGCACAGGACCCAAATTTTGGATCCAAGGAATATACGAGTGACAAGAATATGCTTTGTTGTTGTACTGTCACTTTGAGGTGAATTTTGGTTCATGTGGACGTCCATTACCATGACCAATCTGGGGATGCATAATGATAGTTTTGAAGCACAGTTCAATAATGTCACAGTCTGGGAAATTTCCATGCATTTTGTTTGAGGCAATAGGAACTTAAACTAGAATTTGAAAGCCACCATCAAGGCAGCAGCAATGTTTCTAGGATTGAAGAAGCAAGTTCTAAACCAGGCGGAAGCCATTTTTATGCTCTCACTTTTAACTGCAAGGAAATCAGCCTAGTCAGTTAAATTCTTGCATACTGAAATGTGTGTGGCGCTCCTTTGGTTGTTTAGGCTGTTTCCTAGGAAATGGTCTACCTATACTCAGAAAGAATGGAAATCCACTACTTTATAAGTTAGTCGATGAGATTTAGCACCACCTAACTTACAGTACAGACGTTTGTCAGATGTTTTCAGTTCTGAATAGTGTGAGTGATGTGTTCTGAGTAGTATCATCTACAACTGTATGTGTACGTACTGAAAGTTTTTGTTTTAGTACACATATTGAGTTTTAGTTCTAGAAATGCTAATTGTATGTTTTAATTCGGTTGGGATAGTATTTAGAGAAAACAATGTTTGACCTCCTCTCTAGTGTTTTTTTGTACATATTGTACATAGTTTTCTTATTTGTGAAACCCAGGTAGAAGTTGGTTTCCATAGAGAAACCCATTATTCAAGTTCAGGAAAAATGGCTTTTAATGTCCAAGTTCGTTACTATCTATATATCCAACTAAACTATGATTTTGGCAGCTAGGCTGTAAATCAAGTTAACCAAATCTTGTTTTAGGTGCTGAAAGAAAATCCGGTTGACCTCTTGCTAACTGCTTATTTCTATTTGTAACATTTACAGTGGTCAAGACATGTGAGGTCTTAATCACAAGCAGTCTTTTCTTGATTGGATAATGTTTAACTGTTTAATTCTCTAATATTGTTTTTTTGCTAATCAAAATTCTTAATTTATTATATATATATATATATATATGATTCCCCTCCTACAATGCAGAGGAAGTTGATCTTGAGTTTTGCTCAAAAGTATCGTCTTGGTCTCTGGAAGCCCCGAGCAGAACCAAGGAAAGTTGAATGAAGTTGGTTTGTTCTTGAAATGCTCACATTGAAACAATCTGCTGTTGTTGGCCCCAAGCATGTTGGAGACATTGATTAGTTGCTTTGTACTTTGGAGGCCACAAGCCCACAATCTTTGTTCTCTGCCCATGTTCATTTGCAACCATTGCGCAAAATCTGAAAAAATATTAACTACCTATGGTGTGGTTTTGCTCCTTTTGTAACAACAAACCTTACGAATAATACCCGCAGTCCCCTGTAATGGTTTCTCACTTCATTTGTATTGTTACTTAGGCATTTCTTCTACCAACATTGGCGTTTTGTGAGTGTACTTTAAAGAAATTGATTGGGTTCAGAGTTGGATCAGACAGTTCCGTCACTTTTCAGTTTCATGAAACCAAACACCCCATCAAATTGTGGATGCAAATGCAGAAAGAGACATTACTGGCCCGTAAGACTTGTTTCAATCATCAATTCATCATGTATGTAAACAAATCATAAAATCAATGTGAAGGTCCGAAGTATTTTTGTGGCACTACAGTGTCCTTTCAAGTTGCAAATGCCTGTTTGGGACGCGACAACTTCAACTAATCCAGTGACAGTCCATCCAAAAGAAGAAGAAAAAGAAAGAAAAAAAAACATGCAGCTTTCAGGCGTTGGCCTCTTTGACAGGCACGGACCCTTCTCTTTATTTCGGAACGGCATTAGTTCATTAGAGTCATGGCGGCTATGAAAAGAAACAAATGCACGTTTCATTTCATCATGCATAGCAGTTCTTCTATTATTTTTTCCTGAGGGTCAAACAATCACAAAGTTTTTCTGATAACTGATTCTTCATAACCAGGCCAGGGCATAATAACACAATACTTCACAACTAACATTTCTTTATTCCCCCTCTAAAAAAACATTTCTTTATTCCCACTGGTTGGGTTGGGACTTGGGATCTAGATCCTCAACGCGTCCATGTGGCTCCTCCGTCCATCCAGCTTCGCCGCGAAGAAGTTCTTCATGAAATCCATGTACCCCATGGATTTGTACCGTGCCCGGCCGCCGTCTTTCTTCACGAGCTCCGGCAGTGGCCCGACCGTCGTGTCGGGGCACGGCTGATGAAACATCGCCGCCGAGATGCGGTCCTTGTCCGGGTGGACCACGGCCCTGTGCTCAATGCTTCTGTATCTCCCGTTGCTTAGAATCTGCAGGTAGCAACAGCTCATCACACACATTTGTTAATTAACTACTACCATAAACTAATGAAACGAGATGATTTATTTAATTTAGTGTTAATCACCTCGAGTATGTCGCCGATGCTGACGACGAAAGCGCCGTCGAGAGGGTCAACGGCGAGCCACCGGCCGTCGTCCCTCCTGATCTGCAGGCCCTGCACGTCGTTGACGTGGAGCAGCAGCGTGAGCCCGGTGGCGTCCGTGTGCGGCGACAGGCCGAGCACGTCGCCGGCCTGCCTGCACGGCGGGTAGTAGGTCGCCCTCATGCTCTGCGGCTGTCCCCGGAACGCCTCCGTCAGGTGCTCCGGCTCCACGCCCAGGTCCGCCGCCATGACCCGGAGCAGGCTCGCCGCCACCCTCGCCGTCTCGGCCGAGTACCCGTCGACGGAATCCCTGAACGACGTCGGCCGGGCGGGCCAGAACCTCAGGTCCCGCTCCTCCTTGGGGCTGATCATGAGGTAGATCATGTCCGCCCAGTCCAGCTTCTGCGCCTCGGAGAAGACGAAGGCCTGGCCGTACCCCTCGATGCCGCCCGGAGCCTGCGCGTGCGCCTTCTTGGCTTCCAGCGGGAGCTTGAAGAACTCGGTGATGTCCCTCCTCACGTCCTGGATCACCTCGTCCGGCACCCCATGGTTGATGAGCTGCACGCAATCTTCGAATTTCAGTCACGCCAACAACGATTCAAGTATGTTCGCTGGAATGCAGGGATTTCATAGGATTTTCGTAGTTTTTTCAGCAGAAAATCTATTTAATTGCCACAATAGCAGAAAATGCTGCCGATTTCCAGAACATGTAATTATCCTACACTATAGATCCTAATCAAGCTGGTCAATACACGCATAAACAGGTGTAGATGATGCAATTAGCAACCATGATCCATGAACGTACATGAAAGAAACCCCAGTGCTGACAAGCAGCTCCGAGGTTTGCGAGCTCCTCTTCCGACGACCGTGGGTCAAGCAGCCGGCTGAGGTCGACGACGGGGATGGCGCAGCCAGCGACGACCTCCTCGGCGCCGGTCTCCTCCGTCCTGACGTACCGGTCAGGCACCTGCTCGCCTGATCCGTTCCAAGTCTGCGCGAGTGCCTGCACGTTGGGCACCGGCAGAGACTCCCCTGCTTTCGCGTGCGCCATTGACGATCTGATTCCTCTCCTCCTGCAGAAGCGCAGATAGATAATAGTGGGCAGCTGGCATCTTTTCACTTCAGGGGACGTCTTCTTATATTAGGAAGATAAACATGGAGCGACATGATTCCTAATACTCCATAGGGACACCGGGAATTGTTCAAGCACTCAAGCTAATTATATTCTGACTTATTATGTATTTATGTAAACTTCGCTAAAAAAATCTAAAAAATTGAAGTTAATACTTGTCATGGACCTCCTCTACAAATAAAATATGCCAATGTGATATTTTTCGGGACACTGCCGTTATCATATACGCCACATGTTTATTGATATACCAGTGGCATATATGGGATTCTAAAAACTAATGGTACAGGAGAAATTAATCTAATATAAGGGTTGTTTGGGAGGGCTTTGTCAGACTACGCATATGGCATAGAATATTTTGGAATAAGTGATGAGACATGTCTCGTACCCGAGTAGGACTAGTCGGTATAGAAGGAGGCTACTCGGTACGATTAGAATAGGACTTCTAGGCTTGTATTCGGCTACGATATCTATAACCCTGGGACCCCCTCCAAAGGGGCAACACATCAATCCACATCTAAGGCAATACAAACCACCACATATGACGTAGGGTACTATGTACATCGCGGCCTGGACCTTTGTGTTCTTTGCATCTCCGAGTTCCTGATCTCGGCGACACCCTACCTACAACCTACCACGTCGGTGGTATCCCTCGGTGGGCTTAGCGGTAAAACACGGACAACTTACCTCAAATGATTTCACCGGTGAAGAAAAAACTACTAGATCCACCAGACTTTCAGTTTAATTTATTTTGATTTGTCAAATAACTCTACGCTACAGTATCTCGATTTGTAGCTAAAAACTTTCCCAAATAGACCCTTATTGGCTGGCCGAAGGTCGCTTTCAGTAATTTTGTTTATTAAATTTTTTTCACTTATTTCTTCACGAAATGGTGATACAGGTATTACCTACTACATAACCACATAGTTCCAAGTTAAATGTTCAGTTCACGCCCCAAATCCGATTGATGACTCTTATATTATTTCTTTACGAGAACTCATAATATTCATATTATAAAATGCCATGGAAGTTGGAACTAACAACCGTTAAGAGTATAGATGGGCGTATTTAATAGACATTAGGCGCCTCGCGCGACTAGGCATTTAATGATCTACAGAGCTATGCTCAATCTTGCATTTCATCTCAGCAACCTTCGTGTTCCAAATATTGCCAGGAGCAGGAGAAGCACGAACCTTTCGTTTTCCTGTGAAAAGAAGCAGGAAGCCGTTGTGGTGTAGGGCGGGAACTGACAATGGACGGTTCGTCGTCTCTCCCAAGGCGCCAAAATCCCGGGTGGCACTGGCTGTCGAGCGTGGGATGCTAGCCACACAATGACTGACTCGTGGTGCCAACATTTTATACTTGTCCACGGGACTATTTTGGTTTTTCTCGGCTAACACGTGTGTTACCGGAAAAATCGGACGGTAAATCTTGCGGAGCACGATATGATAAAATCTGGGAGCTTTGCTTATCTCCAGTGCAGATCCGTTTTCGAGGTTCTGGACGTGCCAGTCAATTTAATCTGCAATTAATAAGAAATTTTTTTAATTAGTAAACCACATGGAACACATCTGCTAGAATTTCGAAGGGTTTCACAAAGAGCATCGGTTGTAGAGTCCGGTACATATACAAAGGTATCGGCTATAAAGCCGATCCATGGGAGCAAATAAAGCTAAAGATAAAATTCATCATAAAGAGACGCATTAAACTAATATAGCTTAATTCAGTCATCATTATCAATCGGATCGGATTCAACCGAGACAACGTTGACAGCAGGACGATAAATTAAACTAAATTAGCTGATGAATCTAATTAAGTTGATGAATCTAATTAAGTTGAACGATATATTTATCAATATTTCTCAAGATTATTTAAATTAAGATTGAATCGGCTATTAGATGTACAATAAGTTCTTCGATATATCAAGCCAATAAGAACTTGATCAAGATGAGATAACTTGTAAATTCTATTAAGAACATAGTAAGAGATCGGACAGGAAGAGATTGAACGATGCAACTTTACAAGATCTTATTAGAAGTCGATAACTTATGAGATCTAATAAAACTAACAAGATATCAAGATGATGCAGCCTTGCAAGATCTAAAAGAACTCGATAAATTGGTAGATAAACTAGATCAAACTACAGCGATGCGCCGGTAATTAAAGCCTAGAAAATCTGATAGAACGCAACTTACAAGCAAACCGGAGATTGAAGCGATGCAGCCCTGTTCACCGAAGAAGTCGTCGAAAACTACTACTACGAGTACTGTTAGGGTTTTGGCGATGTGCCGAGAAAAGTTGTATTGATTGATGATTATTCTTTACAGACCCTGACTGCTCCTATTTATACTCTGAAAATAAAGACTCTTAGTCGACTATGAGACGCTAACCTTGCCTAACAGATAAGAACTACTAAAATTTACAAGACCCCTTAAAAGGAAATCGGACTTGTGTAAAATCTTCTGCTGACATCATCTCCCAGTCCGATTTGAACTGCATCCAACCGTTGCCTTGACTGAGTCTGCGTCGCTCTTGACCGACGCCGCATCATCTTTGACTGAAATCTCTGACATCTTTGGACCAGACGCTCAAACAGTCTCTCTAGGATTATCCATCGGCTTCATTTTCTCTCTATTAAATATTTCTGCAAAAATTTGGCATCAACAACTTGTCTTGAAATATAACTACTGTAGTACTGCCTTACTATGATTGCTGAAATCTTATACTACAGCTGTATCAGATGAGAGGTGTTAGAAAAATGATGGCGAAAATCTTAAGAGTATTTTTGTGAAGGAACAGGAGGGGCAAGCCCCTACTAATTATATTAATTAAAAAGGAGTATTTACACAAATAGCAAGAAAAAAAAAGTTGCAAGAGAGACTCTAGCCAGATAGAGATTCCTGGGAATATATCTTCTTTGCCCTATGAAGCAACATAGCAAACTCATGCTTGAAGGAATTTTGACAATTTTCCACAAAGGGGGTATTTTGATTGAATATAACTCCATTCCTTGTGTTCCAAATGCACCAAGACATTAGAATCACAACTTCCATGAAGAATGGACGGGATAATTGTCTTCTGAAGTATTCAAACAACTCATCATATGATTGAAGGTGATCATTTACTTGTAGCCCTATGGAAGCCCAACACTGCTTGGAGAATGGACACTGTATGAAGAGATGATAGCGAGTTTTCTCCAGTCTTGTTATGCTTGTAGAAATCCGATATACCTGTACTTGCTGAATTTTTCTCGAAAATACAGCAAAAGCTTTGCCATAGATCCATTAGAAGAAAAAAAGGACCAAATTTTTAAGTGAAAACTGGACCGAAAATCTTAAAACTTTATACGGTGACAACTACTCAAAACAACTAAAAAAGCAACTAGTTCAAAGCTGCAATATTGAGCACAACTAAACAAACCTACACCAAGCAGGCAGGCAACTCGCTCACAAACAAAACCATTGAACAAGACTAACAGAGCACAACAGTTGCACCGGAAGGCTGCAGAAGAAACAACTAAACCCAGCAACTAGCCAACAACAAGGTCACCGACTGCAGGAAAGGAAATTGCCAAGTGACAAGCAGCTAACAACTCAAGGATTCTAATTGGCTCACTGATCGCCGCAGGTTAATATGGGATACAATTATCACAAAATGCCCCTCTGGTAGTCTGGTGAGTCATTGCGAGGAAGCTTCTTGGTATAGCGAGAACAACCACTTGTCCACTTAAAATTGTAGAGACAATCCACATCAGTTCTTCATGTCACGACAGGTCTCCATATGCATTAGCATAAACACTTTCAAGACGAACTCATTAACATTTTCTCTTTTGTCAGCGGTTGCTCAAAGTGTCGAGCAAAGTTGTTGAAAAGCTCATCCTTGGATACAGTTGCCGGTGGACATAAGTCCCCTACCATAACATCTTGTATTGATTTGGGGGAAATATAAATTAAGTACAGGCGGACGTATTTGAAAAAAAGGATTTTCAGAGACCGTGGCTTAAGAAGACCACATTGTAGAAATCGTTTTCTACAGGCGGTCGACGTAAGCGACCGTCCTAGGTGGCTAAAATAACCGTTCGCCTGGGCAATCTATTCTGCACATGTGGACAATCATCCATTTTTTCAAGCCTTCAATTAGATGGATAAATATCTATAAAAATATGTTACCGCTCGCCTATATAAATCGTGGTATTGAGGAAAAGTAAATTTTGTCATTTGGTATCTCTTGTAAGATATTGTCAATTGCTATAGAATATAAGTATCTTCTTAAAATCTGTTAGCTAGAAAACAAAAGTATTGGTAAACTTTTGTAAATTAACACGTATATAATTTGGCTAATGGTTGGACAAAATTTAAAAATCTACTTTTGAAAATAAAAATATGCCTTACATTATTAATAGTCCCCATGGAGAATTTTAGGTAAACCCGGCCTAGAAATTTTCAGCAGCATAACCCTTTGACGGGACTACGGGAATACATTGTTGTCTGATCATATCTGTTCGGCTGTTCGACATTTTATTTGCCTGCTTGGAGGATGGGAGCCGACTAATAAATCCTGAAGTGGTCGAGGTGGCTCTTTCGTCCGTCGAGCTTCGCAGCGAAGAAATGCCTCATGAATTCCGCGTACCCCACAGATTTGTACCGAGCTCCGCCGTCCTCTTTCTTCACGAGCTCCGGCAGAGGTTCAACCATTATGCTGTGCAGCGGCTGGTGGAATATCGCCGCCGCGATGCGCTCTTTGTCCGGGTGCACCACGGCTCGGTGCTCAACGCTTCTGTACTTGCCGTTGCTTAGGATCTGCAAGTCGCAATCGCTCACCAGTCAGCAATGTAGCGGGCTACAGGATCTAACGGTAGGATTTAAAAACTGTATTGGCGCTGCTATTATCTATTGTAGCATATTTTTTTTACTGCAGTGGGCATAGCGGCAGCTCCGCGAAACCACTATAATAGCAACTCCAACTCCAAAAGACTAGGTAAAAAAGATTGGATCGGTAAAAATTAATGTAAAAATAAAAAAGGGGTGAAATCGCGATCCAACGGAATAGCCATCTTCCTCTCCTCGCTATCTGGCTCGGGTTCCCATCGCCCTCGCTAGCCAAAAGTACCGAGGCCATCGCCCGCGCCCTCCCCCTCCTCTTTCCCGCGTGCTCCCGCACCCTCGCGCCCGCACCTTCATCTTCTCCAACGCGCAGCTCAGGTCAGAGCGCCAACCGCCATTGCCAACCTCAAGCTCGAGCTCCACCCCCATTTCAAATACTCCTCACACAGGCCGCCAAAATCAAATTCCTTGCACCAGCAGCTAGCCCACAACCTTCTCTACGGATCCCCGCACCGGCCGGCCGAATCCCACGCTGGGGAGGCCGCGCGCTAGTGGGCAACTGCCGCCCAGAACAGCCATAGTCGACCTCCGAGGTGAGCCCCCAACCAACTTCCGGTTCCAGCCCAAACAACCACCAAAATGGGTTCGCCTCACGTCCCTTATCATGGTGCTCTTCTCGGTTTCTCACATTTGCAGCCCAATCGACGGGAACGCCAACTTCAGCGTCGCGGCTTCCTGGTGACCGTGCCGCCGGTTGGCATCGCTGTGTCCCGCTCGCTCCACTGCCCCGCCAGCTGCTCTATCTGCGTCACCATGATCGCCTCATCGCCCTAAACCTGTAGGTATACCCCTTCGCTGCCGGTGACCTCCCCATCGCCGGGAACGTCCAACCCTAGGTCATGGCCACTATGGTCGCGGCGTCGCTAGGAGAAAAGGACTCGCGCGTAGGAGGAAAACGGGGATGAGGTGGACCCGAACTCAATATGAAGAATCTGATTTGCCTAGTTTGTTGGAGTGTATCGAAATATAGAGAGGGAATCTTGGCTAAATGGACAGTTAAATGGGAATATAGAGAGTGAGATTTGGCTAGACTTTGAAGTTGCTCTAATGCCGCTATAGCCCGTTATTTAAAATATTAAAATATTACCGGTCAACAAGGAGCTAGTAAATATAATATGGGGTAGAGTAGCACTCATTTTATTTAATTTACTTGTTATTTAGGATATTGAATAAGTGTTAAATAATGCATCATTTTACTATTACTTTTACTAAGCACACACCGTAAGGATTAATAAGGAATAACATAATTAGCTGTACTTTCCTCGATTACGTCACCGACGAAGACAGTGAGTGCGCCGTCGAGAGGCTCAACGGCGAGCCACTTGCCGTCGCCCCTCCGGATCTGCAGGCCCTGCACGTCGTTGACGTGGAGCAGCAGCGTCATGGCGCAGGCGTCCGTGTGCGGCGACAGGCCGATCACCTGGCCGGCCTGCCGGCACGGCGGGTAGTACGTCACCTTCATGGTCTGCGGCTGGCCGCCGAACAGCTCCAGGAGGCGCTCCGGCTCCACGCCCATGTCCACGGCCATTAACCGGAGCAAGCACGACACCACCTTCGCCGTCTCCGCCGAGTACCGATCCACGGAGCTCCTGCAAACGTATCCAGATTCGCGGTAGACACTCAAATTAGCACCCTGCAGCAGCCAGCAGATCGGAGAAACGGAGTGGGCCGCCGGCGGCTGGCCGGCGCACATCATGAGTGGCGACCTGAAAGACGGAGGCTGGACGGGCCAGAACCGCATGTCGCGCGACTCGACGGGGCGGAGCATGAGGTAGAGCATGTCCGACCAGTCCAGCTTCTGGGTCTCGGAGAAGACGAAGACCTGGCCGTACCCCTCGAGGCCGTCCGGCAGCTGCGCGTGCACCTTTCTGGCCTCGAGCGGCAGCTTGAAGAACTCGGCTATGTCCCTCTTCACGTCCCGGATCACCTCGTCCGCAACTCCATGGTTGATGAGCTGTGAGTGAGTGACTCCAACACGAGAATTACTATTCGGATACCAAGAGCTCGACAGGAAATAGCTTTACTCTGTTCTCGTACCTGAAAGAAACCCTGCTGGCAGGCAGAGCCGAGGTTTGCGAGCTCCTCTTCCGATGACCGCGGGTCGAGCAGCCTGCCGAGATCGACGACCGGGAGCGCGCAGCCGGCGCCGGCGGCGACGACCACCTCGGCGCCGGCCTCCTCCGTCCTGACGTACCGTGCTGGCACCTGCTCGCCTGATCCGTTCCAAGTCTGAGCGAGTGCCTGCACGTTGGGCACCTGCAGATGACCTCCTGCATTGGCGTGCGCCATTGACTGATTTGGTTCCTCTCCTTCCTGCAGCGAATCTAATCTTTTGAACTACCGATGATTATGCTGGCATGTATAGGCTAATAATCGGTCTCTTTCTCTCTGCTATATTTTACGTTTAGATCCTATAATCAGTCAAAGAAAGATAAGAGGAAGTCATCTATATGGGTGGGTCAAGCACTCAAGGTAATATTATTGGCGTAATTATTAAAATGTACTACCGTAGACAAAATTTACATGATTCCACTAGAGATTAAAAAGAACATTACTTTCCTGGAGGGCAGGTGCATGATTGCTTTCTGACATAGGCGGCTATCCATTCTGCAAGAACCATTATTACATGCGTATGGGTCTGAGTAAACAGTCAACGTTCAAACTCCAAAGTTTGTCCAAACCTGATTTTCTGACAATATTTCCTAACGAAATGTCATGGCACTGGCGGAAGGCTAGGTAGGTTCAGACAACTGCATGCGAAAGAGTATGGGACAGACCAGGTATAATTGTACCATTATGGGCTCAGTTTCTTTTTGTTTCATTGTCGTGTTTTTCAAATCAGATGACTCGTATGAGCATAGAAGAAAAGTGCAAAATTCATTAGAAAAATCAACCTTGGCGTAGGCCGTAGAGCGAAGGTAATGGTTGGAGGCATGGCTGTACCCACAATGCTTCAAAATCAATGTAATACCCTGTATTTAATTGTTATAATTAAATTATATGGAACAACATGTTAGCTTAATAAGAGTAGCTATCAGTTCATTTAGGTTACTTGTTTTCGTAGTAAAGAGAAAGAAAAGAAAATCGAATACATATGTGTATGCATTTGGAACACGCATGCACACATGATGTGCACGTGCACGTGTTAATAAAAAGGTTGTAGCTGGTTTTATTTGAAGAGCCCTCTGTCATTAGGCATGTCATTAGTGGAGACGTACCCTTCTTCTCCATGCCTGCTAATGCGCGCGCGTGCGCCAGGAGCAAAGGTAGCAAACGATTTCCCACAAAGTATATATTTCCCTTTTTAAGTCAACCGCACCTATACTTGATACGTAAGTATCATTCTTTTTTGGCTTTCCGCACGCAGCCCGCGGAACGTGCATTTCCTTTCCACGCCCGCTGGTTCCACTGTGACCGATCCAACACGCCTATCCAAATCGAATACATAATTTATATACATAAATTTATAAACAAAAAATTATGCACAAATGTTATAATAAAAAGTATTTATACAAAAAATTATGTAAAATAATAATGCTAAACGTAGTTATATAGCAAGCTTATATACATAACTTTTATAGAAACAAAATGTATAATTAACTTTTCTGAGAAAAAGGTATAACAAATAAAATTGGAGAAAAAGTTGTGCAAATGCAACACTGAACAAAAATTGTTGATATAACTTATGCGGATAGATGAAAAACTTGAGCGAAAAGAAAAGGTTAGAAAAGTTTTCCTACGAGACAAAGTTATCTAAGTTATATTTAGAACTTTTTCAGGACAACAACTTTTTCAGATTAATAGCAAAGAGAAAAAAAGAAAATGGATAAAATAGAAAAAAAAAAGCAGGCCTCGCCGCGTGCCCCCAACCGCCAGGGCCGCGCCGTCGCCGTCCCCGTCGCCGCCGCCGCGGGGAGCTCATGGCAGATCTCGTTTCCTGTGGGTTTCGACGCCAAACCGGCGGACCCGTCTCCCCCGACAGGCCTTGCGCCGTGAAAATTAAAGCCATCACCATGGCTTGGCTCGTCGTTGGCGCCACCTAGCTGTTTTAGGTAGGGTATATAGTCAAAGGCTGGTCTTAGATAACAATACTGTATAGGATAAGCTAAGAGACTATAATACAGTTAATCCCATCTCAGGCTAACTACAAGTGTGACCCGTTGCATGTAAAGAAAGAAAGAAAGAAAGAAAGAAACATTGAGATAGATAATAATAATCACGAGTGACTTGCTTCATAATTAAACTAACTTCAATAGCAATAACTGAAATAGAATTATACAGGGAGATGGTGTCGCATTTTAGAGGCTACGGATATTAAGCAAACATATTTACTTAACCAGTTGTAAATATAGCGAAGCGATGTTGCTGTTCTAATAAGAGCCATAGAGCTGTTTATAGACTTGCATGTATTAGTTAAACATATGCCTTCAGTTTCGCATGCATGTGTATGTAACCGTAAACTTACCGGTTAGTGTCCATGGGTCCGGTTGTCATAGATTGATGCTAATAAAAGGTTGTTTGGATCCGCCGGACTAAAGTTTAGTGCTATCACATCAGATATTTGGATATCAATTAGAAGTATTAAATAAAAGTTTATTACAGAACCAATTGCATAAATAAAGGCTAATTTACAATACGAATCTATTAAGTCTAATTAATTCACCATTAGCACATGTTTATTGTAGCACAACATGATCAAATCATGGACTAATTAGATTTAATCGTCTCGTGAATTAGTCTCCATTTATGCAATTGGTTTTATAATTAGTCTAAATTTAATACTTCTAATTAATATCTAAACATTCAATGTGACGGTGACTAAAATTTAGTCCACCTCGTCCAAACAGCTCCTGAGTTAAATAGTTTCTCAACACAAAGCTAATCAAATATGACCTGATGGGTATCATGGTGGGGCCCAAGACATGCATAAACTAATGAAGGGAAGGATAAGAGTAACCAGGTCCTTTCATGTGTGCTCCGGTGTTTTCAGGCCGTAGGATGTTCACAATTTTTTACTGGATAACTTGTGCCAGATTCGAGCTCACGAGACTACGACGTATATTTTCTAGGATAAAAGATAGGATATGATCCACAACCTACACCAGTTGTAACTACTCGTATAGGAGTAAGACTAGTCGGTAATCGGAATAGAAGGAAACTACCCGAGTAGATTTCTAAGGTCGTAGCTAGGATTTCCATATAACCATATCCTCCTAGATTATATAAGGGCGGGCAGCAACCCCCTCCAAATAATCCACATCTAAGATAATACAAACCACCATAAAAGATGTAGAATATTACGCATATATCGGTCTGAATTTGTCTAAAATTTCATATTCATTACACCTTTAAATTTCTAATTTCGACGATACCCCACCTAAAATCTACACGTATCCATCGGTAGAGTTAGATATTAAACACCGGCAATTTGAGCTGCCTCTGGTTGGTCCGAGAAGCCTCCACCTTGACGTCACTCATGACGCATAGGCTCTGGTGAAAGTAATTTTTAACTGCTGGTTCTCATCCGCTTGCTGCTTATTACCCATTAAAGTAAAACTGCTCCAGAACTTTCTAGTTTCATCCCGTCGCTGACAGGTGCTCGTGAACCGCCTTCGGTGCCCTATAAATAGTACCCTTATGCACTTCAGCTCGGCACACCAGTAGGGAGTACGAGTGATGAGCGCTAGAGCTCAAGCTAAACACGAGCCTGCTAGTTAAAAACAGTGTGTCGAAGTATTGCTAATTAGAATAGGTAACGACAGTTAGTGGTAGCTAGTAGCAGCAACCAGTGTCGTGCTGCTGTAAAAATGACTCATATTATCATAAAGTTAAGATGCTATTAGCTGGAAGAGAGGAAGATAGCCAAAGTACTGCCAAAATACTGCTTGAGAGCAGTAAATACATGCGGTTATACTAATAAGGCAAGCGATTTATATATTATTAACATACTGCCAGTATTTATATTTTTAATATTTACTTTAGACAAGCAGCCTATACGATATTGACTTACTAACATCTTATCATTAAAGTTTATATTTCGGTATTCATATTTCAAGGAAATTTATGGTGCTAACCTTTATATTCCAGTAATTATATTTGTAATACTACCAACTACTGACATTGCACTAATCTTTATATTCGAGCATTTACATTTCGAGTGCACTTTATATTTTTGCGTGTGTTCTACATTTTCAGTTGTGGTGTTGCTCTTATTTTTCATGTGAGTTTTATACTTTCAGTTGTGGTGTTTCCATTTTGTGTGTTATTGAGTAAAGTGATATTTACATTTCGCATGCAATTTATATTTCCGATACTCGATTTTAAGTTGTTGTGATGCCTAAAATTTGAGTGTATTTCTATTTATGTTGTTATGCTGCCCTTGTGATGACTTATAAAGCTGGTATTACGACGGCAATTGCATTGTACCGGTCACGGTTCAGAAATGGGTTTGTCTAACTTTCCCAATAGAGATAGCTCTTGTTCCGAATAGGGTGCTTGGTGATGGATTCATAGGAGCGACCAAGCACTAGTAAGTCAAGAAATGCGATTTTCGAAGGGTCAAAGAGCTCTGCTCTTCTAGAATATGCATGGATGCATGGTGTTCTAGCTGAGATTGTCGATGTTGGAGTACCCTTCTATAGAGTATTAAAGTGTGAAATTTCACCCCTATGACTCCTAGGTTGGAAAGCTTGCGGTCATGTGTGACATCAGCTCAATTATTGTTTGTTTCTAAAATACTGTGTGAATGATCTGTGTTGTATGTTTTGTCTTATACCCATTATGTTGGTTTTGTTAATATCATATATCTGTGTGTTGGGTATGATCTATCATGCTTGCCCTTGCTTTAATTGTGATTTTGCAGCTTATGAACCTGGACTGAGATAGGAGGGAAGGGAATCAACTAGGCGTAGCTTTAGTTGTAGTCTTAACATCTTTATTTCTCACCATGTAAAATATTCCTTGGATATTACAGGATGTACTCAAAATATGAATTCATAAAGAAGAATGGTTTTTGATCCACTTCTCACTTGTCTACTTGTCTTTAAAACTCGGCTTGCATGATTATAAATTAACTCTTATAAGCGTGCGGCTGTCCTGTCTAGATCCTATTTGGGGGCGTGACAATCAAGGTGGTCATGTTTCTTCTCTAGAAAAGAAAGAGGATTTTGCAGGAAAGTTTCCAGCCAAAACAGGTAGACAAGCTCGTCTTATATATCAGTGGTAAGCTGCTTTTAGTAAATATTTCTGTTACTGAAGTTATTCATTGAGAAAAGTCACCAGAACACATACACGTATTAAAAGAAACATGTTGCCCGTTATATTTATCATGCATCACAAGTGCTATTACTTTTCAGAGTTCATCCATCAAATGATACATCATTAACCTGATAGCAAGGTATCCATCATCTTGAGCCAATTAAATTCTGTAGTGGTCGAGGTGGCTCACTCCTTTATCATGCTTCGTGGAGAAGTGCTTCATAAAATCCGTGTAATCCACGATCTGTACCGCGCCCCGCCGCCGCCTTTCACGAGCTCAGGCAGAGGGCCGACCGTCGTGTTCGGGAGTAGCTGGTGGAACATCGCCGCGGAGATGCGCTCTTTGTCTGGGTGCACCGTGACCCTATGCTCAACACTTTTGTACTTGCCGTTGCTTAACATCTGCAAGTATTAAAATCACCATAACAAACTAGTTGATTGCTGGCAGCGAGTAATACGAAGAGTAGCAATGTAGAATGCATACAGCTCGATCCAATTAACTCATTGAACATATATAGTCTTTGGCATTTAATGCACATATTTTTATTATGGTTATTACTTTTCTAAAAATAATTTTATTAATTGAAAGTGTTGAAATTATAACACAATCAATACTTTCGTCAATAATAGATTGTAGGTGTCACGGCCAACCTTATCTTTTATCTTTAAAACTAGACCCAATCAATACCAAGGCAACCGATGTGGGGTCCAAGCATGAGGATCCTCATTATCCATGCCATATTTTCATCTCTTAATTGAAGTTGGCAATGAGTGTATCCACGTATCTTTGTATTCAAGGCTGGCATGGATAGCTAGACTATAAGTGTCGTACATCAACAAGGTCCAATACGACTAACATAAATGTTAGTATTGTTGGTATCACGATGCTGTAAGAACGCAAAGGTTGGAAGGCCACACGACGCATGTATTAATCATTAGGAAGCAATTATTTTTTTGATAAAATAAACTTTTTTGCTTGAAAAGTGTGCTTTTGTGCAATGTTTCCTAAAATTGGAGTGCTAAAGCTTTTAAAGAAGAGCATAAAGTTGATCAAATAACAGCATATGCTTTGAGCTATTGACATTGTTTGCAAATATTCAATACTCATCATGTGGAATTGACTTAGAAAATATTTAAAAGATCTTTCTAATTTGTTTTGGATTAAATCCCCTCAAACATATTTTTAAGTCTGAAATCCCTTGAAACATTTTACGTTTTTCCTAAATTTAGTGTATTACAGTACAAATATTTGTGACACTTAAGTTTGAAATCAATCCATTCCTCCACATGTATATAGAACGGATTTATTTTTTTCTATTTCCTACTACCAAATAGTGGTCATAAATCTCATGATAAGTATCAAAAGATTCATATTGAACTTCAATCAGAACTAAGCTATTCTCAAAACCAGATCCATTGGAGTGGAAAGTAATCAAGGCGCCTTTTGGGAAATTGAAGTAATGCTATTACGGGTATCTAATCGATTGATTATTATTGATCGGCTTCTTCCATTCAACGACCTATCAAAATTAATTGCTTTCAATGCCCATTGTTATCAATAATTGCATAGAGCTAGTGAACTACTAATAATTCTTATAAGTAAGCATTATATAATTGAATTCTGTTAATAATATTTTTCAAAGCCTTCGTGTAAAGCAACGAAAGAGATAATATTTTTTTTCCTAAAATATTGCTTCGAATGTAAGTTTCTAATATCTGCTATTTTAGTTTGGTCTACATTAAAAATAGTTTTCACATTCTACATTTCTTTGTTGTTATACTCTACAATTTAACAGGTTATCTTAGTTAATATATCTTACAATACAAGCAAATATTAATGTAATGATTACACCTCAAAATTATATGATCATCTTCTTCGTTAGAGGCATGCATCTAGTCAAATGATAGTGACTCTGAAGCAAATATATCTGATGCTCACGACATCTCTATAATTATATTGTTTAAAAGAGTTTGCTTTATAGCCTAAAAAACTTGAACAAGAGCTAGGTAACATCTGACCTTTATCTTATTGACGCATGTACTCTATATCTAGGTTATCCTAAAATTTTATATTGAGTGCCACGTATTGAGGTATTGACTCAATGAAAAAATATAGTTTATTCTTATGAAATTCCCATCGCCTTTAGATAGGTACACCCTTGTTACTTTTATATAAATGTATAGCAATTGTTTCACATAAGTCTTTTTGTAGGATATTTTCTATATATAAGTAGATTTGTAGGTTTACCTTCACATGTTCTAGAATTCAACTACATTAATTCTTTTCATCACTAAGGTAATGAAGTTATGGAAAGTGCGATTACTTATATGTTTAAAATTCTCAAGACTGACTGAAAAGCAAATTACTATATTAGCTTCAAAATACCTTCCTATAAGTATGCTATTATGGTTTCTAATGATGAAACTACTGATGTTGCTACTGTTAGTAGCGCTTTTTCATCTCCTTCCAAAAACCTATCGACTTCAACCAAGAAACGCATACCTAGGTAGTAGTAGTTTTCAAATTTTCTTTTCAAGGACCTGCTAGTTTTTTTTTATCAAAATGACCAAGATAGCTTTGGAAAATAATCTCAGTGTACTTGTCCAGCGTGTTTGAAATTTGTAAGGATGAAATGAAATCTATTTCTTAGCTTATCTGAGGTTACAAATATCAAAAGATAATAAAGAGGTCAAAAGTGACTGGTATTTGAAAAGATAGCTAGTAAAAATAACCCCTCTTTTCTTCAACTATGGCATATTTTTATTAGAATAAGGCTATATATTAGAAACCATCATAAAATTATTTTGAATTCGAATCCTTTGGAGCAGTTTTTATGCACTAAACATGTGCACAATGTGACTTTTGAAAAAAAATACACAGTTGCGCATTCTAAAATGTGGTCATCTTTAATATGGTCTCCCTTACTGTTATGTTCATATAATAATTTTTAGCCAAATGTTTCTTTTGTACGATATATAGGGAAAGTCAGTTGTAGGTTGCCTTTTTTCATCAATGAATACCATGAAATTTAAAGATGCTTTCCTATAAATATATTATTATTGTTGTTGTTGTTGTTGTCATAAGCATTGTCATTAAAAATGTTTTCAGGATTTGACTATAGATAGGTTGAGATTTGTCAAGATGGATCAAAACCAAATTACTATATCCTTCATTAAAATGTTTAACAATAATTGTTTTGTAATTATTGTTATAGCTATTGTCATTGCTGCTATTGTTGGTATTAATGATGATGATGCCACTAGTGCAATACTACTATTCCTGTTATTACCATCTCCTTCCAAATACCTATGAACTTCATCCAGGACACACACATACCTAGTAGTACTAGTTCTAAACATTGTTTTCGAGCGCCTGCTAGTTTATTTTTAGTCGGAAACGGTCAAGTTAGCCTTGGACAATATATAAATGTACTCAACTCAACCTGTTTATGCGTAAGATACTTTTTATGAATAAAGTATATATATATATGTGTGTGTGTGTGTGTGTGTGTGTGTGTGTGTCTTGGGCTCTAACTTGCGTGAGCTTACAACTATTCAAAAGGTGGTCAAACATGACAGACATTTAAAAAGGGAGCGAGTACAGAAATACTCCCTTTTAAAATCAAAATGCACATTATAGACGGAGGGAGTAGTATTCTAAATTATATCCCAATACTTGTGAAATCAATTTCAATACAAAGAACAAAATTTCAATTGCCCACCTAGAAGTCTGTTGAAGATGCAAATGTCCCACGTATATACAGAGTTCTTAATTGACACACTGCCAGCATAGGTGAGGACGAGAGAGTGTACTGCCATACTTCTCATTTGGTGTAATCTGTAGAGTGGATTGAAATAATATTTATATTTTTTAATCCACTGATTTAGTGTGACTTAATCCTACTTCTCCATTCTTTTTTTCTATTATTATGATAGTCTATGTACAGTATTGAAGACCACAAAATAAATGGATATAACATCAAGTAAAAACGTACAAGGAAATTTCAAAAGACTTTCGCCTTTTTTGCAGTTTGAAGTGACAATTGGAGGATGGAATCTATCTATCTATCTGTTGATAGATTATCACCCATAAAATCGGTCAACAACAGATTCATCCTTCCATTGTAGAATACATGTGCCAAAATTGCACCTTGTATTTTTGAACATTTTATTTTACATATGGAACAATTTATTACCAGAAAACTACAAATGTTAGTTCCGATTTTATGAAACATTTTATTCTCTGCCTAGAATATTTTATTTTATTATTGGAACATTTTACTGAAACATGACAAATCTGCTATAGAAAAAGTAGCATTTCTCTTTATAATTTTTCCTGAATAATGGCTTCTGGAGAGGGAGTGTACCTTATGATAGTACAGAGATTATTTGGACCTAATGTAACAGTACTTGCCTGGAGTATGTCACCGACGTTGACGATGAATGCACCCTCGAGAGGTTCGACGGCGAGCCACCTGCCATCGTCCCTCCTGATCTGCAAGCCCTGCACGTCGTTGACGTGGAGCAGCAGCGTCACGGCGCAGGCGTCGGTGTGCGGCGACAGGCCGAGCACGTCGCCGGCCTGCCTACACGGCAGGTAGTAGGTCACCTTCATTGTCTGCGGCTGGCCCCCGAACTTCTCCAAGAGGCGCTCCAGCTCCACGCCCATGTCCACGGCCATCAACCGCAGCAAGGACGACGTCACCTTCACCACCTCCGTCGAGAACCTATCCACGGAGTTCCTGCACATGCGTAAGGAATCGGAGTCAGGATAACTACAGCTGATCCAGAGATGGAGGAAAGAACAGCGGTCGTCTGATCTGGTGGCCGGCGCACATCTTCATGACCTGAAGGACGGAGGCTGGGCGGGCCAGAACCTCATGTTCCGCGACTCCATGGGGCAAAGCTTGAGGTAGATCATGTCCGCCCAGTCTAGCTTTTGCGTCTCGGAGAAGACGAAGCCCTGGCCGTAGCCCTGGATGTCGTCCGGAGCCTGCGCGCACGCCTTCTTGGCTTCGAGCGGGAGCTTGAAGAACTCGGCTATGTCTCTCCTCACGTCCCGGATCACCTCTTCCGGCACGCCATGGTTGATGAGCTACAAAACATGCCGGTTGTGGGTGTGCTGACCAACGAGAATTCCCCATTCGGATAGCAATAATTTCACAGGAAACTAACAATCCTATCCTCGCTCGCAGAAAGATTCCTGTTAGTTGTTGATCAATCAAGACGTCTTCACGTACCTGGAAGTAACCCCAGTGCTGACAGGCAGAGCCGAGGTTCGCGAGCTCCTCTTCCAACGACCGGGGATCGAGGAGCCTGCCGAGGTCCACGACTGGAAGTGCGCATCCGGTGACGACCTCCTCGGCGGCGGCCTCCTCTGTCCTGACGTACCGGTCAGGCACCAGCTCGCCGGAGCCGTTCCAAGTCTGCGCGAGTGCCTGCACGTTGGGCACCGGCAGATACCCTCCTGTTTTCGGGTGCGCCATTGGTTGATCTGGTTCTCTCCTTCCTGCAGATTGATGGTGGTGAATATCGAGGTCCTGAAGTACTGATGAGCGATGATGCTGACATGTGTTCCTCCCTTCCATTATTGTTGGCATATTTTGGAAAGCAAGTGCTTTTCAAAGTGGATTGTAATCTTCGATTTCTATTAGGACATGATGTCAGTTGCTATAAAATCAACACTATATTAAAACAGTTTGAAATGTGAATCTGTTACGCAACATGTGTATCCACTTCAGTTGGTGTTTCGTGGTAGCAATAGCTATATGTGCACTGTTCTTGGTCAAAGTTCAGGCCTTCAATTCTGAGTGATGGCTCTTTCGATATTTCCCTTGCACCCATACGAAATGAAATTGCTGTACGTGTAGTACCATCCAGGCAGGTGTGACCGTTCGGCCATTTCAGAACCACTTTAATTGTTTATTCACAAAATCGGTGTGGCATAATAGCAATAGCCAGCCGATAATATATTACCGATTCAAAGTTCAGACTCCGGTTCTGATTGATGGTCTTACAATAGACAATTGTATGACACTGACGGAGCGACAGACAGCTAGGTTCACACAACGTCGAAGACGACGCGCCTGATGATCTAGTTTCTTTAAATTCATCCAAGTAAACCATTTCACTAAAGAAGCAATATCTCTCTTCCTAAATGCCTTCACGGAAAGGTCATGCTATGCACATCAAGTCTAATATTCACTGGTGCGATAAATAAATAAACCAACAGGTATGCGATGACATACTTCAGACTTACCTCTCTGAGAGGAGAAACTCCGTATGTACATCGACTCTAAGATAAACTGGAGAAGAAAAACAAATATAACAACCTGTATGACACGGTAACTTCAAATCAACTCCGTAGTACCTTAGAAGGTATAAATATATGGGGTATACTTTCCATTTCATGGGCATATCAGGACATAACTGAGAAGCAGCAACTAGTTTTAAAATTACTGAGGAGCAACATATCATGCAATGTCACAAAGAAAGGGGTGTCGCACCTTAGAACAGCAGAGGAACTGCGGGTGCTGACAGCTTTGACATTCTTCTTGTAGAACTGGATGGGGATAAGACCACCATGTGGTCTGACTGATGTTATAGATGGCCTATGGAAGCTTATGCTGGCCCCATGCCTTGGGAAAACCCCTGTATAATTAAAGGCAATGAGTTTTTAGGCACTGTTGCTCCTTACATCATCACTCAGGGTTGAAGAAGTCTAACGACTTACAGTGTGTTATTTATTTCATCAGCAATCCTGTTCATTGAAATGATCACACAGCAAATCATGAAGTCAGACCACTGACATCAGTAAAACACACACAGCACAACTGGGTAAACATGGATGCAGTTGGTACAACTGGGTACATGTGAAGGTGTGGTGAAAACAAGCAAAGAAGTAGAACTGACATCCTAGCATAGTATCTGAGTAACAAATTGCACCCATTATTATGTACTTGGTAGGACATTTGATTAAGTATGAACTAGGTGTATTTTCAATAGGACAGCACTTTGTGCAATACAAACTTTGAATCACATGTGTATGACAGAATAATAATGAAGAATTCTGAAAGAACTCAAAAAAGAGAAGAAATGAGCTCTTGTGATTGACAGAGGAAGCGGAACCAGATCCTAGAATAGATATTGATGCACATACAAGGAACAAGAAACGCAACTAATCATCAGGTTCAATTATAAATCAAAATTGCGAGCAAGACATCAGGGTGCATCACCATCACAGTACTTTTTTAATAAAAAAGGTGAAATGGCTACATCTTCCTAAAGAATCCCTACATCATTTAGTGTTTTGTAAGGCCCAATCTCTCTGTTTATTGACCCTAAGATTGAAAGAGGGGTAGCACAGGAGAGAAGAAACATTTAGTGCGGAAGCAATAGACACTAATTTTGGGGTAGATAGCCAGTTTGTGCATTTTAAGTGTTCACAAGTAAAAAATCAAATGATAACGAAAAGGAGGTGCCTAGCTTGCATGCAGACAATTTTTTTTTTACAATTTTGACAGCACATTAGTACCATTATGAGCTAGATTGGGAGAATGGCAGCCCAAGATCAAGCCCTTGGCATGGCAGTAAGGACCTTATCTTCTTGCTTAACTAGAGGCACCCCCGAACAAAATATAAATAAGATCAGTCCAGATAATGTCCTTATAAGAAACTAGATAAGATACCCGAATAACTAATTTTTATCTCAGGAAACTAAAAAATATTTTATTAAAAATAGATATTCTTTTTGTGGAAGATGAATCCAAATAACTATCATTGTGGTGAGCTGGCACTATAGGACATGCAACTGTCCACTCTGCATTACACACGTAAACAGTAACGCTAAATACCATAGCAAGTATTTAGACTTGTTACATGAAATTATACTAGTAGGTTTCTCATCAAATGTACTTTGATATCATTACATATTTGGTAAGCTCCATCATATAGCAAGTCAAAGAGAATTACTGGACACAATGTCACTGCCCTAATTGCTCGTAAAGAAAGGAATGAAGATAGTAAATGAAAGACATCAACACTGAATAAACTACATGCCCTAAGAGTAGGCAGTATTATCTTACCACTCAACTCAATAAATGCTTTTACACATATCCTGCAGTTCTCACTTAGCAATTGCCAGTAAGTAACAAAAGGCTGTTGTCTCTAGCCAAAGTCAATTAATGACTGAAGCTATTTGACAACAAAGGCACAATAGTACACTGAAGGAATTAGTCAAGCACCATTATTTTTGGTATTGATTGCAAAGTGTAAGTATAACTACAGCGAACAGCTATCATAATGTAATGGCGATTAACTAAGAAATTTCTAGTTCATAAAGGAGGTCTCGGGAGCAACAAAGATGATTTATTGCTAAGCGCTGCCAGCGCTGGTGAACAAGAATTCATTTGTGAATACAAAATAACAAATGTAAACATTTCTCATAGGTTACCAGTCGGTATACCTTGCCAAAGTATGAACAAGCAGAAAATAACAGTAATAACCAAAGCTACCAGGTTCCCAATGGAAGATGCTGGTTTGGAATTCTTCATCTTCTTCAACGCCTTCATACGCTCAATCCTAGCCCTTTTTAACACTGCAAGCTCAGATAGTTCACTAATGAGCTTCTGATCAGCAGGGTCTAATGGTGAAAGAGTCGGTGGTCTTGGAGGTCGGGGTGGCTTCTTAGACCATTTTTTCTTTTCCTTATCGCCAGCTGCTTTATCCAAAAACCCAACCTTAATCTCCCCGTCAGACGTCATAGACTCTCCAACTTTAACAATGGAATCTTGACAGTGTGAAGAGCAGCAAGATATGTGGTGACTCTTATCCTCCTTCAGTGCTACAAGGTCATCCCATGAGCTATGCAGCTTTGTCTCTGCATGTCCAGCTATTGTATTAATCTTCATCCCATTATTGTCCTCTCTGGGTGGCAAGCAGTTGCCTTTCTCCAAGTCAACCAAAGTATCTTGGTCGCGTACTTCATTTACCTCCATTAGGATGGCAGGAAAACTTCTAAATGATCAAGATATAAGAAAACAGCCCTCCTTCCCAACTAGGAATCAACTACCTGCAGCAAAATGTTAGATATAAGGCAATCCATATCAAATGCCAGCCAGCTATAAAAATGTATGCAAGGATCAAAAGGGGTAACAAATCCAACTTTGCACAAATTACAAAATCAAGTAGGATAGATTCTCCTCATGTCATTGCCAATGTCTTAATCCAAAAAAGCCAATTGTCTACATGCTTCCACAATAAATTAAGACAGAACCAACCTCCAGAATAAATCATACAGGTAGCCCTGTTTGTCCACAAGCTTCAACAATCCTCTTTATCTTAGATTCACACAGATTATAAACACTAGACCAAGAGTTATCAGCACAAAAAGGACAAGTAGAAAAGTTAACTTGATCTACTAAAATAAACAAAAAGAAAATGCAATCTTCTAATCCAACAAGATCCCGAAGCAATCAAATCCTGAAAACTACTACCACTGGTACCAAATAGAAGTCCAACCAACACTGTTGATGATCAGACAGTTTTGGCTTTGACCATATAAATATCTAAAAGTGCACATAGTTGATAGATTAACAACATAAGATTGGTATTACTAGATTAACAACGTTTGAAGTAATATATTTCAATAGATATTACTAATCAAAGTGTTACGCTGGAAAACCATGCCATATTAGGATCCAAATTTTCAGTAATCATATCAGAAATGTTCATTGCCTATAAAAGCGCAAGTACAAACCGATGGGAAACATATCAGTGCAACAGTCAGAGAGAGATGGTTAAATGTGAAGCCAACTTGAACCCACTAAGTCGTTACAGGTGTGGATTGGTGTCCCTAAGGGTCACTAACACCAATCTGCTTTAGTTCAATTATAATATTAGTTTTCATAATTGTGACTCATTTTTAAAAAGTAAATTACTAATTGAGGTAAAGAGTGTCATTGGTGACCCCTAGGAGCACCAATAACCCCTAACAGTTGTTGAATCCTGATTCAATTACTCAGCTCCCCTTTCAGACACACAAGTCCGGAGCTGATGAAGCTATGGACAGATGAAGGGACCTCAATCTCGCCTCTCGGTCTCCATTCACGAGCAGGGGCGGACCCAGCATAGGACATGAGTGTACACATGTACACCCGATATTTCTTGCAAACGAAATCGAAGTTAGTAGGTGATATATTGTAACTGGATTCAGATCCGAATACAAATAGTTTTGTTAGGGTTTGGGGTGCTCCGTCACGCACAGCAGAAGGAAAGAGAAGGGGCGGGCATACCTGGAGGATGCACTCGTCGCCGGCAAAGGGCTGGGCGAAGACAGGACAAATGGCGCCGCCGCTCGCCCAGTCGTCGCCGCCAGGGAAGGAAGAGCAAGGGAGGAGAGAGTCCGAGAGGAGGAAAAGGTTTAAGAAACAGAGGGAGAAGATGAACCTGAGCGGCTGAGCCCTGAGCGAGGGAGGGCTGTCAATGAGCCGACAGCTCAAAAAAAAAAACTAAAGCTGCCGGAGCCGAGGTCGGTCTGAGCCCGATATGTTTAACTCTTATGCACACTAAAAAAAAGACTTTACAGCAGTATTAATAATAGAAAAGAAGATTTATAAATAAAACTAGTCTCGGCACAAATTTTATGGGCATTAAATGTTATGCCATGTCAATAAATTTGCTGACATGGTAGTATAATTATAAGAAGAGAGAAGTGAGAGTTTTATGGAATGTGAGAGAAATTTTATCCCCGTAACACCTGTCCGGTTCAGTTACCAAGTTTACAGTCTTCGTAATAGTACAATAAAACTATGCACTGATATTAGCCTAACAGGCACATTTAATTCGATAAATAAACAGAAAGAGAAGCATACCTGGACATTTACCTTTATTCCCTTTATTTTTTTTTGATAGTTCTATTTTTAAAATTGAATTATTCTCTTTTGATAATCCCATTTAAATTGACATATTGAGAATAGTATAGATGGTTGTTCGATTCTCGTGTAGAGTAATTTCTCTTGAAAAAAGATAAGATTAGTGTACTTATACGATGATATTGAAAATGAGGAGTCATGATTAATAAAATGATAAGCAATTGTTTTCTTCTTGATTGTTGTACTAAGATGAAATAGAACTATCAGAAATAGAATAGAATGGGTATTATTTTGTACCTATTTTAGCTATCAGAAATAGAATAGAATGGGTATTATTTTGTACCTATCAGAAATAAATTGGTTCTGCCTTGAATTGAAAGTAGTTGTGTGTATGTGCGTAAGTACATGTACTTTAATCAAGCCGTTTAAAATAACTTCTAAACTATAACTCAAATGAACTTTGGCCTGAAACAAAACTTGTGTAACTTTTCTTTTTGAACAACTTTCGTGTTCAAGAATTTTTGAGTTACAACACAAAAATTTGAGAAACACTTGGATTTGCAAACCAGTCCCTGCCTTTTCTTCTATTTCCACTGCAGACCCTTCTTCTCCGCCTCGCCCGACCCTCGCGTCGCCCAACCCTTTCACTCGCCCGACCCTCGCGTCGCCCGACCCTTTCACTCGCCCGACCCTTTCGTTCGCTCGACCCTTACACTCGCCCGACCCTCGCTTCGCCCGACCCTCGGCCGTCGCGCAGTCGCTGCAGGCCACTTGGCCGGCGATGCCTGACCGGAGCTAGGCGCCAAGCCAATGCCTGGCCGTGCCCGCACGCGCGCTCGCACGCCGCGTTCCTCCCCAGTCTGTGCACGTCACGCGCGCGCCGGCGACGCGCGCCCCTGCTCGCCGCCCGCCGCGCCAAATGGGCAAGTCGCGCCGTGCCCGTGTCTCCGCCGTGTCCCGTGTCCCGCCAGTTGCCGCGCTCGCAGCCCGGCAAGACAGCAGCTGCAGCACGTAGCCCAACCCGCGCGTCGCGTGATTTCCTGCTCCACACGCCAAATTCTCAGCACCCAATCCCCTACCCGCGCCCGCCGCACGCAGCGCCGGCTCTGCTCGCCGCCCACCGCGGCCAGTCACGCGCCCCCGTCCTGCCGCCCGCGCCCGCATCTCGCCGTCAAGTTCCGCCCTACTCCCGCCTCTCTGCTGCCTACAAAAGGCCGCACTAAGTCCCCCTCGTGCGCCAAGACACCAGAACGCCGCCGCCGCCACCATTATCGCCGTCGTGCCCAGCTCACCGTGGAGTTCACCTCTCCGGCCACCCCTTGCTAGAGCTAAGTCTTCCACCACCACCACAGCACCCCATCGCAGCTCACTGCCCCACCCATCGTCGCCCAGAACCGCCGGAGCACCGCCAGCGCCGCCCGCGCCGCCGCCGCTCCTTGCTGCTCCGTGGACGGCCCACGCCGAAGCTTCTCCGTCCCAGACAAGCCTCGAAACGTGTTCCCCTCGACGCCACGAAGCTCCTCGACCAGCCCACACTCTCCCCTTCTCGCCAGAGCACCGTCGCCGACGTTCCGCCCCGCCGCCGCCCCTCTGCTCCGCGCTGACGAGCAACCTCCGGCCATCCCCAATCCCGACCAAGGCCATCCCGAGGTAGCTCTCACCTCCCTGGTTCTTCCCAACCCATTTCCCCTCGCCGCCAACGAGCCACCTCGCCGGAATCTGGCCGGCCGCCGTGCCAGCGCCGCCCAAGGACTCAATTGCATCGTTTGAAATCTTTAAAAGAGTCTGCACGCAAGTTTCCAGCGGCATATCTGTAAACCTGTGTTTAAACTTTGATTTCAAAAATAGCGAACTTGTAAAATTTATATAAAAATGTAGAAAAATCGGAAAAACACAAACTCAACTGTTCTGGAATCTTTAGATGAAAATCTACAACTTTTGTTACATGCTTTTCTTCAGTTGCTTGATAAATCTTGCTATAAATTAAATGGAAGGTTTAATAGACTTGAAATGTACCCCCTGTTGTAGACAAAGTCTAAACCTGAAAATTTAACAGTAGTTTGATTACTTTATTTGTAGACTAGTGTAAAAATATTAGGGCTAGAACCCATCTCTAGCTAAACTTCTTAATAAAACTTGTTTATGACATGAAGTAATAAAACTAATTTGTAACTGCTGTTATGTTGTGACTCATGTGGTGAAACTTTTTCAGAGCTGTTGTATTAATGCCTAAATACCACAAAAAAAGTTTAGAACCTTTTTTCTTTCTGTAACCTATTTATATAATTTTGTGGTGAGAAAAATGCACTAAATAAAGATAATTAGTTTCTTTGCTTGGAAAATGTTCAACTTTTTACTGAAGGACACTTTAGAGTAGATCTTGCCGTATAAAAAGTTTCACACACAGAAATCCTGTAAAACATCCTGTAGTAATTAATCTTTATTAAACTAGGTGCATCTTGTCCTATTTATTATACTTTGTATCTTGCGCAGTAAAATCTGAAAAATTTACAGTAACTCACATATAGATAGATTAACACCCTGTAAAACTTTTAGCTTCAATACATAAATGGTTTGTTCTGTATAAAAATAACTAAGTTGTAGCAGTAACTGTGTATTACTTTTTTTCATAATTTTTCTGCTGCGTGGAAATGACTGAATTTTTTGCAGTGCTTTTTTCTCTGCATAATGTGCTCTAAATAAAAATTTCATCACCAGAAGTTACTTAATCCAGAAGTTATGTTTAATCCATGTTGTGCTTAGGAAATTAAGTTCCAATATAACACAACCCCTTTTGTTTAATGAAGTTAGCAGTTTAAGTTATACTCTATTAACAATTGCCCAAAGAAATCTTAACTAAGTAACTTCACAACCAAATCGATATTTTGTGGATTGCAACTTTGTCGTGAAGGAAAATAATCGTCTTATACCATCACTATAACTTACACTTGTGCATTCATATAGAATCGACTACTCTCGCCGACGGAACGTAAGAGCTGGTGCCCGCGTCCGAGAGTGAGCAGCGTGAAGCTCAAGTAAATCTAACTGACGCTCTCGAAGACCCGAGCCCAAGTTCGGACGAGCCCCAAGCTAGCTTTACCCAAGAAGGTAAGCCCCGGAGCATGAACCCTATTTTCCTAAACTTATGCAACTTATTACTCTACTCTACTTGTGCATTAAGTTTATATGAGTTGAATGAAAACTTAGTCGCATGATCCTAGGTACCCCTGCTCTGAACAGATGTAAGGTTCGATAGAATGCTATGCTAATAGGACACGGTAAAAGTCGAGTGATTTCCTGTCACTCGCGAGAATATAGGAGTTGAATGTTTACTACATACTGCAATCATAAGGTCGACAGACGGGGCTATGGTACAATGTTTATATTGATGATGGAGGCCCTGTCTGTTTAGTGAAAAATGCTAAGGCCGCAGTGTGCGGTAGTGGTGGTTAAGTCTTTGAACGTACTAACCACATGCCGAGAATATGATAATCGGTAAGCTTAAGTACTGGATTGAACCGAGGCCGGAATATACTCCCCACCGTCTTGAATTCGTTCACATCTAGCTAATGGCGGGTGCATGTGCCGCCATGGCTAGGCCATGGGGACGTGTAGTCGAGGGCGGTGGGCCTGTTCCGTGAAGCGGGAATTGAAGGGAAAAGTTGCATGTGTGACTCTGTGAGTAACCACGTGACGTGTGTTTAGGTTTCCCTTGCAAGGTTAAGAAATTCGATTCGAATCGTCCGTTTCTCGCGGTTATTGAGACTGCTTGACCCTTTTACCACATAGAGTAAGAAGAGGAACAATGATGATGATTAGTCTTGTTGGATGCAAAATAATTCTTCCACCATGTATGATATTGGATAGTTGCTTACCTAGAATGGTTAAAGAAAACTAGAACTTGGAGCTAAAATCTGAAAGTAAGGACCTACTTATATATGCTTTCCGGCAAAAACAAACCCCTCAAGCCAAAAGCCTTGCATGTCTAGGAGTCGGCTAAGTATATTCCACTAGTCGGGTAAGCCTTGCTGAGTATCAATATACTCAGCCTTGCTTGTCGCTTGTTTTCAGGTGAAACTTTCGAGGACATGATTGCTAGTTTGACTTGGCCCTGTACCCTTCCTCCTGGTTAGTCAGTGGAATGGGATACGCCCCCGGCCAACGGTGATAATGCCGAGTGATGTCTCGTACGGGCTTCATCGAGACATCGTGTATCGTCGAGTAGTTATCGTTATTTTTCTGCTGCTTTGAACTCTGAAGAACACATTTATTTTAAACTCTGAAGTACCTTATTTTACGAATTTGAACTCCGTGTAATAATAATTTATGTGAATCTGTGTTGTAAAATTTGTGGAATGTTGTATCCTCTGGGCTCACCTTCGTGTGAGTACATGTATGTGTGGTTTCGATCAGCAAAAACCGTGGTTGTATCAGGAGGTTACCCGACAGACCAGTGGATTATTCCGTTTGAAGTGCGAGTTAGCCCTGATTGCCCTTGTGGTGATGGTTAGCGCGCTTGAGCCGAATTAATTCAGGTGGTTCTGCCACAGTTAGGTTCAAGCTTGACTTGATTCCAAGTATAGCTTAGCTTGAATTAAGTTTTTTACAAGTCAAATATAAATAGCTCGTGAGTCTTGAGTTTTTTTGATAACCCTACCTAGGAATAGGGGTGAACCGTGGATGCTTAGCAGGTCAGCAGGTCATCAGACCATAGTGTCGGAACAAGCACGCCTGCTAATATGGTGGGCACTCTCATGTAACGCCTCAGGTGTTTAAATTGATAAACAAGTCTCATTAGCGTAACAATATTCTTAACTAACTAAGAAAAGTTTAAAAGAAACGAATTATACTTTGGTTTTGCATTTGATTTTGAATTTCTGTGTATATATGCATCAATATATGTGCTTTAATCAAACAAATTGAATAACTTTCACATCAATGCAGATATGGATACGAAATTTAATAGACACATCATTGATGATAGGATAAACAAAAGTCTAGTTGAAGCCAAGGAGAGAATACGAAATTTTGCCCATAAAATAACGGGTCCCCCGAATCAAGCTTTTTAGGTTTTCAAATTAACTTTCAAACTATGACTCAAATGAACTTTGGCCTAAAACGAAACTTGTGTAACTTTTTATTTTGAACAACTTTCATATTTAGAGATTTTTGAGTTGCAACACAAAAATTTGAGAAACACTTGACTTTGCAAACCAGCCCCTGCCTTTTCTTCTATTTCCACTTTCAGTCCCTCCTTTCTCTAGAGCTAAAATTTGAAAGTAAGGACCTACTTGTATATGCTTTTCGGCAAAATAAACCCCTCAAGCCAAAAGTCTTGCATGTCTAAGAGTCGGCTAAGTACATTCCACTAGTCGGGTAAGCCTTGCTGAGTATTAGTATACTCAGCCTTGCTTGTGGTTTATTTTCAGGTGATACTTTTGAGGACATGATCGCTAGTTTGACTTGACCGTGTACTCTTCCTCCTGGTTGGTCGGTGGAATGGGATGCGTCCCCGGACAATGATGATAATGCCGAGTGATGTCTCGTACGAGCTTCATCGAGACATCATGTATTGTCGAGTAGTTTATCGTTGATTTTCCGCTGCATTGAACTCTGAAGAACTCAATTACTTTGAACTCTGAAGTACCTTGTTTTACAAATTCGAACTCAGTTGTAGTAATAATTTATGATGAACTCTATGATGTAAAATTTGTGGAATGTTGTATCCTCTGGACTCACCTTCGTGTGAGTACTTTGTATGTGTGGTTTCGATCGGCAAAACCGTGGTTGTATCGGGAGGTTACCCGACAGACCAGAGGATTACTCTGTTTGAAGTGCGAGTTAGCCCTGATTGCCCTTGTGGTGATGGTTAGCGCGCTTGGACCGGATTAATTTAGGTGGTTCTGCACACCTCATCGTTGCTATAGTCAAGATCGCGACAGCCAGCATCGTGAAGGATGACAGGAAAAAATTTTGAGGAAGGAGGATGGGTGGTATGTATGAAAGTGTTAAGAAGTGCTAGAGGTCAAAATTTTATTTGAAAGGATTTTGAACGAGACGTTGTTATATGAAATTTAATTATATCGTGATGATATTTAAACCGATAAGGTTAATAAATACTTCACCGTATCAGTCATAGCAATGCACGGGCATATTTGCTAGAATTATAACAAATTGTTCCGGCTAAAAAATCTTATTCTACCTAAGTATTAGAAAATATACCCTGCAACACTTCAAATCATATAGTGGAGCAAAATATCACATTGATAGATATTTTATGTGGTAGTTATGTAACAACTAATATAAGCTATAAATAAAGTATTAGACGGCCATACACAAGATATGTAAAGTCTTTATTATTTAATTTTGAGAAGCTATTGTCTAAAGAGAAATGGAATGTATGTTTAAGTAATGATTTTTAGCTTGCAAAATAATATATATTTCAAACTAGCCATAATGACTTTTATTTAGAATATGGTTAAGTACAAAAAGTATTTTAGAGATCATGTACGCCTAATTTTTAAAGTCTAGATTCGCCACATGAGTGATGAGAATTAGGGCGTCTTCATCGCCGTGCCCCCAACCAATTGCCACCGCAGAAACAGCTATGCTCGGACGCTATTGTGGAGCTAGGCGAGTGCTTGCAGGAAGTCAGATTATCTTTGTAGAAGCTGCGGTTGTTTTTGGAAGACGGGGGAGAGAGGAAAAGTAAGTGGTCTAGGGGAAGCGGGTCACACCTTCATTGGGTGGCACCTTACGTGCTCATGCTCGTCCTCAACGCTCTTGAGGAGGACGGCGCGTGGCAGCGCCTTCCCTCCTAAGCAGATCTGGACCACCGTGATGGGAGAGTGCTAGCGCCGAGGGGCGGAGACCGAGCGTCGGAGTGGTGTCGCCAGAGTTGGTCGAGCACGAGGAGCGAGGCGGAGGCAACACGCGCGGGTGGGACGCGGGGGTTCGAGCGGGGCGCGGAGTCGCCGACAGCGGCCGAGCGCGGAGGAGAACTGGAGCAGGACAATAGGTGCGGGTGGGTTGGCCTGGTGGTGATGCAAACGGGTTGGTTAGGGTTACTTTAAAAAACTAATGAATATGTAAAACATCCGAATTCATCAGAAATTCAATAATCTGGATTTACTTTGAAATATTGATTCAAGGAGTTTAAAGATAAAAAATATTTCTAGGCTAGCTGGGTGTTTCTAAAACGCTTCATTTTCAAGAAATTGGTTTCACGTCAAATTTTAAATATTTATATTTTTTTATGCACAGTGATAGTGTATCCAATAAAAATGATAAAGAAAAATTAAAGTTGATAAAATAATAAGTATATAACATGTTCCTTTATAGGTACACGGATGACCATGCGTTTTAGGATATCCGTACATCTATATTGTATTATGTTGGTTATATGCATCTCCACTGGTTCCTAGAGCGCCGCATTATTACAATATCCATATTCTAAATAAATGTGTAATTACAAATAATGATGTTCTCATGTGCTATTGTACACCCTAGGTGTACAATACCTAGCTAATTACTGAAAAAATATCAAACGACTACTGACATTGTTTTACGTTAATTTAGTTCAGTAATTTCTCGGTCAGTAATTTCACTACTAGGTGTAGAATAAATGCTACACCTAAAATGTATAATAGTTAATCGCAACCATTAGCTACACTAGTTAAATATTTGCATATTTCAACATTAATCGATCCGATTAACTACACTTGTTAAATAGCTTAAAATTTTACGTACCCGTTGTCGTTGGTGGTTCAAATGGAGGGATACTTGTGTTTCTCACGACGGGCAGGAGAGTAGATACCGTTATCTGGAACTGGAAGGATAACAATATGCAGTTTCAAATCTGCAAATACCCCCCAACCAAGGACTCTTAGTGTATGCCATGTAAGTAGAAAATTATTTAGGTACATGCGCCCCCCGATCATCAGCTACCAAAAAAAAAATGCCGAGAGCGGCGATCCCGTCCGGCCACGCCTACCTCTCCGTCTCCACCTTCTGCTTCGGGTCCGTCGAGATCGCGGCCACCGTCACCCGCGACGCCGCGGTCGCGGACGCCTGGGTCCGGGGCCTCCGCACCTCCCACCCGCGCGGCGCGCCCCTCGTCGTCGGCCTCGACTGCAAGTGGAACAAGCGGCAGCAGCCCGCCCGGGGCCCCGCGTGGATGGCCCCCCGGGCGGCCGTCCTCCAGCTCTGCGCGGGCGGCGCCGCCGGCTGCCTCGTCCTCCAGCTGCTCTACCTCGGCCGCGTCCCGGAGGTGCTGAGGGCGTTCCTCCGCGACCCGCGGGTGCGGTTCGTGGGCGTCGGCGTCGTGGGCGCCGCCGCGAGGCTGGCCGCCGACCACGGGCCCGTGGAGCTGGCGGGCCCCTGCGACGACTACCTGGGCCGCGTGGGCGGGGGCGGCAGGCTGGGCCTCAAGGAGTACGCCAAGGAGGTGCTGGACCTCAACATGGAGAAGCCCGACGCCGTCGCCATGAGCGACTGGGAGAAGCGTGACCTGGAGCGGGGCCAGATCGGGTACGCCGTCGTCGACGCCTACGTGTCCTACAGGCTGGGCGAGAGGGTCTTGTTGAGCCGCTGATGCAACGCTGGGCCTCCGGGGGGGGGGGGGGGGGGGGGGGGGGGGGGCGTCAACGTGCTACCTGCTGAATTCGGCCGTCGTGGCCTCCGGTCACGCTTCGTTAATCCGGTCGTGATCTTCTCTTGCTAACTGATGAGAAATTCGTCGTCAATAGTTAGATTCCCTGCTTTGAGTTTGGCTCCACACTGGAACTCTATGTGAGCACGCTCATTACGGGACGTACACAGATTACAGACTCGAGTCTCTGGGAAATCAGTTAACAGATTGAGTTTAACTGTGATATGTGGATGATGAAAGCTTACGGATGGTGGACGTTTGATCTTCATGGAACCAATGATTTTCCAATGTCGTTATCCTACATTTCTTTGGAGAATCGTTCAAACTACTTTTGGTTCAGCACCATCCAGGAATGCATCGCAATTGTTCTTCTGCTCTTGTTAAATGGTGGGCGTGGATAATAGACTACGATCGATTTGGTATCTAGAGTCTCTTTTGGGTATTGTTGGACAAGGAGGATAGAGAGGAGACGAGGAGTTGTGTTCGCCTTGCTGTGCATGCTGAAATCAACAACAATTGAATTATTGGCCGAAATTAAACATGGGTTTTAGGAACACAACATTTTGACTAAATAGGATAAATGCCTTCCAAGCTGACATGTTCTAATAATCCAATACTACGTACATAACTCCAACATTAGGGGGTTCCCTGCATATATTTCGATGTTACTGGCAAGCTTTTCTAAAATATGTTTTTTCATAAAATATAATATCATGGCCTCACAGCACATCATGTGATAAACACAGGGACTAATAGCGACCAAATTAAGTTGCACATCAATTAGCAAATAAACAGCACATCTGCACGACCTTGCGGAAAGAAACTCCATTTAATCCAAGTAGTAGCCCAATACATATAGCGACCTAAAATTTAAATAGATAGATAGATAGGGTAAACAAAGAACACGAGCGAAGCAGATGACACGGCAATCCAATCCAACGATAACCAGTTGATCCATTGGATCAGTTGGTGATGAGGACCCTCTCGCCCAGCTTGCAAGACACGTACGCGTCGATGCACGCGTACCGGATCTGGGCCTCATCGAGGTCATGCTTCTCCCAGTTGCTCATGGTCACACTGCGGGGCTTCTCCATGACCAGCCCCAGCACCTCCCTGGCGAAGCCCTTGAGCCCCAGCCTCCTCCCGCCAGCGCAGCGTCCCAGGTGGTCGTTGCAGCGGGCCTCCAGGTCGACCGGCGCGGCGCACGCGAGGCCGTAGTCGGCGGCTAGCTTCGCGGCGTCCTCGCCGACGCCGATGCCGACGAGCCGCACGTCGCGGTCGGCGAGGAGGCTCCGGACGGACGCCGGGACGCGGTCGACGTAGAAGAGCTGGAGGACGAGGCAGCGGGCGCCGGCGCAGAGCTGGAGGACGGCCACCCTGGGGGTCGTCCAGCTGCGGTAGTTGGGCTTCCACTGGCAGTCCAGGCCGACGATGAGAGGGCCGCCGCCGCGCGGGTGGGCGGCGCGCACGGCGCGGACCCACTCGTCGGCGGCCGCGGCGTCGCGGGTGACCGTGGTGTCGATCGTGGCGGAGCCGAAGCGGACGGTGAGGCGGGTGGTGGGGTTGATGAGCATATGCATCAAAAGTTGATGATTAATGTTCATCGATAATGTTTATTTCTTGGAGAAGTCATCGGTTAATGTTTAGTGCCAGTTTACGCCATGTCGTAACTCGGAGCGTCAAAGCGTAATGCCGAAGAGTCATTCTCCTATTAAGTTACCGAGGTAAGCAGTAATTACTAATTAGTAACTGGATTACACGGGAAATTGTAGTGTGGTCATACTGGATTCAACAGTTCCGTTGAGACTTGAGACGACTAGTGCGTAGCCACTGGATATCGGGTGGATACTTTGCAGGAAGTCACAAAATAAGAGTGAAAGCCGGCCAGGTTAACATGGCGAGAGCAAGCCTCAAAGGTGGAGGTATTTAGGATAACACAGAATATCATATTATGGTTGCTACCTCTAAAACATAAGAACTACAGAACAAAATGCCATTATTTTCAGGCAAAAGAGAGAATTATTGTTTGGTGTTGTGGCGAAAACATATACACTTACACTACGTTTGTACGTAGATATTCAGGCTAAGAATTCGGAATTGAAATTAGTAGCTTCGAATATCGAATGTTTGGATATCCTTGAATTCGGAATTAGAAATCAACCCCAATGCCAACGGATATTCACCATATTGTCACCCCCGCGCCTTCAATACTGAGTCAACCTCCTCCATTTTGCGATGAATTGGGCATCAAAAGTTGATCATGTGTCTCATCGATTAATGTTTTTTTCTTGGAGAAGTCATCCATTAATGTGTCTCATCCATTTCGTAACACGGAGCGTCAAAGCGTAAGCAGTAATTAGTAACTACACGGGAAATTGTGGTGTGGTCATACTGGATTCAACAGTTCAGTAGACTGGAGTAGTATCTACTGGATATCGGGTTGATGGCGAGAGCAAGCCTCAAAGGTGGAGTTATTAGGAACTACAAAATAAAATGCCAGTATTTTCAGGCGAAAGATAATTACTGTTTGAGAAAACATATACTTTTGCTTCAGATTGGATTTATTAAGGAAAAGGTCTACTAAATACTAGAAGACTACAGAAGCTTTCTGTTTTACTAGAGAGAGTGCTAGCAAATGCGTGTCAACAAATTTGTGGTATGCACTCGTATGAATACAGATAGGCAAACCCTTAGCACTTGCCAGGCCATGAACCCATGAGTACTGGTTGGGGTGCCCAACACAATAAAACAATTCTGTTTTTGGAGGATCTAAATAGAGAAAGAAGAATAAGAAACAACTTTGTCTAGATTTTCTGGCTCTAAACTGGTCGCGCTTAAGTCAGTGATTGGAGGTTCAAACGTGCATGGATCAGCATCAAACTTGATGAACACGTTATACAATTAGAGCACTTCAATCTGGTCAGTTGGTTTGATGATTGGTTGAGTAAGTTTTGATAGTTCAGATGACTACACTTCAACACAAAGCAATTCTGATAGATGAAAGATAATTAGCTTGGGTGGTGAAATGGTGTCGGGATGACCTAAAACTTTGGCAGCGGATATGGGCCTGTGGATCTACATCACAACCAAAATTAATGCACCGTGGATCTGTTGTTTGTGAGATATGGACTTATTACCGAAGGAGACAGAAACAGTGACTTCTCTGTTTGACTGTTATCATACTTCTTATTAGATGATGAATTATGTTTAGAAGGCAAGGTCCGTGCATCGTATAATAGGGGAGAGGGGCACAGGACTGAACAAACGGACCGTGAGCAAACTAGAGGGGCCTTAATCTGTTGGCTGAAATCCAATCTTCCTGTGTTTGAGGACCAAGATCCAATATGAAAAGACCGGAAGAGAGGGCTGACTTTGCGAACTTTCTAAAGCTACCATCCACCTCAGCTCGGATTCAAATGACCAGGGGAGTAAACAGTTTGATAGTTAAGGGTTAAAAATTGGAATCGATATGTATGTTGTAATGTGGACTCCATAAAAATAAACATGGATTGCTACCAGATTGCACATGAATCACGGAGCAGCAAAATTATGCGATATAACATAGCCTTGATAACATTCAAACCAAAAGTAATATCAAAAAACACATATCAAGTTAATTAAAAGTCACAGCATTTTTTTAAAAAAATAAGACACCATCATGGTTACAGGGAAGTTTATTTAAAGTTTGTCTCGCGCCTCAGGTTAGTTTTTTTCCACGTTAAAAAGAATCACATTAGGGGAAAGGACTACGTTAGATCTCACACCCATTGTCATGTTACTTCAGGTAGGAAAGTTGGATTTAATACGAAGTTAAATCTAATAGAACAATATTTTTCCTATTTATCTATTTCTCTAAAAAAATACAAATATGTATTTCACGGAGTTAAATAAATCATCGTATCCATTCAGGTTAAACTAAATGGACGTCCCATGGTCATTTCTTCTTTTATTTTATTTTTTAGGGGTGTGGGGGTGGGGGGTACTTTGCAAACCTTTGATAACCAGCATTCACGGTTGATGGTTGAAAATTGGAAACAATATAATCCATATGTTATCAGGCAAACTCAATAAAAGTAAAACATGGATTGCTGACAAATTGCACAGCTGTCAAGGTATAGCAAAATTATGCGATAACATAGCTTTTATAAAATTCAAATCAAAAGCAATATCCCAAATTGATGTTCACTGAATGTTCACTGATTAATTTTTTTAATGAATGAGCACAGACTATGCACATTTCTATTAATAAAGAAGAAGTTACAAGCGAGACCACAGAAGGCTCTCTAAAAAAATAGTAAAGTGAAAAGACAGCGGTCAAAAAACTGTACAAAGGCGGCCGGCGGCCGACCACTAGACTCCAACAAGATCCACCAGATGTCTGGCTCCCGCAATTCCCCACGCCCGCGCCGTCTCCTTGATTTTGGTCAGGAGCATTGTCGGCGATGTCTCCTGCCGGTTGAAAGTTCTTGCATTTCTCTCCTTCCAGATCTCCCAGTTGACCAGCAGGAGGAGGGATTTGAGCGCTCTTGGTGGCACGCCCCGAAGGTTCCCCATCATGTGCCACCACTCTCTAACCGAGTGTGTAATGATCCAATGGCTTGGGAGTAGCTGGTGGTAATGGACCTACCCAACGATTAGACTCCACACTCGCCTTGTGAAATGGCACGTGACTAGCAGGTGGTGCGCAGATTCCGGTTCATGCCGACAGAGAGGGCAAACGCCGTTCCTCGCCCAGCCCCTGGTTGCCAAGCTATCGGACTTCCATAATCTATTTTTGATGATGAACCATGGCGAAGAACTTGCATTTCTGCGGTGCCCACGGCATCCAAATCAGCGGCTGCAGTTTCGTTGCGGTGGAGCCGAAGAATTGTGCCTAATAAGCTGATGCTGCCGAGTATTATCCGTTGGCCGTCCATTTCACCGATTAAGATCCGAAGCATATAAATTTTTTTGACGGTATTTGTTTCTAAAAAAGAAATATGACAACAATTGATGTTCACTGAATGTTTGTTCCAAACTTTCATTAGATGTTCCATGACTCCTCCAAGACCCTCTCGTGTCTCGACCAGATCTGAACAAAACAGACCCTACTGGTGGCAGACTAGAAGCCTCTTTGCAATAGCTTCTTGAAGAGCTTCAAAAAGAACTTCATATGAAGCTGTGCTAAAGGGGTATTTTTCCAGCAGCTTCATCCATAAAGCACCTGATGAAGCTGTTTCGAGCTTACACTAAGGAGGAGAAGCCGGAAATCGTAGCTTCGCCCAGCTTCTCCCACAGGCCCATATTTCGCCAAACAATTTTGAAAACGGCTTCAGCTTCACCAGGAAAGCTGCTTCGGGAACCGTAGGAGAAGCTGCTTCAGCTTAAAAAAAACTGCTTCAAAAATCATAGGAGAAGCTGAAACTATGCCAAAAGGGACTACGCCAAACGGGGCTAGGACTCTGCTGACCCACTCGCCAGCGGCCCTGGAATCCTCACGGGTCACCGTGGCGCCGAACAAGCTTTGACCAAGTTTAACTAAAGCAACTCAGTCGAGGAACACTCACACTCTTGTTAGTGGAGTATAATTAGCATGGTGTATTATTCGTGAGAAAAAACGCTGAAAGAAATTTTGAGATATTGAGGGTCAAATAAGTCATACAAAAAGGCAACGTTTATGTACTGAGGGGGCACGTAACGTAGTAAATTACTGCTGCTGCTGCTACATAAAAATAAGTATTTCAAAATTTCTACTACTGCTGACCAAAATGTAAATTAGAAGCATGCATGGTGAGAGGCTACGCGATCAGACGTTCATTACAGCTCCCTGGCGGCCTCATTACTTCTCCAGAACGGTTTTCACATACCGAATTGAACAGCCGGTCGTCCTTTTGAATGTACCGAGTGAGGCAGTAGTTAGCTGCGGAAGACTGCAGATATTCCATCTTCGAAGGGAAAACTAGACGAAAAAATTATTAAGTCCATCTAGCTAGTATACTACTCCAAACGGACGGAGTAGTAATATGTCTTGTAAGATGAAGTTAGCACGGTGAATTGGACGATCAAGTGATGCGAAATTCATGATGCTACAGGCACGTAATTTGAGCTGTGGTCTTTGGATTAAGAAGTCCAATGCTTCAGTACTATAATGAGTTGGTTTTGCAGTCACTGGCAATAGTAGTAGGCGCTTGTAAGGTTAATGAGTTGGTTATGTATCTCGCGAAACTTGAAAAGATGAAAACTGACAGTCGAACGTCTTATAACTGTTTGGTAACCTGGATTGACAACTTTATTTAAGCACTCATGCCTAACATTACCCCTTGCAGGCCAGTAATAAGCATGGAGCCATGGAGATGAAATTCTAAATTGTGTCAAGGTTTCGCACGACTTGAGTTTGAGTCAGTGGCTCACGAACTGAGAACCAAAGACATCACTCATTTTCATTTTTCATATTTCCCACTGCATTGAAGTGTTTGTAGTTTCATATCTTGTTTTCCGAAGAAGATTATTTAGTTTTTAATCGAAAACTCCTGACACCGAAGGAGAGCTGGCTAGCCGTGTACTCAAACTCAACTACTCATACACATTTCTGAACCTCCATGAACGAAGTTTGTGGAAGGCAGGCAAGGACGCGAAGGAGCCGCAGCGGTGTCTGCCTAGACAAAGCAAAAATCACGTGAGATACGCATTCGCGCACAGATTACAGAAACCTGGGAACCGAAACGAGTACTAGTTGCCAAATCGCAGTAGTCGTCCAGCCATGGCGAGAATCGATACGTTTCCAAACTCGCCCCCGGATTTACTCGCTTCTGCTTCATTTCCTGCTCTCCCATCTGCTGCTGGCCGGTTAGTCTTCTCATCATCATCATCAGGGCAGTGGCATGAAGCTCCGGCGGCTACGGCCATCTGCCAGAATGGCGCTGGCCGTTGCGCTCGCCGTGCTGGCTTCCATGGCCGCCGTGCCTCGGGGCCGCTGCGACGCCGCGGGCACCGTGGTGCGGAGCATCTTCGTCAACCGGAACGGGAGCGCCGACTTCGAGTCCGTCCAGCACGCCGTCGACTCTGTCCCGTTCGGCAACGGCCAGTGGATCCGAGTTCACGTCGCCGCTGGCGTCTACAAGTAAGTGATTCACGCATCCCTTGTGTTGTTGCAGTTTCAATAATGTAGTAGTTTTTGTTCAGAGTATTCTTGTAATTGTAGAGGTTTTGTTCTACGTTTAATTTACCCGATGGTTGGGTCCGAATCCTGAATTTGACGAGTGTTTTTAGTTTGAGATTTATATATGCTCGTCAATCCAGATTCGCTCCATTTTCATATCCAAGTTTCATTCAGTTCCTTTGCTCGTCTAACAAATCCTCAATCAAGTAGTAATGAAGCTAATAATTTTGTGTCTGTTTTTTATCATGGCGCATGCACGAAGTGAGAAGGTGATCATACCTCAGAACAAGAGCTTCATCCTGCTGGAAGGCGAGGGGAGGCAGCAGATGTCGATCGAGTGGGCGGACCACGCCGGCCGGGACTCGAGCACCGCCGCCTCCCCGACGTTCGCGGCGTACTCCGCCGACTTCATGGCCCGCGACATCACCTTCAAGGTCCGTCGTCGTCGTCGTCTCCAACTAACTAAACCTTCCCGCCTCGCGCGCGCGCCGGAGCCGCTCACGCGATGGGATTGCAGAACACGTACGACGACGGGGACGGCGGGATGTCGCCGGCGGTGGCGGCGCTGGTGTCCGGCGACCGGTCGTCGTTCTACCGGTGCGGGTTCGTGGGCGTCCAGGACACGCTGAGTGACATGGACGGGCGGCACTACTACGAGGGCTGCTACATCGAGGGCGCCATGGACTTCATCTTCGGCAACGGCCAGTCCATCTTCCAGGGCTGCGACATCCGGACGGCCCCGACGCCGGTGTCGCCCGGGTTCATCACGGCGCAGGACCGGCAGAGCGAAGCGGACACGAACGGCATCGTGTTCAAGGGCTGCACCGTGCGGGGCGACACGCCGGCGTACCTGGGCCGCGCGTGGCGGCGCTACGCCAGGGTCATCTTCTACCGGACGGACATGTCCGGCGTCGTCGTCGGCCAGGGATGGGACGCCTGGAACTACAAGGGCAGGGAGTGAGTCGTCGCACGTCGTCGTGTTCGTTTGATCGATCGATCGAGCGGTGTGTCCTTCCGGATTGGCATCGGCATCTGATTTGGTTTTGTCGTTTGATCTGCACAACAGGGACACGCTGACGATGGTGGAGGCGGGGTGCACGGGGCAGGGGTCCAACCGGACGGGGAGGGTGCCGTGGACCAAGGCGTTGAGCGACGGCGAGCTCGCAAAGTTCGTCGACCTCTCCTACATCTCCGGCGACGGCTGGCTCGACGCGCAGCCGCGATAGTCGTCAGCCAGCAATAACGATGTCACTATACAAATTTACTGGTTGGGTTGTGTCAGTGAAAATGGTTACTGGCGTTACTTAACCTCATGGTCTTTTTGCGTGCAAGTAGGAGGAAATCACAGGGCGGGGGAAAGGAAAAATGACGAATGTAACCATTGCAAAGAGTGCATGGCGAATGTTACCAACGCAAAACAGACGTCGAACGCAGAGAGGGACTCAAACCGGTTGCAGCTCCAAGCAATGAATGCAAATTTGCCAAATTCTATTGCCCGCAAATGAATTTAACGACAAAACAACTCAAGGGGGCCAGCACCATACTTCATTTCGAGGGAAAACTTCTTTTCTGAGGCCTTGTCGTGAAACAACAATGAAAGTATCCTCTCCAATATCATGTGGCCTAACGACGGTTCGTTTTGCTGGACAAAAATCAGGACCAGAGACTTGAATTTGCAACAGATAAAACACACAAGCTAGTGTTGACTAGTGATGTTCCTCTTCCTCTCCTAGTTTCACCATCAATCACAACCTTCAACTTTTATGCAACTGTGCTCGACTTTTATGAAGTGTACAGACAGCTGGAAGCCCTAGGTGATAGTAATAATTCCGTGCACAAAGAATGATTCTATCTCACTTGGTGTAGAGGACATCCTCCCATGGGTGACGGTAGAGTGGCTGCTTGAGCCTCTTCTGGTCAAAAGTGTGCCTGTGGGCCAAGTACCACATATGTTCAGCAAAGTGAGTAGTTACAAAACTGAAAACTGAAAATAGAAAAATATAACTGCAACATACACAGTCATTAGCATAGCAAAACCGCAGAGAAATGTCAATAATCAATAACAGAATAGGACTCACCCAATCAGACCAATTGAACGTGCAAGGACGAAGAGCCCATTAAGATAACCAATCTCGACAATCTCGTCGATCTCCTGTTTGGTGAACATTCCACTTCCAGATAGAAGATCCAAGAAAAGCGACCCAATTGCACCATCGACATTCAGGACCAAATTGTTGGCTTTTGACAAGGTGTAGGTCTCAACCTGAACAGCATATTCCATGTACTTGACTGAAGGGAAATGTGTGTGAGCATATTTTTGTAGAAGCTGCACACGCTTGTCCCTGTTGTCCCTGCTCTTGATCCTAATCGACACAGACAAGTGAACTTAGTGCAAGATCAAATGGATAACTGCTCGTATTTTTCCAGTGCAAAGATTTTTTATGATAACATCATGAAAAGGCTACACGTGCTATACCTGTGACCAATCCCAGGGACACGGATACCCTTCTTTTTCATGCCTTCAACAAACTCATAAGGCGTGAGACCCTGCAACCAATTGATACAGACCCATTAGAGTGATTAATCAATATAAGAAACATGGAGATGCTATAAATGAAAGGAAAATCTAAGTTGGCTCACCCTATCGCATGCATCTTTGAAGTATCGGGCAGCATCATCAATTGCTCCACCGAAACGGGGACCAATTGTCAATAATCCTGCAACGACAACATTCCAATTTAATGTTTCAACCATAAATATTGGTAGTTCATGCAACAGTGCCCCAAATGGTAAAAGTTTTGCATGTAGAAATCAAACAAAAGCTCACCAGACACCAAGCTGGAAACAAGGTCCTTCCCGGCCCTAGCAGTAACTATAGAGTTATGAGCACCGGACACACAGGGACCGTGGTCAGCGCAAAGCATGATGCATATCTGGAGACAGATGAAAACCCCTTTTAGATCAAATGAACTCCAGATATAGAAAAATAATGTTGGTCAGAATTATCAACCACTAGTACAACTTTAACCCTCTGAAGATAGGATAACACCATCGGTACGACATATATGCCCATAACTTACCTCAATAAAATGAGTGCAATAGCGAGGAAGGCTGCGCTTGAACCACAAGAGAGAGATAACATCACCAACACCATAACCCTGTTCAATAATTGTAGACATAGGGACACCAGCATAGCACGGTTCCTCGCCTGCATCGCAAGCATGCACCCAAAATTACCTCAGTTCAAAGAGGGGAGAGAGACAAATGTTGAACATAGAGCATAAGTAGAACAACATGGCACCACCAATCTAACCTCTGTCATCAGAGATTGTGGAGATGATGTGGGTAGGAGCCCGGACCTTCCCACTCTTGATTGCAGTTTTAAGGTCCTCGGGAATGGGAGGAGGTGTAATTTCAGCCACAGGAGAAATCTTTCCTTCCTCAGCCTGCCAAATATATTTAGCCTCAGAAGCTTGATTCTCATATTCCTGATTATCCAATACTAATGCTTGGAAGACAATCACAATGCAGAAGACCTCATCAACGTACCAGTTTGTCAAATGTCTCCTTAATAGCACTTTCGAGAGCTTCATATGAAGTAGGCACAATTGCCCCAGCTTCCCTTAGTGCCTGATTCTTAGCTTGGGCTGATTCCAACTCACCACCACTCTTTGCACCCTGTTATGTCCCGAAAAAAAAGATCTCTACATAGTAAATATACTGTTCTACTGACAGAAATAAGGGCAAAAATGAATTCAAATAGTTATTTCAAACTTACAGCATGGCCAAACTGCACTTCCGATTTAAATAGACGTGCGCATGTCCCACTAACCCATGCAACAACTGGTTTCTGAACCTTTCCTTGTTTCAAGGCTTCAACAAGTGAATACTCATCTTTTCCACCAAGCTCCCCAAGAACAACCATCATTTTAACCTAAAGCCAACAAATATGAAGTACATGAAGTTATTGGTATACTAATGCTCCAGGCATGAGTTACAAACGATAAATGTCCACTATTAAGTTGAAAGCTTTCTTTTATGCTGAACAACCTACAAGTCCTGAGATTTTACTGGGATGTAAAGGTGTGCAAGACTTCGGTACAGTAGTCCAAGAGAAAAAGAAAGCAAAAACGATGTGACCAAGTTAAACAGCAACAATAATGACAGTTTATGGATGCCATTACAGACAGGAGATGTAAATTAGTCAACCACAGAAAAGTTCACCATAAAGATCAATGATGAATATGCACAGCACTAAAAGAAAAAAAAAACGCACTAATTTCCATATAAAGATCTAAACCAGTTGAAATGTCAAACCTGTGGTATGTTATTAAAACGCAGAATGTGATCTGACAGAGTTGATCCAGGGAAAACATCCCCTCCAATTGCAATTCCTGATTACATTAAAAAATTGTTAGAACACATGCATTTTTTGTGAGCGTAGAAATATTAAATAATTGCATTTAACCACAATTGTGTTACCTTCATAAATACCATCTGTCACTCTGGCAATGGTGTTGTACATCTCGTTTGACATGCCACCCTGTTGATGTAAAGAAATGTTAGTTTGGCATAGCCCCATTGGCGTTTGTGATGGCGTATAATCATTTAAAATGACACCCAGAATATACAAATGCAAATGAACATATACTAGCCAGTGAATCAGAAATAATAGACAGAAATTCAGTGGTTCAGGCAACAAAAAATAATTGCATATGCATTTACATTTGCATTTTCTAGATAAACATAAAGCCAAGCCTCAGTTCTACATTCAAAATTCTAGAAAGCTGCTTAGCGCATCATATACATTCTACAATACTTTCATATTCTAAGAAACAGGACATGTGCTCCCCTTAGTATCAGATAGATATTTAAGTATCCATGTCGACTATCTAGAACTTTAGTTTCTTTTACTACGACAGTAATTACTTGAACTACTTTGATATTTCTGTTTTTTTTTACTTTCTTTTTTTTGGTGTCTGTAGGTCTTGTTTGGTTTCATCTCTAGCTTACCCCATATTACTTGGGGAAAACAAGAGTTTTGTTGCTGCTCATGTTGTTGTATGTACACAAGCAAACCAAATAATGAAAGAAGGGTATAACGGCCCTACCGATTTAGACACAAAACCGACAGATCCAGGCCTGTAAAGCTTGCACTGAATTATGTTGTCGATGGTTCCAGCAGTATCACCAATCTTGAAAGCACCAGCTTGAATTCCTCCAACTGTTGCAGGTCCAATGATGACCTACAGATAATACTAAAACTGCTTAACAAATATAAGGGACAAATATGCAGATGTGACATAGGACATGGAGTGTGCATTTGCCAATAGCAATATCTGGATGAACCAGAAGCCATTATTTTTTTATAAACTTTTCTAGATAGATGTGATCCTTTATTGATATGAAATGGAAATGTACTGATTTATGACGATAGTCCATAGATGATCCCTCAGGTCCCAAAAAACAGTTTGTTCATGTAAAGCTTAGTCCTTACCTTGTTATTAGCACGTGCATAACTAATTAGATGCTTTGCATCTGATTCAGGAACACCCTCGGCAATAATGGCTACAACTCTTATTGTCGGCTGCTTCAAAGCTGACATTGAAGAAGCAGCGGCACTGCAAAATAAGCAAATATAGTTAGCATGTAGTTACTCAAGACCGTCACTCTTTCACAAAAAAAATAGCTAACCTCCGGAAGGAAGCAAAGTTGATAAATACATCAGCTGTTGGGTGTGCATTGCAGGCAGCTTCAATTCTACAAAATACACATAAGTAAATACCAGGTTGTGCTAACAATTAGATAGCTTACTCATCTCCACCAAAAATATAACTATTTTCTTGCTAAATGAAATGGCCCATACAAGGATCTAGAGAACTTACGTAGGATGAACTGGAATAGCAATTTCCTCTTGTCCAAAGAAAAGTTTCTGAAAACCATCAGAACCAGGATTGATTATTCCAGCAACAGAAGGTGTTTCTCTCCCTTAAAGAAACAGAGAGTCAGTAAGGAAGAAGTAAATTAGGAATTCAATTCAAACAAGAATAAAGGCCAGATGCGTACCACAGAGGAAGTCAAAATCAAGCATCCGTTGGATGGGAAGTTGCTTGTAATTGTAGAATAATGCTTGGGTAGTTTTCGAGAAAAGTTGGCCTGTCGCCATGATTTACTTCACCTGTAAAAAAACGAATCAGAATATGATAACAAAGAATAGTTTACTGAACAGATAATGCAAAATCATGATAAATAAGCCTCTCTGCAGTCCTTGTACCAATGCTTGCACAAAGACTTGAACGTTGAATGGATGGCACGACTAGACAAAATGGGAAACAAAACTTCCAGGCAATATTTGTTATGCTTAGACAACCACTATAATGGTCAAAACACGCTACTCCAGAAAGTACAAGTACAATAAATGACCCTAAGTGCCATGATGACTGGCTCCAATTTTTTCAGTAACCGCAGCACTGAGCTACCAAAACGAAACTTCTAGTAAAGCTTCACACATCATTCATCCCATTGCAACAAATGGCTACAAGATGCAAGAAAATACGAAAACAGGAAGCTTTATACCGACCGGACATTGATTTGTTTGAATTATTTTCAATAAGTGCTTTCTAAACATCCAATATTTAATTGGAGGACTAGAGCTAATTCTACTTCTCAATAACCATCAAGCTAAGGAATCATTTTCAGTGATCACAAACAATGAATTGCAAGCAAAACTTATAGCAGGCACACAGAAAAAAAGAATTCACAGTGCTAAGTAAGATATAAACATATTACGCAATTACAATATGACCATATTAAAAATACAAAAGCACTTAACAAGACAGAACACTCAGATCTAAGTGTAAGCTTGCCTTCCCAAATCCACTGTACACCTCATAAAACAGGACACTAGACGATCCATAGAACGCTGCTCAAAATCCGAAAGTATAACATAAAGGAGCTGAAATCGTAGCAGAAAATACGATGTCAAGTACGACAAACCAGCACATTTTTTTGGCATCATTGCCCTCAACTACTTCCATCATTCATCAATGCTAAAATGGAGCAAAAAAATACGCTACAACATGCAACATATGAGTTGTCCAAATCTCATTGTTTCTCTAAGATCCGAGTCCGCCAGTTATCGAATTCAAATCCAAGTATTGGTAACGCTACTATTCCCGATGTCCGAATCTTTCTTTTTCTTTCAACATCCGAGTCCACGAGTCATCAAATTCAAACCCCCAGTACCGATAACGCCACCATTCCCACAAGATCATAAGTTTCTTCCAGTCATCACTTGCAAAAACAAGTTACAACGAGTAAAATCGACCACTAACGACGTAACCAGCCAGAACTGAATATCAGAGTTAACTTCCGAAACACGACAAATTTAAACCCTCGCTAGTTCCCGTACTCAAAGCCACCAAATCCAGCACTACCAAACCGCGAGATCTCCTCAGATCCATACAAAATCAGCACCCCCGAAGTCCAAATCACCAGTACCCGACAAAGCCCCACGACTCCTGATACTACTACCGCCGCAGCAACCAGGCCGAGCTCGCGCTACGGGATCGCTGCCCGGTCGAATTCAGATCACACGCCGCATGAAGGCAGCCCATTCCCACCGGAACCGACTAAATCCCACGCGAGCCGCGAGATCCCCACGCGATCCCGCGGCCAGCGGCGCACGCGGATCCTCAGATCCGCGGCCAGCGTTCGGCCTAATGCCGCACAGTGCGAGCCGCAGCAGCAGTAGAAGCAGAAGCAGCGGAGGAGTGTGCATGTTGCGGGGGTGGGAGCTGCAAACCTTCCGAAGCAGGGGGCGAAGCCAGGCGCGGCCGGAGGGGGAGGCGGGATTTCGCCGGGAGATCAGTGGTGCGTCGCTGGGGCGGGCGGAGCGGAGCTGGGACGGAAGCAGAGAGGATTTATAGTGGCGGGTGGAGGATGGGGGGGCCGGTGAGGAGTAGGCGAGGCGAGCGACGCACTCCCCATCTACCACGAGCACCGCCGCCGTGAGGACTGTCTGGACCGGGTCCATGAGCCGTAGTAATTGACTGCTGGCTGGGGTTTGCAGCCGGAATGGCTGGAATGCAAGGGAGGAGGATGAGTGAGTCAGCGGCAGCCGTACATGTCTAGTTTTGGTCATACGAACTTTGATTTGGACTCGTACATGTTTGAATATGAGCACGTCGTAGAAGTTTTTTAGCTAAACAAAAGGAGTTTGACAATAGAAAAAGATATGTGTGGCCTTGCGATGCGGCTACGTGTTTTAGCATGTGTTTATTTCTTAAAGTTGTCGATATCAAGAATTAGCATCCGACGATAAAAACGGAAGTATGTAATTTCTATGATTATCTATTAACATGCCAGCATCTTTCATACTCCATCACAAAGGCATATAATTTATAATAAAAATTAAGCTGTAAATTTGTCATAGGCTTCACCAAAATAATATGATACCGATGCTCGTCCTATACGAAGCTTAACAATGATAATCATCACATATGCCATTTGTGCAAACATGAGAAACATATGTTTTGATATTGGATGAGGTTTCAGAGATCAAGTTACGTACTTCATCACACTTAAAGATGTTTAGGGATATCAGTGTGGTTAAACATGCTATCCCAAGGACCTATCAAGATCCTCAAAATCTCTTTTTTCAAATAAGCCTTGAAAAGATCTTCGCAGGTCAGCAATGGTATGTGATACAAACAGATTGCATATCTCAGAAGCTAAAGATGTACGAAGTGGAGTTCTAAAACTCTTTTTCTGCGAAGCAGCTAGAGGGTGATGCGAGATTGTTGGTAGATCAATTCGGTACGTCACAGGGATGGGCAAAGCAAAGATAGGATGAAAAAGCATAAGCTAAGAGTGTTATAGTGGCGGGTGGAGGATAAGGGACGGTATGGACTAGATGAGGCGAGCAATCCACCTTCCACGCATCTACTCATGAGGTGTTATATGCCCCTATGACGCCGCGAGGACTATATGGACTAGGTCCATGATCCATAGAAATGGGCTTCTAGGTTTAGCAGCCGGAGGTCCGGAATCCGTGAACGTGGAAGTAGGACGGAACAACAATGGTACACTACTATTTCTATATATATCTAGCTTTAGTCATATGTACATATTGTATTTTTGACTTGTGCATGTTTGAAAATGAGCACACATATTAAGGAATTTGTTGTCTTCAACAAGTTGCAGTTAGCATGTATTTTAGTGATATAAAAGGAGTTTGGCAATGAGATAGGGAATAATAAATACTCTTATATAGCTTTGAGACATAGCCAGGTGTCTTTCATATTTGGCTAGATTTGTATATTAAAGTTGAATTTCAGTTTCATTGAGCCACCCACTTTATATAGGCTCAACGATAATAATTGTGTTGATGATATTTGTCGTCTATACATGAGCAACTCAAATAATAACAAAAAGCATGGCAAATATTTCCTTTTTGTGCCGATTTGCAATAAGAACGATTTTGCTGTGATCTTGGCAAATGAAGTTCCATAATGTGTGTAGCATGACACGACAATATTCAACAACAATATAGTCAGACATGCATGGACTTGTTGAGAGTTGAGAGAGGCCCATTATGTATAAGTGGTCATATGTTATGAAAACAGTTTGCGTGTTCATAGGCTCTTAGACATCACTCACTAAATGATTTTTCCAAACTTCTTCCGTACCTTTTCAGAGGCGGTTCAAATTACAAACCACCTGTGGATATGGCAGTGGTCGCCTCAGATTATGGACTGCATGTGAAAATGCATTAGCACATACGGTTCTTAAGAAACCGTTTCTATAAATCAACTGGTTGTAGAAATATGTTTTCACATGCGGCCCATCAACCTATATATGAAATGGCTCTAATTTTTTTGTCTTTTTTATATTTTTAATTAAAGTAAGATTAGTTTTTTTGTGAAGGGGTATGTTTAACCCATCAGCTATATCTAGTAAATTTGTAAACTATTATCAGATTTTTTATGACTTGTGAGAATGGAATATACACCATTGACACAATTTTTCAGCAACCAATAAGGTTTGCAAATATTTTATAATTTTACTAGAGACGCGAATGGGCACGATATATTCCTTCATATAATCTCATAGTTAAACTTAGGGACTGTTTGGATCAAGTGACTAAACTTTAGTCTGGGTCGCATCGAATATTTGGATGCCAAGCAGAGAGACTAAATATGGACTAACTATAAAACTAATTGCATAAATGGAGACTAATTCACAAGATGAATCTATTAAGCATAATTAATCTATCATTAGCGCATGTTTACTGTAGTACAATATTGCCAAATCATAGACTAATTAGGCTTAATGGATTCATCTTGCGAATTAGCCTCCATTTATACAATTAATTTTATAATTAGTCTATATTTAATACTTCTAATTGGTGTCAAACATCCGATGTGACGGAAACTTAAGCTTACTCCGCGAATCCAAACATCCCCTTAGCCTCCTCTGGCACCTACTAAAAGAATGGCTGAACCGTAAGCTGCATGCCGCATGCGCCAGGCATCCCGAAATGGCCACCGCATGTTTTTACTACTTTGCTTTGCTGCGTGCGCTTGAGTGCGTGACGCCGCAGTAAATCCGCATCCATGGTTTAGTTGGTCGGTCATGTGTTTGTTGGTCTATGCGCCGGGTTTACGTAGGTCGCACAGCAGACCAGCAAGGGCAAGGCCGGGTTTGGCCGCGCATCGACAAGGTGGTCTCGGCGACTGACGGCCCACCGTGTGTCAAACTGGGCCCACAAGCAGCGAGAACCAGGAACGACGTGGCCTGTGGGTATCCGCCCCGCTACTGTTCAACTAGCCTACTGGGCGGGCGGCACGTGCACTCGTGCCGCGGGGGGTGTTCGGCCCGATCAGGCGCGGCGCCACTGGTTGTGGTTTCTTTTTTCCTGTTTTGAGATGGCCACTGGTTGTCGAGTGAATGAAATGAATCCGCAACTGAATCCGTGGCTCCCATTCTTGGATCGTAAACTAGGCATGGGCGCATGGCCAATGGACCGTGGGCCGCCGCACGGAGGCAGTGGGAGCCTACCTCACTGACGCCGGGCCCACGCTAAGGAAGTGGCCGACATGTCATCGTCCCGCGCGAGGGAGGATGGTATTTAGCTGGGTCAGTGTGGGCTTTTTGGCCGGGTGGAGATCCCGAGGTCGCGGCATTGATCGTCATGGCCGAGGAGAGGAGGGTTGTCTGCTGTCTCCGCGTGGGCCCCGGCGGCCAGAGACAGAACTCTCACGGTTCAAGCTCCGAGGGTGGCTCCTGCTGTGTCAGCCCGAACTTATAGCTGTACTGTACACGGGGTCGTCGGATCCGCTGGTGGTAATAGTACACCGAGAACATGGCCGCACGCTCACATCCAAGACGAACGAAGGATGTTTGACTTCTTGATCACTAATCTAATTTCTTGAAAACTATTCTCCGTATGGGATGTATGGTTGAAACTAGACCAAGATAATTCATAAAGTTTTTGAACGAGCAAGAATCCTAAGTTTCTAACACGTCGTTGACGAAATGACAAAGATTTCTGACCGTTTGGATTTTTTTTTAGCGAACGTACCTTCGCACATATTTCATTAAGAGAAAGAGAATTTTGCGACGTAATATCGAGAGAATTCTTGAAGCGCAGATTTACAACCATACCATACAGACAGTGGCAACTCAAACTACCAACACATGAAGAAAGCGACCATCTCAGCTCTAAACACACCCAAGAAAAGGTAAACACCACCGTCACCACACAACAGCTAGCCTAAACTAGCCCAAAGCGAGCAGCAACTACCCTGCCAGAAGAAAGAAGAAATGCCGAAACACCAAGAATGGCACCAAGGGCATCAGCAGCATGGATAGAACTTCAAGACGACGCCTCCCGGAAGGACATGACGCAAAGCGCCATTACCGCCGGCCTGACAAACAGATGAGGTTTTCACCCGAAGAATGGAATTAGGGTCGAACAATACCTCCAGCGAGAACAACGACACCCGAGGGTGTCGTCATTGTTATCACCAACCGAAGTCGTGCAAGGCTTTTGCCATGGACCCAAAGACCCCTCTCCATGCTGGACAATACCGTCGGCAAGCAACAAGCACATATCGACAGATCTAACAAGCTGAAGCAAGGTAGTAGCAAAGCAACAACAGGGGAACCCATCTCGCGACCAGCAATAACAACAACGACCATGACGGCGGTGGCGGGCTCCCAGTAGCGCCAGAGAGGTGGCCGGAGGCCGCAAGCCCGACGCAGGGCGGGAAGCCGCAGCCACCAGGGACGGCGACGGCGCCCCATCAGCGACGGCCAGACACGGCGACCCCACGCTCAGGATAGGTGCCCCGGCGGCCGGGCGGGAGTGCCTAGGAGGCCTGAAGCGGGGCAGGCGACGTCCGGGTGCGAAGGGTGCACCCGAAGCCGAGACACGCCTGCGAGGGCGGCCCCCGGCTGCCAAGCCCCCCAACCAGGGAAGCGGCGCCTTTGCGAGAAGATCCGGGCGTGGGGAGCCCAGATCCAGCGAAGAGACGCGCGGATGCGGCCTTTGACGACCGGCGGCGACCAAGACGGAGCCGAGAAAGACGATCTAGGTTTAGAACCGAGAGTAAAGAGGAAGGGGAGAGAGAAGGAAGGGGCGTTTGGATCCTCTTATTTTGGAGGAATTGAAATCTACTTAATAAATTAGGCTATTTGGCTTAAAATTTGACATCCCACCACTTTCCAAAGTTTAGATATAAGCCTATCTTAAATTCATAGGATGGAAGATGGAAATTGATTCTACACACCATCAAGCTATGTTTCTATTCCGTAACAGAAATATAGCACATAAGTATCTCTCTCATATGGCCAATAATAATATATAAATATATTCTATATATATAATCATATTAGCTTAATAGATTTGTATTTAAATTATGATTATTAGAATGGAATTCAATTCCAAGATTCCAAACGGGGCATTAGAGAATTCTGGTTATCTGATTGTCAAACGATGGCCTTTTTATTCTCTTAGAACAAGTACTTTTTTCTTATCTGCGCCTATGATGGTCTTCATCAACGTGGTGTACCGGTCTTGTAAGGTTTTACTCACGTTCCCTAATAAAATATGTGCAGTCCATGTTCTGAAAGAAAAAAAGGGCTTTATATATAAAGACCATGTGGAGATGCCAGATACTCAACGGCTATAGCCTATAGGTTTCTCCCCTTTCATTTCTACTAGTCTCGCTCTCAAACCACTGTCTTTCAAAGCATATTCGCCCCCCACTTGTTAGTTTTCCTGCATCTTCCCTTGTTAATTAGTTTTCTTTTTTCCAACGTGCCACAGTCAAGATCTCCCTTTTTCTGACGAAAACGCATTAGCTGCTGTTAACAATTGGTCAGTCAACTGCTACTTTATTTGCTCGGCCCTGTCCTCTCCAAGCTGTCCAGTACCTCCCAGCACATCTTTGATGGATTTCCTCCCATCTTCTAGTTAACTGGAAGAGCTAGCCTTCCAGTTGCAGCTAGCCGGGCGTCTTTCGTTAAGAACAATGCAGCAGCATGGACCAAACAAATGCATGCCATCCATGTACAGCGACAGGTCAGCCGGCGTGTCGCGATCTAGCTGTTTAAGCACACCGGCAGGCAGGCATAGCTTGACGCTAACCCCCAACTAGACCAGTACCTATCAACGTGCGGCTAGCTCCGTGTAGCAGTCGGTCTCCGGTCACCCTAATGATTCCTTTAATTGCAGTCCACTGTCCAGGCAAAGATTAATTTGGTTGCGATGCCAAGACTGAAAGGGTCTGGTTGGCAGCTGGTTGGTACTCCAGCTTGGTACATGGCACAGATGCCTTACCTGATCAATGTTCTTTCTTCGTTTTGAAATGCTTTGGAGAGCCTTCAAGTCAAAGCAAGTAAACAGGTGAGGTTGCAACAAAAGGGACAGAGAAAAGAATGATTGATAGTACTAATCAGTTAGTTATGCTGTAGCAGCATTTGGAGGCTGTTGTCATTTGCAGACAAAGACGGTGCAGCGACAACATGTCAAAACATTTAATACATATTTGTCATCTAGATCTAGTCAGTATCTTTTTCACTTTCTGGCCTAGATGAGCTAAATATGCACAGTAGTTTTTGGCATTCTTGATAGGAATGGGACTGTAGCTTGATTATTGTTTGAGTAAGATGTATCGGCCGATCACTAGTTCACCTGGGGCATCTCATTCGTGTGCCCAGAGATGTAGGACCATTATTATGTATATGTAGCTCAAAGCTGAATAAGATTAGAGTCTAACTCTTAGATTATCTAGGTTAAAATTTAGAGCCCTTCACCACCGTCGCCGCTCTAGGACACCATCTCCACCCCAATTGGCCTTCTTTTAAATCTCCATCTCCAGCAGCTGATATCGTCAGATCCTCCAACCTAACTCGTTGTTCCTCCACCTGCGCAGTGCGCACAACCTCACCGGCGTACCAGCCAACCGGCAACCACCAAATTGCCTCCTGCGGTTTGCGGCCCACCACCTCAGAGCACGTAGCCAATGCAGCGTAGCGAAGCAAGCAAGGCCAATGATCATAAATGGACCTGCTATACTTAATTTGATCTTACGAAACTGATCTGACGTAGGAGTGCACAGACTCTGACCTTGGTTGTTGGAATTTGAGGCAGGGGAGCTCTGAGCTGGTCACGCACTCACGCCTGGTCCAATTCATCAGATCCAACTGAACCACTTGAGTCCACGCCCGCTGGCCGCTGCCCACTGGTGAGCAGATCTTTTACTTCCTGTACTATGAAAGACAGGCAAACAACGTGTCACAGCAGACCTGCTCAATTCGAGTCAAGCACTGCAACCACCGGTATGAACCAGGACGCACCCTCAGTGTTGGGGGTGTACAAATTGCAGTTCCATCAAAACAGGACCGCTCAGATTAAGATAGGCCACCAGTATGCTATTGGAAGGAGCATGGTCAGGAGCTTATACATGACGACTTGCTCTTCTTAGTAAATAAGATTGCAGATGACTTGTAAACAGGTTCGGTGGAATAGTGGTTTGGTTTCTCCTATAACAAAGGAAATCGAGGGCATTATCTGGCGCCCGCAAAACTGTACATAGTGCTATCATACAACATTTTGGAATGACTACACGCCTGGCTTCCGCGTCAAAACTTGAAGCCAGAAATGTCACAAAGGGATGATCAACTGTCAGATTTCTTTTCATCTGCAAAATTACCCGAGGGGTAAACCCGACAGCTAGCGTCTACTCCTGACGTGCTCATTTTGTCAGAGCTCATTTCTCAACCCCTAAGATTAAAGCTAATTTGCCGTTTACACCCTTTTTCTTATAATATTCTTCCGTGGCTCCTTTTTGGTCAGTGCGACATCTGACCCGAGGGAAGTGATTCCTACAGCACTCTGGTACCAGTCCTTTAACCTGTACAAATAAAACATCGAAGAACATAGTTACTAACCATTGTTACCAGAGTTTGTACCATGAAATCTACTGTGAGAGAGCAGCAAACCTTGGCATACTGATCACAAGTGCAATCACAGAAACTCCAACAATAAGCGGAAACACTGGTGCTGGGGTCAGTTCCTGCATCATACAAAAAATTACATGATTTCCGAAACAGATAAAAAATGCAATTAAATTTGACTCACTAGCATGTCAAAGTTTCAAGGACTAGACCAAATCTGTTGGAAAAATGACGAATCATTTCATTTACCCCACCAGTCCCGAGGGATTAATTCTAATCCCCAAATATGTAAAGAATTCAGGTAAATTACATGTTTCAACATCATTTGCAAATCTAGAATGCATAGAGTATCTTGGTGCTGACAAAAAGAAAATGACCACACCATTTTCTATTCTTCGTATGCAGTATAAAGTACATAAAATAACTCGGTCAGTGCTATATAATCGAGGACATCAATATTTTCTACCCCTCATGTGCAGTATAGGTACCTCTTAAGCAAAGTAACTCATGCCACTATAGTTCTCATCTCTTCAAGTTTGAGAATGCAAATGTTACAGTGTCAAGAGAAGTATGCTGCAATGCTGATGCCAAGTGTGAGAAATTACCTGCTTCTGATGGCGCTCTTCAGTTTTATATTTAAGGGGGCCAACATGAATTTGGGGTTGCTTTTCCAGATCTACTTCGACCAACTCTGATTCAAACCTATGGGTATGTGATGGAAGGCCAGATCGAAGCTGAACAAGATGCTTGCCTTTGGGCAAATCTCTCACTTCAAAGTAGTATGAAAGAGGAACAGGAAGAACAGATTCTACTCTAGAAGGTTCTGCTGCTGATCTGATTTCAACAGACAGATGTGGCTGCAACATATCAATACCATAACCTTCCACGTGGCCACTCAAGATTGTTACTTCCGGGCGTTCAAATACCACAAAATCAATACCAGTGATATCTTCATGACCAACCTAGAAATGCAAATGCTGTCAGATATAAACAATAAAGGAGCACAAGAAGTGCCTTATCTGTAACTAAGAATATGACATTGCAAACAGTGTTGGACTTCAATAAATTATGTTTACACTTACATCAACTGACAAATAATCTGGTGAAGCACGCTCAACTGCTGCAAACTGGAGATTATCTTTTGCAGCCACTCTTATAGAGTAAGTTGATCCAGGAACAAGTCCTCTAAGACGAAACCTACCGAAAGAATCTGTAGTAGCTTCCTCATAATAACCTGTGGATTCAGATCTTGCTTCAACAAAAACACCCTCCTTTGGTTGACCAGTTAACAGTGTTACAGAACCCATGGCACTACATCGAGATGTTGGTCAAGTTAGTACTACGATTGGCCACAATTAAGATTTTGTAATGCATAATATACATAAAAATAGTTTTCAATCAAGCATGGACCTTATCATAACTCATTAATCACTTTGCGTGCACATGATGTGGGAACCATACAGCAAAACTATAAGAAAACAACTGAGCAGGTTAAGCTCGGTGTCCATCGTTTTGTAACAAGACCTACTGTTATCAACAAAGCACCATTGAACCGCATATGAAACCAAACAAACGTAAGTGGTGGGTCCATTTGACACCCACTAGTCAGCCACTCATGAGTTGCACATGCAGCAAATATGGTGGTACTTTACCTGGAATGACACTAAAGCACTACTACGGATCAGTAACGGTGACATAGCAGATACAGAATCTCATTGTGAACTTGAATAAGGCAGAAAGCCACAAACTTTCTGCAAACTGATAATGTGTTCCTTTGCATATATAGACACGAGAAATATTACAGAGAAAGAATGATTGTTCAAAAACAAATAATGAAACAGACCTGTAAGCCACTCTGGTTGCACAGAATTCAGCCTCTCTAGACTCCCCAGAATTAAGATCAATAGCAACTGCTGACGGATTGAATTTATATTCCTACAGCAGAAACATCAAAAACCATTAGCAGCTCTCCAGAAAAAAAACAAATATGATTCTGCAATGACTCGATGACACATCTTGTGCTCCTCCACGCATTGCTTCCAAATTTGTAAAAATGCGTCCGAGTATGAACTAAGAAAAATTTATGTGGCGACAGGATTTCATGCGCTCAAACTCAACCCACATCTGGGATATTAAAAAAAATCAAAATTCACAAAACTCCTTAACCTGTTATTATATTTCTTAGAGAACTAATGCAAACTTTAGTCAGAAGTGAATAAAATTACATTAAGTAAACATGGGATGGCAACTGATGATTGAAGTTACAGCTCCAAATTAGCATTCATGATCTTTTGCATTATTTAGCATATGGGATACAAAGAAGATTAAGAGGGAGCATAAAAAAAGAAGCACCTTAAGAAGAGGTCGGAGATAGAAACTTCCAGGAAATAAATTGTCGAAGATGAAAGTTCCGCCAGAGCTACTAATTGAGTTATTTCTGTACCCTTCCTCACCACTCAAGGATAATAATACTGATGGTAACAGCTCTGAATTTTCACCATAAATCCGGACTGATATCTGACCAAGCTTCTGACAAGCAAAGGTGTACGGGCCAGTTCGCTTGAGATGATAACCATCCTGCACGAAGGTCAAAAATGATATCAGATAGGATATTCAATAAAACACCCCTCCGTGATTGCTGATTAAAGATTCCTAGTTATGCTGAAATTGTAGTTTAATGTTGCAGCTTTCTAATAATGTTAGGCCATGTCTCATTAAGCAGAAGCCAGAAGTTTATTTCCGATATCTAAAACAGATACATGTATGTCATAAATACATCACCAGGGGCAACAGAATACTAATCCCTCCTAGCACAAATGAATGTCATTTTAGAGTTGAGCACAATAAACGGATAGTGATGCTCTCGCAATTGCCACTACTACAGGTGTTGTACATCACCACCACCACAGCAATGACCTATTCCTTAGACACTAGCATCTTGTGTCTTGCGGTAATTTAGTAGAAGTTTAATTAAAAATAGAAACATATGCTCAAAATGTTATACAAACCTTTGAAGCTTCAACTTTATATTCTATGTCATCATACAAGGGACCTGCAAAGAATGATCCATCAGAATCTGTTTTTGTCTCTGTTGCTACATCCCCTTTGTTCAGATGGGAATAGCTGCTCTTTCCAGCTGATAGAATCTTGACATCAACATCAGAAGTTGCAGGTGACACTGATCCTTCAAGGTATAGACCAGTTTTTGCAGTGATTTGAGGAACAGTGTCTTGGCATCCATTCACAGACACTGAATACTGCAGTTTAAAGATTACAAGCAATTACAACCATGGTTTCAATTTTTTTTAAAAAAAAGTTCACTTATCAACTGTCACTCACCTGTTGTCTTGCTGGATAAAATAGAACCTTTTCCCTTCCAGTGCTGAAAATACAGCAAATCATGTCAGTATAATAAAATATTTATAAAATTATTTTCTGGTAAAAGAAAAGCAATCTTCAAAAAAAAGAAATGTCAATAAAGCAGTCTGTAATAAAGATATACAAGGGTTGAAGCAGAACTTCAGGCCCCGAAAAAACTAGAGACTCAAACCATTCCGATTAACATGAACATCTCGGTTGCAGAAAACAAAAGTAATGGAATAGAACACTATACCTAGAATCATGAGGGACAAAGATGAAGTCCTCCCCGAGGTAAGCCCAAATAGAGTACTCAAAGGCAGCAAAGCCATTCTGATTACTCTTTCCAAGAGCAGGTTTGGTGGATATCTTTTCTACAAAGCTGCCGTCACTCTTTAAGACATCCACGACTATATCCTTGGAATCAATGTTTTCCTGAAGGGAGCCCGCGTCCACATGGATTTCACCTTTTACAAGATACTTCTTTGCGCTGATATGAACGGACTAAAAGGGAAACTTTCAATGTTGGGTGTCAAACTGAACCTTGTAGGAATATAGATATATGCCAAGTAGGAAAAAGCTCACCATGGGATTAGCTGTATCAAACAAAACAGACGAGCTCCCAAAGGAAATACAAGGATTTGTTAAATGAATCTCATGTTGCCCTGAAGTTTCTACACAAATTCTTTGAGATCCTTTCTGTCCAAGAAGAAAAGTGGATTGTTGTTAATGAAGGTTCCATTATGCAAACATAATGTATTCCTTTAGTTGTGAGATAGGACCTTTATCGACAAGTCAAGTTTAGAAGAATCTGGCAGCTGAATATATGCTTCAGTATCATGAGTTGAAACTAGCTCAATCCAGTAGCCTTTTTGTACGAATACAATATCCCTCACATCATCAGTGCCAATGTCTACATTGAAGGTATTTTGGTCCCAGCACCAACCATCCTTAGTTGAGCCCTCGGATGAAGAATGCTTCACCTGGAAGAAACGTATCAGAAATAGTTAAAGACTTGGAAAATACTAGTAAGCTTTTTGTTTTTTTTTTTTTTTTGGGGGGGGGGGGGGGGGCAGTAACTGTGACACGAGGTTTTACCTCTATACGATATTTCCCCGGAAATACTTTTGTGAACACAAAATTGACATTATCTTGCTCCAAAGTAGTTGTCTTCTTTTCTTGCTCCACACCGCCAGCTAATCTAACAAGTGAGACCAGAACATTTTGGTTGCATTCCTCTTTGCACGAGACTTTACCATGAACATTGACTTGTGACTGCAACAAAGAGTTAATCCTCTGAGATATTATCTCAACCTAAAACCTAAAACAAACTATAAAACTTGGCAGAAGCTAACAAAGTATTTCTAAGGAAAAGATAGGTTAAAGTGGTGCTCTTGTTTACCTGAGAGAATGCCAGATCAAGCAATGGGCTATTTACATTGACACTAATAGATCCTGGTGAAAACATAAGACTAGAAGAACGTTCGGAATCTACAGGTAATGCAGATAACTGGTATTCACCTGCAGGAACCTGCAAAGTACAACAAAGATGTCAAAGAAAGTTAACTAGTAATGATGTCATCTAAGGTTCAAAACAAGAAGCAGTGTAGAAGCTATTAACATCATAAATTGCCAAGATAAGATCATATTTTACAAGGATATAAAAAAATATTGACTGGAATATTATATGTATATATTCCTATTAACATAATCCTTGACGGCCTATCTTTGTGCACTATTATCAATGCACAAAGGATTACCCATTACTAGGTACATGTATAATATGATTTTTGCAGGGAAAAAATAGGCCGGGGGGGGGGGGGGGGGGGGGGGGGGGGGGGCAACAAACCTCAAAGCAAAATCGTACATTTTCTCCCACTAATTTCCGCTGTGGCTTTACGTTTTCAGGTCCATGTGTTATAGTCACCTACCATCCCATCGAAATTGTAAGAATAGTTTTTGAAGTGATCTCAGTGAAACAAAAAGGATGGATCAAGATAGTACCATTGCTTTCAAATTCGGAGTTACTGTCCGAACAATACCACATACATCATATCTAACTGATCTGATATCATCAATGCTGGCCAAATTTGGTAAAATCTAACAGAAAGAATGTATTCAGTTAAAATGTAAAACCAAAGCATTTGAGCTGTAAGTTAATATTGTCCCAAGCAAACTCAACATTACCATAAAATTCTCCAAACGGTTGAACTTATAGTGATCCTTCTCAGCTGTTATAGTATACTTCTTGGATGTAACCTACACAAGGGCAGCACAGAAGACAATTTATTATAGATGGAAAACTTATAATAGCGAGTTCAATTTAATTGTCGTGTTGAGCCAGTGCACAAACTCCAAAGCAGGTCAAGTATATTGTTTTCTTTTCCATGAAGTTAGGTAACTATTAAGTGATTGCGAAAACAAAATTATGAACCCTTGCCATTTCAAAGGTTCCATTGTGTCAATTCAGGGTCATACCATAACACGAGCTGAACAGTAAAATGTATATGAAATACTAACACCAATTTTAAATTGGAGAATATATATCAAGTTTGCGTGTCAGCAAGCAAAATCCTCAAGAGTAGATGATGCAAGCAAAGTGTGCACTTGAATACATAGAATCTAAGTTATTATTCTCCCCAAATTCAAGAGATCATCGGTGAAGATCATCCATTAATTAAGATGCATAAAAAAGTTGTTTCCAGGAAAAAAATAATTACAATATCAAATAAGCTGACCAAAGCCGATGTATGCTTTATTGTCACTGCCATGTAGAGAAAGATAGGAAATTATGCCAGGTTTGGAGCTTTGTCAAGAACATATGCCAAAAGTGGTGTGAAGAAACAAAGTGATGGTAAAATAAACCAAGGGTACGATCAATTGGTTGAATGTTCCAAATGAACCTTATTGAGCTAATTTATGGTTTGGTGATTGTTGGTGCTTGAAATCTTGTAGTTCACTTATTTTAGGAGTTATTAACCAAGCATATGTTTGGTCTGCTTTCTACTGTGTAATTTAATTCTTCAATTGTTTTTTTTTTTGCCTAATTGCTAGTTTATTTCCGTTAACTTGCAGAACTAATTTGCATATACTTGTGGCTGAATGAATAAAAAGTAATTACTGAAACATTACATTCGATATAACCTCACTAATAGTGGCCTATTACTGCAAACATGCAGTAGAATTTAGCTTATTAGTATTGTTGATGAGCACGAAAAAATACAGGCACTTCCATTTTGAGCATCTCATATAAGACAGCTTATAATACAGACTTGCAGGTTCTATGTGAGACGTATGTTGACCCGCTAAACTGAGTTCATAATTTTCTCTTCCCATCAGTAGCTAACTATGTTACTTTTTCACGCTTCATAATGAATGTGTAAACATTACTATCATCTTGCAACCTGCTAGGCTGCACCACAACGACCATATTGATCAAATAGCTAGAAAAAACAAGTCCTAAAATGACTACTGTGAGTTCGTAACAGAAAAAGAAAATAGTCATGTGCGTGAATGTACAAAGAGAAGGTGACATCAACATGAGTAAGAGATTCAAACATCAACATAGGGTGCTTGGCTTTTATCAAATAAAACCAGTTTAGTACCTGATCAAGTCTGTAGTACCCAAGACTATCTGTTACGGCTCTCAACTGGCCATCAACTATAACATTGGCACCCTCCACACCAGCACCATAACCATCAACAACACGCCCTCCAACAGAAAATCCAGTAACCTAGTTAAATATATATGAGGAATTGCAAAGAAGTTAGTGATCATATAAACAGTTCAGGAGGAAGATAATAAAAAATCAGAGCATATGAATTAAATTATCAAATTGAATTCTTAAGGAGCAGAAAGATAAAAAGTCTACAGCCATCACACAATCCCTAAAACTTGTGCGCAGCCAACATTGCAACAGTTTTGAGTTTTCGCTCCTTGAATCATGTACAGTTTTCTATTTGTATATCCATTGTCATTTCTAGTTACTATTCTGAAAGCATAAAGGCTAATCCAACTGGTGAAAAATCCAAACAACATAATCCTAGACTTTATTAATAGTAGATATTCATTTTCTATTTTTTTTCTCGAACATGCAGGAGAGCTGCGTATCGTTATATTAAGAAGAAAAAGGGTAAAGAACCCTGGTTACACTCATGCACACACCCATGAGGTTCTCAAATAAATTCATTTTCTATCATCCTGAAGCAAACGACTTTTACCAAAACTTCTACAGATTAAACGCGGATGTGAAGCAAAGTCAAGCATTACCTGGAATTTTTGGGAAATGGTCATATGACCATGCTCAACAGAAACAGGAAGTGAAGATGGTGAAATATCAAAGACAGTGTTCTCCCCCTTGTAGTATGGCAACAGCTCATAGCTACCTGCATATTATAGCAAACAGTAAAGGGGTAACATTATATAGGACCTGGAACGAGCAGAACATGATCCCCAGCGAATGAAAACAAACAATTAAAAGTGTTCACCATGAGTACAAGGAATCAGTGTTTGTGGTATATTTTCTCATTTAGAAGTTACTTTCAGTTAGATCAGCAGAGGGATGTAAAACAATAGTTGATGTATTGATGCACTTAAGACATCACAAGTATACATCTCAACAAGAAAGCCCCAACAAATTTCACAAAGAAATTTGACATAATGATTCCATCGCACTGAGATGACATTTTATTGGTTGAACAAGTAATCAACTTACCACAAGGTAGTGATCTAAACATGAACTTCCCATCAGCACCAGATATTGCATGGCAAAGAGCACCTTCCCTGGGTGCATCACTGAAATCTTGTGGGCAAGAGGCCTCTGTTAAATCATTTGAATATAGGTACAGGTGGACTCCCAATATCGGATTTCCCTGGCAAAGAAAATGCATGGAATATGTTTAATGTAAGAATTTTCTAAACAAAGCAAATCAAAATTCAAAAGGGATGTGCAATCATATGGTTCCAGTGTTAGTTATTATTATCCATAAACAGAACAATTCAGTTCTTCCAAACCTGTGCAACTACAGTGCCATAAATGTTGTATCCAGATACAAAGAAGACATCATCTGCCACAACATTTCCAAATCGCAAGTCAACCTGCACATAGTAACATGTAGTGCATAAGACAATAAGATCATTATTACATCAGTCAATACAAGGGAAAGCATATGTGATCCTTACCTCTGGTGAGCCTCTCAACTCGATATCATAATCAGGATGAGAAGCGCTTAATCTGTAACGCCCTGTAAAAGGAGCACAAGCATGAGAAAGAACAAAAAGGGCTATGCACAAAAAAAAAATGCACCCTATTTTTCACAATATTAGTTCAACGTCACTGTTGGCGCAGAGCCACAGAATATGAAACTCAAGAAAGAACTTCTACAAAATAAATTCTAACCCACTCAGCATTCTCACATTACTAAACTAATGGTTTGTGGTGACAGAAGCTGACGTGTTGTGGACCTTGTGGTGGTCCAAGGTGCTGATGTAGGGAGGGGAGAGAGAACCATGAATAAGTCAGATAGCCCGCATGGTATGAGGTGCTGAGCATAAGATTATTTTGGGCATTTGAATCATGGTATGCAGTCGCAAAGGCCTATATCCCTTCTTTCCAGTGGCAAAACTAATAACTCAGACAAATTCAAAGCAGGTTCCAAATTGTGCAACTTCAAAGTGGCAAAAAAGGTATTACCAAATAGTAAATAACTCATTCTTAGTATTTATGATTTTGTAAACAAAATATCACATTAGTGGCTAGAAATGGAATCATATCGTATGTAATATTTTGCAAGATAGAACTAGAACATCCTAACAAATAACTGTATGTAACAAATATACAGGAAATGAACAGTACTCGTACCGAATTTTGCATGTACAGTTACATTGTTTATTAAAAATAAAGCACAGCAAGCAAGGAAAAACCTGGAATTATGTTTGTAAACGAATATTCTCCTGATGATGATGTTAATGCAGATGCAACCAACTCATCAGAGTCTGTCAACAGCTCAACTTTCACACCAGAAGGTCCTCCCCTTTTCGAGCAGCTCTTACCACCAACAGCGCCCACTACTTTACCCGATATCATGAACCTGCATGGTGTACACATGTATTAACAGCTGAACTTTCAACGTGGCTCTTGTTCATACAGAAAACAAACTAAATGTCTAAAGAAACAAACCCAGTGAATTGGAAATTTATATCTGCATTTCCATTGCACCCATTGTGATCGATAACGACAGGAACCTGAAGTTTTAGGTGAACATGTCACCCGAGAAAAGGACAAATGCGCTTAGTACTGGTAAAAATACAAAACGCAAATGAACAACAGATTCAGTCAAGGCATTATTTTACAGTTTCAGGCTTCCATGACCATCCCTTGGGCCCCTTAACTCTGACCATGAACGAACCCTGTGATGACAGAAGCAACAAGCTTTTCAGTGGCAGCAGCGAAGAATATCAAAACTTATAGTGGAAATTGGGGAGAATATCAAAATTATGAGCTTAACTACTTCCTTCAGTCACAAAAATAGGTACTTTTTTTTAACATCAACATGGTCACAGAGTAACTTACGTTTTGTAATGTTCATTAGGAGCTTAACTACTTCCTCCAGTCACAAAATCAGTAGTACAAATATACGAAATATGTCAATGATGTAACGGTATGAAACTACTTTCCAAAGGCAAATATAGCTTGATTATTTTAAAAAGTTTGATTGAATGATTATAAAGGATATTGACGGCCAAAGTTTAAAAGTGCTGACTGCACACTACCCAAAATGTCGCACATTCCGTGACTGGAGGGAGTAGTTCCCTTTAACCCTTGTTCTATTCACAATAAATTTATATATGTAAACAAAATGAGGACACTTATAAAAGACAACCCAGAACTAACAGCAAACAGCAAACATAAGGATACCTTGTCATAGACTGGAATGAAATAGTAGCCATTAGGAGCACACTGTGTGCTTTCCTTAACCAAACCATCAACAGTGCACAGCTCAACCTGATAAAGAAAGTTAATAGGGAATCAGCTTGAAGCTTAGTCCAAATCAGACATAAAAGCATGCACACCAAGCACAAATATGACTAACAGAATATACTCAGAAACAAAAAAGTACGCCTACATTTATAGTCATGTCTTAAATGTAAGATTAGTTTTTACAGACTACAGTTTGCATATGTCACTATAGTAGATAAGAGAATATCCCTCTGTGCTCATAGTAGCAGCATACACCTTTAGGAGTGAAGAAGAAAAGTAGATCATAGCCTGGTGAGACTCTATCAATTTTGATAGAATAGAGAATGGAGTATTCAGCTAATACAACTTTACAGAAAATGAATGCAAGTGGCTATGCAGTACACAAACCAACTATTATGCTTACAAGTGAACCTCATAAAATTAACAGCAAAACCTAAATGAATTTCCAACAGTTACAGCACTCTCACCATTAAGAAACCTCCAAATACATGAAACTACCCCAATTTTCATCTGCCCTATGCCTAATTGGATCTGATCATTCAACTCAACCAAGTGTAACCGATGTCCATCAATCACCAAAGCTACCATTAACTAGATCACAATGTACACAATCTCAGCGCTCAAAACACCAGGAAGCACAACACTTAAGTTTGTAACCCTCTAATGATGATTCTTAATGATCATAATATAGACTTTTTCATAATAGAATGTAAAACCTCTACGAATCCCAAAACTGCAAACTCGGATGATAAGGAGTAGAATCCAAGTAACCAACAAAACAAGAGGCGATTCAAACTAATGCACTTCGTTCCACTAGAGGCAGTGACTCGGGAAAACATCATCACACAACCAGGACATCATCAGCTCGGCACGACGTCCAGTTCAAGTGAAAGACATCAAGCAAACTGTGCATTGAGACTATCCGAATCATTCATCAAAATACCAGCCACAGCTCGATCAGCAATGGCAGCCAGCAGAGGGCAACTACAAGCTTACGGGATGGGACAACAACTAGAGTGTGGCGCGCACGAGGGCGCGGCCGGCGTACCGTGATGTCGGAGTAGTCGAGCTTGGAGTCCGACGCCTTCCTCGACTTGGCCAAGCCGGAGCTCGCCTGCAACCAAAACCCAAAACCCCAAAGCCGCACCAGTGTGAACAACCTCGACGTGGCGAACCAGAGCGAAGAGCACGCGGAGATCGAGTAGCGTGAGGCACACCGACCTCGACGAAGCCGCCACATCCGTGGATCTCGTCGGAGGCGGCCGCGGCGGAGAAGAAGGCGAGCAGGAGGACGAGGAGGACGGGGATACGGCGGGGATCCATAGATAGATCGGATCTAGCGGGAGCGGAGCATGCCACCGGGGAGACGACGACGAGATCGAGGGTAGTAATAGCGTGGTATCAGTGGAGTTGAGAGATTTTGCTAGCACATGCTTGGACTCGGGGGATTTTGCGGTCGTGATGGACCGCCGTGGTTTGAGAATGGGCTTTTTCCCCTCGGGCTTAGGTGATGTAGGCCTTCGGGTATGGGCTGGGATAATGGGCTTCGCGAAATGAGAGCCATACCCATTGCTTCCCACCAATTTTCTTCTCATAATTTTTCAATATTTATCTCCTTTTTCATTTTAATAAATCTAGAATAGAGTGGCTCTTCCATTTGCTCTTCTCTAGAGATTATGTATAAAAGTTTTTTTTGAAAGATAAATGGGGAAAAGTTACGTATAAGTGACAAAAGCATGATCAATGGGATACGACATTAGCTTCATTGCAAATAGATAAAAAATCACTTCACAATTTGAGTAAAAAAGACAGCAAATGTCGTCGACTGACAATTAAAATACAGGAGCAGGACTAATAGGAACCAGAGAAAACCATCTGGTAACCGAAATGAACAAGACCATAGATATCAGCTACTGACGATATTTTGGGGTGCGTGCCCCATGAACAAATTGGTATATAACTGGAATATTAATGTCAGCCAAATTAACAAAAACTAGAACGGTAGTGCGTTATTGATTTAAGGATGCTTCTATTACAATAATTTTCTCCATTATTATCATCGTTGTGAGGTCTATGTAAGCTAAGATATTGTTAACAAATTATATATTTTATGCTACATTTTAATTGTAAAATATACTAAGTAATTCATCAATTTGTTAAGTGATATCTCTATATAAAAGCATGTGCAGATGTTTAGTTTATCTCATATTCTAACATGAACGGAGATAATAAAATAAACCAGAGAAGGTTCAAAAGAGGCGGTCCTGGAGGCACCTGGTGCGCGATTCCTAGGATTGGATAGTGTGTCGGTCCGAATTATTTGATCCAGTCAATCTTAGTTAACGCGGTGCTGATGTTCATTGTGCAGTCCCACGAACACAGTTGCACGAGAATGCGCTTCCCAGAAATCTGACCATCCATTTATACCAAGTAGGATCTCGTAAGGACACGGTTCTAGAGGACTGATCTCTAATGTCAAACCTGAATGGATCCTAAAATTACTACTCATCTAATTGAGGTCCAAATTCCTAATTCCAAATGCAGAGAGTTTTAATTGTTTCCTAGCCATGATGTGTTGTACAAGTACAATAAGGGGAGTTGAAATCCCGCCGGCAGTCATACATGCACTTGTTTTCACAGCAGGCGCTATACAGGCTGAGACTTGACGGAAAGGGAAGGGAAGTCTCATGATCGCGGAGTTGACAACAAAAGGCGCGGATGGTCCTGGGGGGCGCAGGATGTGACACCACTCCGCTGCCGTACAGCACCCACAGGCAGGGCAAGGGTCCCTTCCTACCTTGTCTATCACGATCAATCACACCCCCGCGAATCAGCCGCCCTCATCAGCTCACACCACCGTGTCACGGCGCACAGGATGGCCGTCGCGTCCGACGTCGCCGCCTCCCCCAATGGCCGGTGTTGCTTCACGCGCTTCGCGGATCTCGCAGGTTTGCAGCGATCGGGGGACAGGTAACCACCTGCCCCGGCCGGCGCGGCGCGCTAGATACAGGCGTCACGTCGGCAAGGAAGGATTTCCACGTGCACGAGTTTTAGCTAAACTTTCGAGGTTTTGTTTATCTCTACTGTAAAAAATACTTAAGCGGGACGGAATCACCCGTCGTGTCTCTCCTTTGGGCGATGTTTCAAACAGTAATGCCTTAAGTTTATCCCTAAATCTTCAGGTTGCACTAAGGTTGATGCATCTGACATTTGCGCGTGCTTACTTCATGCTTGTTACGACTCACAGACTCTCAAAATATAGACTCTAGAGAATTGAAACTGCAGAGGGAGATAATTCGGAATGCATCCATGACTGACGACCAGACAAATGAACGGAACAAGAAAAGGCGTGAGGCTTATAGGAGGAAGAAAGCGAATGCAGCCAACAAAGAAAACACGACGGGCGGGTGGATATATTTTTTGGCACACTTCATTGGATTTATCGGATTTATAGTGTCTTTCTAGATATCACTTATTGTTCCTTCATGTTGTTACGCCGCCAAGGGTTGTAGTTGAGCATCCTTCGTCAGAAGACGTGTGCATCAGTGGCACATGCATGGAGCAAACTCAAACTACAATCAGCTGTGTCCAGGCGAGCTTTGCATCACGTTAGTGTAGAAAGTATAAACTTTTCGTGCCGTGGAATTTGTGTACATCCATAACGCCTTTATGGAGCACATCTAATCTGCTGGATTTTGTGTACATCCATAATGCCTTTGTAGAGCACATCTAATTTGCATTGGTATTGGGCTCTCGGATCTAGCAGCTAACTTTGTAATTTATGCAGAAGTTTCCGTTTAAATTTTTGACACCACATGAGTACATTGTAGGTGTGTGAATGGAAATTGCCTCATGGTTCATGATTAATATTTGCAAGATTTACGTTGTCATTCTCTGCTTGATAAAGCTCATGAGGTGAGCTGCTGGTGTTCTTGATCGATCACTGGTTGATGCTTTGACAGAGAGATTATTGTACACTGATATTTCTTGTTTTGCTTATACTTGCTTTTGATCAATCAAATCGTCATGCTGTTGGTGCAGTCAGGAATTAATCATTTTATCAGTTTGATGAAAGCATTTGAAATCGTTTAGTTAGTTGTCCCTGAAATATATTCTGCTATTTGGCTAATGCATCCGCTCTTGCCGAGACAGAGCTGGTTAGTTTGTATTGTAGCACACTATCAGAATTCATTTTTTCATAGGCTATATAGCACACTGCGCTTAATCGCTAAGTGATCTCTATTTCTTCACTCTACAGTCCTGGGTCCGGAGTCTGTGTTGGCTGCTTCACCGGGACCATACCCAAACCTAGATTTTCGTATCTGCAGTTATGTTGACCGGTTTATGTACCTAATAAAACTTCTGGTGCTGCCATCAAACTAAGAGTCCATTTGGCGCAGCGTCATGCGGCTCTAGCTCCATCTGACACAATACTATAGCATGGAGCTTCTTTCCTCTCTCTTCTCCCTCCCTCTCACATCCGGCGGAGGAGCCACAAATTTCCTCCGGCTCCGGTGCTGTCAGGAGGAGCCGGAGCCATCGAGAGCCCGGCCAAACGCGCCCTAACGTTCGCATGGACATATTGACATCAAAATAAATAATGCACATCGATTAGTAAATAAACTATGTGTGCAATGAAACACTACCTAGATTTGATTTAATTTGAAAACTATATTTTTAAATCAAGCTAGATTGTTAGTATTTAGATTGAATTCATTTTGATGCTATTTATAATACACTATATTTTTTCAGCTCGTAGCAACGGCAAAGGTACCACCCAGTTTGGAGGGCAGGCGCTGAAGGCGTGAAGATTAGCGGGATGACCATGTCCGTGTCCATGCCATATTGCCTTGAAGCTCTCTCTGCTCTCCCGAGAAGACACGGAGAGCCCACCACCGGCACCTGCGTGCCTGCTTTTTTTTTGCCCGTCAGCCCATGATGCATCAGCGCGCACCCACCCATACTTCCTCCGTCCGAGGCCCAGCGGGCGCAGGGATGTGACGGCGGCGCGTTGGAGGCCAGTAACGTCGCTCGCAGCGGCAGTGCCCTCCGCCTGTGTCCCCGGCGATGCGTGATGGACTACTGACCACGGACGCGACGGGCGACGGGAGTGCCCGCCTGACTGTCCGAGCCTGACCACCGCCGCGCGCGTCGCCCATCACGGCGACGCGTACACTGTGTGTGTGTGGTGTGTGTCACGCGCCCGTCACACTCACATCGCTCGCTCGTTCAACGGCCGTGGGCCGAACGGGCGGCCTTCGCTCGGCTCCTCCCTCCTCGGCTGGCTCCTACGTTCCCTTGCCACACCACCAGCTCCAGCACGCTGCACGCGACGCGACGCGACGTGGCGCGCGGGGAACGGCTCGGCACCGCAAACCAACCACTCGGCCGGCATCGGCAACTCGCGCGCGCGGCTGGCCGCGGCCCCAGGAGGAGCCCGAGCGCGTACGCCGTCCGGGGCCGTGTCGCCTCCGCGCCTGCGTAGGAGCGCCGCGCGAGGCCGCGGCCGGGCGGGCGGCGGCCTCAAGAAGATGCCGCACCGGCACCGCGTCCGCCGCATGGCATCTCGGTCGCCGGGAGCGCGAGTTTGGCGTGCCCTGCCCGCAGTCTACGCGGCGAGGCCCGAGACCCCGGCCGATCGGTATCCGCGCTACCCGTCTGGATCTGGTACCCGTAGTGGAGCACTTCGCCGTAGCCACCACGTACTTCCGTCCCATTCCGTGCGCCCAACGAGGCTATGGAGCCTAGCTCCGCGCCGATCAAGGCGTGTGGACTCGTGCGTGCGCTCCCAGACTCGCTAGACGGACAGCACTACCAACGGCACCCACCACCGAGCGTAAAGCGTACTGAGCGAGACAGCACACTCTTGACTCTCCTCTTTTCTACTACTGCTTGCAGCTTGCTGATCTCTCGAAGCATGCTAGGGCAGTAGTATTTTATTGCCCTTGTCACGGCTTGTTGACGGGAGTCACCAAATCAACGCCCGCCCGACGACGGAGCCATGTTTGATGCATCATCGTTAGTTTCACATCAGAACAAAGTAGTGCAGATCTTGTCCGGCAGCAGTAAACCTGTTATTCCTGTCACGGAAAGTGAATCATTTGAACCTTGACAGGCAGGCCGGCCTGATGATTTTGCCCGCGACAACGCCACCACAAACACAGCAACGAAGGCCCCCCGGTCAATCAGATCTGATTCAGTCGTTCAGACCGATAACAATCGAGATATTTCGTTAAGAGTTTCGTAACATTAAATTCTATACCACATCATTAATTTTGCTGATATGATAACGAGAAAGAAAAAAATTTCATAGAATAAGATATGAATATTATAGTGACGATATTATTCCGGCACAATTACCGAATGACTAGTCTTGCTACACTCTCTGCTGAGACTGATGTTTGAGGCGTACGAGAATTTGGTTGGGAGCAACCCAGCACCAACCACGGCCTCTGCCGCCGTGCAAGCAACGAAGCAAAAGCAAATTGTGTTTCGTTGTGCTGTCGGCCTCTTGTAATCTTTGTTCCCTCACACGGAGGGAGTGACGGAGAGCAAGCTAGGGTAGGCTACCGAGAGCGAGAGGCCAGAGCGGAACACAAGGCCTGCCTGCAGCGAGCCGGGTCGCTGGCATTGAATATGTGCACGAATTCGTGTGTCGTGGGCGTTTCCGAGGCGGCCTTGAGAGCATCACCCGCCTCTGGAGCCGCAACCGACGACGCGCATAAACAAAACAAAGCGGGAACCCCAGGGCAGGCGCGCTGCGCTGCGCACGCACCTAGATGAATGTGAGGACTTCGAGAGCTGCGAACTTCCTGCGCCACGCCACAAATCCCAAGGGGGCAAAACATGGGAGCACAACTATAGTACCCCATGTTTATGACGTCACGAGTAAATCCTGATTATTATCAGTTTATCGCATCTCGTCGAGTTATTCGTGCCGTCATATTTTGTGTTTATGATGTCACGAGTAAATTCTGAACGTATTCTAGGATTAAAACAAAGCCAAAAGCTGGAAACAGATAGCTTCGGAGCTTAACGTAAAAGGTAGTGGTTTCTTAAAAGTAATCCTCTAGATATCCTACCGATCGAAAAATAAGATGAGTTTCAGTAGCTCTGAATGTTACTCCCTCCATTCTTTTTTTATAATCCTAATTTTAAAATTAAATTATTCTATTTTAATAGTTCTATTTGGATTGACGTCTTGGAAATTGTATGAACAGTCGTTCGGTTCTGTGTAAGGTAATTTCGCTAGAAAAAGGATTGGTGCATGTATATGATAATATTGAACTGAAGAGTCATAATTAATAAGATGATAGGCAACATACTTATATTTTTATTATTGTACCAAGATAAAATAGAACTAGAAAAAGAGAATGGAGAAAGTATCGGGACAATGGAAAACACATGGAGAGTAAAAATTGTGCTTTCAACTATTGAAGTTTAATGTTGATGGTGGTATTGCGCATCCTGTCTCTACTTAAATGCGTCATAATAATGCGGTAGATTTGCTTCTTATCCAAACATCTCTTCCCTGTGTCTCCTCAATCTTTTTCTTTAAGCGTTGATGACGCAGTCCTAACAATTTCCTGGAGGTTCCTGTTTCGTCACACTGCTATACGGCTCTACCATCAAATGATACATAGTCACTGCCATCACCTTTTCTATCAAATCTGTCTCTCTACCAACAGGGACGTGACCTCTAATTGGACGACCAAACACAAACAGTGTACCTGCACAAAATGACCAACTATAGACGACTAAACAAGGCGCCAGTAGTGAGTGTGTTGGCCCCTTTCGTGAAAGGTACCCTTCCCTCGCCGTTTCCCTTTCAGAGCGAGCGAGAAAAAGGACGGGAGCGAGGCAGTGTCTTCAACGCCAAGGTGAGGTAGGACGTCCTATCCTACCATGTTTAGTTCTACCCTGGTGCCAATGGCTAACAAAGCGTATTTTTGATATTATTCCTTTAAGAACACAAACGATTGTGGTACATGAGCGGTAACATTTTTTCTTTAAAAAATTGGCCGCCTTGTTTTAACAGCAGCTTGTTTATTAAAAATAATATTTTTTGACTGAATGAGTTTGAATCTTTAAAACTCGATATGATTACTATGTATGAAAATTTATTGCAAAATCGTATAATTCTAACTCACTTTTAGTTCTTGTTCTCCCCGTAAGCGCAAGTGAGGATGGATTAGTTTGTTCTAGTGTGTTGCTTTCCTCTTAATGAAAAACATGTTGAAGCATGTCCACCAAAAAAATTGTATAATTCTTTCTTCACACTACAATTCTTCAATGAACTACAAATGCGATAAAATTAGTAGTTAAAAGATTGCACTTACTTGTCAGTGGATGGAGTATCCGGGTATGCAAACTTTCAAAGATGTTTCTTTTTTGAAGAAACAATTTTCAAAGATGTAATGGAGAAAATTAAATTATAAAAAAATGTAACCGAGAATTATGTTGGAGCTGAATAGCTGATCTTTTATTACCGTCGCTGAATCTTAAGGATATGAGTAGGATTTTCTTTCACTTCAAAACATCCGATAGTTTTCTTTTCCATCGTGAGGGGTTACCTCCGGGCATTTCTCGTCGCAGGATTAGACCTTTCCACTCGAGCCTGACGCGATGCGCGATCGCCCAGCTGCCGGCCGTGTGGCCGGCCACTCAACCCCACCCACACACATGGTGACTGCACACGCGGACACGGACGGGCACTGGGGACCTCCTGTCCCTGACGTGACGCGAACGTGTCACGAACCCTTTTCCATCCAGCCAGCCGTGCTCTGTTCTGTTCTCTCACCCTCAGCTCACGGCGACAAAGCATTGACCCCGGCGAGAGAAACAACACTCTGCTCTGCTCCGAGGCTCTGAGCGGGGTAAATCCAGCGACGCCCGGGGGCCTTTACTCGCTGCTGTCGCCGTCAGGACGGGTGTTTTATCTGTGCAGATGAGATGAGGAATTGGAGTCGCTGGTTCGGTTCCTGGTTGCGCCTACCGGGGGAGTGGCTTTAGCCGGAACCGGAAGCGAGGTCGTAGTAGTCTCCGGACAGAGAGCTTGCGAATCGCTTTGGATGCAGTTGGTCGGATTGAAGAACAGCGCCAAATAAAGGTGGCGCGTGCGTGTGCTACCTAGATTCGTTATGAAAAAAGTTAATTTTCATATTATCACATAGTACTTCGTTGTGATCTTAGCCACGTTGTAAAGTATGTCTAATTTATATGCTAAACGGTTGCTATTATTCGTCACATTTTTAAAAGAAATATATCTATTTTCCTATGTAATTGCGACCGTCAATTGGATCTATTTCTTTCACATGGTCAACTGGCTGGCTGCTATTGATTGATATCAGAGCCCGAGCCTTTGCCCGTTTCAAGCTATTCATGGAAAATAAAGCCATATACATCATGGTAGTGTTCGCATCCAAGAAAATTGGTGCCACACGGACAAAATCAATGCTATCTAAATACAAACATAAAAATGTTTCGAAACATCTCATTACTATTTTGTTAATGCAGAGTTGTTCCTTTTCTATAGCAATCGTAATAGTAGGAGAACATGGGAGTATACTAGTTAAAATGCATGCACACATGTTTAACAACATGAGGGAGAAGCCTTGATAGACCTAGGCACCGCTGTCTATGTTTGAGATGGAACCTCGGAAGGAATAGTTCGAACAAGATCAAGTTGATGGAGTAGTTACAAGCAGTCTAAACTAAGGGTGAAAATTTTGAATCTCCTATATCACGAGGAAGTTAGGTTTTCCGATTTTCCTCTAAACTTTTATTAGATCATTTTCTACTTGTTTTTGATTGGATAAAACAAATGCTGGATGAGTGTTTATGGTTGTTATACTGCATAAAAAAGAATTGTGGAGTTCCGGAATAAACTAAGAGAAATACATGTCTATTTGTTACGATGTGAGTGCTTTGTAGACTCAATTTGTGAATGATCAGCAAAGAGAAAAAATCGAACTTTGTAGGAATTAGTGCCTCTAAAGGCCACCTTCGACTACCATGTGTTCAATTATCACTAAAGTACTAGTATTTCTCTTTTTTGAGGAGAAGTACTAGTATTTCTCTGACCTACCGTATGTTCTTTTTAAAAAATATTTTAGTAACTAACAGAATATCCTTAGTAGCATCATCTATTCGTATCTCTAATTCGTGATACACATTGTATTAGGCCATATTTGGTTCCTCTAGGACTAAACTTAGGTTGTCCCACCCTGTTTGGTTGTAGGGTTAAGTTATTTAATGAGATTATAGAAAGACCCTTATACCTGTGTCCTCTCCCGCCTTGCCCAGCTGCTGCCCCCGCTCTCTCTGCCTTGCCGTGCTGCTCATCTGGTTTTTCCTTGCTGCGCTACTGGCAGGTTGTAGCAAGAAACAAATTATTCATTATTACAAATAGTGTTCATCGAATTCACAAATCTCATTATTACACATAGGAAATGTACTAATTCTACTATTTATTGAACAAATCATCGGCTATCCAATCCCAAAACGCATTCATATTTTGATCTTTGTGCCCGTGTCGTGTAGTAGCTGGATTTGCATGAGACGATGATGGCTCAGACATTGGAACATAGGTTTCATCATGATCGCACATATTGAAGTCCTGATCCATCATAGCACTCTGTCTGATAAAATTATAAAGTGCCATGCATGCCATAATTATTTGGCTTTGCTTTGCCATTGGATAACTCGGCAAGTTAAGCAAAATCCGCCATTTCATCTTCAAAACTCCAAAGGACCGTTCGATGACATTTCGAAGCAAAGAATGTGCATAATTGAACAGCTCCCTTTTACCTGTTGGCATTGTTCCTTGTTGAAACTCCGGGAGATGATACTTGGTGTCCTTGTAAGGTGCGAGATAACCCGGTCGGTTTGGGTACCCGAGTCCACAAGATAAAACTTTCCTACACACATTTTCTTTGTTAGTTACATACAAAGGATTGCAACTTTGTGCAAGAAGAGACAAACCGATACCTTGAGGAGGATGTGGGAACTTGTCTTTGTACTTGGTCATTGCATCCTTGAACACCCTCATATCATGAAACGAGTCAGGCCATCCCGTAATGACAAAAGTAAATCTCATATCAAAGTCACATACTGCCATCACATTCTGAGAGGTGTACCCCTTCCTTCCCGTATGCTGTACAACCTTGTCTGTTGGCACTACAACCTTTATATGTGTCCCATCTATTGCTCCAATGCAATTGTCAAAGTACGGAGAGGTCTCGTCGTTGCATCCTTAAACATCCTCATATCATGAACCGAGCCAGGTCATCCCGCAGAGTGACAAAAGTAAATCTCATATCAAAGTCGCAACTGCCATCACATTCTAAGAGGTGTACCCCTTCCTTCCCGTATGCTGTACAACCTTGTCTGTTGGCACTACAACCTTTATATGTGTCCCATCTATTGCTCCAGAGAACCGCGGGGATTGTAACCTCTAATGGATAGTGCTAAATTCAGGGTCTAATGGCCTAATGATTGCAGCTCCTAGCTTGCTAACACTACGAAGTACCTTCTCAAACTTCCTACTACATGTCTCGGTAGACCTAACAAAACGATCCTCATCTTTTTCTCATACCCTGAGGAGCACCAACAATCCATAAAAACAGATCTAAAGCCTCTACTGATGACATCCTCCTTGTGGACTTCAATCCATATAACTCGACAAGCACATTGTGAAGATTATCAAGTACGTCCCTATTTATCCTAAACATGTTGTATCAAGATGTCCTATGGCTTAATGTTTTGATGACCCAATCATAACCAGACTCTGTGGGTACCCTATAAGGGGCTTTGTTCATGTAGCTCTCAAGGTAGTATGCACCAAGCATTGCACCAACTGCAGCAATTTGTCTCCTCTTCCTTTAACACTTCAGCACATACTGTTCTATCTCTTCGTCCTCATCGTCAGGTTCCTCCACATCGGATTCATTTGTACCAACAAAAGAAACTTCATCAGCATAGTGTATCAACAAGAGAAACCTCAGATTCATCCTCCTCATTGACACAGGCACATTCATAAAAACTGTTAAATAGTTCACAAATCCATACAAATAGTTCACCCAACAATGAAACAGTTAACAAATAGATACAAATAGTTCACTCAAACAATCATCCAGTTCACAAACAGATACAAAGCAGATGCAATCAAACACTCCTGTCCATGTAGCACCTGGTCAACCAGCCTAACTTCCCTTCATTTATCTTAAACTTGCTAAATATTATTCGGTTATACTTGTCACGAAACAACTTGGTAGCCATGTAGTACTCATTGCTGGCTTCTGATGCTCCACACTCAACTGCCATTCTCAAGCAGTCTTCTATTTCCTGAGTTTCTTGTTCTTGTTCCTTCTTCTTTTTTTCTTACTCTTGTTCCCGTCGCCGTGCCTTTTTTCCAATCCTCTTATTATAAATTTGATCAAGTGTTTTGGCTTCCTCTTTGCTGCCAGTTTGCAAGGTATGTATGAGTCCCTTGAAGACTGAGATCATTGGGCTCTCACCCTTCTTATTTGGACTAGTAGCTGTGTCTGTGGTGCTGCTGCCCCTCTTTCTACTCCCTGTACTCATGGGACTATTACTGGTGTCACCTACCAAATGTTCATCATCACCTAGGTCCTTCTGTGCAGGTGGCACTTGGTCATCATCAGGTAATTCATTGTCTTCATCCTCAATTCCATGTCCAGGTATGCATGAACTCTGTTCATCAACTGCGGTACCTTGATACATCTCAGCTAGGTAGTCAATGTAGTCAGGTATGCCATGCATAAACTTTTTGCACTCTGGCTTCCCCTGAACCATAAGAAACATATTGTTTCAGATAAACCAAAATCAGAAGGAAAACAAAGGACAAAACAAACTTAGAGGAAGTAACTGTACCGCTATGCTGTCTTTCCACCATTTTGTAGATGCAACCCATGTACCATCTGCTCTTTTCTCTAATCAGAATCTTTCATGGCCTGGTCATAAAAAGTTCATATGGTCTTGCATGTTGAATGCTTGTTTCTGAATTGTTTGACTTCGTGTTCAAGTTTAGTCCTTTAGTAGTATTTCTGGGCTATGTTCTTGTAACCTATGATTTTTATAGTTCCAAATGGGCAATTCCCGGCATGTATTTCTTGAAAAAAGCTCATAGAATATGTATGTGTTTTGTTCGTTCAAATCGGCCTTGTCAAATTGTCTCTAATTACCAAAACTAAATTAGCAGAGGATAACTAATAGATACAGAATAACTCAGGCAATCATCAAAACAAACATAACCTAAACATCAAATGAGCTAGCAAAACAAAGATAAGCTAATTATCTAGCATCATAGACAAGAGATCTTCATCTTACCGAGGGGTAGATGGTCTCATCCTCGTCCTCATCATCATCGTCGCCATCCAAATCCACTGTCGGAGAAAGGCCAATGGTTCCACGCTAATGGTGGTTAGCCATCGATCTTCCGCGACCTCTGGCTCCAAGTGCATGGGCACCAGATCCTGCTTGTTGTTGGCTAGATCCGGCCCCAATGCTGACGGATCTCGAGGGGCGACCACCTTCCCGTGCAGCTTGAGTTCTTCCACGGCCGGAACCGCACCGGCCTACGCTCGGATGAGGAGCCTGTAACGTGGCGGATTTGCCAAGAGGAGGTAAGCCTCATCCTCCCGGTTGCAGGTACCCGGAGTAGTCGTCGAGGAAGGGGAAGCCCTCACCCTGGAAGTTGAGATCCAGGTTCTGCATGAGAGCTCTTCCACCCGAGAGGTTGGGGCCCATTGCCGGTGAATGCGACGGCACCTGGGACAGAAGGTCCAAGCTATCGTTGTCCGGGACCGCAGCGGATGCAAGGAAGGCGGGAGTCGACGAGGAAGATCCGCTAGTCCCAAAATAGTCCCGGTAGGGTGTCTGCGGCCGTCCATGGTGGATCCGGCTTCGATAGGAGCGGGTGCGGTGGCGGAGGCGTGGGGCGGTGGCGCCGGCGTGCGGAGCAGTGGGGGCGACGGTTACAGCGCTGGGAGATGGGGAACGGGGAAACAGAGAGAGGGCAACACGGGGTGGGCAGGGTTGGAGGGGTGTGTGCGGGAGGGAGGAGGGCAATAAATGAGGAGGCAATTCCTTCCCTACCATTACAAAAGTTTACAATTCCCTATATACCACTGAAAAAGTTGTTGCTCCTACCCAGCCATTAACCCAATTTTCACTGGACTCCAATGCCACCGCCGTCTATATTTTGCTTGACGGCAACAAATGGTTAGGAGAAATGACTGTTTCGCCCTTTAGTTCAGCTGCAGTGCAAAATTCCGTGGTGTTTGGGAAGTGAGTTTGAGTGGAAAATGCCGAGCTTGCTTGCTTGATCTCGTCGATCCGGCCGGTCGGAGCTGAGGAGCCATCGCTCGCCTGGCCGTGCGGTCACCAGCCGGCGGAGCTTGCCTGGCTGTGCTGGTCGTCTGCGCTCATCCTGCCCCCGTCTGCACCGTAGCCCGCCGCCATGCCGGCCATCTACACCGCAGCCCGCACCACTGTACTGGTCCTCGAAGGCATCGCTTGCCCACCAGACCTTGGAGCAACACCTCGCCTTGGCGCGCTGCCCCGGAGCCGCGGCTCGCCTCGCCGGTGGGAGCTGCAGCTCGCCCCCGTCCGCCAGCCAATGGAGCTGCACTGGAGCGGCGCCTCGCCTTGGCGTGCTGCCCCGGAGACGCCGCTCGCATCGCCGTTCGGAGCTGCACTCGCCCCGCCTGCTGGCCGCCATGTAGGCACCAGCGCCACTCCAGCAGATGCACACGTCAGGCTGCGGGCGCTGCTCCAGCAGATGCAGCCGTGGCGGCCGGTGGGCGCGGCTCAACTTCCCCGATGAGATCCCCGCGCTGGTGCTGGTGGAGGGCTGCACCGACAACGGTATGCTGTCCGCGACGTCAATCCGGAAGAAAGCCATTGAGATGGTGTCGCGCGTGGACGCACTGTAGACTGGCCTGATGGTCACGCCGCCACACCACCGCGTGCACCAGAGGCACCACTACCACCACTGGAGCTGGAGACTTGAGAGGGTAAAACAGACACTTGTTTCTCTAATTTTTGTAAACTTTCGGTTCTAAGAGTCAACATGAAGGAAATAGACGGCAGTGGCGCAGGAGTCTAGAGAAAGTTAGGATGATGGCTAGATAGGAGCAACAACTTTTTTAGTGGCATGGATGGAATTGAGAACTTTTATAATAGTATGGAGGGCATTGTCTCATAAATGAGAGGTACCCCTATCAAAAGCTCTCATAAGCAATAATTTTAGGACTTATGCACTTACGAACCATAAGTTCCAATAAATCACACTGTTTGAAACTTTAGGGGCTTACTGAGATTAAATTTAAATTATTAAATATAAGCAGTTGCAAACTAAACAAGACCTTAGTAAGGATTGACACGCCATAATGGAACAAGGCTGACCGGTTCGATCCAACCCCAAATTGGAATGCCGCGCCACTGTGGCGCACCTCCCGCGAGGCCGCAACGCCATCTGGATTAGTCATCAAGGAAGGGGAAGCCCTCACCCTGGGAGTTGAGATCCATGTTCTGCATGAGAGCTCTTCCACCCGAGAGGCTGGGGGCCGCCGCCGGTGAATGCGACGGCACCTGGGATAGAATGTCCAGGCCGTCGTTGTCTGGTACTGCCGCGGATGCAGGGAAGGCGGGAGTCGATGAGGAAGATCTGCCGGTCCCAAAATAGTCCCAGTAGGGTGTCTGCGGCCGTCCATGGTGGATCCAGCTTCGATAGGAGCGGGCGCTGCGGCGGAGGCGTGCGGGCGGTGGCGCCGGCGTGCGAAGCATGGGGGGGGGGGGGCGGCTGAGCAACGCGGGGTGGGCAGGGTTGAAAGGATGGGTGCGGGAGGGAGGAGAGCAATAAACGAGACATACCCCTATCAAAAGCTCTTATAAAGCAATAATTTTAGGAGTTCATAAGTTCTAATAAATTATCTTGTTTGGAACTTTAGGGACTTATTAGGATTAAATTTAAACCTCTAAATATAAACAATTACAAACTAAATAAGATATTAGTAAGTATCGGGCAAGCCATAATAGAACAAGGCTGGCCGGTTCCATCTAACCCCAAATCGGAATGCCGGGCAGCGGTGGCGCCCCTCCCGCGAGGCCGCAACGCCATCCGCCACGGACCTTGAGAATCCGCACCCCCACCAAAACAACCACACCCTCGCCGAGACGTGCGAGCGACACGATCAGCCGCAGCTCCCCCCGGTCACATCACGTCCACACGCCCCAATGCCGCCCCGGCCTCCCCATCATTTTCAGCTGGACAAACAAATCAAATCCCCTCGGCCCTCGCCAAGCTCCGTCCGTCCATGTACAGTAGGTGCGCAATTAGATACTCCCCCTCACACATTCCCACGCGCACGCTTCCCCACCCCTTGCTCTTCTTTCAATCCTTCAGGCTTCAGCTCAGCCCAGTAGATGCTGCTGCATGTGCCTTTGCATCGCGTGGTCACTCGTGTCCCCTCGCCTCGCCGCCGCCCCCTCCACCGCGCGGCAGCCAGCCACCGGCGCTGTGCTGTGCTGTGCGCCGGCCGGTCGGATCGTGCAGTCGCCACCCCCCACAGTGGCCTGCGCGTGCGTACTGGCTGGCCGCCGAGCCTGAGCTGCCGAGCTGGTGGGAGAAGAGAGAAAGAACCTGGGGCATGAGTTGAGAGGCCCTATCTTTTCATGTCCACCTTACCTCCCCCGACTGATTGACGTGTGATGCCTCACTAGCCGAGGGCTGCTGCTTTGTGGCAAATCGCATCACCAACAGCGACGCCTGGTGTGACGCCCTGTGAAAACCCTCTCCTGGTTTCTCTCTCCCTCTCCTTCCTCACTCCATATCTTTGGTGGCGCTGTCCTCTCCCTCTCTCTCTCACACCACCCCGCTTCCTCTCGTCTCCTCCTCTCCAGAGAGGAACAGGAACCAGAACCAGAGGGAGAAGCGGCGGCGGCGGGATGGAGCGGCGGCGGAAGGCAATGTGGCTGTACCCCAAGGTGGTCGGCTTCAACCCGCCGGAGAGGTGGGGCCACTCCGCCTGCTTCTTCGAGGGGGTCGTCTACGTCTTCGGGGTACGTATCCGCTCGTCAACCTCCCGGCGATTCCCTGCCGTCTTCTTCTCATCCCATCTTCTTCTGCTGCCATGCTCCCGATCTCTCTGCCCCTCCAATTCTTTCACGAATACGCATTCTAATAACTGGCCTCTCGAGCCGTGGAAGCCGAAGCTCTCGGCACGAACCAATTCGGACTTTCGGAGCCTGCCTGGGCCGCCGGAGTCTCGCATCTTTCAGTTCATCAGCAACATGCACGCTGTATTGCTGTGCGAGCTCTGACTTTTTTTTTAATTTCTTTTGGGTGACGGGGGGATTCTTTTGGAGAAAAAGTTGTATCTTTTCTGGTGTTCATCCTCTGGAGCCGCGTTTTGTCCTCTTGCACCTCCCCGCCGATGTAGCAAGCGGAGCGAACAAGCAAAATGTTTCCGCAGCTTTCACCTAAAGTGAGGGGCTCCTTGGTCCTTGCTGTAATATTCCTCCGTAATAATGAGAAAAGTGGCAGTGGTGGTAAAGCAAAAAAGTAGGTTCGCCTTTCATTGAACTGAGTTACTGCCAGTTTCTCACCGCCCACGATCAATTTCTGTAGGCTATTAGATTATTGAGGCCTCTCAAAAATTTTGTCAGTCGAACCAAGATTCTGTAAGTCATTCGTCTTTCACAAAAACAAAAAAAAGATTCAGTCATTCAGCTGAGCTGCTGAAGTTAGCGGCAAATGCACTGCAGCAGGAGTACGAGCGGAAAAGGGAAGAACAGGGCCTTTTCGCTCCTCTTTCTCTTTCCCCCGCCCGCTTGGACCACCCCACCCCCGCGTTTAAGCTTCCTCTTGATTGGTATGCTGTGATGGCGGTGTGGTCACGCACAGAGAAAATGTTAAATGCGAGCAACGCTGACAGGAGCACCACCTCACGTCGTCGATCGCTGGTACTTACTGCACCGACCGAGGCGCTGTTCCTCTGCTCAGTCATCGACCCAACTTACCAGTACAAATCACGGATCAGTCAATCGAATCTGCAATCGAGATCTGATTGTTCTCGTGGTCGATGGCCATGGTCACTTCTCTGCAGTAGTAAGTAGTAATGGGGTAATTCGTTGTTGTGACCGGAGATTGTTCGATGCCATGACCTTCAGGGATGCTGCGGCGGCCTGCACTTCAGCGACGTGCTCACGCTGAACGTGGAGACCATGGCGTGGAGCTCCATGGCCACGACGGGGCAGCGCCCGGGCACGCGGGACAGCCACGGCGCCGCCCTGGTGGGCCACCGGATGCTCGTCTTCGGGGGCACCAACGGCGGCAAGAAGGTGAACGACCTCCACGTGCTGGACCTGCGCACCGGGGAGTGGACCCGCCCGCAGTGCAAGGGGGCGCCGCCGTCGCCGCGGGAGAGCCACACCGTCACCGTCGTCGGGGGCGACCGCCTCGTCGTGTTCGGCGGGAGCGGCGAGGGGGAGGGCAACTACCTCAGCGACGTGCACGTGCTGGACGTGCCCACCATGACGTGGTCCACGCCGGAGGTCAAGGGCGACTACGCGCCGGCGCCCAGGGACAGCCACGGCGCCGTAGCCGTCGGCGGCAGGCTCTTCGTCTACGGCGGGGACTGCGGCGACCGGTACCATGGCGAGGTGGACGTGCTCGACGTCGACACCATGGCGTGGTCAAGGGTAAGCGACAAGTCCTTGTCATGTATGGTGGCTTGGCTCAAATGTGACAGCGCTGCCAGATGCACATGTTTCCGGTGTAGACTGATTGCCATTATCTTTCGCTTTCAAAAATGTGATGGTGACTTGCTGGATTAGATTTCTTGCAAAATACCCAGGAGTATATTCATCTTTGATGCTGACTTCCAATGCATGTTCAACTGCAGAACTTTTGCTTCTTTCAGCTTGAGAATTACTCTATCACCCTTCAAAAAAAGAATTACTCTATCTAAGATTCTGCTCAGACATGAATTTCTCAGTGCAATGTGCAGCTCATCTCAGCATAATCAGGTTGCTAACTTAATTTCATTGATTTGCAGTTTCCAGTCAAGGGAGCGTCGCCTGGTGTCAGGGCAGGTCATGCAGCTATCAGCCTTGGTTCTAAGGTTAGCATCAGTTACTGAAACAGCATTAATAAATTTTGCAAGAGATCTCTTTTACTGGATCCTGAACAAAGCACATCTGTGTAGGTCTATATTATTGGAGGAGTTGGTGATAAACAATATTACAGTGATGTCTGGGTTCTTGATGTCGCAAACCGTTCGTGGAGCCAGCTTGAGGTATGTGGGCAGCAACCACAGGGACGGTTTTCTCATACGGCGGTAGCCACGAATACTGATATTGCAATCTATGGAGGGTAAGTTTGCAGGATCAGATTCATTTGTGGTAGATTCTGGAATGAAAAAAAAATAGTGCATTATAGTTTGCTAACAATTTGATATACCTTGGAAAATACAGATGTGGTGAAGATGAACGTCCCCTGAATGAACTTCTCATTCTGCAATTGGGCTCTGAGCATCCAAATGGCCGCTACAACATTTCAATGTGCAAGGTTCTTAGCAACCACTGGAGCCAGGAGAAGAGAAAATTTCTGAGATCAGAAACTGTGAGTATTAATTTGCCATGAGTAGTTTTGATTTTAGTTTGTTCTATAAGCACCAATTTTGACGCATAAGACAATGCAGCAGAAAGATGAGAGTGTAAGCAATGGAGAAATGGTTCAGAAAGCTCGAGAAGCAGAAATCGAGCAAAGAAACCCGTTCCTGCGTGGCCTTGGTAAGTGGAAAAATAAAAACAAAACAAATTCTCTCAGTTATTTGTGATGCTTACATGTATTTGTTGTATACACCAATGGCATCTTCAGAGAATGGGCATGTGAAACAAAGAAAAACCGGTGAAGCTCGCCCAAGTGAACCTGAGTCGGAGCAAGAGGAGCACTCACTGTCTCTTTCCCAACATTCTTCACCGTCACAGTCTGATCAGGAGCAGAATGGAGCTCACAAGCTTTCAGCCTCTCCCAACACGTCAGTTTCAACCCTGCAACCATTCGTCCGCCTCAATGCCAATGGCACGATGAGGGCTCCTGGAGGTGCCAATGGCACACTGAGGGCTCCTGGACCTGGAGGTGTTTCGTCGAGGTCTCTGAAGACTGACCAGTTTCTCCGCACCATTGCACCACAACATCCGCAGGAAGTGCAGTTCCTTTCATCAGATCACAAAATGCAGCCCCGGCCTCCCGGTCCACCCCTTGTATGCCACTCTCATCACATCACTTTCTAAACAGGGAAATGTTTGGCCGTATGTTCATGTTTCTTAATGGCTGCTGTCATGCTTGCTTAATCTGCAGATTGGCGCAGAGGTTCATGGGACGATTGACGGAGCATTCGACTCAGGGTACCTCATGACCGCTGTGGTGAATGGTCAACTCTTCAGAGGCGTCCTCTTTGCTCCTGTAAGTAAATCCTTCCTGGAAACTAACTACTCCACACATGCTTTGCATGTTTTTGACGTTTCCCATCTCAGGGGACCTGGAGTGACGGCTCCGAGACCGGCAGTGCACCACCAAATCCTGTCGAGCTCGGCCGTGCCTCCCCAGCAGCGGCCACTGCTGGCGCACGCCATCCCGGTCCACGCCCGGCTGGTGCCACAGGCGACGGGCTTCGTGCTTCCGGATTGCGCCCACCACGCGCGGCAAGGGTTCCCGGCGAAGGCCGTCAAGTCCGAGCCAGAGCGGGGCAGCAGCGACCTGCACGACGTTGTGCTCACGCTGGGAGGGCCTGGAGGGGGCAAGTGAGCCCCCTTCCTGAAAGTAGCCCCGAACGGCTGAAAATCCAGGCGTGATGTTTGTCTCTTGGCTTGCTTTGTAAATTAGACACTCTGGTTGAGAAGAATAAGACTAACAACTTTATGTAATCTTTCCCGGGTGATTTTAGGGTTCTTTGATCTGTGATTTTTACATATGAATATAGTTTTAGCTTAATGCATCTAGTTTTGCTTTGAGCAATTGGTGTTGTGAGCTCCCCTGGACTTAATCATGTACCCATTTTTGTCTACTCAAAGTAGCATAAATACTGCTGCTGTCACGGGTACAGTTTGCATGACTTAATATGCCAACGTCCACAGTAGTTTTCATTTTCTTTTCGGTTATAAGATGATGCAATGCCAGCAAGACCTGTGAGGGCCTCTTCTATCATACACCTAGAAATAAATAATATCTAATTGTTGGAAATATTCTGTGTATGTAAATTATGATCACTGATTTAAACACCAGGTTAAAACCCTATTACATGGGATCATTTTTTCCACCAAAATACATTGGTTCGTTGAGCAAGTGCTACTTTTTGCCTTATGCACAGGTAAACAGTTCAAAGATCTGTATGCTCATGTTTGAACATTTGCAATGTTTGCAGGGCATGAAAAAGTAGCACTGGCAAGAGCGCCTTCTATCATACCCCTACAAACAAAAGGTAAACTGTTGAAAGTACTTGATCAATAGGATTTAAACACCACATTTAAACCCTATTATATGTGTTATTTTGGCTTATCCCCTTCAAAAAATATTTTCGCTTATGCACAGGCAAAAAGTTTGAACATTTGCGTTTGGAGTTAGTCAATATCCGATCATCATTTTGTACCGTGAAATGGAGAAAGTGTTCGATGAGGCAATGTGATTAAATTGTCTCTACTCCTTTGCGAATAAATTGTCTTCGTATCAAGTTCACCATTTTACACGGTATGACAAGACAGTCCAGGTAACGCATCACCTGTTGACACTTGACAGCCTTGGACTACAGTCCTGCAGGCAATTATTTCCAGCACGAATGGCTGCCCTGTTCACAAAGACCTATCCACACCACACTTCTCGCGAGCATGCACATATCATTGTCAGGACATCAACCTGATGGCACACTGACCACAAGACATGGAAAGGGAAACGGCTCTGTAGTAGGATTCTCGCTCCAGTACATCGAGTCTGTAACAGCAATTTCAATTCAGAAAAAAAAAGTAAGAAAAAGGTATCGCAAAAAAGCCTAGCTAGACAAGACCTCACGTTGCACTTGGAAGAATCTCATTGCTCCCTAGTGCTTCTTGCAAGGGCAGCAAAAGCTGGAACACCACCAGACCAGCCATGAGCTATCCCTTTACATGAACAGCCAAAGAACACCCAAACTGTTGGATCTATCACATTTGCTTTATGATGCTCACGGAAGAGGTCATTTATGATTCAATCACTACAGTAAATTAGAGGTCAAGAAAAATATGTATCTCATCGTCCCTTGTCGTCTATCCTCTTCAGTAACTTCCCGATGTCGTAGCAGATCTCGATCTTATCATCTTTGATCTGTTGACGGAGAGAACGGCTTTTCTTACCAGCAGCCAAGTAAGTGCGCAGGAGGGACTCGTACGCTTTCCCGTCAATGCACCCTAGCGTTCTCAGGCAGTTGCAGAACCTCTCGGCACCGTCTGCATTCTTGTGCTCTTCGAAATACTTCTGGAACTTGTGGATCTTATCCTGATCGAGCTTCCCTGCTTTGTTGGGGAGTTTGATCATATTCTCCACCCAGTTCAGTGCCAAGTTCATGCCCCCCTTACCCATGTAGTGATCAAGAAATAACTCGCATGTTTTGGAGTCGAACTCTGCGCCTTTTTCCTTGGCCTTCTCCCACAGTGCCTCTGCTTCTTCCGTCATGTCAAACTTCATATGCCCACGAATCATCATATTTATCAGCCTCACATCATATGTTTCATAATTGGATTCCCAATCCACATAAATCTGCTTCATGCGGTCAATATCATTCAGCTTATAAAGAGCTTGAAGCATGCCGAGGTAGCTTGTGTTGGTCACCTTTGAGAATTTGGCCTTTATCACATCCCATACCCTATTGACCTCGCTCAAATTGCCTGCTGAAGCATAGAGGCTCATAAGGAAATCAAAAGGTTGCCTGCCATCATCAGCACCAACAAGCCCCTCGAGTTTCTTCAGAGCAGACTCTGCTTTTTCAACCAGGCCAGCATTTAAATAGATAGAAGCGAGTGTGCTATATGCAGACCATCCAAGAGTCACATCCTTTTCTGCCATTTCTTTTAGAAGTTCTTCAATAGCATCTATCTTGTTTGATGATGCATAGCTGGTCATCAGAATGCAGCATGTGAGGTTATTCGGTTTAACATTCTTCACCTTCATTTCCTCAAAGAGACTATCGACCTTCCCATGCCGGCCTAACTTCATGTAAAGGGACATCAGATTACTGATGCCTAGCGCACTGGAATAGATGCCAAGCTCACCCATCTTGTTGTAGAGATCTGTTGCTTTCTCTTCCATTTTTGCTGAGCAATAACAATTAAGAAGTGCACCATAAGTTCGATGGTTCTTGGCTGGATCAGGGAGGTCAGCAAAATAAGCCTCAGCTGCCTCAAGGCCACGCACTTTATAGATAAGATCCAGACGTATTGCATGGTTAGTGTGTGACATGTTCATGCCCCTTGCATGGACCATCCAATCCATCAGCTGTGTGAAAATGACACCACATTATAATTTAAGTACTACCAACGTAATTAGAGCATCAATAGCAGATGTACAAAGAACTGACTCACGACTAGTTGATAACTTAAGAAATACTAATATTTTGCAACTGACGATTACAACTGAGGGTACAGTTGAGCTGACATAGATTTGGATAGCAAACACACTGATTATCCTCCTACTGTGCTTATATCATTCCAATTAAGTGCATTTTACAAAATAGCGAAAAGAAATCCAGTGTAAAATGGGTGGCACTGCTTTGATGTGCCATGAGCAAGTGGCACACTAGGAATCCAATCAGGAGAATGTTAAACAACTGCAGTGAAAATTTTTGTTATTTTCTTAGTGATTAAAAATTGATATAATCAATTACTATATCCAAAATTAGTAAAGATATGTGTGGTCTCAAATGAATATAAACCACCACCATTCACAAGGAAAGCTTGTGAGCCCAAATATATCATAAAAACACATCCTAAAGCTCCAAGTTGAAACTTGGAAGCAAAACAAAAGCAGTACAATGACAGCAGCGCAGCATACCAATCAAATGAACATGAACATGATTGGCGTATGTATGAAGCAATGTAGCACATGGAAATACTAAAGTAAAACGTTTGTAATTGAATAGCCTAAATAAGCCAAGTACCAGTCCAACAAGTGTATCGATGCCTAATGAAAATAAGTGGATTCAGCAATACTGCTATTCAAGGTGAAACTATATACAACTAAATTAGGCATGGGAAAAATGGTTGTGTAGCATCAAAAGATCACGACTTCTGTAAAATACCACCGAAAGCACTCGCCCCCGTAAAATACCACTGAAAGATACAAACGCTATCTAAAAATAGCATTCCGTTACATTTTGTTCACTGAAATATTTCTTTTGTCTCTTTTCAGCACAGAACATGGACATGAAATGACTCATATACCCCTGCTATTGAATCACCAACAAAACTGGTTTCCAGCAAGCCTTATCCATACACGCCGCCACCCTCCCCCGCACCGGCGCCACCGCACGCCACCGTCCCGCATCGGCGCCGCCACCTGCCTCCATCCCGCACCAGCGCTGCCATCCCTCCGCGCACCGGTGCCGCCCGCCTCCCTCCTGCACCCATGTTGACGCCCGCACACCTCCCTGCACCAGGCGACGCCCCCCGCCCTCCTCCCGTGCCCCTCCCTGCACCCACGCCGCCACCCCTCCCCGCACCGGAGACGCTGCCCGTGGCCCCCTCACTGCACGCATCAGGGTTCCGCCCTCCCTGACAGACGGACGGGCCTGGGGCTCTGGCCACCCGCCCGCCGGCGCCCAGCGGCCGGCACGAGCCCAGGCTGCCGTTGGCGATCTCTGCTCTGCTAGCCCCATGCCGCCGTGCGCCCCGCACGAGCCCCCGCCGGCGTACACGTTCCCCTCCAGCTCACCGCGCGCGCCACTCGCGGCCCGAGCTCCTCCGGATCAAAGATGCTGCCGGAGCCGAGAGGGAGGAGCAGAGGCCCACGTAGACCTGTTCCACAAGGAGGAGGAGCTCGCTAGGACCCGTGTCCATCTGCTGGAGACGCGGGAGCAGCTAGCCAAGGCAAGCGCGACCTCGCCACACGCGACACCCTCGCTTCAGCTTCTCGCACCGCGACATCACCGTGCTCACCGACAACGATGACGATGACGGCGGCGTGCTCCCGACCAGCGCCAACATCAAGCGCGCGCGCCGACATGATGGCCAGCGCGGCCCCTCCGTCGATAGCCGTACACCACCAGCTACTTCCAGTGCCTGCCCGCCGGTTTGTGGTCATTTTTGTCCAAGTTAACAGACTTCCTAGCGAGATGTAACAGACTGGCACTATCAGGTAACGTTTACATCTTTCAGTGGTATTTTACGGGGGCGAGCGCTTTCGGTGGTATTTTACGGAAGTCGGGACCTTTCGATGCTACACACCTACACAACCAATTTTCCCATTAGGCATTGACACTATCAAGGGCTGAACAGAGCAGCTTGAGCAGGACCAGTTCAAACTGTAACTAGGATTCGATCATCACCATCATTGATCTGTGCCATGGCCAGAGAGGAATCGGTCCGCAACTAAATGCAAATCTTCGCAAGCTAAAATAACCGGTAATTCCAACAAAGCACTGGACGATTGCTACTTGCTTCCGCAAAATCTCACACATCCTCTACCACCGCCCCTCCCATAAACCACCAAGGTACTATCTGATCAGAGCTCAATCGAATGAGGGAGGTCGATCCACGGTTGTACCTCGAGGGCGTGGGCATGGCGCTTGTACTTGCGGAGCTCCTTAACGTGCTTGACGAGATCTTCAACGCGCAGCGCACCACCCTCCCGCACCCACTTGTTCAGCACTCGCGACACGCTTCCCTCCCCGGAGCGGCCCAGCGCGGACAGACGGCGGTAGAGCGCCAGCGAGGCGCCCTTCTTCCCCGCCTTTGCGGCGGTGGCGGTGGCGGCGGCGGTGGGCGCAGCAGCCTCCGCTGCCGCTTCGGTAGCCGTGGAGAGGAGGCGGCGGAGGAGGAGCAGGCGGACGCCGGCGGAGGGGGCCGGCGGCGCCATGGGTTTAGGGTTTGAGGAAACAGAGGAGAAATCAGGCGGAACTACTATGCATCGCGGAGCAGCCGGCCCAACTGGCGTTGGTAGTCATGCAGCACAAGAGAGGTCCATACTGATACTCCATAAGGACGGCCTAGTAGAGGCGGAACCAGCCGATCATGGCCCAATATGCTACGTTCTTTCTCTTTCCTTCTTCCTTTTCTTTTTCCAGTTGACTATTTTTTTTACGAAAATATACGAAAACGTCTGGTTATCGATAGGCACGTTACATTAATAATACTAATTAAATTATAAAATAAATCTAGAAAAATATATGAGCACCCACTGTTATTATACTTATACAAATGCATATGGTCGTTTTATTTTATTTACTTAAGGCTAGTATTTTATTGGTTTATGTGAATCATGTACTACGAGCAAATATAACACTCGGTAGGACGAAGGTCGTACTGTCAGAACAGTGAGGAGCAGCAAGCAACAAACCTACGCGGCACAATCTACCTTGCACGGGTGTCGTCTGCCGATAGTTAGGCATTACAGCATTCTCTATATCTTTTCTCGTTATTAGGAACAGAGATTTTGATAGAAAAATACTCTCCAATAGCTTCTCTAAATGGTTATTCAAATATAAGTATTCTCTATTCCGTATTTCTTGCTAGTCAATAATAGATAACGAAAATACATTTTTATACGGAAAGCTCTTCAAATAATAGTTTAGAGAGTGAAATTTAGAGAACGTGTTGCACAAGTTGCTAGACCGCCTTTGCGTGATGCCACCGCCGCCCACTTGGCCACTTGCCAATTCAATCTCTCTGCCCCCAACGTGCCTTTCGGATTCTCGTCGTCCTTTCTGTGCCATCCCATCGTCGAGTATTGTATTCTCCCTTTCTACTTTAGGCAAGAAAGATCTAGAGTGATTTGTGCCAAGGCTCCTACTAATGATTGCGTCTGCTGGGATAAACCACGCCGCTCACTCGTCAGTCATCACGCTCTTTTGGCGCCATAAACAAATCTCGCCCCCTCACTAATCATTTGACCGAGCAATTTGGATTTTGAGCACGTCCCGACGCCCATGGTACAATTCACACTGAACTCTGCGATGAAAGCTCAAGTAGTCGAGATTGAGTTTGACTAGCAGAGTGCAGCCATAGCTACGCCCCCCATTAATTAGTTCTCCAGGTGCTGTTTGATTTGGCATCGTATTTGAAGTTAAACTTTTAATCATAAGTCTCTATAACAACATATAAAAAACGCTTATTTTTTTTTTAAAAAAAGCATAACTTTTAACTCAGTTATAGGATCATAGCTCTAGAAATACACACTTTTTCCACATATGAATAGCAATAGCATTTTTGCATCGCTAGGCTCACGCGTGTAGCTAGCCTCATTGCTAATAAGAAAAAAAAAGAACTTTAGAGTATTGCTGCTCTGTTTTTGTGGAGTTAGTACGAAGCAAAAGTTGTAATCAACTACTCTGTCCATTGTCTAACGTCAACCATCCAACCTCGAGGTTCTCTCGGGACTTTGAGATGACAGTCGGTAGTACAGTCTCTAGGAAACAGGTTATGAGCTTCTCTACCTTTACTGTCAAATAAAGGTAGAGAAGGGTAATACAAAGCTATAGCTAGTAGTATGTATTTTTGCTTTATTACTATTTACTTAGAAGGACGCGTTACACAACACGTAACTCTACATTACTATCACACAGCCATATATAAGTGTCGCCGTTGTACGTGCAAATATTTTTTTTAATCAAATACGTGCACAGGCATGATCGTGAAAAATATTATATGTGCAAACCGTCTAGATGCCGATAGATCGCAGAGCTGGCACGCATCTTGACCTGGCGAACCATGGCCGGAAACATGTGAAGTTGGTATCGTTGTCTGCCTCACTGAGCAGCTTTACATGGGACTTGTAAGTTGTAACTGTTGGTGAGGCGCGGTACGTCCTCGCTGAGGAAGAAAAGAACAAGTGTTGGTCAGAAACAAAATGATCATTATGTCTTGCTTTCCATTTGCTATGTGGGCACTTGCTCACTTTTCGCTGTTTCGCTCCCTCTTCTCTGCTTCTGGAAGAGGCGGAGCAGTGGTCCTCGATGGCCTGGCTGCGTCGCCCTCTGCAAAATATATCTGGTAACCTGAGACTGCTGGAGATCTCGATGCCACTGCTTTGCTGTGTTCGGCCGATCGGTTGCAGCTTCGTCGTCCGAGGAAGCGGTTTGTGGTCCAGCTCCAGCTCCAGCCGCTGTCGATTGCAATTGCAACGGTAGCGCTGACACCGGCCGTTCTGTGGTCGTCCAGGTCTGACGGCTCCACCACCACCTCCCAGCCGAAGCCGACACCCCAGCCATCAGCCCATCACAGCATCACGTGCTACCGTTCGGGGCCAGACTCAGTGGAGTTTTATAAAAATTTCATACACATTCAAGTTTGTTGATGTGGCAGGATCATTACAAGAAAAGAAGAGACAGTTTGATAGGATAAGAGAGGAGTTTCATTCCCATAACACTCATCCGGCTCAGTTACCAAATTTTTAGTTTTAATAGCTGTGCCATGAAATCGGCTCAGTTACCAAATTTTTAGTTTTAACAACTGTGCCATAAAATCATACATTGAGACCGGCATAAGCCTTCAGCTGCGTGCTTCTGCTCCAAGCTGGCTCGCGCTTCCAACTCTGCGCGCGGGTCACGATCCTACACAAGCTCGGATCATGCAACAGAGACCTCACCGCATCAGCTTGCTGGGAAATGGGGATTCATCTTCTCATTTGCACAGCGTGATGGCGCTATTCGTTGCGAGTTGACCACATATCAATCATAGTTCACTTATAGGAGTAGTATATTATTACAATTTAATTGCCCCCCACCCCCGCGTCGCCCCCCGGGGGCGGCTTAGGCGGAAACCCTAGTCGCCAGCCGGGGGCCTCTCTCTCTCTCTCTTCCTTCTCCCGCCCTCTCCGCCGTCCGAGCGCGCTGCTGGAATTTTGCGCGGGGCGCGAGGAAGGTAGCGGCGGGGCTCCCTCTCCCGACAGCGGCGGCGGGCCACGGCCTCTCCTTGGCAACAGCAGATCCGACCCCGTCCAGGCCGTCTCCGACGGTCCTACGGTCAGATCTGGTTGCCCGCGACCCGACAGGGGTGGCTGCGGTCAGCGCCGAGGCAGGACCAGAGCGGCGGTTTAGGGCGCCGAGGGCTGTTGTCGGCGCCACAGCAAGGCCGGGGTGGCGGTTCAGGGCGCCGAGGGCGGTCGTCGATGCGGGCGGCGACGAGCTCGGCGGAGCCGGCGGCCGCCATTGCCTCCACTGGCTCCCTTTCGCGTGGAGCCATGGGGAGAGGCCATCATCCTTTTCCACTCCCGTCTCAAATTGGCCGGTGGGGACTGCGATGACCATCATATGGTTTGATTGCTTGCGGTGGTGAATGATGTTTTCATGCAGGAGTTTCAGGCAAAAGCTCCGCCTAATGTTTGTGTCGGGCCAACACCGGCGACGCTGTCTGGGCGTCGTTTTTCCTCCTTTGAGGCGTTGTTGTGATACTTTCTGCAAAGGTTAACAGTCCTCCGGGTGAAAATCTAACTTCGACTTGTTGGATGGGCGACGACGGCGTTGAAATTTCCTCCTTTGAGGCGTTGTTGTGATACTTTCTGCAAAGGTTAGCAGTCCTCCGGGTGAAAATCTAACTTCGACTTGTCGGATGGGCGATGACGGTGTCTTCAACGTCATGTTCTTCTTGTAGGCGTCGTCCTAGAGTTCTATGTACCTAAACTCATTGCCTAAGCAGAGTTTATTTAGGTGGTTTCTACGTGGAAGGATTTGGCAAGCAACCGAAGATTCAAACATCAAGTTTCTAAATAGACGAGAGATGTGTTGGATTGGTGCTGTGCAAAGCTATTGCAAGATTGAAACGTGAACGAAGAAGAAGATTGAAGTGTAGTCTTCTAGCTTTCTTTTATTATTTTAGAGGTTTTTTTCTTATTTTAATCCCTCCTTTTGAAGTTTAGAGGCTAAGAGCTCTTGTAGTTCTTAGCTGTATATATCCAGCCATGGATATAAAAGGCTGGTTTCAACCATTATCTAAAGAAAAGTAGTATATTTAGCTAGTTAGAATAACTTTAACTTCGTATTAGCTGTTCTGTTTGGATCCACCCTACCAATTAGCTGGTGGATCAAAACACGATCTGATCTTAGTTGGTGCTAGTGCTATGACTAAAGAAAAAATTGTGGTACCTCCTTTTGAACACGGGTACTTGGAGTGACGGCGACTGGACCTACTAAAACGGATAGACTCCTCACAGTAAGTATCCGTCTAATCTTTGCCTAACCTAAATGAAGACGGGGACTTGGTGGAGAGTCGTAAACGCACGAGGCTAGCTACCTTGTTGACTAACCCGAACAGACACAGGGGTAGGTGTCATTTTTACTTCCTACTAATCCAGCGGGATGAGAATTGGTAAACATGACAAAAGCAGGAGGACAGACATCCTCTTAGCTCTAATCTTCTCCGTACCAAAGGCCCGAAGCTGCAACTGGATGGGTGAAAAGAGAAGAAAAATCAGAGGCGCCGGCGGACGGCAACCACGCAATTTCCGGTCGGGTGAAAATAAAAGGCGGAGCTGTACCAGGCCAAGCAGCCGCAGCCAACAGCCGGCAGCTGTGCGGCGCGCTCCCACGTGCCCGGGCCGGGTCTGGTCCGTCAGTCGACAAGGGCCTCACTGTTCGCCGCGCCCCATTTGGGAAAGCACGGTACCGTGTGGCGGTGCGCCGCGGCCGTCTAATTTCCTCGGTTACGCTTGCGTGCCGTCGAGCGAGCTCGCGGTAGACAGCTGCAGCGCGCGCACGGCTGGTCCCGTAAGGTTACGACGCCCCAAGGCTTGATACGACGTGTTAGTAGTAGCATGATTGGCGTAAGCACGCACGCATGCACCGGTCGGCTTACCCACGGTGTGCGGCCTTGCGGGGGGTAGGGGGTGGGGTGCACGTACAACAGTAGCCTACAACCTACTGCACCACAGTGGCATGTGCTACCGGGATGCATCTAGAGAAGGTCAGGGTAAATACTTCAAGTTCCGGATTCATCTCTACTTTTATTGTTTTCTTTCGTTTTGCAAATTTCTTATTTAACTGCAACTTGTCCCTAGTTTTTCAATTATTTGCAGAAGGAATAGATCTAATTGTGCGAAGACATTTATAGTGGAATACACAACACACTTAAGCCTTCTTAATGACTTTTATTGAGGACAAGGCAAAGTGTCAATCTGTTGCTAATGTTAAGAGATGTTTCGTGCTCCCTCTAAATGCAAATATAAATCATCTACAATGCAAATATAGTCTTTCATATGGCATTTTGACTATTTTTCAGGCACTATGTTATTTCAAATAGAAATTTTATAATGTGAAAGGTTCTAATGATGAATCCAGTATTATCATTCTTTTTATGTTCTTGATCTTGACACTATTATATATTTATGCTGATGATTAGGATTAAAAGTTTGACCTGAACATGTCTTAAAACAGCTTATTTCCAAGAAGAGGAAGTATTATAGAAGAAAGCTAAGAGAAATGGGAAACACAATCAAACTAGTAAAAAACACTATCTCTATGTTTTTATGATAGGTGTGGAAAAAGATTGTGTACTGCTGTAGTTGAACAACTAAAAATATACACAAAATATATCAAAGACAAACTTCCATGTATGTATCCAAGAAAAATAAGGAAAACACCTTTCAAGGAAGGTAATATTATGAGGTGTTTCATAAAGAATAATTTTGTATCGGCATAGAGGATTTGATAAATGGATATTGCAACATAACGTGGATTTTGCCTGAGATATTTGTCTGGCCCGAGCCTGCGGGGCCTAAGCTTGGACCTGGCCATAATAGGGTCGGAAATAAAGTGATTTTGTAAGCCCAAAATGATCAGGCTAGACTAGGCCAACTCGTTATTTCTATATGTTTTTACACTAAAAATGACTTAAGAGCTTGAAAAAACCCCGATAACTCTGGCCTGATGCCACTCTGTGAGATGGAACCATTCTTATTCTTGTGTGGTAATGAAGTTCAAAAACAAACTACTTGTTTTGTGGATGAGAAAAATCTAAGCCTATAGCGGAGCTCTAGCTTTTTTTTTGCGAAACATAGTACAGACAAAGATATTCACATATACGTATGTACACCTACTTCACACGTAACCCTACCCTATGATACCTCCGAGAGATTGAACCGGTAGATTCTCGAGATTGATCCAAGAACCATTCACAGTATCTACAATAGCCGTCATTGCGTGCTAGCCGCAATCAATAGAGGCAAACATGCCAATTATCATCTTTAAAATTCGGATTTATCCAACCAAGGCACCACTCAAGATATCTTGATTTTAGGATGTATATATAGAGTTACATGCAGTATGAGAAGAATATAAATGAAGGGAACTTAAGCTAGGACGGCAACTTTTCTTTCTCCTTTCAGACTATGCGATTCTTAAACAAAAGGAAGCATGGTGGGCTCCTTACTGAATTATTCTTCCAAAATAATATATCTATATCTATCTAGATATGGGATAAAACAAGTTTACGATACTTTTTTTAAAAAATGATTAAACAACCGTTAATGATTGGGTGGGTTGTAAAAGAACTGCCTGTTGGGTGAAGGGGGGAGATATCCTAACGGGAGAAAACCATATTTAACTTGAGAGGTGAGCACCTCCATCCTTCTAGAGGGTATCCTGCAAATCCCAGCACACACACAAGGGTCCAACCATGGAAATTAACAAATCAATAAGACGATAACAACCTTCCCAATCTGTCTCCAAGAAAAATACAGTCAAATACCTCACCCCTCCCAGCCTTCCCCTTTTCCACATAGAATACTCCACCCTCCCTTCCCCAAATCTCTCTCCTCTCTCTCCTGCCTCCCATGTATTCCCCTGCTGCAGATATCACAAGCTTTTCCTGCTGTTCCTGCTGCACCTGCAGCTTCTCCATCTGCAGTGCAAGCAGCTGCTAAATTCCCCCATAAGCGCCTGCCTTCCTGCCCCCTCACTTTCTTGGAACCCCAGCACAACACGAGGATCATTCACTCACTAAAGTGGCGTACTAGATTTCCACTTGTGCGCACACAGCGGCAGCAGGCGTGCATAGTGGTGATGCACAGGTGAGAGCCGCTGCGGCCGCCGCTAGCTCCATGGAGGATCTGTACAGCATCCACCCGGGGATCTCGCGGGCCGGCGGCGCGGCGAGCGAGGCGTCCGTCGCCGGCGTCGGCGGGCCGGCGCCCTCGGATCTGACGGAGCTCATGAAGGCGCAGATCGCCAGCCACCCGCGCTACCCCTCCCTCCTCTCCGCCTACATCGAGTGCCGCAAGGTGCGTGCGTCTACTGCGTGCAGAGAGATTTTGCGGGGTAGCTGTGCATGCCAAGAATTGATCGATGCTTTTTCCGCGCTACGTGGATGCGTCGTCTCCGTGCGCGCGGTTTCTTGATTTCCAGGTGGGAGCGCCTCCGCAGGTGGCGTCGCTGCTGGAGGAGGTCAACCGGGAGAGGCGCGGCGGTCCCGGCGCCGGCGCCGGGGAGATCGGCGTCGATCCCGAGCTCGACGAGTTCATGGTCTGCTCTTGCGTCAGCGTCGTGTACATGTCTATCGAACTAGAGGGAGAATTAGCCGAGTAATTTCTGCGGCGAGCGCCGGATTTGCCGCGCGATTTGCTCCTAATCGTCTGTTATTACATGTGCGCGCGCTTGTGATTTCTTTCCAGGACTCTTACTGCCGGGTGCTGGTGCGGTACAAGGAGGAGCTGTCCCGGCCGTTCGACGAGGCCGCGTCGTTCCTGAGCAGCATCCAGGCGCAGCTCAGCAACCTCTGCAGCGGCGGCAGCTCGCCGGCGGCGACGACCGCCACGCACTCCGGTAAGGAAACACACGCGTCGATCTACGGCCTAGCTAAAAAAATTCGCGCGCACGCATCCATACATATCCATGGTGGCACAAGTTACAATTGCAAACGCACATAGTATTCCAGAGGTTACATCGCGTTGCACGCTGGTTTTGTGAGTGAGCGTGCATTTTGTTGCCGCGCGCGTGTGTGTATCAAAAGAAAAGAAAAGATGCAGGCCTCTGAAAGTATTCATGTGCATGCGTGTGCGTGTGTTCTTGCTGAAGGTTCAAATCGTGTCCATGCAAATGGGGTGCAGGGTGTCAGAGCTGGAGTAAAGCATTGGGAGGGTGCTTGTGTAGGGTTTTGTCCAAGGTTGTAGCCTTCCTCCTCTTTCTCTCTATCTAGCCACCTTATCTCTCTACCGTGCGTCCTCTCTCTCTCTCTAGGCTTTAGTAGCTATAGGCTCTGTGATGGAACTTGAGAGAAGCGTGGTGGGGAGTGAGCTTGCTTGGATAGGATGTGGCCTCGCTGCTGCCCAATGCTAGAATCTTGGTCTGGCTTGCAGCTTGCTGCTCGCTGGATCTGGATGATGCTGGATGCTGGTTTTAACCAGAGGACGGAGAGGAGTACTGCACCTGAAAGTGGAGAATTTTTTTTTGAGAGAAAAGGTTTATATTAGAGGCTAGTAGAGCTATCTCGTGCTTAGGAGATCTCTTGCCGGATTCGGTGGTTGTACTTTGACAAGACATATCATATCATCAGGGTAGTGGTAATTTCTGGTGGCGCGGATTCTTTTTTACATTATTGTTCTATATGGCTTGCATTTTATAATATTACAGTGTCCATATTTCCCCCCTCTTTTTTGACCCGGGGAAGGGAGAAATGGAGGCATTTAGCTAGGTTAGGTTTTTGTTCTGCACTATAGGAGAGTGAAAGGTTACTAGTGTTACACGGTTACACCCTTCTATGACTAGGACACTTGTTATGGAGATCCACTATTTTATGGGGATAACCATGAGTTTTCCTTCCCACGATAAAAGCGTGAGTTTTCCTACCTTAATTTCCAAACCGGCCATTTGGAGCCTAAAACATTGATGAAATTAATTGAACTTGAAACCTTACTGGATATGTTCTCTGATGATGTATGGCCGGGAAGATGCTAATCAAACGCAGTATTATTTATCAGGATTAGAAGAAAACCAATGAAGCTGTTATATTGTATAGTGAAATTATTCTTCCCAAAAAAAAATGAAAATGTAAATTGGACTAATAAGATTCTAACAAAGTCCCGTCTAATCCTTGCTCAGATCGTCAGAAGAGCTGCAGGTGATATAATAAATGAAATGTTATGTGCATGCTAGTCTATTGGTTGCAATAGTTTGGGTACCCCAATATTTTACTAGGAAACAAGCAATGCTATGTTTTTGACTTGACAAGACCTTGTGGTGCCCATTAACTGATGCAGCATTGACGTTTTGATCCAACTTTCTGCAGGTTGTAAGGCTTATCTTCTGGTATATTGATTTTTTTCCATAATGGGATATACGTACATGGCCATCACCTATAAGAAACCTCATTTTGAGCATGCATTTGTTTGTTTGATTGTCATTAGAATACAAATATGACACTTCTTGCTTGGGCTGATCCTGCAACTTACTGACAAGTTTTTTTCCAACACGATTATTCTCAACAGTGATGAATTATACAATATGGTTTGGGATTTGTGAAACACTAATCACATATTTAGTTATTTGATGCTGCAAAAGGGAGAGCACAATGTCTTAATCTCTCTGAATCAATCTTGGATCACACAAATTAATGCACAAAGCATGTTACCAATCCAATAATGTCAAAAAAGTGCAAAGAACAAGAATCTGTTGTCCATGCATACTTATAATTAAGCTCGTATAGTAACTGGTTTTGTTTTATGTACATTCTAATAAGAAGGTTAGGGAGAAGATGTTCTTTTAATGTTCTGCAAAGATATACTACTGATGCACTGTGAATCTAGTTGCTCATTATCTCATATATGCCATGCACTTAACTTCAGTCATTTTTTAAATATCTCATTACACTAGTACAGAAATGCCCATTAGTCCGGTTGGGAAACCTTAGTTGTCCCGGTTTTCCAACCGGGACCGCCGATCCGGGACTAAAGGTGACCTTTAGTCCTGGGTCAAACAGACAATCAGGACCAAAATAACCTTTAATCCCGGTTGGTTTTACCAATTGGGACCAAACAGTACTAAAAAATAATTAAAAAAGCCTGTGCCCGCGCTTGCCCTGCTTGCGGCCACCGGCTTCGCCGCCGCGGGGAGCTGCGCCCTGGCCACCCCCGCTAGGAGCTGCGCCCGCACAAAACTTAACTGAAAACGAAGAAATCATATAAGTATTGCCATTTTCATCATCAAAAGAATACAACTGCTTCTCTATTTTCACGCAAACTCAAACTGTCTAGCTGCAGCATTACCACAAACACCCAATGTCCCAATCTCCACTGCTACACCTCCCATGACTTGAAAAAAAAGAGAAGCCAGAGCTGCTTGCCATAGTGGATAGAGGGGTCGTCACCGCCGCAGTTCGCTGTTGGCACTGCTTGCCGTGGGCTCGAGCCACCGCCGTTTGGCGCTGCTTGCCACGGGCTTGAGCCACCGCTGCTCGCCAGGCCCGTCCCGGCCGGCCGCGCCGCCCCTGGCCTGCAGCTCCGGCCCGCCACGCGGCCCCTGGTCCCGATGCTCCAGCCGCGCCGCTCCGGCCGCCCCTGCTGCTCCGGCCGCCGCGCGGCCCGTGGCCCCGCTGCTCCGGCCGGCCGCCCCGCCCCTGGAAGAGGATAAGGGAGGGAGAGTTAGAGGGAGAGGGAAGGGAGGAGGATAAGGCAAGGCAAGAAAGGAGAGGATGGTCCGGGAAATATCAAGAGGAGGGATAAGCAGTGGATAGAGGGGCGCGGAGAACGAAAAAAGACTTGTCCCACTTCTTCCACTTTTCAGTCCCGGTGGTCGGCTTGATCCGGGACCAATGTATTCCTTTAGTCCCGGTTGGGTGCTCCAACCGGGACTAAATGTCCCCCCACCCTCCCGATAGGCCCCTAGCCGTTGGACCCAGGACTAATGCTTTCATTAGTCCTGGGCCCAAAACTGGCCGGGACAAATGAGGAGGACGAAAGATCGTTTTTTAGTAGTGTTACATATATTCCTATCATTTACATGTAACTGATAATTTTGACACGTTCAAAATTGGACCATTTAGTGCGTGTATACAACCATATTTTACGTTCAAAGTTCGTGTTGGATGTAGATGTTGTCTTGTACCATCGGCAGGTCTATATAAGCAGAGCGAGCTTCCATGATTTGTACATCGGAGACCAAAGGAAAATAAAATAGATGAAGGTGTAAATTTTATCACCCCAGAAAACTCATTTTCTTTGTGAATTTTCAGTTATGTTAAGCACATCTGAGCAACCAAACTCTCACCTGTCTGTGACTAGATCATGTGTGCAGGTGCATCCTTGTTTGGTTATGACATATTTATGGAATTTGATGCTGGGTGAAATTGCTAATACATCTGAACTTATTTGTTTAAATATTAACAAGATAAAAAGAATATAAAGTTCCTTGGGAAACAATTAGAGCTCCTTAAGAACATAAGACTTGTGGAGAGAATTTTGTAGGATCTGGAGAAATTTTGGAGGAAATAAAACATTGGTCCTATAGGATCTCTCTCCTTGTGCAGTTACCTAACCTATAGGATTCCAGAATGCAGGAAAGTTTCCAATGAAGTTTTTGGATGCAACAGATGAAAGGAACTCGGAGGGGGGGGGGGGGGAATTTTATGAGGTTTACCTCGCATTAGATTTCCAGAACTATTCGTATGGATCCATGCATCTCATCGTAAGGTGCAATCCTTTGTTCTAAAGGGACCTACACTATTGACCTTTCTGTAGGAAATAAACAATTGGCTGTAGTTCTCAACAATATAGATTGCTACCCCAATCAATGTAGGCCCCGCAAGAAGAAAGGGATGATGTATGGCAGGTTTACACCACAACTTTTTATAGGGAAGAAAGGCTTGCAATAGCCAATAAGATGATTGTACATTGAAAGGTGAAGGGAGATGTGTTCTGAATGGAAGCTTATCTTGGGTTCTTGGCTCCTAGAAAATTATGGAAAATATGGGCAGAAGTTTGTGCCATATGAACTCAGATAGTGTTTGCCAGGTGTTTGGATGGTAAGCAGAGTATCTTGGACTGTGCCCCTGGAAAATCAAATTTGAAAATGCCAGCAGCCTATGCATTATTGGTCATGCCACTATAATAATAATAACTCTTATGTTAGTGACAAAAAAGGTAGGACCGTACGTAGGGGACATTCCTCTTTTTTTGAAAAACTAAGTCAATGATTGATTTTTTTTAAAAAGTAATATATGGATTCTAGTTGAGTGTGATACAAGGAAAATAAACAATTGCACAATTCAAAATGCACTTTTTGGGTGGCACAGGGCAAAAACCTTTATATTTTGTGCTCGACAAGATATGATAGTTGCACTATCAGATCTGTAGAATTTCACTTAATTCTCCCAAATGAACAACCGGTTCTTATAACATAGAAAAAAGGGTCTTCTCACCATTTTTCTGTTAAATCAAGTTTAAGTCTGAGATATTGAGAACATCATGGGTGGATAATTGGTTGTCCCAAACTGGTAGTAGCATGTGACAGTTTAAGATTAAGTTCACAAGCAATGTTATATTTATGCGATCCCTACCATAACATGCGTATAGTTTCTTCCACAAATTCGCATTTCAGGCATATCCAGACTCTAGTAACTTTTGAAGACAGTAGGAATATTCTATAATTATTTGGATCGGGTCTTATTAAAGGAAGACATTTGTCAAAAAACTGTTGTGCTATCCAGTTTAGCAGCGAGTTTGATGAAAACATGTTTCTGTGTTGAAGCTATGTACTATCACACAATTATTTTCAAGTTTACAATTTAACAAGGCTTTTGTTCTGTGGTTCTATAGTGGTGCCATGTGAAGCCTGAACACCTAATAATATGCTTCCGGTTTTATGGGGTAAAAGTACAATACATTTATTATGATGCGCCCAGAAGATGACCTATTGATATTGGTTTAGAAAGAAAATTATTTCTGAAAGTTCTCATTGTTGATCATTGCCAATAACATGTCATTAAGGGCCGTGCTGGTTTCTTCTTTGGTCTCCAAGTATGTTTTGGAAACGAGGAAACTAAGTTGACTTGTGCTAATCGCTGCAGATCTGGCACAACTGATGGATATGATGCACATTCATGTTTCCATGTAACGACTATGTGGAAACATACCAATATTTTCCCACTTTGTGACTCACAAAATAACGAATTGCATAACCAAAGGATTACTATATTGTGAAATGCACTGCATGACTCTCATTAACGTGTGTTTGTTTCAGTTCTTTTTACTCAGCATGTTTGCAAAACATACTTTCAGGTGACATGTGGATGCCTAGATGTCCTGTAAGTAATTTATTTCTGACTTCATCCTTCCATTCCAGACGACATGATGGGGTCCTCGGAGGATGAGCAATGCTCAGGGGACACTGATGTGCCAGACATAGGGCAAGAACACAGCTCCCGCTTAGCTGACCATGAGCTCAAGGAAATGCTGCTCAAGAAGTACAGTGGATGCCTCAGTCGTCTTCGGTCAGAGTTCCTGAAGAAGCGGAAGAAAGGGAAGCTACCAAAAGATGCACGGACGGTGTTGCTGGAGTGGTGGAACACGCACTACCGCTGGCCTTATCCTACGGTAGAGGCCGAATATTTCCCCTCTACAACCAAACCTGATGCACTATAGCTGTTGCCTGATGTTGTGCTGCTGGCAGGAAGAAGATAAGGTGAGGCTCGCAGCGATGACTGGCCTCGACCCAAAGCAGATCAACAATTGGTTCATCAACCAGAGGAAGAGGCATTGGAAGCTGTCGGAGGACATGCGATTCGCGCTCACGGAGGGCGTTGCTGGTGGATCTTCTGGGACAACACTCTACTTCGACACTGGCACAATCGGACCCTGAACCAGCCACCACTTCTTGGGCAGAAAACTGGCCAACTCAACCACTCCAGTAGCCTGACCTGGCTTGTGAAGATCATCAATCTGCCGGGTCAAAATTGACAATAAATATCTGTCATCCTGAAATTGATCAAATCAGCCCGCTGTCTCATTATTTTGCAAGATCATGTGTATATGGTGTCGTCGTAATGAAACAAAAATGTATGTACGAGCAAATTTGGGAGACCTGCAAAAGCATTTTATTAGTAGTCTCGTGTATTGTCTGTAATACTGGCTACCCAATTTAATTGTTAGATAGGCTGAAGGGCTTATAAAGGTAAATTTACTTGTGCTGTTCCGTTCTGTTTGTCTATGTTTGGTACTTATTTTCATTTGTAGCCTTCGGATTTTATCAATTATTACTGTATCAGTTAAGTGGTTCAAAGAAATTGTGGTCAGTTTAGAATCTTGTGCTCTTGTTCAGAGAGATTGGCTTTACTTTTCGGTTAGGCAGGACTGAACTGGTAATTTCAGGAAAAGGAACCCTGTATCGGTTTTGATACCAAAACTGGTGTAAATTACAGGTTTGGGAAAAAAAAAGCCATGCTGCTCTGGAACATGTCGATAGGGTGAGGCCACTGCATTTACACTTGTTTTGTGCTAATCCAACCGATAAAATCTGGCGCGAAGGCGACAGAAAATAATTGAGATGTCAGGCTCTCCTTACTCGCCGCACCCAGAGCCACTGTCGTTCGTCGCTCTCTTGGCCCACGGGCCTCGCGTCCTCCATATCCAGTGAACTGGTTACTGTGGTTTCATCCGCACTGATGGAGGACTTCAATTTCAGGTACCTGCTGCATGAAGGAAGTGGATCGATATTGTCTGAAGTACTACTTGTGGTACGTACATGTTCGTATATGGTTATCTGAAGCCCATGTAGAGCCACCTATCATTTTCCCACCTATGACTTGGTTACTGTAGGAGATGAAATGGACAAATTAGGAAGGAGGAAGGTCTCCCTCCATCATGTAATGTAGGGCATCTATTATTTTTTATGACAGATTAAGAAAGATTTTTTATGACAGATTGAAGATGAGGAAATGACGCATGTACCCCTATTTAATATTTTGTTTGGTTGTTATTTTGCTGATTTTATGTCCGGCTACGAACAATTACTTTCCAAAAAAACACTCTAGAATACCTTATATCTGGGTATAAACTTTGAACTCTTTAATATCTTATATTTATATTTTAGGATGGAGGGAGTAGGTAGAAGAGTTGTCTCTCTGGCTATTTGACTAAGCTTCCTTCCCATCTATTACATCTCTAGATGTATCTGTGCGACAGATTCAAGTAATGTTTAGAAATATGGATTAGTTGGGTTGTTGAGGAAGCTAGGTCATCAATAACACTAGCACTGGTATCTCGACAGTAGCTTGGCACTAGAGCTACCTCATCGACATCATCAAAGATGAACGTATTGCCTTGTGCTTTATCCTCCTCCAACCAATTTTCCAAGGAATATAATCGTATTATAAGTAGATCTTATACTTTTTTCTTATCCAAACAATAACAATCTAGGAGGATATAAATACCCTATGTTCCATTCCAGAGGTTTTAGGATCTGTTTGGAGGCTTTTTGTCCAAAACTAGTATAAATCAATCATGGGGTCTGGAAAATTGTACTCGCTACACATGCAAAAAGTGTTAGATGGTATGTGAACACAATTATTTACATATGGTCTTGCCTAATATCACCAGGAAAAGAAAATTTCATCGGGAGACTGCACATAGAAAACGTATGTTGGGCTCGATTTCAGGTTGACTCGCTTGATCATCTCTGGTGTTGTCCCCATGGTGATGGTAGTGGTTCCGTCGCACTCCTGTACCTCCATCACTCACACCCTTCTAGTTCCAACGAGTTACTTTAGCATATTTAAATTCAAAAGAAAATCTTGAAGTATTAACGTGGCAGAGGGAAGCTACGGTGAATTTAGAGCATCCCCAGTGTATAGCACTTCATGTAGTGCTAAGTGTTAGAAATATATCCTAGAGGTAATCATAGAGACGATCATATTTCGTTGTATCCATGATATATTATATGTTCATTGAATATCCATCAAAGACAACTTGTATTGATTGACAATTATGTGAATTATTTGTGAGACTCTTTACCTGTATGGTTATTCTAAAGTTGTTCCTAGTCGGAGTTCATGTATGGATACATATGAATATTACACTAGCACATGTATTAGTTGATGGCTGTGTTTCACTAGTCATATACATGGAGATATCAAACTAATAATGTGGACGCATACATGACATGAGGCTGGACCGACCCAACTCGAGAAATAGTGATTTCTCATTACACAATGTGTACGCTATATCCTTAGACCTGAGATTGTCGCATGTACTCAAGATGTGAACCGATCTACTTAGAAACCATCAAACGCTACTCCGTAATTGGATAGTCATAAAGGTGGTTCTCAGGTTTGTCAAGAAGCATGCTGTGAGACATGGTCAGTTAAGATGGGATTTGCCCCTCTCTGCTTGAGAGAGATATCTCTGGTCCCCTCGAGTAATCGGATCAAGAAATACATAGCCGTGCTAGGGTTAAGTGTTAACCAAGGATTCCGGATCACGGCATCGAGAAAGAGAGGTCAGCTTGGAGCTAGACCAAATATCGTGAGGCAAAGGAAATAGCATGTATATGAGATTGTGACGGCTCGTCTGATATGATCTTTGCGCGAGCATAGGAGTTGATACGTCTTGCTAGAGGTCGCTATCAACTATTGGTCGAGTAGGAGTACTCAGGCATGTCTGTTCGCGCGTGAGCCCATAGGGTCACACACTTAAGGGGCTGGAAGCCTAACGAGGATATAATCCGAATTAGATTGGGCTTAGGTGCACTAATGGGTCTCGGTTAGGAAGTCCATTAGTGGGCGCCTATAAAAGAAGGGGTGGGGGCACATGGAGGGGCTAACCCTAATTCCATGCCTACTGGCAGCCGTCTGTTCCTACGCCCGCGCCCATGGTTGCCCTCGCGGACCTAGCAGTCCGGAGTGCGACGCTTCTTCCTCGTACGTGTGGATACCTTGGAGATGCTGCATCTGCTGCACGAGGACGAGCTGCACGTGAGGAGGTCTTGCAACTGCACTGCCGACGACCTACTGCACTATCCCGACACGCTACAGAAGTTCCGCACCCACGCGTCTAGTGGTAATTTCGTGATCTATAACAGTAGTTTTCCTAGTTTACGCGGTGGAAATTTTATTTATTGCTAGTGTAGCCCACCTCATATCTCTTCACTAAGATCTGGCACATCAACTTTTTTCTAACCCTCTAGTTCCGCTCCAGTATGGAGAAATCCTGTAAATATGCTAAGGTGGGTCCTAGTATAGTAAAATATCTGGTCCATTCCGTCTTTTACCAGACCTATCATTCTTTCCCGCGGAGTTATTGTCGAAATCACTGTTGAAAAATAATACTTTAAGTGTTTGAACCGGGTGCAAAAAACAGGCACCTCTGCTAAGGTTTTAACGCTAGCATCTTCCCTCTCCAATATTTAGTCATGGTGCTAGTCCAAAGGGATTTCCTAGGCACCCTCAAAATATGCACATTGGAGCTGCCCTTAGTGGTGGAGCTGCCCTTAGTGGTGGTACGTAGCCACCGACGATGACATCAAAGCGCGGAGGGGGCAGAAAGATAGTGGCATACTAGCATGGGTTCAATGAGAAATAAAGAACAGAGGGGGAACAAATGTAGATAAAGAAGAAAGAGAGTAACTTTAGATACAATAGGGTAAGTACATTGGAGCCGTCTAATAGATGGTCTCATGCAATGATATGTCATTTTGAGATAACTGAATACACAACCTCTGTAATAGCTTGTCGTTTCTATTATCTCGTAATAGTACCATATCTCTTAATTTGTGGAATAAAAAATAGGAATATTATGAATACATGATAACAACTCGTACAATAGTGAGTAAGCAATCTCATAATCCTTAATTTTAGCCTATGAGATGATTGTTTTACGGAGCAGCCACCTCGTTCCCTCTACTTTCTCTCTCTCCTCTGTACATCAGAAATTCTATGTGGATCTGCATGAGATGACTTATTAGACCTCTAATGTGTAGCAACGTGCTTGCTTTTATTTTAAAAATTAAATGACTGACAAGACATTCTAGTTAATGTGTTGAAAGATATCTAGGCCCCTCAGTGAGTTTTGGTGGTAGATGACAAAGCACATGTATATTTAATCGTGTTATCAAGCATGTGTGCAGGTATAAGGGTGAATAAGCAAAACGTGTCGGTGTTTTACCGTCAAACCCACCGAGGTGGTAAGTTGTAGGTAGGATGTCGTCGAGATCAGGAACTCGAAGGTGCAAGGAACACAAAGTTTAGACAGGTTCGGGCTGCCGAGAGCGTAATACCACGTCCTGTGTGGTTTGTATTGCCTTAGAAGTTATGAGATTGTTGGTTATTCTTTGGAGGGGTCCCTGCCTGCCCTTATATAGTCTGGGGGGATAGGGTTACATAGAAGTCCTAGTCAGGACGGCCTGAGGAGTCCGACCCGAGTACAGCTCGGGTAGTTTCCTTACATCCGACTAGTCCTAGTGCTACACGACTAGTTACAATGAGGATAAGGTATGACCCATGTGCCATCCCATACTACATGTATATGTACGCCCAGTGAGCAGTCCCGCTGCCCCGGGTCTGACAAGACTCCGAGCTCTTCGCAGCCGAGTACTATAGGCTTCCGAGTACTTCTGGAAGGTGTCTTCAGGTCCCTGCTGAGTCCCCTTGAGAAGGTGCCTTCCGAGTACTTCCTTGGCTGCATCGAGGCTGTGAGGTGCTCAAGCCCCGAGTAGTCTTCAAGTCTTCTTTTATATGGGGTGCGATGACCTCGCACTCTATATGGAGTAGCCCCCGAGCCTTAGGTTGAATCGAAGAATTAGGCTGAGGGTCAAATTAATCTTGAATCTTTGGTCTGTATCTTCCAAGAATTTTTGAAAAATAAGTCATCGATGACACGTACCACGCAGCCCCCGAGCCTTTAATCCAAATTCCTTAGTTTTGGAGAAAAGGATCTAAAGAATCGTGGCATGGAATGTAGGTTTTTGAATTCAATTGTGCGAAATTTTAGGGTTAAATTGCACTGGAAGTGGAAAAGTCCGAACTCTTGGGAGCCTATCCCAGAGAAAACGGCTAATCTCCCTTATCCGTTGCACAGAACCCGTAAAATTTTTTTAATCGAATCGTTATCCCAAGAAAAACTCTTCGGCTTCCAAAGGAAAAATGGGAAACTGCTGGTTATAAATAACCCCGCGGTACCCTTTGGGGTTTTCACCCTACTCTATTCTCACTGCGGTAAAAACAGATCTACTTTAGCCAAGAACCCTAGCCGCCGCCGCCCCAAATCCGAGCACTTCTCCACCTCAATCCAAGCCTAGAACAGCTCGAATCCTCGATTCCCGGGTTCACCCACGCCTGTGTGAGTTCTCCGTGGCATGCGCACGAAGATCCCGGTGATATTTCGACCCATAGCGCCAACAAAGCAAGCCACCGGTCGCGGGAAGAAATGGGTAGCCGATGGAGAAGGTGGATTATCGCCGCTATCGGCGAAGGTCACCAGGACGACGGTCGAGGGGTCGTCGTGGAGGGCCTCCACGATCAAGGAGAGGGATCTGCTCCGGCTTGTAGCCGAGCGGGCCTTGCAAGAAGAGGGCGCCGTCCATTGGCGGGTCGCTGGCACCGATTCATTGCCTTGGGAGAACACGGATGAGACCATAATGTCCGCCCCTTCTGTCGATCGTGGCCTTGCCCTTCCGTCTTCCGATTTCTTCCGCGGTTTGCTTGGATTTTAGAAAATCAAGCATTACCATCTTCTCCCCAACTCGATTCTGCACATTTCTATTTTTGTGCATCTTTGCGAGGCATTCCTAGGAATTCGCCCACATTTTTATCTTTTCCGTCATCTCTTCCGCCTGAAGCCCCAGCCAGATGAGGACAACCCAGCACTAGTCGGGGGAGCTGGGGTACAGCTGCGTGATAAGGCGCTGTACCTCGAGTTCTCAACCCCGAGTAGCCTGTCCGAGTGGCACGCTCAGTGGTTCTACATCGGGAACCACAAGCCTAACCTCCCCGAACGGGATAATGCCCCACCGCAGCGCTAGGAGTGTTGGCTGAAGAAGCCAACGGAGGAGGAATCCCGCGACATCCCCTAGTTGATGAAGCGGATCTAGCACCTCAAGGATCAGGGCGTCACTGGAGAGTCTGTGGCATACTTGTTCATCGAGAGTCGCATCCAACCTCTCCAGCAACCCGTCCACCTTGGTTTTGAGTACGAGGGTACTCAGGACCCGTCACAGATGGCGCCGGATGTGCCTTCCGCCGAGGAGGTCATGCGCCGGGTCACCCATCTGTTCACGGGGGTGACCTCGGAGCCGTACGTGCCGAGGCTCTTCGGAGCAGATTACTCGCCAAACCCGGTAAGCACTAACCCAAGTACTTTTGTTGTGTTCTTGAGGTGAGTAGTCATTTGATGACTTGTTTTTGTTGGTAGGGTGACTTGGAGCAGTTCAGGTCTGACCCGCCTGAACCCGTCTTCGAGGAGCCGGCCCAAGACACGCCCGCCGCAGGAGACGCGAGTGACGTTGCTGCGAAGCCATCGCGCACGAAGCGGGTAGCAACTCGCAAGCGGAGTGTTGCTGGAGCACCGACAACACCAAGCAGTCGTGAAGCGATGTAAGTAGCCTTCTGTTTTGACTTGTTTGATTTCGCCTTTGTTCTGCAAGTTCTTTTCTGATTTGTCCCTTTAGTGACACTGAGGAGAAACCCGAGCTCCCGAGGCAAGTGGTAGTTGATTTGGCCGGGGAGAGGAGTCCGATGTCGGGGCAAACATCGCCTGTGACTGGTCCGCGACTCTAAACTCGGACGGGTAACAAGACCGCGCCACGAGGGCTGGTCGTGCCCACGGCACTCCCCCTCAGGAAGCCGCCAAGGTTAGCAACCAAGATGTTCTTCTTTTTTCTTGGTAATTTGGTGTTATTGTTGAGTACTAACACATCTTTGCAGGAAGTCAGAGACCCCCGCCGCGGCTTCCTCTAGTACAATCCAGGCAGGCACGAGCGTGAGCTCGCAACCGAAGGAGCCTGCCTCCGTGAGCACCGCCGAGCCGTCCGTCGATAAGGACGTGCCGGCGAGTACTGGAGGAAGAGATCTTGAGCCCCCAGCAGATGCAGGGGCGCAACCAGAAAAGGAAGCCCCCGGGAATATTCCCGGGGCGAATACTGAAGATAGTGCTCAAGTTGGCAAGCAGGCGATCACGAGTACTCCAGGCCAGCACGAGGTCCCGGAGGGTTCCCGTGCTCAACATCAAGAGGAGGTCCCAGAAGACACCCGAGTACCTAAGCGGCAGGAGGAGGAAATCTCGCTGTCTTGTGATGAGATCCTGGAGGACCCCCTTGTGAAGCCGGAGACCGTGGCGCTCATGATGGAGCTTGGACGCCGCTTTACTGATTACACAAAAGTATGTAGTCGAGTACCTCCTTTGACGTTGTTGTTATAGTAGTGTACTGACTTGTTCCATGCACGACCTTGTCAAGCATTTGAGGCAGAAATCAATCTTGTTGTCCAGGATTGGGGACGTGCTTCCGCGTACCCATGAAGCCGAGGACAGCCTGATGGTCAAAAAGGACAAGAACGCCAGGCTCGAGCAAGAGCTGGCTGCCCTAAAGACCGCACACCGGGACGCCATGATTGATCAGCAACGAAAGCATGATCTGGCCCTCAAGAAAGTGAAGGACTTGACCGCCCAGAAGGAGAGTAAGTAGCCTTTTCCCCCGACCTGAGTGGTATTATGCCTCTGTCTTTCTTCTGAGGTGTATATATGTATGCTTGTCCCAGAGTATGCTCATATTGAAAGAGCGCTAACTGACTGGAAGTGTGATATATACGAACTTACAGAAGAAAAGGAGCAGCTGAAGAAGGCCCTGGAAGAGCTTCAACTGAAGTACTCGGATCTGGATGAGGAGCACAAGACTGTGACTCGCCAGCTGAAGGATGCTAACAAGCAACTCGCAGCGGACCTGACGAGGATCCAGTTCATGGCTCGGGACAAACAACGCCATGAGAAGGAGATGGAAGAACTCGCAACGGCTGCTTATCAGCTGTGTGAGGTTGTCGACCCGACACCAAGTGGTCGCTCGTTGGTACAACGCCTTGTGGATGCTCTAGTAAGGATCGCAGGCTATGCATCCAGCACCGCCAAGCTGGTCTTAACCCACACTTTAGCTGTGGTGAAGTCATACTACCTAAGATGGACGTCAGTCCTTTCGTTGAGGGCGTCTCCGGGGAGTGTACCGAGGAGCGATTCAACGAGTGCCGGGTTGAGGTGCAAGATGTTGCCCATTAGATAGTTGATGAGCTCCCGCTATTTTGAGCTTTGTAATGAACTGTGTATTTTTTGCTGAAAACAACAGTTTGCTCATGTAATATATTTATGTTTGTTTGATTGTTTGTTTGCTACGCTCGACTTATGAAGTGGCGTGTATGAAACGTAATCATTAAGCAACTTAGTATGTTAATGCCAGTGTATAGTTACCTTGAAGGCATCATTTCAGTTGGTGAACTATGTACTAGACTTGTACTTTTATACAGAGTTGAGTTCATAGAACCTCTGTGTGCAGGTGTGATGACCCCTTCGACTTTACCTTAAGAGACCTTGCCCCTTAGCTTGAATAAGCCATAGAGGAAGGTGGTCGGAAATAAGTCCCATAACTCGTTTGAACGGGTTAGCCTGAGAGGCAGGTAATAGACTGTAATAGTTATGGAGAGTACTCGTGGCGCTAGCCCCCGAGTATTCCAAGGATTAGTCAATAGTAGCGTATTGAGATAACTCGTGGCGACAGCCCCCGAGTGTACTCAATGTTGCTTAAAAGAATAAAAACGCAGTAGTCATTTGGGGAACCAAAATAACCATGAATTTATATACTAAGCTGCTCTGCAGCTGACGTGGTTTGTATAAATTTCTTAAGCATAAAAACGGCGTAGGTGCTCGATGTTTCAAGAATTTGGAACCTCCAGGCCGTCAGGGTATTGTAGTCGATACGACCCTGGGCTGGTTACCTTCGTGACTATGAGGGGTCCTTCCCATCTAGAGTTGAGCTTGTGAAGCCCAGTCTCATCTTGGATGCGGCGTAAGACTAGGTCCCCAACGTTGAAGGATCTTTCTTGGATGTTGCGCTCATGATACCGTCAAACGCCTTGTAGATATCTTGCTGATTGAAGCAAAGCATTGCATCTGACCTCTTTTATATGGGGTGCGATGAACTCGCACTCCATAACGGACCTTCGACACAGAAAGGACTTTGCTAACAAAATACACTGTCCGTTGCACACCAAAGGCATGGCCTTCCTCGGATCACTCCACCACAATAGCTGTGCTGACTGCGTGAGTAGTCACAACGATGTAGAGTAGCAGGTTTTTGCCTGGGTTCGGAGCCGTAAGGATGGGGGGGCGATTGAAGGTGGTCCTTGAGATCCTCCAATGCCTGAGCCGCCTCCTTGGTCCAAACGAAATTGTCCTACCGCTTGAGGAGCTTGAAGAAGGGTAGACCCCGTTCTCCGAGTCGGGAGATGAATCTGTTTAACGCCGCCATACAGCCTGTGAGCTTCTGCACATCTTTAATCTTCTGTGGGGCCCCCATGCTTGTAATGGCGGATATCTTCTCAGGGTTAGCTTCAATGCCTCGGTGACTGACGATGAAACTGAGGAGTTTCCCTTGTGGTACGCCGAAGACGCACTTAGTCGGGTTGAGATTCCACTGAAATCTTCGCAGGCTGTTGAAGGTTTCCTCGAGATCAGAGATGAACTCGTCGGGATTTCTGGTTTTAACAACCACATCATCCACGTATGCTTCAACGTTGCGGTGTAGTTGATCAGCAAGGCATAGCTGGATGGCCCGCTGATAGGTTGCACCCGCGTTCTTTAGCCCGAATGACATAGTTGTGTATGCGTAGGCACCAAACGGGGTGATGAAAGCGGTTTTGATCTGGTCTTCTTCCTTGAGGGAAATCTGATGATAACCCGAGTAGCAATCAAGGAAGGAGAGCAGAACGCAGCCAGTGGTGGAGTCGATAACCTGATCAATACGGGGTAGCGCGAAAGGATCTTTCGGGCAGTGCCTATTGAGATTGGTATAGTCCACACACATCCTCCATTCATTATTATTCTTTTTTAGAACAAGTATAGGGTTGGCTAGCCACTCTGGGTGGTACACCTCTTTGATGAAACCAGTCGCGAGTAGTTTAGCTAGCTCTTTTTGATAGCCTGCCTCTTTTCTGGAGAGAAACGACGTAGTCGTTGCTTCCTCGGAGTGGCTTTGGGATCAACTTTTAGGACATGCTCGATCAACTCCTTGGGCACACCTGGCATGTCCGCTGGTTTCCAGGCGAAGATGTCTCGGTTAGCCTGAAGAAAGTTGACGAGCGCGAGTTCCTATTTGCTGTCTAGGTTCCCGCCGATCAGAGCGGTCTTGGATGAATCACCCTCCTGGAGCTGGATGGTCTTGATGCCAACGTCGGAGTTCAGCTTGACCCTCGACGGATTTGGCCTCTTGTTCGCCACCTCCAGCTCTGTCTCGGAGAGTTGTTGCGCGGCCGCGAGTACTTCTAAAGAAGGCTCTGGCACACGAGCTGATGCAGCGTACTTGATTGCCTCCTGGTCGCAGTCATAGGACTTCTCGACGTCGCCGCGGAGAGATAGCACCCCGTTGGTACCTGGCATTTTCAAAACCAAGTAGACATAATGGGGTACTGCCATGAACTTGGCCAAGGCGGGCCTGCCAAGGATGCCGTGGTATGATGATTCGAAGTTCGCGACTTCGAATTTGATGTACTCCATTTGGAAGTTGTCAGCTGTCCCGAAAGTAATTGGCAGGCTGACCGAGCCAATCGGTGTAGCCGCGTTACCCGGAACGATCCCGTAAAATGGAGCCTTGCTTGGGGTGAGCATCATGCCGATGTCCAACCTCATTTTCTTCAGAGTACTCGGGAAGAGCAGGTTCAAACCGCTCCCCCCCGTCGATGAGTACCCGGGTCAGTCTAGAGCCCGCGACTACCGGGTCCAGTACGAGCGGGAGTTTTCCCGGCTTGGAGAAGCTGGTCTACTGATCCTTTCTGGAGAAAAAGATCGGGACCTCGTTGTGTCTCAAAAGACGCGGCACTGCTGGCTCAACTGACATGACTTCGCGCCGAAATAGTTTCTGCGCGCGTTTGGTGAGAATACCATCGTCGCCTCCGAAGATGACGTTGATGGTATTAGTCAGGTGTTGGAAACCCGGAGGCCCTGACTTGTCGTTGTCGTCGTTTGCCTTGTCCTTGTCCTTTTCCTCGTCATCGGGGAGTGGTGCATTGAGGCTCTTGCGGAGGATGGTACACTGGAACATGGTATGCTTGGCCTTCGGGTGTATCGGGCATTGCTTGTGAAGAATTTTCTCGTATTGCTCCTGCAGCTTGCCCGACTTCTTGTTGTGGCAACTGGTCTCGACGCTGGCCACTTGGTCCTCCGGCTTCCACTTATGGGCGGCGCCCGAGTTACTGTACTGGCCTTTGTCGGGGCAGTTGTTGTCGTTGCCCTTGTCAGTCTTGCGGTTTGGGAAGCGTTCGTTCTCCTCGTCTTCTTGATCTGCCCATCGCTGCATCATGTCGTGGAGCTCGAGTACGGTAGTCGGGAGGTTTCTCCCGAACTCGCGGTATATTTGCTTCGCGGCCAACCCGTTGCCGAAGCAGCGGATGACTTCTTCGTCGGCGATGTTGGCGAACCTCAGGGTCTCGTTCTCCTCCTGTTTGACCTGCGACAAGTCATGGCGGGTACCTGCCGGGATCATGGAGCCTTGGAAGTTGTCGACGAAGACCTGCTTCAGGGCCTCTCAGGAGTCGATGGAGTTCGGCCGGAGGGTTTCCAGCCATGTGAGCGGTGCAGTCTCCAGGGCCATAGGGAAGTAGAGGGCTTTAGTCGAGTTAGAGCCCCCGCACACTTCGATGGCCACAGAGTAGCATCGTAACCATTGCCGCGGATCCTGCTTCCCGTCATACTTCAGGATGTTTATGGGCTTGAAGTCCCTTGGAATCTCGCGGTTGGTGAGGTTTTCAGTAAAAGCCGGGAAGCGATCACTGTCATCGCGAGGGCCGTTTTCCAACCACTCACGCTGCCTGTTGGAGATGATGGTACGCGCGTCACGGTTGCTGTTGATGTGCTGCCTCAGGTCGCCGGGGGGGTGGAAGCTGGTTGCCCTGGTGGCCTTGGCCTCCCGCGGGTTGTCCTCCACCCTTGGGCCTAGGGCAGTTTTGTTGAGCCTCCTGCTCAACTTGTTGGTTGTTGCGAGGGTTGGGGTGTCCTGCGACGGCACGACTACCCTGGGGAGCAGAGCTACCGTGTCATTCCGATCTGGAGCGAGTACGTTGGATAGACCGCAGCGGATTCATCCTGTCAAGTTGGACTGCGGCTTGCTTAACAAGTCGCATGATCCGCTGAGTTTCGTCTGTTTGTGGGATCCGTTGCAGGATCAGTGAAGCTTCGTAGATGTTGCCCATGGGGGTAACAAATTTGTCTTCTGCAGCAGCATCGAAATCCCATCGCAGGTCCCTTTGCCAATGCGGGTTGCGAGCGCGCGCTTGAGTATTGCGCCTGCGTTTATTGCGTTTATAGTTCCTCAAGCGACGGCGTCGTTTTGCTCTTCGTCTTCACCTTGAGGGGCGTCGGCGGTGAACTCGTCGCCGTAGATCGCGTCCTCGAGTTCATTGTTGAACTCGATGCCAGGCTCGTCGTCGTCGACCTCGCGGATGGAAGCCATGTAAACTTCGCGCTCTGGCGTGTAGTCGCGTGAATAATCGGTGGCCAGGACCGTCGTGGTGGAGGTCCTGGTAGTCTCCTCCTGGATAGGAGCGAGACGTCTGCCCTCTTGTAAAGGCAGCTGCTGGATGGTGGCTACTAAGCGGGCATCATCATTGAGTAGTTCGGAGGGCTCCATGCCCTTCCAATATATGAATCTGCCCTGCTCAGTAGTTGTAATGGTCAGACCCAGATGACTGACCGCAGAGGAGTCGGGCTCGTCATCTGAATCCGAGTAGACGTCGAAAACGGGAGCCTCCCGGCTAGCGGTGGCGTCCTCATCTCCGAGCTTGAGTAGGAGATCTAAGTCTGCTTCCAGGTCGGAGAAGGACGTAGACCGTAGGGCCTCCTCGTAAGAAGAAACCGCGTTGCGTAATTCGAAGTGGAATCGGGTACGCTCCCCCCAGATCGGCTTGAGCCTGACCTGGAGAGTCGTGTTGGAACACGAGTCGAAAATGCGTCGGTGATGGAATTCTCCTCGGTCTCGCTGTTGAGAAGCGGATGCATCTCGTTGAGGTTGTCGAAGAACTCGTCGAGTCCGCTCGAGCAGCTTGAAGCTTCGGCCACCGTGGAATTGGCTAGGTGGCTGTCGAAACCACCCGAGTCATTGGCGATGCAGATCCACGAGCCGAAGTCGAAAGTTGTGCCCTTGTCGAGCACGACGCTATTGACGTTGGTGGATGCCATCAAGTTCTCCGGTGGATGCTCGATGAACACCCCTACCTAGGGCGCCAGCTGTCGGTGTTTTACCGTCAAGCCCACCGAGGGATGCCCCCGAGGTGGTAAGTTGTAGGTAGGGTGTCGTCAAGATCAGGAACTCGAAGGTGCAAGGAACACAAAGTTTAGACAGGTTCGGGCCGCCGAGAGTGTAATACCCTACATCCTGTGTGGTTTGTATTGCCTTAGAAGTTATGAGATTGTTGGTTATTCTTTGGAGGGGTCCCTGCCTGCCCTTATATAGTCTGGGGGGACAGAGTTACATGGAAATCCTGGTCGGGACGACCTGAGGAGTCCTACCCGAGTACGGCTCGGGTAGTTTCCTTACGTCCGACTAGTCCTAGTGCTACACGACTAGTTACAATGAGGATAAGGTATGGCCCATGTGCCATATATATATATATATATATATATATATATATATATATATATATATATATATATATATATATATATATATATATATATATATATACACACACACGCCAAGTGAGCAGTCCCGCTGCTCCGGGTCTGACAAAACGTATTACGAAGAATTACCCCTCGAAAAGGAAATGAAAAGCGGTGTTTCAAATTTACTTGAAGATTAGATTTTATTTTGCAATTGAGTATAGGAACGCTGTACTATCAAGAGGGACTTTTTGATCTACAGATGTTGATGTGGTAGTTGTGCTCAAGAGAACCTACAAAAACCATGAGAATCAAACCTACCACTATAAACAGGCTTTTTGTGAAATCTCATGCTAAACCCGGAGTGTCTGGGTCCTTGTCCGGAATGTCCGGACCGCAGTGTCCGGAGTATCCGGACATATACCCGGAGTCTCCGGGTAACTGTTCCCCGTCCGTAAAATTCTCTGAGTCCGGAGTGTCCGGACCGCAGTGTCCGGAATATCCGGGCATATACCCGGAATATCCGGGTACCCTTTCGCCAACGGCTAGATTTCTGTGAAAGGGGTATAAATACCCCCATACCCCTTCACTCATATCCTCTCTTGCTCATTTCGACCAGAAACGCCCACAAGCTAAAGAAGGACTCTCTCACTCCCCCTTTCTTCATTCTTGAGTGATTTCTTTTGGGGATTCAAGTGAGATTGTTGCAAGAGCAAAGATTTGTGCTAGTGAATTTCCATTCCATCTCTTGAGCACATCATCCTTGTCTAGCCGGTGGATTCAAGTTTGTTACTCTTGGAGCTTCAAGTTCCTAGATGGCTAGGCGTCGCTCATAAGTGCTCAAGCAAGTTGTGAGCACCACGAAAAGTTTGTAATCGTCATTTCTCTCAGAGAAACACATAGTAAGTGACCTTGGGTTTGAGCGTAGGTCTCACCCTTGGGAGAGGAGCATAGGGGTTCATGAGCACCGTCTCTTGAATCCTTCCTCAACGGAGACATAGCTCCTTTGGGAGTGAACTTCGGGAAACAGATTATGTCTCTCTCTTGTGCTCCTTACTTATTTTATTGGTTGAGACTAACTTTCTAGGGTTTGAGATCGATCTACTATTATACAAGTCTCTAGAGCAAGACAACTGGTGAGAAATACTCCAAAGGTACCACTAGCTCTTCTAAATTTACTCGATCTAAATTACAGCATCATTATCTTTGTTTTTGTGTAGATTATTTCATACACGGATAGTCCGAACATTATCTCCGGAAACTCCGGACACAAAGTCCAGAGTATCCGGACATCTGTTTACTGACAGTGTTCAAAGTGTTTTAAGTTTCAGATAGCCTATTCACCCCTCTCTAGACATCTTGAGGTCCTTTCATGTGTGCATGATGCTCCTGTTCTCTGGACTTTCCTTTCTTGGAAATTTTTCTCCTCCATAAATTTTAAATTTGAACTCTTATCGAGGATTTTTCCTAGTAACTTTTTTATTAAACTACTGATGATTACTTTGTGAGAGTTTTTTTGACTTTTGAGTTTAAGAAAACTTCTGAAAACTTTTATAGGATAAGTTTTTTGGAGTTTTTTAATTTAGAGATCCTTTGGTGAAATCTCCTCAAATAAGTTTCATAGATAACTTGTTTAAACAAGTTTTGCCATTGAACTTGGAAAAAAAAGCTACTGAAAGAGAGAGAGAAAAAGATAAATGCAAAATGTTGAGACTTAAATACGATACGCTACTGGTTCATACGGTTTTTTCCTTCATAACTGTCTCCATGCAAACACGAAATGCTTGTCGGCCGTGACAAGCGTTTGACACTAAAATTCAATTAAGATACTCGAATAAGGTACATATAGATCAAGTAAGTATAGATGTTGTGTAAGGGTATGTTTAGGTCCATTAGCTAATCGGTAGTTAGCTAATTTTAGCTACGGTGAATTTAAACGGAATCAGCTAATGCGCAACTAAACTTCTTGTAACAAGCTAAATATTAATTATCCAATTAGCTGGTTCAATCTAGTTAATTTTAACTAATTAGCTAAAGAATTAGCTGGATCCAAACGGAACTTAAAATAACACCAAAATATTATAGTTGTTAAGACTTCACATGAAGTGGAGCCAATTCTGCACTACTCGAGCATAGATAGACTCGTGGGGTCTGTCGTGCTCGGCCAGTCGTGCGACTCGTGCACGACCTGCGGAGGCTACCCGAATCGTCATCGCGGAAATCGGACTGACCGCGGTGCCGCTCCCAGTTTCAAAGGCGTGTCTGCTGCGGCTTGCCGGACTCGAACAGGGGACCAGGCCGCCACTTCCCATCCGGGCTCCCGCCGCGCTCCCGTTTCTCTCCAGCCCCCAGCGACGCGCCACCGCCGGGGGCACGAGCCGCGCCGCAGCTCTTGATCCGGGGACAGCAGCGTCCCTCGCGCTCCCGAACCTCACCTGCCCCTCCCCGCGAGATCGCGATCTGATCCCGCCGCAGCGCAGCAGCAGCCAGATCCGCCCGCCCCACCCAGCCCCCAGTCTCGCGGGCGGAGGGTGGACGAGGTGCAGGATGTCGTCGGCCACGGTGGAGGAGCAGATGGTGGTGAAGGCGATCCGGGAGGAGTGCCCCTGGGAGTCACTCCCCAAGCGCCTCCAGTCCACGCTCCAGACCAAGGAGGAGTGGCACCGCAGGTAACCACTGTTCTGCGTTTACTCTCTACTATGGATTGCCTCTGCTGCTGCAACCAGTTACGCTTAGTTGTGAGCTCTGTGAGTTGCCGTAGTAGAAGACGCCAGTGCTGTTTAAAGTAGCTGTTTCGGTGCGCTTGAGCAGCAAGTGGAGGTTTGAGTTTGCCCAACTGCCTTGCGCTTGTTTAGATCTCGTCCTCCACTAGCTACATTGACGTGCGAGGTCTCCGGGCCGCAGATGCTGGCCTCAATTTAGCTAGGGACGGTTGCAGGGTTCATCTAGCATGGCAGATAGGTGAATGGCTTGTATAATTATACATCTCTTGACGTTGTGCCTGTTCAAATAAGGGCACTTTGGGAGTAGTTGAACTTTGAATCATGGCTCTTCAGTGCATTGACTGATTTAGAGTGAAACTGTAGAACTCTGAGTCCTGGCAATGACATGATTTTCGTTCTTGAAGAAAAGCACAATTCGGTCAATTATTCAACCTTCGTTCTTACTGTTTTGTTACATGACATGCAGTTTTTTCTGGCCTTCTGGCTACTAGTAATTTTTTTACTGCTCGGATCATTTGCATCACCACATTTCTTAACATTGGTTGGCAGTTTATGTTCCCTCATGGCCTCATGATAAAAAAGGTAACCAAATATGCGTGCATGCAATTTGTTTTTTTTTGCGAGGAACATCTGTGTGACTTTACCATGAAGTCAAAGCTCTTTATGAAATGAGTAAAAAAATATTTAATTCATACTGTACATGCGCCATTATGTTGCTGATAATATACTTCCACGTGAAATGATAGAAGCTAGGATTTCCTATCGGCACAGGAAAGCATAGACTTCTGTGGCAAGTGTCAAGTTCAATAAGGGCCACATAAAGTTACATGATGCCATATTGGAGAATTGTGTTAATGTGCCTACTTCCTCCATCCATTTCTATAACGGGTATCTTGATTTGAAAAAGTGAAACTTCATAAGTTTTGACAAACAATAATAAAATTGTATGCATGTTTTGTGAGCAAAAGTTGTATCTACAGATCTGTATATCATTTGATATAATGTTGATTTTGTATTATTGATAATATATTGTAAGAATGTTAAAGGGGATTTTGCAAACATACCACAGGCTCAAACCCTAGTTTTCTATTTTAGCATTGGATGTCTCAATGACAGGTGGGACTGGGACCGACCTGTAAAAGAGCAAACTGGGGTCTGACCCAGTGGTGTGTTTGTAATTTTTTCGAATACTTAAGGTCAAAAATTGCTTTAGAAGACTTCTACGTACCGAAATATGAGCTGAATAATGGACAGTAGTAGTACTCTGAAGGACTTCATGAATAACCCTTCTCATGTACTTAAGGTGTCTGAATTGCGCGCCCTAGTTCCTGTCATTAATATAGTGTGAAACTGTCAGGCATAATATCCGGTTCTACTTATTTTGGTGGCAGGATTGTGGATTTTTGTATCCGAAAACGCTTGCAATGGAATACCTGCTTTGCCCGTAGAGTATGCAGAGAAGGGGAATACTATGAAGAAATGATGCGCTACCTCCGGAGAAATCTTGCAGTATGGTCCTCAATTTCCCCTTTCTGTGTAATCAATAGGCTGGCAAATGCGAGATAGCTTGGTTTTCTCTGTTGGGGGTTATTTCAATTTTCTGTTGATAACATCTGCCGGCATTGATAAACCCATGCCTGTGATTTTTAATGCACATTGTTCGGTATACTGGATCTGCCCAGTTAACGTCTCTATTAATTTTTTGTTAAGGTTTATGTAGTTGCCTCTGCTGTGTGTTGAAATATGTGTATAATAACTCTTTTCTTGTATGTTTGAATTGTTTACCCGAAAGTGTTCAAGATTTCAACATCATGCACATTGGTTTGCAGTTATACCCTTACCACCTTGCAGACTATATATGCCGAGTATCAAGGATCTCACCATTCAGATATTATTGCGACATCCTTTTTGAAGCAATGAAGAATGGTAATCCCTTTTTTAAAAGATTTTTTTTGTGAATTTATGTCCCTTTAGCATCCTGTAGCCTATAGATTGCTCTAATTTCCTATCATTTTGTATGGTGGTAAAATAACACATATAGAATCAGAGTACAACTCAATGGTGGCCTAGACTGCAATTTTAGGCAGTGCTTGGCCTGGACTGCTAGCCCATGTTGGTAAACTGTGTTATATTCTTTTTTTTTCCGGGGTAGAACAGCGTAACATACTGATGTGTGACTGTAAAACTGAAGCACTGTTCCACCTTTTATAATACATGTTTATATTTCTGACATGCTTGATTTTGTGGCAGAACAACCATATGATAGTATTCCAAACTTCACTGCTGCTGATGCACTAAGGCTTACGGGTGTTGGGAGAAACGAGTTTATTGATATCATGAACAAATGCAGATCAAAGGTATTCCTGGACATGATCTTTGGTTCTTACACTGTCAGATGCTCATGCAATCTTGTTAACATACATAGGTTTAAACTTTCAAATAGTTGATCATGTGAATTAATAAGTAATTTATTTCATACTGAAATGTGCAAACTGCAGATAGATGACACATCATTTTCAAATCTCAAATGAAATGATAACAACAGAAGTTTTCACAAAAAAGGATACTAGACTATGCTAAACAATTGCGTGGGGCATGAGTCTAATAGATGTGAAAAGTGATCAATAATAAATGTATGGGCATGCTATACATCTTCTTAGTAAACCTTTTTGTGTGTGATTTTTCGTGTTCTGTTTGATATTTAGATAGTATCTTTCCGCAAGATTGTTCATTTTACAGATACAGATAATTTTTCTGTATTGAATTCTTCAGAAATTAATGTGGAAGCTGAACAAATCAATTGCCAAAGAGATGCTGCCTACACAGCCTGTTGACTTCCCAGTTGAGCCTTGGTGGGGGGTTTGTCTTGTTAACTTTACACTGGAAGAGTTTAAGGTCAGGTTCGCTATATCTCTTGTTATTGCTATGCATTAATGCAATTTTGATATAAAATGTGATGAAATCTACTTGTAATGTGAAAGCTACAATATACAATGCCTGACTTTCTTTTTCCCTATGTAAATCTATTATCTTTTTGTGAAGTCTTCAATGATCTTTCCTTATGAAGTCTTTTGATAAGAGTTGATGTTATTGGTTTTCTGTAGAAACTTTCAGAAGAAGAGACAGCAACAATAGACAAAATATGTAAAGAGGAAGCCAATTCATATGTTCTTTTTGATCCGAAGGTTATTGATGGCCTTTATAAAAGAGGGCTAGTGTACTTTGATGTCCCTGTTTTCGCAGACGATCGTTTCAAAGGTATTAATGGAGTACTTTTGAGGATATAATTAGTCAAGAAGAATTAACCTAATTGACTGGCATTGTTGCTTATGATGTTTTGTGTCTGTTCTATACTTCTATGCCCATGCTTTCTCTTGATGTCATGCGATGTGGGGCACCAAGGAATGATGTAGACATCCATTTCTTCTATCAATTGTGTCATAGCCCACTGTTTGATGCCAGAACAAAATTGTTTTTATTGCATAAATTGATAAATACATGTCATACTGAATGTTTGTACCATTTTGACTCTTCAGCATTCATCATGTCATGACACATTATCAGTAGATAAACATCCTTTGGATGTTTGTCGTATGACCTAGTTTGTGGTTATGCAAAAATATAATATACAGATTGGATAAAAAGTTAGAACATCAGAGCCTTCTATGTGTATTTGCAAAATCATATTTGATAGATCAATATTGCATTATGTGCTAAATAAAGAGATTTCCTGAAGAATATCATGGTATTCCATTTCCATTGCATGCGTAGCTCAACATCTTTGTATTTTCTGTAATGTTGTTGTTTTATTCGAACAACATATCAAAATCCCCTGATCTGCTTCCTTCATCAGAATAAATGGTAAACTGCTCGTTAGACTGCTATGTGTCATGCAGATTCGTGCTTATAGATCTTATATTAATTTTAGTAATATAGTATCTGAAAGAGTTTACATTGTTACTATTTGTTCAGTTTCCAGGCTTGAAAATTTTGTTTCTAACAAGGATCAATCATATGAAGACCCAATTGAAGAGTAAGTGCTTTCATTTTTCTGTATAATGGCCTTCCATTTGCTATTCATATCTAATTTAAATGACAGTCTAATTTTCTTTCACCTGTAACTTTCCATAACCAACATAGCAATGACTTGAATTTTTTGTTGCAGGCTATTGTATGCTGTATTTGTTGTATCAAGTGCTAATGCTACTGTTGCTGAACTGGCTGCAACCTTACAAGCTGACCTTTATCAGCTGCAGGCAGCTGCATCATTTGCTTGTCGATTGGGGTGGGCTGTAAAACTAGTGGATGCAGATTCTGTTCTTAATGATGAAGGTGCGCCTGCATTTCCTGGTAGTATTCTTAGTGATGACGAAGAAGGTTCAAATACAAGTATCAACTCAGAAAAGTCTGGTCAACAACTTACTAGCATGGATTCTTATGGGCCCAGGAAAATATCTGGAACTGCTCATGTGGGCTTTGTTGTTGATGCGAATGTTACTTCATACTTGATGATGGGCTCACTGTCCCCAGGTTAGATATTGTCTTCAACTCTTATTCCTAATGCAGATTACTAGGATTTTAAGCTGAAATCTCTTGGAAATCATCCAGCAACCATATCCAAATAACTGTCACCATTGATTTTGCTATTCAAACTTTGACTATCAATTTTTGAGAAATATGCATATAAATAAATGATTATAAATGCACAATATTTGTGGCACTTTCCGTTGCAAGTTTAACTATACTATTTTTCATTTTACCTTAATATTTTGAAAGTTACTGTTTGTGAAAGTTACAATTATGTATCTTCCAAATAGGTTGATTACGATACCAGAATCTATCAATTTCTTCTCTTGCACAGTAGTGGTACAAATGACAGATTTGCAGTACTGGTCAATAGCTAATACATAGCCAAATGCCTTGATGATACTGTAGTGACTAGTGAGTACCTTCACCAACATTCTGCAGGTTTAAAATCTCATGCTGTAACACTCTATGAGGCTGGAAAACTAGGTGATTCTTGCATTGCAGAACTTTGTAGTGATCTTGCCAGTTTAGAGGGAAAGAAATTTGAAGGTGTCCTAGAGGAGTTTGCAAATCATGCATTCAGTCTGCGATACTTCTTGGAGTGTCTACAATCTGGTGGAGTTTCTTCAAATGAAATTAGTAATGATGCTGGTGAACCAAAAACTCCAAGAAGCTCTTTTCATGACATTGAAAATGCTACTAGCCAATTGGCCAAAGTAAACATGGAGGGTATTGCTGACGATAACCATGATGAATTGCCGCAGCATAACCAGGTGACACGTAATTTAGATGATAGTGATGAGAATATAATGTCACCAACTGTGGCTAAATCAGAACTAGATGTTTCAAGTGACACACGAGTGTTGAAGAACAAAAGGAAGTATAAAGTTGATATTCTTCGATGTGAGAGCTTAGCCTCACTTGCCCCAGCTACATTGGAACGGCTGTTTCTCCGGGACTATGACATTATTGTTTCAATGGTTCCTCTTCCTTCTTCGTCAGTTCTTCCAGGTTCTTCAGGCCCAATTCATTTTGGTCCACCTTCTTATTCCTCCATGACACCTTGGATGAAGCTTGTATTGTATACAGCAGGGAATTGTGGACCGGTATCTGCTGTTTTCATGAAAGGACTACGTTTTAGACTGCTACCTAAACCATTAGCTGGTTGTGAAAAGGCACTAATATGGTCTTGGGATGGTTCTGTGGTGGGTGGACTAGGAGGGAAGTTTGAGGGGAACTTGGTGAAGGGCAACCTATTGTTACACTGCTTGAACTCAATGCTTAAACAATCTGCTGTGCTGGTGCAACCACTTAGTGTTAATGATCTTGACACATCAGGAAACCTTGTCACTGTAGAGATCCCTTTACCTCTGAAGAATGATGATCAATCAATTGCATGTGTGATAGCTCAAACTAATTTGCCAAAGGATCAGATCTTAAACTTGACATCTGTATTGAAAGACCTATCCAGTAAATTTGATCTGAGCACACTTGGCTACCTTCGTTTAGTAAGACTTCACAGGATTGATGAATCAGACAAAATTGACCCAGAAAATGTAAGTTATCAGTGGCTGCCTTTGAGCTTAGAGTTCGGAATTCCCTTATTCAATCCAAAGTTGTGCAAGAGGATTTGTGAAAGGGTGGTTTCATCCCATATGCTTCAGAAGGATGACCTCAATGAGCATTGTGACGTGATGCAAAATGTTAGAAGGCGTCTGAGAGAACTTTGTAGTGAATATCAAGCAACTGGGCCAATAGCAAAATTATTTAACAAGCGTGGAAGCTCAAGGGACTTACCATGCGTCTTAATCAACAATATTAGTGGGAGATGGAATCCCAATAATGACCCTTCAACACCTACCGGAGGAGCCCCAAGTGAAAACGAGAGGCTGAGATTTTCTGGACGGCAGAGATGTCGCACAGAAGTTGTGAGCTTTGATGGGAGCACTGTCAGGTATTTCTGAATACGTTACATTAAGCTTTCATGCAATAAGTTTACTTGATTATTATTCACTGTAACTTAATGCTATGTTCCAAATTTGTAAAGGTCATATGCACTTGCTCCTGAGCTCAATGAGGCTGCCAGCAGACCTACCTCTGAAGAACAACCATCCTTACATGATACAAAATCAGATGCAGAGGACACAGACAGCAAGAATGTAGTCTTACCAGGTTTAAATCTTATATTTGATGGAGCTGAATTACATCCCTTTGATGTTGCTGCTTGCCTTCAAGCACGCCAACCTCTCCAGCTTATAGCTGAGGCATCAGTGGCCTCGTCAGTATTGCTATGATGTGTCCATAGCTCCACTGTAGACATTGTGATTCCAATATCTCCAAGTTGATCGATAAAAATATGTAGAGGGCGGCTGCTTTATGCACTATGACCAAGCGCTTTTCGGGAATTGATCGATGGTGCTCATCAACTGGGGATGCAATTTTTGAAGCTATCAACTCACATCATATGTAAGTTCACATCTTCAAGCTGATGCTCTACTTGTAGGATCAGGGCATCAGGCCAAGATACCATGCTTAAATGGATCCCTGAGATTGCTTCATGCTAGCAGGGTGCAAGGGGGTATTCACTGGTAGTTTTCTTGCTTTGTATTGGTACATTTAGATGAGTTTTAGGTCGATACAGTAACACAAATAAAAGAAAACTTGCGTCCCTACATGTTAGACTGTCATAGTGAGAGGTTTTTTCTCGGAGACCATATCTATATTATATAAAGCTTCAAATTATTGGATGGGTTACAGGTGTAAAAAGGCTAGGAACTCATAAATAGTACTTGTGGAACTATAGGTCCAATGTAAAATCGCACTTTAACGTTTTTTATTCGACAGTGTTACACATAGTCACATGAAAATATAAGAAACAAAGACCTCATCTTCATGTTATTCAATTGGAATGTCGGCACAAATACCTTTCAAACTGTACCTTGTGCGTTAGCCTTTAGGATTGTTCCATATCTTGATTTGGCGTTGGGCTTTTGGGTCTTGAGTCTTGACGTGAAGTTCTCTCTTTACTTGCAGGTTTCTTGGCCAATATACTGCTCTACTTTTCACGTGTGTGAAATTTATTCGCGGATGGTGCTACTCCAAGATTCTTTGCTCTTTACTTGAGGCGTGTTTATAGTTACTAGTTAGGAAAGGCCGCAGATTTTTGCAGTGTGAAAAATAAGTTGTGATGTAGTTTGTTGTATTCTAGCACAGCTTCTTCATTGTAGTAAATACGGCCGATGGGTCCCAAGGTTTGATCATCATGTCAATTTTTTCATGGACTCGTTAGCTTGGCTTCCCTGGATTTTCTTCAGAAGGGAAATGCTTGCAAAGGAGCATGCACGTACGCATTTTGCACCTGCTGTAGTGGCGTTGCAAATAAGGATATACTCTTCTCGTCCCAAAACACAGGTTATTTTTGAAATTTTATGGCAGATTAATAAGAGAAAAAATGATCATATTTGCTTCTATTTGTTACCGATATTATCACTTATTAATTGATTCTTGTTTGAACTTTCTAAGTAAGGTAAAATAACTTTTTCTAGAATAAATTTGAATTTTAGAATAACTTTTTTATTCTAAACTTTTAGGACTAAGGGAGTATATAGTAAGCAGCACAACAGAAATAACAACAAGCAATTAGCTCAAATCTTATGATTTTATTTAGCAATTAGCTCAAATCTTATGACTTATTTGGATAATTGGAAACGTATTAGCACTAGAGTGCTACACTCTAAACTTTAGCACGTGTACTCTTGGTTCTTGGCTGTTTTGATACTCTTGGTTCTTGGCTCTCTTGGCTGTTTTGATGGACTAACTCTTGGCTGTTTTGATGGAGACTAGTGCTAAAATTTAGCAATTTTGAGTATTAGCACTTGATCCAAACACCACTTAATCCTCTTGCCGTGCGAAGGACATTTCTCTGTTTAGGCCTAATTACTTGGGCTAATTACTTAGCTCCTTGAGATCTTGACTCTTCTTCTCAAAGCAAATTGTATTTAGCTCACTCTTCTCAAAGCAAATTGCAAAGGTATACCGCTTCTACATTTGTTCTCGTTTTCACAGGGACACGTACGTTGTCGAAACCCAAGGATGGATGGGTGGATGACAACTTCACACGGGCATCATTTTCGAGCCATCTCTAGCATCAACGAAGAAGATCATTGTAACTGGGAAAAGCCTAGAAGGTAATTTGGAATGTCTTGGAAACAAAGGAGCAACGATTACACTGGAACCGCGTAGTGCCAGACTTGCTGCAGGAAGCTGACACGCGGATCTAGGACTACATTTTTCATGGTCGGTGAGCTGCAATGCAACTTCTTTATGCTAAACACCCACGAGAACCTGACCGGACAACCGCCCCGTGTCCGGCGCCCGCCCGTCCCTGGGCTCAGAATACGCCGGAGAGCAGGCTCGCGGCACTGGACAGCGCCGCGCCGGTGATGGCGAAATGGACGAGCTTGTCGGAGTGGCCGCCGGCGTCCCCCGTCAGCGCCACGGCCGCGCCGGCGATGGCGCCGGCTATCGCGCTATTCTTCTGCAGGAGGAAGGTAAAACAAACGAGCAGGAATCAGCAGTCGGTTACGGACGGTGTTCTTTGGATGTTGATGGAAGTTTACATGCTTTGACTCGAGCATCGGTTCGATTAGGAAAGTGGCACCAACCCAGTCATGGCAGCCCCTGGCCTCCCTGAGGCCGTACGACAGCCCAGAGTACACCCCAGCTGCCAAGCCTGCATGGCAAAGAAAAGACAGGGTTAGTAAGCGGTTACATGCACATCCTGTTTTTCTCAGGAGGAAAAAGCTGTTGCAATCTCCGTTGGAAATTTTGCTTGTGCTGAGCACGCACCCCACTGGAAGGCCTCCTTGCCGGCCGTTTTTAACTGCACAAGTTGAGCATCTGACAGTGAGTAGTCAAGCAAGCGTTAGGAAGAAATTAAGCAGCAAAAAAGATCGCCGTAGTGTCCATCAACAGCTGCTTTTTTTTTTTGTCTCACTCACCACCGCATCGAGCGACTTCTGGCCATCGTCGCCCCTGATGCTGGAGAAATGGCTCCTCTTGCTGCCGTTGGGGTCCAGCCCGGCCGAGTCCCCTGAAAGTCCTGCAGATCGATCGAAACACGTTGGTTGCCTTCTCACTCGCAGATGCCCGCGAACAAATGGGAGCTACTACTCACTAGCTAGCGCTAGACACGGCAACGCACAAGACGTACCTTCGACGGTGACGAAGTAGGCCTCCCTGGAGACGGCCCTGGCGGCGCCGACGCCGGCGGCGCGGATGAAGCTGTCGGCGACGCGGTTGAGGAGCGGGTGGCCCAGGTCCAGGAGCGGGCGCCGGTCCATGCTCGTCAGCTCGTCCTTGAGCGTCCTGGTGTCCAGCCGGCTCATCTTCTCGACCTCCTGCTGCTCGGCGGCGCTCTGCGACTCTACTGCTCGGCGGACGGGAAGCACCACGCACACGAACTGATCGAGGGAGAGGCAAGTGCCGGGCGTCCTGGGCGAGAGCGCCGGGTTTAATGGCCGCGAGGCGGGCGTTGGGGACGCGTGGACGGGGCCCGGCACGTGTCCGCGGGCGCTTCCAGGGCTTTCCGACCTCGGGCGCGTGGCGCGAGGAGCGTTCCAGCGGTGCCCGGCCCGGCCGTTGCATATTGTGCTGGATGGCCTCCTCTAGACAGCCCACAGGCCACAATCATCTCCGCACTTTTCCTTCGGTGTATTACGTTTGCATGTCGCACGCCTCTTGATCTGAGATCCATAGTGGTGGTCCTCTGCTGTGCCTGCTGCACGTCAGGTCATTGCACTTTCTGCTGCTCCGTCCCCAGGGGCCGGCCGTCTCTCTACTCGTGCTAGAGTGCTGCCTGCTAGTCTAGTCACGCTCGCCTGTCATTCGAGACTGCTCCTTGCTTGCACGGTCGATCCTCCCAGGCCGGCGGCCGGCAGGGATCTGATCTCCACGCGTGAGATCACGTGCTTAAAATCCCCTTTTCCGCCCTGCCGCCGTCACGTGCTCATAATTCCCAGCTCGGGTGCGCGCCTGCTGCGTGTGGTCTGCATCAGTGCATGTCCATAGCCTGCCTGGTAGTATGTTTCCTTACGGCAGACGGGCTGCCGATCCTTGCGCACAACGCGTTCCGAATTGTTTTTTGGGTTACCCGACCCTGCGCGATCTGAACCCTAATGGTCTCTGTATGCCCAGTTACTGCTTACAAAGATATCTAACCAACCATATAAGTTGACAACATATCATTGGAACTGCTGCATGATCCACCATGAAAATACTTTCACACTGCATGGGTGACTCATTCTGCTTGAAACAATATCTTCAGCTGCAAGAGTCATGCAGATGAGTTTAACAGGAACCATTTCCGCTGTCTGTGTCTGTGCTAAACTACATTCGAGGTCCGCGCTAGGATATATAGTGGGATTGCCGTATGGCCATGGGCCCCGCCATCAAACGAAGTGAAAACTGAAATGGGAATAATGTGGTGGCGTGATCTTATTTACATTCCGCGGTGGTAGTACCACATCAGTACATCACAATTCATGAGCAGTATTTTTTTTTCCCCAGGTTTGCGACGACGTCAAGCTGATGCAGCTTTCACTGCAAGTGTTGTATAAACTGGAAGTTTGTAAACAGTTTCCCCTAAGGCCCTGAACAATGTAGCGGTACATTTTACAACCTTGTACAATATATATGAACACCTGATGGATGCCTTCTTCGTCTTCAACGTACCAGGATGGCATGCTGCTGCTGTTCCTGACCCTGCAGCCGGGCTAATCTCAACGCGTGTCTCCTCTGCTCCTGCAGCAGCGGCGGCAGCAACATTCAGGTAAAGATGAGAAGCAAGAAAAAAGTTCTGTAAAACGGCAACCCGATTCGATGTTCGGAAGTGGCAATTTGATCATATCAACCAACCTGGAGGACCTGCAGGCGGTACTGCCGCTGTCCCTGCTGGATCACGGAGATGAGCCTCATGACGACGTAGAACGGCAGGAGGATCCCACTCGCCCGCAGCAAGTACACCTTCAAAGCCAAGCAAGAGAACAAACGTTACAGTCGATCGCAGAAACCACACTGCATTTTCGGATTTTTTCCCCTTTTTCGACAACGCGAAAATCGAAGAAGCATCCATTCAGGTCGAGTAGGAGTACTCACCGTCAGGAGGCTGAAGGCGAACTGGTTCGCCGCTCCGACCGTCGCCACGGTGACCAGGTGCCTCAGCAGCAGCACGACCGTGAACTGCACCCCACGGACAGTAGGCAGAGTTCAGAGTTCAGGCCGCGCACTTTGTGTGTGTACAGCTCAATCAAATTAAAACCTGACAATGTGATTCGATTCCCAGCCAGCCACGTACCGTCACGGCCACCGAGCGGCACCAGGACGCGCTCCTGCCGGCGGCGCGGGCGCACTCGGCGTACTCTGGGTCGCCGGCGCCGGCCAAAGCCGCGTCGACGTCCTCCTCCTCCGGCTCGTAGTTCGGCCTGGGCACCTCCAGGCTCTCTCTGCACACCACGCAAGCACAGGTCAGCAATCGGGCAGGTGGTTGGCTGGTGAGTACCATCAGTAACTTTACTGAATGGGTCGTTGCTGACCAGCTGAGCTCGACATATTCGACTGAATTTTCTTCTTTTTTGACCCTGATGCGGTTGCAAGTGCATGATTGCCCGTGCTGCAACTACTGGTGAATGGGCGGTTTGACTCCGATGGCAACAACGGTGCAGGACAGCCGAGAGGAGTGCAGGACACGGTTGGAGATGTGCAGCAACGGTGCAGGGGCCTTTGCATCTTATCTGCCATCTCATGCCGGGAGGAATGATTGGGACCCGGTGGTTGGCTCGCCTAACGGAACAGCTGGGCCGGACCCACCCGGCAGCCTCTCTGTCTCTCTCGAACCCATGTTCTTAAGAGCAGAGAAGATGCGGCGACAGCTGCTAGAATGGAATGTGCCGGATCCCGGCGACCCGTTTGATTGGAATGCTTGTTCTCTTGTTTGGATAATGATGGTCAGGGTCGGGCGTTGAGTACACTGTTGTTGTTTATCAGAATGCATTCAGGTTCAGATCAGATCAGTGTTAGGGCTGGCATGTGTGCAGTGTCTGGCATGAGGATGAGGGGCCTGGGGTGCATGCCGTGGGCAGACATCCATCTTGGAATTTGCTGGTGGTGGCATGCGATCAAGTATCGATGGCTGGTGGTTGGTCGTCTAAGTGGCTGTCTGCCTGGAAGATTCCAATTCATCAATCAACTGAAGATAAAGATAGGTTGGTCAGCAACCGAGCCAGATAACACCCCCTCAAACCTGACCACTCCGTTCAGATGAGGACGCCAACAACGAAATGGCAGGACTGGATGCTCAGCAATGGACAGTTTCATGGAACCACTAGACCTGACCTGACCTACAATGAAACCCAACATTTACCTGGTTCCACAGCCTTAACGCGTGTATCAATACCAACGCCCAGTTTGTGAGTCAGAGAAGGGGGAGTTACCTGATGGTGACCGCGACATCGGCAGGCTGGTTCTTCTTGGGAGGAACGGTGTAGCCAGGCTCGAAATTCTGACAGACAGTAAAACAGCGAGATGTTAAACAAAAGCAAGATCGCGGAAAGTCCTATGCAAATGCAAGGTTTGATTACTTGGACTCTGAGAAAAGTACAATACTTTGCGCTGCAAACCGAGAAAAAAAAATGAGGCACTTGGATGCATGATGTGATCAACAAGGCAGAATCGCTGGGTTTAGCCTCAAAGAAATCTCAGGGTAGCCTTTACGAAAGCATCGCTCATGTCATTCAGGCAAAAGCCTTTCATGGGGAAGGAGGAGGAAAGGCGACGAGCAGTAGCTTAAGCTTAACCTCTATTTGAATTGAATTGTTCTTTAGAGAACAAATTGCAGCATGCTCGAGGCAGGAAGGGTGAAACTCTCGTGGATAAAACAGTGGGGAACAGTGAAAACTGAAGCAGAATCACAGAAGCTAGGATCGGAGATGAAGACGGAAACGGAACGGCAAGGCGGGGTTGGTGATCGATCAGAGCTGTGCGAACCTGAAGGCAAATCTCGCAGAGGGTGCTCCCCTTCTCGTCGCACCACCGCTGCACGCATCCCCTGTGCGCGTACTGCAGCCACAAGAGAGCACACGTCATTCAGAGAGGCCATCAGGCAGGAAACCTCGTCGTCAAGTCAAGAGAAACCACGGATTAAACCGAACAACAGAGCACCAATCAGCTCACGGACAAGGGAAGCTAGAATCCATACCTTGAGGGAGCCGGAGCACCCGCAGGGCGACTCCATGGTCGCGACGCTCTCGTCCTCCTCGTCATGGCAAATCCTGCACTGCCTCAGGCTCAGGGCCATGGAGGAAGAAGACGAGCACGCCTCCTCCTGTTCCATCCTCCTTGCTCTCTACTACCTCCCAATTCTCTCAAGAGCTTCGTCTCCCTCGGGCGCCTCTGGTTGTTGGCTGCTCCGCCTTTGCTCTCTCTCCTCCTGTCTCTCTCTCTCTCTCTCTCTCTGAACGCAACGGTGATGGCTTTAAATAATAATCTGGAGGAAGGAAAGGCGAAACCGAAAGGAGGCGTCAGAGCCCCAATCCGAAATGGTGCGCGGGGCGTGGGGCCCGCCGCGCCAGGAACGGCCGCGACATTTCGTAGCTCGACCCGGCCGGCCCCCGGCGGCAGGCATGGCTCGACCTGGCTCCTCCGGGCAGCACGATCCGGGGCCTCGATGCTGCACGCGGACGCGTCCGGCCGTCCCTGTGGCGCCTATGTGCCGAGTAAATTTGTTGCCATACCGGCAGGCATACGTGTGGCGTAGGCAGTCAGTACGAGTAGCACTCAAGTGCTACTTTTTGCAGTGTAGGCTTCGTCCTTTCCTCTCTTTGAGGAGAGTGGTAGACTGGTAGTGTACTGTGCAACATATTTTTTAATTAAAAGAGACTTTTGTGAAATGTACAGTATCCAACCACCTAAGTGGAGAGCTAAATTTTAAACTTTAGCTTCTATCACATCAAAAAATTTTTAACATTTAGTAGTATTAAATAAAGTTTAATAATAAAACTAATTGCAGAACCTCTAGACTAATTTGCGAGACGAATCTAGTGAGGTATATTAATCCATGATTAGCAGATGGTTACTGTAATATTACTATAGCAAATTATGGATTAATTTGGCTCATTAAATTTATCTCGCGAATTAGCACCCATCTGTGAAAAAAGTTTTGTAAATAAATTTTATTTAATACTTCTAAATGATAAGATTCTCTTTGATGCGACAGGACTAGACTTTAGCCCTCCAAAACTAAACTATCGGAGTTTTCATTCCGACATTTTCTTTTTCAGTTTGAAGAATGGCTAGAGTTTTGCAATCAGTCAAGGAGAAAGCAAACCTAAGATATTGGTGAGCCGGATTTATTATGTTTTTGGTAAGCAACTTTCCTTTTTGGCTGGGAACAGCCAAGTAGGAGAGGAGATATGATTGTTCTCGGTGGCCTATCGAGCGGCTCCAGCCACCTTTTAGGGATGAGATCAGGCAACGCTAGGTGCCAAAGCAATGGATGTGACTCCTTGAGCCAGCGAACCTCTTGTTTTCGCGCGTCTCGTCTCATCTCTTGTTTTCACGTAATTCGGCCATCCTACCGTTGCAAAAGGGTTCCCCTTATTTTACCACCTCGGCTTCCATCGGGAAAAGCCACTCGGCTTGGACACAGGGCTCCATGATTTAGCTACGAGGCATGCGCAGTTTTAGAATGCTAACCATGGATCTGGATGATACCAGTAGGAGCTAAGGAGTATTCCATTTCAGCATGGGGCCACTAGCATGGACTAATGGAGTCATGTGCACGGTAGGGCCCACCGACCAGAGGCGATCGAGAATGAGATGTTTTTGTAGGTTGGTGGTAGGAGTTAAGCTAGGGAGGGAGATCACGCATGAATGTCCCCAGGAGCCGAGCTGGCGACCAACTAACCCGGTCGGCCACGCACCGGCTAATCTAGTCATCGGCAGACACCACCAGCCATAGTATGTGTGATCGAGGGGGCCAGGCCGTAGAGGAGTGTCTAACCCTCTGACTTGGCTACTATCATCGTTCCCTATCATTAGGCCTCCGCATTAGCAGCCGGACCTACCTGCTAGTATCTTTGAGCAAAGGAGACCACAATCAGGGGGAAGCTATTGTACAAAAAGATTGAGCCGACTTGCGAGCACTGGTGAGGATCGGTTGCAAACAGCTGTGCCGCTCGTGATTCCGTTGTCCTATGCGCTTTTCGCTTGAGGACGTGCGTGTTGTAGTGGCATTGTGGCTCGTAGCCTTTTTGCCACAATTACGGTGCAAATCACACCTACGAAGGCATGTAGTAAAACCACAATCCTTAAGACTTGCACGGAAAGAGTGAGTGCTGTCATCAATTTATCTGTAGACACCTACGTGCTTTATCTATTCTGAATTATATTTTTTATTTTAAGAAATACATGATAGACGTGGACGCTCACAAATAAATACGTACGTACGTACATTCACAAGCCTGACGGATCTTGAGGTTAAAGAAGTCACCACTCATCGTTGACGTTTCGCTGTCGACAAGCACGTCGCCTGCTACTGAGTTAAATTCTACCGTAAATTCAGAAGGATAAGTACCGATGCATAGTGGAGAATTTAAATCTGGTGCCACATTCGCTATGATCACTTTTGTTTTGTTCTAGATTAAACTTCTCTAATTTTAACTAAGTATTTAAAAATATATCAATATATACAATATTAAATAAATACGATATCAAAATATGTTATGTGGGATTAATATAAAATCATTAGTATCCTTAAATCTTAAATCAATCTTGCAATTTAGTAGCATATAAATCATGTATTGTTGACCCATACAGCATTCTAAGTCAAGTTATAAAAGTACGGCCAATTTAAATCTTAAAATCTGTCTCTATTTGGAACGGAGGGAGTGAGGGAGTGCATCGTATTGGATGGTCGTGCGTATCCCACGAGTCTCCCATTAGGCTATTAGCATTAGGACGTCCCATACATGCCTTTTCATTTTTTTTTCTAATCGTTTAATTTCACGAGGACAAAACGGAATTGGTCTTTTGGAACGGCAAGGAGCGATTAGGCGGCTGTGGCGGGACGGATTTAATTATGTTAGTGGACGATGACGACCCGGCCAACGCCAACACGTAGGGTACCGGTGGCCGCCGCCGCACCACCCGGCGCCCGCCGTCCAAAAGATAACCCGCCGCGCGCGGCCACCAGAGCCGCGAGCGACGTGACGCGCGGGGCTTCCAGAGGCAAAGCGTACGTGGCGTGCCCCTCATCCGCCCGGGGCGCCTCGACGCGGCGCCCGTTGGAGGCGACTTTCTTCTCGGAGCCTTCGGTTTGGGTCTCTCGGTTTTGGATAGGGCCCTCTGGTCACCCTCTGTCAGCAAGGCCGCTGCAGGGATTTCGTCTCCTGAAACGGGGGGATTTCGTCGGCCAGCGATATTCACAGCTCAGCGCGCGCGACCGTGTTCGGAGATGGAATCAAGTACGAGTGCTGACTGTACCAAAATGCCACCGCCTCATCTTGACGAGCAAGTACTCTGCGGCGCACGCGACGCGTCGTTGACATTTACTGCCCAAAGAACGAGAGTCCGAGTGCGCTACCTCGCTTCAGTTCTGAACCACGTCCGTCGGATGACCTTGCACCGGTGCTGCTCTCGACGGCACATGAAGTCGAAGAATGAGGGGTAAAAATCTCAGTGGCCCAATATCCGTACAAACCAGGGCCCGATACGAATCCGATTGGGCCACTGGAAAAGCCCAAGAGGAATCCCCCTATCTATCTTGTGGTGGATACTTAGCTTATACATCTTAGATCCAACAACAGCCCGATATATACGTGTAACAGGCCCACCAACCGCAAGTAGCCGAAGCCAAGAGGGCTCCGCGCGCTGTCTCCTGTATATAAATAACTTGACTTAGAATGTTGATCCATACAGCATTCTAAGTCAAGTTATAAAAGCAGGCCGCAGGAGCGTTGGGCCACGGCCCGCGTGCAGACAGAACAACACGAGGAGCAGATGAGCATGAATCCAGCCGAACCACATGAACTGCCCCGTCATAGCGTCGTCACGCGGGCATGGTAGCATTTTTTTTCCTTTAATTTCACTCAATCTGATTATATCCTTTAACGATAATGGTACTGATTTTCCTTTTTCTCAACATGAACAGGAAGAAATGTTGACCTAGTATGGACAGCATTTCAATATATTAGATCCACATTTCTTCAAATCTAATGCGACGCTGTAAATAAACTAGATTCAACATTTTATATGGTAGTGCTGAAACAGTATACATAAAATATTGAAGTGATACAGTTAAAAATGTTGAACTAGTACGCTCTAAATATTGAAGTGCTGGATCTTATCTTTTTTTTCGCGACCGTGCCTGAGCACATTTTTCATTAAGAGGAGAAGTGTTGGATCTTATCTTGTTGAAATAATTTTAGAAAACACTGTGCTTTAGACTGAATTAAAACTTAGATGCACCGTTGGAGAGAAAAATAAGTTTGAGCTGAGAAATCAAACTTTCCAACGACGAGTGCAACTTGCCATCTATCATGTCCTGCTTCAGCCCACCAGCGTGGTGGGGCCAACCCGGAATTGCAGGTGCCGTAGTGCATGCGCCAGTCTCCCGCACCAAGCATCCGGTGGTCCATTGGCTTAAGCCCCGTTTGGAAGCTCCCGGATTTTCAGAATCCGGAAGCTAGAATCTTGTGATTCCAGAAGCAAAATTTTGTGATTTTGAGAGTCCCAGAAGCTGGATCCGGGTTGCTTCCCGCAGCTACTGGCTGCCAAAATTACAGTTTAGGAACAAGATGGTTCTATAGTAGCAAGGTATACACCCGTCAATCACTCTCCTGCTCTCGTTTGCCTATCTGATCGCTCTCTCTGTATATTGTCTAATTCAAATTTAGTTAGTGATTTGGCCCCAAAAAAATACAGGAATCTTGTTTCTTTGTGCATGCATAGTTTTGTTAATTCTCTGTTAATCATACACTCACTCTGTTATTTTTTTTTATTGTAACGGTAGATCAGGTGATGAGGACGAACTCGATCATCGTGGTACAGGGAGATAACGGAGCATCATAAGAAGCTAGCTTAGAATAAGCTTTTTGCATCAGTGATGCATGGCGAGAAGCAGTTCTGCTTAGAATAATCCAGATTTTCAAAATCCATACATAATCCTAGATTCTCAAATCCAAGATCTAATCCAAACGGCTCTAATTACCTTGCACATATCTTAAAGCAGAAGATTGCTAAGCAACTTTCTTCCGGAAGCTGTATACGAATTCCGCTCACAACCCGCGTGCTCGTCGACTCTGTGGGCCACCGGCTCCGTTCCGTTTCGATGCTCTCCGTTTTCTGAGCTTGAGCCGCAGTATCATCCTGTGGGCCTGCGTCGGCAGCCTCAGAATAGTTAGGAAATGGCAATAGTACCCCTGGCTACCTTGCTGTCCGTCTCCACTCTCCACGGACGGGCCTGTTCTTCAGCCAAGTTGCTGGTCCGTTGACCGTTCCTCGTACTAGAACATCGGATGGGTGTTTTGGGAAGCGAGAAAAACCGGGGCGGTGAGGCCAAACCCTGCGGCGGCCGCGGGCGCAAACCGCAGCGTGGCACGGAGACGGACGGGGGCACGCGGCCGCAGCCCGCGCACAACAGCTCGCCGCGGGCCTCACCCTCTGTTTTAAAGAAAGCTGCTCTCCTCTCTGCTCCTCATCAATAACAGCATCCAAGTCTTCAACCCGTTGTCTCCCCTAGAACAATTCGTTCAGAGATCCTCGTGCTTGGCCCTCCTGCATATATGGCATCCGCCGCTCCCCCCGCCGCCGCCGCCGGAGCCGGGCGCCGCATCGTGGTGGCCGTGGATGAGGGCGAGGAGAGCGCGCACGCGCTCGCCTGGTGCCTCGCCAACGTCGTCTCCCCGGCGGGCGGCGACACGCTCGTGCTCGTGCACGCGCGCCGCCCGCGCCCCGTCTACGCCGCCATGGACAGCGCAGGTATGGCGACCGCATGCGCGTTGTTTCATTCAGATCGGTGACGGCCCCGGCGGGATGGGCCGCGCGCGTGTTGCTTCTCCAATCTCTCACCGGCGGTTTGACGGGCTGCTCGGTCTGCAGGGTACATGATGACCTCGGACGTGCTGGCGAGCGTGGAGCGGCACGCCAGCGCCGTCTCGGCGGCGGCCGTCGACAAGGCCAGGCGCCTGTGCGCCGAGCACCCGCACGTGACGGTGGAGACGCTGGTGGAGAGCGGGGACCCGCGGGACGTGATCTGCGACGCCGCCGACAAGGTGGGCGCCGACCTGCTCGTCATGGGCAGCCATGGATACGGATTCATCCAGAGGTATCAGTCGTTTTCGTTACATTACATTACCAGGAGTACACGCATCCATCTCGATCACGCGAAAGCGACTGGACAAGGATCGGAGGGGAAAAATCATTGCTTACCGCCACATCCAATTTTGACATTTACACGGCCGTCACTTACCTGGGTTCGAATTGCTGTGTGTGACATTGCAGGGCGTTCCTGGGCAGCGTCAGCAACCACTGCGCGCAGAACTGCAAATGCCCGGTCATCATCGTCAAGAGGCCCAAGGAGTAGAATGGCCCTTGCAAATGCTGCAGCTTGCAAGCATGTGGCATCATATATGTAAATATTTTTTTTATCTTCCCATGGTACTGGTTTCTTGTTCGAGAACATGATCAGAGCACCAGAGTTTTCAGCTGGAATAAGAGATTCAGACTGTGTATTTCGTCAGTTATTGTATTGCATAATATTCTGTTCTCTGAATCTGAGAGCAAAGTGGTTGGTCGTCTTTGCCAAACCATGTATTCCTACTAGTTAGCCGTATTGCTGCTGGAAATGCAGGATCTCCAACATATTGTTTCTGCTAACACGATAACTTCAAAACGCTGCTCAACACACAGGACAGTCGACAGCACTTGCAGTTCCAGCCGACCCCACTCCTCTGAAGCTTCCTTTTCACATTTTCACATCTTTTCTAATGCCTGACACAGTGTCTTTAATGTAGTCACTCAGCAACCGTCAGGTAATTGTGCGGACCAATGCTAACAAAAATTTGTGGCAAACTGTACAGGCCTAGGGCACAGAGCCCGGTTTAACACCGAATTCCCATCAAATGAAACTTGGATACACCTTTTGAAACAGGTGAGAATACCAGGAAATGCAAAAACCCCGGACATGATCCCCAAATCTAATTTCCGTTCCAAGGAAAACAAGACAAATTAACATTTTTCATTTATAACCTTTTAATTAATATTTCAAAAATAACTTATCCAAACAAATATTAATAAATATATAATCACGCCGCCCACATGACATGATAAAAATACTATTGTGATGCCACATGTATCGGTGTGAACGTGATTCACCTCGCTCGGAGCACGAAAGAGAGGTCTGACATCGCATATCTCATTTGACAATCTTATCTCACCATTCCCGCTATATGCATTTCTCAACCTATGCAATCACTGTCGCTAAAGTGGTCCACCCGAAACCTGACGTCTTCCAGGATGGCCATAGCAGGGCTTTCCCCTTCTCTATCTTTGTATCCTCGCGTCCCTATGGCGCGGCCAGCGATGTGCGGCAACGGTTGATCCAATACGCCGATCTTGATCGACTGGACGGTGGATCTGAGGTAAGATGGAAAATCTCCAGCCCAAAGAAAACTAGATAGGACAGGTAGCTAGCTTTTGTACCAATCTTTATATTTTTTCAGATGGTGTCCAAAGCAATGGCTCATTTATATTTTTTAAATAAATTACACTCTAGATTTCAAAACTTGTTCCGCAGTTTCATCTACATCTCTAAATTTTTAAACCATCCATTTAGATAGGTGTTAAGTGGTCAATCCAAACATCTCGAACGCGCCACGCGATCTTCCAACACTGACGATAGCCCCGTGCCACCGTGCTGGCTAAAAAAATACGTTTGCATAGTTTTATCTTTTCACATTTGCTCCTCCCTCCCTCCCTCTCCCATCTCTCTCTCCTACCTCGGGCCGAGCCGAGCTCCCTCCGCCACCCATGCGGAGGAGGTGCGCTTGCTGGAGGAGGCCTCCGCCGCGCGACGCGGCGGCCGTGGCGGAGCTGCGCCTTGAGGTCCCGCTCGGACATCACGCGGGCCTAGACGGCAGGCGGCAGCCCCGCGGGCGAGGAGCCGAGGACGCGCTGCCGGTCGCTGCCTCATGCTCACGGGCGAGATACCGGCGTCGCTGGGCAAGCTCGCGGCGCTCCAGGTGCTCCGCGCCGGCGACAACCCGGGCCTGTCGGGCCCATACCGCGGGGCCTCGCCGGCCTGGCGAGCCTGCAGGTGCTCGCGCTCGCCGGCAACCAGCTCAAGATCTTGCAGAAGGTGCGGCCTCTTTCTTCCCCTAATTGAATTCGCTCCAGTTCTGTCTCGGAATTAAAAATTGCTGCCGAATTAAATTGCTTCTCACTTACAGAGTAACCCAAAATCGCACGCGGTGAGCAGCCGCGACGCGCCGCCGCCCATGGCATCCGGTGCTCCGGGTTCATCTCCTGCAAGGGGAGGAGGTCCGTGAGCCGCCGCCTGGCGTTGCGGCTGCGTGTCGAGGTCCGTGAGCCTCGGTCCTCGGGCCAGCGGGGGCAGAGGCGGAGGCGGGCAAACACAGCGGGGGCGCAAGCCGGCGCCGCACAGGCCGCTGCTGCGCAGGCTGGCGCCGCGCCTTGCCCGCGGCTGCCGCCCACGCAGGCCGCCGCCGCCTTGCCCTCGGCCACCGTGCCGCGGCACTCCCTTCGGCCCCCGGCGCCGGCGCCGCCCGAGGTGAGGAAGCCCAGGTCCAGGTAGATTAACGCCGCGGCCGACGCCGAGGCCGCCACGGCCAGGGCGCAAGCCGGCGGGCGGAGGTGCTCGACGGAATGCAGGCGGAGAAGAGGAAAGGGAGAGTGAGAGAGAGTTGGGAGGGAGGTAGAGAGGAGCGAATGGGAGAAGATACTATGTAGGGGTATTTTTTTAAATATTTGCTAGCGTGGTACCACGTGGTATGATACGTGGGTGTTGGAAGCTCGTTTTGTGTGGTTAGGATCTCGGATGGATGACTTCATGCGGTTTAAAGATCTAAATGAACGATTTAAGAGTTTAGTGATCTAGATTAAAATGTGGAAAAAATTTAAAGACCTAAAATGCAATTTACTCTATTTTTTATATCCGTCGTATCTTGTGGAATAATTTTTAGAACATATATTTTGAAGAAAATAGAATATCTTATATACAAACATATACTTTTATATTTTCATGATGCCTCATGCTTTGTTATATTGAAATATTTTTGGCATGGATATTATTTAGTTTTTGACTTGTGATGCACTTGATTTTTAGAAGAGGATTTAGATGAGTGTTTAATGTATACCGATAGTAGAAGTAAATAATCTTCTTTCATTTCTTTATTCTCCGGTATCCAACTTCTAAAACTCCACGCATATATGCATCCATATTTGGTTGCTGCACATTTTTTCATCGCATGTCACGTATGGAATTTACAAATTTATTATTGCAACTCGCAAGGTACAATTTTCTTCTGTATGCTTACGACCATCTATGGTCACCATCGCGGCATCACCTTCTTAGAATCAGACTCCAGTTAACTTTTCTCTCTCTTTCTTTTAATCACAGTTGTTCCCTGTAAACTACCGCTATTATGTTGTGCTTTTCCATGACCGTTTCAATTATCTTTTCATGATTTTTGTCATGCTCCCTAAATTGCACACTAATGATCTGTTTGGTAAACCTTTGCTCCTTCTAAAATGATTTTACCATTGGCTTCTCTTGGGATGGAACTAGCCAATCCCAAACAAAAGGTAAAAATAGAATCACTAGCTCAACGAAGTAAACTTATAAGTGCTCATAAATTCTTAAAAATTATTCCGGTTACGGTAAAAGAAGGGGATATTTATACTCTCCTACCTTAATTACACAAAGAAGAATATCTTTTTACAGCTTGGAGTGCTTCCCTGCAGAGATACGCCTTTCTCGTGGTTCAGAGATGACCCTCGATCGGCTCCTCACGTGTTCCCCGCAGCCCGAACATCATCGACGGTTCTCATTATGTCCGAGGTTGCGTGGCTGTCAATCGTATGGCTTCGCACATCGCCAAAAACTCCGGTCGCCAGACTACCTGTCCTGCGCACAGAAATGAGAGAAAACAACACTTGCGACTGACCTCTTCATAGTCGAAGGTTACCTCCTATATTATTGTAAACCCACCCGGTTAAGCATAACCTCCGATGAGTGCACATCGGAGGTGGCGATCCCCAACAGTTTCAATGTAAAATCACTTTTGTAAAACCACTTTTTTTGGACCGAAGCTATTTTAGCAAATATATTTGGTAAATCAGCTTCTTAACGATGATGTGAAAATTCTAAGAACACTTTAGAGTTTGAGGTGAAGCCACATTTTGACCCATGCTCTCTATTGTAAGTCGTTCTAGATTTCATCTCAACTTCTTTGGTGACGTCATTTTATTTTTACCTATTTAATAGAACTTCACCAAAATCTGTCAAAGAAGTCATTGAAGAAGTACTAGCAAATAAACCCTAACAATTATTAGGATCACTTGTAGTATTGGCAATGGCACTGGTGTTTGATATGTTGACAATATCATGAAGGGTGTATCAAGGCTCGGTGAATGCCATGGTCACGTCACTGCCTAGCTATCGATCCGTGATGATAGATATGTAGTATTTAACATTTATTTATAGCTCATCTGGAAGAAGAAGCATGCATCTTTTCAATATTTTCAAACTAAAATTGTAGTAAAATTGAAAGTTAGAGCCAACTGCATGCAGGTCAGATGTGCGGGCATGGTGTGCATGACGCGTGGCCCATATGTGGACACGGTATGGCACATGTGTCGGCACTGAACGCACAGACGTGGCCAAGAGAGCGGGTCCTGGGCAGTTGTTCCGTAAGGGTAAATTGGTGCTCAACGAGGACACTGAGTCCTCAAGGGTGGAAGTGTTGTGGATCAAATGTGGCCATGGGGTAGCTCACTCCACAATGATAGCAAGTATGTGTAGGATTTAGTTCCACCTTGCTAGCCTAAAGTGAGGAAGATCAACTTAAATAGCTAGCTATAGGAAGCATTGCAACCTTGGGTTAAATTTTTAAGTGAAGCAAGGACGAAAGCGTAAACATGTTACAGTGTAGCTGTGGTTCACTCACGATGTAGAGTGGGCATGAGCCATTTTTCTGTGCTAGGTGTTACAATGGCAGTTGCCGCAACATAGTTGTTGTACTCCGCAATGCTAAGCAAGCTATACACATAAACAATCAAGGTAATCATTAACTGGTTATAAAAGCAATAAAATAAGTCTTACCATTAGTGATAAGAGAATGAAAAATTTACTCTATTTAAGTAATTTGCTTCTAGATATAATAGAAACTTAGATAACATTTTTATTATTTTTCTTGTCATTTATTTATTCAATATTTATATAGGCTTCTTATTTATTATTTCCTTCCAAATTTCATGTAGAATAATATATTTTTTATTATTTTAACTTTAAGTTAAAGTGTAAATTTATTATATCTATTGAACCTTTTGGATTAAACTGAATAATTAAATTACTTTAAAAATCAACACTGTATATATTTTTCTGTTAGCATAGCTATTCAAGTGATACATTTAAATGCACTTTAAAAATTTATTCTATATGTATTATATATGTAGTTTTCTTTCCAACTGAAAAGAAATCAAAATATCTATTTTTATTATTTTTATTTTCAATTTTATTAATTAATTAATTATATTTGACACATACTTTTATTAGCTATTTTATTGAAAATTAGTATACAATTTAGATACTAATTTTTTATTTTTAATTCTTGATTTTTGTATTTATTAAATATATTTGGTATGAAATATTTGATGAACTTGTAAGTTCTATTTTAACTTCAAATTTGAATATATTAGTTGTATGTGAAATAGACTATTTATTTAGCTATTTTGCTTCCTCATTTGCTTCTTAATAGCTATACAAATCAACTACTAACTTTTATAATTAAAAATTTATCTATTTATTAGTTATATCTGATATTACTGCTAATTTCTTTATATTTTTCATTCAAATTTAACTATTACTGATCGTATTTAGCATGTACTCTCTTGTCAAATGCTAACTTTTTATTTTTCAATTTTTAATTTAGCTGTTTACTACTTCTCCAACATGGTGTTTTGGTAAGTCCTAGTTTTCTTATTTCATTTAATTTTGAATTTATCTATTTGCTAATCATATTTTGAGTCTTTAGTATATTCTATTTTTTCTTATTTTTTATTGCTATTTATAAATTATTTTTTATATGGACTATTTGAATTAGTTTAGACGTTATATCTTAAAATCCAATTATGTATATTCTTATTCTTTTTCAATTAACGTGGAAATTTATTTTTTAATTAATGTAGGAAGTTTCTACTCTCTCGACGAATGTGGTGAGTTATTTTAACACCCGTACCAATTGTATTAGCGTTCTATTTATATATTGAGCGTGAGAGTTAATGTGTTACAATGTTCGAGTCGGTTTTAGGGACCTAATCGAAAAAAAATGAACGAATCGCTGAATTGATGTATGTTAATAAAAATGGCAATTGCTTTCCCAGTGGCCGCTTACCACAGCAGCACACTGTCGATGCCCTCAGCTTCATAAGACTCTTATCCTGTTCCCTAAACGATGGGTCTTGAATCTATGAAATTATAGTTAATTGATATTCTGATCTGCCGTATTTGCTGCAACTAAACTACATCTACATATTCCTATAGCTAGATAGGGTGGAGGACAGTAGTATTCAGATCGTTTTGTTGAGCGAGCATTTTCACAAACACCTGCAGAGCATTCCATAGTAATCCTCTGCTATGGCCGGATTTTAGGACTGCAGAGCCTACTAATCTAATTTGAGATTGATAAACTGCAAAGGTCAGAGGCAGTGCGCGAATGCTACTACATATGTTTCTATCTGGAATAGCACGCTGCCTTACGAAATCTACGTCGTGAAAATAATGGAGCCCGAGTCCAATAGAAAATACAAAAATTTTATCCAATATAGATTTTTATGTGATATGCATTCTTTAGAATAATATAGACCGATCTTTATAAAATCCAACCGGGTGTAAATCCGTCCTTTTTTAGATTAATGAGGTAATTTTTGGACCTTCTCCACGAATGTGGTAACTTCTTTTAACATTATTATATTAAGATAATAAGATAATAGGTAATTTAGTGATTTGATCTTCCAAGATTTTAGAAAAAATTCCCATCACAACAAGCAGAGAATGTTTTAGACAACATCCAACCTAAATTACTTTTTTTTTACCTAGAATCAAAACTTTGAAAAAGTTAACTATCGAAATATCCCAGAAGCGCTTGTGCAACATCAGAAAAAAGCTAACATAACATCTGAAATCAATGCTTGTAACATAGGATAAGAATAAATACAATATTGGAACAACTGAAAAAAGTGATGACCACATTAAAAAATATTTGATGCAATAATAGGTAGATTGCCAACGAAAAGGCCAAATGGGAGAGAGATCTTGTAACATTAGGAAAATTATACTGCAACATAGTGTTTGAATATTTGCATCATGATAAAAATAACTTGACGAAGTCGAGCAGCACATCGATGAGTGGTGAGGCCGGTGTGGAAGAGGAATGCACCAATGACAGTACCGGTGGCGACCTCGGGCTCCGGCAGTGCATGCAGGCATGAAAGAACATCTAGGCCCGTTTAGCAGATTTTAGTTGATTAATGACATATACTTGTGAAACTAATGCAATCAATGAGTATGATGAGCAGGTACTACATGTGATGAATGAATCAATGAGAAAAGATGACTATCAAAAAGGAAATGAAAGTCACAAATTGAGTATAAGAATGTCGTACTTTCAAGAGGGACATGAAAAGTACTCGCTTTGCATAGAATAATGTGCTCAAGATGATCTAATAAATCTATTATAGTCACCTTTGAATTCACAGAACACTTGGAATATCTTTGGAGTTTTTCTGCAGAAAAGTCCGGAGATTCCGGAAGTTTTTCCGAAGTCTCTGGACATGGGCTTCCGTGGAATGTGTCTGGAGTCCAGACATGTACGGAGTCTCCGCACATCTCCGGAGTCTCCAGAGGTGGTGTCCGGAGTCTCCGAACAATTCCTCGGAGTCTCTAGAACTTAACCCTGTAACGGTTAGTTTTGGGTGAAGGGGTATAAATACCCCCCGCCCCCTCCACTTTAACTCTCTCCGATTAGAACTCACCTGCTTCCATTCCTGAGCATTCAAGAGCCCTCCCCACTCCCTCCTTTGACTTCCAAGCTAGATTTGTTGAGGGGATTGAGGGAAAATTGAAGGGAGAGCAAGTGAGAGTGCTAGTGAGCTGATTTCCCATCTCTTGAGCACTTCGTTCTTCGTCAAGCCGGATGATTTCATGTTTGTTACTCTTGGAGCTTCAAGCATCTAGCCGGCTAGACGTCGCCCGTTGAGCACCCAAGCTTGTGATGTGCTCCGGGATGTTTGTAACAATCTCAACATTCTAGCAAGTGACCTTAGCAAGATCTTGGGGTCGGTAAGGGGAGGCTTCATAGCTCAAGAAGTAAATGTTCTTCTTGGTGCCTCAACGGAGATGTAGGTTCCTTGTGGGGAACTGTACTTCGGGAAATAAGTTCTTGGTACTTGCTAGATTTCTAGGGTTTGCTCTCGATCTACTTGTTGGAAAGCTTTTGACTGCAAGCTGTTGGTGCAAAGAGTTGAAAACAAGTCCATAAACCTTGGAAGTTCTTTCGATCTACTTTTCGTTGAGGTTTGATTAGTCGTGTTTGGTTTCAGCACTTTTGCCAGGAGTCTCCGGACATTTCTTCGGAATCTCCGGAACCTCCGGAGATTCCGGACAAATATCCGGAAACTCCGAAGGTTACTTACAGAATTACGAATTACTTTAAGTGTTGTAACTTTTCAATTTCGATTATTCACTCCCCTCTAGTCGACCTCTAGATCCTTTCAAGGTCAGCCGTTGTCAGGGGCGAATATCACGGACCCCCCCAGAAAGTATGTTCCTTTAGAAGTTAGTTACAGTTTAGCTCTCCCGCGATATGCGGCTCAGCCTAATCAAGGCTGTCGCACAGCCACGGACGGCCCACCGGAATGAAGCGCACCGACGGCCCAAATACCAAGCCCAGAAGAAGGGCACGAGCCACCTCGTTCGACCATCAGAGGATGGGCTCCGCCTCGCTCGACCCCAAGGATGCGAGCACGGCCTCGCCCGACCCGTGTCAGAGAAGCCCCGCCTCGCCCGACCCTGAGGGCGCGGGCTCGGCCTCGTTCGACCCCAAGGGGAAGCTCTGCTTCGCCCGACCGCGAGGGAGCAGATTTGACCGTACACACCATAGGGATGTGGGGCCCTCGAGGTCTCACGGAATGACAGGTCGTGCCGGGGGTCGAGCCTCTGACATGGGGGTAGGTAAGGACGTGCCTCGACGTGACCCCCGGAGAGGATAGGCCATTACCGCAAGCCCTGGTCATCAAGCGGTAAAACGCGTCGGGGGCTCACGCTGCCCATCTTGTCGGGGCGCACGTCGCCCACCAAACACGCTGGGGGGCCCGTGCCACTCGCCCTGTTGAGATGCACATCGCATGTCGCACCAGGGAGTGGCGCAGGGACACCCCCATCATCATCTACAGGATCAGTGGGGACCACACGCAGGGAGGAGGAAAAGCGAGATTCCAGGGACCTTTCTCTGTCTCTCTGTCTCTCTGTCTCTCTCTCTCTCTCTCTGGTATCCGACCCCCGCTCCTTGGCATATAAAAGGGAAGGGGAGGACTCCCATAGAAAAAAAGGAAAAAATGTTCAGACTCACATCCACACACGCACGCTCCACAAGAGACTCGTCAATTGGGGATGGGGCAGTTTATCAAGGACGTGTCCGTCTAGCAAGCCCTATGCGAGGGAGAAGGTCCCGCGAACGCCCCCGTTCGGGGACGCCTCGGCGCCGACCGCAACGCATGCCACACCAACAACGCCTGGAGGCGCAGGAATGAGGACGAGCAAGCGGTGGCAAGCCGAGAATATCACCTTCGCCGCGATGGACGCCGCGACAGCAGCGAGGTCAAAAGCCTGAGCCCCGACCCGCCGGGTCCCAAGGTTTTCTGCGCACGCATTTGCAACGCATCGTTCCCTCCACGGTACCGCCCCCCAGCAAACATCACAAGGTACGCCGGGGAGACGAACCCCGCCTTGTGGCTCGAGGATTACCGGCTCACTTGCCGGAGAGGAGGAGCGGACATGGCTCGAGCACCTGCCAGCCGACCGGATTCACAGCTAGTCGGACTTGAGGGAAATCTTCGTGGGAAACTTCCAGGGCACTTAAGAACGCCCCGGCAACCCATGGGATCTCAAGTACTGCCAGCAGAAGCTGGGGGAAACTCTCCTCGAGAACATCCGGCACTTCTCCAAGGAGTGCAACACGCTGCCCAACGTCTCTGATGCCGACGTGATTGGGACATTCCTGACCGGGACCACCTGCGAGTCCCTAGTTCACAAACAGGGATGCAAGAGCCCGCGAACCACCAAGGAGCTCCTTGACATCGCGACGAACCACACCTCGGGCGTGGAGGCGATTGGGGCGATCTTCGACTGTGCCAAGGGCAAGGCAAAGCGCCATGAAAGCGTTGGCAAGGGTGGCCTTAACCACCTACGGAAAAAGAAGAACAAGAGAAACAACGGGGGTACCTTCGTAGCCTCCGCCGACCGAAAGGGAGGCAGAGCGGCCGCCGGGGAGACCCCCGATAATTTCGAGAAGATGCTGGAGAAGTCGTGCCCGAACCACGCCTTCCCCGTCAAGCATCTATATAAGGACTGTGCCCTCATGAAGAAGTACCTGTTGGGAGGTACTAGGAAGGGGGAGCAGAAGAAGAGGCCCGAGCCGGCGGAGGGTGACGCCGAGGGGAAGGATGACGCCTTCCCCGACCCCGATGGCTGCCTCATGATATTAGGCGGCCAAGCTACCTACGAGTCTAGGCGCCGCCAGAAGCTCACACGTCGGGACGTCTACGCGGCCGAACTGGCGATGCTTGCGTTTCTCTGGTGGTTGGAGTCGGCCATCACCTTTGACCGATCCGACCATCACCTTTGACCGATCCGACCATCCGAGCAGCGTCCTGCAAGCAGGGAGGTGCCCGCTCGTGGTCGACCCAATCATCGGCATGAAGCACATCTCCAAGGTAGTGATGGACAGGGGCGGCGACCTCTACATCATGTACGCGAAGACTCTGGATGCCATGGGCAATCGGTCGCGCATTCGGCCGTCCTAGGTGCCGTTCCACGGCATCGTGCCGAGAAAGCAGGCGATATCAGTCGGGCAGATCGACCTGCCCGTAACATTCGGGGATCCGACCAACTATAGGACAGAGACCCTCACCTTCGAGGTGGTCCGATTTTATTGGTCCTACCATGCCATATTGGGGCGACTATGCTACGCAAAGTTCATGGTCGTCCCCAATTATACTTATCTGAAGCTCCAGATGTCGGGCCCGCACGGGGTCATCGCCATCGGCTCCTCTTTCCAGCGCGCCTACTAGTGCGAGGTGAAGAGCTGCGAGCTCGCCGCGGCGGTCATCGCCTCCGAGGAACTTGCGGTCATTAGGGAGGAAACTGCGAAGGAGGTTCCTGACTCCAATCGGGCAGCCGGGACCTTTGAGCCCGCGGAGGGAGTGAAGGAGGTTCTGATCGACCCTGAGAACTCCATGGACAAGAAGGTGCAAATCGGTGCCGCGCTGTCCTCCAAATAGGAAAGCGTGCCCGTCGACTTCCTCCGTGCCAATAAGGATACCTTTGCATGGAGACCCTCGGATATGCCGGGCATACCGAGAGAAGTCACCGAGCATACCTTGTAGATCAGGCTAGGCTCCAGACCGGTCAAGCAACGCCTGCATCGCTTTGACGAGGTGAAGTGCAGGGCCATCAGCAAGGAGACTTTTGGCGGCCGGATTCATCAAGGAAGTGTATCACTCCGAGTGGTTGGCCAATCCCGTTCTTGTACAAAAAAAGAGAGGGAAATGGAGGATGTGTGTCGATTACTCGATCCTCAACAAAGTGTGCCCAAAGGATCCATTTCCTTTGCCCCGCATAGACCAGGTATTTGACTCAACCTCAGGGTGCGAAACCCTCTGCTTCCTTGATGCGTACTCCGGGTACCATCAAATTGCGATGAAGGAGTCCGACCAGCTCGCGACTTCCTTCATCACCCCTTCGGATCGTACTGTTACGTCACCATGCCGTTCGGTTTGAAGAACGCGGGGGCTACGTATCAGCGATGCATGCTCAAGTGCTTCGGCAACCTCATCGGGTGAACCATCGATGCATACGTAGATGACTTCGTGGTCAAGTCCTAGCGGGTCGACCGGCTGGTGGCCGACCTAGAGCAAGCTTTCGCCAGACTCCGAGCGAATAGCGTTAGAATCAACCCCGAGAAATGCATTTTCGAGGTTCCCAAGGGGATGCCACTCGGTTTCATCGTTTCCGAGCGCGGCATCGAAGCCAAACCGGAGAAGATTACAGCCATCACAAAGATGGGCCCGATTCAGAACCTCAAGGGGGTTCAGCGGGTCACAGGGTGCCTCGCGGCACTCAGCCATTTAATCTCGCACCTTGGCGAACGAGGCCTTCCCTTTTACCGGCTTCTGAGGAAGACCGACCGTTTTGCATGGACCATCGAGCCTCAAGAGGCGCTCAACAAGCTTAAGGCCCTCCTGACGAGGGTCCTGATCTTGGTCTCGCCGACCGATGGAGAACCACTCCTACTCTACATTGCGGTGACGACGCAGGTGGTCAGCGCCGCTCTGGTCGTGGAGCAGGAGGAGGGGCATGCCCTCAAGGTGCAATGACCCGTTTACTTCGTAAGTGAAATGTTGGCTGATGCCAAGACCCGCTACCCCCAGGTCCAGAAGCGCATGTACGCCGTCCTGATCGCCAAAAGGAAGTTGCGCCACTACTTCGAGTCACACCCCTTCCCTCTTGGTGAGGTTGTACGCAACCTGGACGCCAACGTTGAGGAGCGTGGTTTTCGTCTCGTCGAGCTCATTCTCCAGGCGGTGGCGCGCCACCACTTCCTCTCCAAGCTTCTCATCGAGCATTGTCCAGACACACGTCAACGACGTCAAAAAGCCTGCCGGGAAACTTCAAAAGGACGGCCAAGACAAGCAAGATCTTACCATTCACTTGGTCGTGAAGCTTGCCTGTCTCGGTAGTCAGGTGAGCAAATTCCGTCCGTCCAGTTGCAACCTCCACGGCGAGTTCGGCGGCCATCGCCTCGGCTTGGAGCTGTCGCTCCGCTTCAACAGCGCACTCTTGCTGAAGAAGTGCCACCTGCTGCTGAGCGTCTGCTAGAAAGGAAAATCAAACATGCCGCACCCTTGAAACCGATAATCCCAGGGGAGAAGCAGAAGAATCTGACCCGTGAGATTCCCCTGAGCGACCCGCTCTTGCTCCTCCTGCTCCTTAGACAGGCGCACGGCAGCGTCGCGCTCTTGGTCGATCACCTCGAGTTCGCCGCGAAGCTCGTCCACGGCACCAACAACTGTTCCCACTCCACTCGCAGCCGCTCGAATGCCTCAGGATCTACAAGCGCCTTGGCTCGAGCATTGACCACCTCTTGGCGGGCCGCTGTGAGCTGCTCTGCCAGCTTCTCGCACCGTCACGCCTCTTCGGCACGGCAATCCCGATTGCGATTCATGAGGAGCTACGAAGAAGAAACGTGTCAAAAATGCGCTGGAAGGGCGTGAGGAACAACGATGCAGAGGTGCCATACCTGGCAGGTCGAGATGGCAACATCACGCAACGCACCCAGCACGGTGGACAAGGCTTCTAGGACGCCTTTCCACTCCGTGTCCTCCATGTCATTGCTGATAGCAAGGATCACCGCAGCGGGGTCCCGTGAGTCCTGGGCGCCTCCCCGCGCGGGCAGATCGTCGCCCGTTTGAGCCAGGGACGGCGAGGCCCTCCCGCCATGGCTGGGGTCGGCCGCTCCCGTCAACACCAAGGTGGCGGGCACCTCCTGCGACACCACCCCCGCTAGGGCGGCTCCGGCCGCCTCGGCACCAACAACCAAGGCCTCCTCCTGGGCGACCGCCACGACCTCGCGTGGTGTCGCCTCCTCCCGCACCATCTCCTCATTTGTCCTCCTCCTTCCGCGGAGGATGCATCAGCCTGATGGGGCGGCAGCACCGACTGCACCTCATCCTCGGGGAGCGAATCGGGCACGCCCATACCTGACCCCTTCTCAACGAGCGCCGCCGACGGCAGCACTTCTCCCACGGGTGCATCCTCTTGTGACTAACCCTCATCCGCAGTCTGCGGCGCCGGGTTCGTAACCGTCGCGTCTTCCTCGGCACCCTCCACGCTCGCCTCCGAAGGAACGTCGGCCGCACCTGGAGGCGTTCGTTGGGTTGTGAGGACCTTCCGCGGTGCCACCACCAGGGTACCCGCCCGGCCTCCGACAATGCAGCAAAGCCCGAGGGCAGTTAGTACGCCATCGGCGGAGAATCACCAACCACGAAGGATCAAGGGGATCGTCGACTCACCGAGATGCCACCATACGAGGGCGTTTCGAGGTCGGGCCTCCCGACCCCAACTCCGCCTCATCAACACGCTATCGTTTGGGATCCCCCACCTGCGCGGGGTCTTTGACGGGGTGCTGTGCTCCATGTCTGTCGCCCCCATGCGAACAACCCCCCTGCTGCGTCGGGGCAGGCGTAGGGCTCGAGGGCCCCGGCGCTGACACCGATGGCTCGAGGGATGGCCCCATGTCGTCGTCGTGTGCAAGCTCGTCCCAGGGAATGTCGCCTCACTCCTCGTCGTCGTCGTCATCGTCGTCGTCGTTGTTGTCATCATCATCGTCATCCTCCGCCGCCTCCTCATCCGACCCCTGCCGGCGCTTCCCGCGCCGGAGCTTTGCGCGCTCGTGCACTTCCTTCTTCACCCTCTCCGTGTCCTTTTCCTTCTTACACACCTTGTCGCCTTCATGGTTCGCCGCTTGCGCGGTTGCATCCTCCGGCAGCGGCGCGCGGGAATCGCTGAAAGGGTTGAACTGTCCCTACAAACACCGACCCACGAAGTCGAAAGTAAGAATCTGGAAAGGGAGCAAAGCACAACGAGGAGGTCGCAAAATACTCACCAGGTCGACAAAGCCTGTGTCAGGCCGCATCGCCGGGTGACCCTCGACCGAGAAGGTCGCGTCAGGCTCTTCCAGCGCCTTTCGAATGCGTTGCTGGATCTCCAAATTTCGGAGCAAGCCCTGGGCAAGCGTCGTGCCCTCCAGCCGCACTCCCGGTGCCATCTCGAACAGCGAAAGCGCACGCGCCATTAGCGGCGCCACCCGCCTCGAATGATAGTCCCCAATGACACCGGCGCTGCAGAGGCCATGGCCCTTCAGGTACGCTATGGCGCCCAGGAGCGGGGCGAGCCTCTTCTTCTCCTTGTCCACAGGCCCCCACGACCACGCCGGCGGAGCCGCCGCAATTGTACGGCCGGTGAAGAGCGGGAGAGGGGTGGCGTCGTAGTTCTTGATGTAGAACCACCGCGAGTGCCACCCTTTGTTGGACTTTGTGGTGGCGATGGCCATGTATTCATGGGCCCGAGGCCCGCGGAGATAGATCCCGACGCATCCTATCGGGGCCGTCGTCCCGTCCTTCTTCTTAACCAAGGAGAAGGCGAACAAGTACCTCCACAGCTTGAAGTGAGGTTCGATCCCCAGGAATCCCTCGCACAGCGCGATGAAGGTTGCGATCTGCTGGATCCCGTTCGGGTTGAGGTGCTGCAGCTCTATCTGATGGTGAAGGAGGAGCCCCCAAAAGAAGGGATGAGGGGGCGTCCTGAACCCGCGCTCGTGGAAGTGCGCGAAGGAGACGATGTAGCCATCACGCTGCGCAGGCAACTCCTCGTGGCTATGTAAGAGCCACTCCTCCGCAACGGATCGTGGGCAGCGAAGCCCGCGCTTGACGAGACCCCCCAGGCGCGACTGGAACACGTCCAAGTGGTACCACGATGCCATTGCTGGGCGGTGAAAGGGGATCAGGAGCTCTCACGGGAATAGGGGCGCAGAGGAAGAAGCGCCTTGAGAGATGGCGGTGAGGAGACGAAGAGGGCAGGAAGAAGAAAGAGCTTGGAGGCGGCGGAGGGGCCGAGAGCCCCAATTACAGGCAAGGGAAGCGGAGGGAGAACCAGCGCCTCGACCCCCACGACCGCCATAATGACCGTGTTCGTCGCGTCACGTCACCCCATCGTATCAAAAGCTGCTCGCGGTCGCGCCCGGGTGCGACCCCTCGGGGGATGCGCCTGGTAGTAAAGGGGCCAAAAGCCCTCGCAAGTAAGGATGGATACAGGTTGAAAACGCCCCAACGGCCCATTAAAGTCTGAGGGTCTGAAGGTTGGCCCGCAAACGGGTTCACAACCGCCCCAGGGCACCACCAGAGTGAGGGCGAGGATAGATGGGCCCGCTAGCGGCCAGCACCTGGGCGCATAAGCGCCACGGGCATCCCGACCCGCGTCCAAGTCTTAACTAGGGTATGATCCGTGGTTTTTCGCTGATGAAAGGCAGCGAGCCGTCGGGACTGGTCAAATGGACCCGATAACTATACGGATCATCCGTCGAGAGTTTGGAGTCGGTCACCAACTGACCCATGCCGGATCCCCTCGAATGGGAGCTGGGGCCCACTCGGATTGACCCGATAACAGCTCACCGAGCACCGCGTTTCGACCAATAATGGAAAATGTGGCACAACTTATCCTTTCCATCCTAACGACAAGGACGCTTTAAGGGAGACGGTCGTAAGACGAGACGGCCGCCCGACCGGTCTCCTACTAACGCGCGGGGGCTCAAGGGTCGCACTCGCAAGGAGATCGAGCGCGTGGTCGCATATGAAGTGAAGACAAGAGCCGAAAGGGAAATCCTGTCATGCCCTTCGGGCCCCTCCCAAGTAGAAAAAACCCCAAGACGACATCCGACCCTTCATGGGCTCGGGGGCTCCCCCGGGGTATAAAACCAAACACAGAAACATTCTTCCTTTATTCTAGGATCAGACAGAACGATTATATGGTGCACTCCGGATGCGTGATGAAAACCGTGAAATCTAGGTTTACCAAAATGACCTACACTTTGGGCGAAAGAAGTGGCCAGCCACGAGTCGTGTACAAGTACAAACAACTTAAGCGCTGCCACGTAGGGCAGCGCCGTAAGTTGCCCGAAGTCCGCTTCAGAGAGGGCTGGGGATGGAATGGACGACCGCGTCGCAGTCCATCCCCTAACACCGAGGCTGTCTTGGAAACAAGAGCGGTACGCGGTCATCGACGCATACATCTCGTGCTGCCTAGACATACACCTCAGCCACCGCTGGGCGACTCCGACATACTCCTCAGCCACCGCGGGGAGGATGAGAAAGAGGGAAGCTCGGCGAGGCCGGGTGGCCCCGGACGGAACCGGCAGTCTCGCGCGAAATTAGGGCAGGTGCAGCAAGACTCGCCCCTGCCTCCCTACGGGAAGGAAGTAGGGAGGTGCGGGTGAGTCGCCACCTACCGAACGATTTCACGAAGGGCGACAAGTCCGCCTCCGTCCTTGTGTGGAATCAGCACCTGGACCAAGGCAGCCGCCACACGAAGGCGAAGCCGAGGATCTGGACGCTCGAGTTCTCCTTCCTCATACCCCTCCGCTCGCAGTCAATCCACTAACAGCAAAAGTGAGAGACCGGGGTCTGGCCCGAACGAGCTGACCCGGGCTCTAGGAGGCCTAGTTCTACCAAGCATTATTAGAGGACTTGCCGCTCAGACTTGGTGCTGCGGCTAGGAACCCAACACTGCTATTTATAGCCGCGCCTGGGGCAGGGCATCGTCGTAGGGCTGGACGTGCCAAAACCGAGTAGCTAGCATTAAAAAGGCCCACTTGCCTCGGTTCCCGTCAACGATTGCGGGCTTAACGACACAGCGCGAGACAAGATGGGGCAGACAGACACAGGCTGTGACTCAAGCGAGCGACATGCATCATACAAGCCCCAAGGCGAGCAAAGGACGGGCGTAGCAGGAATGCCTGCGCTGGATGACTCGACAACCGCTAGGGTTGCCCCCGGTTACTGTCGGCATACGACAGAGACAAGACCCGACGAAAGGGCACCTGAACCAAGGCGTCACTGCAGAGTGCCCTCCGGACACGAAAACTGATCCTCTGCGCGAATCTCTGATTCGCCCAGAGGCTCGGGGGGGGGGGGGGGGGGGGGGGGGCTACACACACTGGGTGCGCTCGCGCGCACCCACGTGAGGCAGGAAGAGAGAGAGCTCTCATCGGGTGCACCCACGTGAGATAGGAAGAGAGAGAGCTCTCATTGGTCACGTCGATCAAGGCACGGAGGCGCATTTCTCCTCCACAGCTTTTCTCTCCCACGCCGCTTGTTCCACCACTTTGCTCTCCTGCACCGCTTGCTCCACCGTGGTGTCACCTACACGGGCAGTCACCTCGGCCTCCGTCCACATCACACAGTAGGTACCGACCTCGGCGTGGACAAAATCAACGAGCCGCGTTGAAGCTCAGGTGATGTCGGGCGCAGTACGACGATGACTTCTTCCGCACGGGCATCCATCTCTGCATGTATCTGCAGCACAAGGTCTATGCAGGCCTGGACGCTCGCTATGGCAGCAACGGTCGGGACGTGCGAAGAGGATCAGAAGGCTTAAGTTGTGAGCCAACATGCACTGATTGTCGAGGATTTGGACGGGATTTGCTGCACGAGCTGTGGCTGACGGCGGTGGGAAATTAAAATGGGGTACCCATTAAAAGGGGAGAAGGCGAAAAGCGCAGGGATAAGGTTGGAGTCTTGGAGAGGAAGGTCGTAGAGGCATCCGATTTTTTTACTGGCTCGGGGATGGCCGTATTGAAGCATTACCGTATCTTGGATACATGTTTTAATAAGGGAAAAGTCCTTTTTACCTCCTTGAATTTTGGGGCGAGTCCGTGTTTCCTCACTAGACAATGAAACCGTCCGTCTAGACTTCTTGGACTCGCGATACCAGACACATGACCTCCCTGGGTGTTTTCTCTCGGTGGGTTTTTCTCCTTTTCTTTTATGTTTATTTTGGATAAATCTTTAAAAATCATAGTAAATAAAAAAACTATAAAATAGAATATCCCATTTTGTTGGACTCCACATGAGTAGATCTATGCAGTGAACACATGATATGATATAATTTAGTACAAACATTTGTTGTACTTTTAGATATGTACTTTTCTGTAATTATTTCATAGCTATAGTTTCCATGGTCCAATTATGGTGAAATTTTTATGATGGGCTAATCATTATATGCTTGAGTTGTAGTAAATATTTCATGCTCATTGGATCATGTATGCCTGAGCAACTAAAGAGTCTCTAATATAGCTCGGAATTAAACAACTCAGGCATACATGATCCAATAAGCATGAAATTTTTACTATAGTTCAAACATATAATGATTAGACCACCATAAAAAGTTCACCATAATTGGACCACAGAACTGTAGCTATGAATTAATTATAGAAAAGTATGTATCTAAAAGTACAATAAATTTTTTTACTAAATTATATCATATCATATGTTCACTCAATAGATCTACTCATGTGGAGTCCAACAAAATTGGATTTTCTATTTTATGATTTTTTGTTTGATTTACTATGATTTTTCAAAAATTCAACCAAAATAAACATAAAAGAAAAGGAGAAAAACCACTGAGGTAGCGTTTTGATGTAAATATTGAAGGCGGGAATTTGGAATTGGTATTGTGGGCACCTAATATCAGCTGTTTGGATATTTTTGGAATTGGCATTGGAAACCTCCTCCAATACCACTTGGTATTGAGCGTGCAGTTCCACCCTCCCCACAATTCCAACCCATACCCCTCTGTATTGGGTTGCATTCACGCACTTCTTCTTCCCCGCGTTCCTCCTCCACCACTTTGCTCTCCCGGCGCCGCTTGCTCCGTCACGCCCCTCCCTCCTCCACTGCTCTGCTCCCTGCGCCGCTTGCTTCGCCGCGCCCCTCACTCCTTCGCCGCTCATTTCCCCGCGCTCCTCTCTCCACCGCTCTACTCTCCCGCGTTCCTCGCTCCGCCGCTCCCCTCGGCCTGCGCCGCTCCTCCTCCTTCGTTGCCGGTGCGGCTCGCGACCAACGCCCAATCCAGGGGGAGGAGGACAAGGGCGGCCACCAGGAAGAGGAGGAGGGGCTACGGCTGGCGAGGAAGGAGGAGGGGGCCGCGCCGGCGAGGAAGGAGGAGGATGAGGTGCGGTCGCGGTCGGTGAGGAAGGAGGAGGATGGGGCCGCGGCCGGCAAGGAAGGAGGAAGGGGGTGTGGCTGCGGCCGGCGAGGAAGAGGAGGAGCGAGGCCGCGACCGGCGAGGAAGGAGAAGGATGGGGCCACGACCGGCAAGGAAGGAGGAGGAGGGGGTGTGGCTGCGGCCGGTGAGGAAGAGGAGGAGCGGGTTGCGGCCGGCGAGGAAGGAGGAGGGGTGCCGCCCCAGCGAGGAAGGAGGAGGAGGGGGTGTGGCCGCGGTCGGCGAGGAAGGAGAAGGACGGGGCGGCGGCCGTTGAGGAAGGAGGAGGAGCGGCGCAGGGCCGAGGGCGCGGCGGAGGGAGGAACGGGTGCCAACAAATACCAATACCACGCTTCTGTCCATCCAAACAGAAATCTAATTTGGCTTCTTTCCAAGATTCCAAAAGACAATTCAATGGCCATCCAAACAACTGAAATTTGAATCGTGATCATTTCAATACCATTCCAATATCAACATCCAAACGGAGCCTGAAAGAAAACAACCAGGAATGTCATGTGTCCGGTATCACGAGTAAGGAGTCTAAACGGATGATTTTATTGTTTAGGGAGGAAATCAAACTCGTCCCAAGAAGATGAAAATAACTTTTTTCTTTCAATAACATGTGCCTACTTCCAGCATCTAAGACTAAAATCACTCAGCCCGGTCCATGAAGAATGACCCAGCGGACCCAACAACCCGCGTCTTTTTCCACACCCACACCAACCCCCTCCGGACCCCAATAGGCCCACAGCCCCCGCCCCGCGCCAACAGCACCCACTCCCCACGCCGCGCGCCCGCGCCCGCACTCGCACCTACTCCCCCCCCACCAACCGCCACCAACCTCCCACATGTAAGCACGCGCCCTCCTCCCGTGCACCGCCGCTATATATCCCCGCGCCCCCTCCCGCCACTATCGCTCCCCACCCCGTCATCCCCTCCGCCTCCGCCCACGCCCCCTCCTCGCCGTCACCACTCCCATCTCGCCCCCCGCAGCCGCCATGGACCCAGTCGCCACGTGGGGTCTGACCCCGCTCGCCGGCGCCGACCCGGAGGTGTACGACCTCCTGGAGCGCGAGAAGCGGCGCCAGCGGCGCGGCATCGAGCTCATCGCCTCCGAGAACTTCACCTCCTTCGCTGTCATGGAGGCGCTCGGCTCCCCGCTCACCAACAAGTACTCCGAGGGCATGCCTGGCGCCCGCTACTACGGCGGCAACGACGTCATCGACGAGATCGAGAACCTCTGCCGCTCCCGCGCGCTCGCCGCCTTCCGCCTCGACCCGGCCGCCTGGGGCGTCAACGTGCAGCCCTACTCGGGCTCCCCCGCCAACTTCGCCGCCTACACCGCGCTGCTCAACCCGCACGACCGGATCATGGGCCTCGACCTCCCCTCCGGCGGACACCTCACCCACGGGTACTACACCGCCGGCGGGAAGAAGATCTCCGCCACCTCGATCTACTTCGAGAGCCTGCCGTACAAGGTGAGCGCCACCACCGGGTACATCGACTACGAGAAGCTCGAGGAGAAGGCCCTCGACTTCCGCCCCAAGCTCATCATCTGCGGTGGCAGCGCGTACCCCAGGGACTGGGACTACGCCAGGCTCAGGGCCGTCGCCGACAAGGTCGGGGCGCTGCTGCTCTGCGACATGGCGCACATCAGCGGGCTCGTCGCCACGCAGGTATAATAATTGCTCATAAATTGTTCTCGATTGGCTAGTTGCTTTCATGAAATCTCACCTTGCATTCCCGTTGAAATGGCAATTAGTTGGTTCTGAGAGATGTGGCAGTCTGGATTCTACTTGGGATCTAATCGAGGCAATCAATTCTGGCGGTAGTTAGATCTGAGCGTTTTGCACGTTTACCGATTTTAAGAATTTTTTATATGGACGCTAGCTGTCTGTTGTTTTGCGACTTGTCTTGTTTTATAAATAGTAGGAAAACGATATTTGCCTGCTTTGGTTTGTCTGGAGCTCTGAATATATATTCCTTTCATGGTGATATATCTGATATTCTATCTATTTTCATGTTTTGGAGTATTCTCAATGGGTATGATCCTGCTTTTGTGGAATCGCACTCAGATACTTACCGAACCAGTTGAAACCATTGCAGGAGTCTTCAATAATTTCTCTCTTTTACAGCAATATATTAGAGAATTAGTACATAGTTTTTCTTGTGCAAATTACATAGTACATCCATGTGCAAATTACTGCTAATCAAAATTGGGCTTGTCCACATTTGAAGCCGTCGTCATACATTTTTGGTCTACATTTGTCATGCATATAGACAAAGCACAGTGGAATCTCACAAACAATCTACCGCAGTAAGGGGCACACAGATTTGTACTCATTGTACCCTAGGGCTCCTTGCTTTAATGTATAGACTTAGCTAATGCGCTATTTGAGGCCATAGTACAGAAGGTGATATCTTTTGGCAAGTCCTTGCATATCATCCTTCTTTGAGTACTGGAGGAGACCTGAAGAGATTATTCACTACAAATGCTTAGTTGAAAAATTTGTGTTCTAAAAAATCTCATCATTTTCCTTCCTTCATTTCAGGAAGCTGCAAATCCTTTTGAGTATTGTGATGTGGTTACCACTACCACACACAAGTCTCTTCGTGGGCCAAGGGCTGGCATGATTTTCTACAGGAAAGGCCCTAAGCCCCCAAAGAAGGGCCAGCCTGAGGGTGCTGTGTATGACTATGAAGACAAGATCAACTTTGCGGTGTTCCCATCTCTGCAAGGTGGCCCTCACAACCACCAGATTGCGGCACTTGCTGTTGCTCTGCAGCAGACTATGACACCTGGCTTCAAGGCCTATGCAAAGCAAGTGAAGGCGAATGCTGTTGCCATTGGAAACTATCTCATGAGCAAGGGCTACAAGATGGTGACTGATGGAACTGAGAACCACCTTGTTCTCTGGGATCTCCGCCCTCTTGGCTTGACTGGTATACATATAAGGAATCCAATCAGGCTTCATTTTCTTGGGCACATATTATAACTTGTTCTCATGTTGGCTTATGTCTGCAGGAAACAAGGTTGAAAAGCTCTGTGACCTTTGTCACATCACATTGAACAAGAATGCTGTCTTCGGTGACAGCAGTGCATTGGCTCCGGGTGGTGTCCGCATTGGTTAGTACTATCTTATTTGTTCATTACTTCTGTTATGGTGCCAACCCTCCATAAAATTGTTACAACATTGCTGTTCACATGGCAGTTTGAAAATTTGGGGCGTTATTTTTGTAGTCTCTCTTCTTAATAGGTGATATGTCTCGACATATTTTAGATGTGTTTGACCCTAATGCCCATGGTTGGCAAGCCAAAATTTGGCTACTATGACCAAATGTAGCCACAATTTGGTTGGGTGCCAAAATTTGGCTTTGCTACACTCATTTGGCCATCTAGTTCATTTTGGTGTGCAGTAGGCCGAAATCTTGGTGACCAAATTGATGGCCCTGATTCTGGCATGCCAAAATTTGACCTGGCCTTCACATAGCAAATTTGATTATAAAAGTGGTAAACTTTCAATATTTTCAGATATTTGTTCGTGATGCATTCAGACGCCCTCTTTGTCCAAGTGGCATATTTTGAATTCTGCATTTCAAGTGTATTGTATTGGACCATTGTAGTACAGTGGTAACCGTTGTTCAAAATCCATATGGAATCCATTGAAGGGTGACTATACTCCCAATAAACCATCCGATCTCTGTAACTATTGCAGGTAGATTAATAGTTTTGGTTCTACTTCTATCTCACTTGATTCTTCACATTTTCCTACACAAAAGCGGTGTAGCTCTTGCAAATGTTAATGACTACCATGTCAAGATCCGAACCTTTCTTTGTTGGTGTTTTAAACTCCTTGGCCTACATATGTTATCCAAGACTTTGCTTGGACCTTGAAGTCCAGTACTCCAGTATCATCTTTCAGCTAATGCTTTACACTGAAAGTCCATGGAACACTTAACACAGCTAAGAACTCAACTGGAAACCGACATCATACAATAAATACTGCACCCCGTTCTTCAGTGTAGAACATTTTTTTTTCATATGTACCTGATGCTGGAAGTCTACAACTTTACAGGAATGCTCAGACAATATTTCTGATGTATCGTTGTTATGGTTTTCAGGTGCCCCTGCGATGACCTCGAGGGGTCTGGTGGAGAAAGACTTTGAGCAGATTGGTGAGTTCCTCCACCAGGCGGTGACCATCTGCCTGAACATCCAGAAGGAGTATGGCAAGCTCCTCAAGGACTTCAACAAGGGCCTTGTGAACAACAAGGACATCGAGAACCTCAAGGCTGAGGTGGAGAAGTTTGCCGACTCCTTCGACATGCCTGGGTTCACGCTCGAGAGCATGAAGTACAAGGAGTAGATGCCTCCTCTGTGCGCCTAGGCAAGGCTCTCAGTCTCATGTATTGATGTCTTTCTTCGCCGCTGCGTGAGTGCCATGATGCCGCACTGCCATGCTCGTGATGATGATGATGATGATGATGATGCCTTATGGATTTGGTCTACCCCATCAGCAGGATAGGCTCATAAGTGCCCCCTGCGCCTCTGGTTTGGTCGCCTTCCTCAGTGTTTCAGTTTTTTCTTCTAGGAGTTGTTTCACTCAGAATCATATGGGAATGCCAATCAGGTGTTTGCAGCCAATAAAAATTCAGTGATTTCTGCTCCTCTTGCTCTCATCATTACCATTCGTTCTGTCCTCAAATTCTTGCCATAGCTGGCGATGGTCGATTGATTATCTAAGGTGTTGGGTTGCTGAAAATTTTCCATAGTTCATGGGTGAATTGAGTTTTGGGAAGTCCTTGCACTGGAGGTGCGCACAAAACTTACCTAGAAGAGAATAATATTGTGGATGAAGTGAGGTGTCACAAAGTGGAGATCTTTGGCACACTTCTGTTGCTGAGTTTAATGCTACATGATGAAGTGTACCGCCTGGCTCTGCTGCTCTGTGTGTGTACGTTTGTGCATGGCATGTTCGGCTTCGGTGTGCCATATGCCAGCCGCATCTTTGCTAGTGCTTGGCAACTTAATTGTTCGACGATTGGTCTTGTTACTTGCTGTGCTGTCCCTTCAGCTGCTTGATTTCCCTGTCCCTGTTGCTACCAAGTTCGCAGTCCCCACTGCTGTACCCATCGTCCACGCTGCACAGCTCATCACTGGTGAGAATCCCTCCCCCTCATTCTTCTCCGATCTGTATAATTATGAAACCAATTTCTGTCAATCGCGCCCTTCTCATGACATTTGAGCATGGGAAACATATGAAAGAAGCCCTTGGTGATGTACTTCATTTAAATCACCCCCTGATGTTTGTTGGTGCTTGTGATTTTAATGGTTCTTTTGGGGCCTGATTGGTTGCTGCTCCCATGTTCAGGTCAATTATGGTGCAAGTTTCATAGAGTATTTTGCTGAGGAAGCAAAGCCTATAAATGGTGCTGTGATCCCCCAACTCCTATAAGATTGCAGGCTGGTAGTTCTGAAGCAGGCACTATGCTCTGTTACTTTGTTGCCAATGACTTTCACTCTCCTGTCCATTCACTTTGTTAGCTTTATTTATGTTTTCTTTGCGTTAGTTTGTTATCGTTTGCCTTGATTGCCTTGAGCCCTTCTTTATTACACAGTTTAACTTGTGAAATAGCTTGGCTCAGGCATTTGTATGATGATGTGACACTGTCATAACCAGCACAAGGGGGGAAAATCAAGTTAGTACTAGCAAACGTTAATATCGACTGCTTCTGATCATTGACTTGCCACCTAACCAAATACTCGGTCTGGAGTTGGTGATGTTAAATTAATACTAGGTCAGAATGCCTATTGTTTTCTCAGAGTTTAACTGAACATGCAATTATGTTTCACGCATTGGTATGCAAGTATAACCTCCTTTGCATCCTGTCAGTTATGTGCTCTGGTTTCTTGATGAGCCAAGCTGGGTTTTCGTTCAGCTTCTGCTCGTTTGTGTTTCAGTAACATTTTAGTGTGCATGCTTTTGTTTTAAATAACAGCTATCTGCAAGTTCTGAAATGATCGGAGGTCAGTGTTCCAGCAATGCTTAGATCTGCTTTAATATATAGCCATATCGGTCTCTGCTTGTGCCAACTTAATTCATCCTTCTTATGGATCAACAAGCTACTTGGTGCATCTTTTATATGAGACTCTTCGATTGTGCTTTATGTAGTTAAAAATCAGTATTAATTGGATACGCTGGAACCAAAAGGTTGGCCACCAATCTCTATTACTAGATTCAGACAACCTGATAAAGTCAATTTTTTAGATCAAACCATACTGAAATTACTTTTTATGTGGCTGATACAATCATACAAATATTGATGGCGGTATCATTTGCCAAGAGAGTAATAGTCTGACTGCACACATTCTAGGACCACACCATATATATTTTGCTGGAGGTGGTACATCAAACTGCTTGATGCTTGTTACTGCATAATCATATGCTTTCTCTTCCTTGTAGCCGCTGATGGTGTTAATGTCGGTTCCTCAGTTATCAGCAACAAAGTTGCTGTCTACTTTTGTAATGGTTAGGAGTTAAGGTGGGTTCTCTTAGCCTTACATCATTGCTTGTATGCTGATCTAGACACAAGGTTTGCCTCCTTGCAAGCTGCAATTACTGCATGTTCTTAGCTCCCTCCGCTTCTTTGTCTGAATGCTGCTGTATCAAACTCGTATGTATGGTGATCCCTGGCTTGAAAAAAGAAACTGCTTGTTATATTGTGATGAATAACTATGTTGTCAAAGAGCTTCTTAGTCATAGATGTATAGCAGTAATATACCGGGAAAAAAAAAGAAAACTTGTATCGCACTAAACAATGTGGCGTGCAGGGGTTATGTTCCGCGTGTTGAGCACTTGAGCTTAGCACCTGTACAACAGTTAGTCATAGTTCATTTTGATTTTCATGCTTACATGGTATAACGTCACTACTTCCTTCTGCAATGTAATGCATAAATGAATGAAGAATGGGGATGCAAGTGGGCTAGCTCACGAACAAACATACAGGCTTAATCAAGTGGGTGCTTGGGCAATAGGCTTAAAGGTTTTTGGTGCACTGGAACATGAATTGTTGTCTTCTTCAACTTAGTGTGAATTAACACGTGTTAAATGAAAAACTGCACAAACAGATTATGCTCAGTAACAGTGAGTTAATGTAATTGGTTTTATATCGGTCATTGCACATATGTCTATTATCATTTGTTTATAGGATCAATAGCAATTTTTACAAAAACAAAAGAGAAGGTATAAGCGTGACTTCCCGAAGTAACTCATGTGCCTGGCATACTGATTATTGCTGCTTGTATGAGAAGTAGCTCCCATTAATTTACCTTTTGTTATACCATTTTCATGTATTGTGGAAATTCCAAATTTTACAAGTTCTTCCTGTCACAAAATTTGAATTGGCGTTTGATGGTATACCATCAACAATTCCTACACTTGCCACCTTAAATTTTCTCAAGAATGTACTCAACAGCTGCAGGTATAGAGACTGGATGCATCTCCCAAGTCCCAAGTCGGCTGCTTGCTCAACTATGAGCTCAGCACAGGATTGCGAGTAGAATGGCATCATATATGTAAATATTCTCTCTTTCCCATGGCACTGGTTTCTTGTTAATAAGAAGCTGATCCGAGCACTAAAGTTTCTGCTGGATACGAGATTTAAACGGTGTATGTCACCAATTATTGTACTGCATATTGTACTCTTTGCTGGCACTGGTTTCTTCAAGAACATGATCCGAGCAGAGATTCAGAGTGGCACGTAGCCATGTGGGGGATACTCTTTGCCAAACAAGTAGTTTAGCCGAACTGCAGCAGAGATGCAGGATCTCCACTGCTAACACGGTATCTTCGAAATGCTGCCCAACACACAAAACAGAATTTTTACAGTTCCAGCCCACCCCACTCACTAAAACGTGTTTCATTTCACATTTCAGAACCATCAGGTAATCGTGCGGACCATTGCCAACAGCTGTCAAACTGCAAGTCTGTAAGAGCCTTGCCTCAATGGCAGAGCCCGGTTTAACACTGAATCACATCAGATTAAACTTTGCCTCAAAGCACATAACCTAAAACACCAGACATGATCCAGAAAACCTATTTCAGTTCCCAAGGGGGAAAACTAATATAATTTCAAAGGGTAGCATGAACTTAACACATAATTTCAAAGGGTAGCATGAACTTAACGCATAATATGATAGTAACACTGCAGCTGCAAATGAGGGTCCGTCCCGTCATACATAACACCATTTAAATTCCATCTTTAGAGAAAATCCAGATCCTAAAGGTAAAACTGAGCTAGGAAGGGTAAACACATCTCTGCTTTTGTAAGAGCATAAACTTCCATCTTACTCCTCAGCTTCAGCCTCACCGCTCTTCTTGTTGTTCTTCCTTGAGTACCTCAGGTTCCTCAGGAACTTGGGGTCCATCTGCAAACACAAACCCAGGCGGCGAAGGAAGTGGTCAGTAGGAGTGCTAAAAACATGAAAGAATAACAAAGAGCACAGTTAACAGAGCACTAACAAATAGTAAAATTGGCAGAAATAATAGTTGTGCATCTCATAACAAATAACTGAAGTACAACAAGAAGCAAGGTTGTGTAGTTGCTCAGGTAACCGCTCAGGGGGAATAATGAAAATTATTTCCCAGGTTCATCAAGCAGTGGTCTGCTCTCAAAAAGGTAAGGTCTCATCATTGCAACAACCTCAACCTCATCAGGAGTAACTCTAGCGATGAAAATACAAGTAGGTACGAAGTTATCTAGTAAAAATTCTAAATTGAGCAACTGGACCATCACAAAAACAAATATTATGAGAATATTTAAAGCCAGAGATGAGCAATGGTAGCTATAATGGTCGCGAAAAAAAGCAATGGCAGCTACGGGATTTTGTACACAAAGTAAAAAAAAGCACTAAATATGATTTCACATCACAAGCAGAAACAAATCCTAGGAGTGATGACAACCCATGCCTACTGGAACAAAGCAGACACTCAATTGAAAATAGACTATTGACCCCGATTCACGGCGTCAAATTCTAAGGTAAACATATTACACTAGGGGCTTGGAAAAAAAACATAAATTTGGATATTCCATTACCAGATCAAGTAATTGATCCCACAAATAGCATAGAACTCTACCATTCAAGAAATGACCTAATAGCATTAACCGGTACTGCGCCCAGCATGTGAGCCACATCAACTTCTAGCACAAACACGAACCAGCAGCGCAACCGTGGAAAACAATCCTAGATGGCGCCTAACAAATAATAAAATTGGCAAAAGTAATAGTTGTGCATCTCAGAACAAATAACAGAAGCGCAACAGGAACCAAGGTTGTGTAGTTGCTCAGGTAACCGCTCAGGAGGAAATAATGAAGATTATTTCCCAGGTTCATCAAGCAGTGGACTGCTCTCAAAAAGGTAAGGTCTCATCATTGCAACAACATCAACAGGAGAAACTCTAGCGATGAAGATACAAGTACAGATTGTACACTAGGCACCAAGTTATAATCAAGAAATCAAGTAAAAATTCTAATTGAGCAATTAGACCATCACAAACACTATTATGAGAATATTTTAAGACAGAGGCGAGCAATGGTAGCTACAGGATTTTGTACACTAAGTAAAAAAAGGCACTAAATATGCTTTCACATCTCAAGTAGAGACAAATCAAGAGTGATGACAACCAATGGCTACTGGAACAAAGCAGACGCTCAAGTCTTATGAGTACTGTTAATAGATTACACTAGGCTTGCAAAAACATAAATTTGGATCTTCCATTATCACATCAAGTAATTCATCTCACAAAATAGCACAGAAATTACCATTCAAGAAATGGCCTAATAGCATTAATCAGGACTGCATCCAACATGTGAGCCACGGCCACTTCTAGCACAACACTCCAACGGAACGGCGGGTCCGCCCTAAAAAATCGGCATCCACGAACCAGCGGCGCAACTGTGGATGGGTAGCAAACCTAGATGGCACTGGGCACGCATCTACCCGGAACAACCACCAAACCGCTCAGCTATACGATTCTAGTATAACCTATCGACCGAATTGTTAAAGCTGCACGATCGAGCGACCGGGAAGGTGGAAGAGGAACAGCAGGGCCAGATTATCTTACCCCCTTGGTGGAGGTCTGGCGGTTGCGCTTGGGCTTCTTGATGCCGTTCTTGTGCGCCTTGTACGACTGGTTGTGCGCCGTGTGGTTCTTCGACTTGGCCATCTGGAATCCCTTGCTTCCATCGACCAGCGCAAACAAACAGACGGCGAATCAGCGGGAGGGGAGGGTCGGATTGGCGGATAAGAGGAACATGATCACGTACGAAAAGATCGAGCAAGGGCGGTGGAGAGTTACCGAAGCGAGCGCTCGCGGAGGAGAGGAGGGCGACGAGTGGTCCGGCGGCGGCTAGGGTTTCCGCGGGTGGCCAGGAGAGGGCGGTTATGTAAGGGAGGCTAGGCGTGTGGTAAATGACCTTGCTGACCTCAGTGCCTTCCCGCGGTTCGATCGTGAGCTGGCGGGCTTACACGAATCGCAAAGCAGGTTCTGTTGCGGAGTTCTGGGCTTTACGATTATGGGCCTCCTTAATGCTCGCGGAGAAGTGGTGCTGATCTGTTTTGAATCGCCTGAAGTAAAAAAAGAAAAATCTATAAAAAAAAAGTTTGCAAAACTCGTAGAAATTTTGCATGTCCAGTCCTACATCCTACAAGAAATTAACGCACGCTGCTCAAAGTTTTTGAATTTTGCAGGAAATCAAATATATCTGATAATAAGAGTGGATATTTCCTTGTCTCCGTAATGGCCTAAATTTGAAATCAGAGATTAGGTCCTCAAGACATCAATTTCTCAGTAAATTTTAGCCCATGTTAACACTGATGCATACAAATCTATGCCCCATTTGTTCAAAACAACGCTGTTCCGCGAGGTTGATAATTTCTGCAACAATTATATTATTTCACATAGTTTGCTTGTAAGTTGTAACCATACAAGCTATTCCATTGTGACGAATAAGCCGATCAACATTCATAGACTTCATCTGCCAATAGTTTTTTGGGCTTCATTATGCATATTGAACTAGCCAGCCAAGCCAATTATAACAACCGGAAAACAAGGAAGATGAAAATAGTTACATTCTTTCTCTCAACAATAATACAAGAAAAGAAAATCTATTATATTTTACAGAAGGTGGGGAAAAGTAAAACAATAGACACTGCGTTGGAGCTTTTATCTATGGAGAAACACTTTTCCGTATAAAAGGAGAAAATCTATAGAACATGTATTTTCTATGCGTGTGATATTTTCAATCTATAAAGAATGAAACTCATGCTACACCTCTAAATTGGCTTCCAAGTTCCAACTATCGAAAGGAATCAGCTTAGATCCTCCATGTTAATCCAATCAAGTGAAAAGTGTGACGACGTCCCTCCTGTATCCCCTAACTATCAGCATTCGTGGGATGTTCACGACAAGCAGATCCATGTATTCCATGTAGCAGTAGGCCGGGTGATTCAGAGGCGGTGGTGGGAGGCTCACCAGCACCACTACTGCCATCCTTGAGTACTTGAGGATAGTGGTATTCAGCTTCAGCATCGTGTAGAGGAACTTTTTGACCTTCTCTTCATTAACCACAACTTGTCTGCCACCCTCCATCAGTGGCCGCCCTTCTCTCTGTGCAGTCTCCTTCATCTCAGAAAGGTATGCTTTGATTCTATGCTGAGCGCTTGCATGTTCTTCTTCAGGATCCTTCTTAGCACCAGCACTGAGCTCGGTGCGCGCTTCCATTGACTTCATTGTCACAACGATAACCTCAGCTTGCATCCGAAGATCATACAAAAACTTTTTCACATCAGCTTTTAGCTCCTCTGCTTCCGTGTCCTCTTCAGCTATGCAGAAGACCTGAATCTTACAGTTTTCGAAGCTCTCTTTGGTGAGTAGTAGCTGAGATAGCAAGAGCATTAGCCCTCCATCCCTCACAATCCAGTATAAGTCAATGGTTCCATACTGTCTCTGGTACTCATTAGGCCACTCATCTAGTCCTTTCACAATGACGACTGCCTTGTTAGCAATAATACAGTCATTTATGATGCTGATAAATGTCGACGGTATTTGTGTCAGATTTTCACGACGCCAGATCTCAGGGTAACGCATCACAACAATATTTGGCTTCAGGTTGCCTAGGCCCATTATCTGAACAATGCTGCGAAAACCATCAGACATTGAGCGTGCTACGATGATCTCCGCGACACCCTCACAACGCTTATAGTCAATATAGGCGCTAAGTTGATGGCAGGCTGTCTTTGCATCCTCGGCTGATTCATGGTAGTCGCCATCAATGATTGAGAAGAAAATTGACATACCACGACCCTTTTTCTTCATGCAATTGGCAAAATCTGCAAGTTTTGGATGGCATGGGACATTTTCTGGAAGTTTACCCCAAGGCCGGCAAAATATGAGAGGAATGGGGTACCAGTTTTTCGGATGTACTTGATTTGCTGCAAGAAGATAATCAAAATTATAAGATATGGAGTTTGCAGTTTACATGAAGAATGTTTATTTCGCACGCAAAAAATATTCTACCTCCCATTGATCGGAGGCTTCGCAGAGCCAATTGGAAGTATGCACTTTTAAATCCATCTCCCCAGTCACCAGCCTTTCCTTTTAAGCTGACATAGTAGTAGATGAGGCTTGCGAGGGCAAGCGAGACCACAGTAAAAGTCCATGAGATCATAAACATGATAACTGCATATTTAAGGGAAATCATCTGTCGTTAGACAAACTATTCAAAATATTCAACAACTCAAGGATATAATTATTTTATTTATACTATAAAAATAATCTTCATGAAATACAATAAATAGTTTCATTAGCATACATTTCAGATTTTGTACGCAAATTTTCAGACTTCAAATTTCCATGGACTTCTACGGATGTTATTCGCAAAATTATTTTCTGATTATAACACGTAGACATATATTTTTCTTTTATTTTTGTCAGGCGAGTATGTAATTGTGTAACCCTAGGTTTGATTATATGTATCGCATGGTATGCGTATGTTGTACGGGATCCTCTTCTTTAGTGCAATGATACATAGCTCTCGTGCGTGTTTGAGAAAAAATAATTGACCATAAACAAAAAATATAGGAATGAGGAAGCATACCAATACATTGGGATGCACCTATCAGAGAAAGGCTCCAGTGATGTAACTTCCATCGAGGGCGCCAACTAGGAGCATCAAGGAGATCCAGAATAAAGCATGACAAGTTCACACCAGCATAACACATAAGGAAAAACATAGTGATAGTAGGTGTAATTAGATCCAAGTTCCCGATCACAACACAAGCAATACAGATGAAGCTTGTAAACAGAGTTGCTACATGAGGCTCAGATCCTTCATAAGCCTTAAAACAATTAAGAACAGGAAGGATGTCATCATTTGCTATTGCTGCAAGTAACCTTGGAGCCCCAGTCATACTCTGTAGTGCTGCACCCAAAGTGGACAGAATAATACCAATGTAAATTACAGCTGGACCAGGCCAAGCAACTGTTGCAGCAAGAAGCCTGCATATATTATGCATATTTAGGAGCTGACGACACAAGGTAGAAAGTAGTTCATCTGATAAAAAGAAAAATGTACCTTATGGACTTAGAGAATTCAAGCTTTCAAATATATTTCAGAATGTGTGATCATACTATATATCACTGATTCTAGAAAATCATTTACTACAAATGCAGTGTGGATGTTGTTTCTTTTTTGAAGTAGTTCTCTAAAATTTCAGATAAAAAACGGAAATATCACTCATTGAAGCTATAAACATGACCATTTCTCACTATACAATGCTTCCTATTACATTAACAAAACAAGTTTAGGAGCAAGAAAGTTGTCAGCTAATAACAAGTATGATGGCAATGGCAGTAAAGCAAGCTCAAGAAAATTGAAAATTTCTTGGTTATTTTATAATATTCTAACAAGACCATTTATGCAAGGGGAAAAGTTTATCTTCCTTGAAGCCAAAATGCAACAGGATAGCAAGACACTGCATTTAGAGCATCACTAGTCGTGTGTCGACTCCTGGGACAAAAGGATATCCATATAAAAATTTGTTTGAAACGAATGCTGGATTGACGGGTCCAGCAATCTAATTAACAAATCATCATAATTGCCTATTGAGTGAGTCGTGGTTCCCATATGGAATTAAAAAGCCTCCCACCCAATTGACACTTGTCGCCGGAATTTCTATGGCCTCTGCTCGTGGAGATGCGCTGCCTCCACACTATTTTTTTAATAACAATGCTTTTTCTCCCCTCCCCTCCCCTCCCCTCCCTCCTTCACGGTGTGTGTTCTCTAGTAGTTCATTCGACTCTTGCAGGTGCCGCATTGGATGAGGACTCAGCCAGTGGAGATGGGCTTACAAGTTGTACGTTCCACATCAGATGTAAGCATCCACCATTCCCCCTTTGTGTCAAAACTCAATAAGCTAAAGGCATCTACAACTAGGGTCTAGGGAACATACTATCAACAGTTAGATTGCAAAACAACTGATGCCATATTTCTAGGGAATATCAAACCTGTTAGTTAGAAGCTCATCCCTTGTAGCCAAGGCTCCAAATAGGAAGACAGATAGGAAATACATCCCAGTAGTTGAAAGGGTAGCATGTAATGTTCCAACTGGTATGGAACGTTGCGTGTCTTTTAGTGAAGCAGAACGGTTTGAACCAGCCATGATTCCGGTAACAGCAGGGAAAAAGAGTCCTAACAATGCACTAAAACAAAAATAGAAACCTGTCAGTAGGCCTGCATTAATTAAATAGAATGAAAAGGGATGAATAAATCATACTTTTATTTCACTAATTAGAATGTTTAAAAAGAGAACATAGCACTCACTTAAAATCCCAATATATCGACCCTTTTGGATCAGGGACTCCAGCATTGTTTGTAGGTTGGTAGTCTGAACTCCAGTTGTCAGCAAGTGTAGTCATATTCAACCCAGTGATCCCCTCTAGTTAGGAAAAGCAACAGTAAATTTCAGAAAAAAAGAATATTCAACGTAAATGGCAGTCAAAGGACTACTTACTTGGAGCATCGGACCCAGGTGCACTGAAGACGCCAATAAAAATGCAGAGTATTGAGAAGAGGACTGGTACTAAGAAAGCAGGTGCGACCTTGTTGATAATTTTGACACCACCAAATACAATAAAACAGAGCAATATGGTAATGACAACACCATAGATCTGGATGTCATGCAAGCTAGGTGTTGATATAGTTGTTCCACCAACTACTGTTGTAGCATCTGCATTTTAGAATGTGTCAAGTTAATTCAAATAAAAAAACATGAACATAACTAAGACAAATGAAAAAGAAAAATAAATCTAAATTACTCTCCTCAAGTATGGACAAAGTATAGATAACCCCTAAACTATAATAAACTAATCCATAGAAGTAAAAATATGGAGAAATAAAAATACAAATATTATTAAGGGGTAAATTAGACCAATTGACATAACTGTAGGAGTAAATTGAACCAAAACATAGTTTCAGGGGTTATTCGGACTTTGCCCATACTTGAGGGGAGTAATTTGGATTTTTTCCAACACCACTGCAAAAACAGCCATTCATAAATTTAATAAAGAACCTTTCGACTACCCCAAAATTTGATAAACTTTATCTTCACTTCAGACCACTGCAACAAATTATCTCCCAATTATTTCTTTGATAAAAATAAAATTTGTTATAATTCTTACTTGGATACTGCATTCCAGCCCTGTATATGTTATGAACATGGAGAAATACTGAATTTGACCATCGAAAACTGCAAATATGTGGCATTTGCTCCCAGGCGCATCCTAAGATTGGTTTTTAGCTATTGGATACAAAAAATGGTGCACATTATAATCATATATCCATCTAACTAGGAGACAATAACAATGCAACATTACGTTTGATGCCCTTGATCCTCTGTGCTGCAGTTGCAGCCATTCGACAAATGGTGCCAAAGACATCCAAATTCCATAGGTTCCTCACACTATCATAACAAACTTGCAGTCACTTCCTCAATACCTTGCATCAACATCAATCCCCAAATTTAATTGTTGATCTTAACGCAAAGGGTAAAATAGATCCCTTACATTCCTTCTCTCTTGTTTGCCAAGATAATACTATGGTGAACACTATATTCTGGTAAAGGAACATTGTTTTACAGTATCCACTAGCTAAATACCGATTTTAGGGTGTTCCATGGTGAAAGCCACACATGTACAGTGCCATGTAGGTTGTTTTGCCACTGAAATCATATTTCCAAAAACCTAGACATGCTAGAAGTTTAGAAGTAATAAGTCAACAGTAGGGATAAAAATAGTGTTAGCAAGGACATTTTTGTCCAGTTGTTTTGTGGTCATATAAAAGAGAGCAAAAAGAGTCACTGAATCTCATATAAATTTCAAGCTTCCATTTTCTATGGTGCCATGCTTGCGCTCATGTGTAGCAATGACATGCATCAGGTAAATTTTTTTCTTCTCCTATTAAGATAAAATTTTCATAAGTTTTATTCTAATTTATGATCATCCATAACTACTAATTTATTGTTTTTATTTTATTCTTATTACTATCCTTTTTTCCATTCTTTCTCTTTGGTTAGTGTGAGTCTTCTTGGGTTTCTTTTCTATCCTACCCCAACTTGCTTGCAACTAAAGGCTTTGCTGTTGGTTCAAATTTGGTAGTAACTCCTTTACGGGAAAGATACACAGAAAGCATATATGCAGACATCAAGTATATGGCTAGAACGTTGGCAATGCATGTATCATTCACATCAGTGGACACCAGAATATACATCTAAGTTTTTGGTATCATCTGTCAAAATATACAAATTAATCAATACAGAAATATGTTGATTAGAATTTTGAATAACAGAGTACCTTGAAAAAATCCAGCTGCTGGAACAGCATCCAGAAATGTTTCTACAGCTCCCAACACGTACCTGGAAAGAATATTCCCAAATATGAATAAAGTAGGTCATAATAACTCTCAGGTAGAGGGCTGGGCTAGAGAGAAAGAAATTCTAAAGTGTGCAAGCACTTTGCTCACGGAAGAATGGAATAATGCACTGAAAGCATGCTTGGCAAGAAACAAGATCTATTCTTTACCATATAATATTCTATGTTATTTCATTTTTTAGTCCTACAAATTGATATTTCTTAACAAGCATGTTACCAAACTTCTTGCAATGGACCGATTAGAGCGTTGAACTCCTGGAGTCATTGGATATCCCATCCCGACTTCGGTTCAAAGAACGACACCTTCTTAGAACAAAGCCCAGGGGGATTCTTCCGCTGTGATTTGAGTTTTTTTTTCTTAACAAGCATGCTTTCTTTTCTTAGGAACAAATAGCAACGTTTCAGCCTCAATTTGCAATACTGCCGAAGATCAATGATGGCACTAACATATCAGCACTACGAGAAATTCATTCATGGTTTATTACTAAGTAACAGGACAAGATTCAGGGTGTGGTTTGGGTCCTTGGGGCGTATTTCATTTCTACACAATTTGCATGAAGCGAAAATAAGTACATGGGATGGAATGACAAATAGTAGCATGCTGTAATGTAGACTTACATAGCTCCCGCAACTGCATTTCCAAGGAAGAAGCACAATCCAATACTGATTCCAACTTCTGGACCAAGTGCACGGCCAATTAGATAGTAAGGGCCACCACCCTGATGATCAAAACGAAAATACGATGGGCCCATTAGTGTTCATATTTCTGGACCAGCCAGATGGAATGCAAATACAACTAATTATGGAATGACTGCTTGCTTGTTTTAACAAGTGAATGACTAAGAAAATATAGAGACAATATGGATTGCAAATTATTATTCTAGTTACATTCTTGGTTTTTCAATTTTGAGATAATTAGCAACAATCTTTTAGTGTCTGTTGGATTTTATTAGGTATTAGGTTCATTGCCAATCATCTTCCGTGAACACAGAAAAAAGGTGAAACAAACTCATGCGGCTAAAAATAGAAATGTAGAGGCTGATTCAAAGAACTTTCACCTGCTAAATATTTCAGATTCTACATACCTTCATTGCTCCATTTGTCGCAATTGCACTTAATGATAATCCAGTTAAAAATGTGCATGCACCGCAGAATGCAACTAAAACAAGTGACTGCCATATGCCTCCCATACCTACGATCCTATGGTAAATAGAAACCAAACTGTCAATTCTTGAACATTGGAATAGATCAGTAATTTGTGCATAAGAGAACAGGAAATGTCATGAAGCAGAATTTTGAAATGCTAAACCTTCTTGGAGCTCGAATGGAGAATACTTTGAGGTACCAATTTTAAATTACTAACTATATCTAGGCTTACCATATGGAGACTAGACATGGTTATTACATTACTGACTTACCATATGTAGGCTTGGTCATACTATGAAACAGGGCATTGCTAGTGACTAGTGAGTAAAGTAATGGCAAATATTACATGAAGGTTGTTTGTCAAAAAAGGATACTTGCGCTACATGATGCTCGATGACATGGAAAAATATGAATACAAAAACCATAACTTAAATATTTAAACTGAGAAAGTAACTAGAATCTAGTGCAAGATACACCATAACAAGAAACGGGAATGAAAGCCTACCAAGTAAAACGAATATAATATATTATTCCCAAAATATTCTGTAGACATGGAACAAATACACCCATCAAGGTACCAAGTTTAGGCTCAGTTTCCTGCAAACCAAATCAAATAAATGTAATATACAATACATTTTTACTGCTGTTTAGGAAGATTGATTTTTTTTTCTTTTTTTGCACATGGGCCAAAAACTAACCTTAGGGCACCCAATAGTAATCCCCACATCCTCACCATCCCTAGGGCTAGTTGTTGCTTGAGGTTGTTCTCCTGCCATACTGTTCATAATCAATCAGATGTATGGCATATTTCTTTTCATTTCTATGGTAAAAATCAATGGCTTTAGGTTTCTTGTATTTTCATTAAACAATAAGTAGTTAACGAAAGGCAAACGTAAATGTAGGTAAAAGCTTCCAAATCCCTGGGTTACATGAACAAAATCTACAGAATGAATCATCATACCTCTTGAGTCCCAAAATATTGACCAGAGAGTCAAAACCAAAGAGCTCGAGCTTTGAATCACTTTGAGATACATTAGGTACAGCATGACCATTTGATGAAGTCATTTTCGTTCTTGGTCAATACTTAGATTAGTACCAGGCTTCATGGGCCTATCATGGAACAATAATTGCGTTAGTTCTTACACATTTCCCACCAAAACCAATCAGTTTTCCTTTTGGTTTTCATAGCAGATAATTAGGTGAACAGGAAACCACTATCTAGAATAATTTGGAGAAGCTTAGGGTAATGCTACATTGTCATACCACATTAGATTTGATGATAATGAGAATTAGAAGGACAACTACACTCCTAGGCCCTAAGCTACAGCAAAGCAGAAAACCTAGATTTCTTTAAAAAGCCAAGATATCAAACCAATATCTCCAAACTTTAGAACCACAGATCCAAATTGAGACGTTCAAAAACTCCTTTCATTCAGAACTTCAATCAAACAACCAGGATTTGTTTGTAATCCTACAATAACTCAATTTGTATACTTTGTATGGGCTATGGGATCAATACAAGAAAAATAAAACAAAAGGTTCAAAGTTCAAGGCCGGCATGGATGAGCCTCCATAGTTTTTTCGATACAGTGCAAGCCAGAAATTTCATTACAAAAAGCAATGAAATATCATCTGAGTTCACTAAGAAAGTTTTAGCAGAAACTATAAAGCTATCTACTAAAATGATCGAGCTCACTAGCAACAGAGGGCCAGAACCACCTGATTGGGACCAAAAGTACAAAAGGTTTTATACTACTAGAGCACCCAAGGGCTATGCCAAACACTCCTTTCCAGAATGACATTTCTGCATGTACAAATGATTTCTCAAAGTCTTATGGGCAAACCACCATGGCGATAACCAAAATACTAGAAAGCTTAAATTTCCCTGCAATGTACTCGTGCAACACGCAGCACAAGAATGAAGAATGCAAACAATGCTCCTATATCTCAACCACATTACGCAAGTGGCTTAAAATAACTAGTATCACAGATATACATCACAACCCCTGTAACACCTGAATGGCATGAGTCACTGATGCATGAGTGGCTTAAAATAACTAGTATCACAGGTATACATCACAACCCCTGTAACATCTGAATGGCATGAGTCACTGATGCATGCTATCTGTCGCATAATGGTCAACGGAATAGCTGAACTATCTCCAAATATATCGCATGAACATGGATAAAAACAACCCTGAAATGATTACTGCACTCATCCCCGAAATCATCTCAATTTCCCAGATTCCTGTGCCCAATGTAATGCCAAAGAAATGCGCAGGAAATCAGCATCACGCCATCACCTGGGCGCGGCGGTGGACGACCCAGGCTCCATGGACGTCATCTGCACGACAGCGCGGTCTTGCGACTCCACAGCGTGGTACCGCTGCTGCGGATGCTTCGGAGCTGCTGCGGCCTCCTCATGGTCGCCCCCGATCCCACCGCGCTCCATTCCCAATGGAGGGAGCGATCAACCGCCGCCGTAGCCACGGGGGCGACAGGGGAGAGATCCAGAGTCGGTCAGGCGAGGCAAGGAATCCTGGGCACGGCGCCATGCACCGCCATTGCCGTGGGTCACGACCCAGATCCAGGGGAGGAGGAGGAGGAGGCGGAGGCGGAGGCGGTGGTGGATGTGGCGGCAGGCCCGTACAGAGGGCGGTGCAAACAGAGTGACCGCACAGGCCTCCAGAAGTTAGGGGCCTCAAAGTTTCGTGCATGCAGAATTAGTTGTTGCATGCATGCATGCGATTGACTTTCTTCTCTCTATTAATCTCCACCCCCTCCTTGCTTGCTGCTGTGATGTAAGCATGCATGCAGCCTTTCCTCTTTTTTTTTTGACGCATGCTTGCTTGCTTCCCAGTTCCCTTCTTTTCCTTCACCCATAAACTCCATCAGATCTGCTATTATTATTATCCATCTTGATTTTGATCTAGCTAGTTTTTAACTGTGAAGCCGAACTAAACTAAAAATCCAGCCAAATAAATTACTTGATCACGTTATTAGTCAGGTTTAAAGCATTGAAGGTATGTCCACATAATATTTTCTCGTTAAACATTTTATGTGAACTTGGAACATATTTTTAAGCTAGATTTTTTTGATGAAGTGAAACTTTTTGAGCTAAACAATATTATGGACTCACAAGAAAAAATGTTCCGGACTTACACAAAATTATTCTATATTTACACAAAAATTGTTCTAAATTCAAGAAGAATAATGTTACATCTTAAAAATATTTGAGGTTTAAGAGAAAATTGTTCCAATATAGTAAGAAAAATATTTCGTGTTCACAAGAAAAGTAATCTATTTTCATGAGGAAAAATAAATATTTTTCATTATCAGCAATACAACGGTTCAAATAGGTTAAAAATGGATATAGTATTTAAAAGAATGAAACATGACATTTTGATGCATATTACCATCCATCCATCTGGGCCTAGCAGGACAGTTGTGTAAGTTGGGCTCGGTTCTGCTTTACATCAATGACGTAGCGACTCCTATGTCAGACTCGAGGCCACGGGACTGTGCATATGGCGTACATATTCTAGGATAAGAGATGTGATATGGCCCATACCCTACACCAGTTGTAACTACTCGTATGTGAGTAGAACTAGTCGAAACAGAAGGAAACTACCCGAGTAGTACTCGGGTAGGACTCCTAAGCTAGTATCGGGCTAGGACTTCCATGTAACCTTATCCCCCAGACTATATAAGGGCGGCAGGAAACCCCCTCCAAATATTACAACATCTAAGGCAATACAAACCACCACACAGGACATAGGGTATTACGCTCTCGGCGGCCCGAACCTGTCTAAAGTTTCATGTTCCTTGCACCTTCGAGTTCCTGATCTCGGCGACACCCCACCTACAATCTACCACCTCGGGGGGTATCCCTTGGTGGGCTTGGAGGTTAAACACCGACAGCTGGCACGCTAGGTAGGGGTGTTCATCGAGCATCCACCGGAGAACTGATGGCATCTTTCCACTTCACCAGCGCTGTGCTCGATGAGGGCACAACCTTCGTTTTTGGCTCCTGCATCTACGTTGCCAATGGCTTGGGTGGCTTCAACAGCCATCTAGCCGACTCCAGGGAGCCAGAGACACCTGCAGCAACTCAACGTAGCGATCTCGACGAGTTCATCGACAACCTCGACGAGATGCTGCTCCCTGACCTAGCTAGAGAGATCGAGGAGGAGTCTGTTCTCGACGCGGTTTCGACTCGCGCTGCACCAAGACTTCTCGGATCGGATTCAATCCGATCTGGGGAAGAGCGTACCCGACTCCTATTCGGGCTACGCAACACGGTTTCTGTCTACCAGGAGCTCACTCAATCTGAGTTTCTCATCGCATTGGAAGAGGACTTGGATAACCTACTCAAGATCAGAGACGAGGGAGCCACCGCTTGTCGGGAGGCCCCCGTTTTCGACAAGTACTCGAACTCGGATGACGACTCTAAAACCTTTCCGCGTTGTCATCTGGGCCTGACTATAACCTCAACGCCACAGGACCGGTTCGTGTACTGGAAGAGCATGGAGCCCTCTGAGCTACTCGAATACGACTCCCGCCTTGTGGCCTTCACACAAGAACAACCTTTTCAGGAAGGCAAGCCTCTCTCTCTCCCACTGCGGAGGAGGGAGAAGGCAAGACAGTACTCATCGGCTATAGCTCCAGCGGAAAGTTTTCGCCGCAGCGTCACGTCTTCATGGCCTCCCTCCATGAGCATAGTGACGATGACGATCTAGGAAGAGAGTATGACGACGAACTACTCGCAGACATCTCCGCCGATGAGCGCACGATAGATGCCCCTCAAAATGAAGATGAGGAGCACAGAAGAATCCGGAGGATCAAGAACGCCAAGCATGCCAAGCGTAGGCGGAACGCGAAAGCCCGCGCACGGAACCCACCTCAAAGCAGAAACCTCAACAGTGCCTTCGCTGCAGCTGATGATCGCCAGTACAACACTCCAATCGAGAACATCGCTGAAGCAGCTTTGTTAATTCAACGATTACTCCAGAGACGGAGAGGCTGCTACATCTAACGCAGCGCGCTATCGTTCAACTAGACCAGGAGGACCCCATGCCGTTGCTGCAGCGCAGCCGCTCAAGATCGGAGCGTCACGCGAGCTCCATTCCCCAGGTTAGTCGCACCCTAGAAGGAGGACCCAACCCTCGAGGGAACGACAACCGCCACCACAACCAAGACAATCGGGGTGGCCACAGACACCAGAATGCCCTGCAATCCGCACACAGCGACGCTGACCAAGTGAAAGTGCATTTGGCCCCCTAAGTGGGTTTTGGTGTTGATGACATACAAAATTAAGGAGCTAATGACTTTATCGAGTTATGGACAGGTTAAAATTCAATGAAATGAAAAAGAGCAAGAAAAGATGCCAAATTTGCTTAAAGGACAGTGTTGGGATTAAAAGAAGATCTTTCAATATTTTCTATTTTGAATTTGAGTATAGGAAACACCGTACTATTAAGAGCGATATGAATGGATAGCATGAAGGTGCCAAAGTGCTTATTTGAGATGGTAACCATCAAAGAGAGACACAGAATCACACACTTGTGCGCCGAGTTTTCTGACTGTTTCAGTGTGTGTCGGAGGTTCCGACAAGGGGTCGGAAGTTCCGACACCTGTCGGAATTTCCCAGTAACTTCCGACAGGGGGTTCTCGGCCAACTGATTTTAGCTAGGTCGGAAGTTCCGACCATGTGTCGGAAGTTCCGGCACCAATCGAAATCCCTGTAACTTCCGACAAGGGGTTCTCGGCCAGCTGATTTTAGTTGGGTCGGAAGTTCCGACCCTGTGTCGGAAGTTCCGACAATCACTTATTCTGCGCACTAACGGCTAGTTTTTGGGGCTCGGGTATTTATACCCCCTCAGCCCCTCCTTCATTTTCTGCTGACCTAACCCGAGACAAACACCTCCAAGAGCATTTACTACTCCTCCCCAATCCTTCCAAAAGCGAATCCTTTAGTTGATTTGAGCTAGGGCTTGGATGAGAGCAAGATTGAGGTGTGAGACTTAACCATTTGAGTGTGAGGGCAGCCAAGTTCATCTCAAGAGCACTTGAAGTATACTCATCCATCAATTCGCGTTTGTTACTCTTGAAGCTTACTTCTAGACGGTTTGGCATCGCCCGGTTGAGCATCCTCTAGTGTGTGTGCGCCCCGGGAAGTTTGTATTACCCATCCTTTGTGGATTTCATAGTAAGTGACCCAATCCTTCTTTGTGGTTGATTGAGTGAGGTAAAGGGTTAGTGGAAGACCCAGCTCTTTGTGAGCTTCTCAATGGAGACGTAGCTTCCTTAGTGGGAGTAAACTTCAGGAACAAATCTCTTGTGTCTTGTGCTTATTGCATTTATTTAGTTCTTGTTGACCTAGAGTTTGTTTTGTGCCGATCTACGTACTCGAGTTGTTGTGCTTGTAAAGATCACCTGGAGAAGTCTCGTAGTATCATTGCTCAACTTTTGATTCAACCAGGTTCTGTAGTTTGAAGTTTAATTTTGAATTTTGTATAAGAACTTTCCTTTTTTTGAAAGTTCCGGTCTTACGTTGGAAGTTCCGACAGATTTAATTACTGCGAAGAATTTTTTAGGTTTTTCATATACACCTATTCACCCCCCTAGGCATCACCAAGATCCTTTCATCAAGAAGTCCAACAACCTCCACGTCAGTCGAGCAACCACCAGGTCGCAAGGCCTCAGGCCGGCGGTCACTCCGCGGGAGGCCACGACCACCGTGGAGATCTCCGCGAATCGCCTACAATCGACCTAAGGCAGAAGATCAATGAATGTCGCAACGCTCGAGACATCATTGACACGAGACGACGTGAACGCATTGGTGATCCACGCGACATCGACGATAGTGATCGCTTCCCAACTTTCACCCACAACATCACCTCCCGCAACTGCCCAAGGAAGTTAAAGCTAGTCGGCATCACCAAGTACGATGGCAAACAAGACCCACGGATATCAAGACCCCAAGAACGTCGTCAATGTTATCTTCGGCGGCGACGGCGGCTTCCCAACCAAGTGCGCACAGAAGCTTACTCTATGCGAGATCTTATTTGTCGAGCCCGCCATACAGCAGACCTTGACATACAACGAGGTCCCGATTTCTTTCTCTCGAGAGGATCAGTGGACCAGCTTCTCCGAGCCGGGAAAATTCCCAATTGTTCCGGATCCTGTAGTGGCCGGCTCACAGCTCACCCGAGTACTCATCGATGGCGGGAGCAGCCTCAACCTGCTCTTCGCGAGTACTTTGAAGAAGATGGGGATGAACATCTCCAAGATGCTCACCCCAACCAAGGCTCTGTTCTATGGCATTGTTCTAGGAAACGCGGCTACACCAATTGGTTCGATAACGCTGCCAGTTACCTTTGGGACAAAGGAAAACTACTGTACGGAGTAGATCAAGTTCGAGGTGGAGAACTTCGAGTCCTCATACCACGCCATCCTCGGCAGACCTGCTCTAGCCAAATTCATGGCCGTACCCCATTACGTCTACCTGCTTCTCAAGATACCGGACAAGACAAGGGTCCTCACCTTCCGCGGTGACCTGAAGAAGTCGTACGACTGCGATCAAGAGGTAATTGAGTACGCCTCGACTACACGCGTGCAAGAACCTTCTTCTGAAGTCTTCGCGGCCGCGCAGCAGCTCTCCCAGCCAGAGATGGTGATTCCAGCTGTACCTCCATAGATCATCCAACTGCAGGAGGGTGACTCATCCAAGACAACACTCATCAGTGTCGGGATGGGCGATAAATAGGAACTCTCGCTCATCGACTTCCTTAGGTCTAACCGAGATATATTTGCGTGGAAACCGGCAGATATGCCAGGGGTGCCCAAGGAGTTGATTGAGCATTGCCTAAAAGTTGATCCAAAAGCCACCCCCAAGAAGCAATGACTGCATCGGTTCTCCCCGACATGAGGGAGGCCATCGAAAAGGAGTTAGCAAAACTACTCGTGATAGGTTTAATTAAAGAAGTGTGACACCTCAGGTGTTTAAATTGCTAAACAAAGTCTCATTAGCATAACAATATGCATAAATAACTAAGAAAAGTTTAAAAGAAATGTATTATAATATGGTTTTGCCTTTATTTTAAAAGTATGTGTATATGTGCTCAAGTACATGTACTTTACTCGAACAAATTAAATAACTTTCACATAGATGCAAATATGACTGCGAAATTGAATAGGCACATCATTAAGGACATAATGAACCAAAGTCTAGTTGAGGCCTAGGGGAGAATATGAAGTTTTGCCCAGAAAATAACGTGCCATCCGAATCGAGCTTTTTGAGTTTTTAAAATAACTTTTGAACTAGAACTCAAATGAACTTTGGCCTGAAACAAACACCTTTTCATTTTGAACAACTTTCATCTTCAGAGAAGCGAGAAAAATATAGTTTTTCTTTCCAGCCCCTCACTTTTCCTGTATTCTTGCACATCAGCCCCTAGCCTCACCCTCCCTTGTTTCACTCGCCGCCCAGCAGTGGCCGCCGGCACCTGGCCGGCGATTCCTGCCGCCCACACCGCCCCAACTCGCCCAATCGCCCGCCCGCGTCGTTCACACGCTATGTTGCGCCCCGGTGCACCGCCCTGCTCGCCCAGCGCACGCACGCCACGCGCGTGGCGCCATGTGCGGCTCTGGTCGCTGCCCCGCCGCCCAATGGCGCGCCCCAGCCCTGCAGGCACCCCCACTCCCTCCTCTCCCTCGCTGTGCCCCTTTAAAAGCCAAGCCGAGCCCCTGCCCCGCGCGCGCCCAGACCACGCCGCACCTCCATTGCCGCCGCTAGGACCTCCAAGCCGCGCCCCAACCCCCGGTCTCCTCCGCCCGAGCCAAGCCCAGGAACGGGTTCCCCTCGACGCCGCGAAGCTCACCGGCCAGCCCCCACCGGCTCTCGCCCGCCAGCCTTGCCGGAACGCCCCCGCCGCTGCCGCACACCACTGCCGGCCACCGCTCGCCGCGGGCGGCCCAGCTCAGGCCATCTCCGCCCCAACCGAGGCCTCCCCAAGGTAACCCATGCCTTCCATTTGCTCCTCCCCCTCGTTCCCCTCACCACCGGCCCCTCCCCTCGCCGGAATCGAGCTCAAGCTTGCCGGCCGGCTGCCAGGGACCACATTGCTTTGATTGCAATCTTCCCAGGGGCCTGCACGCAAGAGTCCAGGGACCCCTCTGTAAAAGAAAGTTTTAACCCTAGATTCAAAATCAGTGAACTTGTAAACTTCATATAAAATCGTAGAAAAATCTTAAAAGTACAAACTCAACTGTTCTGTAATCTTTAGAAGAAGATCTACAACTTTTGTTACATGAATTTTTCAGTTTCTCAATATATCTTGCTCTAAATTAAATAGAAGGTTTAATAGACTTTAATTGTATCCACTGTTGTAGATAAAGATTGAACCTGAATTTTGGACAGTAGTTTAGTTACTTGATGTGTGGTCCAGCATAAAAAGTTTAGGACTAGAACCCACTTGTAGCTAAACTTTTTGTTAGACTTTATTTTATGCCTTGAAGATAATAGAACTAATTTGTACCTGCTGTTATATTGTGATTCATGTTGTGAAACTTTTCCAGAGCTATTATAGTGATGCCTAAATACCATAGAAAAAGTTTAGAACCTTTTTCCTTTCTGTAACCTATTTATATAATTTTGTGGTGGGAAAAATGCACTAAATAAAAATAATTAGTTGCTGTGCTTAGAAAATATTCATCTTTTTATTACAGTATACTTTGGGTTAGAACATGCTTTATAAAAAGTTTCATACCCAGAAATCCTGTAAAACATCCTGTAGAAATTAATCTTTATTAACATAAATGTAGCTTGTCCTATTTATTATGCTCTGTATCCTACACAATAAAATCTGAAAAATATACAGTAACACACATATAGTTAGGTTAACCCCTTGTAAAAGTTTTGGCATTAGTACTTGCATGGTTTGTTCTGTTCAAAAATAATTAGGTTCTAGCAGTAGCTGTGTATTAAAATTTTCACATTTAATATACTACACAAAAATGTCTGAAATTTTTATAATGGTTTTATCTCTGCATAATGTACTCTGAATAAAATTTTCATCACCAGAAGTTACCTAGATCAGTGTTTGTGCTTAATCTATGCTTATACTGCGAAAATTAAAATTTCAATACAACACAACCCCTTCTGCTAAAGATTGCCCAAGAAATCGTAACTAAGTAACTTTACAACAAAACCTATGTTTTGTGGACTGCAACTTTATCGTGAAAAAAAATATCATGTATCATCACTACAACTTACACTTGTGCATTCATATAGAATCGACTACTCTCGCCGACGGAACGTACGAGCTGGTGCCCGCGTCCGAGAGTGAGCAGCGTGAAGCTCAAGTGAATCTAACTGAAGCTTTCGAAGATCCGAACCCCAGTTCGGACGAGCCCCAAGCTAACTTTACCCAAGAAGGCAAGCCCCGGAGCATGAACCCTGTTTTTCTAAATTATGCAACTTAACACTCTATTCTACTTGTGCATTAAGTTTATAGGAGTTGGATGAAAACTTAGTTGCATGATCCTAGGTACCCATGCTCTGAACACTAGATGTAAGGTTCGATAGGATGCTATGCTAATAGGACTCAGTAAAAGTCGAGTGATTTCCTGTCACTCGCGAGAATATAGGAGTTCAATGTTTACTACATGCTGCAATCATAAGGTCGACGGACGGGGCTATGGTGCGATGTTCAAGTTGATGATTGATGTCCCATCTGTTTAGTGAAAATGCTAAGGCCGCAGTGTGTGGTAGTGGTGGTTAAGTTTTTGAACGTACTAGCCACATGCCTAGAATATGGTAATCGGTAAGCTTAAGCACCTAATCGGACCGGCAAGTGGACAGCATCCCACCCTCTTAACTTCGGTTCCATGCGCGCACATGGTGGGTACAGAGCCGGGCTCTGTATGGCTCTGATCCACAACCCGGGAAGAAAGGGGAAAGGTTGCACGTGTGACTCTGGGAGTAACCACGTGACGTGTGTTTAGGTTTCCCTTGCAAGGTTAAAAAATTCAATTCGAATCGTCCGTTTCTCGTGGTTATTGAGACTGCTTGACCCTTTTACCACATAGAGTAAGAAATGGAACAATGATGATGATTAATCTTGTTGGATGCAAATTAATTCTTTCACCATGTATGATATTGGATAGTTGCTTACTTAAAATGGATAAAGAAAACTAGAACCTGGAGCTAAAATATGAAAGTAAGGACCTACTTGTATATGCTTTTCGGCAAAACAAACCCCTCAAGCCAAAAGCCTTGCATGTCTAGGAGTCGGCTAAGTATATTCCACTATTAGTATACTCAGCCTTGCTTGTGGCTTATTTTCAGGTGATACTTTTGAGGACATGGTTGCTAGTTTGACTTGGCCGTGTACTCTTCCTCCTGGTTGGTCGATGGAATGGGATGCATCCCCGGCCAATGATGATAATGCCGAGTGATGTCTCGTACGGGCTTCATCGAGACATCATGTATCGTCGAGTAGTTTATCGTTGTTTTTCCGCTGCAATGAACTCTGAAGAACTCGTTTACTTTGAACTCTGAAGTACCTTGTTTTGCAAATTCGAACTCAGTTGTAATAATAATTTATGATGAACCCTGTGGTGTAAAATTTGTGGAATGTTGTATCCTCTGGGCTCACCTTCGTGTGAGTACTTTGTATGTGTGGTTTCGATTAGCAAAACCGTGGTTGTATCGGGAGGTTACCCGACAGACCGGTGGATTACTCCGTTTGAAGTGCGAGTTAGCCCTGATTGCCCTTGTGGTGATGGTTAGCGCGCTTGAGCCGGATTAATTCAGGTGGTTCTACCACAAGAAGTATACCACCCAGAGTGGCTAGCTAACCCTGTACTTGTTTTAAAAAAGAATAATAGTGAATGGAGGATGTGTGTGGATTATACCGATCTCAACAGGCACTGCCCAAAAGATCCTTTCGCGCTCCCACACATCGACCACTCCACGACTGGCTGCGTCTTGCTCTCTTTCCTTGATTGCTACTCGGGCTACCATCAGATTGCCCTCAAGGAAGAAGACCAGATCAAGACAACGTTCATCACCCCGTTTGGAGCATACGCCTACAAGACTATGTCCTTTGGGCTGAAGAACACAGGGGCTACATATCAGCGAACCATCCAGCTTTGCCTCGTTGATCAGCTACATCCCAATGTTGAAGCTTATGTGGATGACGTGGTCGTCAAGACCAGAAACCATGACGAGTTCATCTCCGACCTCGAGGAAACCTTCAACAGCTTGCGCAAGTTCCGGTGGAAGCTCAGCCCAACCAAGTGCGTCTTCAGCGTACCGCAAGGGAAACTACTCGGTTTCATCATCAGTCGCCGAGGAATTGAAGCCAACCCGGAGAAGATTACTGCCATCACCAAACATGGGAGCTCCATAGACGATCAAGGACGTCCAAAAGCTCACAGGGTGCATGGCGGCCCTTAACAGATTCATCTCACGACTTTGGGAAAGAGGATTACCTTTCTTCAAGCTTCTGAAGCGGCAAGACAAGTTCCAGTGGACAGAGGAGGCGGCGCAGGAGCTGGAAGATCTCAAGCATCATCTTTAGTCGCCCCCCATCTTCACAGCTCCATTACCAGGCGAGAACCTACTACTATACATTTCCGCGACTACTCACGTCATCAACATGTCCATCATGGTGGAGCGCCCCGAGGAAGGCCATGCATTTGGTGTGCAGCGGCCGGTGTATTTCATCTGCGAAGTCCTCTCTGAATCTAAGGTTTGTTACCCATCAATTCAGAAACTTCTCTACGCTATACTCATCACTTCCAGGAAGCTTCGCCACTACTTCGACGAATACAACATCTCAGTTGTCACTGATTTTCCATTGGCGGATATACTCCACAATCAGGATGCCACTGGATGCATCTCCAAGTGGGCAGTGAAACTGGGGGCTCTCAGCATTGACTTCAAGCCTCGCATTGCCATCAAATCCCAAGCACTAGTCGATTTCATGGCAGAGTGGCGAGAAAATCAAGTTGCAGCTCAAGCCAACATGCCCGAGCATTGGGTCATGTACTTTGATAGTTCTCTCAAGCTCGTAGGCGGCGGCGCAGGAGTTCTCTTCATATCTCCAACAGGCGAACAACTCAAATACGTTTTCCAGATAGTATTTGAGGTCTCCAACAACGAAGCCGAGTACGAGGCATTACTGCATGGGCTCCGCCTGGCAGTCTATCTTGGCATCAAGCGACTACTCGTCCACGGCGACTCCTTGGTGGTAGTCCAACAAGTCAACAAGGAGTGGGACATCAACAAAGAAATCATGGATGCGTATGTTGCTGAGATACGCAAGTTGGAGAACAAGTTCTCGGGCCTGGAAACCATCCATGTGATCCGGGATAATAACGTGGGGGCTGACATGTTCTCGAAGTTGGGCTCCGATCGAGCAAAAGTCCCACCAGGTGTATTCGTTCACGAATTACATCACCCGTCCATCAGGCGACCAGATCCTATGATCATCGATCAAGGTTCGTGAGAACCTAGTTAAGAGGTCATGATGATCGAGGCCGACTGGCGGGTACCATTCATCAACTTCACCAAAGACCAGAAGGTACCCCCAGGTCTTGATGAAAAAAGCGTCGCGGCTGCACGCATCATCTGGCGGAGCAAAGGGTATGTTCTCGTCAGCGACAAGTTATACAAACATGGTTAAGAAACAGGCGTCCTTATGCAGTGCGTTCTCATTGAGGAAGGCAAAGAAATACTGCAAGAAGTTCATGAAGGAGTTTGTGGCAATCATGCAGCGTCAAGGGCGCTAGTCGGGAAAGCATTCAGGACTGGGTATTACCGATCCACAACTTTTGCTGATGCCGAAGATCTCGTTTGTCAGTGTACCAATTGCCAGTTCTTCGGCAGGTCGGCTCACGTCCCGGCGCATAACCTCATCACCATACTACCATCTTGTTCTTTCGCTCGTTGGGGCCTAGACATGATTGGGCGTACCATGTGTTGGTGGCCATCGTCAAGTTTACAAAGTGGATCGAATACAAGCCAATTACAAAGATCACTGCGAATTGAGTAGTCAGCTTCATCTGCAACATCCTGCACCGCTTTGGCTTCCCCAACACTATCATCACAGATCTGGGATCTAATTTCCACTTGCACGAGTTCTGGGAATTCTGCGAGAATAGTTCTATTGAGGTAAAGTACGTCTCAGTTGATCACCCGCGGGCCAATGGCCAGGTTGAGCGCGCCAACCACTTAGTCTTTGATGGGCTGAAGAAAAGACTCTACGACGAGAACAGCAAAAAAAGGGGCAAGTGGATTCATCAGCTCTCCTCAGTTGTCTGGGGGCTTCGCACTCAACCAAGCAAAGCCACAGGTCAATCGCCATTTTTTCTCATCTATGGGTCAGAAGCTATCCTCCATGCGGACATCATGTGGAAGTCTCCAAGACTGGAGATGTATAAAGAAGGCGAAGCTGATCAGGCAAGACATCTGGAGCTTGATTCAACAGAAGAAGTCAGATGCAATGTCTTGTTACAGTCAACTCACTAACTACAAGGCATCCGACGCTACCACGACTGCAACGTATAGGAGAGGTCTTTTAGCATCGGTGATTTGGTCCTCCGTCGCATCCAAGACAAGACAGGGCTTCACAAGCTCAACTCGCGATGGGAAGGGCCCTTCATCGTCAGCAAAGTTACACGACCGGGGTCGTACCGACTTCAAGACTCCGACGGCCAGGAGATATCAAACTCCTGGAACATCGAGCACCTACGCCGTTTCTATCCCTAGATAACTTGTACATAAAGTTGTCAGCTGCAGTGCAGCATGTTTATCAATAAAGAGCTGGTTTGATCTTCAAAAGACTACTTTTTGTCTCCAAGCAAGACTACAGAACTCGGGGGCTTCTGCCACGAGTACTAACAACACGTTAACTATGCTATGTCACCAGAAGTACTCGGGGGCTGTCGCCATGAGTCCTTTCTGAACGACTACTCTCACACTTGCCCTACGGGCCGAAGCGCAAAGACTACTTGCGACCGATTCTGACTACTTCGAGTACTAGCCTAATGGTTTGTAGGAACCAAATGGCATAAGTCATTGCGAGAAATTTGAAGAGGCTCCCACGTCTATAAAAGCAATCCAGCGTATTGCACGGAGCGAGTAAATCATGATTCGTTTATTCTCCCTGTATGGGACTTTACGCTGGACACCAAGTCATTGACTACCTCAGGAAGTGTGGCCTTCTAAGTAGTTCTGCAGTGGGCGTCCCGCATTCTTTATCTAAGTCCTACGATTTTCGGTATTACTCTATGAGTAAGCACACCGAACACATCAACAGGCAACAACAAATAAAACATATATACATGATTAGATACACAGTATATCATGTTTACTTCTGCTCCAGGCTATCTATAAACTTTTGAGCCACCGGCTTTGCTTCCTCGACAAACTCTGAGAATTTCTCCTCAGAGTAGTCGACTGCCATACCATCTGCTAGTGGACTCAGATTGGCTTTTGGCCAGTAGGACTTTACAAGCCCAAGAATGTGCGCTACATAAGTTTTGGTGGTGTCTGAGATGTATCCAGAAATCTTTTGTGGGGCTTCACGGAGTCGCTCCAGAAGCGTCCTCTCGTTGATGACTCCCTCTTCTAGAGGATCCACCATGTCTACGACTACTTGTGCTGCACCCTTGAGCTTTTCAAGTTCTTTATCTTTCAGCTTCTTCTCAGCGGCCATGTCCCTGATCTGTATCATGCACTCTACGAGTTTGGCATCTGCATCTTGGAGCCCTTTGATCAGCTTCTCTGCATCATCTGAACGACGGTACACAAGATTCTTCAAGTCAGTGATCTCGTCATCCTTATTTCTTATAATATTATTAAGTTCTGCAAGCAAAAGGAGACGATGAAGTACTCGTATGAGTTCAGATACTACTTTTTGCGTATATCAAAACAAGATAATGTTGTCGACAAAGTATCACCTCGGTGAGTCTTGGCTTGCAGTTTGTTTGTGTTCTTGAGATCCTCAGTCTCCTTCTTCAGTAGCCAAACCTCTCGAGTACGCTCCTGTTTGATGGTGTCGAGTTGATTCCTTAACGCGACGTTCTTGTAAATTTGCTCGCCAATCTGGGGATCTTTCTCCTGCAACTCGCGGAATTCGTCTTCGACAGCTCGGAGCTTGTCCGACTTCTACCTGGAGCTGTTGGCCAATTCCTGCCCGACAAAAGGAAACAATTAGACCAGATCAAACAAGTTGACAAAGGTAGTCATCTCTAGTCCAAGACGCTTACCGTGGAAAACTTATACAGATCTTTAAATGTATCCTGGAACTGCTTTAGGGTTGCCGATGTAAGCATCAGATCTTCAATCAGCTCATGCGGAATGGCATACTGCCACTTCGGCGGAGTGACCAAAATGCCGCCTGAAGAAATACTCGCAGCACCTTGTTGTTGAGGTGCAGGCTCCCGTAAGGATCAGAAGAATTCAGGCAAAGTAGATCCTACGGGCGAGGCCGGCTACATCAACTTACCCGTAGGAATCTCTGGGAATTCTCTTCGGCTTCGGTCCTCTTCCTCATGGATGGTTCGACTCCAATGTCGGCCCTCTAACCTCTGCGACGGCAGGCTCTGGGGGCTCTTGCGGCACCGACGACTACACAAGCATGGTTGTTGCCGGTACCGCACTCGACGCTACGACATCCGACTCCTTCTCTGGCTCGGGGGCTGGAGTTTTCGTGGCATTGCTAGGCTCCTCCAAGCCCAGATCAGAGGAAGGGCTACATACAAGAAGCAGCAACATGTTTTAGGACAACGAATGTACAATTTACAAGTGAAAGCACTCACATACTTACAGTGCAGACTTCTTTATTCCTAACTTCTTCCTTTTGAGTGGTCTAGGTGCTGGGACAACACTTAAAGCACTCGCCGGCGCGGCTTCGCCAGCCGAGGGTAGAGTCTGCTTTGGCGGGGCAACCGTGATGGTCGCCAATGAACTCAGGCCAGCCGCGGGCAGTGATTGCCCCGGCGCGGCCCCAGCAGAACCTGACGACAGGTCCACTGTGACGGTGGGCACGCTTTTCTCCCTCACAGTATCATTCCGGCAACATCCTCGTGTAACACCCTAGGTGTTTAAAAGGTTTAAGCAACAATGTTGAACAGAACATCAGGCATAATCATCCATACATATTTAAAACAAATGCATGTGTATGTATGTATGTGTGCATGTGCATGTATATGTTGCATTATAAAGTACCTCCTTAGAGCTTTCAAATCAAACCAAAACTGCCGAGCAAGTTCGCTTAGAGGAATTTTTGAAAATTCAAATTTTGAACCCATCAAATGAATAGGAATTCAAATCCTAGTGTCTTAATTTTAAAATAACTTTGAATCTATAGCTCAAAGAAACTTTGGACTAAAACAAAAGTTGTAGATTTTTAAATTCTCTACAACTTTCTTGTTGAGAGTTTTTCAAGTTCCTACGAAACTTTTTGAGAAAATTCGCGGTCAAATGGCTGTTGACCAGCCTTTTCACTCTCTTCTCCTCCTCTCTCCTTCTCTCTCCTCCCTTCCCTCCCTTGTCCCGACCATGGCAGGCAACCGCCGGCCAGGTGGCCACCGATTGCTGCATCCGAGCCGCGCCAAGGCGGGGTGCCCCAACGGGCCACCTACCGGGGCCTACCACCGTCGATTTGCCGCGCCTGAATCCCTCCCCGGCCTCCACACAGCAGGGAACTCCTGCGCGCGCACGCCACGACGTGCCGGCGAGGCCGCGCCTCCATCGCGCCCTTGCCAGCCTGTCTCGGCCACTTGCCTTCGCCGCTAAGGCTTCACAGCTCCTCCTCTCTTCCTCCTGCCCCATATAAAATATCGGCCCCTCCCTCGAGCACGCGCACCGAGCCCCACCCTCGCCATTGCCGCGCCGAGCTCGAGCTCACCACCGGCCCGCCGCTCTGCTCCTCCGCCACCCAAATCAAGGCTCGGAACGGGTCACCCTCGACCTGATGGAGCTCGCCGTACCGTCCACGCAGCCTCTCCCTCGCCGGACCATCGCCGCCCGCACCTCGCCGGAGCTCCTGCTCACGCCGGCGAGCCCCTTCCCGACCAACCCCGACCCAACCAAGGTGACCAAAAGGTAGCCCTCGGCCTCCTCTATCTCCTCCCCCACCTTGACCTCGCCACCGGTGAGCGAGCTCGCCGGATTTTGGCCGGCCAGAGCCCTCCCCACCATAAAATCCAGCCAAGGGCCACATTGCAAGAAATTAGATCTTCATAGGGTTCTTGCTGCAAAAACTCAGGGGCTGATCTGTGAAACATAGATTCAAGTTTTGTTTTCAAACCAGCGAACTTATAAAAATCATATAAAATTGTAGAAAAATCATAAAAATGCAAAATCAACTGTTTTGGAATCCTTAGAACCACATCTACAACTTTTCTAAATATTTCTTCAGTTTCTAAATATTTCTTGCTCTAGAATAAGAGTTAGTTTAAATAGCTTTTATGTGTATCTTTTGTTCTAGGCAAGCACTAAGATTGATTTTTGGATAGTAGGTTAGTTTCTAAATTTTGAGCCTTGTGCAAAAATTTCAGGTCCAGAACAAATCTCTAGGTATAGTTATTAGTAGATCTTGCTCTTTGCACTAATTTGATAGATTTCTTTACTGAGCTTGAAACTTTTACAGTAGTACTACCTTGTTATATAGATGCTATGGAAAAAGTTTGGAATATTTTGTTTATGCTTAACTTGCTCATGTAATTTTAGTTAAGAATAAATTCATTAAATAAGTATAAATAGTCCTTGTGCCTAGAAAAATATGAAATTCTCACCAGAGACTGCTTTTGATAATTTAGTCGTGCTAGAAAAGTTTGAGGATCAGATTCGTAGTATATTTGCACATAAAAATAAATCTTTGCTGCTGCAGATTTGTTTTGTTTGATTTTCTATGTTCTATTAAGTTGCTTAATAAAATCTGGAACTTTACAGTTGATTCACAATAGGTGTGGGACTACTCTGTAAAATTTTGAGCAACAGTTCCTGCATGGTTTGATTTGCATAAATGAATCTAAGTCCTAGCAGTAGCTTACTGATTTATTTTTCCTGATAAATCTACTGCATAAAAAGAGCTGAAATTTTAACTGTAACTTGGTCACTAGGAGAGGGTACTGTGTGTAAAAATGTTACTGCCAGAAACTTTGCCTAGTTTTAGTTATGGGTGTTACATCATTGCATTGTGTTTATTCTTGAAAAATGGAAATTCCTGCATATTAAAGAAATGAGGAAAAACACCCTGTTTACTTAATAAAGTTAGTACCACTGAATTTCTACACAATTAATGTTTGCCCAAGTAAACTTAGTTAGGTTGTTTCATAAGTGAAACTTGAGTTTGTTGGATTACAACTTTATATTTATTGTGACATGCTCGATTTAACTTGTCATCAATACAACTCATGCATGTGCATCTCATGTAGACGCCACCGCTCTAGCTGACGAAACGTACGAGTTGGTGCCCGAGTCCGAGAGTGAGCAGTGTGAAGCTCAAGTTAATCTAACTGAAATTATTGAAAATCCGAACCAAAGTTCGGAATAGCCCAAGTCTAGTTTTGCTCAGGAAGGCAAGCCCCGAGCATAAATCTTATTTTCAAAACTATGAAATGTTGTAATTCTATCTACTTGTGCATTTAAGTTTATAGGATTTTGTTGAAACCTTAGTTGCATTATCCTAGTACCTATATCTTGAATACTAGTATTTGTAGGTCGCTAGATGCCATGCTAATAGGGTTTCGGTAAAAGTCGAGTGATTGCCTGTCACTCGCGAGATATAGGAGTTGCTTGTTTTACTTATGATTGGAATCATACGGTCGATGGGCGGGGCTGGTTATGATGTTCATGTTGATGATTGAGTCTCCGTCTGTGTAGCAAAACGTACTAACCACATGATGAGAATATGGTGATTGGTAAGTTTAAGTACTTGATTGAACCGGGCGTGATACATACCACCCCACTGTCTTGACTTCGTGCCCATGCGGCCTCATAGTGGGTGCAGAGCTTGGCTCTATACTTAAGGGTGGTGGGCATGTTCCGCAAAACGGGAATAAAGGGGAAAAGTTGCACGTGTGACTCTGAGAGTAACCACGTGACGTGTGTTTGGGTTTGCCTTGCAAGGTTAAGAAATTCGATTCGAATCGTACATTTCTCACGACCATTGAGACTGCTTGACCATTTTACCACATAGAATAAGAAGAGGAATAATGATGATGATTAATCTTGTTGGATGCTCAATTAATTGCTTCCACCATGTGTGATGTTGGATAGTGCTCATCTAGAATGGTTAATCAAACTAGAATCTTGAAGCTAAAATTTGAAAGTAAGGACCTACTCTTTGTTGCTTTTCAGCAAAAACAAACCCCTCAAGCCAAAAGCCTTGCATGTTTAGGAGTCAACTAAGTATGTACCAATAGTCGGGTAAGCCTTACTCAGCCTTGCTTGTGGCTTTGTTTCAGGGAGATCTTTGAGGACATGATTGTTAGTTTGACTTAGCCGTGTACTCTTTCTCCTAGTTGGTCGGTGGAATGGGATGCGCCCCTGGCCAATGATGATAACGCTGAACCATGTCATGTACGGACTTCATCATGATATCTTGTATCGTCGTTAGAACTTCCGCTTATTTTTCGCTGCACTGTTAAACTTTGAAGTACACTTTTATGAATTCGAACTTGGTTTGTAATAATAATTCATGTTGAACTCTATGACGTAAAATTTATGGATTGTTGTAATCTCTGGGTTCACATTCATGTGGGTGGCCCCGCAATTACTGTGTGGAATACGAAGGTTTTTTCCCTTGGGATAAGATTTATTTTGAGCAGTAATTTCAGGTTACTTTGGAAAAGTTATTTGCTTAACCAACTTTTCAGGGATGTTATTCCGAAAAAATGAGTTTTCAAATTTCTGAACCAATTTACTCATTTTAACCATCAAATCAAATTCTTATTTTTTCCACAATCTATGCCACGACTCTTTGGATCTCTTTTTCCAAACCTTGGGATTTGGATTCAAGGTTCGGGGGCTGCGAGATACGTCTCATCGATGACTTATTTTTTTAAATTTTTTGGAAGATAAGGAAAGAAGATTCAAGACTAATTTGACCCTCAGCCTGATTCTTCGATTCAACCTAAGGCTTGGGGCTACTCCGTATGGAGTGCGAGTTTAATCACACCCCATATAAAATAAGACTTGAAAACTACTCGGGGCATGAGCACCTCACAGCCTCGATGCAGCCAAGGAAGTACTCCGAAGACACCTTCAAGACGAAGTTCGGAAGAACTCGAAGACGCCTTTAGAAGTACTCGAAAGCTTGCAGTACTCGACTACGAAATGCTTGGGGGCTTGTCAAACTCGGGGCCACGGACTTGCGCACATGGCGTACATATCCTAGGATAAGGGATGGGACATGGCCTACGTCCTATACCAGTTGTAACTACTCGTATGCGAGTAGGACTAGTCAGAACAGAAGCAAACTAGCCAAGTAGTAATTGGGTAGGACTTCTAAGCTAGTATCGGGATAGAACTTCCATGTAACCCTGTCCCCCGAGACTATATAAGGGTGGGCAGAGACCCCCTCCAAATATTACAACATCTAAGGCAATACAAACCACCACATATGACGTAGGGTATTACGCTCTCGGCGGTCCAAACCTGTCTAAAGTTTCGTATTCCTTGCACCTTCGAGTTCCTGATCTCGGCGACAACCCACCTACAATCTACCACCTTGGGGGTATTCCTCGGTGGGCTTGAAGGTTAAACACCGACATCCTAATCGCGCATGCGATGTATAATATCTCTATTTTTCCGTAGTGACCTCTCTTTACAATTCACACCATGAAGCATACTTGTATTTGGATGATACTACGATGAAGTTAATGTGAAACTGACTTACGATGAAGTTAATGTGAAACTGACTTGTTAGGGTTCATGGTGGGGGTTGTGAAACGGCAGGGCACGTGTATCAAGGATACAAACATTTATGAGGGGTGTTAAGGGTGTGCGGTTATTCATCGGTTGAGGTGATGGTTCCGCCTGAAGCGGACTAATTGACTGAATTATATTTCCCACAGAAGTTTTTGTTGCGCACCGTCATTTTGGGTCGGTCCGTTTAATAGTTTAACTGTTGCGCATATTGCAAGCTAAATATGAGAGAGATTGCATGCATGCACTGAAAAAGACAATGTGATGGCGTCACCCACGTGCATACAGATTTGAAACTAAAAAATATAAATATTAAACCGAGTATACATATTAAATTTGGGTTACACCATTATCTTATTTATGATAAGATCTTCAAAATAAGACCACACTTACCTATATTTGCACGATATTTTTTAAAAGCATTTTCTTTAATACTAAATAATTAATTTCAAATACTGGGAACAAAAATTTTACCAACTGGAATAAATATTTTTTACGATAAAAAGGATTTAACATAACCAACAAATAATAATAATGTACAACGAAAAAAATATTAAACATCACAAATATTTGATTGTCGTTGGGGATGCGCCTTAGGCTACCTAAGGCTGGGACCCCCTTATGTACAAAAGAGGTCCGAAGTAGAGATATAAGGGCTTATTTGTGAGATCTAGGGACTTGGTTGCAGTGATCAGAGACCTGTTTATAAGTTCTTGGGACTCTTTTGTAAATCATATGGACCTTCTTGTAATACTTGACCCCATCAATGGAATAAATATAAACTACCACCTCCTTCTCCTCCTTATAAATAGAGTCCTAGGGCTTGGGGAGAGGACTTTTAGCCCATTTGCTTACTTGCTCACTTGCTTGTCTCCCTCTCACTCTATCTCATCTCTCGCCTATTCGGGGTGCAACCCCGACAATTGTATAGGATAAATAATAAAATATGAATATCGCGAGCAAATGAGTCAACATTGCCAAACAATTTAATTTGCAAAGTGAACAAATAATTTGACATCGCGAATAAATTAGCTACACGCAGACAAATAATTTTACATGAACAACAAACGCATCTGCATCGCAAAAAAAATTATAAGTATATATACATGTGCTAACACAAGCTCATTTTTCACTCCAGCCTATATAAATTGCATAAGTATATAAAGAAAATAAATTATTAAATAACTCTACACGATACGTCCACAACTTACATAAATTCTATAACATGATTAACAAGTTAGTTAAACAAACAATGAAAGAGAAAATAAAAGGGAAGGAAAAAAATGATAGTTCTTCATTGCAAATAAATAGTTCATATGGAAGCAAATACAAATGATACAAACTATGAAAATAACTGAAACTAGTTAAAAAAGAAAAAAAGAAAAATAAAGAAAAGAATACAAAAGGAAAGGAAAAGAAGGGAAGCAATTTTTTATATGCAAGCTTATAGAAAAATAAAAAAAGGAAAATTAAAAAGAAAAAAATGAAGAAAAGGAATAAAAAAGAAATAAAGAAAGGAAGGAGAAGAAAGAACTACCGTCAAATCCTAAGGTGAGCCGCATACGCGCATGCATCAACTATGGATCAATGTGTATGCGTAGCTGCATGCACGCATGCATAATAAAGCGAGATGCAAGCGCTGGGCATGGAAGCGAAAGGATTTTTTGGCTGAAACGGATTGTTGGGCTGAAGAGCCAAGCGAACCCCAAATAATCTCCTTCAGGTGATGGAAATAAGATTTGTAGCATGGGCGATATATAGCCGCCCCGATGTTAAGATGTGGCTGATAATCACTTCTTGGCGATAGACAACAAGATAGAGAGAGGTAGTGGTGAACAAAGTGTCGGGAACGTGGTGTTCATGATTGAAGGTTGAAGAAGATATTTATGTTGTTGAACCTTCATCCAATGGACCGTAGATATGAGATAGACGAGGGGTACGCTGATTTTAGATTAGCTCTCAGGCCAACATTATACTCCATATACTACCATCAGGGTTCTTCCTAAAAATCATCATCAAGTTTTTTGATTAAACTGCGTATGTATGGCAATAATCAATAGTCACACTGGCAAATCTCTTGAAGGCGAGAAGTACGATATCGCTAAATTAAAGGCGTGTTTGAAGACAAGAAGTACGATATTACTAAATTAAATCGCCCTACAGGGTGACGCGGGGGCATTGCTCTTTTCTTTTAGACATTTGCAATATATATATATATATATATATATCTGTTGGGGTATTTGCACGACGAGGATATTTTTAATGCAGCACCATTGGGGTCGAATTCAGCTTATAGCATCCTACTAAGGGTCTGTTTGGATCCACCAACTAAACTTTAGCTAAAGTCAGTTAAATTTTAGCTGGGGCTATTATTAGTTAGAGGATCAACTTTTAGCTACCTAAAGTTTGGTTTTAAAAATTTAGCTAGTTAAATTTTAGTTGGGTGGATCCAAACAGACCCTAAAACACCCGATAACCACTCCAGCAGTGCACTGTAAGCCCGTCTGCAAAACTGACCTAGTTTTGGAGTTAGATTCATTCACCTTTGCATTGGTCCATCAATGCATATTGTTGAATAAAACTAACACCCAAACCAGGTCTAAAACGTCCTTTTTTTTAAAAAAAGAGAGCTTAGTCTAAACTAGAAGCATTCAAAACTGGGTGGGAGCAGCCCGACCTGATCTATCTGCTGACTTGGCATTCAGTTTCATATCTCACTGCACTAGCTGTTAACTGCATGCTTCCGACGCACACGCATTTGTCTTTGTTTGATTCGATCAGACAGATACTTAACCACTCCTCTTATGATGGGTCGATGCCATAATACTTGGCCTAATTTTTCCAACCTCAGCGTTCAAAAACCTGTCTCCGCGTTGAAAAGTATTCGCTGGTGCGCGGGCAACGCCGCGTCAAAGTCAGGCTCGTGCCGAACACTCCACTCCCACTGGCCACTGCCACTCCCGCTCTCCCCACGCACTACGCCCTCCACGTGTCAGTTCCAGCTCGAACCAGGCGCCTTCCAGGAAGCTTCCCATGGCTGTCTCGGCCACCACGATAAATAGCCATCCGCCTCGTGCAAACTCACCCAAGCAGCACATCCAAGTAATCATCGATCGGCTCTGCTCACAACTCACAAGCAACAGCTCTGTCGGAGCTCCAAGCAGCTCCCAATTCTCTGGAAGAACCAAGATCCCTGGTGGTGGTGGTCGTCGTCGTCGCGCGACACGGGATGGGCAACCTTGTCTCGCAGTGCGTCGCGAGCGGCGCCGGCGCGCGGGCGCGGCCTCTGGTCGTCGGGTCGGACGGCAGCCGGACGCGGGTGGAGGAACACACCGGGGTCGCCGAGCTGATGATCGACGCGCCGGGGCACGTGGTGGCCCGCGCCTCTGGCGTGACGGCGGAGCGGCGGGTGCGGGCGATGGCGGCCGACGAGCTCCTGCGCGCCGGCGAGGTGTACCTCCTCGTGCCTGCCGGGCGGACCGGCGCGCGGCTGGGCGACCGGGAGGTCGAGGCCATCGCGTTGTTGGTCTCCGGGAAGAAGAAATCGAGGAAGAGCAGGCCCGCCGGCGGCAAGGTCTTCCCAGAGGTCAACGCCGTGGAGGACGCGGTCGAAGGGAACGAGGAGGGTCCTCTGTGTGCCGGTAAACGGGCCCAGGATCATCATGGGCTTGGGCCCAGGCAGTGGAGGCCCGCCCTGGATACCATCTACGAGGCCTAGACTTGGGTGAAGCGGGAAATGATTTTATTTTTATTTTGGCTCTGATTCGTTTTAGAGAGAGATAGAATAGGAAATCCGATTCTTTCATTCATAGAACTTTTTGCTTGTTCTTCCCTTCCTTCCGCGGTGAGGATGGGAGGAGAAGTTGTGCATACATCTTGTAAAGATCTTAACCCCTTGATGTAGTCAGATGAGAAATGTCAATATTAGTGGTTGATGGAGATGAAATGAATTGCGGCCCCGTACTTGTTGAATTCGTCTAGAGAGTCAATGGAAATTGAAGTGCATCGGTTCTTCATTAATCAATCCATTTCTTTCGGACGACTTCTCGGAGATGGAAAACGCACCACTTGTAGATAAAAAGATTGCGATATTGAAGAAATCAACACGCGCATGCAGTGGCGGAACACAAGGCAAAATCAAGGGGGGCCAAATACTAGTCTGCTATCTGTTGAGGCAATAGTTAAGCTAAAGTTCTAGTGTTGGTGGCCAAATGCTAGTCTCATCTTCAGAAATTTTCTAAGGCAAGCAGGAGCCGGAGCCCAGTTTAGCCTCCATTAGGTCCGCCTCTGCGCGCATGATATACTATACGCATAGGGAAAGAGCTAATGCCGTTGGGAGTAGATGATCATATGTATTATGTACCAACATGTTCCCGAGTAGTAAGTTGAGCATGGATATTATTTTGCATTTAAAATAAGCATGGACATTCTGTTTTTCAGGTTGAATTTAACTAGTTACTACAGCCATCGGCTCATCGCAGTCTTGTTAAGCCTTAACAACCGGAGGTAGTCGCCGGTGGCATTGAAAAAAAGCACTGTAACCTTATGCGTCGATCTAAACAACTACTTTATAGTATTCTCTAGTTCAGAAATTTTCTATAAGTATGTATTAAACATATATATAAAAGCGGTTTATTTTATCCTACAAGGCTACAAACTTCAAATAATCCTACCGATTTTGAAGGCAGAGCTGTACCAAACAGACCTAACTGTCTGATATCAAACCTGCAATGATGGGCTCGTTACTGGGTGCAATGGAGCCGTAGGTTTATCTGATGGGTCATCTCGTTTCATCCTTGAAGCCGCCCGTGCCTTGAAACGATTCATCCTTGGTTTGACCCGAAAGCTCAATTTGGCGGCATATATTGAGAGATATTGCAGTGTTGGTAGCGATTAAAGCTTTGTCCTTTGGTGAGGAAAGCTCTCTACCTCCCGTTCCAAACAACCTGACGACGACCTCCTAGCCTCTTCCCTTTCCATGCTATTTCAATTGAATAAAATTTTTTCAAGTGAAACAAATAAGTTCTCTAATAACGGAGTTAAACGAGAGTATTTCGTAAAACTCGCCTTGTAGAAGCATGTTGCCATGCTATTCATTAGTTAACGGTTGGCACCGGATGCTTGAGAGAAAGATTGATCACGTTTTTAACCACGCTACTGTGAGAACGAATTGCTCACTTCAATTTGAAAATTATATAAAGCAACCCCTTAAATTTACATCTAAATTGTCTAGGAATTCCATTAATAAAAGATAATCTAAATTAAGTCTCTATTGATATCTGAATTACGCACCCATGCTATTATATAAATAGTTTGTAGTATTCAGTTTTAATCCTAACAAGATTAGTAATCAGTGTTAATCCTAACAAGATGTGCCAGGGAAAAGAAAGATAAATTCTACTCACTCTGTCCCAGAATATAGATAGATGTTGCGACTTTTCTAAGTATAGTAACTTTTGCTATGTAAATTATGCATGTAGTTATATTCTGTGTATTATCTGGAAAAATTAAAACCAAAACAATTTAGAATTTAGAAGGGAGGAAGCTGACAATAAAAGTAAGAGACAAATAATAGCTAAGATATATAGCTAGGAGGTGGAAAAGAAGAACGGAGGGCGCTAGCGCTCGGACGCTGGGTCAAACTTCAGTAGGAGCAAGCATACACAAATCGGATGCAAAAGTCCTGCCGCAACATTAATCTATGTTTCACGCAATATGCCGATGAATAAACTTTGTCTAGACTGAATTCTCATCTTTGAATCTCAAACTTACATACTAAATCATCCAAATAAATTCATCCTAAAAATCCAACATACTGAAACAAAAGGTCCTAGCATGCAACAAATCTCAATCTCAATAAAAAAAACTTTGTAAGTCAAAACCTCCCAACAAACCAATTTCACATATGCAACATCGGAGAGACGCTATTGTAACATTTAAAAAGTTAGATACGGTAATGTATTGATAAATATCTCCATCTCGATGCTACAAGCCGAATCCACTTCTGCAGCATCAAGAAAATACTTCTACAACATCAATAAATGGACACTGTAATGTATCTGATTCATAAACATCACCACCTCGATGCAACAAGCCGAATACACTTATGCAACATAAAAAATACTTCTGCAACACATGAAAAAATCATGAAAATAATCAAATCATGAAACATCCGATAAAACCACCGTAACATCAATAATAAATTTTTGCAACATATGAAGTCGTTGCTGCTTCTTGAGAAGAGAAGCATGTCTTCGATCCATTACGAGTATCTCACTGGAAAGGAGGAAGAGGAGGAGAAACAAACAGATTGTGCTGCAATGTAAACGGCTCGAGCATGACGGGATGGAGGCCACTGCTGGGCAACAGCGCTCCGTCTGGATCAGAGAAAGAGATCTTGCTGCCTTGATGAATCCACTGCCTCAAGGATTCAAACTACTATGAAGGGATTTGTCTCCTTGCTAATTCTCCTTAGATCGATCTTCTTTGGGGCAAATTAGTGATAAATTTGCTCACCAAGCGAAAGAGGCCGTTGCCAGTTGCTTCCTCACAAAATCGCCGCAGGCAAGTTGTAGACCGGGCAGATGGGGAGATAAGGATCATTTTTTTTTTATTTCTTGTGGTGGAGATCGGTCCACCTAGCGTCCAATGTCTCCGGACACCCATATACTAGCATTACTCAAAGAAGAAAGAAAACCTCCCATACGCGCACCATGTCCATGTATACCGATCTTCATCACATCTGGGCAAGTGCTGCCGAGCCAAGGCCGCAGCGATGCATATCGCTTCGTATCTTGCTCGCCGCCATGCGCGCACGGTCCCCGGACACGCGGCCGGGGCGCCTGGCCACGGCCGGAGCCACTTGTCCTGTCGGCCGCGGCGCTGGCGTCCCCGAGGGCACGTCGTGACCCCCTCGCGTTTCAGGCCAGATCACCGGGCTGAGAAGATCTCGCACGCCACCGTATCCCCCATGCGCACTCCCACCCAGGCCGACCCGGCGCCGCGTGACGTACAGGCAGCCATGTGTGTGTGTGACCAAGCCCGCGCGCGCGCAGGGAGCCTCTCTTTCCTTTCTCTCCCCCGCAAACTGGAGGAGCGCCGGCCACGGCTTCTTTCGCTCAGCTAACAGCGACCGTTTCCAGCCGGCTCGGTCGCCACCTCGGCACCTCCCTTCCTCCTCCTAGTAGAAGTTTATTTCTTGAAAGAAAACTAGTAGAAGTTATCAGTGCGAGCGAGGACCATCGCGATTTCCTTCCGTTCCAAAAGGGCCCCAGCCAGCGTCTCTACGCGCACAACACAAGCTTCCCCCCTCTCCCAGTTTCGTCGGTCCAGACCCCGGGGTGCTGCGCGCCCTTGTGTTCTGCACCTCCTCACCTACCTCCCCTCCTCCGCCGGCTATATCTTCTTCTCGTCGGTAGCTTTGAACTTCTTTGTGGACACAGGTCTCAGGTCTGGAACAGAGAACTGCCACTGCCTCCTCCTCTCCCTCTTTCTCTACTCCTGTTTTGCCCCTTTCCACCAGCAGCAGGGGTTCTATACATAGGCTCGGGTTTTGCCTTGCAGGGGGTTGAGAGTTATTGTCGGAGGGGCAGCTGAGCCTTGGACTTGGAGATGGCAAGCTTCCATGAAGAGAAGAGAGCAGCTCCGCAGAGGGAGGAGGTACTGTACTACTACTCATCTCGATCCCCATGCATGCTGCATCCATGTCTGCTGTTTTCCTCCTGAAAAGAAAATACAGGAATCCAGGCTAGAACTCTTCCATTTTCTAGAAATATGCTACCACCTATCCGCTTATTCAGACAGAAATACGTATCATCCTGCTATGTCATACAAGAGCTTCCCGTTCTCGTTCTTGCTTCAGTTTTTTTGTTCCTAGCGTGCGACCGTATGTTTTGATCGAGAAGCACAATTTAGGATGCTGCTTTTTGTTTTTATTTTTGCAAAGTAATCTGGCATATATAGAAGTTTGCTATTTCAAAATGTCCATCATCAATCCATCATGCCGTGGCGCCACTGGGTATTTAGATTTACATGCTTGAGTAGTTATGACCTGTGGCTCAAACAACAGCTACAACTTGAGAACAGTAACCTGTCCCAATGCGAGGCCACGGTCGGCCATTGCCGGGTCCGGGATGAAGATTGAAGGTGGATTTCAAACTTATACAAGACTAATAATTCTCCCGGTTAGTTATTTCAAAATTCAAACACATACAAAAAGAAAACGTCACGTGCCGTTTCCACACACAAAGGTCGTAGTATGATATAGATACCGAATAGGAGAGGACGACGCCAAGTTGGTCTCCCTCTTGATGCTTTTAGTTTCCATTCCACACAAGAATTCAGACGCCGCAGGCCGCCGTCCATTATTTGAACGGAATATCCCTCGGCGAATGATGCCTCCAGGCACTTGAGACCTTTCTAGGTCAACCTGGAAAACTTCACAGGATTTATACTTGGACGGATTGGGGCCTCAAATTTAAGTTGAACTGCTGCCGACCAAGATCTTTGGTCCACACCTAAAAGCCCTAGAGAAAAAGGCATTGCGTTTTTTTTTCCATAGAAGTTGAATCAGCAGGCTATTAAATCCCCGGTGTTGATTCAGTCCAGTTGCTTTGTTTTCTGACTCCAGTGACACGAAATATCTTGACTCATGACAGAAGGGGGGAAAAACTAGATGTTTATTTCTTTCATTCCAAAAGCAGAGCTTGTAGCTTGTAGAACAGAGCAAAACTTTTGGCTTTCGAGGATCAGATAGCCTTGAAACGTTTAGTTTTTCTCTAGAGACGTGAGCAGAAAATTCCATACGGTTTCAGAAAAGAGAGCGTCAGTCTGTAGAAATTAAAACTGGCATTAACCTATGCTCAATCTAGACACACGTGACAGTGATCTCGTCCTAATTCTTTCTTGGATTACAAAACAAAAGGGTCAGCAAAGCCACAAAATCATCCACCGTACAATACAATTATTGGCCGACCAAAAACCTTCTTCCTCAGAGTTTATCTGCCAATCAGGGATCCAGCCTTCTCGGAGGCAACTGAGCGCGATCCGATTCGGAGGCGGCGATAAGATTTTGGGTAGCAGATCACTGTCGTGAACAAACAAACACAGCGAGAGAACGGGCGGAGCAGGAGCGCCTTGGATGATACGTGCAAGTTGGCTGCCCAGTGTGGCCAGAAATAGTCGAGGGGCCACTGTGGCCAGAAGGAAAACCACAGCTCGGCCGGCTTTGGGTTTTCCCCTGTTGCTGTCGACAGCGGCGCTGCCGTTTTATATGAGCACGTGGGCTAAATTATTGGCCGGAGAGTGTCGAGGTCGGAGTGCCCCGTACGTTCCATGGTTTTCACGACGTGATATCGTACCAGTCTTCTGATGTGATGTTCAGCTAACTGCTGCCAGTAGTAGGCTGCAGCGGTTTTGGAAGGAAGCGTGAGACTGAAAGCCTGAAACCGGCCATCTCATCTGCATGCTCATGCTCATCCTCATCCAAGACTAGAGCTGAGCTGAGCTGAGCTGAAGTGACGAGCTCCGATGGTGTGATTATTCGTCAGGAAATTCTGTGGTTGCAGGCACCTTCCCGGAGCAAGTACGGCGGCATTTCGCTGAAGAAGCCACTGATCAGCAAGGTACGCTGATGTCAAACACATCTTAATTAACCTCTGACCGTTAGCAAGGAAACCTTCCAAGATCATCGAGGACTTCTTCCAACGTTGTTGTTTTTTTCAGGATCACGAGCGCGCCTACTTCGACTCGGCAGATTGGGTCCTCGGCAAGGTAACCAGCGGAACAGATCAACCTGCGAACACAGCAGCAGAAATCCATGCGATTCTTTGCTTCCGATGCTCACAAGTCACAACCGTCAACCACCCCCTCCCTGTTTGTTTTGTGCAGCAAGGCGCGAGCAGCAGCAACGGCGCGACGGTCCCGGCCGCCGAGCCCCTCAAGCCCAAGCTGCAGGTACGTTAAAATGAAAAAAGAAGAAGAAAAAGGCTTCCTCAATCACTACTCAAATCAAAAGCTCTGACGGGCGCCTCTGTTTTGTCGTCTCTGAAGCGGACGGCGTACCACCAGCTCCCCCCGCGAAGGCCGGCGTGCATGTCGGAGTAGCTGGCGCGGCTCCTGTCTCATCGCGTCGGCGGCGTCGCTGCTAACTCGTCATCGTGATGCGTAGGCGGAACGGTGCCGTGGAGGTGATGAGTCACACTATAGGGAGCGAGGATCCATGGAGTTGGGGCGAATTGGGTTTGTAAATACGGGGATGCATGCTGTCACCAGCGTGGAGTTATCTGAAATTAAAGTGATCAGTGCACTCGGCGTCTCGTCTTCACTCTTGAGTCCTCTTTTGGTTTCTGTTTCTTCAGTCTAATCTCGTCTCTACACTCTTCACCCGTGGATGAAAAATTAGGCTCAGGTACGCGCGTCGCGGGCTGCCTGGCCTTGCTGTCGCTCTGAAACTTAACGTCCCGGCGGCCATTTCACGCGTCAAGGCCGTCCAAACAACACTCGCAGCGTTATACAAAAAAGAAAAAAAAAACTCGCAGCAACACGTTTTGTGCCGTTGATGGGCTGCTGGGAAGCAGAAGGGAGAACTTGGGCTGAACCCTATGAAACTATTTCATTGGCCTCAAGTTTCTTTGTGGACCATGGGCGTCAAGTTTTTTTTGTGGACCATGGGCCTCAAGTTTTTCTTTGTGGACCCTGGGCCTCAAGGTTTTCTTTGTGGACAATGGGCCTCAAATTCCATATGGTTGCAGTTCACATATTAGGGTCCGTTGTCAGCATTCACAAATTTGAAGCATGCTCTGCTCACGCTCTCAACCTCCTTTTAACTTTGGTCTCAAAAAAAACCCCCCCTTTTAACGTTTTGCCTTAAATTTTACATGTCTAAATTCCGTGAAGTTCCTCTTTTGTTAGCCGTGAAGTCGACCTCTTATTACTTTGCCACATGCTCTACTTATACCGCCTCTGCTTTTAAAATACATGAAGGTTAAAGATGACGGGAGTATGTGGAGACATCTTTGTAAAATCATTGTATGGGTAAAAATTTCAGCAACAATATCTCGAAACAACTAAAATTCAAAAGTGGAATCTGGTTTGTGCGAAATGATAAGTAGAAATGCAAAAGAAAATCCCATATGCTTCCGCCAAATATTGTCTGACATGTGGCACAGGCGGGTAAATTTGCTGATGGACACTCTTCAATGTTGTCTTTTGATGGTGGACACTACTAAATCATGCATTTGCCGGTGGACACTCTACAAATTTGGATATTTTCTACAAGACATAATGTTCATTAAAATAATAATTTCATGACTTAGAGGAGAGAGAAAACATGTAAAATGACCAAATGCTCCTACAGGACCACACTGCCTAGATATGCATAGATAAAGAAAAGAACCATTACAGGTTCAGTATCCGTACATGTTCAGAGCCATTACAGGGCTCAATATCCATACATGTCGGACAACCATGATAGGGTTCAAAAGCCATACATGTCAAGCCATACAAGTTCGGCCATATTCAAAAGTTAAATAAACAGCACATTTACTTCCATTATGTTAAGTGCCCAGCAGCAACTTCTTCTTTGCTCTAGTAAGAGGAGATCCAGGGCTGCTTGTCAAGTGAATTTCTTGATGGTTAGTGGCCAGCAGGAGTGCCTTCCTCGACCTTGTAAGAGGAGTCCCAGGACTGTTGTTCAGGATGCTGTTGTTTAGGTCCAGTGTAACTAGTTGGCGCGGTGGTGTTTTACTGAAAAAAAAACACACAAGTTTTATCCTCCGAACCAAAACACCAATAGTTTCATAAAAAACAGCAACAATTCTATTAAGAAAAATAACACTCACATGGATGTTTCTAGAGCAGTAGTGACAACATGCACCTTCTTTGGCTTCTTCCTTGACTTGGTGGCTGCAGAAGGGGCAGATGCTTCCGGTGCTGTACTGACGACATGCACCGTCTTCGACTTCTTCCTTGACTTGGGGGCAGCAGGAGGGGCAGATGCTTCAGGGGCCGTAATGACAACATGCACCTTCTTCGGTTTGTTCCTTGAACGCTTTGGCTTTGGGGGTGCAGGAGGAGGAGCATCTGGGTCAGGTACAGGTTCATTACAAGTCTTCTCCAAGTGTCCAAACCCTCCACATCTCCTGCATTTTGCGGGCCGCAGCGGCGTCGGCGTCTGGGAGTAGGGGCACCAGTTCAGGGGGTCGACGGCGCCTGATTCATGGGCTGGGGTGGAGCGCGGCACTGATTTGTGTGGGGATGGGGCGGAGCTACACGAGCAGGATCAATTTTATGGGATTTGGGTTCGGCGGCGCCACTGCCAGGGCTGCAGATGGTAGCCGACGGCGCTTCCCGCCTGTCGCTTGTGGGGAACAACGGGATGGGAACGGACGTGGCTTGGGAACCGAACAGGTGGGCGGGAGGGATGGATGGATAGGATAACATGTCAAGGGCATTTTGGTCTTTCTTTTAATTCTCTTACTTCATTTACCAGAAAATGAATATTATAATACATGTAGTGTTTGTCAGACCCGGGGTCACGGGACTGCGCACATAGCGTACATATTCCGGGATAAGGGATGTGACATGGCTCACATCCTACACCAATTGTAACTACTCGTACATGACTAGGACTAGTCGGAACAGAAGGAACTACCCGAGTAGTACTCGGCTAGGACTCCTAAGCTACTATCGGGTTAGGATTTTTCCATGTAACCCAGTCCCCCAAGACTATATAAGGGCGGGCAGGTACCCCCTCCAAACCAAGACACATCAATTCACATTTAAGGCAATACAAATCACCACACAGGACGTAGGGTATTACGCATACTGCGGCCTGAACTTGTCTAAAGTTTCGTATTCCTTGCACCTTCGAGTTTCTGATCTCGATGACACCCTACCTACAATCTACCATCTTGGGGGTATCCCTCGGTGGGCTTGAAGGTTAAACACCGACAGCCGGCGCGCTAGGTAGGGGTGTTCATCGAGCATCCATCGGTGAACTCGATGGCATCTTTCGACTTCACCAGCGCTGTGCCCGATAGGGGCACGACTTTCGTTTTCGGCTTCTGGGTTTGCACCGTCAACGGCTCGGGTGGCTTCCACAGCCATTTAACCATCACCAGGGAGCCGGAGGCACCCACTCCAGCACCATGCCCCGTTATCGACGACCCCATCGATGAACTCGGCGAAATTCGACTTTCCGATCTAACTGGAAACTACGCAAGCCATCTCAGAGCAATCCCTCGCCCCCTGATCAACGCCGGCCACCTGCTCACTAGAATAGATCGGGTGGACTGCAACATCGCCAGGTGTATCAAGCTCGCGGAAGCTCCTCTTTGACATCCTGGTAACTTGAGTTCCTCAACCCAACATTTTTATGAGATTTCCCATCATCCTTTTGCCCGCACTGGCGACATCTTTCCCGGCATCGACCGAGTCGACCAAGGCATCGCCGAATGTATCAAGCTCGCGGAAGCTACCCTTCAGCATTCCAACTCCACAAAGCCTGAAGCACCAACAACAGCTTTTGACCGTGATCTTGACGACTTCATCGACAAACTCGAGCCCCTCGGATCGAGCCCGCCCCGATCTGAGGCCCTGTACTCCAAATCCCTCTCTGCGTTGGGGGTAGACTTAGATCATCTACTTCAACTTGGAGAAGGAGAAGCCACCGCCTATCAGTGGGCTCCCATCTTTGACAACTCCTCGGATTCCGACGACGACACCATACCTTTATTTGGCAATTACCGTGGTTCGAGGACCACATCAGTTCCGTCGGGCAGCCTTGTAGGTTGGAAGGGCGTGAAACCCTCCAAACCACTCGACCCTGCTTTACCGCGCTCCGCTACCAAACTCGACGAACTCCCGTTCCAGGAAGGCAAGCCTCTTGCCCCCTCGGATGAAGAAGAAGCTTAAGCTATGTCAAAGATGAGAAATCGTGCACCAGAGGGAGAAGTCTTCATGGTTCGCATCGCAGAAATCTAGCACTCGAACGACGAAGGCTTGGAGCATGTCCAGTTCGACGACTACCACATCAACAACGACGACTACTTCTCCGACATGCCCATCTAAAATACAGACACAATGATGAGCTTCGACAGCCATGGGTTCCCTGAACACACTCTTGATGCCACAAATACCATAGAGATAGAAGATGAAGACGATGCCCAAAGAGAACGCCGCAGGCTCAGGAACGCAAAATGCACCAAACGTAGGCAGCACACATTGGAGAAGCATCAGCTTGGCAACCTCTACGACTTCTCCACGACCGATCTCCGCAATGTCATCAATGTTGGCCGGGATGCCTGCAACGTCATCATCGCCAAGCAGCAAGAACATGTCGAAGTGGAGGCCTACAGCCCTACCAACTACCACATTCCTCAAGACTACTTAAGATCAACACGGAAGCGCAAGTCGAGTTCTCCTGACGCTCCTGATGCAAGGATGGAGCAACCGGCTCGAGGTAAGACACCTCTCAGTTTGTAGGAACGCTTCAAGAAGGCCCTCCACAGTTATTGCCCATGACATCCGAGTGCTACGCACTCCACCTTTGAATGCCATCAACTCCGAAGGGCCCTAGGAGCTCCACCATTCAAGAATGGCAAGAAGAAGGGACGCGAAGAAAGGCGACGGGTCTTCTCGAGGGATGATCTACACCAAAATTTAATACCCGATTTAAGGAGGTTTTCTGAGGGTCTTTAGGAGTTTGTTTGTACAACCATTGTTTCAGGTTACATCTCGAAAGAAGGGGTCCTTTGAATTTAACCCTAAAAAGACCTCTTTTTACCACTCAATCAGGGAGTTAATTTGTGTCAAAATTCTTTCTTTCTTTTGGGCTAACCTTGACTCCTTTTTGCCATGCAACTCCGTTGGTTATGCCAAATGAACTAGTGCAATTTCCCTTCTTTTCTAGCCAATTCTCTTGTTACCTATTCCTCATGCCACGAGTCTCCTCACCGACGTTCGGTGACTAAGGATAGGGCCGATAGAGAAGGGCACAGAAAAATGAAGGCACATATGAACTTCTTCAATGTCAGATCAGGAAATCATATCGCGGCCGAACCACGGGACTACTGAAATAGTCGCACAGTTTGGCAATTGATTATAGAGTTCACCAATTTCCAAACCAAGGCGTCCGTGTCGTCAACTCATAATCCCAGTAACACTCCGAGTACTAGTTATCGACTAGTACTATGTGCAGCCTATGTTACTGAAGGGGTTTTCGCACCCAAAATCCCAGTAACACCCTGAGTACCAGTTACCGACTAGTACCACGTGTTGGTGTTTTAACGCCATGCCCACCGAGGGATACCCCCGAGGTGGTAAGTTCATATGTAGGGCGTCGCCGAGATCAGAAACTCGAAGGTGCAAGGAACACAAAATTTAGACAGGTTCGGGCCGCTGAGAGCGTAATACCCTACGTCCTGTGTGGTTTGTATTGCCTTAGGTGGTGATCGCGTGATCTGATGCATGAGGCACGAGTTGTCCCTCATGCTCCTATTCGAGTAGGGTCCCTGTCCGCCCTTATATAGTCTGGGGGGACAGGGTTACATGGAAATCCTAGCGAGATACGAGCTTAGGAGTCCTACCCGAGTACTACTCGGGTAGTTTCCTTCTATTCCGACTAGTTCTACTACTACTCGAGTAGTTCTACTACAGTACAAGTAGTTACGACTGGTGTAGGGTGTGAGCCATGTTCCACCCCTTATCTTGTAAGATGTACGCCATGTGCACAGTCCCGTGGGCCCGGGTCTGACAGACCCCCGAGCTCTTCGTAGTCGAGTACTACAGGCTTTCGAGTACTTCTGAAGGCGTCCTCGAGTTCTCCCGAACTCCATCTTGAAGATGTCTTCTGAGTACTTCCTTGGCTACATCGAGGCTGTGAGGTGCTCATGCCCCGAGCAATTGTCAAGTCTTCTTTGATATGGGGTGCGATTGGACTCACACTCCATATGGAGTAGCCCCCGAGCCTTAGGTTGACTCGGAGAATCAGGCTGAGGGTCAATTTAGTCTTGAGTCTTTTGTCCTTATCTTCCAAAAGATTTGAAAAATAGGTCGTTGATGACATGTGTCCTTGCAGCCCCCGAGCCTTGAATCCAAATCCCCAAGGTTTGGAATAAAGGATCCAAATAATTGTGGCATGCAATATATGACGGTAAAGATTTGATGGTTAAGATGGCCAAATTGGTTCAGAAATTTGAAAACTGCTTTTTTCGTAATGAATTCCCTTAAAAAATGGTTAAACAAATAACTTATCCAAAAAGCGCCCTAAATTACCACTCAAATCATCCCTTGTTCCCTGAGTCAATAGCTAGATAAGACCTCTGGGTTAAAAATTTGAAAAACCCCTTATTTCGGAATAGAATCCCTGAAATAATGGTTAAACAATTATCTTCCCAAGATAAATATTCAAAAGTCTCTTAAATCAGGTTCTTCCACAAATCTTCGAGTAGTTTTGCAGTGTCCAGCTTCCAAGTGTGAGAGCTTAAACGGTCCGCCAAAAGCACGCTGAGTGCCCTGTTGCACCCAGCCCCCGAGCATGGGAGCCAGGCAAGTCGCACGAGATACGCCTAGTGGTCGGTGACACCAGGACCCGAGCCTAGGCATTGGCCAAGTTACCCCTGGATCTTGAACTGTCGATGAAGCCGGCTAGTCGGAGTCGATTCCGACTAGTTTTGTAGGCGAGACAAGTAGTCGAAGTAGTCGCCAGCGTGTCGCCGAGTAGAGTCGATTCCGACTAGTTTTGTAGACGAGACGAGTAGTCAAAGTAGTCGCCAGCGTGTTGCTCAGTGTAGTCGTTTCCGACTAGTTTTGTAGGCGAGATGAGTAGTCGAAGTAGTTGCCAGCGTGTCGCCGAGCATTCTTCATGAAGTCGAGTAGTCGCCAGCGTGTCGCCGAGCCTTCTCCACGAAGTCGAGTAGTCGCCGACGGTTGTTGATGAACCCAACTAGTCGGAGTCAAATCCAACTAATTGCATTCAAGCGATCATTGTGTCGATAGCCCCAGCAGGAGTCGTTCTGAGTAGTCGACATAGTAAGCGACGCAAGCTGAAGTTTTTCCGAGGAGTCGTTGTAGTCTTTAACGTGTAGCCGAGCATTCTCGCGAAGTCGAAGTAGTCGTTGACGATTGCTGATGAAGCCAACTAGTCGGAGTCGAATCCGACTCGCCCAGCAGCATGGTCCAAGTCAGGTCCCCTGCAAGGTAAACATAAAAGTATGTTGTAACTGATATACATGATATCGTGTTGGGAGCAAATCCCAGCATTGTAAAATGCATGTAAAATTTTTCGCGTTTTGCTCTTGCTGGGTCACATAATTTCCCCGGGTAGGTAGCCTATTACGTTTAGGCACCTGATTCCTGAGTAGACCATAGCGCAGGGAGCGTGGCCACATGCACACGTAGGAGCATAGGCGTACAGAAGAGTCGAGGTTTCACGGATTAAAGCGTGTGCTACCCGGGTATTGTAGCAACCGTTAAGAGAAAACTAGAGCAGTCGGCGCTGTGCGAAAAAAGAGAACGCTCGTGGAGCGCACTAATAGGGTGTAACCCGACCACCCATGTTGCAGGGCGGATCGTGCAGGCAATCGGGAACAGATATGACATGGCCTGTGAAGAGAATGCGTGTTGCGCAAAAAGGTATAAATAACTTAGCTTGATTCGTGGACGATTGTCGACGAAGCCGTAGCGGTCATCCATGGAGCTGCGACGGTTTGTTGATGAAGCCGACTAGTCGGAGTCAATTCCGACTAGTTGTTGACGGTGTGAAACCCACTCCCGACTAGTTTTCTTGTCGAGACAAGTAGTCGGAGTAGTCATTGGCCGGTTGGCATTGCCGATTTGTCGATGTAGTCGTAGCTTCGCTTCTTTTGTGGAGATCGAGAAATAGGCTTGACTCCTGATTGTAGCCGCCGCTTCACAATTTCCTTTTTGGAGTCAAACTCGGGCAATCAACCTTGCGTAGAAACAACACGGAATTCTGCAGGACCCACTGGATCTTGGGCCAATAGAAGATGAATACTTCCCTACTTCGGATTGTGACTTGAACGCATCGCGTTGTGCAAAAATCCAAATTGCCTTGGACTCGACAGAGGACCGCGTTGGGATGCGGCTCGATTTTGATAATCACATTGCTCCGAGTGGATTGATTTTGATGACGAGGTCCTTCAAGCTCGCTGGTGGATCTGTGTTGGTCACCCCTACCCGGCGCGCCAGCTGTCGGTGTTTTACCGCCACGCCCACCGAGGGATACACCCGAGGTGGTGAGATTGTAGGTAGGGTGTCGCTGAGATCAGGAACTCAAAGGTGTAAGGAACACCAAGTTTAGACAGGTTCGGGCCGCCGAGAGCGTAATACCCTACGTCCTGTGTGGTTTGTATTGCCTTAGGTGGTGATCGGGTGATCTGATGCATGAGGCACGAGTTGTCCCTTATGCTCCTGTTCGAGGAGAGTCCCTGTCCGCCCTTATATAGATTGGGGGGACAGGGTTACATGGAAATCCTAGCCAGATACGAGCTTAGGAGTCCTACCCGAGTACTACTCGGGTAGTTTCCTTCTATTCTGACAAGTTCTACTACTACTCGAGTAGTTCTACTACAGTACGAGTAGTTATGACTGGTGTAAGGTGTGGGCCATGTCCCACTCTTATCCTGTAAGATGTACGCCACTGTGCACAGTCCTGTGGGCCTTGGTCTGACACCACGGGCAGAAGTTATTGAAGGGGCACTTACACCCATAGCTCCAATAACACTCCGAGTACTGGTTGTCAACTAATACTACATGCAGCCTACGCTATTGAAGGGGTACTCACACCTATATTCCCGATAAGGGTACTGAATGCTAGTCTAACTATAGACGAGTTCTATCCGTATGACTACTTTCTATAAGCCAAGTTGGCTAAGTCGCAAAGCTATCTGCGCATTTTTCGACTAAATCGAGTGCTAGCCTACATGATTCAGCAGAATCAGTTGTGCCAAGTACTACGAGAACGTCGAAGAGGTCCTCACACCTACTCAACTCAAGCAATCTAAAGTTTCACACGATGCGAGTAAATCTTGATTCGTTTACATCCCTGCGAGGGGCCAACCATCGAACGCTAATCTATCGACTACACTCAGAATCGTCGCATTCAGAGTAGCTCAATGTCAGTTCCGGAAATGGCCGGGCAGCTAAATCTACTCGAAGTGTATGTCGCGCGTTGTGATCGGAGGTGGCCTAGCACACAATGATTCAAGATTTATACTGGTTCGGTCAAATGTGCCCTACATCCAGTCGAGGGTCGGTCGGATGTATTGCTTGAGCCCAAGTGCTCGTGAGAGTTGGAAGTTATAAGTTTTCGAGTGGAGGATGAATCTATTGGATCTCGATCTGGTTCTGGAGCGATGCCCCTTTCCTAAGCGGATGACCCTCCCTTTTATAGTCCAAGGGGGGCCTTCCTTACAGGGGGGCTGGTAGAAAGAAAGAAAGAGAGAGCGAGAGAGTTTCCTTGCCCCGCTGGTTGGGGTCGTCAGCTCTGTCAGTCGGGATTGCCAACTCCGTCGGTCGGAGTCCTTGTGCGGCCACCGCCCAAGTCCTGCGTCGCGGAGTGGCCATCTTGTTCGGTCCCTGTACGTCGTGCACTGTCGGTTGGGGGGCGGGTGTGCACCGATAAGTACGGTATGGCAGTCATGCCCCGTCCCCGGCGCTACGCCCTGTCACTCCATCGTGATGGAGGTGTGTTTGCCGTATCATGATGACGTCGCGTCCCGTCCCTTCGCGAGGATGAACAGGTGGAATAGTGTCCCCCTGTTGTGGCAGTAAGGGAGACTGTAACCCCTGTGGAGGGAGTGGTTGGCCTGTACGGCAAGTTGACTTCGGCGTGCATCCTTATCCGCCGCACCTGCTCCTGGGGCCCGCTAGTGCGTCGGGTCTAGCCGGCCCCGGCCTTGCCGGTCGGGGATGGTGACACGTGTAAGGCGGAGCCCGGTCGGGGACCTCAGTCGGAGTTAGGGCACGGACCCAGTCCCCGATCGTCTCCTTGGTCTGGGACGTAAACCATGCTTTTGCCGACCGACTGGACAGTCAAGATCATTGGCCTAAGCGGCCTGGACAAAGTCGCGGCCCACGAAGATGGGTATTCATTCCAGGTGCTATTTTGGGCTAGTCGGAATACCAGCGGGAGGCGGGTCCGCTGGGGACCTCGGGTCCCTGGACCCGTCAGAGGCCCCCGAGCAGCTTTACGATTTGTTTAATCATGAAGGCGCTTTTTCTCGCCACACCGTCACCATCAAACTTATGAATGCCAACTGGTTTGAACGTTGAGGTCCACGAGATACCTCTGAGTTGGTTAGAGAAGGTGGAGAAGCCGTCGAGGTCGCCGCTGAGGTCGTTGTCGGGGCAGGCGGGTGCTGGCGAGACCGGTCGGGTGGTCGTTGTTGATCATCATGGCCGCGTTGACCCCGGTTGTCTCGGGTGGCCCCGAGAGGACCATAGTGCTCATCGTACCTCCTTCGGCACTCGCGCTCGGCCTCCTTGCATTCTTGGTGGCGATTGTTGATGAGGGGGCGTAGATCTCGATTGTTATTGATGTTGCCCCGAAGATCTAGCTGGTCGACCTCTTCGTCTGCGTCATGGTGCCGTGTCGAGTGGCGAGAGTTGCTCAATTGAGCCCGAAGAGCGGAGTAGTCTCTCAACAGGCGCTGGACATGGGCAACTGCAACATGAAGGTGCGTCCGAGCTCTTGCAAGCTCGGGAGACATGGGTAGCATGTTGAGTACCTCGAAGGCGGTGGCTGGGTTGGCCAAAGGAGTGGCAAAGATGAACGGATATGAGGTGGGCTACGCTAGCGATAAACAAAAATTTCCACCGCATAAACCAGGAAAACTGCTGTTATAGATCACGGAATTACCACTAGGCGCACGGGTGTGAACTTCTGTAGCGCACCGGGATAGTGCAGTTAGTCGCCGACAGTGCAGTTGCAAGACCTCCTCACGTGTGGCTCGTCTACGTGCAGCAGATGCAGCACCTCCAAGGTATCCACATGTACGGGGAAGAAGCGTCGCACTCCGGATTGCTAGGTTCGCGAGGGCAACTGTGGGAGCAGGCATGGGAATAGGCGGCTGCCAGCAGGCGTGGAATTAGGGTTAACCCCTCCATGCGCCCCCACCCCTTCTTCTTCTTTTATAGGTGCCCACTAATGGGCTTCCTAACCGAGGCCCATTAGTGCACCTAAGCCCAGTCTAATTCAGATCATATCCTCATTAGGCTTTCAGCCCCTTAAGTGTGTGACCCTATGGGCTCACGCGCGAACAGACATGGCCTGAGTACTCTTACTCGATCAATAGTTGACAACGGCCTCTAGCAATACGTGTCAACTCCTATGCGCGCACAAAGATCATATCATACGAGCCGTCACAATCTTATATACATGCTATTCCCTTTGCCTTACGATATTTGGTCTAGCTCCAAACTGACCTCTCTTTCTCAATGCCGTGATCCGGAATCCCTTGTTCACACTTAACCCTAGCACGGCCATGCATTTCTTGATCCGATCACTCGTGGGGCCCAGAGATATCTCTGTCAAGCAAAGAGGGGCAAATCCCATCTTGACTGACCATGTCTCACAGCATGCTTCTTGAAAAACCTGAGAACAACCTTTATGACTACCCAGTCAGGAGTAGCATTTGAGTGCTCCTAAGTAGGTCGGTTCACATCTTGAGTACATGCGACAATCTCAGGTCTAAGGACACAGCGTACACATTGTGTAATGAGAAATCACTATTTCTCAAGTTGGTTCGGTTCAGCCTCATGTCATTCATGTGCCCACATTATTAGTTTGACATCTTCATATCTATAACTTGCGAAACACAGTCATCAACTAATACATGTGCTAATCTAATATTCATGTGTGTCCATACATGAACTCCGACTAGGAACAACTTTAGAATAACCATACAAGTAAAGAGGCTCACAAACAATTCACATAATTGCCAACCAATACAAGTTGTCTTTCATGGATATTCAATGAACACATAATACATTATGGATACAACGAAATATGATCATCTCTATGCTTACCTCTAGGGCATATTTCTAACAGTCTCCCACTTGCACTAGAGTCTAATCTAGAAGATATGTAATACCCATAGCTCTTGTGTGTGCTTCATGCTTAGGCTGTGGAAGAGGCTTTGTCAAAGGATCAGCAACATTCAAATCCATGTGGATCTTGCATATCTTGATCTCACCCCGTCTGACAAACTCTCGTATGAGGTGAAACTTCCGCAATACATGTTTGTTTTTCTGGTGATTCCTTGGCTCCTTAGCCTGCGCTATTGCCCCATTGTTGTCATAGTAGAGGTTCAATGGGATGGACGCATTCGGAAACACACCAAGCTCAATGAGGAACTTCCTCATCCAAACACCTTCCTTTGCAGCTTCCGAAGCTGCAATGTACTCGGCTCCCATTGTAGAATCAGCCACGGTATCCTGCTTGGAACTTTTCCAACTTACAGCACCACCATTCAATGTGAACACAAATCCTGATTGCGACTTTAAATCATCTTTGTCGGTTTGGAAGCTAGCATCAATGTAACCCGTACAATGAGCTCCTCCTCACCTCCATAGACTAGGAACACATCTTTAGTCCTTCTGAAGTACATAAAAATATTTTTCACCGTTGTCCAGTGACTCTCACCAGGATCAGACTGGTACCTGCTCATAGCACTTAGAGCCTATGAGACATGTGGGCGTGTACTTATCATTGCGTACATGATAGATCCAATTGCCGAAGCATATGGAACCTTGCTCATGCGATCCAGCTCATCAGTCATTGAAGGACACTGAGTCTTGATGAGATGTATTCCTTGTGACATAGGCAAGAACCCTTTCTTTGATTGTTCCATGCTGAAACGTTTCAACACCTTGTCAATGTAAGTATCTTGGCTTAATCCAATAAGCCTTCTCGATCTATCTCTATAGATTCTTATGCCCAGAATGTATACGGCTTCCCCTAAGTCCTTCATAGAAAAACTATTTTTCAGTGAATATTCCAACTCCGAGAAGCTTGCTTCAACCCATAAATGGATTTCTGAAGTTTGCATACCTTTCTAGCATTGGTCGGATCAACAAAGCCTTCGTGCTATATCATATACACGTCCTCATCCAGGTTTCCGTTCAGGAAAGCTGTTTTGACATCCATCTGCCATATCTCATAATCGAAATACGCGACTATTGCTAGAATGATCCGAATAGATTTAAGCATCGACACTGGAGAGAATGTCTCATCGTAGTCAACTCCTTGAACTTATCTAAACCCTTTTGCGACAAGTCGAGCCTTATAGATGTGAACATTTCCATCCATATCTTTCTTCTTATAGATCCATTTGCACTCTATGGCTTTAACACCTTCAGGCGGGTCAACCAAGTTCCAAACTTGATTGTCTCCCATGGAGTCTATCTCGGATCTCATGGCACTCTGCCATTTCTCGAAATCTAGGTCCATCATCGCCTCTGCATATGTCACAGGCTCATCATTGTCCAACAATAATATCTCATGCGACGCGCGGAGCCTTGCCGACGTTTGTGGCTGCGATGGTGCTTCTCTTGCCACGGGTATCTCAACTTGTAATGCTACGTTAGCATCACTTGTTGAATCTTGCCCGATTGGCTTATCATGAACCTCTTCAAGATACACCTTCTGTCCACTTTTCTTCTTCTTGAGAAACTCTTTCTCTAAGGAAACATCATTCCGAGCAACAAACACTTTGCCCTCTGATCGGTTGTAGAAGTAATACCCTAAAGTTTGCTTTGCATATCCCATGAATATGCACTTATCCGATTTGGGAGTTAGCTTGTCCGACTGAAGTCGCTTGACAAAAACTTCACATCCCCAAATTTTCAGAAAAGACAAGCTGGGAGTCTTCCCAGTCCATATCTCATATGGTGTCTTAACTACGGATTTAGACAGTACCCTATTTTGTGTGAAAGCTGCTGTTTCTAGAGCATAACCCCAAAACAATAACGGTAGCTCCGACTGGCTCATCATCGACCGAACCATGTCCAACAAAGTTTGATTATGTCGCTCGGACACACCGTTTCTTTGATGTGTTCTAGGCGGTGTGAGTTGTGGAACAATTCCGCAACTCTTCAGATGATTGCTAAACTCATGACTCAAATACTCGCCTTCTCGATCAGATCGTAAGGCTTTAATTTTCTTGCCACGTTGATTTTCAACCTCATTCTGAAATTCCTTGAACTTTTCAAAGGTTTTAGACTTATGCTTCATCAAATAGACATATCCATATCTACTCAAATCATCAGTGGAAGTTACGAAGTATTGGAATCCTCCTCTAGCCGTTGTGCTCATTGGTCCACACACATCAGTATCTATGAGTTCCGGCAAGTCCGATGCTCTCTATGGAAAACCTATGAATGGTGTCTTAGTCATCTTGCCTAGCAAACAAGCTTCGCATGTCTCGTATGATTCAAAATCAAACGAAGTCAAAAGCCCATCCGAATGGAGCTTCTTCATACGCTTCTCACTTATATGACCCAAACGACAATGCCACATATAGGTAGGACTCAAATCATTAGGCTGAAGCCTTTTAGCACTTACATTACAGATAGGTGAATCATCAAGATTTAAAATAAATAACCCATTCTTAATACGCGCAGAAGCCACAAACATATCATTCTTAGAGATCACACAACCATTGTTTTCACTCGCAAACGAATAACCATCCGTCATCAAACATGAAGGAGATATAATGTTTTGACCTAAACTAGGAACACAATAACAACTATTCAACTCCATAAAAAATCCTGACAGGAGGTGGAGTTGCATTGTCCCGACGCTCAACGCAGCAACTCTTGCATTATTGCCCACGCGGAAATCAACTTCTCCTCTTGCCACGCTTCTACTTGTTGTTAGCCCCTGCATCGAATTGCAAATGTGAGCAACCGATCCGGTATCAAATATCCAAGAATTGACAAAAGAATCAGCTATCAAAATATCCATAACATAAACAGTAAGGGTACCTGATGTGGAAGTACTCTTACATCCGCAGTTCTTCAAAGAAGCCAAGTACACCTTATAGTTTCTCTCTCAGTGACCCTTTTCATAACAGTGAAAGCACTCAGTGTCATCAACTGGTCCAGTTTTAGCCTTAGGATCTGGGTTCGGCTTGGGGTTCTCAACCTTAGCCTCGCCCTTCTTCTTCCAAGAACTACCCTTCTTGAAGTTAGGCTTGTTCTAGACCACCATCACATAGCCACTGCCCGTGCTCTTCTTGATGTCACTTTCTGCTATCTTAAGCATGCCGCATAGCTCATTCAAGCCCTTTTTAGCCCCGTGCATGTGGTAGTTTGAGATGAAGTTCCCATAGCTCGGCGGTAAAGATGCAAGAATGAAATCAGTGGCCAACTCCTGGTCAAGTAGGAAGCCCAGCTTCTCCAACTTCTGCGTGTAACCAACCATCTTGATTACATGCGGCCCCACTGCTGCGCCCTCTGCCAGCTTACTCTCAAAAAAAGCCTTGGACATATTGAACCTTTCAGTCCTGACCTGTGTCTGGAACATGTCCTAAAGCACCACGATCATATCATGTGCCTCATAGTTTGTCTCAAACTGCATCTGCAGCTCGGGTTCCATGCAAGCGAGCATAAGGCAACTCACTTCAAGAATGTTGTCGCATTCTTTCTTGTAAGTATTCTTAACAGCAGCAGTTGCATCATTAGCAGGCTCTTCTGATAATGGGGTATCCAGAACGTCTTCCTTTTTCTCAGCCCTGAGAACAATTCTCAGAACGTCTTCCTTTTTCTCAGCCCTGAGAACAATTCTCAGGTTACGGATCCAATCCGTATAGTTATTCCCATTCAACTTATCCTTTTCAAGGATCGAACGCAAAGTAAAAAATGTGTTGGTGCTAGGTGCCATTGATCTACAACAAAATAATAATGCAAAATACTAAGACAAACATATCCATGATAGAGTAAATCACAATAACATTTAACAGAATCTACTCCCACTAAAATCAATATCCCTCCATTGATACTTAGTGATTCAATACCCACAACTATCAAGTCGACTAGTGAGCTTTAGCATCACCGCTAGAAGACATGTACATCGGTAAGCAACTATTTGCTAATCATATCACATATGACTCTTGTTGTTGGGTGACATCTCTATGTCTCGGCTCCCAACCTTTATGCCCCAAGGACCTTAACCGATAAGATGATCTTGTTTAAGCTTACCAACCCTTTATGCGTGTAAGTATACAAACTCATCAAGTCAAGGAAAACTAGTGGCACCCTAATTTCATAGACCCACCACTAATTGTACAAGACACGCGATGGAGCAAGGTTTAGTTGGGAGGGCATTCAAACGTAAACATTGCGAGGGATCGATCGGTCTACTTCTACCGTATGCAGAAAATACATTATCGCATGTAGAAGTAAAAACGATAAGAATGGCAAACACATAGTTGTGAATCAGTATGACCCATATTCACATGGTGATCTCCATCTCCATAGAATCTGTCCACCATAACGATCTCCATCTCCATGTTCCACGTGCGCCATCCTTGAAGTGACGAGTCCTCCAAGAACTATAACTACCGAAATCAAGTTATATTATCGGATCGGATCATCATAGGTTGGCACGCAGGCCATTACATAAATTGGCAATACATTTGGCTCCTGCCGTATTGCATTGCTCATGACACGCAGGTCATGAAAATTACATACATGCATCACATACACATAAGGGCCATACCGATCACACATGATCCTGCAAAAACAAGTTAGGCGCAACAACGTCTAAACATCGAACGCCCGAAACTCCATCTTCCAAACCACTTCTGGGAAATCTAATTTCAGCGAAAACACCAAAGGGGTTGAATTTCATATGTAAATTTTTCTGTATATGAATTTTCATGTAAAATTCGCCTCAATCCGAGTTCGTATGCAAAAGTTATGGCTGTTTTACTGAACAACATGTTTCTGTTCCTCAACCCGATAGCAGATCCAATCTGTCACCCCACGCATCATATGCATCTGGTGATTCATCTTAGGTTTTGATTCGACCAATCTCATTGATCTCCGCCTGCTTTGATTGGGTTTACGTGTATCACTTAACTCCGATGGCGGATATCCGACCTGTAGGAGTATATCGTTACATGACCATCGTAGCGAGGACACGAAACAGGATTAGGGTTTCATCTACATCCAAGCATATCTCCATATGCACACATCCGAACCTATAACGAAGCAGCTACGACACTGATACCAATAAAGAGATATGAGGTGGGCTACGCTAGCGATAAACAAAAATTTCCACCGCATAAACCAGGAAAATTGCTGTTATAGATCACGGAATTAGCACTAGACACGCGGGTGCGGAACTTCTGTAGCACGTCGGGGTAGTGCAGTCAGTCGCCAGCAGTGCAGTTGCAAGACCTCCTCACATGCGGCTCGTCCTCGTACAACAGATGCATCACCTCCAAGGTATCCACACGTACGGGGAAGAAGCGTCGCACTCCGAACTGCTAGATCGCGAGGGAAACCGTGGGTGCGAGCATGGGAACAGGCGGCTGCCAGCAGGCGTGGAATTAAAGCTAACCCCTCCATGCGCCCCCACCCCTTCTTTTAAAGGCACCCACTAATGGGCTTCCTTACCGAGGCCCATTAGTGCACCTAAGCCCAGTCTAATTCGGATCATATCCTCATTAGGCTTCCAGCCCCTTAAGTGTGTGACCCTATGGGCTCACGCGCAAACAGACATGGCCCGAGTACTCTTACTCGACCAATAGTTGACAGCAGCCTCTAGCAAGACATGTCAACTCCTATGCGCGCGCAAAGATCATATCAGACGAGCCGTCACAATCTCATATACATGCTATTCCCTTTGCCTCATGATATTTGAGCTCCAAGCTAACCTCTCTTTCTCGATGTCGTGATCCGAAATACTTGGTTAACACTTAACCCTAGCACGGCCATGCATTTCTTGATCCGATCACTCGAGGGGCCCAGAGATATCTCTCTCAAGCAGAGAGGGGCAAATCCCATCTTGACTGACCATGTCTCACAGCATGCTTCTTGACAAACCCGAGAACAACCTTTATGACTACCCAGTTACGGAGTAGCGTTTGGTAGCTCATAAGGAGGTCGGTTCACATCTTGAGTACATGCGACAATCTCAGGTCTAAGGACACAACATACACATTTTGTAATGAGAAATCACTATTTCTCGAGTTAGGTCGGTCCAGCCTCATGTCATACATGCGCCCACATTATTAGTTTGACATCTCCATGTCTATGACTTGTGAAATACAGGCATCAACTAATACATGTGCTAGTCTAATATTCATGTGTGTCCATACATGAACTCCGACTAGGAACAACTTTAGAATAACCATACAAGTAAAGAGTCTCACAAACAATTCACATAATTGCCAATCAATACAAGTTGCCTTTCATGGATATTCAATGAACACATTATACATCATGGATACAAGGAAATATGATCATCTCTATGATTGCCTCTAGGGCATATTTCTAACAGAAGACTGCTTGGCCGTCACACTTCATGATGAAGTCGTCGTCGAGGTTCCGTGGGGTTGGTGGAGTCGGTCAAGGGGCGGCAACCCTAGGGTGGCGTCCCTCGGCTGTGCGCAGATCAGCCTTGGCTTGAGTGATGGTAGCCTCGTTCTTGTGTCGTTCCGCACGAAGGTCGTTATGGTGCTGACGCTGGTGTTGTGTCTCCTCGTCTTCGCCTTCGACAGATGCCTCGTCTGCGGAGACCACGGAGATCTGACGCCTATCTGTTGAGTTGACGCGGTTGGGTGGGAGGGTGAAGAAAGCCTCCTGGTAGCCAGCGTCTGGTTCTAGGACCAGATGGGATCCGACCTGTTCGACGCTGGATTGAACCAGATTGGAAACATGAAGGTTCTCCATGGATACTCGGATTTGATCCGAGTAGTTTGCGGTGTTGTTGCGGAGCCCGAGTGGATCCTGCAAGCCGAGTTGCACGGGCGACGGAGTGCAGTTTTCACTAACTCGAGGCACTCCGCAATGGAGCGACCCACACGGTCCACCCCGAAGATGATGTCGCCGATGTTGATCGGGGGATGGCGGGTCATCTTGACCCGACGCAAGGGCGAGTCATTGATGGAGAGGTCGTCGACCCGGCGAGTGATGGAGCCGGGGAGGGTTAGATCGGATCTGGAACCCTAAGAGCTTTCTGTCTCAGACGCTGAGATGTCAGGAAGAAGGCTCCTGGGAGCGGTCATCTCCGGGAAATCGTCGAAGATGATGGAGTGGCCGGCGGCGGCCTGGATCTGTAGCGTCACCCGTGCGGAGAAGAAGACGTCAGAGTTGCTGGCCATCAAGCTCGCCAAAAGGACCCTGGAGATCCCCCTACCTAGCGCGCCAACTATCGGATTTGTACTCCAGCAAGTCCACCCGAGGTATGCTCAGGTACTAGATTTGTAGGTGAGGGAGATCGCAGAGCAAGGAAGTTGATGGTAACACAAAGACGCAAGGGTTTTAGATAGGATCGGGCTGCCAAGAGCGTAACACCCTACGTCTTGTGTTCCGAACTATATTGATTGGCTTAGGTTCTGTGGAATGTGCGGGCTAGTTGCGTTGTTCTGATGGGTCCACCCACGGCTCCCTTATATAGCCGAGGAGCCGTGGGTTACAAGTTAGGTTAAGATCTACTTGGATTGTTTACAAGGAATCGGATTGGTTAAGATACATGATATTGTATCTATCCAAATTGGCCCAGATCGTAATTCTAGAGGACCCTTCCCGTCGTCCAGCCGAGTGTTTGTACGCCGGGTCATTCTGCGGAGTCGTTCCCTGAAGAACTTGACCCCACTCAGCAAGGAGGTGCCTAGGTCTACCTCCGTCAAGAGCTCATGCCTACCTAGGAGGTCCTTGTCCTCTTGCCCTTAATTACCTCTGCTAAGGTACAATCATCGTCAGTACCCTCATCTTCCTCCCCACTAACGGGATCGATAGTGGGTTGTTGATGGTTCTTAAATACGAAATCTGAACGTCAACTATACTCACAAATAAAGGAAAACCATACCTCTTCACATATTTGTATCACTAACCTAGTTCCACATTTATTTTGCCTATCAATCCATTTCAGGGGTGCAAGTCTAAAATAAGAAGAAAATACGAAGAATACAGAGCAAACAATGGAAAGAAGATCGTTCGCTGCACCACACAGGATTGAAGGGCCCACAAATCAGAGCAAACGGGCGCGCCAAGCCACGAATCACCGAGAATCAGCACCAGGGCCCACCTGTCAGCCAACCAGAGGAAGGCAGGCCTGGGGGAGCTCCACCTAGGGTCGACTGTGTTCGGCCGAACCCAGACAGGCTCCCGTCCAGGTGCACTTCGACGTGGAGTGCCCCCTACTCTTTCTCAAGCCTGTGGCTAAGGTTTCCTTATGGAGGGATGGTGGGAACCGACATTGGAGCCTATAAAAGAAGGCATTTTCCCGCTCATTCACACACACCACAACTTGAAGCCTCTGTCCTTGACGGGTCCAGGGACCCGGTGTCCCAAGTGGGCCCACCTCTCGTTGACCAGTCCAAGGCCGCGCCTGGAACAAGCACTCGTCCGTATAGGGCAACATCTCCATCTAGGCCGTATCGGCCGACAACCCCGACTGACAACTCGGTTGTGATGACCAAGGCCCATATCCTCGACTGCGGGAACGGACGGAGGATGGGTCTGTACCAAGGCGCCGATTGGGGACTCCGACCGCACTCCGCCTTACACGTGCCCGCCTCCCCGACCAGCAGGCTGGTCATGAGGCCAGGCCCAGCTTACCAGCGGGCCCCAGGAGTGGGTACGAAGGATAAGGATGAGCCTTGGGGTCAACCTGTCGTACACGGGCAACCACTCCCTCCACGGGGGTTACAGTCCCCTCTGTTGTGGCAGCAGAGCGCCACTGTTCTACCTGCCCGTCCTCGTGAAAGGATGGGGCAAAACGTCCTCATGATACGGCCGGAACGCACCCCCTCCCCACCCCCCTCGTCACCACGAAGTGGCCAGGCGAGGAGCCAGGGATGGGGCGTGATAGTCGTACCATACCTATCGACGCCTCCATGACCGCTCACCGATGGAGCATGACGCACAAGGACAAGACAAGACGCTTGCCCCATGATGCAAGACTTGGACGGTAGTCACCGGAAGACTCTGACTGACAAAGCTGACGACCCCGACCGACGGGGTCGGGAGTCCTTTCTTTCTATCCTCACACCCTTAGATCTCCTGTAATGGAGCCTCCCTTGGACTATAAAAGGGAGGGTCTTCCACCTAGGAAAAGAGGGACAACTCATCACATCCTCCACTCGAAAGCTTGTAACTCCCACAAACTCTTTCGAGCACATGGGCTCAAGCAATACAACCGACTGACCCCCGAATAGACGTAGGGCATTTTGCCTGAACCAGTATAAATCTTGAGTCATTGTGTGCTAAGCCACATCCGATCACGACGCAGGATAGACACTTCGAATAGGTTTAGCTGCCGGCCATTTCCGGAACCGACACTCCCTCTCTCACTTGTGACTTGTAATCCTTAGGGTAGTGGAGCCATCCTACTTCATCTCTTTAGCGAATCCTAGTCGTCCTCGAGGTTGTTGTGCAATCCTCAGCCTTGGGTAATGGATTTGTATTCGACTCGTTAGTATCCTATTCATACCGCAGAGCTTAGTTATGGTTGCTATGCTATCTTGATAGTTTATCATACCATGCCTTGTTCTCCAATAATTTATGCTTTATATGTGGTTAGGCCAGATGTTCTAAGTAAGGCTATCAGTTCGTTGTGCCTTTGGGCTTGCCTTAGCGCTTTACTTGTCCATCCGAAGGGTATGAGACTCGGGGGGGCTAGGGTAGTGACCTAATACACGGGCGTGGTGCTCGGGTATGCGGGATCCTTCGGATATGACCAATGTCCACGGTGTTGTAGGGGTAGATGGCAGCTGGTGACAGCCCTATCCGCCCGCTACGACAACTTTGCCGTGGTTAGTGTGGTCCCCCACGTTCGGGTATGGTGTAGAACTTTTGAAAGATGTAACAAGACTGGATGTACTCAGGTGCAGGACATTCTCCCCGGTATCCCGAGCCTTAGCTCTGAGCCGTAACCATGTATCTTGTGTAACCCTTGCTTGTGTGAATAGATGCTATTAGGACCTTGTTGTATGCCTATGCTCCCACCAACCTTTGGTTTATTCGTTATTTTTTCTTGAGATTAGCTCGAGTATGTGTGTCACATTACCCTCATTATCATTTATCATAACTTACCCCTGTATAAAATATAGTCTATATCTTATTCATATCATTCTGATCATGTACCTAGTAAACTCTTTCACTCATGCCATCCCAAGGAAAAATATAAATAACGATACTCGAATACTCTCCGGATGAAATGCTACAACGATATATCCATGCGCTTGCGGATTCATTCTGTAATCGTTAAGACATTCCACCACTAGCATTTCTTGGCGCCATCGCCACGGACTAACAATCCTGGTGATAACGCTCAGAAATGCCAACAAGTATTTCTGGCGCCGTTGCCGGGGAACACAAACCTGGTAGCAACGTTAAGAAATGTCAACAAGCATTTCTGGCGCTGTTGCCGAAGAACACAAACCTGGTAGCGATGTTAAGAAATGTCAACATGGGTTGAGAGGTTTTGGGCGCCCTGAACGTTGACGGCATCATGTGGTCTGGATGCTGAAGGTTCGGCATCGGAGGCATGCTCCTATATACATTTACATCATCTTGCAATAAGATTTCAAGATTTGTCAGTACTAAATCAGAACAAAGGATATCAGAAGTACTCGACAAAGGCATACTTACCCCTACCTATTTGGGCGGATTTTTCGCTGAATACAAGCTCGGGACATACGGCATGGTCTCAGCACCCATCAGTACCCGGCTTACTCGCAGCACGGCTTTATTTTTCTTAATGCGCTCTGCAGAAAATCGTGATTGATCTGAGACGCCAAGGTACTCAAAGCCAAATCACGCACGCTTCTACAATGGCTGGATTCGCCGGCGCTCCCACGAGTACATCAACGATGCTCCAGTAACTCATGCATCTCTATGCTTCTTGATCATGCCGAGCAGATCTTCAATTTGGCTCATGTCCTGGCACGCCAAGGTCCACTCGCCAACAATTCTAATCGCTCCGGCGGTCCTTTAGGGAAGAGAGGGCTCACGGTTTTCAATATAGAACCATCGTTCCTTCCACCCTGACAACTAGTCAGGAACTTGTAGGGGATGTACTTCTTTTCTATCCCCTACCGCAGCTGGATTCCGGTCCCACCGATTTCGTACATTTTGTCCTCGTTGGGCTGTGGCTTGAGATGAAAAAGGTAGCAGAAAAGGTCGAAATGGGGTTGTTGGCGCAAAAATCGGCCGGGTAGGAATCGGCTGATGGGTCTTCAGCGTCGGACACACGACCCGGGAGAATCTGCTTAGCTCCTGTTCGGGTTATCACCCTGGTGCGGTTCGCGCGGCGTGCCAGTCAATCTGACCTGTTGATTGACAAGGAAATAGAGTATTAAATTCCAGGCGCCTTGACGATAACCTTGGATGGCTCCGCTGGCCAGAGAGTTGACGACGGCGTTGTACACCGTGTTGCTCATCACCGAAGATTGGTCAATGAATTCTTGATACACGGACTGTTGAATCATCTCTGACATCTTGCCCGGGTCTTCAGCAATGGTGATGTGGCGAGATGCTGGAATAGGAGCCTTCCTAACTGCTTCCCCGCTTCTGGTACGACTGAACGACTGGAGGTATATCTTCTTGTAATCTTCTAGATGTTTGGCCAATTCCTCCCTCTGGTCGTCCTTGAGATCAGCTTCTGTGACCCCAATGATGTTGCTGTCAGAGATTTCTGCGTTGTTCGACATATCAGGTCTTGGATGGTCCCACTGGGCGTGCCAAAAGTGTGTTGGCGCTAAAATCGGCCGGGTAGGAATCGGCCGATGGGTCTTCAGCGTCGGACACACGACCCGGGAGAATCTGCTTAGCTCCTGTTCGGGTTATCGCCCTGGTGCGGTTCGCGCGGCGTGCCAGTCAATCTGACCTGTTGATTGACAAGGAAATAGAGTATTAAATTCCAGGCGCGTCGATCGGCTGGATTTCCGATCTGTCCTGAGGAACGCGTCGGCGGTAAATCGGCCGATTTGCTGTAGAGATGATCGGCTATGGGTCAGCCGATGATCGTATAGTAATTGTAAAGAGGACTGCTGGAGCAATCTAAACAATTACTATGGAAGCAACACTTGAAACAGATCTAATCGGCTATATGGCGATGAATCGAAGGAGAATAACGACGAAGCCGATTACCCTGATCTCAAGCTGGATAACTGGTGATAATACTAGAATTAACAGGTAAAACTTGCAATTCCAGTAAATATCGATAACTTGTGAATAAATCCAAACGAAACCACAGCGATGCGCCCATAGTTAAAGCTCGGATATTACTCGATAAGCGGAACCTACCAATTGGCCGGAGATCAGGTTGATGCAGCCCTGCCAATCCGTACGAACTCGTAGAAGAAGAAAATATTGGCGAAGTCGCCGACTTGAAAAGTAAAGTACTGGTAAAAAGTAGAAGTATTTTGTTGATTGATTTGATTGTTTTTTGCAAAGCCCTAGCGACTCCTATTTATACCCTGAAACTAGGACTCCTGGTCGATTACGACTTGTTACAACCTTATTTAAAACAGGAAAACTACTATATCTATAATAACTTTAAAAAGGGAAACGGACTCCCGCAGAATCTTCCGCCGCCGTTTCCTAATCCAATCAGGACCCCTTCGATTGCTTCCCGGCCGTCTTAGCACACTTTGTTGACCAGCTTTTGACCAGGATCTTCTGGAATAATCCTATCCTGTCAGTATGGGCTGCGCCACCAATCGGCCGATTTTCAACTGTTACCTCGATCGGCCGATTCCTTACTGTAGCTTTCAGATCTGCTTCATCGGCCAATCTTCTCTTCCTGACGCCGATTCAAGACGTGTCAAAATCTGGCGTCAACACATGCCCCCCAGTTTCGGAGTAAAATATAACTTTTCCTTCGAAACTCTTTTATTTAATCCACTCCTCCGAAACTTTCCAATTGTGACTGGAGTAAACCTCAGAGTCAATTGCGTTACCTACTCCTCTGCATCTGATCCTTGCTCTAGAATCAACTCCACGACATGGAATCCGGTAATAGGACGAACATCATGTTGGCGTGTAGACTCAAACTTTGACCATCTCCCCTGGCAGCTTTACATTTACTGATGCCTTTACTCCGACGGCACACGTCTTGCCAACCCTTTGTCTCTTCTTTTCTATAAATACGCCTCTTCGTATTATTTCCAAAAATGCTCATCTTGCTCGTCTTCCTTTCCTTCTGAATCCCGCCCCTCGCCGTCTTTGGTCAAGCATTAAAATATCTTCTCGATCCTCCTCTTCCGTTAACCAGGTATCAATTTTTTCTCCATCCCTTCCTGAGATATCTTACTTTGTTCCAACATACTTGTCTATTCTTTCTTTCAGCCGAACCATCTTAACCCCGGTTTGGAAAGAGCGATCGAAATCATGCATTCAAACAAGCCATTGTCGCAAGTTGATATAGATCTGATAAAAGCTCATTCTGAAGAACTCAAAGACCATGTTCCTGCCAATGTCCGACCAATCTTGGATTATATGGATCTCGTCTGCTTTGAACAAATGCCAACCTCTGACGAGAGTTCTTCATCTTCACATCGACTTGCTGAAGCTAAGGCTGAAGAGATTTGGAAGAGGAGAAGGCCCGCCTGCTGAAAGAACTCTGCAACCAAGTTGAAGCTGGAGCCACTGCAAAGGACTTGAAAGATGAAAGGCTCACCCTCATGATAAGATTAGGTCGCGTCGAAAGAGAAATCCAACGCAGGCGTAACCAGTAGTGTTTTTATTCTAAGGGCGACTTACACCATGTCGGCCATGTAATCTTGACATATCTTGCTGTAAGTTATGCATCTACCCAAATGCTTGGATAGTACCTTTTCAAATATCGTCCATTCAGAGCTCTTGGGAATTCCTCCCCTTCTATTGTCTCCAGAATGTATGCATTTCCGGGAGCACATCGGCCGATTCTATACAGCCCTTCCCAAGTGGGTGACCACTTATCGAATTTGGGATCCTTAGATCCTATCGGCAGCACCAGCTTCCATACCAGATCTCCCTGAGAGAACTGTTTGACTTTGACCTTCTTGTCATACCATCTGGCCACCCTTTTCTTGTTCTCCTCTATGCTGATCAGAGCTCTTAACCGCAAACCCGCCGAATCGTCAAGTTCATCTTTCATGAGAAAGGAATAATCATCGGCCGTTAACTGATCCTGTAGCGATATGCGTCTTGACCCTGTTCTTATCTCCCATGGTAAGACCGCTTCATGGCCATAAACCAAACGATAAGGGGATATTTTAGTGGCCCCATGACAAGCCATCCTGTACGCCCATAAAGATTCAGCCAAAGACATATGCCATTTTTTGGGCTGCTCCTCTACCTTCCTCTTGATTAGCTTGATTATCCCCTTGTTAGACGATTCCGCTTGGCCATTGGCTTGAGCATAGTACGGAGAAGAATTTAATAATTTAATTCCCATATCGGCGGCGAACTCTCCGAATTCTCCAGAAGTGAACATTGTCCCTTGATCAGTTGTGATGGTTTGAGGAATACCAAATCGATATATAATATGGCTTTTAACAAACTCAATCATATCGGCTGATGTCACGTTCCTCAAAGGAACTGCCTCCACCCATTTGGTAAAATAATCTGTAGCCACCAATATGAACTTATGCCCTTTGCTAGATGGAGGATGAATCTGCCCGATGAGATCTATTCCCCAACCTCTGAACGGCCACGGCTTAATTATTGGACTCATAGCCGATGCTGGTGCTCGCTGCACATTGCCAAACCTCTGACAGTCTTGGCATCCTCTGTAATACTTGAAACAATCTTCAAGGATGGTCGGCCAGTAATATCCATTGTTCCTCATCATCCACTTCATTTTGTGAGCCGATTGATGAGCTCCACACACGCCTTCATGGATCTCTCCCATTAGAACCTTTGCCTCTTCTGTTCCCAGGCATTTGAGAAGAACTCCATCAATCGTGCGAAAAAATAAGTCATCTTCAAGCAACACATACTTTGTAGCCTGAAAACGTGTTCGCCGATCCACCTTTTGGGATGGATTTTTCAAGTAATCGGCGATCTCCTTCCGCCAGTCATCGGCCGCGAGTTCTAGCGTCATCGCTCCCTGAATCGGCCGATACCCAGAAGCATGTTGAGCCAGTCTGTTGGCTTCTTCATTATAATCTCTGGGGATGTGCTCAATTGTTGCAGATTTGAAGCCTTTCAAAAGTTGAAGACAATCTTCATAATAAATCCTCAAAATGTCATCCTTGCACTCGGATCATCCCGTTAACTGATCCACAATGAGCATGGAGTCCCCAAAGATCTCGACTGCATCCGCCCTGACTTCCCTTAATAATTGGATGCCTTTCAGAACAGCTCGATATTCCGCCTGGTTATTGGTTGCAGAAGCTTCTATCAGCAGAGAGAAATCATAAGTTGCCCCCCGAGGCGACACAAGAACGATGCCGATTCCTGATCCAACCCCACACGAAGAACCATCAAAATATAGAGTCCATGGAATTGGTTCAACGGTGGCAATTTCTAGTCCACAATGCTGAACTACGAAATCGGCCATCACTTGACCTTTGACGGCTTTGGCCGATTCGTACCTTAGATCGAATTCTGACAAAGCCAGGATCCATTTTCCGATCCGCCCCTTCAAAATCGGCAACGATAGCATATACTTCACCACATCGTCTTTGCACACGACTATGCATTCTGCCGATAGCAAATAGTGCCTGAGCTTAGTACATGAAAAGTACAAGCACAAGCATAATCGCTCCACCCAAGAATATCTTGTTTCGGCGTCTAAAAGTCTTCTGCTGACGTAGTATACCACTCGTTCTTTCCCTTCAAACTCCTGTACCAACGCCGATCCAATAGCCTGCTCGTCAGCCGATAAATATAACTTGAACGGCTTACCAGGCTGTGGCGGGGCTAACACCGGAGGTGAAACCAGATCCTGCTTGATATTCTCCAGTGCCTTGCGTTGTTCTTCCCCCCATGTGAACTCTTGGTCGGGCTTTAATTTCAACAGAGGGGTAAAAGCCTGAATACGTCCCGATAGATTGGATATAAATCTTCTGATGAAATTGACCTTGCCAATGAGGGACTGCAGTTCAGTTTTATTTTGTGGGGCCACTACTTTATTGATGGCGTCTATAGTCTTGCGGCTGACTTCTATCCCACGCTCATGGACCATAAATCCCAAGAATTGTCCGGCCGATACACCAAATGCACACTTGTTCGGGTTCATCTTCAGCCCATGTTTCCTTGTGCACTCCAGCACTTCCTGTAAATCGGCCAGATGATCCTGGTGACCTTTTGACTTGACCACGACGTCATCTATATAAATTTCCACTGATGAACCAATGAGTTTGTGGAAGATGTAGTTCATGGCCCGTTGATATGTAGCGCCGGCGTTTTTCAAGCCAAAAGTCATAACCACCCATTCGAATAAACCAAGATGGCCTCGGCACCTAAAAGCCGTTTTCGAAATATCTTCTTCGGCCATTAATATCTGATTGTATCCGGCATTCCCATCCATGAAGCTTATGACTTTGTGGCCTGCGGCAGCATTCACCAAGATATCGGCCGTTGCCATCGGATAACCATCCATTGGCGTAGCCTGATTTAAGTTCCTGAAATTGATGCACACACGCAATTTTCCATTCTTCTTGTATACAGGCACAATGTTAGAAATCCATTCGGCGTAGCGGCACTGCCGAATAAATCCTGCCTCAATCAACTTTGTAATCTCAGCCTTTATATCAGGTAGAATCATGGGATTACACCGCCGTGCAGGTTGCTGATACGGCCGATATCCTGATTTTATAGGTAACCGGTGTTCAACAATAGACCGGTCTAGTCCTGGCATCTCGTGGTATTCCCAAGCAAAGCAATCCCTGAACTCTCTCAATAATCTTATCAATTTGCATTTGTACTCAGAATCCAAATTGGCACTAACGTACGTCGGCCTCGATTTGCTGCTATCTCCCAAATCTACCATCTCTAACAAATCGGCCGACGTGAACCCGCGCCCCAGCTTCCCATCTTCTCGGATGAGCTGATCCATTTATTCTGAACTTCGGAGCCGACTGCTTGGATCGGCTGTAGACCGAAATCGGACACTCTCAGGAAGTCAGTGTCCCAAGTCCTGCCAGATATACACTTGACGTGTTCGCAGCTCCACTGTTGTGTGTCGGCCGCCGCAACGCTGTAGACGGAATCGGCAGCGACTATCTCTGTACTGTCGCCGACCCATTGCACAAGGCATTGATGCAAAGTAGATGGGACACAACAGTTTGCATGTATCCAGTCGCGACCAAGCAGCATATTATAGGACCCTTTGCCCTTAATGACGAAGAAAGTGGTGGGGAGGGTCTTACTGCCGATGGTGAGATCGACGCAGCCCCGCGGGCAGGCGACACGTTGCCTTCGAAATCCTTCAGCATCATGTCCGTCTTGGTGAGGTCGTCATCGCCCTTGCCCAGCTTGCGGAACATGGCATACGGCATGATGTTGACCGCCGCTCCTCCATCTACCAATAATCTGGTGATGGGTCTCCCGTTGACATAGCCCTTGAGAAACAGCGCTTTGAGATGCTGCCGTTCTTCTTCTTCTGGTTTCTCGAACATAGCCGTCATCGGCTCTAATACCAGTTGTGCCATTTGCTCTTTCTCTGTTTTTGTCACTTTGTCCCGATCGCTTGGCGCCATGAACTCCATCGGCAGTATGAAAACCATATCAATCTCGGCTACCGATTCCTGGTTATCCGTTTCTTGACCGCTTTTCTTTGGGCGCCAAACTCGAGATTTCACGTTCCTTCTCTCTAGCACCTGTCTCCGTTCTTCTTCTTGATGCTCCCACTGGCGTAGGCGTTGGATCCTTCGCTTTTGGGATCTGGATAGGCCGTCAGGACACCACCTGGGATTCACTAGTTTGGCCGATGGTTTAGCGTGTTCCCAATCTGGTTCCCTTCCTAGGGGATCTTCGTCTGACACCCTATCATCGGCCATCTCTACCAGCCGATCGTGCGTCCTGATCCTGCCCCCCGGTCCATCTCGCTGGCCGATCTTGCTCTTTGACCTGTTGCACCGGTCAACTCTGCCATTATCGGCCATCTCTTCCAGCCGATCGCGTGCGCTGATCCTGCCCCCCAGTCTATCTTGCTGGCCGATCTTGCCCTCTGACCTGTTGCACTGGTCAACTCTGCCCCCAGCCGATCCTGCACCAAAACGCGCCGTTCTTCGCGCCGATTTCTGTTGATCGGCTCTGGTCCTCTGTTCCTAGAGTGTAGCCTCAGGCGATCATTGTGGTTTGATCCGATACACTCCGGACAGTTATCGGCAGATGGCAATCTGATATCGTTCTCCCAGCAGTGGATGAAGAAGGGACACTGCCAGTGATCTTCACGCCGGCGTATCATCTCTTCCTGGTGTTGTGCTTGTTCTTGCTGCCGCCGATATTTACTGAGTAGAAATCGGGAGGTGACAGGCCTGCGTGGTCGTTCTGGTCCTCGCCTGTTCCTTCTGATTTCTTCCGTCGTGATCTGCCTCCTGGGATCGACAACGCCGCCTCTTCTCGCCGATTCTGACGTCAGCACCTTGGTTTGACCTGGTTCTTCTCCAGCGTTGACCGTGTTGGCCGGGAAGGGATGCTGGTCTATCTTCATCGGCATTGCCGATTTGGTTGGAGTTTCAAATCTGAGCCGCCCCTGTTCAATGGCCGATTGTATCTGCTGGCGGAAGACTTTACACTCATTGGTGTCATGAGAAGTAGCGTTGTGCCACTTGCAGTATTTCATCTTCTTCAGCTGGTCGGCCGTAGGGATGGTGTGATGCTGCGACAGCTTGATCTGTCCCTCCTGAAGCAGTAGATCAAAAATTTTATCGGCCTTTGGCGTGTCAAAGCCGAATGTCCCTGGCTCCTTCTTGCCAAAGGGGCAGGATATTGGTTTTTTCCCTTTTACCCATTCCGCCAGGCCGATTTCTTCCTCCGCGTCAGATTCAGATCCCTCCAAGTACGCCACCTTCTTCTGAAAGCTCCTCCGCTGTTCAAGCGGTCGGATCTCTTGCCCTGACAATCGGTGGACGACTTGACTCAGGCTCTCAAACTCTTGGGCGGCATATCTTTTTCTGATTTGCGGTAAGAGGCCCTGGAAAGCGATATCGGCCAACTGTGCATCGGTCAGAGCCAGGCTGTAGCACTTGTTTTTGATTTCTCTGAACCTCTGTATATACCCTGTCACCGGCTCATCGCTCCTCTGCCTGAGGCTGGTTAGATCCGAAATCTTCATCTCGTGTACTCCTGCATAGAAGTACTTGTGGAATTGTTTCTCCAGATCGGCCCACGTGACGATAGAATTTGGCGGTAAAGTGGTGAACCACTGGAAGGCCGATCCGGATAGAGATGAAGAAAATAACCGTACCCTCAGAGCGTCTTGCGTGGCAGCTTCTCCGCACTGGATGATGAATCTGTTGATGTGCTCCACAGTGGATGTGTCATCCGTCCCTGAGAACTTGGTGAAATCAGGAACCTTGTAACGGTGCGGGAATGGCAACGAGTCATAAGCCGGTGGATACGGCGTTTTGTAAGTATAAGTTTGAACTTTTGGCTTCAGCCCAAACTGATCTTGGATTACTTCGGCCATCTTTGCCGTCCAGTCCACCTGCTGCTGATGAACGGTGGTTCGAGGCGCGGACATATGCTGAAGGGCTGGTTCGGCCAGGTGATGAATCGGCGAAGTTTGCTGAGCGGCCGATAACTGCTGGCGAAACGCGTCCGCACCCTCTTCGTACGTCGTTGCTGGCATCGTGCTTCTGAATGCTTCCACAGTGCTTGCCCCCCTGCCGATTTCTGGTAAAATCGGCTGGTACTGAGAGACCGTCGGCCGGGCGGCCGATTGGTACGGCACCTGAAACGGATAAGTGCCATGCCGGTTCGCTGGCTCGGGGAAATACGTCGTGGCTGATGCCCCCCAAGGCACTGAGCTCGTAGGCAGTGTTTGCACAGAAGCCATTTGAACGGGTTGAAGCGGCGCTCGCGATGGGAGACATGGTGCACCGTTGTATCTTGGAGACGCCGGAAGTGGTGGAGAGCTGTATCCCTCGCGCTGCGTCAATATCAGCTGAGAAGCCGATTGGGATGTGTACGGTAAGCTTCTGGCTGGCAGAGTAGTTGGAGGGGCATATGCCGGTCCCTGATAACCTTGGACGGCTCCGCTGGCCAGAGAGTTGACGACGGCGTTGTACACCGTGTTGCTCATCACCGAAGATTGGTCAATGAATTCTTGATACACGGACTGTTGAATCATCTCTGACATCTTGCCCGGGTCTTCAGCAATGGTGATGTGGCGAGGTGCTGGAATAGGAGCCTTCCTAACTGCTTCCCCGCTTCTGGTACGACTGAACGACTGGAGGTATATCTTCTTGTAATCTTCTAGATGTTTGGCCAATTCCTCCCTCTGGTCGTCCTTGAGATCAGCTTCTGTGACCCCAATGATGTTGCTGTCAGAGATTTCTGCGTTGTTCGACATATCAGGTCTTGGATGGTCCCACTGGGCGTGCCAAAAGTGTGTTGGCGCTAAAATCGGCCGGGTAGGAATCGGCCGATGGGTCTTCAGCGTCGGACACACGACCCGGGAGAATCTGCTTAGCTCCTGTTCGGGTTATCGCCCTGGTGCGGTTCGCGCGGCGTGCCAGTCAATCTGACCTGTTGATTGACAAGGAAATAGAGTATTAAATTCCAGGCGCGTCGATCGGCTGGATTTCCGATCTGTCCTGAGGAACGCGTCGGCGGTAAATCGGCCGATTTGCTGTAGAGATGATCGGCTATGGGTCAGCCGATGATCGTATAGTAATTGTAAAGAGGACTGCTGGAGCAATCTAAACAATTACTATGGAAGCAACACTTGAAACAGATCTAATCGGCTATATGGCGATGAATCGAAGGAGAATAACGACGAAGCCGATTACCCTGATCTCAAGCTGGATAACTGGTGATAATACTAGAATTAACAGGTAAAACTTGCAATTCCAGTAAATATCGATAACTTGTGAATAAATCCAAACGAAACCACAGCGATGCGCCCATAGTTAAAGCTCGGATATTACTCGATAAGCGGAACCTACCAATTGGCCGGAGATCAGGTTGATGCAGCCCTGCCAATCCGTACGAACTCGTAGAAGAAGAAAATATTGGCGAAGTCGCCGACTTGAAAAGTAAAGTACTGGTAAAAAGTAGAAGTATTTTGTTGATTGATTTGATTGTTTTTTGCAAAGCCCTAGCGACTCCTATTTATACCCTGAAACTAGGACTCCTGGTCGATTACGACTTGTTACAACCTTATTTAAAACAGGAAAACTACTATATCTATAATAACTTTAAAAAGGGAAACGGACTCCCGCAGAATCTTCCGCCGCCGTTTCCTAATCCAATCAGGACCCCTTCGATTGCTTCCCGGCCGTCTTAGCACACTTTGTTGACCAGCTTTTGACCAGGATCTTCTGGAATAATCCTATCCTGTCAGTATGGGCTGCGCCACCAATCGGCCGATTTTCAACTGTTACCTCGATCGGCCGATTCCTTACTGTAGCTTTCAGATCTGCTTCATCGGCCAATCTTCTCTTCCTGACGCCGATTCAAGACGTGTCAAAATCGGGCGTCAACAGGGGTTCTATCCCTAAGAAAGCCTCACAGAAATGGACAAAGATGGTGATGTGAAGAATTGAATTTGGGTTGAGATGATGGAGCTGGATGCCATATTGGAAGAGAAGATCACGGAAGAAATAGAACTCGGGAGGGCTAACATGCGCTTGACAAAATATTGAAACAAACTATTTCTTCAGCCCTTTCGTACAACCTCTTATCACCAGTGGCAGGGCACCACTGCATAACTTCTTTGGGCTGAAGAAAGCACTCATCAACCAGCCTCTTGAGGTTAGCCTCAGAACACTTACTTGTTCTCCACCCATCGCCTACTGTGGCGATGGGCTGGGAATCCTTCCCCTTCATCTTGGTGGCGCCCTTTTTGCCGGCCTTCCTTGTTGTCACGAGTCGCTTCACTCGCATGCGCTTGGGGGCTGAGGATTTGGGTGGCAGAGCAGCGCTCTAGAGGAGGAGGAAAGCCTCGGCGACTACTCCTAACAGGAGAAGATCCACTGTGATTGGCCTAGGTCTGAATCTGGAGGCGGCGGCGGCTGTGCGACGAAGGAAGATGAAAGGCTCAAGGCAGTGAAGACACTGGTGAAGGGGTGAGCAAACCCTAGGATCACCAATCGGTTAAATAACCAGCGGCTGCGACTGTGGAAGGTCAACGGTCACTGTGCAGAAATAGAAGAGTTTTTCTCGAGATAAGATTGAATTTAAGCGGTAATTGGGGGCTCCTTCGGGAAAATTATTTGTTTAACCATTTTTTCAGAGATGTTATTATGAAAAAGAAGGTTTTCAAATTTCTGGGCCAATTTTGCCCACTTTAGCCATCAATTCAAACTCATGACTTATTTTACAATCCATGCCACGACTCTTTGGATCTTTTTTTCAAAACTTTGGGATTTGGATTCAAGGTTCGGGGGCTGCGCGACACGTGTCATCGACGGCTTATTTTTTTCAAATTTTTGGAAGATAAGAGCAGAAGATTCAATACTAATTTGACCCTCAACATGATTCTTCGATTCAACCTAAGGCTCGGGGGCTCCTTCATATGGAGTGCGAGTTTCATCACACCCCATGTAAAAGAAGACTTAAAAGATACTCGGAGCTTGAGCACCTCACAGCCTCGATGTAGCCAAGGAAGTACTCGGAAGACACCTTCAAGATGAAGTTCGGAAGAACTTGAAGACGCCTGGGGCTTGAGCACCTCACAACCTCGATGTAGCCAAGGAAGTACTCGAAAGACACCTTCAAGATGAAGTTCGGAAGAACTTGAAGATGTCTTCAGAAGTACTCTAGGAGCCTGCAGTACTCCACACGAAAAGCTCGGGGGCTTATCAGACCCGGGGCTACGAGACTGCGCACATGGCGTACATATTCTGGGATAAGGGATGTGATATGGCCCACATCCTACACCAATTGTAACTACTCGTACATGAGTAGAACTAGTCAGAACAGAAGAAAACTACTCGAATAGTACTCGGGTAGGACTACTAAGCTAGTATCGGGCTAGAATTTTTATTTAACCCTGTCCCCCAAGACTATATAAGGGCGGGCAGGGACCCCCTCCAAACCAAGATACATCAATCCACGTCTAAGGCAATACAAACCACCACACAGGAGGTAGGGTATTACCATACTGCGTCCCGAACCTGTCTAAAATTTCGTATTCCTTGCACCTTCGAGTTCCAGATCTCGGCGACACCCTATCTACAATCTATCACCTCGAGGGTATTTTTCGGTAGGCTTGGAAGTTAAACACCGACAATAATATCTTGTAACAAATATACAAACATGGAGAGTGTCTATTAGCAAAGATACAATTGAGTAGTGTCCATCAGCAAATATCACCATTAAGTACAAAAGGAGGCCGTCCGTAACTAATCAAGCAGGCACGTACGGCAGCAGGAGGGCCGAGCGAGCCGTGCGGGCGACCGTGTACACAGGCCACGGCGGCGGTGGCCGAAGCCAGCCTACCGAGCTGGCTGCGACGCCATCAACCGGTATTCTCTCTCTGATCTGATCGATGCGGGCCGCCGAGCAGCTCGGCGCGGCATTGGCGGCGACTCGAGTACGTGAACCTTGTTCATCGTCTGGCGGCACCGACCGACGGAGACCGGCGGAGGGAAAGCAACGAGGCCGGAGTCGCCGTCGCAATCATTACCTGGCTGCCTGCCACACGCACGACGGCCGGGCCGGGATCTCCGCTGCACGAGGAACACGGCCGCGCGCGGCCCGTCCCGTCCCGTCCGGCGTGGCGCTCGAGCACGGACGTACGGCCCGGTGAGCAGGAGGAGCGGCCAGCGGCGTGCAGCGCGCAGGCGGCGGATGCTGCCAAAAGGGCCAAAAGCGACTCGTTGGCCAGCTGCCAAGTGCGGATGTGCCATGTGATGCATCAGGGTAAAGCTGCACGGCTGCACCCTGCCGCTGCAGTGTTCGTGTTGGGATCCTGTTACGAGAGCTTGGCGCCTAGCTGCTAGCTGCCTAGCTGCATACAGATGATGCTATCAGTTTTTCTTTCCCGGCGAATACACGCTTCAATCGGACGTGTATCGACGTGCAATCACCATTTTGTTTTGCTGTTCTCTCTCCGTGAGTAGTTTTTGTTTGAGTTTCTATCTATTTAACGAAATTTGCCTCAGATTACCTTGATTGTTAGTGGGCCGAAAAGATGCATAGAAACGAGGGACAATGGCCCCAGTGTTTGAGTGGTATAGCTTGACCTTCCAACTGAACTGAAAGACGAAATGCAAAGATAGCCCCTTAATCATCAGATTTGGATTTTGAATTTACAAAAAAGGGTCAATGTGTAGTCGTCATCAATTTGACGGAACGAACCCACGTGGAGAACACCCAAATCAGTTTCTTTGGTGCAAGGATTTGATTGGAGTTCAGCTCTCCGCGGATGTCATTCGTAGACGATAGACTATCCGTGCCGTAGCCAATGTGTGAATAATGCTAGTGCGATTGCAATTTCTTCTATCGATTCTCAGGCCCCACAGCTCAGCGCCTAGCTGACCCGATGGGTCGGAGAGGTTGTTCGGTTGTTCCTTTAGGCCTCGTTTAGATCCTTAGAATTGAATTTCATTCTAATAGTTATCATAATTTAGACATAAATTAAGTAAGCTAATATAGTTGTACGTAGAATATATTTGTATATTATTGTTGATTATATGAGAGATAATTATACACTGCACTTCTGCTACAGGGAAGCAAGTCGAAGAGTGTGATATAAATTGTACATTAGAAACATAACATGAGAATCTATTGAATCAATTTTCATTTCCCACCCCATGAATTTAAGATAAACTTTTATATATATATATATATATATATATATATATATAATATACTTTGGAAAGTTGTGGAATGCCACATTTCAAGATAAATAGCCTACTCTATTAAATATATTCCAATTCTTCAAAATGAAGGGATCCAAACAGAACCTTATAGACCTTATTTCCATTGGTTCATCCAAGAACAAACAAAATCGCTAGCTATATATTATCATGAAAAAAAGGCTAGCCAGGGCAATGAGGACATAATAAATTCTAGCCCCATGGAATTTGCTTAGCTGCCGCGATCGACTTGGCACGGTCACTGACGGCTTCGCGAGTCACGGTGAGTGCCGATCGACTTGTCCGAATGAACGCCAGGCATCATGCACGTAAAGTATTGTATATGTTTTTCGTTGCGTGTGGTTCGTTCACGCTCCAGGTTGCTTGAAAAACGAGCACCCATCATCTCTACACGCACTCTCGCCATCGTGTACATCGATCGCGCGGAGAGAGAGAGAGAGAGAGCGAGAGAGAGAGAGAGAGAGAGAGAGAGAGAGACGTGGCGCAACGGCGTCCCCACAGATAGCAAAATGAGGAGCCGTCTGTCAGTGTGTGCAACATGCATCACGTTGTCAAGGACTCGAGGTCCATGCCGTCTCTATCACGCAGTAACTCGCCGGGGTCCCTGACAAAAATGGCGGAGGCGGTGGTGGTCTCCCTCCGTCGTCGTGCGCTCCGGCCGGCACATAAGCGCGCCGCGGCGTGCCGCCGGCAGGTCGCGCTCACGCCCATGACGCGTGACGCACGCACAGCTAGACAGCTAACCCCCGGGCCCTGCATGCTCGCGGGGGCCACGGCGGCAGCCAGACCAGCTCGATTGAGTCTATGCTAATACGGCCGGTCATGGCGCCATGCAGGCGAGGCAAGCAGGTACAGGTGTGTCCCTGTATCTTGTGTCCCGCCGTCGGTCCTGCGCCACATACACACCGCTGCTGGATCGAGTTGGACCGGTGGAGATGCCGCTGAGAACCAGAGGAGCACTACTGCGTGGCGGAATGGATGGTGCGCACCACATCCATGCATGCATGGCCAGTGGCCATGGCGGCCTCGATCATGGGCACGGATCGATGTCATGTCCTTCTCCCAACTTTATGACCCAGCGAGAGCGAGCTGCAAACAATACACCTATTCAATTTCGGGAATTTATATATGTCTATCTGTATTGCAAAACGATCCGTGACAAGTTTTGATTACGCAGAGAATTGAGTGTTGGACCGGAAAAAGTAGGGCATCAGAAGCTAGTACACTTCAATGGGGCTAAACCACTCTAACTGTATTTTTAGGGCTTCTCCATAATATGATCAGATCAAAAGATAATACTCACTCCGTTCTAAAATATAGATTGTTTTGATTTTTTAATTTATAATTTTTGTTATTCACTTAGGCATACATTATATAGATGCATAGCAAAAACTATAAACTTAAAAAGTTAAAATGATCTACATTTCGGAACGAAGAAAGTATATTACTATAAGGAGTAAATTGCACCCATCTTGCAACAACTTGTATGGATGAATCACTTTGATCCAACAAGTAGAAAAACGTGCAAACCGATACACAAACTTGTCAAATGTGTGCATATATGGTCACATGTACTCCATGTAGATGTATTTTACCACCTTAGCATGTAATGTGGATGGTTTATGCACGTAACCCCATGCTTATCACCCTTTCTCATCTAAATCTTCAACTGCGTGCAACTCTTATTTCTTTGATATGGGTGAAAATATTAGAAAACCTTAATAAACCAAGTATATATTTTAATCAAAGTTTGATGACAAGATCACCCTGGAGATGTTGTTTCTACCGTACACTTCATTGGTTCTTTTTTTCAGAAGTAAAAGGATTAAAAGAAACATTTGCGCTTCCGCGGTCCTTTCTGATGATTTACTATGCACTTCACGAAATCAAAAACAATATCATCAACACTAGAACTGGAAAAGTAATTAAATATATTAATATACTAGTACTAGGTTTATCTTATTGCAATAATCAACCATGTAACGTGGGAGAAATTGCAAAAATTTTAGACTTCACTGTTATTATTATGCACATATAATTTACGTCAAAGTTAGATTAACACATAACTTGGATTAATAAACTGATACACTTGTCACCCATTGTTAAAGCTTTTTTAGTTTTCTCACCGATGTCAAAGATACAAGAAATGCATGATTAAAACTCAGATGAGAAGGGGACAAAGATAAGGAGTTACATGTATAAAACTGTCCACGTCATATGCCACTGTGGCAAAATACATCCATGCGGAGTATATGTGACCGTATCTAAACACATTTGACATTTGACAAGTTCGTATATCAATTTGCATATTTTGCTACTTGTTGGATCAAAATGATACAACTATACAAGTTGTTGTATGCTGGGTGTAATTTACTCCAAATTACGGACCAACGCAGGAGAGCATCGATTGACCGAGGATCAAATGCTTGCTTAGAAAAATGGATTGGCCTAGTACCCCCGCGTGATTTGATATTGGGGTGACGCTGCTGCCGTGCCGAGTCTGCAGAGATGCCATGATACAGGGTGGAATCCTCCCTATGAAGATCTCCGTGGTCTGCTCCTGCCGCCGATATCTTATCCTAAGCCACTGATACTGTATTATTCTTAAAACTATCTCCGGTTCTATGCTAGTACAAAACAACGACGGGATCTCGTGATGCAGGAGAAGCAAATAGTTTGTACACCACATGTTCCATGCTCTGGTTGCACTACGTGGGTAAGCATCTTCCCTGACGTCGCAAAAATACAAACACACATGCACGCCATTTACTAATGGATATATAACCATATCGTCGCTCGGTCAAATCTCATCAAACAGAGATTTAAACACACTACTATATACATGACGATGCACCTGCAGGGCTAGCTTAAGCTAGAGGGCGTTTCAAGAAATTAAAAAAAAAATCAAGAGTTCTAATTTCAAAAAAAATCCTAATAACTGACATCAGGGGCAAAGAAACAGGGGTCACCGTCAAGAGAGTTGGCGACAGTTATACCACCGTCCTGCAATCATGCAGCGAGGCTCCAAGTAGCAATCCGGCATTAAGACCGGAATTCAATTCGTAATATTAGAGATCCTCCCGGGACCGCCATATTTCGGTCGAGCTCGCTTGATGAGCTGGGCCACAAATGTGTTCGTTCTTTTTTTGTTTTTGAACTCGTGTAACGTGCTTTACCACAGGTTTGTATGTTTATGACCAGCTGCATTATTCGGGTCTTTTGCTCTTTTTTGCCAAATATAAGAGGTGCATCATATAAAGAGTTCATTGGAAAAGGAAAGAACGTTAAGAAGTGCATGGTACAACTTCTACCTCGTCATATATATTGGACGCATCATGCATGGGATCCAACCACAAATTCCTAAAGGACAATGAAACTTTCACAGATTAATTTCCTATCCAAATCATATGGATGCCCTCGTCTCTCAGGTCAGACCATTCGTGCCATGCGCTTTGCCACAGATAAAATGTAACCCAAATATATATTAACAAACAGGTCAAAACTTATATGAAGGTTCCTAGAACAGAATATAAGTTGTTGTGTGTTGTAGTTTGCTGCGGAATGATGTATATTACCATTGCCGTCCTTCCGTTCCCTTCAAATTTCATAAGTTGTGTGTATCCTACCTATCAATGCAGAGGCCATGATGGGTCTTGCTATGATTGTATCATCTTATTATATAATTGTATTAGACTAATAAAGCTTTTCTTATGAAGAAAGCTTACATTATCAGAGATTTGAAGCCATGGTATATGGAGGCTTTCAGACAGTACACTACCCTAAATCTTCCCACTCTATGAAACAACAAATTGTAGCCAACCAAGAAAGGGTCCATGTTAGCGATCGAAGTTACTGGAAGCTGTCAGGAACCTAGCAAAAATCAGTGGGAAAATGGGCACATGTAGGGCACGCTCATGAGCCATGACCCAGAATCTGCATGCAGATGCAGAGATGTCAGGAACAACGCAGGGACAGCCGGACCCAACGAGCATGGCTGATCGTTGAACAGTCAGCACGTTATAGACCGTACCACATGGTTATTTCTTTTTGCGAAAGAATATACGGTGCTTTGTTTAAGGTCGATCCCTGTTCCCCGTCCGTGCTATGTTGAGCTTTCTGTCCAAAGCGTAAAAACCAAAGCATAAAAGGCAGTGTATCTTCTGTTTCTGGGTGCCATCCATCACGTGAAAAAGCTGTCCGGCTTTTTGGAGCAAAAGGGAAAAGCGAAAGGGAGAGAAACAGCTCCAAATAACATGCTGGTGTTCCTGCCCATCAAGAACACCACCGATCGGCTGTGTTCCGTGTATCATCACCATCTAGTTGGTGAATCTGCAATTCAATTATTGAAGCTGTATTTTTGGTAGAATTGAACTGACTGATTGCTTGCTGATTGAATCCATATGTTCCTTATTTCCATCTTCTGTGTGGCTGTGGCACATGTAACACATGGATCTACAAACGGGAGTTGCTGAATCTTCTGGTTTGTGGATGTGTATAGGGGCAATGGCATGTGGTTTGGTGGGTTTTTTTTTCTACTTCTGTTATCGACATTTACTAACTTTTTTCTTGCCTTTCATAGCGATAGAGTGGAAGGTACAATCCATCATGCCACTGTTTTGTGATGCTGTAATTGAATACCTACATCTTTCCACTTCGTAGTGTGTAGCTCCCCTATGTCATTCTACTTTTGAAGAAGACACTTAGGCAATCAACTGCCATTAAACAATGTACTAGATATGAGGGCTCACATGCCCGTTAAATTTGAGATATCCAATTCCTCTCCCATGTCCATTGTTGGATATTCAAACATGATCATATCATATTGTCATTCTATGCTACTCCCTCTGTTAAAAATTATAGGTCATTTTATTTTTTCTAGATATAACAATGTATCCAGACATAGCGCATATCAAGGTGCACAGCGAAAACTATATACCTAAAAGAAAACTCAAAACGATTTATAATTTGAGACCGAGGGAGTAATCAAGATCATGAAAATATTTTGTTCCAAAACATCACCAACATTTACGTCAAACGCATGAAAAAGTGGCTCAAAATTTTCCACACTAACAGACAGCGACCATCCAAAATGGAACTATGAAAAAGTGCAAAATACTAAAAATCCACTCAATTACCAGCGTGTCTCTCGTGGAGCTCCTGGGGTGCACGTAACGACAGGGTCCCTCCGATTTCCCTGACCCTCCACGTGTCAGGCCCAGCGCCACGCATTCCCGACGCAGGAGAGGTGCGCCCACCCTTTTGTTGGTACGTGCCCCCAGCGAAACGTCCCAAGCAAATTGGGATACCCATCTTCTTCGTGAGAGCCGTGTGTATATCTATCCACGGACCCCAGCACAACCCCAAGCTCCTCCCACTTTTTTTCAGACCCATCCAGCTCACTCCACAGCGCCGGCGAGGCACGCAAGAAGAAGCCGCATTTCTTGCAGCTGCAGCGGCGATCTCCCCCTGTCTCTTCCTCTCTCTCTCCTCTCGCAAACACAGAAGGATGGGGAGAGCGCCGTGCTGCGAGAAGGTGGGGTTGAAGAAGGGGAGGTGGACGAAGGAGGAGGACGAGATCCTGGCGAGGTACATCAAGGAGCATGGCGAAGGGTCATGGAGATCGCTGCCCAAGAATGCCGGTACGGAAGAACAAGTAGAGAGGAAAAAGGAATTCTTGAAAAAAGCTGCTCCAGTTCTTGGCTGTGTGTGCTGATTAAGCCGAGATTAATTTCTGATCAATCTTGCTGCTGCAGGGCTGCTGCGGTGCGGGAAGAGCTGCAGGCTGCGGTGGATCAACTACCTGAGGGCGGATCTCAAGAGGGGGAACATCTCGGAGGAGGAGGAGGAGATGATCATCAAGCTCCACGCCACCCTTGGCAACAGGTGCGCCTCTATCAGACACTCTGCTCATCTCCCGCAACTGCTTGGATTTCGTGTGCAGAATCGATCTTGTGCTTTGATTATTCCTGCATTCGAACTTCGAAGGAATTCGGTAGCGCTACACACATGTTGCACGGCGTCAGAGTTCAGAGTTCTTGCATTCGTAGTAGTAGAAAAGATTCTGTGCTTTGTATGGTACCTTTGTGTCTCTGTAGGCGATGAGCTCGTCAGAACTGACAGGCAACTGAAGAACCCCCTGAAAGTTTCAGGCTGAAACATTGCGTCGGTTTTGTTGACAGAAAAAAATTAGGAAAAGCTGTGGTTAAAAAAATATATACTGTGCATTTACAAGTAGCGTTGAAAATTAACATATGAGACTGAAAATTAAGCCTGACCGAGGCACTCAGGATACTAATCTTAAATAGGAAAATGAAAATATGGAAGTATTTTAATTTGCTCGTTTCTGGCATGGAACTCTGCTACCGTGACTTAGCATTTTTTTAATCATAGACTGCATTTTTTTCACCCACGACAAATTTGGCTTTAATTACCTTCAATTGTGTGTTTTTTAATAAAATGTAGCCACAAGTGCCAAGAAGCTCTGTTCCACGGTTTGCCTTTTCCCCACAAAATGTTATGTCGCTTCAATTATTTAGAACATGTTTGGATATAGTTTTAAAAAAACCATACTTCAAGAAATGTGGTTTTAGATAGTAGACATGTGCAAACCAAGTGCAGCAGGTCCAAAACAATATGATCTGCTTGCTATATTGTATTGCTTCTTGGTAGTATTTCGGTAGAACTTCTAAAAAGAACCGTCCGCAAACACACCTTTAGTGTTCAAATGTGGCATCACTTTGGGCTATTATTGGCAGAAAACGTTTTCAAATTATACACATTCTTTGTCGATTGAGAAAACAAGGCACCTACCACTACTTTCCAAGACCAACAAGGCATGCAAGCGAAACCTCGGCGATCTCCTTTGTCAATGGCCACTTTCGTCAATGGGCTGAAGCGGAGACGCCACCTCCTCCTCACGGCAAGTCCATCTCGCCTCCTCTGTCGCCTTGCACTGAGATGACGAGCGGTCGATATTTTTGTTTTTTCCCCCTCGTGCGCGCGCGCACGAGAAGGACACGACGGAAAAGGAGAGCGCAACCGACAGATCAGAGCGGAGCAGGCAGCGCGAGGCGTGCGTGAGCCACGCGCGCGCCAGTTTTTCTCGCCGTGGACATGGACGTGGCCGGATCATCCCTTCCATTCGCCGGCCCGGCTGTGGCGTAACAGCAGCGGCCGGCGGCAGAGCCCCCTCTCCTCTCGCCGTCCCAGCCATCGACGGCCAGGGACAGGGCTGCCCCGTCGGTGTCAGGCATTATTTGGCTGGGGACTCGCGCATTGATTTTACTGACGGAGGCGCTCTCACAGTCGCAAGCACGAATAATGCGGCCGCTGAAGGAGGCGCCGTTTGTCAGTTGGGCGTGCCGCCGCGCGGTCCCTTGGTTGTTGGTTCGACAGACGATAAGGACCGTAAGTATTAGGGTTTTTTTTTGCTGACATTGTTCATCTGTGTGTTCATCAGCGTGAGTCGAAAATTTCCCCCATTTCCTGGCGAGCCCAGTTTTACCCTTCTCCTTGAGTTCTACGAGCCCTTTGGCTGATAGTACTCGCTTCACTGTTAGAGCATTTGGACCGAGGTGCCGCAACGCCCAATCCCGGGCGCTCGCTGATCACTGATGGTCCTATATATGCACAGGTCTTTACTGGTCCGTCCTATGTTGCCCTACCCTACGTGCTTGGACACTGGAGCGGCGCGGAATCTCTCGTTTCTCACGTGCGACGCGGACGTGCCCTCGGTCTCGGGCACCGTCGTCGTGACATGCACGCACGGCTTGTCGGCAGAGGTTGCTCTCGCAAGTACGCCGGCCTCACCATGACCGGCGGCTATACACTGTGCGTGTATGAAAACCCTGTCCCTCTAGGGTCTAGCTGCTGTGTAGACCAGCAGAATTTTGCTCTGCTCCAGTCATCGTAGGATTGCTATCGTGCACTGTTCATGTTCCTCACTACAGAGTATACGTACATACTATCTTTTCATTTTACTGTCTCTGGTCCATCTGCCTCTAAAACGAATTTAAGACCGTAGTACTGTGTTTGTTATTGCGTCCATCAGCGAGGGCAACGTGCACTGACACGGAACCATGACTTGGAAAATAGTGAATGTCTTGACCGAGATAAGAAACCACTTGCGTTCCCGATCCGATCGATTGGCCGCAGGAATGAATACCAGCTGCAGCAACAGCGAGCGTGCCAACGCAAACACATGGTGCATTTGCTCTGGACGCAACGACGCAGCCGCTGCGAGCGGAGGCCTTCATTTATGCCGCGGCGACACTCGCTGCAACTCGGGTTGTTGGATCACCGGCATGCGTATTCATTGCCACATGCCTCTGCCGTGCTGTCTGAACTCTGAACCTCGTGGCCATGGACACGCACGGCATGGACAGCCACAGCCACGGCCTGCAGAGCTCTTGTCCGTAGCAGGGCACGCAGCACAGCACAGTGCAGTAGCGATCTCCTGGGCTTTGTATTAGCAGAGCATACAGCACAGTGCAGTCGATTGTGTATCTGAATTCTGAACCTGAAATTTCCCTTTTTTGCTGTTGCGGCTCAGGTGGTCCCTGATCGCCGGCCATCTGCCCGGCCGGACGGACAACGAGATCAAGAACTACTGGAACTCGCACCTCAGCAGGCGGGCGGCCGACTTCCGCGACGGCGTCGTCGTCAACGTCGACCTCAGCAAGCTCCCCGGCGGCGGCAAGCGGCGCGGCGGCCGGGCCAGCCGCGGCGTCGTGGCCGCCGCCAAGGCCGGGAAGGAGAATAAGGCGAAGGAGAAAGAGAAGGGCAAGGGAAAGAGCAAGGTTGCAGAAGCCGAGCAGCAGCAGCAGCAGCAGGAGCAGCTCGAGGAGGACGACGACATGACCGTGTCGACGCCGAGCTCTCACTCCCAGCCGAGCGCCACGGCCCAGAGCGAGGAGCAAGCGCAGGCCAGCGCCAGCGGCGTGACATCTGATGATGGGCCCGAGGAGGACCCGCTGGCCCTGAACGAGGAGATGATGAGTGCGCTTCTGGGCCCCGGAAGCCCAAAGCTGGCTGACGGCTCGCGCATGGACAGTGACAGTGGCCCGTCCGTGGTGGTGGACAGTGACAGTGGCCCTGGTGGGCCTACGGGGGATGTGGCCCAAGAGCTGGGCGACAAGGCCATCATGGACTGGGACTTGATGGGGCTGGACATCTCAACCGCCGATGACATGTGGGACCCGCTGGTGTGGGACTACGCTGACATGGACGTGGTGGTCCCGGGTGGGGGGCACCATCAGCAGGAGGAGGTGACGTCAGACCTCTTCTTCCTGGACAACATGTAGGAAGGAGGTGGTGCCGTGGTGGCTCTGTGCATCTTTAGCTTGGCTTCTGCGATGTTTTTAGCTTCTCATCCAGTAGAGCTCGATGTGTCTGCTGATGAGTGAGATAGGATAGCAGTGTGCTTCAGTGACGTTTTTGTCCGTTGGTATGGTCTGGTGAGTGATGAACGGTTAGAAAACGGAGAGAAATGTGGAAAAATAGTGTCAGAATTGCTCCGTTAGTTGAACTGTTCAAATAAAGCTTGGTGTGGAATAGGGAGAATTCCGGTATTGGGTTTGTACGGTTACAGCGTGATCCATGATGGGCATAGGAAGAAATGTAGGGCAGGAGCGTTTTGACATAGATGTTGGACCTTCCAGTTGCACAGTAGTGTGCAATGAAATGGATGGAACATCGCTAACATGCGGCACGGACTGACATTTTCTGCTAGTTCCTACATCTTTGTAAACTATGGGAGAAGTTCAGCACATACTACTAAATTCATTGTCAAGTGAGTCATAAATCAAGAATTACCACTGAAACTGAGTGTCACACCCTGCATTTCCCCATGATTCTAGTATACTGGTCACAAGTTGCGACATGATTCAATGTGCTGGCAATGCGAGCAACATTGTGCAGGCAAAGGTGAAATCTACTACTTTCAGCAGAACAGTTACACATTAAACATCTGAAGAAGGAAACGAACATCCCGCAAAGGTCTCAAATATTAATATTGTCAGCTAGGCCCTACTGATTTGCTGAATGATTTCACACAGACACAGAACATCACTGCCCTTTAATCAGGCTAATCGGTTGGTAGCACACAATCCTATCAGTATGGAAAATCTTCACACGATAAAACCAGTTCATAGCACACAATAAATGTACTAATCCCCTACTGATGCACAATCGATGCTCCAGCAAAAGCTAACACTGCACTACATACCAACTAATTTCAGTCCAGTTCACCGGTCATCATTATTCAGTAATCAGAGGAGCCGCTCTAGTACCTAGACCGGCTGAGCCTTCTGCTGCTCCTTGCCCTTGCCCGATCCCCTTCCCTTCCTCCTCTTCGCTCCCCTCCTCCTCTTCTGAGCAGCAGCAGATTCATCAAGCCCGGTTGCGGTCACCGCGGCCGATGGCGCACCGTCTGCAGCCGCGGCGCCAGCCGCTTTCATCCCCTCGGTCTGGCTTCCACCCGGGTTGCAGTTGGAGCCGTTCCCAGCCGCAGAGTCGCAGAACGAGGAGCCGCAGCCGTTGCCAACGTTGAGTTCGCCGAAGACCCTCCTCCCGTGCTTGCCGTGGTCGCCTACGGGACGGGCTCGCCGCACCGGGCCCTCCCCGGCGAATTTCCTCTTGCTGCCGCCCCCCGCGCTGCAGCCAACCGACGCCGCGTTCCTGCGGCCCGTCGGCGGCGGTCGCGGCGTCGAGGCGGCAGCAGCAGCAGCAGCCTGCCGCCGCGGGTGCGGCGTCCTTCCGGCGTCACGGTCCAGCGGCACGCCGCGCGCCGGCGTCGCCGCGCACGCGGACGCCGCAGCCGTAGCGGCGGCGTGCCTGCGGCCGCGGGCGGCGCTGCGGGGCGGGCGAGGGGCGGCGCCGAGGTCGAGCTCGCGGTCGCGCGCGCGCCAGTCGACGCCCTTCTCGGCCAGCACCACCTCCCGCGGGCGCGCCTCGCCGAACGGGTCCGCCTTGATCTGCTCCCTCTTCGCCTCCTGCGGCTGCTGCTGCTGCTGCATCGCGGCCTGCTCCCGCTCCTCGCGCTCGACCTCGTCGGCCCACGAGAAGCCGAACCGGGTCGTCGGCTTGGCGCCGCCGCCGTTCTCCATCTCTGCCCTCCCCTTTCTTGGAACGCGTGGTTTGCAACTGCGCAAGTGGTGGTGCGGTTTCGCGGTGCGCCGGTTTCAAGTTTGGAAATGGGCTGATGGGGCTTGCAACGGTCGGTAACCGCAAGGCCGCACCCAGCCCGAAGGAAAAGGAGGCCCCGTGCACATTTCCGTAGATTCCATGCAAGTCAAGTAGAGCAACGGTCGGATGGACGCGGAGAGTAAGCGTGTGCTGAGGGGAAAGCCCCCCTGCACTACTCTTTTTATTAAAAATAACCCCCTGCACTACTCGGGCTACTCCCCAGATAGCAATACTGCAGGCCATGCCGTTCTCTTGGTGCGCAGATAGCACATGCTAGTACAATTTTATTTAAAAAAATAGAGATGCTACAACAAGGCAGATTTTTTGAAGGTACAGTACCTCTCTCTCCGTCCAAATACAAGTCAAACTTCTCCAACTTTAATTTAATCAAGTTTATAAAAAAGGTAATGACTTCCCTTAACCAGTCATAATTCTGCTTATAGTACGCACCACGTGAAATACTATGGACAGCCTGCTCAACTGGAGTGGCACGTGCAAAAGTTGTAGTCCTTAAACCATTCATCAAATTCAAATTTTGATTGCACAACTGTATCTCTTTCGAAGCTTGTATATGTTTGGACAATATTTTTCAATAACACATAAATTACTTTATACATAATGGAAAAATACCAAAATAAATTAGTTAAAATGTTCAACTGATCTGTTAAAGTTACCTATTATTGATCATGCAATAAACATTCACCAACACCAATAAAGTTATTTACCCCCATTCACTAATCACACCAAGCAATCTATCTTAGCAATATCAACACCAATATCCACTTATCTGGACTCAGACGTGTGAAGCAACATTTTGTAAAGTCATAAGCAACTTTTGCAAAATTTATAAGCAAATTAGAATACAATAAGAAGTATTTTTCTCTCATAAAAAATATATCATTAAAATATAGTGGTGTGGGGTCTTGTTTTGAAGATTTTATTGCCACAAACACAATGGCGTAACCGGATTTTGATTTTGATGCTCGATTTTGAAACTATGGTCTTTTTATTTAAAAATTATGTGCATGTATCTATTCTTTTTCTCTCCTCATATATTCATAAATGCGCTTACATCGTTCCTCCTGTTTTCTTTTCTCCTTGCCCCCTCACATGCATGCACACACCCTGATGTGTTGCCGATGCCCTGAATTTCCGAATTGATCCGAGGTCGTACAAATGGTTTATAATACGGCCGGCCGTAAATTAGCAATGTCCTTACACATTCCATTAGTTTCATAAAACTTTCCATAAAATATTTGTATTGATAATGAATTTATTTGGTACTATAGATGTTAATATATTTTCATAAGAACATGGTCAAAATTAAGTGAGTTGACAAAATTGAAAAAACTGAAGTGAACTACAACTTGAAATGGAGGAATTGATGATTATCAATGCATATAAAATACACTCATCATGGTAACATATCTATGGAGATCTTACCCTACTAGTACCTACTAGAAATTGTGCTAGCGGACTTTAAACCACATGCACTTTGTTGTCTATAGACATGTTCAAACTCGGATGTGCATGTTTAACTTAATCAACTGAGTTATACACTTGGCTCACATGATCGGGCATAATTTAAAATCACAGGGACGTGTTTTGATTTTTTTTTCTTTAGCCATGTCAAGGTGAAAAAAATAAAACATAATTTTGCCATCCTTCCTGAGTGAATGCTGGTTGAATTGCTAGGTAAATGACCCTCGCCATATAGTGGCAAAAGATTAAATTCCCCAAACTTAAAGGTCGATGTTTGGTGGAGGACGAAATAAAATTAAGGTATGGCGAAGTCCATCACTACCAATTTATCAAAATACACGAGAACACAAATGATAAATAATATTGTGCCCAATTTGCCACTAAAAAATTGCAAACTGCAATTCACACCTCTTGTTCCATCATTGGCCTTATTACCTTTTCCCTTCTAATCCATATTTACTTTCACCATGCTTCCTAAATTAATCAAGCAACAAAACACACAGAACGGAAAAATGAAGAACTAAGCTTTAAGCATCAGTGGCTTCACGTCGAACGGTGTACTCAGTGCTCGTGCTTCACTCGGCTGTTTGCTTGGGGTTCGATTATGTGCATGCACCAGCGCCAATGGAGCAATGGATGACCAAGGGCTGCGAATCCTTCATCCGCCGCTCTGCTGCTCGATTGCCTGCCAGGTCGTGCCTCCGTGATCGGTAGGGGCTAGTGCAGTGCCAGCAATTCAGCCATTCCGACAGGAAGGAACGACAGTAGAGAAGATACACTGTAGCGCTAAACGCTCGGCTGAATGGCCCAATTTACCGCATCTTCTTCCTCCTATGTGCTGCGTTTCTGAGCAAGAACTGCAGCTTGGCACTTGGCAGTCATAGCAGACAGGTACCCCGCGATTCAAAGGGATTCACGGCAGAACCAAGGTATGGCGAGCACTTGCCATATTGGGTCCTTCGCCAGGTTAACATGGACCATGCACGTTTCCAGGACAGATGGAAGATACGCCCTACACGGGTACTACATCATTGACTCAATGGGATGAATCTGATTCCTGGACAGCTACTTCTTCATTTCACTGAAGAATATCCGAAACAGCAATGTTGGACAGGAAGGGGAAGGCACTGGCTGTAGCATGTACGAGCAGCATGGACAAGTGCCTGAATGCAGTAAGCGCTCGAATGGACTCCACGTTCTGGGCCAATCAAGATAAATATGGACGCTGCCTTTAGAAACAATGATTTGGCAGGATTGGGCATTGAGTCGATCGACACATGAACAGGGTACTGTGTATTGTCATCAGGGCAACTCCGTTTCGATTGGGTGGATGCAGAGGCTGAGCTAATGGTGTGCAGAGAGGATCTGCGGCTGGCTATTCACTGGCTGCAGCTCCCCATCACACTGCTAATCTCTAGGCGGCATGCATCCTGGACTCAAGTATATGTATGATAACTGCATCCACCAGAAAATTTCTTTGAAACACACACAATTGATCGGTCAAAATAGACCCAATTACAATTCTTGATCAATCCATGAAAGGGCACCGTCAAGCCCGAATCCGCCAAAGAGTACGTGGTGCGGTGGTAGAAGTGCTGCAGCCGTAAAGTGCGGCCGTTTTCAAGATCATGATCGGATTTGGGAACACGCCGCCGCCGGACGGTGGTGGTCAGAAGCTCAGGATGCCGGAGCACTTGCGCTTGAACCACCGGATCCCCCGGCGTATGGAGGCCTTCACCTTGCCCTCCACCGCGTACGCTTTGTACCCCGCGACCCGCCGCCGCCGCTTCATCTCGGGGTCGCCGAAGCAGCCCATGCGGACCCCGCGCACGCCGCCGCCGCCGCAGATACCGCTGCGCCGCCTCATGCCCGCTGCAGGCAGCGGCGGGGTAGAGGGGGCCTGCGGCGCCATGGCGAGCGGCTGCCGCGGCGGCGGTGGCTGCGGCGCGGTCGTGTAGATGTCTCGTGGGAATGGGCTCTTGGGGCAGCCGTTGCAGGGATAGGGCGCGATGTAGTATGGCCGGAATAGGTCGCCCAGGGTGAGCGGTGGTGGAGGCTGGCCAACAGGCTAAGTGGCCATTGAGAAAAAGGTGGAGGCGCGAGTGCATGATGGAATATGGAGCGAGGAACGTGGGGCTGGGACTCCGTCGCTTAATTTGGAACATTATGTAAAAGTTTATTTGGAACGTGGGGCTATTTTTTTTTACAAAAGGTCACTGGACTCAAGACGCTTACACTAAATAATCTCATGTTGCACATGCCAAATTGCTTGTCCAACCTATCCCAACGTTGACACACCCTTCAACGCTGCTGTAAAACTCGCCGAATTTGGAGATGATACCAGGTATCCTCTGCCATGACTCCTCCTATCCCACAAAGCATGTGATCTTAGAAATTCTAAGACGATTAATTGTAAAGAAAAATGATGATATGTAGCCCTAATTTTGAGGAAAGAGATGCATGCACGTGCAGACTGCATTTGCGGAACCTGCTAAGACCAGTCTCAGTGAAGGGTTTTACAAGAAGTTTTATGGACATTAAATATCATGCCACATCAGCAAATTTGCTGACGCTACAAGGTCATCACCATAACATTCCTCTGGCACAGTTACCAAGTTCTCGGTCTTGGTAACTATGCAATGAAGTTATGCATTGATACTGACCTAACTATACTTACAGATGTCTAAAGGAAACAGCCCATTTAATTGGTTGGACACAATTAGCTGTGCATGCAGATGTTTAAAGGAAATAGTGCAATTAGAGGTTGTCCAAAAGCTACAATTACAGTTTTATGGGACAAATTTTGAGTCCTTATAAAATTTTCTATTTCGTAAAGGAGGATGTTCTAACTCTATGAAAACCCCCTCTACTTATAGCTGATATGTAGAGCTTCTTTCCATTTTCCTACATAACTAATTACTATACACTCGGTCCTATAAAAAGTATAATCCGACTTTTTTAACAAATTAGTGTAAACATAAAAAAGACTCTTGTACCCTCATTTGTTGGTTGCATACAACTAATCAGACTTTCTAAAATCATAGCTAGAAGTTAGACTTTAGTATGCAAATTAAATCTGACCACTTAATTAGGTATATAGTTAATTTCTAGGGTTGTACTCTTTTATGAGATTTTTTGTTCAAACATTATGATTGGACTTTCATAGGATGGAGAGAGTAAATCTCCTACTCATATGCTATATATTAAATGCTTAGCCATGAACTCGCTCCATTCTTTTATATATGACGCTGATTAGTTGGAAATCGAGCTAGTCATTGTCATATAGGAGTATATAAAAAAACAAAGGTGGAATTGTTTTAGGATAATTATTTGGTTTGAGAAATGAAATAAATGATATTTTCCTAACTCGTCATTACTATGAGAATATGATCAGCACAGTTGAGAAATTGTCATCCCATCAAAATCATTGTACGAAGCTATATGAGATCACCACATTCTAAGATAGTTCCGTTGACATTCAATTTTTGCAAGTATATTTATGGAAGTCGACAGAGGGAAAGAAAGCCGATGAAGAGTTTTGGTCAAAGCCGACGAAGATCAAAATCAAAGACGGTAAATGCAACAGTGCGTATCGGACAAGGACTGTGACGTTAGTAGAAGATTTTTATAGAGCCCGATTCTTTTAAGTGTTTTGCAAATATAGTAGTGTCTCTTTCTTTTTTATCAAACTTTTAATTTATCGTGATCAACTAGGAGTCTTTAGTTTCAGGATATAAATAGTTGAAGACAGAGTTTGTAAAGACACTCAATCAATCAATACAACTTTTCTTGGCTAATTGTCAAAATCCTAGAAGTAGGAAGTAACTAGCTTTCTCAGCAATTGCTTCGGTGCACGGGGTTGAATCGTCTTAACATGCGGTTTGCTTGTAAGCATCATTTTTTATCGAGTAATCTAGATTTCAACTTACGACACATCGCTTTTGTTTTAATCTATTTTATTCATCAGTTATCAATTTCAACGAAGTTATTGTAAAGCTACATCGCTTGATCTCTTGCTAGTTCTTAATAAATTTCATAATTTATCCCACAACGATCGAAGATCTACCAGCTTTCACCTTTGCTTTAATCTTTATCTGTTGAAATCTGCTTTAGCCAATATCATCTTTGATTTTCGTGATATCTATCCCCCTGCTATCATAAGCTGTCTTGATTAAGTCCGACCCTTTTGAAGTGATGTTAGAATAAATTGTATCGGTTAGATTTATGTTTTTATGAAAAGGAACATAATTGCGACAATTCATGATTCTAATCGGCTATTTTAGCCAATGTCTTACACATGGGTCGTAAAAATAATTCATTCTTACTATTCAGAAATCTAGCAGGTGGTCCTTTTCTCTAGTATCAGATCTGATAATCGATGCCATGTTGGAACATCTCGGAATCCCAGCTGATGTGTTCCTTTTGCCTATTAATATCTTTTTTCTTATTAATTACAGGTCAAATTAACTGGCACACCACGAACCTCGAGATCAGAACATGAAACGGATCTAAGTAGATCAGGATCCGGATTTGGGGCCTCTACGAGCGACGGATTCAGTTATCTCATTTTGCATGACAAGTGTCATATGTCCATCACTTTTTTCATGTAGTGCTCACTAGCTTGGTCGTGGCTTGCTCTAGTTCGTTCCATCCAGTTAGTGCACAATCGAGCCTTGTCTTCATTAGTAGCTGTTGGCACTTTTTAGCCTATACATATATAATTCCGCAAGCGCACGGATATCGATATAGCTTTCATCAGGGAGTTTACCTCGGATGTCGATTCCAAAAAACGATAAACGCAACCAGATCTAGAACTAGTTCAACCGGACCCACCTGGGGAAAAGAGCTATGTGGATAGAGGGTCTAGCATCGGCTAGCCAACTAGTTATATCTTATGCAACTAAACTAACATGATCTACTTCGGAAGTCTTAAGCAGGGACTCAGACAGGGTGAGACGATGGGAGTCCCCAACAATCGACTACTACTCCTATGAAAACACCCGAACATGGTGGACTACAAAGGACGGACAGGGCTGTCACCATCTGCCGCCTACCACACAGTTCTGAGGGGTGGAACACAACCCATGGTAACAAACTAAGTCTAGGCACCACACCTAAACTATTGAGTCACTTACTTCTACCGTGTACTTAAGCAGAGAGCATACACAAATAAGTAGAACTTGCTACTTATGCCGTCAAGGGATTCGGCGGATTAAAGAAAGCAAGTAAACAAGTAACTGAAGTAAAAGAAAGACTAGTGAGTTACTGACGAGAGACGAGAAACTTCACTTAAAGATACTTCATTCCTCTAAGGCTACAAAGTTTGAGATGATCTGAAAGACTCGGCTCGTCTTCGGACTCTCACGTCGCACTCTCCCTATTCTACTCTAAGGATGGACAAGCTTTGTTTGAGACTCTTCTTCTCGCCAAAATGGTGTGTCTTGAAATGGAGGTGGAGGCAAATATTTATATCTCTTCAAAGGCGGCTGCGCAGCTTGGAGGCGATTGTGACGGTTGAGGAGTTTGTCAGCCGAAGGGGGAGGGGGGCATGTGGCATGCAAGTGGTAGCCCAGCCGGCTAGGGATTTGCACCACCTGTCACCGCCTTTCTTGTGGACGTCCCTGATTCACTCCTTGATGGCAATTACAGTTGCGTTCGCGCTCGTGTCTTCAGTTGCAACCTTGGCCGGCGTGGACTAGGCCGGTTGGCCTCGCTCTGGTGCTTCTCGGCTCTTCGTTCCACCTCCTGATCGTGTCAACACTTGGGGTTTCCTCTGAATGGCGGTTCGGAGCTTGAAGTCGCGTGGAGCCACTGCATCTGGGGCCATTGATCAAAGGCCCAAGCCTTTCGACCGCCTCTGTGATCATCAGTCAGGATTGCCTGGAGATGTGTTTCTTTGTGGTTCGGAGCTTGAAGTCGCGTGGAGCCACCGCATCTGGAGCCATTGATCAAAGGCACAAGCCTTTCGACCGCCTCTGTGATCATTGATCACGATCGCCTGGAGATGTGTTTCTTTGCATGCAGGAGGAAGCTAGCGGGCATGTGCTTCAGATGCGGTGGCTCCAATTTTGTACCAAGAGTTCTTGAATTCAAATAATTACCAAAACTAGTGGAACTCATTAGTTTAAATCAATTTAGCTTCATGAAGGCCTTGTAAATATGAATTATGAAGCAATGTTAGTGGTTAAAATCATCAGAAATCGTCCGTCAACAGTAGCCAAGATGTTAGTGAGCTACAACAATTGTACCTCATCAAAGAGGAGCGATTTTTTTTGCGGCCTGTAGTGGTGATATGTGACACCTCACGTAATCAAATTTTTTAAGTATGTCTTGTTAATTCATTTACCAAGTATCATCGATATTCATATATTCTTTTGAAATAATTGATGAAATTTGAAAGTTTGACTAACAGAAAAATTTCTATTATATTATATTTTTGTGATCCCCAAGTCGATTCTATTTCCTATTTTGACATGAGCTGAATTGCCAAGAACTTTATTGAAATAAAAAAACCTATTGAAGACACACATTGAGTTCATTGTACAAAATGAATTCATAAGCCCACCTAGATATATTAGATGGGAGGTTGGCATATGAACCATAACAATCATGATTTACATTTTCCAAATTTGTTATTTTAAAAATAATCAATCATTCAGGTGATAGTTTGGCTAAAATTCAAGTGGTTGCATAACTCTACTCTATTTTCTATGTATCGCCATATAATTTTTCGTAGCAAATGTGAAATTAGTTTACTTTAAAGTAATTTTATCCTTGTAGCAAAATACCAAAATAAAAATATAGGACCACATGAGTCGCGACCCCAAAAATGTCGTAGAAAAAATAAGACTAATAATAAAATGATATGCACACACTATATCCATTGCATGCATGCACAGTATATATAATAGCCAAGGGTTACATCTACACCTGTTGGTAAAGCATACTATTTGCCGTGCGGTATATTATATTATCAGAAAAAATTTAACTATTGGCAATTCGGGATAGAAGCCAACGGGTTAACCAACAACCATTGGCTATTGCTCCACGAATAGCCGACTGTCATTATGAAACTGTCAATAATTATCTAACCGATGGCCATTAGAACTATTTACCATGCGTTACATTGACACTGTTGGTAAACACTTTGGCCCGTCGGCCATGCGATCCTATACCCGACTGTTCAACTTCTAACTCTTGGCAATGCCTTGTACCGTTGGCTATTTAATATAAAGACCGAATGTTCCAATTTCATCTACTGGAAATACCTTAACTATTGGCTATTTAGGACCCGTTTAGTTCCGAAGGGCTAAAGTTTAGCCCTGTTAAATCAAACAGAATCTTGTCATTTAGGAGTATTAAATAAAATTTATTTACTAAATTTTTTGCACAGATGGGTGCTAATTCGCGAGATGAATTTAATAAATCTAATTAATCTACAATTTGCTACAGTGGTGCTACCGTAACCATCTGCTAATTATGGATTAATATAGCTCATTAAATTCATCTCGCGAATTAGCCTAAGGGTTCTGCAATTAATTTTGTAATTGCACTTTATTTCATGCTCCTAAATGATAAAATTCTTTTTTATATGACAGGGGTAACCCTCCGGAACCAAGCACCCCATTAGTATGGATAGAGATAGACATTGAGGGTGTCAGGTGGAGTTAGGCTATATGATATTTTCATGGGTTGCAGGATTGTTTTATAGGGGTCTTATTGTGAGCTGAAGAAGGTAGGCAACCAAATAATTTTGACCATGCAACCTTGACACTTTGACTTTTTTGCAATTACTAAGGGTTAAGGAAGGTACATGTGAACCTTCTTGAGGCCTAGGGCCACTAGGTTCAGGGCCCTAGGTGTTGGCACATTTTCTCCATAATGTAGCCATTTTGGATTTGTGGTCCAGTCCCAGCCAGCCTAGCGGACCATAGAGTGGCCCTAGGCATTGGGTCAATCCAACTCCACATGGGCCCTTTTAAATTTGTAGCCCTATAAAAAGCCTTGTTTTGAGAGGAGCTATGGGATCACAATTTGTGCGGAATTTGCAAAATAGCTATCAAGGCACTACGATGAAAGGGCAATGCGAATTGTAAGTATTTATATTTATTATGAAAAAAACACATTTTGGAATAGAAGAATAGAATACAAATCCAACTAATACATCTTTACTGCTAAAAGACAGGGAAATAAGCTGACAAATATTAGTTGCATACATGCAATTATTCCTCATGCTAATAGTAGTTTATCTTCTAGTTTTCAATAGAAACTCATTAACCATATCAATCCCAGTAGAAGCAGTGGTGTCACCACCAGGGCCAAGGATCTGCCAGAGAAGATGGTATATTTTAGTTGCTACTCATTCCTTTATTGTGCAAGCTCATGTGACTATAATATGTTTGTGGTGTGGTAAATATAGCATCACAAAGCTTGCATGTGTATCGCTGGACTTCAGTAAACTCAAATGTTGAGTTAATAGCTGCTCTGATGGCATCGTCAGAATTGCTGCTCTGCATGACAACACTGGGCACCTGCTGCTCTCTTTGGACATGGGAGGACATGGGGGATTGATCAAAATAAGTTGGTTTGACGTACGACATTGTCCCATAAGAATTACCATGGGATGATGAAGACCCAAGTAGTTTGCGCATCTCCTCCTGCATCTATGATGTGTGAGAGATTGTATAGTTTCATCTTTCAGGTGCAACGAAAAAGGGTGAGCAATGATAGGGAAATAACCTTGGGGATGTTTGAAGCAGGATCCTGGAAGATTGGATCAGGATCCATAGCTCCAGCAATATCAAGGTGGGCATGAAGAATGGCAGTTTTATTTCCTTGGAGCAAAGATGTTATTGATGGAGGCTCCATGGATGAAACCCGTACTCGTTCATCCACACTTAAGAATTTACCCACAGGGATTGTTAGAAAGGAGCGCATAAGCTCTTGTTCATTCTCCGCTGGGCTTTGGACGGGCCCTGCTGATGCTATGGTGCTAGTTGGTGGTGCATGTGCGAAACCTGGGTGGGGTTGGGGTGGTGGTGCTTCACTATTACTATAGTATCTCTGGAAGGAATGATCATTAGCTGGTAGCATATTTGATTCTTTTGCAGCATGGGCATTGGGCCCACTGCTTGAAAGTGTTGGCATGGTCGTTTTACCCCTTAGTACCAGGTGCAAAGGGGAAATGTTATCGTCACTTTGACTGAAGCTTGTATCTTTGGTAGGGTAACTACTAGGATCCATTGTGGAAGGTAGAGGCTTTGGATTATTTCCCAAGAGGACTATCGAGGCCTATTTATAGGGAGTGTTGGACAGTGAACCTTGGCTATCTATGTACTTTTCAATATCTTGTTGTCAAGAGATATGGCTATGTGCTACTATCATTAATTCATTATAGAATTGGATACGATTCATGAATTTGTGTACTATTTTGAGATACCATTTTTATTGATCAATATCAAGAAAGATCCGGCTATTTGCTACTCTCATTATTTTTTTACGAACTTGGATATAAATAATTAATTTGTATATTGTTGCACAAATCGTCTATATTTTTTCATTAGTTCATCATCAGAGAGATGTGACTATGTCCTACTATCAGAATTGGATACAGTTCAAGATTTTATATTATTTTGCATATCTTTTGCATAATCTATTTTATTAGAAGATTATAAGAAAGATACGACTATATAGTACTATCATTAATTCAATGTAAAATTGGATATCGTTCAAGATTTTCTCTATTGTTTAACATACCGCATATATTTTTCTTGGAAATATTGTAAAAACCCACCCATATACATGCCTATTTCACATGTAAGTTTTTTTTTCAAATTGCCCCAAGCTCTGTCGAGTGTCCGTATTATGTTTACATTACAGGGAACACATGCTTCATCCTGCCTTCCTTTTTGTGCAGCATGACTCATTCACTCACCTTTGCATCATCCCATGACTGCTCACATTCCTAATTGCATAATTTCACATGAAGATCAATAACCACATGTAATAATTAAAAAAAACTCGACCGGCGGGGGAAAGACCGCCCCCACGGGATTGCACAAAGAAGAAACCTCAGCCAAGCCGGCTGAAAAAACCCCCGAACCCCGACTTACCCTATAGGGCCGCACCATAATCTGGCTGACCACGACCCACTGGGTTAGCAACCACTGTAACTACCCCTGGTAGGAGAGCCCAAACCAACCACAAGTGCCACAGGCCGGCGCCCTACCACTATTTTTCGGGTTGCCAATGAGGTTTTTTTTTTTGCTGCCACCAGGATTTGAACCCCGGTTGGTATTTTCCTCAACTAGGAAGCTTACCTACTACGTGAGTGCTGGCCATGTGTTGATAATTACAATAACCCAAATAAGTAACTAGGAGCCCTATAGCCGTAGGGCAATTCTAAGGATAAATTTCTTAGGACTTTAGCATAAATTTGCAAGTGAACAGAATACCATTGTAGCATCTCATGTTGGAGCATTCAGGGTACGTGTTTTCCCAAGGGGAGTAATTGGATGATGGATACTAGTTTTATCAATTATCTAAATATCACCAACTATTCCAACCTAGAGTGGTAAGGGAAGATAGTGGAACACAACCACACCACAAGGGTAAAAGAATTTTTTAGATTATGGAGAAGTTCCAGCCTCGAGCATTCACGGGTGAATGTCTACAGCCAAGGTCTTACAATTTCAGCATTTAAGCTGCCAAAACACACCCAACAGGGACTCCAAACATCAGTTTGACACAGGAAAAAAAGAACCAAAAAACTAAAGCACACTAGGAGCTCCAATCCTGCTTCTGAAGTTCCAACCATGCTCGCTGTATAATTCCATGACAGTGCTCTCCAAAATGCAGCTCCTTCTCTTCAGATACACCTTCTTTTTCTCTCTAGACAACTCGGACCAGCACCTTGACCAATAAGTCCCTCGAAGATTACCTGCAAATAAGAGTTAGGAACAGTCCTTTAGAAAATGACATCATTTCTATTCAACCAAATGGTCCAACAAAGAGCCGATGTCCCCACAAGAATCTGTTTTCGAAGCTTTCTAGAAAAATTTCTAAGCCAAGAACCCAACATAGAAGAAATACTTATGGGCGGTTGAATAGCAAAAGTGACGTGTACCACATTCCAACTGAGCCTTGCCACATGACAGTCAAAGAATAAGTGTTGTAGAGTCTCATTAGAGTTGCAGAAGCAACATTTAGTACAACCTTTCCAATTTCATTTCACAAAGTTATCCTTTGTTAGGATGACCCCCTTTTTTAAAATACCACAATTTTTTTTATCTTGAGTGGTATCTTTAGGTCCCATGCTACGCAACCATCAGGCATATGTTCAGATTTCATCAAGTTCGAGTACATAGATTTCACTGTGAATGACGTATCTTTGGTCAGGCTCCAAACAAAGTTATCATTTTGGTCACCTAACTCCACATTCACTATCTTTGCAACCAGATCCAACCTCAACCTCTCTCCCACGTCTAAAAGAAATATTCAGTGGCCTAGTGCTTAGCACATTACCTAGTGTCTAGTTCTTCCTTCATCAACGGTTCATTTCCTATCCAAGGAACCTCCCAAAATCTGGTTTAGCCTCCATTCCGTACTATAAATTTTTCTCCTGATAAAAATATTTCTTTAATGTCCATGAGTCCTTTCCAAAATTGAGAATCTTCTGGTTTCTTGGCCACTTGTGTTAACACCTTATTGTGTAGATACTTCCTCTTAAGCATATTTTGCCGCATTCCTTCTTCATTGAGGAGTTTAAAATACCACTTGCTTAGCAAGTAGATATTTTGAAACTCAAGGTTTATGATTTCCAAACCCCCTACACACTTAGGTATACAAAGAATGCTCCATTATTTTGCAAGTCTGTATTTCTTTTGGTGTTCATCACACTGCTAGAAAAATCTAGACCTGCAGTAACCCAATTTCTTAACAACACCCTTAGATATTCTGAAAAATGATAGCATAAACATTGGCAAGCTGGACAAAACGGAATTAATAAGAACTAATCTCCCTCCTACTGACAAGAGTTTTCCCTTCCAGCGGCTAAATTTTTTTTTGGATCTTTCTTCTATCATGTTCCAATCCTTGTTTGTCAATTTATGATCACTCATTGGGATCCCCAAATATTTGAAAGGAAAGCTGCCTTCTTTGCAACCAAACAACTGAGTGTATGTTGTGACCATTTCTTTAGCTTCTCCCAAGCAGAATAATTCACCTTTTATGAAAATTGATCTTGAGGCTGGATAACTTCTCAAAAGCACATAGTACTATCTTCAAGTTCTTAGCCTGTTCTAAATCATTTTCCAAGAAGAGGATCGTGTCATCGGCATACTAGAGGATTGCGTCTACCAGATGAGGCACTAGGCCTTTGAATTGTTTAGCGTTTCTAGATATCGAGATAAATATTGCAAGCATATCAGCCTCCATATTGAATAGAACCGGTGATAGAGGATCCACTTGTCTTAAGCTTTTCTTAGTCTGGAAAAAGTTTCAAATCTCATCATTTGTTTTTATTCCAACACTACCTCCACTAACAATACTCTCGACCCATTTGCACCATTTTGGTGTAAAACCTTTCATTCTTAAAGCTTGTTGTAGAAAAGATCAATTGGCCTTGTCATAAGCCTTTTCGAAATCCAACTTGAGAATTAGTCCACGAATCTCATGATGAATTGCTTCGTGTAAGATGACTACCCCTTCCAACATGTACCTTCTCGGCAAGAATGCCTGTGATGATCTGATAATCCTATTTGCCACTGCTGTGAGTCTATTAGCAACAACCTTTGTAAAATTTTTGAAGCTAACGTTCAGCATACAAATCGGTCGGAATTGTTGAATCATCTTGACCTCCTTTAGTTTCAGGTGTAAAGTTATTACCCCAAAATTCAGACTATACAGTGGGAGTTCACCTCTATGAAAATCTTTAAACATGACAATTAGGTCATATTTTATAAGACTCCAAAACACTTGGTAAAACTCTGCAGGAAAGCCATTAGGCCCCGGAGCTTTATTGTGTTTCATTTGAAAGATTGCTTCCGTAACCTCATTTTCCTCGTTTGTTACTTCTGTCTACGCGTATCCATATCCCAGTTTTTTCTTTTGGAGGGTCCAAATAAACCTTTATAGTACTTCGTAATATATTTTTTTGGATTTTCCTCTTCCTCGATTATCCCTTCCTCTTGTTCTAGTCCAAAAATTCTCGTTTTTCTTCATTTGTCATTTGCTAATAGCTGAAAATATTTAGTGTTGTTATCTCCTTGCAATAAATCCTTGGTTTTAGCTCTTTGAAACCATTTGATCTCCTCCTCCCGTAAAAGTTAAGCTAGTCTATCTTTTACGCATTGTTTGAGATCAATCTCTTGCTGGCTTAAAAGCTGTGCTTCAGCCTTCTTGTCCAGCTCATCAGCTCTCCTCATGAGTTCTTGCTTTTCTTTTTGATATGCTCCACTCATGTTCTTAGCTGAGAGATCTACGAGTCAGGAGTATAGTTCCTAGAATGGCTCATAATTCCTATTTATCCAAGCCACGCAGCAAGAAAAGAGAGACTAAGCTAGCTGTGGACTGGCACCAGACTGGTATTCTCCTCTTGTTCACTTTGGAACTCCAAAGTGAGTAACCATGTAAAGGGATGAGAAGGGGTTATAGAAACCAGACAACATGAAAAAGAGTTGAATGAAAAAGAAAATATGATAATGAAAAAAAAGGCTCCTTTTGATCCCGGTTGGTAATACCAACCGGGCTCTACATCCCGATCTGGCTGTGGCCCCTTTTAGTTCCGGTTGCGGTTGCTGCACCCGGGAGTTAAGGCCAGGACCTTTAGTGATCTTGGATTCGTAGTCCTGATTTTAAATCGGGACAACTCCTATTTGCCAACCGGGACTATTCCTGTGTTCTTAGTAGTATATGCTACATTGGTAATTAGTTGTAACCCTGGCAGACACTACGGGCGATTGTTTCAATACGGAAGGCGCGAGAACAACGCCCTCCATTGTTGCCAAGCATCAATAAGATGAATTGTGTAACTATGATAACCTGCATTAACTTGAAGATCCTGGTATTAACCTAAATAATTATCATCTGTTAGCTCAACCTTTTGCTCTAAATGCCCAGGATATTTCCCTGCACTTAACTTTTACTGGAATCTCAAAAAAAAAACTTCTACCGGTGTAAAACTTGTTATGCCTTAATTTGCTTCTGCTACTTCTTGACAATCTGGTTCAATATGGATACACGGAGGGATATTGCTCCTGTGGGCTGGCGCGATACACGGAGGGCGTGGCAAGCAAGGCCGCGCCTATTTTTTAGTGGTGGTTATTTTTGGCTCAACCGAGATCTTGAACCTACCGTCAACAAAAATGGTTACTTTGGTGCAATTTGTGTTAGATCAAATTAGATGGGACATTTACAGTGTTGAATAATTTTTGTTGTGCTGGTTTAGAAATTCACTGAGTAACTCAGTCAGGAATGATACCGTGATCATTTGCAGCACTAATCTGACGCAACACTACTCCGACAAGGTGGGTCACCGGGGAGCACCATCTGTAGAGAATATATATCAACACTTCAGGGCATTTGAATACATAACAAATCAGAAGGAAAAACATTTGTATAATCAATATGGTACCGTCTGGTGATCAATCCAAACATACGTATACTCATCATATACGAAATTGTTTAGTACAACGGAAGATGAACACATACATACACACGCATCTTGATCGATGATGATCATATCCGTGCCACACACCCTTCTGCCCTGTCCGTCGGACACCAAGCCGGGATTTTTATTCCAAGTACAATGCATCAAACGACGACGAGATGTATCTCAACTGTTGCTGACCATCCATTGATTTGGATTAGGGGTCGCCAGCAACGGGGGGCTTGTTGTGACCCTTGGGATTGCTGGGGCCGGGGTTTGTGCTGAACAGGGCCGTGTGGCCGCGCGGGGCGGCGACCCTGCCGGCGTTGCTCCGCGCCGCGGGGGCGCGCACCACGGCGGCGGTCACATGCCTTGCGCCGTGGACCACCGGTGGCACGGCATAGCTGGCCAAGAGGAGGACGGCCAATGCGATCGCAGCGGACGTTGAAGCCGACGGCTTCGCCATGTATGTATTGGTTGTTCTTGGGTTTGGCTACTGGCTGGCTGGGTGGTGAAGCAACTCGATTGAATTGTTTTGGTTCTCGTTGAACGTTGAGCGTTGGTCTGAGTGAGTTGGGCGGCTAGCTGACTGCGCCTTCTATTTATAGGCATATGCGCGTGGAGGAGCACTGCGCCAGAGAGTTGCAGTTTCTAAGTGAACAATTTTGTTTGTTTTTTTTTTCAAGAATGCAAACGGGTATCGGCTTTTTGGTCTTAATAATGTGGAATTTGGAACACTATGATTATAAATTGTCTTTGTTCATGGGCATATAGCAGCTGCTATGCATAGATGTTGTAACTGGTCATGTATAGGCAAGATTGGTTACATCACACTGATTGTTATATGTTGCTACAAGCCACATAGTTTTAAAGATCCCTTCTAATTGAGCGACTAAATTTAGCTTGGGGGGCGGGGGGGGGGGGGCGGGGGGCGTTGGGGGGTGTTGAATTGGTGTCCTAATGGTCACCATCAACTCCCTTTAGTCCAAGTACATAACTAGCTGTTGCCGCAAAAAATCGGCCGATGATGATTCCTCACGGGCAACATACCGGACTGGGAGATCTGCTTAGCTCCAGTGCAGGTCCTTAGCTTCTTGAGGTTCGCGGCGTGCCAGTCATTTTGACCATTCAACTGACAAGGTGTGTAATGACATCATATCGGCCAGTTAATAAACTCACAATACTTACCCGATACGATACTTGGATAAATAAAATATATAAGATCTATCGGCTATATGATAAGATTGTAGTACACAGAGCCGACGACCAATGGCCGATGCGATAGTTAAGCATGTATGCACCCATCGGTCGTTGAATAGATTCAACAAACTGAGCGATCGCCGAACAAATAAATCGTCATAAATAGGACTAGCAAGCAGATTTACGTCACCATCAGTCGGATCGGACCTAACCGAGACAGCCGCTGGCAGCAGGGCCGTAGACCTAAAAGTCACTAGCTGATGAATCTAAATGCGACGAGATAAAAGTTCGGTAAAAGCTTAGTAAAGGCCAAGAAAAGAAATTATCAGCTAACAAGAACTGAGAACTAATCTGATGCTTTCGTTAATGAAATAAATCTTTTGCTAGCAGCTAAGCAACAAATTCAATAGATATAAGCCGATAGATCTAAACAGGGCCAAGATAATTGTGATTCTATCAGATCTAGCAAGAGGTCGAACAATGCAACCTTACAAGATATGATAGGAATCGATAACTGGTAGATGAACTAGACGAAATTACAGCGATGCGCCGGTAATCAAAGTCTAGAGCACCTGAGGCTGGCGATGCTTGCAAGCGAACCGGAGGTCGAGGCGATGCAACCCTTTCACCGAAGAAGACGCCGGGTAGCTACATTACTCCTACTTCTAGGTTTTGGCGTTGAGCCAAGAAGAAAATAGAGTTGATGTATTGATCGAGAGATATCTGATACAATAACCGGGGCTTATTTTTATACCCTGGGCTAACACAAAACCGAGGCTTATATTTATACCCTGGGCTGACACAAAACCCTAAACAAATACAACTTGCCTATCAAGAAAAATCTAAACTAAATGAAAATATTAAGATACACGAACTCTAATTTTTTTTATAGAGTCCTTGCTAATAAAGCTTCCTTATCAGTTTCTTTCCATATACTCCATTGGCTATAAAATTACCAAATTTTGGTGGCAACATTAGCTTTTTGAAAATATGCCACATTTAAGTAGTTTAAATAAGGACCATTTGATAGAGCTCTATCTTATTCTGGTTCTCTATTAGAGTTGATTATCTGAGAGAAGATTCACTGGCTGAAAGTGATTATCTATGGTTCTCTAAAAGTAACTTTATGAAAAGCAGATCCAATAGTTCATTTTAGAGAATCATTCTACATAATCAGCTTCTCTTTGAAAAATTGTTTGGCAGAATTTCTTCTGGATTCAACATAGAAGATGCTCTGGGAGGTATGCTAAACGGGGCCTAGAGAGAGTCAGTGGTAACTCCTAGAAGAACCAATTCGCACCCTACATCAGTTGCTGTGAGGTGTGGATAATGTACACCCCGGCAAGTCCTCAGTGACTCTGATTTAGGTGTTTATTTATCCCTCAGAATTGAAGAGGTTTTTGCGGCCATCATAGATCAGGGCTTAGGTTGTAGTCTAAGCTGTGGAATTCCTCTCTAGAGCACCCAAAGAGACGCCATGCAAGGCCTAGTTTTTTATAACAGTAGGGTAAGTTTAACACTGGAAAAGCCTATTGTTCCATATTATATATTTTTCTAATAATTTGTTCCATATTATATTAATTCCCACACCTACTATATTGTTGGGAAAAAAGAGAGGTAATGCTTCAAGGGAACCCGAAAATGAGTACAAAAAACATTTCGTTACCAGTTCATCACATGGTAGGGTAGTTTTTTCTCCCCACCTATTTTGGGGGCCATGCACTCGCTTTGGCATCGAACCCTTTGCTTTTATACCGTAATTTATTTGGTTTTCTAATAATAGCCATAACAAATTAACAATCATGGTTTTTTCTAATTTCTTAGCTTTGGTTTCGTTGTTGCGTGATTTGATCCATGTCAGACACCCTTCTCAGTTATGCCTGTTGAATAGCTTTATATTCCTTTTAGCTTTGCTAGAAAAGATAAGGCATTCCCTTTTGCTTTATGCCATGATTATCTATTATTTCATATTGGTGCAAATGCAAAGATTTCAGAACCGCACAATTGGTCCTCTCATTATTAAATAAACACAAGATATTGGCCAGTAGTATATATATGCCATTTTACAAAAAAAAAGCAATATATACTTTATTCCCTTGATACTAGCTAGTATAAGCAATCACAAGAGAAAATTGGAAAAGGCGATGACCATTTGCATCCGCTGCGGCGACAGCATATTACTACGAAACTCTAAAGTGGAAAAGGATTAGTCCAAGGTTTCCCTTAGATGATGAGATGGCATTGGTGCACGGTAACTTTTGCAAGAATATAATCCTTCCCTGCGCATATGCGTGCGTTGAAGAAGAAAAAAAGGTTGTACTATATATGTACCTCCCGTTGACGAAGATTGTTGCATTATACTTTTGCAAGATGTGTTAGAGAGCACCTACATGTACTTAAGATAGTTCTAGTGCTGGTCATTGGAAGGGGCATATTTGATTTGCAAGTATTCGGAAACGTCATATTAATTTGTTGCAACCAATTCTGGATTTGTTTATATGGGCCTGTTTGGATTTTGTCCCCACTGTGGATTGTGCCAAGCCAAAATTTGGCCACGAAAAAACTAGGGCAAGGAAAATTTGCTCAAAGGAGGATGTGCTTAATTGGAGTGTAACGAAACCAAAATTTATTGTTATGCCTATGACATGTGATATGATAATATATTTTACATTAAAATCTATTTAATATCCAATTTTTGACCTCGCAAAAAAAAGAAAAGAAACCCCCAATTTTTTTGAGCCACAACGTTGTGTATCAAGGGGAGAAAAGATAATCTATCCTTCTTCCTTGTGATCTCTTACAGTACAGCATAATAACTACACAAATTCTCTTCCTTCAAGTTCTCTATCAGAGGCCAACCCCATGTATATGGACTGACCGGTGCATATAGATGGGACTAGATAGTGTCAGTAGGTTATTGTCTAATTTGCACAATGTTAAAAGTCTAGGTGCGCCAAGAAAGGTGGGGCCAATAGCAAATAAAGGTCCTAGTGAGGGAAACGATAGAAATTTATTTTTCATTTCTTACGGACCGTTCATAACGTTGTGGGTGACAGTAACTATCAAACTATGGACCGGATGCATAACGTATGGTTGGGTTGCAAAGGATTGTTTATTACCTAATGGACTACTTTTCTGCAACAATGGGGACACCCTTATAAATAATAAAAAAACAATGATCATTTAAATATATATAGCCAGGTTAAGAGCTTCAATTTTTTAGAAAATATGTTCGTGGATTTCTGCTTCAAGGTATCACTTTACTCAGCAACTTCTACTAAATAAAAAATAATAATTAAGAATAATTAAATATTATAGAAAATATTTTTCTTGATTAATTATTAACATCATTCTGAGGTCATTGTATACCTAATTCTTTTATATATTGATGCTCGCACTTTAAAAAGAAACTTATATGTACAACCGCAGTGGGTACTTTTAGAAAATTTTAAGGACCATAATATCTCATAGATACCGGCAGCTGGCATATATATTCTAGCTATAAAGCTCTACTCTATTTTAGAAATTTTGAAGTAGCAGCATATTTATGACAAGTCTTTTTTTTCATTTTGAAAATTTTCAAGTAGCAGCACGTCCGCACAGAAATTTTAAGCAGTGGATTCAATGAAACCAATTCAATGTTGTAAATATTGATATTTTTTATAAATTTGACTTATAGTAAAATTAAAACAAACTATAATTTAAACAGAGTAGCTTGGACGGGGTACGGGTCTTCAATCACAACTAGAAGTCTACTGCAATCTGCGTAAACCAGGAAAAAAAGAAGTCACTCCATGACTGTCGTCGTGGCGTACCTTGGACAGTTGGACCCATCTTTGGTCAAAATCATCACGTGCTGACCACACTGTCGCACGCGGGGAAGCAAAGCAAACTCCCGCACGGCTACCTCCTGCTTCCTCCGCCCAGTCGCCTGCGCACAGCTGTGGCTCCGTTGGTTGCTGCTGGGGAGACCACCAACCCAGCCGTCCCAGCGTCAGCGAGCCGGAAGACGACGCGGAACCGACCAAGGCGAGGTGGCCAGCCTCGGTGCCGTGCCGCCGCCGAAGTCTCCCCTCCCCGCTTGTCTCAAGGGCATGCTCTGTCCCCGCTCCCCTGACAGAACAGGGGAGGGGAGGCAGCCAAGCAGGGCTGCAGGAGGAAGAACCCTTGCAATCCATGAGAAGGCGAGACAAAACAAAAGAAATGGCAAACGCATTACGCATCGATTGACTAATTGAGTTCAAGATTCGCTAGAAGTGGCGTTCAGTCAACTGGCGTCGCCGCACGCCTTGGTCAGCTCGTCTCTAGCGCGCCACCATGCGCGCGCCATCCTCCGCCCGCACGTCTCTCCGCCGGCCTCCCCTCGCCGTTGCGCGTTTGCCTCCGCGTCTAAGAAAGCAAATCACGTAATCGAGATCCTTAAAGGCAAAGAAACCGCGCGATTTATGCCGGCCATCTGGAGCGGCCCGCAAAGATGCCGCCGCCACAGGAGCAGCCGCACCGGCCTCTAGGAGGCCGCCGTCCCCGTCCTCCTCCCGCACCACCACCCATGGCGTACTCCGACGACATGGTGGCGTTCTACGACGCCTGGGTGGGCCGCGAGGAGCAGATCGTGGCCGACCTCACGGCCGCGCTGGCCCTGCCGCCCCGGCGCCACCGCGACGCGCTGGCGCCGCTCGTGGACGCCGCCGTCGACCACGTCGCCACCTACTATGAGCACAAGGCCCGCCTCGCCGACCGCGACGTGGTGGCCGCGCTCGACCCGCGCTGGCTCAACCCGCTCGAGCGCACCTTCCTGTGGGCCTGGGGCTGGAAGCCCGCGCTCGTGTTCCGCTTCGTGGAGAGCGGCGGCGGCGGCGGCGGCGGCATGGGCCCCGCGCAGCGGTGAGCGCTCGATGACCTCCGCGCCGCCACGGCGGCCGCGGAGCGGGGGGTGGACCGCGAGGTGGCGGCCGCGCAGGAGTCACTGGCGGGCCCCCGCGTGCTGGCCGCGCTGCGCCGCCAGGCCCCGCGGAACGGGGACGAGGCGGACGACGCCGTGGCCGCGGTCGGGGGCGCGCTGCGCGCGCTGCTGGGCGCGGCCGACGCGCTGCGGGAGCGCACGCTGCGCGGCGTCGTCGACCTGCTCCCGCCGGACCAGGCGGGCGCGTTCCTGGTGGCCATGCTGAGGTTCCACCTCGGCGTCCGCCGCGCCGGCGGCGACTGGAGCCCTGGCCACGGCGGCCACCGGGGCGCCTAGTGGCGATGGCCGGCCATCACACCCAGCCCAATGCATCAGAGCAGAGGACGGGAACTGCTACGTGCATGGGGATTAAGCCCCCGTCAATGTCAGTGTCAGTGTCAGTTTCTGAGTCCGTCCAACAAATGTTGGCAATAAGAGGAAACCGAGCCTTGCTCATGTCGGCATGCCGTGCGAATTGAATGTTCATCGTGTCAAAACGGCCGTCGTCGAGTCTCGGGTTGGTCTCAGGAGTTCAAAGTGCAGCGTCGTCGTGTGTCAGCGTCAAGAGTCAGTCAGGTCGTCGGAGTCTGTTTTCTTTTTCCCGGTCGGTAGGGATCGTGCGTCTGTAGCAGATTTCAGAGGATCTGTCAATGGAATCTGGTGAGTTCGTGTCTAACTGTAGGGTCGGTCCAAGCAAGAGCGTGGCCATTTCTACGCAGATGAACTGAGCTGATTTACCCCTCCTCTGAATGTGCCCCGTAGCTCCATGATGTCTCCATCACTCCATGAGTTCAATGGTCAAATAGATGCAAGAACGAATGTGCAATGGCCAAATAGAAGCAAGAACGCCAGATTCCAAGTTAACATCCCCATTTACTGTTCATTTGTCTTTGTTTCTTTCTCTTCACATTGACCAAGACTGATTTAAAGCTACAAAATTATCTGGTTGTTCAGCACTCGCCCAAGTAACAATGAAAAAAGTGTTCGCTTCCGTGCCTCAAGTGCCCTGCCGTGGTAAATCACAAGCATATTGGCATATAGATACATTTTTTTTTTTGCAAAAATTTACCACACCTGGAACAATCATAAAGAACACAATGACTTGTAATGAAACAACTTGAGGTAATGATCATACTACAAAACGTTGTGTTTATCAAATTGATATGGGAACTGTCAGTTGACGGGCATCATGCATACCTTTGATTTATGGTAAAAACTAAAAGGAGACCGTGCAAAACAGAGTAGGTACTCTGTTTTCCATCTTTCGGCACAGACTTCTGTCATCTACAGCCCGAATGAAGTTGCATCTGCATTGCACTCCCAACAAAACTGAGCGTCAAAATAAACATTTGAACGGACTCAAATCTTCCCTCTCGTGACTTCTGCTTGCCTCTCATCGATTGGACTAACACCATATCATCAGAGCATAAGTAAACTAATGTTGTATCGTCTATCATTCTTTTCCAGGGAATCATGTCGCTTTGGCTAATCTTTCTTCTCTTTTAGTCTTTTTATTTGAGTAACCCCACAGTTAAGGAAGCATGGGGAGCACCATCTTCTTTTATGTCTTGGAGTATTCTTAGGTCAGTCTCAATACATAGTTTCATTGCATAGTTAGCAAGACTAAAAACTTGGTAATCGAGTCGGATGAGTGTCATAGGGATGAAACTCATTTCTCATCCCATGAAACTCTCTTCTCTCTCCTTATAATGATCATGTCACATCATCAAAATTTAATGACCATCAAACTCTTATGAAACCCCACTGAGATTGACCTTAGCACACATCAGCGTTCAAATCCAGAACATGAATACGTAGAAGTATTCTCCAAAGAGCATAATTACATTGTGAGTTCGGGTTGCCATTTAGCTGCTCTCACGACGTTTGGTGAAGAAATCTAGAATTTTTCGTGCTGGCATCTCTCTACAATAAAAATAAAAATGCCATAGACTTGGGTGTTTTCCTCTATTCCCACATTGGAATTTTGTTGTCCCTCACTATTTACCTGATTCGTGATCATAGAAGCTGTTTATCTCCTATGTGAGAGATGGAGAGGTGATAGTTTTGGGTTAGGGCTGCCCCCACCTTGGTAGTCTAACAGAGCAAAGGGGTGATAGCAGTAGTAGGCATGATACGATTGGGGCATCGCTATCCTCAGTGATGAAAGATGGCCGGCTTTGCTGGCGATGGCGGCGGCGCCCTAGGGCGTCGCTCTCCCTGTTGGGAGCGTCATCTTGCAGATCCTTCCTGGCCGTAGCGGGTTCTCTGGGTGAAAATCCTGTCCAGATCTGGACGAACGACAGCGGCGCCACCGGCGTCGTCCCCTCCTTGGAGGCGTCGTCTCTAGAGACCCATCCCGGCTCGTGGCCTTGCTGGAGAAGACAAGGGAGGCTGTTGCCGGTAGCGGCGCAAATCAGCATGGTGCAGAATTTTGAGCTTGATGGGGGTTGCTGAGCTCATGTGGAGGCGATCGCAGTTCTGTAGCGGACAAGGGTTATCGCTTTGTTGTCGGTTATACTGCTTGCAGCGGACTACGGCGGCTGGTGTTGCTTGGCAACTGTCAGTACGGAGTGGGACGGCGTCAGAGGACGGCGCTTGCAGGAACGACAATGTGAGATGACTTGGCTTGCAGCAGACTACTGCGGGTGACTTAGCTTTGCTGTGCTACTCCGGTGTGGTGCATCGTCAGAAGACGGCGCAAGCGACTTCTCCGACTTTTGCCTCGGCGGCGTAGGCTATGTGCGTGGGTGGAGCAACGAGGCGAAGCCGGCCTGCGGCGGTGGTTCAGCTGTTCGACGGGGACTTTGGGAAGCGGGGCGGCTTTGCCCTCCATTCTGATGGTGACAATAGAGACGGATCCATGATATGGAGTGCTGTGGCGGATGTGGCGAGGCTCCCGCATACGATTTTTTCTTTGAGGCGACGAGGAGTCCAACGGCGGGCGTGGCGAGGCCCCCACGCATTTGTGTTATCGTGGTGGTGACTGCGAGGCAGCATGCGAGAGGTCCGCATCTGGTGGTTTCACTCTGTCAGGTGGAGTGTGGTGTTGCAGCGGCACTATGGCAAAGAGTCCCGCATGGCGGTGGCCTTCTTGGTGTGGTGCGGTCTGTTTTTCCTCGGTTCCTGTCGGCGGCAGGTCACGCCGGGAGGTTTTGGTGACTTTGTGTGATTGAGATTGTTGGTGGGTGTTGCGTCAAGGCTTTCGGTCCGGCTGGTGTGTCGAGTGGAGTTGTTTTACCAGCGTTGATGTTCCAATTCAACCGGGCGAGTTTAAATTATTTTTTCTTTTCTTTTTCCTGCCTATGGTCTCCCAGGATCGTAGTCTTGTATTTTTCTGCTATATCAATAGAAACACGCACAGTTTTGTGCGATTCGTTCAAAAAAAAAGATGGCCGGTGAGTAGGGTTAAGGTTAGGAGGATGAAGAGGAGGCGCAAGGACATACGACTGTAATGGTGGGAGGAGACCCCATTGTGGCTAGGTAATGGAGGCATGGGAAAGAAGAAGCCAGAGGTTAAACAAGATGTCTAACTTGTTGATCGCCAAAATTTGGAAGTTGGGGATCCTACTTTTCTAGGGTGCCCCATAAATGGACAAGAAAAGGGATAATTTCTTATTTGTCATTACAGAATTTCACAATCCCTTATTGGCCATTGATGGATCAGTGACATAAACGTTGTTGAAAGTGGCAAATAAAATATTAGCAAAATTGCAATGTCACAAAAGAAAGTTGTAAAAATAAGAAATGTTGAAATGCACCGGTCCTTTTCTTTTCTTAAAAAAAGAACTCATGATGCCTTATCTGAAGAAACCACTATAAAATAATAGTAGCTAGCTAGAAAAACAAAAGGGAAAAGAAAATTCTTTTTTTCGCGTGAAAGGGAAAAGAAAATTCAGTCACATAGGAGGAACAAAATCCAGTTTTGAGGGGCTGTATATGATTATGTGTGTGAGGTGACATACAATAATATTGGATGGTATCTACTACAGCCTCAAATAGAACGAATAAAAGATCGTCTTCAATGTTTTGTTCAGAAGAACAAGTCTCTCTCTCTCTCTCTCTCTCTCTCTCTCTCTGATAAACTTTCAGGAAAAGTTTTTTTATAATAACTTTCAGGAAAATTTGCAATATAGGAGGAAAGGTTCTCCCAGAATTTATGAAGTTATAGCACTTGACAGTACCTCAGAGCTCAAAATGTACATTCATTTCACCAGTTGGGCACGAGAGACGTGAAAACTTTGCCATCCATTTCGGCCAGTGCTTCCATTCCATTTGGGGGCATCCATGACAATACTGGTCAGACAAACACTCTTGGCTTCTTTAGGTTCCAACTAATTTAAACAATTATCAATAATGGTTACAGATATATTCTGTACTTATGATGCTGACCATACTTCTGTCTTCCAATTCAGAACTTGAAGCACTAGTTTTTCTGCAAATGAAAAGTGCAAGAAAGAAAGAATAAAGGTACAAAAGTACTCTAAACTTGTTACAAAATAGGGGATTGGGTACAAGGCGATCTTGCGTGCCAACAAACACCTCGACATCGACAAGCATCATGTGCAGAGGAGAGGAGACTTGGCTTCTCACAATGACAAGCAGCACGTAATTTTTTTGTTCACATACTTTACATGAGCTCTTGGCTTGTTACATCTAAGTAGCCAACTCATCTTGGAATGGATTATTAGCCTATCATTGAGTTTCCTGCTAGTATGCTTTTGATATAGCATGATACCATCCCATTGTGAAGTTCATGTGCTTGGGGTTGAAATGGTATTGGCCAAAATGTTCCATTTATCAAACCAAACAAATGGGTCAGTCTCGCATTTAGGATCTGATATAAACATGCATATATTTAGGCAGTCTTTCGATTAGGAAACTTTTAATCTAGTAAACCTTCCCTCGTGTATAATTCATGCAAATGATTGTAAAATTCTTTAGTTCTAATGAAGCCATTAGTGTCCAATGAAATCATTAGTATGGCTGCTGCTGCTGCCATTCCCAATTACACTCATACACAATTTACTGCAACCAAACTTCAAATGCTACCCTGACTGCACGGTATCGGTTCAAATTTCTGATTCCCACTACACTGCTGATGCTAGCAGTACCACCTTACGCTGCAAGACTCAACCCTTGTCTCCTTCCACGGTGTGTCACTCGCTAACTCAAGCTTTGCCTATATAAAGGGGCCCTTGGCACACACGTTCTGAGCCATCGCCACATCCAGTCTCAGCACTGAACACATTAACACCTCTCCCGCCCTTCCCCAGAATCTCATTGCACAGGCACTAGACAAGCAATGGCAGGGTACCTCGCCGGAGCTCTCATCCCAGTCCTCCTGGTCGTGCACCTCTTGGACGCGCAAGCATTCGCGCGACACGCGCCGGCGAGTTCTAGCAGTGCCCCGGCCGTCGAAATTATGCACACCGCACCCACAAATGATGGTCCGAGCCCTGCCACCGGCCACGGGAACCGACAGTCACCCCGCACGGCTCAAGATGGCGCGATCAATGGCGAGCCCAGCGTCACCGCCGCATCAGAGACCCGCGCCACGTTCAGCCCGAGCCCCAGCCACTGCGACCACAGCCACCCACCGTCGGCGGACGAGAGCCAGCTCAACGCCGGCGGCGTTGGCGAGGCCTCAGGCGCCCGTCCCTGAAGCAAAGCCGCTGCCCTGAGTGTCAACTGGGCCAGTGCTGCTATATCGTGGTTTGCTCCTGTTTTGTCAGCTCCTTATTGTGCTTGCTTGTTTCAGTTTCTGTCTCAGCCTCTCAGGTGCGACCTTGCAGTCTGGTATCTCCTCTATATTGTGTATCGTCCTGTGGAAATCTTGAAATGCGGTATGCCTGTACCTGCCTTGTCTCTGATGGCTGGCACAGGGCAAGTGCATACATGTCTGTATTCACTCAAGTTCCACTACAGACAACAAATAGTCACTAAATATTCTGGAAATATTGTTCCTGGCATCACTACAATCATAAAAAAGAATCATACATATAGAAGGCATAACAGGGTTCAATGATCGTCTCATGTATGCATCGAATTGGACATCAATTTGATCTTTTGAACCAGCACTGCAGCATCATATCATATTGGAGATGCCACTTCAATTAACTACTTCGATCACAAATATAAATCCATCTAGACTTATGCTAAGCCAAATTTTTGTAACTATGACCATCAGTATCCAATAATTTAGATATTTCTGCAATGATATGCAATACAACATTAACGTAACTGGATTCAAACATGACAAACACTTCCATAATATATAATTATCTTCATTTATTCAAGATAATATATTTCTATGGGTATTACTAGTCAAACTGTCATATTAGAGACCTCAAGAGTCCTAATAATGGACTTACATTCATGATCTGAGGAAGTAGTGTATTTCTGTCTTCTTTAAGATAGAAAGGTAGTATATTTCTGTCCAGCAGCATCAACATTCGCAACTTCTTTCAAGCAATAGGCAGGGAATGAAGAATGAAAATACTAGCTCTACAATCTATCAAGCTAGTACATATATCAAATACAGTCCACACTCAGAAATATATAGGTTACAACATATAGAACCCAATGAGGAAATTGAAAAATATTTTATCGCCATCATCACTATATCCAAGAATCACCTCTGAAGCAAAACCAATGTACATCACTCCAATCACCTCTTACCTAGCTCAGCTCCACACCATCCACCCTTATTTGCTAATGAAAACGATTTAGGTGATCTATGTCTAACTAGTTCCTACATCACAACAGCAAAACAATCACCACCTAATCCTGACCTAGATATCAATATGGGACTATAACATAAAGGAAGCACCATATATGATAATACTCAAAAGGATATCGGTACTTGTGCTTGTGGACTATATAGCTATAATGCAAGTTCATAGATTAACTAGTGGGCATTGGAGCTGTGGTAGTCAGACGATAGCATGGATCAAGATCCAATTTAGTGCGAGAGGAAGAAGCAGTAATCTGGGTGATCTACTTGCCGCTGACAAAGCCAGTCATCAGCAGCTTTCAGAAGCGATGTAGTTAACTGCTGCTCATGGTGCTGATTTGACATCCACATGGAACCATGAAATTTGTAAGAAGCTAGACCAATCAGAGGCAGAGTAATCTTCCCAGGAACATCAGCAATTTTATTGTTATGGAAGTTATTTGTCTCAGGATGCCCAGTTAACATACCTGCCCAACGTTGCATCTCAATTAGCAAATGATTCAGAATTGCAGTTCTTTACTGTTCCATTTAATGTGCAACTAGACATCTATTTTGAACAGGACAGGTAATGCAAATTAGTATCGTTTTGCACCATGAAGAAACAAGAGAGCTCACAGTCAGGTGCTGTTGACAATGAATGGAATGTTAAGAAGCAAGCATCCAGATCTTGTAGCGTGGGTCCTGTTGGTATCCGGTATATGGGATACCTGCACTTAAACTTTCGTTGGGTAAGACACCGATATGTAAGTATGTAACTAATGAATCAATAGCTAAATGAGTTAAAAAAAAAGTACCAGGCTACAGAAATCCAACTGGATGGCAGAAGATCACAGCTCTTGTATGTCTTTAGATCAGGAAACTTACTTGAAAATACTGAAATCTGTAGGTATTGATAAAAAGAGCAATTGACATCTAGGTTACAAATACAAGATGGACAAGAACCACAAAAGGCATACCATATCTGCTAAAGGTTGTCTTCCGTATGGTGCATCATGCTCCACATATTGGAAAATAGGCGATGATTCCTGGTTGCTGGACTCACTGTCATCACTGGAAAAACCTTGATCGGTGCAAATATTTTCTGCTAAACACTGGGTTGTCATTCCAATGAACCTTTCATTCTCATTCGCACTGCTTACATCACTACTTGTGTCTGGAGCACTGTCATCATCACTATCTTCGTTAAATCGTCTGCAATTGAAAACAAAAGGTGGTTTCAAAAGATCATAATTGTATAGGGAAAGTAGACCAGAAGAGTATACAACAATACAAACAATCAATGCATTACAGAAGAAATAACATACAATGTTTCTAAGGTGTCCCCACTTGACAGAAAGCGAAACACAAGCAAGCATGATGTTTCCACTTGACAGAAAATGGAACACAAGCAATCATTCTAATCTATTGATTCACTGCTAACTAGTTTCTTTTGATCTAAACAAACCAGTTTCTGCTGTTTAGAGTTGTGGGCGCATGACTCCATCCACGAAGGTTTAAATCCCTGTGCCCACGTTTTAAAAGAAAAAAAACCTGCACACATCCTTGGTTTGTTGACAAGGCCGGAGAATACCTCCATTATCTAAAGAAACATAAATGCCAACATAATAAAAATCCAAATAATTATGAATCAGAAGCTTTTGTTCCCGAAAAACAAATCAGGGACTTTTGTGAAAACTGTGGTTTATAAGTTCTGAAAAATTCAGGGAAGTCCCACTGCCTCAAGACATAAAAATTTCAGTTTTGAGGAGGCCAGCCAAAGATTTATCAGCCAATTTGAAACCTGTAGGATCAGGGACTTAAAAATAACAAGCAGTGCAGTAATGCAAACAGCCTTTCTGTGTTCTAATAACAATTCTGACAGCTTATTTTCCAATCGATACGACAAGTGAGTTAATTGTAATATAATTTTTCTCAGAAATTTAAAAGAATAGAATGAAAGAAATGGTATCATTATAGGAAAATATATATTAGTTACCATGCTTCAGAATAGATGGCATTAATTAAATGCTTTTTACGGAAATGTGATGTGATTGCAAGGTGTGGGAGTGATTCTTTGAGGTGTAGGAGCAGCTTTCATGACCACTTCCTAGTGCTGGTTTAGGGCTTTGCCAGATTTATTGATAGCTGAAATTTCAGCTCTCAGGAGTCGGTCAAAGTTGCTCTGGACCATGGTATTAGGCAACTTGAGCTGGAAGTACAGTTAAACTCCCATTAGTGAACATGAATCACAATTTGACAGGTAAAACCAACGCTTGGGCCGAGACACCATCCATCTGATCAGTTCACTCAAAAGCCTGGTGTTTACAACTAGGTTGACAAGCTAGGATAAGATACCCTGACTGAATTATTACTGGTAAAAAGGGGTGTACCCAGTGCAGAGAGCTCCCGCTCTGTGCGGGGTCTGGGGAAGGGGTGTCAGTGGCAAGCCTTACCCTCGCCTGTGCAATGCGAGGAGACTGCGAGAAATAGAAAAAAGTGGTTGTTCTGAAGAAAAAGAAATATACTTTGTTCAACAAAAAGATGCACTCAGATGCCTAATCAATCTAACTGTGAGAGTGTGAACATACTGCATGGGGCTGTTTGATTTGCAACCAAATTTGTCACCAAGTAACGTAGCCAAAATTTGGAATGCAAATTTAAGTCACAAATTAAGTTGCCTTAATTTTTCCCAACTTTGTCCATCAAAATGAACCCAGGTAGCCGAAGGGGACAAGTGGCATGCCACAGCCACATTTTGGAACCCAACCAAATGGTAGCCAAAATGGTCAACGGTACCAAATTTTAGCTTAACTAGTATCACAACAGTCCTGATCAGGGAACGGTGTAGAACGAGGGGATTGGGGATTGCGAGGGGTGAACGGACGCTGAACCGTACACTTTGAGATTGGGCACACCGGTAAAGGCTCGCCAATCTCAAGGCCGGGGGTAGATGAGTTTCTCTCCTGATAATTCTTACTTGTCTTTGATTGATACATATCTTCTCTTTATATAGAGAGGTTTACTTGACCTCTAAGCAAGATATCTAATCCTATCTCTAACTCTAACCCTAATGGGTTTGGCCCAACAAGCCCAGCGGACTAACCATGACAACTAGCTTGGGCACACTTGGTTCACAAACCAAACATATGACGTAAGGCAGAAGCTCATGCAGCATTGAAAGTACAAGGCTGATTAGCGCGCTATGCGCGCAGCCCCTTGTTTTTTGCCCCGATGAGCTTAAAATAGAACAAATAAATGATGAAAATATTATTCGCTATATTAAAATATATAAGATACGGTTTGCTTGACGTGGTCTTCAAGATCACATTTTAACCACTAATTTCTTTTATAATTCATGAAGTATGATCATAAGAAAGTATTTCTAAATGTGAATCCATCATAACTATTTTTTAGAAAAATATTTTGTATTATTAAAATAATTATTGGTGGAGGATTGCAAAATTTAAATCTTAAATGCGTGCATGCCTTTTATATGGAGACGAGGGGAGTACATTAAAGAAATACAGGGTCTTACCTAAGGTGAAGGAGAAAACATTATGTTAGTGCCTTGTCACTTTGTTTGATATTCGTTAACAATGTTAATTGTTATGTTGTTGACTATTGGATAGGATTTAGTCGAGTTTTTTTTCCCTTTATGGTAGCAGGTACATTGTATATAGGAAAATGGATACTAAATTATGATATTATAAGTAAGAAACTATAAGGATTTATTTGAGTGGTTAAAGAATGATTCTAAGTGTTTCAAATAGTAGCTACTGAGTGGAGAAAGTAGATAAATATTGCTACAGTAAGCCAGAACAGTTCCCACTAGTGTTTAAGGCTTGTGTGCCATCGCCACGGTGTTTTCACATGTCCTGGAAGTTTCGCCCTTCAATGCTACAGTAAATCGGAACATTGCGTTCCCTACAGTAGCACATGGTCTGAAATCACTCCGATTCTTGGAGCTTTAGTATAGGAGTATAGATGAGAGCTTACTTGTTCTGAAAAAAAAAAGAGGAACTGTGGTTTGTTCAGATGCCTGACCATTTGACCAAGACTAACTACAGCCACATGGAAAATATTCAGTCATGTTTTTATGAAGTGAACTGCAGAGAACATCGAGATCTACTAGTACTGCATGATTAAAGGTAAAATCTGGCATACTGTTAGATACCAGGGAATGATCACTACAATATTTAAGGAAGATCGTCATCAGCAATCTCTACTACTAATAAAACGATAGTGTCCTCGTCGCTACCCCGTGGCTCTGCCGGCAAGACTCGTTCAAAACTCCTGTGGCTTTGCCATCCACCGACCCACCAGCCACCGACGCATGGGCGCAGGGTGAGGAGAGGGCGCGGTGTGCCGGCAGAGCTCGTGCGCGCGGCGAGGTGGCACGCCGCGGGCGTCCTTCTCGCCCTGCGCCCCACGAAATCGATTAAGAATGAGGAAAATCCACGAAATCAATTAACAATCCATGAATCGAATAAATCAAGCACAATAGACTCAAATCAGAGCAAATCGCATCCCGCTGATGTGCTTGGGGGCGGTGCCATGGGGGCGAGCACCCCCGCCCGCCCAGCCGTCACGCCGCAGCACGTCCACCCGGCCGTCGCCAGCCTCGCCACAGCACACCACGCCGCTACCCGCCCGGCTGTCGCAGGCCCCGCCGTCGCCCTCCCGGCCGTCGCGTCGCAGCCCGCCCGCCCAGCCGCAGAGGATTTGGCAGGGGGTGAGGTCGATGTGGATGGTCTTGACCCAGAGGTGGAGGAGGGAGGTGGAGGAGGAGACGGGGGAGAAGAAGTGGTAGGGGAGGAAGTGGGCGAAGGGGAGGCGGAGCCAGTGGTGGCGCGCGGGGTCGAAGACGTGGAGGCATCCTCTGCCTTCGGGGCGCGGAGGAGGAGGAGGTGGCCGGCGACGAGAGGCATAAGCACGAGGCAGGGGCGGCGACGAAGGGGCGTGACGCGACCGGCGATGAGACAGGCTGAGGCGGTTGCGGGAGACGGGCGCTCTGTTCCAGCTCTGTCTGCAGGTGGCGTAGCCGGCAGCCCGGCATGAGCGCGAGCGCGTGGCCGGCAGCCCAGCCTCGCCTGACACCAGTAGATCCCTCCAGCGGCTGGGAGAGAGCGGCGACGAAGCAGCAGCAGCGCTCAAGCAGAGGCTGGGCAGCAGCAGCACAGGGCGAAGGACAAAGGGAGCGACACAACGTGGCCGCGAGGAACAGAGCAAGAGCGGCGTGCCGCGGGCTGGAGTAAACTAAGTGGATAACAGAGGAGTCAAGCAGGACCAGATAAGGACGAGAAATGATGGGAGAGAAAAAAAAAGAGACGGTAGAAAAAGAAAGGAGAAAAAAAGAAAGAGAAAAGAAAAATTGTTGGTTTTTAATATAAGATTATATTCATTAATCCTTTTATTCCATATGAAAATAGAGAAAATATGTAAATAGCAAGTTACATAGTTAGGGACATACTGGATATTTCACATCTTTCATGTAATTGAAAAGGACAGAACAAGCTATTCTACCAAACGTTTTTCGAAACAGCTTCAACTCCACTGAAAAAGCTGCTTCACCGAAGGAGCCTCAGCCGGAGTTATTTTTTACTGAAAAAGCTGCTTCACCGAAGGAGCCTCAGCCGGAGTTATTTTTTAGGAGCCGGATCTCTACCAAACGGACCCTAAATATTCTTAGGGTGCATGCCACGTGGAACCCATTCCGGTGGTGCAAACATATCCAGAAATAGAGAGCAAACATCACGTAAAGGATATTGTGCTTATCCCACATCAATTAGTGGTGCAAAACGGCACTGATTTAATTCAAATCACCACAAGATCGACGACAAAGAGCACCAGCAACGAGCCAACAGGAAAAATCAAATTAATTGAACTAGCTATCTACGCTCGTTGATCTTCCGCACGCCGGCATGCGTGTCTTGCTCCATTGGCCGCAGACCGCAGTTGCTTTGCCCCGCTCGCAAGCACCGCGCGACGCGCGGACACATCTCGCCCCACTCGTCGGCGTTGCTCTTGCGCCTCCAAACCCTGGCCGCTGTCCCGCAACGCTCGTCATGTGCCGCTGTTGTTGCGGCTGCCGCCGTGGTGGCGCGGGGTGCTAGGGTTAGGTTTGGCCTTTGCAGGAGGGTGTGTGAGCTGTGAGCTCGCCACGGGTTTGGCTTTGGCTGTGAGCTGTGTTTGCTGCTAGGTGCTAGGCTGATATGGGCCAAAATGGTTGTGAGCCTGCGGGAAGGATCACTAGGAGCTGGATCGATGCAAGTTCGGTGGACTCGGTGGTTCGGTTCGCTGTCGAGTTAAAACCGCCACTGCGTCGCGGGGGAGGTGCAGGGGTAGCGAGAAAGGTGGAGAGGGAAGAGAAGAAATGGCCCTAGGTCTGGGTAGGACGACAGCGTCATTTTCTAGGGGAATCATGCGTTCCTGACCGCTAGATCATCATTGGACGCATAACGACTCATGAGCTCTGGTGGGTTGAAGGCGCGTCGCGGCCCGATCGATATTCACAGCTAGGAGCAGATAGGTCTGGGCCGAACGTGGCCTAGGGAGGGAGGTCGGGAGGTACTTTGGACCGAAATAGTCTATGGGCTTCTTTCCATTGATAGTTTTTTTAGCATAAATCTCTCCTGCAACTTAATTCATTCTTTTTCCACTGATCAGGTTGACTATTGCAAATGGGTATATTTGAAACAAGTGGAGATCGCACTCCATTAGGAGATCTGATAGCAAATGGATATATTTGAAACGAGTGGAGATCGCACTTCATTAGGAGATCTGACAAATACTATCAGTGGTTGCTAGAATGCATCCAATACAAGGCTGCAACTTATTGACCCTAAAGAATGTAAACGAGCAAGGGAACGAGCCCGCTATACATCAATATCTCTCAACCAGATGCCGCAGGACAGTCCGAATCTCATAACTCAGGGGTTCAAGGCAAAGTTGGAGGAGCTGAAAACAAGGCATGTTGGATACACTTTTTTCCCATCATCTTTAAAATGTATTGTGCTACTGAAATTATGACTTAGATAATGTGTCTATTGTCTTCTTACCATATTTATTAAAATTATTTTATTTTGTTCAAAAATGTGTGCGCGTAGCATCACACGGGCCTTTACCTAGTTGAAATATCTAAAGAATCAACTAAGAGATTCTGGTTCAAGAAGAGCACCTCAACCAGCCTAATCATGAACATGTGCATGATAACATGCATACATTTAGCAAGGCCATGAAACATGCAACATTATGGGAACTTCATTCATAGTGGTTTCTTTTCTTTGTGTATTTGGTTTTGCAATGAATTCAATTATCCAAAGTTTTATTGTTGCTTATCACGGTACTAGTTTTACTTTCACGCAAAAAATATTAAATTAGCACAATATATGTGCTGCTTATCACCAGCCGTGAGAACATTTCTTTGTTTTTCCATCCTAATGTTTTACTGTGGTTCTGCTACAACACCATGTATGCATTTTACAACCACTAGTACCGTGGAAGAACCTGGGTTCAGTATATCTGGAAAACATACAAATGAATGGTAATAACCCTTCAACCTTCAAATACACTTTGCCTAACATATCCACAAGATGACAGAACAAAGTCACTGTTCACAATGGTCAACCCATTCATTCAACGTAGGTACCCGCAAATCACATCAAGTAAATCTTCATTTAAGGCGAATTCACTGAATGAGCTCAGATTATACGGGAGCAAAATGAGCATAAACCACCAATATCACACCGAGCCTGACCAATTAACCGACAGTACCATTCCAACAGACAAGTGCAGCCGCCATACCTGTCGCTTGACGGCGGCGGCCGCGACCCGTAGAGCTGGATAGCGGAGAGGAAGGGCACGTAGTACTGCACGACGCCGTCCGTGCCATTGAGCAGCAGCGGCACGCCGGCGCCGTACGCGCTCCACTCCCCGAACGCGTCCCACAGATCCGCGAGCACGTAGTACGGCGCTTCCCCGTGGCCGCCCGCGCCGGGGCCCCTCCCCCGCGCGCCCGTCTGCAAGCGCACGGAAAAACAGCCCAACCGGACCCCGTCAGTTGTCGAACACGAAAAGACACGAGCGGCGAGCAGAGCAGGCGCTGGGGGGAGAGGGCGCACGCGGGGATGCCGCCGCGCGGGCACGCGGACGGCGGTGGAGGCGATGAAGCTCTCGAGGTTGGTCGCCGCCGGCGCCGGCGGGGTCGGGGGCCCGTGTCGCCGGAGCTCCTGCGTCGGCTTCGCCGGTTCCTCAACTACCGCGGGTGCCGCAGTCAGCGGCTGGTGCTGCTTCTGCTGCTTGTCGAGGAGGTGGCGGCGTGGAGGGGGGCAGTAGAAGCGGTCGGCGGCGCGGGAGGCGACGCCGGGGACGGACATGGCGACGGTACGGTGAAGGTGCGGCGCGGGCCGCGCGCCAAGAGACGGCGAGGCGGCCTCGGGAGTAGGGTTTTCAGTGCGGGAGCGCTGGATGCGAGCGAGGAGTCTGGGTGTGGCGGCCTGGTGGGGAGCGGGTGAGGAGGGGGAGCGAGCAGACAGAGAGAGGAGGCAAAGGCTGCGGCGCTTTGCTTTGCTGGTGGTGCGGGGGAGAGAGCGAGCGTGCGAATAAAAAATTCCCCCACGGGGAAGAGGGAGGGGGAGGGGGGAAGATGGGAATAGGGCGCGCTGGCGACCGGCGGCAACAGTCGTGTTGAAACAAAAATTGCCTATTAATTTGCATTTTTTTTCTCGGTATTCTTTTTTTAAAAGTATTTCAGTACTCAAAAATATTTTAAATTATAGATTATTTTAGATTTTCTAGTATGTATCTAGATATGATATATATATTTAAATTTATAGAAATAAAATATACGTACAAAAGTTAAAATAATCCATATATAATTTAAAATGAAGGAAGTATCTTATCAGTTTTCTTTCTATATTTTCTTAGTTAGGTGTATTTAGTTTCGGAAGGCTAAACTTTAGCCTTGTCACGTCAAAAAAATCTTATCATTTAGAAGTATTAAATAAAGTTTAATTATAAAACTAATTGCGGAAGTATATGCTAATTCACGAGACGAATTTAATAAGATATATTAATTCATGAATAGTGGACTGTTGTAAATTATGGGTTGATTAGGCTCTTAAATTTATCTTACAAATTAGCATCTATCTGCACAAAAATTTTATAAATAGATTTTATTTAATACCTTTTAGATTCTTGCTTGATGTGACGAAACTGAAGTTTATCGGTTCGCAACCAAACGGGGTGTAACACACCCCGTTGGAAATTACCGATATCTGCGTTTGTAACGAGGCCAAAATGACGGTGTCGTTTCAAAGGTTTTTTTATATTTCTTTCAGGGTTCAATATATTTGACTAGGAGTGGAAGAACGTGGCTCCGGGTCATTTCTTGTCTATGTACACCCCAAGTACCCGTAAGTACAGTGGTGGAAGAGTTTTTTTTCACCAAATGGACCAAAGCCAAAGACCAAAGTTTCTTGAGAAAATAGGAGTATTCTTGCAGCGTGAGTCCATGGTTACATCGGGGACAACATGATCCTGATTGTTCAAGAACATAAGAAAGTAAAATGCACAAATGATTCTTAAATTTGTAAAAGGATGTGTCACTTAAATCCATCAACTCTGAAAGTGCATTTTTGGATCCACAAATTTATAAGGGTGTATCACTTAATCTCGTCAACTCCGAAAATACATTTATGGGTCCACAAACTTTTCAAATTGTTAACCACAGGTCCATACATATCCATGTATGCACGTAACGCTGACTGCCAACATGGATTATGATGAGAATTGACATTTTGCTTCTAATTTTCTTCTCCACCATGTCATATCCCTCCTCTTTCTCTTGGCCGGCAGGTTGCCTGTCGATCCCACCACTTGCTTGGGCAGCCTAAGTCCGCCACTCGGGGTCTCTCCCGCTGTGGTGGTTGGGGCCACTTCAGCGATCGATGGTGCTAGTGTATGCCATATCCGGTCATCCGGTGGACGCACTAGTGGATGTGGTGGCGGGTTAGAGAGTTGTACACATGGCATGATAGCTCGTGCGGGGTTGGATTGGAAAGATTAAGTGAAGAGGGAGATAAATAAGACAGGAGACATACAATCAGCATGTCATGTCAACATTACATGCACATGTGAATACATATGAACCTGCGGTGAATAATTTAAAAAGTTTGTGCATCCAGAAATACACTTTCAAAGTTAACAAATCTAAATAACACATTCTTACAAGTTGATCCAGAAATGCACTTTCGAAGTTGACGGACGTAAATAACATGTCCTTATAAATTTAGGGACCACTGGTGCATTTCTATGTGGTTCATACTGTTCACATACAACAGCGCGAGAAATTCTATGGCTTACATAAGAACGAGACGCATTCGAGCAGTCGAGTTCCAGCTTAAGTAGCTAGTGCGCCGTCACACATTATTTACCAATCGAGCAGTCGAGTTCCAGCTTAAGTAGCTAGTGCGCCGTCACACATTATTTACCAATCGAGAAGAGCCCTCGATTTCATTTTTGCATCAACGTTGTATCTAAGAGTGCATGTGTGTAATTATAAAGGTGAATGTGCATATGTGTATGCGAATGTATGTCTGTTTGTGTTTTAAAAATAAGTTAATAGCACTATAATACTTTTTATAAGAACATCCTCAGCTTGATAGACACATTGAATTAGTGCCATATTGTTGGCAAGAGAAACAAAAATAACTAAAGAATTCTAAAAGTGGAACTCGTACCTAACAAAAATTCTGAAAGTTGTTGTCCATAAGTTTTCTTTTCAGTGAAATAGACCGTTGGTTAATAAACTCGTCTTCTCAAGGTAGGTCTATAAAAACTATTAGAACACTACAGTCTTTTCTTAACGGTTTTTTAAAAGTAGTCAATGATTTACTACCTACCATAACCGTGGAAATGAGTTTATTGGGGATAATATTATTGGTGATTTGATAAAACTGTTGGGAAAGATGCAAATTCGTTACACTAGAAAAATTATTGAAAAATAGAAAAATTCATTACATTGCAAATCGATTTCTAGGGACGGATGCGTTACCCGCCCCTACAAACAGCTATTTTTAGCTGCGAGGAGCAGTGGCGTATTTTTATTTTGTTGTTTTCAAGTTTTTTATAATTTTTTTCTTTTCTAGAAATTGATTTGTAAGGGCGGGCCATGGCCTAACCCGCCCCTATAAATTGATTTCTAGGGGCGGATACGTTACGCGCCCTAAAAACAGCTATTTTTTTAAAACCGCCCTAAAAACCCCTTTTGTAGTAGTGAAATTCATTATACTAGAAATTTTTTTGAAAAATAGAAACTATTATTGGCCACTCATAAAAATATTATCAATGCTTTCGACTTCTTTCCAACCACCCATCGTTTTCTCGCAGTGAACATGATCCAGACGGTAAGCCCATGCAACTTTCAGTTAAAATTACCTTGGCATGCATCCTCTGTCTGCTTGGAAGAAGCTGTTAGTTGTACGCCGACGCAAACCCAATACTAGCATCTAAATCTGGAGCAGCAAAAAAAATAATGAGGGTAATTAGAAGGAAATACAGGCCAACAACAACAACTAACCGACCAACACGTCGGATAACCATCAATGCCGGCCGTGACAAGGAACGAGGTCACCCGGCTTCACACTGGTGATATACATTGAATTCTGCTGGACCGTGAGAAGGAACGACCGAACGAGGGTCATCCGGCTTAAGACTGTGATGATGTACACTGTACTGGATCAGCTGGATAACCATAAATAATTCAAGTTGCAGCCGGCCGGCCGGTCTAATGATCAGGAGTACTGGCAGACGATTGGACGTGGCCGGTCATGTCATGTGAAGCAACATTGATGCGCTTCAGGAGATCAAACGTTCCGTTTTTTCCGGGAGCGGTTTCTACCGTAAAATCGGACCGCCCCCCTTTTTATATTTTTATGGACAGATTACATCATCATCGGCCTCTGTAAATATGCATCATTTTCAGAAGTTAAAAATGATGGTACGATCCGCCCCTAAAAATAGTTCCACGCAAAAAAGTTATAACTTTTTCTTATAATTTTGGATGAAGTAAAACTTTATATTAAAATTATAGAGAATGACTAGATATAAAACTTTATAGTTGATAAATTTTTCATTTAAGGTCATTTAATTATCAATAAAATATTATGAATCTACATATGGCTATGACTATATATAGTATCTCATACAACTCAAGTTATACTTTAAGGTTTCAATAATCTTAACCTTTATATACACTGAAATATACTTAGTATATTTTTATCTTTAGCATATTTTTATCTATAATTCACAGTAACCATAATGTAGAATTTTTATTTTTTTGATTTATTTTGATATATGTACGAATTTAAATGAATTTTCGGAATAAAATTAAAATATATTTTTAGGGGCGGGTGGAGGGTCACTGGCCCAAAGAAATGATTTATAGGGGCAGGTGATGGCGTCACCCGTCCCTACAAATCAATTTAAGAGTTAATATAAAAGAATAACATACCCCATAGAGTTGCAAGTGACTGTATAGTATGGTAGAGAAGAAGGTACGCGCGAGGCTTGAGGTATGCGGTTCGAACCCAGGTGATGCAAGCGTGTATATTTCATAAAAAAAATTGTAACTAACTCGATAGTACACGGGCTGGTTGGCTGCAATATTTTTTTCTTTTTTATTTTGCTGTTTTCAATTTTTTATTTTTTCTAAAAATTGGGCGGATCACCCGTGACCGCCCCTACAATGATTTTTAGAGACGGGTTACCCATGACTGTCCTAGAAATCATTTTAGAGGCGGACGTGTTACCCGTCCCTAAAAATTATATTTTAAGCTGCGAGAAGTAGGAGCGGATGCCCGTATCCATCCCTTAAAAATACGTTTTTACTCGTCCCTGTAACCCTTTTCCCTTTTTCGTAGTAGCGATGCAGCGTCAACTTTGGAGGCAGTGAGCGGCCGGTACCAATGCATTTTTTTTTGACATGCAAAATTAAAGAGGTTCTATTTCAGCCTTCAATGAACATAAAGTTTGCAATTGCATGAGATGGGAAGTGGCTTGGATTCTGATCTTGAACGCCATCCGTTCACCAATATATTCTTTCGTGATGTTTCTGTTCGCAGCCTATTTTCGTTTGGTCAAATAGGTAAAAAAAGGTTATAATGGTCTTCAAACTAGAATCTTTTAAAAATTTCTTCCTGTAGCCCTTTCATGTAAGGATGACTGATGACCTGCAGAATTCCACTCTACATTTCATTTAGATAGTACCGACAACTGACAGTCATAGTCAAAACATCGGTAGCTATTTCCGATGTTTGGCTGGACTTTGTAGCGAGGAATTTACAAGGATTCTTGACCCAACTAGCTAGGCTAGGCCTCGATCACCTGATTGACTCCTAGACTCGTAGCAAGAACTTTTGAACTAGACTTTAGTTTTCCAGTGCAAAAATATAGGGGACTTCTTCTACTCTGGGAAATTGACTCAAACAATCAATAAAAATCTTCTGAAGCCTTGATGACTCGGTCTCCTTTGACCCTTTCTAGCACTGCCAGCGCTCTTCTTCTAGTATGAATGGACTAGGTCCTGAAAGGCATCCTGAAACTGATTAATAAACTATACGCTCCTGTGCAGCGCTTTCGTTGAGGGGGCACGTGACATCTCATCTCGATCTGCAAATCTAATCCATGGCGGGCCGGGGGCTGCGGTGGGGTTGTAGGACCGATCAAACCCACTGAACTTAGCTGATCAAACTGAAACGCGCTTGCAGGTGGGTGTGGCTATCGCCGCTCGATCGATCGGACGGTTGCACCCAACGCAACAGCTCATCAATGCTTTAGGTTTTAGTGCCTGTACCCCAAAACGGACACTTGGACACTGTCCATACTCCATGTCTCACGGCCATAAATTATATAATAATCAAGGTCGCTGTTTATTTTTCTTAAAAAAAAATCAAGCTTGCCGTCAACAATTCAATAGTACTATGGTAAATGTTACTTTGCATTGTATAGGTATTTACTGACCTTCCTAATTTGATGGTAATGACCACTATGTTTACAACAGCGGCACAGGGTGGTACACAGTGAAAATATTGCGCAGTGGCTCCTGACCTTCGGGGAAAATGCGGCCTAAACCTCAACCGAATCCCACAGAACAAGTAAACAATGTTCGTTTGGTTAATTATTTTCCCCCACCTTATGCAAGAAAGCTCCCGTTTGCAAACCGATTAATTAAAAGCAGGAGCGAGCACGTCACGGTCTTGTGGAGATACGTGGCGATTCACATGGATGGACGGAAGATTCATTGCAAAGACAAATGGTTTTGCCAATGGCCAATCCTTGAACAAAGCTGCCAACTTGTGCAGCCAAGTTGACCATCATGCACAAGATAAAAGGTGTGAGGATAAGTGGAATTTGGTACCTCAGTGCTTTTACCAAGGAGAGCCATATATATTATTCCCCCTCTCCATATCGAATAATAGGACTAGTAATTGTGGAACTTTGAATATTTGGCCCATCTTTTGTAGATGCTCCACTCAGTCATCTGCTGGTGGTATATGCTTTTTTAGTGATGCCGCCTCTGCACTTCTGCAGTTGTTTTTAGAGTGGCTTGCTTATTGCACGCCATATTTTCGTACATATATGATGTTTTGGATATCGATATTAATGTTTTCAGTATGTAATTTTGACACAAGCATGTGTTTTTATATGTGTGTGTGTGAAATGCAGAGGACTGCTCGGAGAAAAACAAAAACAAAAGGAGAACTTATGTTTGACAGGCCGGCCCACCCTTTCCATGGGCCTCACCCTAAGACCAGCGCCGAGCTCACTATGGGGGGTGGGGCAGCCCGTTATCAAATAAACACACGGTTTTTTGACATCTAAACCATGGCCACTCTCAAAACAAAAAAAAAATAATATATATTAGTGCTCGATATAATGAACTCCGGGTTCGAACACTGATGGGAAGGCCTAGAAAATTAGCCCTAAAATCGTGGTCCAACGAGAGGGGGGAGAAGCAACGACCTCATTATGGGACGCGTCTAATCCTAATGCGAGCGATTAGACGCATTGCTGTTGCAGAAGGTGGCCGGCCCGCTACGCATGCTATCGTGGCTAATGAAAAAAGAAAAGTATGTACCTTTAACAAATGCAATTAGATTGCAAAATGTTCATAAAATTGTTTAGAACAAATAAAAATATTTTAAAACAACATTCCAAACAAAAAAAATATTTCTCAAAAGAATAGAAAATGTTTCAAAAACAAAACAAAATGTTTGAAGAAAATAATGTTCCGCAACAGAACAAATAGAAATGTTCCAAGAAAACAATTCATACATAGTTAAAGTTTAATGACACGAAGTATAAGTGCATAACAATATAATCGAAATTTGATTAGTACAACGGTTTTCAAACAATGCTTTTTTACATATTGACTATATTCTAGACCATGTATTCTAGGCCGGTGCTGCCTTGGCGTTTAATACGTGCCGTCTAGTGTAACTGGGGCTCCTAACGTGAAAAGAAAGTGACGGAGCCCCGCGGATCGCTTTTGCGATAGCACGTTGCGCACCTGCACGCGTGATAAATAGAATTGGCCCTCATTATGTCCCATTGTGTGAAGGTGAAAAGCCAATAAGTACTGGTTGTTTAATTTTTCTTTTTTTTTTCTAATTCTAGTTCCAATTAATGTGCCTGATGAGAATGTAGCTCTTTTGGCAAGCACTTTGGATTGTCAGATTGGCTCTATGCCCTTCACTTATCTGGGCCTGCCTCTTGGCACCATCAGACCTTCGGTGGATGAGTACATGCTGATTTTAACAAAAATGGAAAAAATATCTAATGGGAATTACCAGATTTTTCTCCTATGCTGGAAGGTTAGTCCTGGTAAAGTCCATTTAATCTTCCATACCAACTTTTTAACTCTGTGCCCTAAAGCTACCAAAGAAGATTTTGCATCAGATAGATAAGTATAGAAAACAATGCCTCTGGAATGGGGGTGATCTCTCTAAGAAAGGTGGTTGCATGGAAGCATGCTTGTCGTTCCAAGGAAGGAGGTTTGGGTATTATCAATCTGAGAACACAGAACACTGCACTGTTGCTTAAATTCCTTCATAAATTCTATAATAAGGCTAACCTGCCTTGGGTACATCTCACTTGGACTTGCCTTTATAAAAATGGGAAGGCTCCTCATGAAAGGCACTCTGTGGGATCATTCTGGTGGCGGGACATTATGTCTTTGGTTGAACATTTATATGATGATAGCTTCCTGCAAAGTAAACAAAGGTGACACAGTTTGCATCTGGTCTGATCTTGGGATTGTGGGGTCCTACAATGGCGTTTTCCTCAGCTACATAGCTTCTCCAAGACCAGAGGTATCTCTGTAGCCAAGTTTTTAAGCAATCAACTGGAGAGAAACTTTTGGCTCCCCCTATCCACACAAGCTTCTTCACAGCTGATTGATTTTCAGAATCTGATCACTAGTATTCAGAGGCAAAATTATGAGAATGACATTTGGAGCTATATTTGGGGCAATCCTATTTTTACAAGTAAAAAATCCTATGTCCAGCTACAAGGGACTCTGCCAGCATCACCACTCTTTGCTTGTTTGCGGAAATCTCAAGTCCAGAATAAAACCAAGTTCTTCTTTTGGTTATTCCTAAGAGACAGGCTTAGCACCAGGAACCCACTGAGGAGGAAAAACATGTTTGTGGAATCTTATTCCTGTGTTCTCTGTGTTGAAGAAGTTGAGGAATTTGACTGCCCTTTTGCACAGTTCTGTTGGATATTTTTGGGTATTCAGTGGGACAACTCTGCCACCGCTTGAGCGTTTCATCCTTGCCAAGCAACACTTTGGATGTGTCACCTTCAGAGAAGTGATGATCATTGCGTGCTGCACGATTTGGAACATAGAAACAGTACATCTTTAATAATGGGCACCTTTCCTTTACAGCTTGGTTAAGATCCTTTGAGCATGAGTTGAAGTTGGTCGTTCTTAGAGCAAAAACAACAGTAGCTGCCAAATTAACTTCTTGGTTAAGTAGTCTTTTTTGATTCAACACTCTTTCCGCTTTGGGTCTGGGGCCTTTATAAACTCTTTGTACATACACTTTTGTTCATATATATACAAAAAGAAAAATAGGTAGGGGCTCCCCTGCGGATTCCCTAAAAAAAGATATAATTTATGAGCTCTTTCTTTTATATTGACTTAATGAGTTAGAATATTTGATTCAATGAATTTTTAGACTTTTCTATGACAACATTTTATATTTAATTTGTTTAACGAACTTTATATGACTTCGTTATCTAAAAACTTGATCCCAGCATTTATGAAACCTGAAACCTAATTCTAGCCCGCTTATTTAATCTGTGCACACATGAATCAAGTGTACGATTTGAGGGAAACCTGTCATTTTCGTATGAACTTTTCATAACGATTTTGAATTTCAACGTTGCTAGAAAGTACAGCTATAGATGAACTACATGGTTGTGCCAAGTTTCAATATTTTTCTGAACTTTATATTTTTGGATAAATTATTTTTTATCTTGGTATTTACGTATACTATTTTCACCACAGTTGCACCTTTGCGATGTATATGGTTTTCCTATGTACATGGTCAACCACAACCAGCGTAGCCTTGCAATTTGAAGGTAAAGACAAGCAGCCATTTTTCATATGTTACAGAGACCGACTTCCTTGCAGATACATTATTCACATGATTCCATCGTAGTTCAAGTACTGCTCTTTGAATCAGGCAGTAGATCTATAGCTTTGCTACCCGCAAAAAAAAAAAGAAGATCTATAGCTATGCGATAGAATTTTAAAACCGTTAGCCCAGCTTCCATGCCTGACCCCCATGCATGCTGAACTTCTTGAGCCTGCCGTAGAGCATGACGGCCATGAGCGCGAGCTTCCCTTCCCTGCTCCACTTGCCGGACAAGCCGATCCACGCGTCCCTGCAGCTGCCGTCGGGCTTCACTTGCCTACCGCAGCTGTACCCGGTGCTGAACCCCACGTTGCCATAGGCACTGCATGCATCATGTTACATTACATACGGCAGTTCGATTAATTATTGAGCTAGCCCAACATTCTACTGCTTTTGGAACATGCATTAATTTTGAGTTTTTGACGCAATAATAATAATTAAACACCTGATGACCTCGACGACGATGTTGAGGACGCTGAAGTTGATTGGGTCGTCGGCGATCTGCCGCCGCTCGGTGATGCAGACGACGACGATGAAGATGGCGAGGCACGAGAGCGGCGACATGAGCAGCTTCTTCTGCCACACGCTTTTGCTGCTGGTGGTCTTGCTTTTCTCGTCGTGGTGATCTTCCACCGCCACCGGCAAAAATGTGGTGTAAGGGGGTAGATACCTGCACAGGAATCCAGCATGAGCATATATATATATATATATATATATATATATATATATATAAATCGATTCAAATTTTCCATGTATATTAGTAGTCTTAATAAGACTACTAATCTCTCGATCGACGTGCGTACGTACTTACATCATAACCACATAGAGCACGACGACGGCGGACGACACGGCGGCGAGATCGACGACCATCTCGCCGGAGTGCCGCGAGTTAACCGACATGAACAACGCCGCCACGAGCTTCTGGAACGCGCTGAGCCCCCGCAGCCCGTCGGAGGCCCACTCCATGGCGCAGAAGACCACCAGCTGCACCGCCAGGAGCGCCGCCACCGTGAGCGCCAGGAACCACGTGCGCGCGCCCGGCAGCAGGTGGTCGTACCCAATGGCGGAAGCAGCGGCGGCTGGTCCGCCACCAGGTCCTCCGCTCACCAGCAGCTGGCCGAATTCTCGCCTCCTTGTGACCCTCTCGAGCGCTCTAATGGAGAGCCTGAGGAAGACGGGGAAGAGCGTGTTCCCGAGGAGGACGTGCGGCATGACGAGGAGGAGCATGCCCGGGAAGGACTTGAAGGACACCATCCCCTCGTTCGTTGGCACAAAGCCGCAGTTCGCGAACGTCGAGACGACGATGAAGATGGAGAAGGTGCTCGGGTTGATCTTCTTGCCAATGAGCACCTCCCTCGCGCCGGCGACGGCGCAAAGGTAGACTAGCATGAGCGTGTAGCCGGCGAGGTGCACCACTACGACGTAGCCCAACACGATGAACATTAGAATCCTAGCGATGGATGGGAGATCACGTTGGTTCTTGAACCCTGCTATCTCCATTTGATCTAGTGTGACGGCAGCCACTGGGGCTCCCATGGGACTGAGCTCTAAGCTAGTCGCCGGTGGCCCATTGCCATCGAGACCATGAGATTGTTCTCTCTTCTTGAGCTTGGTGTAGGTGAAGTGGAGGCCAAGCATGCTCGTGAACACCTCGCCGCCGAGGAGCATCAGTAGGGTCATGAGAAGGAGCTGGGAGTTGGAGAAGGACTCCATCTCGACGGCGACCATGCTCGACACTGTCGTCGCAGACACAGACGTGAAGATCAGGTCCAGGCCCGAGGGCGTTGGGACCGCGCTGGTTTTCATGGGCAGGGCTTTTAGCATCAAGAAACCGAAGAGGGAGACGAAGAGGAAGTACGAGAGATGGATCCAGAACGGGTGCACATGAAAGAGCAAAAGGTAGTAAAACCTTTGAGTCCTACTACTACTGGGGGGGACGTGCAAAAGACCCATAGTTTCTATGAGCGTGGCGTTTTGACTTTGTTGTGAAGCAATCAGAATAGGGCTAGCTATTTATACACGAGAGAGAGAGGGAGAGAGAGAGAGAGATGTGGTCGAATGTTGGCAGCTTGGTTGCTTGAGCATGTGCCAGAGAACTTATGCTTATCATTGTTTTACTTCTCATTGATTGTGCTCAATGCAATCATGCAAGTGCACTATGGCCTCCAGAATGCATACCTATGACGAAATTTCAGGATGTCCCCACCAAATTAGTAGAATTACATATTTCCTGGGCACAACAATGAAATCTAGTGCTCAAGCTTTACGTCCACGTCACCAGTACCAAGTAGCAACTACCTAAAATAGAAGCAACAAATGATATTGGCAAATTCATTCAGTACCATATCTCTAGCAAGGTTATCAAGACTGAAAACTTAGTAACCGTGCCGGCTGGGTTTTATAGGGTGAAACTTCTCTCTCATCTCTCATAATGACACTGCCAAGTTAGCAAAATTGCTGATGTAGCGTGTTATTTAATGCCCATAAAGCTTCTGATGAAACTCCCATTAAGCAAGACTTGTCTTAGGCGTCAAGCAGAAACATAGTAACCCTGGCAAGGATCACCATCTGTTCAAAATTTGTACAGATTATGAAATCTCATTTCTCATCTTTTTTTAAGTAAAAAGGCCTTGGACCCAGCTTGAGTGGGACATACAGTTGATCAATGCAAGAGGAGCAAAACTCGTGGGCAGAAAACAAACATAGAAAATCGTGTGTCCATATCTGAATTTGAATATGTTTAAAGGGGAGTCTGGGTATTTAGTATCCAATCATAACCGTATCCGAATCCGGATACTCAAAATCAGATATGTATAATATCGATATCTATTTGTTATATCTTATTTGACATAGCTGACAATATTCGTACCAAATCCAAATCTAAGACAAAAAATAATTATTTGTATTTGTATCCATAGGTATCCATCCTCATCTAATCCGTTTACACCCCTACGCTTAAGCCATAGGGATAGATAATTGTCATCTTATTACCCAATATAAGTGACACCTAGATCTTTTTCTAACGAAATATTTTTTTCTTTGATATACACCTCCTATATTTCTAGTGCTAAATAAACTTGAGTTCACTACTGATTTTTTTTCATTTTTATATTTTTAAATAATATTTTAAGATTAATCTATTTAAATTTTTATTTGCAGTGGGTAGCCTGTTTGATCGCGCCGATTTGTCTTTATCCATCACTTGGAGGCTAGGAGCTAAACATATTTGTAGTAGGTAGCACTAGGGGTTGATGACTGGCACCACCAAGTAAAAATATTACTAAAAAATTTGGATAATCACTAAATGTTTAAATTGCACTGGGTGGAGAGGGATCCGAAGGTAAGATAAAATAAAAAAAGCTAATATATTTTACTGTCCACCTCAGTTAGCGAACACTCCGAAGCACTACTCTGCCCCACAGACTACACATTAATCCAATTTGTGGTCCTTCGAGCATAAATGGAGGTATCCTAGAAACTTTATTCAATTGGATGTCGGAGCATTGATTGGTGGCCATATGTAGTGACACACTTTTTTTCCGTTTCACTTTCATATCTTTCACGCTAACTTCACATACAATTATTTGTTGCCCAAAAAACTTTCCAAGTCATTAGCTTTATGTGCACATGAGTTCCTACTGTAGTAAAATATTGTGACATTATTTATAAATTTCTATACTTTGTCACGCAAAGTAAAACTTTTATTTACTAGGAATGGGGGAAATTTACATTTAGTGCAATTTGCAAAGCTAGAGATGTACATATGGCAAGTGGAATGTTGAGTTACTAAAGTTTTAGACAGTTTGGAATAAACACTATAACACATGTGGGCTTTTGTGACGTTCCGTTTATGTCACTGAAAGTATTATTTTCATTATGTTTCATAATTTGTGACACTCGCGTGATAAAAATCCGTTTGTCGCTTATACCCCGTAATAAAAGATACTGCCTCCATCCTTAAAGGAGAGTCCTTGTGTGATTCAAATTTCATAACCCCATTTAATGTGTGCATGTGCATGCCATATATAGTCAATTAGCATCACCAGATATGGCCAATAAATACGGGTAACATGATCACTTCAGACTTTTACTAATTTGTCTATGATTTTCTAGAGTGACATTTTTTAAGGGATGGAGGAGTAATTCTATGTTTCAACATCAGCACAGAAGGTTTTTCTATAAGGAAGTTTTATTGAATTCAAGATGGTTACACCGAGTTAATACAGAGGTATTGAAACACTTCCCATTTCTGTATAGCCAAGATACACACGGACTTTACAACGCAAGTTCACATATACCTCAACAAACTAGTACAGGACATGAGGCTTGAACTTGTTTCCCTTTTTTAAACGGCCATCAGGAGGGCGAGCCAGAACAAGCAAGATATCGTTGTCAGCATATGATTTGCTTGTGTAACAATAAAGGAGAACGAACTTAACCACAATCTAGAAAGGGTGGCAGAAGTGAAAGGATTAGCTGCAGATTAGCAACCAAAGTAGACCCAACCAATGTGTCACACACAGAGCACCGCCGTGTTGTTGGGGTTCAAGATCTCATCACTAGATTTATCTGTCAGTGGGCTGCGCATTTGAGGCGCACTCCGGCCTTGTCAAACCACTGAAATGTTGTTTAGGGTTTTATTGTTTGTCAAATCAATAAGAGATAAACTAAACTATTGGAAAGAAGAAGCGTTGCGGCATAATTATATATTATAGTAGTGCTCACTTGATTTTGTGCTAATCCGACAGCTCTTAGCAAAGATAATTCATCTGAACCCCAACAAATGTAAATAATGTTACATACTCATTTGCAGTTGTACTGACATCCTTTGTTTAAAGAAAAAAATACAGCAGTTTCGAACGTTTTGTTTTCTTAGCTCCGATTTTGCTGGTTAAATAAAAAGGATTCATTTGTATTTCTTAGTAAACTCCGCATTCACCTACTACAACCTCCAGTAGTGTTAATGTATTACAACTTCAGTAAGAAAATATTAAAAAAAGGCTAAAGATTATTGAACAGAATCAATCCCTAGGCACAGATTATGAAACAAACCGGGTTCTTGAGTCGAGAACCCGACTCCCTACCATCACAGTGTTCCCAGATCAACAGATATTGCGTCAAGAACTCATTCCAGTCGAATAACACAACCATACAGGCACCAGATATCAAACTATAACGACAAATATTTTTTGTACAGTGTCGTAACAGGAGGGTATTCAACATGCTCCTTAAACAAGGGAAGCAAGCGCAGCATGACAAACAAAAAATCTGCACAATCACATCTTAAATGCTCCTCAGCTGTAAGTTTTTTTTAAAAAAAAAGCAAGCAAGGGCTTTCAATCATCCTTCTGATGTCGATCGTCAGGTAGACTACTACCATTCAGTGCTGCATGATGGTATACACGCTTGTCCGCCAGACCAAGATTAGAAACAATCAAATTTCCCTGCAGAAAGAGAATGTTGTCATATGCTGGAAATCACGAACATATCAACTCATATTTAAAAAGATGAACCTGGTCCTAAAGCTCATGAAAGATGAGATCACAAGAATAGCTCCATTGATATCAGTTTTCTGACATTATTTGCGTAGAGTTTAGGATCCTCCTTTTCTTGTTCAGAAGGATAATATACAGGCAACCGAACCACCTCCATGTAATTTACAAATAAATTGAGATAGGTACATTATATGCATGTGATTTTTTCTTAAAAAATACATGAATTATTATAAAGATACTCCCTCCATCCTTAAAAGAGAGTCATTGTGTGATTCAAATTTTGTAACCCATTTAATGTTTGCATGTGCATGTGATAGTCAATTAGCACAAGATATGGCTAATAAATACGGGTAACAAGATCACTTCAGACTTTTACTAATTTGTCTATGAGTTTCTAGAGTGACCTTTTTTAAGGGATGGAGGAGTAATTCCATGTTTCAACATCAGAACATAAGATTTTTTTTATAAGAAAGTTTTATTGAATTCAAGATCGTTACATCGAGTTGATAAAGAGGTATTGAAACACTTCCCATTTCTGCATAGACAAGATACACACGGACTTTACAACGCTAGTTCACATATACCTCAAACTAGTACAGGACATGAGTCTTGAACTTGTTTCCCTTTTTTAAAAGGCCATCAGGAGGGGCCAGCCAGAACAAGCAAGATAGCGTTGTCAGCATATGCTTTGCTTGTGTAACAATAAAGGAGAACGATATCTAGAAAGGGTGGCAGAAGTGAAAGGATTACCTGCAGATTAGCAACCAAAGTAGGCCCAACCAATTTGTGACACACTGAGCACTGCCGACTGCCGTGTTGTTGGGGTTCAAGATCTCATCTCACTAGATTTATCTGTCAGTGGGTTGTGCATTTGAGGCGCACTTCGGCCTTGTCAAACTACTGAAATGTTGTTTAGGGTTTTATTGTTCGTCAAACCAATAAGCGGTTTCAAGCATTTTGTTTACTTAGCTCTGATTTTGCTGGTTAAATAAAAAGATTCATTTGTATTTCTTAGTAAACTCCGCATTCACCTGCTAAAGATTATCGAACAGAATCAATCCCTGAGCACAGAGTGTGAAACGTACCAGATTCTTGAGTCGAGAACCCGACTCCCTATACCACGCAATGTTCCCAGAATCAATAGACATTGCGTATAGAACTCATTCCAGTCGAATAACATAACCATACATAACGTAAAATTATCTCAAGGATTTAATTATTACATAATCCAGAAGAATGTGATACGGATCCAGTACAAGACCCTTGGGCTAAACTGAAATAGAGAAAACAACAGAAGTGGTAGCTAAACTTCGGGCGCCATCTCCATGTTGGCGAAGTCCCTCCACATGCAAGACTCGAGCGTAGCCAGAGCCTCAGACGTACCACCCGTCGTGGTTGTAGTCACTACTACGAAAAGGGTTTGTTGGGATAGGTAAAAACGTATTTTTATGGTCGGATGCGGTACTCACCTCTGCTTCTCGCAGATAGAAATAGCTGTTTGCGGGGTGGGTAACGCGTCCGCCCCTAAAAACACATTTCCAGGCTCACCCGCCCCTGGAAATTCATTTTCATGGGCGGGTGAGCCCATGGCCCGCCCTTGGAAATGCTATTTGCAGGGGCGGATTAGGGCATGACCCGCCCCTGAGAATATTGTGCCTGCCAAAAAAATCATTGATTTGAATGTTAATTTTCCGAATTTGGTTTGAATTTAAATACTTGATCAATCTGCAAAAGATCACATATATATATATATATAAATTGGTATACATATACAAGAACATCACACTACAAGGGCTCAAAAATATGGAAAGAGAAACATCTAAATATTTAAAGTGCATACGCCAAATCTTCAATTAAGTAGGTACATATTACATATTACAATTAAGTTCGTTCGTACATATAATACCATCTAATACACACTAATCCTGCCTTCTAATTATGACATATCGAACCACCTTGAGCACCATCTCCATCGCATGATCAACTGCCGCAAGTCCCAACTCCTTGCGTCTCGCTTTGCATCAGGCTAGCGGAGCTTTATCTTCCGCAAAGCTGTAGATGAACACATGCGCTTCATTTCTACGAGCTGCACGCATCCACTCTAGTTTCGACTCGCGGCCCGCATATGTTCCTGGACACGAATGCTTCGAAGCCCTGCACGATCCACCGCTCTAATGACAAGAGAGTCATGCCCTGCACGCGCCATCCATCTGCGAACCTTTAGACGGGGAGTGGCCCGACTCTCCAATGCTCGGGGCCAAATCATTGCTTTAAATAAATAACAGCAAAATTAATATATGAAAGTTAACATTCACGTCTTGATTCATATATGAAAGTTAATAAGTAACAACAAGATTAATATATGAAGTAAAATATTCATGTGTTCATCTGAATATGAAATTTAATAGACAGACCTTGTACTTTCTTATAAAAAGGAGTCCGCAATGTCCACATTATCACTCTCTATGTGTCTCTCTATGTATGTGTCCATATATTTGTCTCTCACCAGAGAGAGAGAGAGAGAATGTGGACATCGCAGCGGGTTTGCGCTCACGCGCGGCATTCTGGTTGCCTAGGGCCGCAGCGTGGCCGCTCGGTGCTCGCGGGGCACCGGTCCCCCAGATCTGCGGCAGGTCGGCGGCGAGGTGGGCGACGGCGGCTGCAAAGGGGTGTCAGCGGCGAGGGCCCCTACAAACGAGAGCGACGCGAAGGCCGGGCACAAAGGGGACAAGGAGGCCTAGGGTTTCTTACGGACGGGTCATCGGCCAAAGCCGACAGCAGGAGGGAGATGGGAAGCGGAGGCGAGAGCTTACCAGCTAGATCGAGGAAGGGTGGGGCAAGGCAACGATGTGGTGGCGTAGGAGTGGTCGATGCTGTGCAGGATGCGCAACTACGGCAGTGGAGTCGTTCGGGCGCATGCGTGTAGGGGCTCCTCTGGCGGCGACAGCAGCTCCTCCTCTCCTTCTCCCCCCTTCTCCTCGGTGGTGCCATCACCCACCTCTGGAAATCAATTTGTAGGGGCGGGTGATGCTCCCACCTGCCCCTAGAAATCAATTTGTAGGTGCCGCGCGGGGGCTCGGGTGCATTTCTAGGGCGGGTGGGAGCATCACCCGCCCCTACAAATTGATTTCCAAGGGCGGGTGATGGCACCACCGCCCCTAGAAATGGATTTTAAAAAAACTGTTTAACTTATAAAATATAGCAAATCACATCAAAAAAAATTTCAATTTGTACCCTAATTCTATTGTCACTTATAGAACTTGAAAAAAATATAACAAATATTTTTTCAGTATATATAATGATGAAGACCGCGGAAACCAAAATGTATGGCTCTCCCACGCTACTATCTTATACACCCCAAGCCATATCTTTGAGATTTCCACTCTTAATCATTATATATACTAAAATGTGCTTGGCATTTTTTTTTCTCATTCTATAGGTCACAATTATCTTAGGGTACAAGTTTCACCTTTTTTATGTGCTTTGCTATATTTGATGAGTTAAAGTTTTTAGAATAAATTTTAAAATTATTTATAGGGTCGGGAGGGGGGCGTTACCGCCCCTGAAAATGGGATAATTTTCAGGGACGAGTGACGCTCTCACCGGCCCCTAAAAAATTCATTTTCAGGGACGGGTGACATCATCACCCACCCTTAAAAATGATCCCCATTTTCAGGGGCGGGTGATGGAGTCACCCGCCCTAAAAAGGTATTTCCAGGAGCGGGTCAATTGCTACGGTAATCCCGCTCCTTTTGTAGGAGCGGGTTAACTTTTGACCCGCCCCAGTTGGGCGTTCCTATAAATCATTTTTGTAGTAGTGAGTCGAACTCAGACTTGGATCTTGCAACTATCTTGCAACTATCCACGTCACCATTCGTATACAAGTTTTAAGTGGACTATACTAGTATATCAGAAGACAAGAAAAAGGCTGGGGTTTCCTATGCAGAGGCAGCAAGTATATCATCATCCACAACACCTCGACTTGGGCCGTCTTGGCATCCTAGGTCCCTTGTCTACTCACATCTTCTGCCAACCATGTTGATGTGAGAACTCTCGCTCCTCACACCTCAGATGTCCGAAGATAGGAAGTAATCAATAGAGGGGGTTAGAAAATAGGTAACACTACTGTAATAAGAGCAACAGAAACGTAGGTTTGTCCATGACCTCGGACGTATCTATACATATAGTTTTCACTCTGTAGAGGTTGTACACCTGGACCCACTCGAAGCGAAGACAACCGGGGATTAGCCGACTGAACGATGCAACACCAGTCGAGGACACTAGTAGTTACGGCACCATCCTACTTTCCCAGGTCTTGGGCGCATCCTTCCATATGAGGTTGCCCTGGGACTGTGAAGCCTCCCCTCCTAAACCCCACAAGGTTCTGCGTCTCAGGGACTTGAGGTCAGGATCTCCTCCCCTGCACTGAGGGACGTGAGGTCAGGATCTTCTCCCCTGCACTGATACTGTATCCTCCTACAGGCTTGGTACCGTACTTGGTAGAATCGGGGCGGACCATACTGCATAATGGATAAATGGTGTGCACGTTTAGCATATAGTCCCACGAATCGCAGTTACCCCCACTCGATCCTTACTTGCCGAAGCGAGTGTCATCATCCAAAGAACGTATCCATCGCAAAGGTCCGCAACCGCACCCATTATAGGTATTGCCACCAACTCCTTAACCAAGTATCCACCAAAATGTACCCGCAATAGGTACTCCATAGGGTGTGTCCAAACACACACCCCCAGCACCCCGATCCGAGGATCGGGTTAAGTATTATGCTCACCCCGCTATAGCCCTATTCACCAACTCCTCAAAGGTATCTCCACACACTCCAAGAGTCATATCCATCCATCCCACACACATACACATGCAAGTGAAGCAAAAGCATTCCATATATTCATCAAAAGTATCATAGGATTATAAGAAACATGATTACAAGTAGGCTATGCAGGTCTATCTCATCATAAGTATAAAGTAAAACAACAACATTCTAGCATGGCATGTCAAATAGGTATTCAATTCATGGATGGGTGTGAACCTGGCTGATCTTCAAAGTCCTCGTACGGTCCCTGATAGTCTTGTGCGTCAGTCAACTCCTCCTCTGTAGGTCCTAAGCGTATTTAGGAATAAACACTAGGATCAAAATGCAAATAATACTAAAAGTAACCAAGGAAGATCCAAACAACACCAAATCCTATTCTAACGGTAGATCATGATTTTAGAAGAATTATGGAACTGGTTTCATAATTTCCAAGCTTTGATTAATTTATTATGAATTTTCAAAGCAGAAAACCGTTTTTGAAATTAATAAAGGATTATCAAAAAATAAAAACAGTCAGTCAGTGACATGTGGCAACCTCTGGGCATGCCACGTGGCAGGGTGATATCAACATGACATCAGCCGGAATCATCCCTCTAATGACATCAGCAGTGGGCCCTACTAACGTCATCTTTGACCAGTCAACGGTCAACACAATCAGCAGTCATTGGCCCACCATTCAGCCCTTCAATTGTCTCCCTCTCTCACTAGATTGTGGGCCCCACTGGTCAATTCGGTTTAAAAGAAAAGAAAAAGGGGTTTGGTTAGTGGGCCAGCCAAACTTGTCCGGCCCAAAAGGCTCCCCTTGGTTCGGCTTGCGGTAGAAAAGGCCGGCTCGTGGCCCGGTCCACTCACCCTTACCCTCTCCCAGACATGGCTAGCCCACGGGTCAGCCTCTCCTTCTTTCCCCTCTCTCTGACAGCTTGGTCCCGTACGTCAGACAGTAGCTCGGATCCGGCATGGCCATGGAGATTCCGTGCGGATCCGATCGAAGCAAGAAAATGGTTGTGCGCTCGCACGGTATGCGTGTGTGTGCGGCGGGGGACGCACGCAGGGCGCTCGGCAAAATGTTGTAGTGGCGCCCATGTGCGCGATGTCGTGGCGTGGTGGGGCACGGGTGCGCGGCCACCACGCTGTGGTGAGGCGACTGCGTGCTAGGGGGCTCGGCTCGACACGGGCAAGGCGAAGGCTTGGCCTTTCGGCCAGCGCGGCTGGGGAACACGCTCACACGCGGGTCCTGGCGTTCCAGGACCGTGGCTTGGCCGTGGCGTGCGCGCGGGGCACCAGCGTTCCGAGCCCAAGACGATGACACGGCGGCGGGGCAAGCGACAGTGTGGCTCGAGCGGCGTGACAAGCTCCTGCAGAAGGAAGGGACGGGTCTTCCTAGGGCTCTACGGCGGGTTCATCGGCGGCGCAAAGCTCACGCCGGAAGCAGGGGGGTTGGGAGAGGCTTACGGCGGCGGCTTACCGTGGCTTGAAAAAGAGGCGAGCTCGATGTGGTGACGGGTCGGTGCAAGCGAGGTGAGGCCATGCAGTGCCACGCGGCTAGGTCGACGTAGCCATACGGGCGCTGGTGCAGCGATGAGGCTTCGGTGGCACTCCTCCTCCTTCTCTCCTATTTTTCCTTCTTCTCTCCCCCGATTCCTCCCTCCTAGGGATTGTGGCGGCGGTGGTCAAGGGGTAACGACCCCGAGTGAACTAGGCCTCGCGGCGGCGGTAGCCAAGGGCTTTTATAGGCGCAACGCTAGGGTTTAGGGGCCCCGGGAGCAGCCAGTGATCCTCAATGTTCGTGCAACACGGCTAGGGCTCGAGGCTACGTGGCGAGCAAGGCAAGGGCGCGAGGCGCGTCATTGGCGGGTCCCTCGGGCAGTGAGGCAAGCGACGCGGTTGGGGGGCCGACAGGCTCAGACAAGCGTGTGCTTTTCGGCTCCCCCACGGCTGAGCGGTTGTGCGAGAGCGCGTGGGAGCGAGGTAGCGTCGGGAGGAAGGGAAAGCTGATGAGCGGGCCCCGCTCGTCAGCGGCTTGGCGAGGCGGGTGGAGTGGTGCGGCGCCGTGTTGGGCTGAGCCGGCTGTGCTCGTGCTAGGCCGTGAGTGGGGTGGTGTGCGCTGCTAGGTCGAGCTCGGCCATTGGCCTTGCGGCCAGGTCGGGCTGGGTTGGTTAGGGTAGGTTAGCGGGTCGGGCTGGTTTTGGGTTAGGGTAGTTAGTTTAGTTAGCTAGGTTAGTTTAAATTTAAATTTCAATGGCCGATTCAAATTTAAATCCACACATAATTAAAACCCAAATATAACCAAATAGAAATCCAAATTAATTCACACTAGCAATAGTAATTCTTAATTCAATTTAGATTTGAATTACTAGGAATTTTAGAGAGAGAAAAAGAGAAGATACTCTTGGGATGTCCCTGACTAGTTCACACTTCCACAAAAAAATTAAAATTCACCATTATTTGACTATAAACATTCCAAAAAATTTGGGATAATTAACACAGAATTATGCGCCGAATCAAATAGGAAATGCCACATTTTCATTTTCGCCCCCAAATTGGCTTGGCCCCACGGCAGGGGCAGCAGCTGACTTGTCAACGTGTCAATAGCTGATAGGTCGAGCCAAAAGTAATTGTACATCAAAAGACTACTTCCAGTAAACCATGGTTCCAATTTCTAATCTGTATGGATAACTACATTTCTTGCAATTAAATCTACATATCAAGATCCAAACTGATTATATTTTGGTGCTAAACACTTTATTTGACGCATGGGGCCCACATGTCATAGTAGTAAACAAGATGGTTTCAGCATTGTTTATGTAGTTTGGCTTGGCTCTAAACCGAACGTCTTGTACTTGGCCACCAAAGTTTTGTCATGCCTTGGTTTCAAGAAAAAAAAATATAGCGGTTTCAAACGATTTGTTTTCTTAGCTCTGATTTTGCTGGTTGAATAAAAAAGATTCATTTGTATTTCCTAGTAAACTCCGTATTCACCTACTACAGCATCCGGTAGTGTTAATGTATTACAACGACGCTAAGAAAATGTTAGGAAAAGGCTAAAGATTATCGAACAGAATCAATCCCTGGGCACAAATTGTGAAACGAACCGGGTTCTTAAGTCGAGAACCCGACTCTTTGTACCATCGCAATGTTCCTAGAATGGTACCATCGCAATGTTCCCAGAATCAACAGATATTGCATACAGAACTCATTCGAGTCGAATAACACAACCATAAAGGCACCAACCAGATATCAAACTATAACGACAAATGTTTTCTTCCATATCGTATCAGGAGGTATTCAACATGCTCCTTAAACAAGGGAAGCAAGCGCAGCATGACAAACAAAAAATCCGCACAATCACATCTTAAATACTCCTCAGCTGTAAGTTTGAAAAAAAAGCAAGCAAGGGCTTTCAATCATCCTTCTGATGTCGATCGTCATGTAGACTACTACGTGGGTAGACAGGTGTAAACTCCAGCACGCCGATGTATTGAAAGAAAAAAAAACTCGCGTTTTAGGCCTACAAAGCTCATGCCCTTATGTCTTGAAGAGGAGGAATCCTCCTCCTATATGGAGGAAGGTCGGCAGGTGGCCCTTTTTAGGTTGCCTGTTACGGCAGTTGAGGGGGGTGTGATGGGAGCGTCAACCTATTTCTATAACCCCCTCGTGAATGTGCTAAGTAAGTCTAAGCTCATCATTCTATAACCTCATCATGAACTAGGATAGTGGTACTGAATAATTAGAAGTTAGAAGAATTCTGATCCGCACAAAGATTCTACCACTCTGGATAGATGGACTGCTACTACAAAGAACAATCCTTTTAGTTAGCTGTGAATGGACAGAACAATCCTTCAATAGGAGTTGAAACCTAAGCTGAATGGGCGGTGACGAGGCGAGCCAACGTGACATGCCACGTCGGCGAATGGACGAAGTTGTGCCGATTTGGATAGTTCAGGGACTGAATTGGACGCTTTCGTTGTTGAGGGATGAAATTGAGCCAAGCATGATAGTTCAGGGACGAATTCGGCTATTTTGCCAACCTTAAATAAACTAATACAGTACATGAGGCTTGAACTTGTTTCCCTTTTTTAAAAGGCAATCAGGAGGGCCAGACAGAACAAGCAAGATATCGTTGTCAGCATATGCTTTGCTTGTGTAACAATAAAGGAGAACGAACTTAACCACAATCTAGAAAGGGAGGCAGAAGTGAAAGGATTACCTGCAGATTAGCAACCAAAGTAGACCCAACCAATGTGTGACACACAGAGCACCGCCGTGTTGTTGGGGTTCAAGATCTCATCACTAGATTTATCTGTCAGTGGGCTGTGCATTTGAGGCGCACTCCCGCCTTGTCAAACCACTGAAATGTTGTTTAGGGTTTTATTGTTTGTCAAATCAATAAGAGATAAACTAAACTATTGGAAAGAAGAAGCGTTGCGGCATAATTATATATTATAGTGGTGCTCAACTTGATTTTGTGCTAATCCGATAGCTCTTAGCAAAGATAATTCATCTGATCCCCAACACATGTTAATAATGTTACATACCCATTTGCAGTTGTACTGACATCCTTTGTTTAAAGAAAAAAAAATACAGAGGTTTGAAACGTTTTGTTTTCTTAGCTTTGATTTTGCTGGTTAAATAACCTACTACAACCTCCAGTAGTGTTAGTGTATTACAACAACGCTAAGAAAATGTTAGAAAAAGGCTAAAGATTATCTAACAGAATCAATCCATGGGCACAGACCGTGAAACGAACCGGGTTCCGACTCCTTGTACCATTGCAATGTCCCCAGAATCAATAGACATTGCATACAGAACTCATTCCAGTCGAATAACACAACCATACAGGCACCAACCAGATATCAAACTATAACGACAAATGTTTTTTTGTACAGTGTCGTATCAGGAGGGTATTCAACATGCTCCTTAAACAAGGGAAGCAAGCGCAGCATGACAAACTAAAAATCCGCACAATCACATCTTAAATACTCCTCAGCTGTAAGTTAAAAAAAAAAGCAAGCAAGGGCTTTCAATCATCTTTTTGATGTCGATCGTCAGGTAGACTACTACCATTCAGTGCTGCATGGTATACACGCTTGTCCGCCAGACCAAGATTAGAAAGAATCAAATTGCCCTGCAGAAAGAGATGTTGTCATATGCTGGAAATTACGAACACATCAACTCATATTTAAAAAGATGAACCTGGTCCTAAAGCTCATGAAAGATGAGATCACAAGAATACCTCCATTGATATCAGTTTTCTGACATTATTTGCGTAGAGTTTAGGATCTTCCTTTTCTTGTTCAGAAGGATAATATACAGGCAACCGAACCACCTCCATGTAATTTACAAATTGACATAGGAGCAGAAACACATGACGTGCCTGCAAGTTTTTACAAGAAAAATAAAAAAAAATGTTTCAGAATTCAATGAGTCAAGATAAGAGACCTGTCAAAAGAAATCGAGATAAGAGACCATATTAACTGAAAACTATAGAAATAAATGTAAAACCCTGAATATAAACCTAGGCAGAGTTTTAACGGTCATGTGCTACACACTTCTGAAATAAATTACATAAAACCCTGAATAAATTTTTGGATGTTTCATACAAATATGAAAAAGTGCTCTAGCTATGGCTGTTACACTATCTGTCTTAAGTAATAATGTATTTCTTCGAGTGACGGTATCCCTAATGTGATAGTATGTCTGCAGGACAGTAGGAGTTTAATTATTGAACTATAGAAGTTATGGAAGTTACGGTAAGAAAGGAGCAACCTAGCAATCTGCAACAACCTAGGAGAAGAAAACATATAAAAGGAGGCACAGGGAGGTCCAATATTACACAACTAAATAGACATGGACAGTACTATTGAGTAAAAATAATAATGGCAAAGTTGGCAACATCCCGTGTAAATAAAAGCTTAGAAGCAATGCATGAAATAATTTCTCTGGCCTAGAAAGAACAAGAAATCTACACACAAAGTACCACTAAATTGCTCATGTAAATAAAAGCTTAAAAGCAATACATGAAATAATTTCTCTGGCCTAGAAAGAACAAGAAATCTACACACAAAGTACCACTAAATTGCTCATGCGTTCCTGTGTCTACTTACAGATTCTTAAATTGGCATTTTCAAGAAAGTGTAGATTTGCAATCAGTACTTACTCCATCCATGGAATCCCATGCCGGACTAAATCTCCTGTAAGGGTATCTCAAAATGACTGGCTGCACTGGTGCACTTGCAAGAAAGGCTCCGGTCTTAAATGGAAGAAGGTAATCTCCATTTGTAGTAGTTCCCTCTAAAAGAAAAAAAATCTATAATACAGGGGAAGCAATTTGTTTGAAGAGCTCAAATGAAAGAAAGGGGAAAAAAGATTGGATAGAATAAGAATGCTAACTTGTCAACATGTGCATTGGACTAGAGCACGACAGGTTCGAATATACTTGTGTTCACATGACGATATAAATAAAGTAGCAACAGACAGACAAAACTGAGGGTGAACAATCGAAGGTAAAAATGATTGTATAGAGGCGATGGAACATAAAACTGAATCCTGCTGATCTTTTAGCCCAAAACAGCTGTATTCAGTTTTTCTCTCCGCAAAGCACGTTTTGATGAATGATCACTACACTATGGATAGTTATGGCCAGCTTCAAGACAGTGCAAAGTAGTCCTATGTGATAAGGGATGACTATTGTCAAAGCAGATTGGAAACAGCGCATTTCAATGGATCGAGCTAATAACCCTTCAAAATAGTAATTACTTAGAAAAAAATGTGCAGACATTATATTAAAAAAAGGAATTAGAAGAAAAACTGCAAAGGAAATGGTTGTACACTAACCTGGAAACAGTAACATCATTGGGGTATTCTTATCTTGAGAAACCTCTCGGACCCTTTCAGTTACAGCACCTACATACAGTATACAAAGTTCAGTAAAACAAAGTACAAAAACTACAGAACATTACAGGTTGCTATAGCAAGCAAAATTTTCCTCAACAGAGCAAAGACATGTATATAATTTAAAGTTCAAAATTTGCCTCCATGTATAAATTTGCAACCCTCAAGAGACTTGATTTTCAAGCTGGTGGTGTTTTTCTCTCAAAAATATCCCTAAGGAAATGCACAAGGGATTCAACTCCTTGGTTATCCTGGTTGCCTGGGAGCTTTGGAAACACCAGAATGGGTGCATCTTCAATGGCGCTAATCCTAATGTTACTGTGGTTCTGCAATCAGTAGCAAATGAGAGCATCCTTTGGTGCTCAGCAAGACTTCTAGTCCAAAAAGGTCGCTTAACCTGGAGTTTTAGTCCAAAAAGGTGATATGGTCGTTTAAATTTGTAGTGAGCGTTGCGCATGCAACTGCTTTTATACAGGTGTGCGTGGGTTTGGGTTTGTTTTGGAAGGGGTCCTTGTGGCGCTCTCTGTATTTTGATTCTCTTACTGAAATGAAATGAAATGCAGCTCTCCGGCGTTTTCGAGAAAAAAAAATTGCCTAAATTTATAAATTCTGGAGACCAATTTTTGCAATGAATATAATGCAATATTTGAATTATTAGTAAATAAAGCCATTTAATACTAACCGTACATTTTGAGGATGCTAACGACAGGAACGCTTACTTGGCATGAGAAAATAGTAGCACAAGTATAACTAGTTCAAGGGCTGTAGTCAATATATACCTGAGACACCTTTAGAATCTGAGGACTTCGATTCTCGTTGAACAAAAATGCATCCAAGACACTTGCTGCATTAAACCAGAAAAATAAAAGTAGAGTGAATTTTAATATATTATATATATCATTAATACATAAATGAGTAAGATAAGGCCATTTTCTCGCATGATATATGAGTAAGACACAGCCTAGAAAACAAGAAAGTATAATGAGCATGGAAAATGTACCTTATGAGACCAATTAGAGGCAACCTGGACACTGACTCCTATAATAAGGACAAATTTAAGCATTGACAGGACGATACAAAGTTAGAATACATTAATTCGTAAAATTAAAGTACACTATGAACAATAAAAATAGTATCCAGTACCTTAGCAACAAAACTTGGAAAAGAAGCTGACATGTGATAAAGAATATCCACATAAGACACATGATTAGAAACAATTGCCCCTGGTCTTCCCAATTCTTCAGAACGGCCTTGATTTACATCCTGACAAAAAGTTATAATAAGATGACAGGGGAACCAAGGAACAAAATTACAGTTGAGTCACATGGGCACAACAGCAGTAATCCGTGATACTTATATGATGCATTGTGTGCCAAAGACTAGGGGCAATCATTGCCATTCTGCTCTCATAAAACCTTTCAAATGGTACTGAAGTACAATCTAATAGGTGCTTGAAGGGACAAAAGGTATTTAATGCCATTAATCGCAAATTTTTGAATAGTTAACAGAATTCGGCACCCAGATCTTTTTAATAGAATACGGATTTTGGAAGGTGTCCCCATTCATTGTCCTAAAGTGAGAACATAACTTCATCCAGATTTTGGATTTCTGACTAATAGAATACAGTACGATGCCAAGTTCCAGCCACTTATTACAGGTTTCATATTAGACAGACAATTGCACAGTGACAATAAACCTGTCTCAAGAATTTGAAAGTATCTAATAAAGTGGTGGAAAACAAGTTACATTATATCAATCTAACTTTCAGTTGAATCTATTAGTACAAGCACAATAAACTACAATGCAAATTCCAGTTTGCCTATTAAGATGTTAGTTTAAGCCAATCGGTGCCACTCAATAATTGCAACATCAGCCTAATTGTGTTTGTTTTGTCGGGCCCAATTTCTTCCCAAAAAAGTCATGAAAATCGCTCCCACAGTAAGTAAGATGTGAACCTGAATGGATACATATCATATATTCATATGGCATTGCCAAGAAACAAAAAGAGACAAAAAAAAACATCTCTCTGCAATTTACAACAGTATAAATGCCTAGCAGTGCATACAGAACTTCAAAATCATTCCATCCTCGGGGGAATAATAGAACTCTACATAGAAAGCTGTAACGGAAACATTATTCTACATGGTCTGTCGAAAAAGATAACTAAAAATGGTGAGCTAATTGCTTGCGGGATCCATGGTTGTATTGGCACATTGTAAATCAAAATGTTCACGAGTAGCAGCATCATAGAGGTTGCTGCAGATGCATTACCGAGTAAGCCGCACCGTCTGTCACTCTTCTTACTAATGCAATGCACCTAAACCAAGTGCCAGACAACCCATCAACCATGGTGCTCCAGGACCAAATACATTTGAAGCAAGTATAAACTGATCCAAAACACCTGTATCGAACTCGTTATATGCTTGCTACAAAAGCAGGGACAGCCTTCTTCGAAGACAAACAGCATTGGGCGATTAACATGTGCACTGAGATTAACAAGTACCCCCCGGGGGCGTGACACGCGGGCGGAAGAGGACAGGAGAAACCGAACTAACCTCGGCACTGGGGAGCCTCTTGTTGGTCTCGCGGATCCAGTAGAAGCCGAAGACGAACAGCATTGCCCGCGAGAGCGAGCAGCCCGCCCGCAGGACCGCCCTCCTCCTCCACCCCGCGAGCCGGGGCCGGCCCCCGTCCGCGGCGGCGAACAGCGTGCACACGCGGCAGACGAGGTAGTAGAGCAGGACCACGAGCATCCCCGCGACGAGGCGGAGCGGGAGGAGCACGGCGGCCGCGAGCGCGAGCCGCGCCGCCTCCGCCGGCGCCAGCGGCCCGCGGCCCATGACCCCGTACGCGTCCCGGCGCGCGTACGGCGCGTACCTGGCGTCCAGCTCCTCCGCCGGGGCGTCGGCGGCGTCGGAGGGGAGAGGGCGCACGGCGTCGGGCCCCGGGGGCGGCGCGCCGGCGGTGTCGAGGGCCATTGCGCGTCCCCCGCGCAAGGGCCGAGCGCCGGGCCGGATCGGCGCGGCGCGACGGAGGAGGGGTGCGGGGGCGGGGGCAGCGCGTGTCTGTGACGAGGACGACTCTGTCTGGTCGGCGCTGGCCGCTGGGCTCGGGAGGGGGCGGCGGGCTGTGACGAGGTGGTGGGGGAGGGGAGGTCGGAAGCGGCGGCGGGGGCGCGTGGGATCTGGATCGGACGGCGACGGGCGCATCCTCGGCGGGCGGGCTCGGTCGGGAGCGTGGCGCTGTCCGGGGCAGGCAGCCGTGCGGGGTAATCCTAATCCTGGGGATTAGGAAAGGAACGACGCTGACAGGCGCGGGCCCACCGGATGGTTGTCCATCACGGAAAGGAACTGAGCTCGCAGAGTTGGATGGGGATGGGGAGCCGGGCGCCACATCTATTTATGTGTGCGGGTGGCAGGTGCCGCGTCGCACAAGGGGCGTGACCGCCGGCGAGCTGGGGGAGAGGGGAGGGAAGTGATTGGAGCGGCCGCTGGCGAGCTAGAGGAGAGGGGAGGAGGTGGAGCGTCCGCCGGCGAGGGGTGGAAGGTGGGGCAAACGGCCGCCGGCGGCTAGGGTGGTGGTCGAGGCAACGGATCTTAGGGTTCGAGGTTTCGGGGCTCCAATGGCCACTGATCCTTGAGGAGGAGGTCGGCGGCGGCCTGGCGGTCGTGGCGGTTCAGCCGGCCGTGATGAGGCGGGTGGGGTCGGATATCCGATGGGTGGTGACCGGCGACGGGGGCGAGAAGAAGGTGGCGCGGTGGATGGACGGCGTGGCGGCGGCGATGGAGGGCGGCGGTGGAGACGCCGTCAGAACCGGAGGAGGCGGGAGAAGACCGGGACGCTTGGCTCCGCAAAGGAGGAATAGATGTTCCCGAGCGGGGAGCCCATCATCCAATCCAATTCAATCCAATCTGCTCTCGTCTCCCGCGTTGCGTCGCGCCGCCGGCACGGCGAGACAAGCCGCCAAGCGACGACGGACGGACGGGGACGGGCGGCGGCGTGCAGGCGTTGGCGTACGCATATTTTTGTTGCTTTTCTCAGGGTGTTGGCGCACGGCGGAATGGTTGGCGTCGCTTTATCGGAAACGGGAACGGAACCGATTGGCCGTGTTGCTGCTTGTGATGAAGCGGATCGGCAAGAGACTGTATTGGTATAATAACGTGGGAGGAATCAGTCTTAGCGACCTTGCACATGCTAGCCAGATGAAAGACCCTGAATTAGCTAATAACATGTTCATTGAAAAACATTTGTTTATTTTAAGCTTTATTGTATTGAATCCACCTGTGCATCATGTGCGCAATCTAAACATACAGTCTACGTTCAGTCCCGCACGCTTATTATTTTCCAAATCCATAAGAAACAACGTTTTAGTTCATAGAGTGTAAAGAAAAATACAAAGATCTTTTCATACTATAGACAAATGAAACGGTGGCAACGACGGCAGAAACGCACCACCGTTTCAAATAGTTATAGACAAATAAAATGGTGGTATGTTCTTAGTATGATTGCCATGGTGGCACAATTTACCGCCGAGTGGCTATAGCCATTTGAAACGGCTATATATGCATAGATTTGCAATTATCATTCCAATTATTTTTGCAAATTCAAAAATTATTAAACACAAAAATGAAAATAAATCCTGGTTGCTTAGCCCAGGCGCCTTTCATTGCCGGCAGCCCAGTTCGCCCACAAGACTGTTTGTTGCTTGCTCTCAGAGTTCCCTTAACTATAAATAACCAGTAGCTCAACCACAACATTTTGCTTGTTTTGAAGTCCAAGTGTATACATATAAAAAAAGTCCAAGTGTATAAACATCTTGTCCGTTAGATTAGCATAAGTGGGGTGGTAACGGATCATGACCATAGTGCTCTCTTCACAATCCAACTTAGGTCTTATGTATATTTAGCTCAAAATTGAATAAGACCCGGCCCTCAGATTATCTAAGCTAAAATGACCCGACTCTCAGATTATCTAAGCTAAAATTTAAAACTCTTTACCACATCGTTTTTTTCAGGCACTCACTGGTGGGCAGAAAAAGAACGCATCCCTGTTACCATTAACAACAGAACAGCACATTCGATACTACGGCACCTCGTAGACTTAGAGAGTTATAGTTGCTAGCTTGATAATATACATCCTGCTGTATCACTGAAGGCCTCCTTCTAATAACATTTTAACTGTCTGTTCTAGGTTACTTTTTGAACTTTCCAAGCAGTAGCCTTACCATCACACAATGTAATAGACCTTTGCAGCTAAGAAATAATGAAGGCATCATCTAGGTCAATCTAGTCTATTGGGAATATTACATGCTCCCTTTGCTCAGCTCTAATAATCTAATCTGCTCCAGCCTCCATCCCAATCCCATCATGCGAAGAAATGCAAGCACATGCATGTTTTTATATACATCATATCCACAACGGCACCCCAAAGGCAAGTACAGCTTCTATTTTGCTATCCAAAACCATTGCTTTCCTTTGCATGTTTCTAGATACATCATATCCACAACAGCACCCCAAAGGCAAGTACAGCTTCTATTTTGTTATCCAAAACCATCGCTTTCCTTTGTCCACCATCCAATCATACATGAAAACAACCAACACACACCATCACACATATCAAAATAAATAACCTGACAAATGAAGCAATATCATACAATTATACTGTTTTGTTATGATTACCTCCAAAACAGAACAGTAGCTTCAACCACTCAACAGGACATCGATCATTCAACTAGCAAATTGATAAGATCATTCAACTAGCAAATTGATAAGCTTGTCAACTCCTCATCCGACAGCACCAATGGTGCAACTTTGATCTGCTGTACCACAAAGCCAGCCTCCTGGCAAGCCTTGTGGAGAAGCTCCACCTGCGCTTCACCATCTGGGCACAGCGCAACCACCGCACCCCCGCTGCCAGTGAACTTGGATGACACACCCACGCTGCGTGCCACCTCAACCATCTTTATGTTCACAGAACCAAGTACATCATCTCCAAACATTTCCCTACAATCACAACCAATTACCACATAAGGCCCCATCTTACCTTGCCAGCTCAATTTGCATTCCAGAAGCATGTGCTCAGGAAGGCCAATACTTACCTTCGCAGATCAAAGTTCCTATTCATAAGCCGTGCAAGCTGAGTATAATCCTTCTGCAGCAAAGCCCTGTGGCCATCAAGCGCTAGCTGCGCTACTTCCTTCATACATGATATTATAAACTCGTCACCATTAAGCCATCTTTGCCTAACAGTGCTGTGGACCTATGTTATAAAACATAGATGGCTGTTAATTTGGAGGACTGAAACATATCAATCTTATTTTGTGGTGGCATGGCTAAATTTAAGCATGAATTGTAGTTTATTGATTTAATTCAGTAGGAACCTTGCCAGAATCACTGGGGTTCTCTGCATAGATGAGGTATAGAGGAGGAAGCAGATTGACATCCAAAGGAATGTATATGCCATGACCCAGCTTGTCCATTTGCTCCTTGCTAAAATCCTGAGTGAAACAAATTGAAACATTAACAAACAGTTCACACTAGCTAGCAGTACATATGCTGTATGCAGGAGCTTAACTGTAAATAATGAATGCTTGTATCGCGTACCATATAGACCAGCCCCCCATAAACCTGTGCCACACGGTCCTGAAGTCCAGCAACAATTCCAAGCTCTTTCTCAGCATCGAGAATCAGATTAGGTCTCAATTCAACTTTTATTAAATGCCTGACATCATAGAAGTCAAGAAGGCAGTTTAGAGCAGCACAAACGATCGCGCTTGAACCAGATAGCCCAGCCTACAGAACAAGATTCAAAATAACATTAATCTCCAACTCATAAGCATATCAAGAAACTGTTATAGCTAGGACTTAACTACAGCACTTCAGGAAAATATTGCTAAAATCTTCATGTTGCCAGTTTTTAGGGATAATGGTATATTTTCTCCAGCTATCACACATAAGATCACATGAAATAGAAGCGGCCAATTGCAATTGAATAAAAGAGGCAAACAAAGGAAGTGGATTTCGATTAGTTACCTGCCGAGGAATATTAGTATCATATGATAAGGTGAAATTTTCAGCTTTTAGACTGATATTATTTTGAATACAGTGATTGTAGAAAACTTTACAGATAGCCATCAGCAGCCGAACGCCTCCATAATATCCTTCACTTTGCAAACGACTTACCTAAAAAAAGGCGAAAGGAATTAATACGGACCAACTATTTGTTTAAATAATGGTAAAGGTGTAGTTAAGTGCCTTGATGTCTCCGTAACATCTGTCCCTGAACATATTTCTTCTTAGCGAAAATGGAATCTGATTCTAAGTGTTTTGCCCTTGTATGCCACACCTTCTCCAAAAATGAACAGAAAAGTTGCCTTGACAACAATACCAGGCTCACACCATTCGTGTTAGGAAGATATGGCTCATTTGTATTGAAAATAGTTAAAGAAGAAATTAACTTGCGCCAATTGTTTCAGAAAGACACTTTTCTGTATCCTAAGCTTTATTTTCTTTAGCATACGAGGGGTGGGTGTTCTGGAGTTACAATTCATAAAGAAAATTAGATGCATAACTGTGCAATTTGTTCCTGTTCAGCACAAATGGATTCCATGGATTGAAAATGTGCACAAAGGAAAGATTTACAACTACATTCTATGATCGTGTTTGCTTACAAAAATCACAGTGCTTGATCTATTGCAATGATGTAATTCAAATCATCCATGACCATCTTGAGCCTGGCAATTGGTGAAGAAATGAACAATAGATAGAGATTACGATATGTCATCGGCAGGAGGGAATGCAATGAAACATAGTGTGTGAGAGGCTGGATGACATGGTTGCACGATTTAAGTCCCAAATAAGATTTGGGCAAAAGAGACCTAAATAAGATAAAACAAACATGAGAACATTCTTTAATTATGTTTTCTGGAATTAGATCAAAACAAATCCCACAGCACAAGCAAATGACTGACTCCATCCATTCAATATAAAGCAATCCTGAAAACAGATATTCTTATCTTATCTTCAGAAAAGGAGAGGAAGGTGGGTGGAAAAGAAGAGGAAGCGCTTATTCCTGAGTTACTGCCCTGTTCTGCTAGTCAGCTAGTGTGCCGTGAAGCATTAGAAGGATCAGCTAGCCAATATAAAAAGCACTATACCTCCTTTCTAACAAAGAAGTCAAGGCGATGAAAAAACGAGTCATTCAGTTGAAGAATATTGTTACTCGATCTGGATCAACACTTGAGGTAAGGTAAGCACTGCTGCAGCTTCTGATTATCAGATTAAAAAGTCCTGCAGCTTTCCTCTTGTTCTTTAGGTTGTAAGTGATGTCTATTAGTTGTATGAATTGGGAGTGCCATACCTCTACATGTTTAGGGACCCCAATCTTGAGGCAGCAATGATAATACTCCCGCTGAATGTAAATCTCTACTGATGGAATGGGAGAATAGACATATAGAAAAATTGACGGAAAAAAAGAGAGGAGAGGAGGGGACTTACGAGGTGGGGCAGGGAGGGGAAGGCGACGAGATCGTGGTGCGGGTGTGGTTGGATAAGCAGCTCGGGTGAAGGGCGGAGGCGGACAGTGGCAGAGAAGTCAGCGATGGTGAAGGAGAGTGCCTTGCCGTTGTACACGTCGCTGGGGTTGCCAAGGAGCCCCACCCGCGCGTACGCGCGCCGCTCCAATCCCATCTCCACCTCCGTTGCTGCCGCCATTTCCTCTTCCAAAGATGAGAAGTAGATTGAGGTTAGCTTGGGGGCACTGCTAAGTGCTTAGTTTGGTGCCCGTCGGAGCACCTAAGCTGAAAATTGCCAAACAACAACAACAACATAGCCTTTTTTATCCCAAGCAAGTTGGGGTAGGCTAGAGATGAAACCCATAAAAAAACAAAGATCACGGATCTTCAGGTACGTGGATGGCGAGTCTCCAAGCGCTCCTATCCAAAGCTACCTCTTTGGAGATATTCCACTCCTTAAGGTCTCTCTTAACCGACTCGTCCCAAGTCAGTTTAGGTCTACCTCTACCTCTCTTTACATTTTCGGCCTGCTTTAGAACCCCACTACGCACCGGCGCCTCAGGGGATCTCCGTTGGACATGTCCAAACCATCTCAATCGATGTTGGGTAAGTTTCTCCTCAATTGGCGCCACCCATTGCCAAAGTACTACATATTTTGTAGCTTCATTAAAAGTTTGTGTTCCAAAAATTTTGAACATTTTTCTGTACATCAATGAAAAGTTTAAAGAAAAAAAAAACTTTGGGAAGGCCATACATCAATGCAAAGTTTTTTTCTTTAAGTAAATACATCAATGCAAACTAATAGACTGTTGAAAATTGTAAGTGATGTCTATTAGTTGCATGAATTGGGAAGGCCATACCCCCTATCCATGTTTAGGGACCCTAATCTTGAGACAGCAATGATAATCCTCTAGCTGAATGTAAATCTGCACTAATGAAATGGGAAAATAGACATGTTTGGAAATTCTGTTATTTTTTTCTGGTAGATTGTCTGTCCTGAATGTAAATAGACATGTTTGCACCTGAAGCTGGTCATAGCTTATTTGTTTCTTGAATTCAAGCTGAAGACAATATTGACACTATTTTGGAGGTTTGTAGAATAGAAATTTGGTTACAATTATGAATAATGTATAAAAGGTCAACAAAGTCTGAAGCATTCTGAAATAACTGTTGCAAAAAGATCGAATTTAGTAGGTAAAATCATGGTCAGATCCGAATACAAATACCATATGTTAGGGGTTTGGGTGTTTGATCTCGCGCAGCAGGATGGGAAGGGAGGGGAATAGGCAGGCATACCCCTGTCGGATGTTCGTCGCCGGCGAAGCGCCCGTCGCTCGACGAACAACGGGCAGCGCAACTCGCCCTGTCGTCGCCGCTAGGAAAGGAAGACCGAGGCCGAGAGAAAGAACAGAGAAGTCGTGGGAAGGGAGGGTGCTGCCGCACCAGCCGGACTCGATCTGCAGCTGGGCAGGGGAGCGTGAAGGGCGGCGCACGGGCCGACCGCGTGGAGAGCGGCGGGCGCTGGGGGAGCGAAGGGAGGAGATGGGTCGCGGTGCCAAAGAGTGGGCCTTGTTGCCGTGGTGTGGGCGTGTTGCCCGTCAAAGGAGAAGGCACTGCTGCTCCGCCGCCGGCTACCAACCAGATGGTGGGGCCGTGAGCTGCTAGGGCCGCCCGGCTGAGAGGAACTCGTGCCGACGGAGGCCCGCCCAGCGCATCGCCCGTCAGGCCGTCACCGTCAGACGGGTGGAGGCGCTGGCACGCCGGCACAGGATCTTGCGGGGAGGAGAGGAGGGGAGGGGACACCACCGCCGCTGATGAGAGAGACGAGAAGACTGGCGGCTAGGGTATGGATAGATGGGGTGGGTATTTCGGGATGAATGAAATGGAGAGGGTGAGAATCATTAGGTAGGTCTATTGTACCTGGGTTGTATAGGTTGTACGTGTTATTAGACCTAATTAATAGATAGTATCCGAGCTCAAGAACTGAAAAACCGAAGTTGATTAGGTTATTCAGAACTGCGAACCAAATTTAGGACTGAAAATATCAGTTTCGGTGACTTCAATTTCGATTCTTTTCGCTTATCGGTTAATTATGCTCACCTCATGTCGTGGGGAGGAAGAAACTATAGCGAACATCGTCACACGAGCCGAACAGATTCGACCGATTTCGTGGAAGAGATAGAAAAAAATCAGTAATCTAAAATAAATTAATATTTTAACGTAACAAATTTAATAACTTTAAAAATCAGACTAACATTTAAAAATAACATAATCAATATTTTTCAAAACATATATCAATATTTTATAGAAAGTAATACAATCAATATTTTCTATAGGCTACGAATAAGTAGAACAAATTCAACATTTTCCAAAGCAAGGATTAATATTTTTGAGATGCTACTTTTTTTATTCTTCTTCCCCAAAGTTGGTAGGGCCACCGTGGCAAGCAGCAGCACGCAATGGAGATACCGCAGTGATGAACGCGGTGGGGATGAGCGCTTGCAAGGAGCACGAGAAGCTACGGCGGGACGTTGTGCACGGGACGTCGCAACAAGCACGGGCGGTGCATGACGGAGATGGTGCCGATGAACGGCAACAAGGGTGGAGCGTGCAACGAGCACGAACGGTCCAAACCTGATTGAAATATTTAGTCTTTTATTTTTAAAAAAATATTATCTTAACATAATATGCCGGTTTTCACCTTGTAAAGAATGCTTTTAGAATATTATTGAAATTAAAAAGATATATACTTCTTTTAAGATAATATAAAAATAATATAAATATTTTTTTTAATTATGGTTCTAGATAAAAGATTTTTTTAATAAAAATATAGTCATCGCTACGTAAAATTTTAGTCAAAAAGTTAAAAATGTATTTAAACAAAAACAACTTGCAAAACATATGAAGATTATGTTCTTCTATAAATTTAGGATAGTTTCAAAATAGTTAAGAGAACTTTATTTTTCACTTGAAAATAAAGTCTACAATTACTTAACAATCATGTAAGAGAATAATATATATTTAGGAATAAAATTAAGAATGTATGCGAGAGGTGTATTGATTCTGCAGTACAGTCCTTCTCCATGGGTACTATGCTGCAGGTTCAGAACTTCAGGCTACTCTCAAGAACATAGCGCACAAGCTGCAACCTTCTACATGGCCTGGAAGATCAAAGCATTTGATTCATCGATCCATTCATACAACAAAATCAATTTTTTCAGATGAAAACGCACAGCAAACTAATCCGATCGTTCCATTCCAAGATCCATAGCAGCACCGTGTTTGAAACATCCATACAAAGATCTACCCATTTTAATCGCAAGCGAGGGGGGCGGGGGGATTGCCGGCATTGTTTTCTTACCGGAACACAGGTGGGCGAGCACGGGAGGAGATCCGGCCCGAGGCGCCAAGAAAGGGCGATTTTGACCACCAGCGCCGCCCCAGTCTCACCAAACCCTAGTCACCTCCTTTTCTCCGTCTTCCTCGCCTGCGGACGGGCGAGCACCAAGTCGGGAGAGGGGGGTCCGAGGGTATAGGCAGGGGCATTGGATAATTTCTATCATCTTTGGAGGGCAGACCGATGGGTTCTCTCCAGGAAGGGGCCTCCTCGCTGGCTTGCGACTTGAGAGACGCGGTGAACAGAATAATCGCGGCACGCAGAATCGGCCCAGAAACATGAGACGTTCTGGGCTCGGAAGCACTCATTTCCATCAGCTGTAGAAGTGGAACCAAACAGGATCGAGGGGCGAGGAGAGAGGAGGGGACCATGACGTGCTGGATGGTAAGGTCGTGATCCGGCTGGCCGCCGGCGGTGCTAGGGATGAAAACATCGGAAACATCGGCGGTGCGTCACTTTTATTGTCATATTTTTTTCATTAGAAACGAAAACGATACGATATTATCGAAAATAAAAACGGTATTGATATTACGGCAATTTCAAAAATAAAAATATATGATTGAGAACACATCGATAATGATCGAAAGCCATCGAAACGATACTTTCAGAAAACGATACATATGTCAAACCATAAAGCACAACACTAACCATATGACTTGACACATTTCATATACAAGTACTGATGGTTAATATACCAAGTATCCATCCATCCATCCATGACATGTATCTCATTTTATAGTACTAAAAATTTAGATATTAATCCCATCATCTGTGAAACTATCCATAGTCTCATAAATTCAGGTCGCTAGGATGTGATTTAGGGTCAGGATAAATGAGTCACAACTCTCTAAAAATATAGATAAAAATATAGATAGCGGGGTGTGCTGACATTGTACGTAGTAAAATATGGTGGAATACCACAAAATATGATATTTCTCGAAAACGATCGGAAGAGGCTCGAATCATTTCGTTTTCATTTCCATATTTCTTTATCATTTTCGTTTTTGTTTCTTGATAATTGTTTTTATTTTCATTTAGCTTTAAAAATTGATAAAATCTCAAAACGATTCTCGAAAATAGAAAATTACCATTTTTATTTTCATCCTAGGCGGTGCCAAGACGGAGTAGTGCCACGTCCGGGACGTGTGAGAGCTGCTGCAGCGAAAGGCTGGCGACGTTCAGCTACAGTATCAGCGCTGATCTGCATCTGTCACATTTGTTGGGCTAATTGCTTGTTTCACGTTTGTTGGTTGAGTTGGTCATGTTAAAGAAGTGTGCGCTCGTGTGAAGCACAAGCTTGTTAGTTTGTTGTGATTTTCTTTCCTTTTTTTCTTTTTGGATCGGGTATAGAAAAATTTTCTAAACACAGTTGTAACCACCGAGAAATAAAAAGAAAGCTGAATGGGTGCTTACAAATGTGTATGGGCCATGCACGCTTGAGGGCAAGCACAATTTTTTGCACTGGATAAAAAACATACAAATGCCAGATGATGTTGACTGGTTAATGATGGGAGATTTTAATCTCTTGAGAGACCCAAATAATAGAAACAGACGTGGGGGAGATGTAAATGACATATTTTTGTTCAATGTGGCTATTAGTGCCCTGAGATTGGTGGATATGCCACTGCAAGGCAGGAGGTTTACTTGGACAAATAGACAATTCGAACCCTTGTTGGAAAGACTGGATTGGTTTTATACTTCTGTCTCTTGGTCTCTTTCCTATCCAAACACTACAGTTTCATCACTAGCGATGGAAACTTCAGATCATGCTCCTTATGTTATTTCTATTGGCACCATATCCCAAGAAGCAGGATTTTTCGGTTTGAAAATTATTGGATGAAGCATAAGCACTTTATGAATGTTTTTCAGCATGGAATGTTCCAACTCAGCAAACAGATGCAGCCAAAATCATCTCAGCTAAATCCAAGATTCTCAGAGTTTGGCAAGCTCAACTGTCAAGTCTTAAAGCAAATATTTCCAATGTGAAATTAATACTACATCTGCTAGAAGTCATAGAGGTTGAGGTTGAGCTGAGAGATCCTTCCATGGAGGAGTGGAATTTCAAATCCATCCTAGAGGATAAGCTACTTGAACTCCTGCATCAACAGAAGATTTATTGGAAACAAAGAGGTACAATAAAATGGGTTAAGTTGGAAATGAGAGCACAAAATTCTTTCATGCCAGTGCAACAATCACACACAGGAGAAATCTCATCACCACCCTGGTAGATTCCTCTGGGCAGGAGGTGCATGATCATTATTTGAAGGCAGCCATTTTAGAGGAAGCATTCAAGGATAGGCTGGGTATTTCTGAACCATGCTCTTTGGATTTGGAGGTTTTTCAACTTATACAGCAACATCCCAACCCATCTCCTTTGGAAGAACCTTTTTCTCATGACAAAATAGATCTAGTGATCCACTCACTGCACTCTGATAAGTCACCTGTACCTAATGGGTTTAACACAGACTTTGTCAAGAGATGTTGGCCAATAATTAAAGAGGACTTTTATCATCTTTGTGATGCTTTTCATGCTGGCAGTTTATGTTTGCGGAGTATCAATGGGTCTGTTGACGCCAAAATTTGGCAAGTGCAGAGTATCAATGGGCGTCTTATCACGCTGATCCCAAAAGTTGATGCTCCATCTCAAGCATCTGACTTTAGGCCTATCTCTTTGCTGAACACTTCAATGAAAATCCTAACTAAGCTTCTTTCCAACAGGCTCCAGAGAGTGATAACACAGATTGTACACTAGAATCAGTACGGGTTTATCAAAAGTAGAACAATACAAGACTGTGTGGCATAAGCTTTGGAATATCTACACCTTTGCCATCATTCCAAAAAGAATATCATTGTCCTCAAGTTGGATTTTGAAAAAGCTTTTGATAACATGGAACACAAAGCAATTTTGGCTGTTTTGCAACATCTAAGTTTTGGCACAACTTGGTTGAATTCGATGTAGTCCATTTTGAAATCTAGCACTTCATCAGTCATACTCAATGGGATACCAAGAAAAACTTTCCACTGTAAGAGAGTGTCACACCCTAAAATATTTAATTTTAGGATGTGAGTATCTTTTAGAATGTGTTCATCCATCAATAGGGCTTTCCGAGAATTTTCCAGAATTTTTCTGGCTATTATTCTCATTTCTCGTAGAGCTAAATCCATTTATTGGAAAGCTCTAAAATCTTTTTCTCAAATTCCAAGTATTTTATTTGGATTTCTCGTATCCCAAATTATCTTCAGAGTTTTCCTCAGAATTTTTAGGATTCTTCTGGATATATTTTTCATGGTTTAAAAATATTTATCTAGAATTTTCTAGATTTATTTTAAGCTTGAAAATATGTTCTGGAAAATGAATTCATTTTCTTTTCCTCTCGAGCTAGATTCAACTCATTTTGGGTCTAGTCCGCCTCAGATCCTAGAACCGTGCTATGCAAAAGCTTGAGCTCAACCACCGCCCTGATCTCGTCATTCGTTGCTTTTCCATCGATAAAAAGTAAATCAAAAGCTTCTCTTTGATGCACCGAAGGAAACACCCTTGTTTTCGCCTTTTTCCTTTCCTTTTCGAAGCTTAATAGCTCGACGAAGCTACCGTCCGACACTCACCGTCGATCACCTTCCTTCACCAGGTTGGTGTTATCCAGATGTTTTCCCGTGAGATGATGAAACTCCCAAGGTTGTTTCTCCTTTCTTTCCTTTTCTCATTACGATGTTCTCAAATTTCTTGTCATAGTCGGACCGATCCGTTATATCACCATCCTTCCTTTTTGCTCTGTCATATCTGATACCATAAGATGCCCCCATCGAGTTTCCCGTTTTCTAATCTTTCTCCCCGATCAAGTCATGCTCGAAACGGTGCTTCGTGGCTCGTTTTTGGTGTTTTTCCGGCAATGCTCCATCATCGCGGACCCTTACCTGACTTGCCAACACCTAAACTTGATCCGACCCAGTTCAGCCACCACCATCTCCCTCCTCTCTCTCTTCCTTCTTCCACACGGCAGCCATGTCATGCCAATCTCCACTTTTCTGTATGTGCGTTCCAGGGCTCGTTGATCGAGTCCAGTTCGGCCATGCATGCCCGATTGCATCGTATGTTCATATGCCACCTGCGGGCTGAGCTAGCGGTTCACCTGGTGCTGTTTTGTTATTGCGTCGATGAGATCGGATGGCTCTTGCTGCTATCCTCAACACGCGCAAGCCCAGTCATCCGCATTGTGCTGCCCGCTCTCTTTCTCTCCCCCTCTCCTTGCTGGTCCATGCTCTCGAATATCCAGCTCGTCTTCGGTCACATCGACTTTCTTTTCCGCGGCTCAAACTGCTCCCTTCCTCCCACCTCTTTTTTTCTTTCTCCCTTCTTTCGGTCTAGCTTCACAAGCAGCGCAGGGCTACTGCCAACCGAGTTCGGGCGATGCACGCAGCACCGGCCCAGTCTCATTTCCATCTCTTTCTTTTCCCTCAGGCTGTTCTCCTTTTCCGCCCATCACCAAATTGCTCTGGCCCACCCGAACTCGTTTCGGCCAGACCCAACTAGGCCAGCGGCTTCCAGCCAGGTTCGGCCCGGGAACGGCCGATGCCGTCGCCAGGGAGCCGAGGCCTGCGTGCCACGCCCACACCGAACCTGCCACTCGCGCATAAAGGGTGGACGCGCAAACCCTAGCACCCCTGCTCCCTGCGCGTTCCCTCTGATCGCACTTCCTGTTCCGCCGCCGCGGCACCTCCCGCTCATGCCTCGTGAAGCACTCCACCTCCCTGTTCCAATCCCAGCGCCGCCACCCCCGTGCAGTGCGCCGCTGCCGTTCTGGCGCCCTGCTTGCCTTGGCCCTGCACGCCCATGCAGCCGCGCCCTCCCCCATGCAGTCGTGCCCTCCCCCCTGCAAGCCGCCCCTGCCTAGCGCCGCCGACCACGAACGGAAGCCGAGCAGAACCGCCGTCGCTCCTTGCGCCATCGATTTCGGTCGCCATGGTGCCTCCCCGCCGCCGGTAAGCACCAAAATCGAATCCCCTCGTCGTCCTCCTTCTTCCCCCCCCCCCCCCCCCCCCCCTCTTCCCCCAAATCCTGAGCCTTATCGTGCACCGAGTCGACGACAATTTGAGGAATAGTGGCCACCAGCCACCATGGAAGCCTATTGCCCGAGCTTTTGCGATTTAGCCCTGAAAGATTATGTAATTTCCACGGTTTTTCTTGTGTCTTGCCAGATCCGCAGGAAACCCCTGGTAGATTAGATCTTTTCAACCTAGCCCTAGCCCTGCTCTTTTTCGGATCTAACCCTAGCTTTTGGTCATTTTGCGAGCTCAGTTTTCTGAGTCTTGCGAAAAGCAGTATAGTCCTTGAAATATACAGTTAATCGCGACTAGGTTCCTGCAGCCTTATTTGTTTTGTAGATTGCGCGTTTTAGAACCGTTTCCGTTCGTTCTTGTTGCGCTAGTTTCGTTTTAGCGTAAGCTTTAGTTTTGTAGCGTTGTTGTACCGTAGTTCCTGTATTAAAACTAAATATAAGTTTAATTTGATTAATATCCTCTCATCTAGTTTTTTCAATTAAAATCCAATTAAATCTATACTCCGGTTTTCATAATTATTGTTAACTTGATTAATACCAACTTAAATATATTTGTAATTTAATTTGTTTAGTCCAACACGAACCATAAAGTTATATGATTAGATGTTCTGACAAGTCTTCTTTGTAATTAATTGTTTAATTATTATAATTTATACATAGACAATCATAAACAAAATTGACTAAGTTCTACTTCGCTTTTGCAAATATAAATATAATATGAGTTGATTATAATTTCGGATATTTCTTTCAAATATCCTTTACATTTGTTTTATAAATAAAATAAATGAAGCTTATAGTTTTTTTTCCTCTTTTATAACACTAATCTTCTTATAGCTGCTTCTTTTCAATCGTAGTTCCATTTTTTGCGTTTCTTTCGTTCACGTGACCATAGCAGCGAGCCATCCTTTAGTACGCTCTTTTAAAGCTTTTCTTTTGTTTGGTGTATCTGTTCTTAGTTGTTCTTGTTTGTTTGTTTGTTGTTGTGCTTCGGTCTGATGCTCGTTTGACGTTAGAAGGAGCGCAATCCAAGAGCTCTAAAGATTAAGAGTTTCAAGAACAAGAGTTGAAGACTCTGAGCAGCTATTCTCTAGAAGAAAGGCAAGCATTTCCTTGATCATTCTTTTGTCCTAATAATCACAATAAATACAACTTTTCTTTTATGCATGCACGTGGCTTAACCTGATGGATCCTAATTAAGGATATGCCTAGCCTTTATAATCATTCCTTGTCAACCTATGTTTTATCTTCTTGTTGGGTAGCTTCTGCTTAGTTGCTATAGCTGGTTTTCTGGTTTGGGAATAATTTATAACCATGATGACAACAATGATGATGCTACACCTGTTTTATCCATGTTCATGCTCCTTGTGTTGTTAATCACAAGATCATCTGTTTAATCGGAACATGGAGAACCACCTAGGAAAATAGCGCAACCACAGTACTATATGGCTCTGGTCTTGGCTAATTAATTAGAAACTCTAGTTTGTGACAGTCTTACCGAAAGGGCAAGAGAGAAGTGCGTTGATGGGGTATAGCTCGGTCCTCTTGAGGCTTAGATATGATCCTGGTTGAGGCGTCTTCCTCATTAGTGAGGCTTATGACCACTGCAGCCTGAAACCTTAGCGGATTGTCATATGTTAGGGGATCTTTGTAAAGGTCTCGTAGTGAATCCCTTGCCACTCATCTCGGAAGTGTTTAAGAGGCTAGCTACCTCAGCCAAATCGGGAGACACGAATTGTGGGTAAAGTGTGCAACCTCTGCAGAGTGAAAACGGATATATCAGCCGTGCTCACGGTTAAGAACGGCTTGGACCCTCACATGATAATTGAACTTGAAGATGAATTAAATCGTGGATCATGTTTATGGTTATGATTATGTTTATGTTATACCTGTTCTGTTTCTTTTAATGTGGGTTGGTATGAATTTATACCTTAGTAACCAGGTGCTAATAAAACTTGTCCAACTAAAATTGCTTATCGTAGTAAGCCAGTCAGTCTTTCCTTGCTTTTGGCCTTCATGTCATATAATTTCCAACACTTGCTGAGTATCAACCATAAGTGTACTCACGCTTGTTATAATTGCTGCTCAAATGAGAAAGTTGATGTGAAGTCTTTTGAAGATGATGCTGAGTTCTAGGTGTACGCAACCCCTGGTCGATTGCCTGTGAAGTTTGAAGCCTTCTTTTTCAGGATAAGCTGTATAACTCTGATAATCTTTATAGTCTTTTAGTTCTCTTTTCGTGATACTGTTATTGATTTTTCACTGATGAAGTCACTGTATGTATGGAACTTGATCCTAGCATATATATAGTTATGTATTCGGTTTTATCCATAAAACCGGGTGTGACAGAGAGGTGTAAGACAGGGAGACCCTCTCTCACCCCTTCTCTTTGCCATCATAGCAGCCTTCTCCAAATTATCATTAATGATGGTGCCCAAAGGGGCCTCTTAAACAGACCCACCCCGTTGCAGTATACTTCAGACTTTCCAGTTTTACAGTATGCTGATGATACTCTCATCATCTTGGAGGGCTGCAACACCCAACTTTCTCACCTCAAGGATTTAGAACTCCTTTAGCTCAGCCACGGGTCTGAAAGTCAAATTTGGGAAGTCCATGTTAGGTGTCAATCAACATGACAGCAGAAGAAACAGAACAACTAGCCTCTGATTTTGGATGCACAGTTGGTTCTTTCCCTTTCACTTATCTGGGTCTACCCTTGGGACTGTCCAAACCAAGAATTGCAGATTTTCCGCCTCTAGTCACTAGATGTGAAAGGAGATTTGTCAGCACCTCCACCTTGCTCTCCCAAGCTGGCAGATTGCAACTCACAAATTCAGTTTTATCTGCCCTGCCCACCTTTTATATGTACACTTTTAAACCGCATAAGACTGATAAAACAAGTTGACAAGTACAGGAAGCATTGCCTCTGGATAGGAGCTGATCTGAATGCTAAAAGCCCACCAAAGGCAGCATGGGAAATGTTATGAATACCAAAGAAAGAGGGTGGCCTGGGAGTGATAAACCTGAGAGCTCAGAATGAGGCACTTCTATTGAAAAACTTGCACAAGTTCTTTAACAGGCTGGATGTACCCTGGGTTCATCTCATTTGGGAAAAGCTTTATTATAGTGGTAACCTCCCAGGACAGATACCAATAGGATCCTTCTGGTGGACAGACATCTTGAAACTTTTAGACCAATTCAAGGGCTTGGCTGCAGTTAATATCAAAGATGGCAGAACTTGTCTCCTTTGGCATGACTTGTGGGGGGATAGTGCCAGCTCAATCCTTTCCTAAGCTCTTTTCTTTTGCTAAAGACACTGCAATAATAGTGTTCAAAGCCAGAAATGCCACAGATTTGACACAATTATTTATCTTATATCTCTCTGACCAGGCCATCGAACAATTGCATATCTTGTTACCCCTTTTGGATGACCTACTTGGACAGGATGAGAATGACATCTGGACTTATATCTGGGGAACCCTTACTTTTCCTCAGCTTGATGCTATAAGAGTATGATGGGATCTGCCAACCCCCACCAATCTTTCAAGTGGCTCCGGAAAACATCTTGCTAGCATAAGCACAAAGTATTCTTCTGGCTTCTTCTAAAGGACAGACTGAGCACTAGGGAGCTTCTTAGAAGGAAAAATATGATTCTGCAAAGTTATAATTGTGCGCTTTGCTCCGAAAACACTGAAGAAAGACCAGTCCATCTTTTTCATCACTGTCATTTTGCAAAAGCCTGCTGGCAGTATAGGTTTGCATCCTTATCAAACTTTGGAGAGCTTTAAAGGACAGCGACAGGTCCTCGTCATGGAAATCATCATCCTCATGTTCTGGAGTATTTGGATGGCGAGGAATGACCTCATCTTCAGAAACTGCCCCCTTCTATAGCAGCAGCACAACATCTTTTCAGCGTGAGACTTCTTGGGCTGCACTTCGCGCGCCAGCACACAAGTCCCTTCGGATGGTTCAATGGATAGAAAATCATTTGTAATCTAGCTTATTTTTTCCTTTCCTTCTTTGTTTCCTGACTTGTACCTCTCATATATATATATATATATATATATATATATATATATATATAGGTCTGAGAGGTACAAGTCAGGCCTATATATATATATGTGTGTGTGTGTATGTATGTATGTATGTATGTATGTATATGTATATGTATATATACATATACATATATATATGTATATATATATGGGTCATTTGTCCCGTGGACACCCTAAAAGAATGGTTTGGTCTCCAGAACATCTAACTCATCGATTTTGCCTGCAGCACACCTCGAATACTTGGATTTGTCCACGCCACACCATTGCAAAGAAAATAATAATTTTCACCTGAGATGAGAGGTAAAAAGATCCCTCTCTTGTGCAACGCCAGCTTCGTTCGTCTAAATCTTTCTTTCCCCTGCACCGGCTGCGCACGCATATGGTCGCGACCACGCCTCCTAGCTTCCGTGTGCCCTTTTGCTGGCGCCTGGCGGCATGCCTCTTGAGCGGCGACGTGAGCGAGTGTCGCATGGAGCGGCATGGCGCGGCGCGTGGTGCGGGTTCGGAGGGCGAAGGTGAGGAAAGGCCACTGCGTCCTACTGGGCAGATACAAGTTCGAGCCCACCATGGCCGGCTCGAGGGGGGCAGGCACGTCAACGAGGTTAGCCATTCAAAGAAGAAAGAGAGGGCTCAAATGGAGGAAATCGGCTTGGAGAGGACCAACGGAGGAGACCAGCTCGCGGTGCTCCATATCCAAGCTGAGCAGCAGCCAGCAATGCAGAGGGTAGCGAGAGCGCTGAGCTGTATCAGTCCTCAAGCTTAGAGGAAGAAGAAAGCCATGGGCAACAAAGTCTTTTAACTCATTGTCTATTTTCCAAATAATTATTTTATTTGGTGTAGTGTCTTGTAGACAAAATTACAAAATCGCAGTGTCCATCAAACATATTCGACGAGTGAAGTGTATTGTGGACTAAACCACGTTTTGTCAGTGTCCTATGGACAAAAAACCATATGTATATCTATATATATATATATAAGTGAGTTGGATAAAATTCAATGCGCATGGTGGTGCTTTCGCTGGACCTCCGACAATCTAAAATTACACCCCGATGGTAGCGTGGGAGTAAAAAGTGATTCTCTTGCCCCCTGTCTCATGTGAGTTAATGTCCAGTTGACCAGACAACCATAATTTCCACAGTTACTCCGTGTCGTGGATTGTACCTGTCGGTGGGTGAGTACCGCGAGCAGGGATTCGTGGAACCCCCGTTTAAAGATTCGGCCAGGGGCTGAACACGCTGATCTCATTGGACAGCATGGATGGTGAGCGAATAGAGATTTTACCTAGGTTCAGGTCTCCTGAGGATAATAGCCATACGTCCTGCTTATCCATATATTTTGTGGTTGTGTATGAACCAGAGAATACATGGGGAGGGAACTCGTGCTTGAGCTCTGCCATCCTCCTTCCTGCCCCAGGTCTTCTCTTTTATAATCAAGAGGGATCCCCTTTGTTGTATACAAAAGATGAGTCCTCTTTGAGGTGACGTGCCCTTCATGCATAGGTTTCTTTCTTTAATGCGTGCAGGTGCATGTATCCACCGCCCTTCACGCATGCTTGTGTGTGGCAGGAGCCCCCTCTCACCTTGGAGTCCATGCATCAAGTGGGCAAGAGAGAGAGGGAGATAGCTTTTTTAATACGCATGCACCCATGGTGCATGGTTTTAATGCGCATGCACATGCATCCCGAGGTGCATGGTACATGCAGCACCCCGGGATATTGGGGTTAGGTGGGCCCATCTCGTAGGCCACTCCATTCGTACGTCGTGGCGGTCGAGCGTCTCCATAAACCGTCTGCGCAGGGCGTTCCTGTACGCCGACATTACCCCTCAATCAAATTTCAGCGCGCGAGGTGGCGCATTCACCGGACCTCTAACCAACTAAAATTTACACCGTTGAGGTAGCGCGGGAGTAAAACCTAATTCCCATATTCCATGCCTGACTTGGGTTAGTGCTCAGGTGAGCATTTTATTGATGGGGGAGCGGTGAATTTTCTCAATCCCCAGACATCAAGGTCATGAAGATTCACCCCTAGTATTTTTGGGTAAAAATGTGGTGTCAAATTGTATAGCGATGTTACTCCGACGGCCGTAAAAGCAATCACGCCTCCTCCCCGCACGTGTCCCCTGCCCTGATTTACGGCATCTGTGATGTTTTTAGATTGGTGTGTTAGTAAATTTCTGTTGCTACATTAGGTTTTGCCATTAAAAGCACTCACATGAGAGGACCCATATTACTCTTGCAGAAATACAGGCATGATTACAAAAGTAACAAAAACTTCTATTTGCGTTTACAACAACGATACATGCATGAATTTGCCAGTTGATGCTGTAGCTCTAACATAAGGGAACCTACAACCCTTGCAGAAATACAACCCCAACAAATAAATTAGAAAAAATCCAAGAATCAGACTCATGTTCATATTAAAAAAACACATGTGACGTGTTTATATTTAAAAACATTCAAAATAACATGTTACATGAGGCTGATCACGCATCATACAAAAATCATAGAGGCAATGCCACAACATTCTCCACTATGTGGTCATGCTGTCGCACAAGCTCATTGTCCGACATGTTCCGATTTAGCACTGCTCTCAGGAGCGCCACTGCGACAGCCCTATGCCTCTCCTGACCGCCTGCATTACCAATAAATATTTATTGTACTATTTAAATTATTGAATATGAAGATCGTAAAAGATACTACTCTAACTCGTGAAGCACATACTACTCTAAATTGTGAAATTACTGCTCAAAATATGAACAAAAATACTACTCTAAACATGAAAAAATACTACATAAAATTCTTTAAAATTGAGAGGAGTAATATTCAAAGAAGTAATAACCCCATGCATGCAACTGCCCCTGAATCCTTCTTGCTTGCAGCTTATCTAACAGAAGTACGTAATACTCTAATTACGAAATTATACTTCCTGAATATGGAAAAAATACTACTTTAAATTATGAAAAAATACTACATAAACTGTTTTAAAATTAAGAGTAATATTCATAGAAGTAATTACCAAAATTTTTTAAAATTAAGAGGAGTAATATTGAAAGAAGTAATCACCCGTGGATGCATCTGCCCCTGAATCCTTCTGGCTTGCAGGTTATCTAACAGTAGATTCCTAAACGTGCACAGAAGGGGGAACCTAACGTGCAGATCTTCATCCGTGCGAGGATCCGGTATACGTGCGCAAACAAGGACATGTTGTTGCTACCATGCACCAGATGTATCGGGTGGTTTCTGCGTGGGCACACCGTACGATTGTTCTAATTAACGGTTGATTACATCTCAAGAACTGAAGATGATCGCTGTGTGTTGAACAGGCATGTAGGTGTAGTTGAACTCACCTGGTATAAACGTGCGGCCGCGACCGTCGATTGCGCCGCCTGACTTCTGCCAAGGTTGAGCGGACGGCCAATTGCTCCGACTGGGTGGCGGTGGTGGTGGACGAGCCCCACCGGGTGGAGTACACCTAAATCGTGGCTATGCCTAGCCGATGACGGTGGCAGCATCCTAAATGACAGCTTGATGAAGCATCGAGTGAGGCGGGGGGGGGGGGGGGGGGGGGATCCGGTGTCGCGAGTCAGCAGGTTCGTCGGAGCCTCTGGAATGAGCCTCTCTGGCGAGTTTTCCGCAGCCCTTGGGTGGTGAGCGAGAGAGGGGATGACAATTAATGAGGGAGAGAGGGAATCAGGGGAGAAAAATCCGTGATTGCCTTTGCAGCGGGAGATATTAATGGTCCAGTTCCCAAGTTTCGAATTGTCCCATATTCTATCCAAAATGAGCAATTGGGCAACATGGACTAATTACGCATTTAGATGGGAGTTTTTACTATACCTCTGGTGTGTGTCCTGTCACAGTATCTTGTCACAGGTTGTGAGATTTATGAGCATTGATTGCGGTGGTTACGTTATTTCCAGGTTTTTAAATACGAGTCCGTTTGCAGTTTTTTCTAGCTCACCGGAGCAAGGGGCGGCGCCGCTGTGGTGCTGAATGTTATTTAACTCGCTGGGTATCAAATAGACAATATATATATATATATGTATAGGGTAAAACCCCTCCAGTTTTCTTTAAAAAAAAGAAAGCGCTGCCAAGCTCATGAAGAACGAGCTGAAAGTAGATGAGTCGGCTATATGCTTTGAGTTGAGAGAAAATTAGAGGGTGCAGATTGCGTTGGTCCCGCCTTGATACCTCGGAGATGTTTACTTATGAAATCCACATGAGTTCTTTTAATGAATGTTTTTTGCTTCCATTCAGATATTTTTGTGCCCACAATCTATGGGAAAAGTCGTAGCTACTTGGGGAAACATGCTTTATCAAGCTTCAATCAATTGTAAATACATGTCCATCCTATATATTTACCTGCGACCATCATTTTCATCCATAGACTGACGGTGACCGTAAAATTGGAGGTGACAGTGTACTACATCTTTGCTATATCATGAAATTAAATTTTTATTTACTAAATTTTCTATGAATACAGAATTCTTGTTTACTAGATTTCTTGAAAATAGGTGCCTGGATTCGTGCACTCTACTCGTATAGAAGATAAAAAAGACTTTTGACTTATAGGTGAAGATGGTTAGTGCGTCTCTGTTAGTCTAATTCCATTCAGAGAGCATCTCTCGTCGCCGCAAGTCAAGAAATAAAAATAGATGCAGCTGCTAGCAGACTGGAAATTCAGGAAATTGGACAGATTTCTCAAAAAAAAGAATTATAGCCGCCATCTGGTACCTAATGTGGCCAGATCCATCCAAAGACCAATTAATTTACTCAGACTACACCAGCAGAAATGAAAAACTCATGTTCGCTCTTGTTTTCATTGACCGTTTGCCTCAAACGGACAGTGAAACCGGTGAAAATTCCGGTCAGGCAGGGCTAAGAGTAACTTCAGCAGACCCTCTAAGGGTGTGTTTGGTTGGGCTGTAGGTTTTTGGAAAAACTGCTGTGAGCAGAAGACCGTTTGGTTAGAGCAGCTGCGAGCTGTGGGAAACTGTGTGCTGCGGGTGAAATACCTGTAATACCCTGAAGGTTTGTGGGACTGTCTATATACCAAAATACACGTACAAACCTAATATGTTCACTATTTCGCATGTAAATGTATCTTTTGGAAAGGAAAACATTAAATTTTCTAAGTTTTTCATCCATATGGTCCACATAAATAGAACTGTAGCAATTACAAGGTAAATGGCTTTAAAATTATGATATATGTCGACATAACTATCCTCCTCTCGCACTAACCAAATCATCAGCGATCTTGTCACGAATGGTATTCATGGTATCCTCATTACATCTTTACTCCCATCTTCTTGTGTTTGTGTCGTGCCACTTATAGATGGTACCAAGTACTGCTCATCAGCATCACATCTCTCAAACTCCTAATCACGCAAATTGCTATCACGGATAAAATTATGCAAAGCAAAATAAGCCATAATTATATGCTTCTGAGTACGAGGTGAGAAACTTGGCATGCTCTTGAAAATAAGCCACTTTTGCTTCAAGACTCCAAAAGACCTTTCAGTCATATTTTGAAGGGGCGAATGCAAGAAATTGAACACCTCATACTTTCCTTGAGGAGGCCCTGTACGATGCCGAAATTCGGGTATGTGATATGTGCTTCCTTTGTAAGGTGCAAGATACCCTATTCGATTTGGATAACCCGAATCCACGAGATAATATTTTTCTATAAAAGTAAGCAAGTAAGACAAAATAAATAATACAAGTACAACTAACGTAAAATGAGGGAAATGATGTACCATGCATACCTTTAGGAGGCACCGGAAATGAAGAAAAATTTGCCAATGCATGATTGAGGATACGCGTGTCATGTGCAGCACCTGGCCAACCAGCAACAACAAAGATAAACCTCATGTCAAAGTCACAAATTGCTAGCACATTCTGAGATGTATATCCGTGACGACATGTGTGGTTAACCACTTCGTCCACTGGCATTACCACTTTCACATGTGAACCATCTATTGCTCCAATTGCACCTTTGAAGTATGGCCAAAAATGGTTCTCTCTCACCCTTGCATGGTCCGTAGAAAAAGTAGGATCTCTCGGAATAATATTATCTTTACCTAACTTGCGCATACACTTCAACACTTCATGAAACTTCATGTGAACCGTCTAAAGCGACCGAGTGAAATGATTTTCAGCTTGTGAAAATGATTGTGGTCTTCCAACAATCCACAAGAACATCACCAATGACTTAATAGATGAAACATTGTTCGTAGAGGTCAATCCGTTGGTAGAGACTAGCAAGTCATGAAGTGCCATAAAAATCTCGATGCTCATTCGAAACATCTTATAAAAATATCTTGGACAACCCATGCACCTCATCACCCATTGAATTTCAGTTTCTATCGTTTCCCTGTAATCACCTTTGTGCAAATACCGTTCATTGTACAACTCCCCCATTTCTCCCATAATAGCAGCATGTTGGGCTAGTTTAGCTAGCATCAACAATCCCTTTTGCCTGACATCTGCTAAATTTCCATTGGCTAAATCTTATCTCGGTTCGGTAATATTTTTTAACGAGCCGAGCCGAACGAGCTAGCGAGCCATGAGTTTTTCGTTCAACCTTACAGCCATTGGAACATCCGAGTAGCTGTGGATTTAGGAACATCCGAGTCGCTGTGGATTTAAAACGGGAGCCATGAAGTTTTTAATCATTGGTGACATGAGTCATGGGCAGTTAAAAGAATCACAGGTAGGTACTATTCAACGGTTGGATGGGGAGAAATGAGATAAGATACGTGGTCATGTAAGTACATGTGGTTTTACACTTTTTCGAAAAGAGAGTCCAGTTCGGTTACTCTTTTCTTTTCTTTTCTTTTTTGCTTAATGGGCCAGCAAACAAACTAGGGATCAGCCCTAATCGACGACGAGCGAGCCGATACCTCGACACACGAACCGACCGCGCCGTACCTCAAACCTAACCCGCCGCCCTCTGCCGCATGTATGGCAGTCTGTATCCAGGAGTTCCTGCCGTTTCCGGTCAAGAATATTCCTTTACAGATAAAGTGAGGAGACGCTCCAGCTGTTAACCGTCGCATTCCAAAGCAGCAGCGTGATGGAGATAGATTTTTTTTCTAAACCGACTCGCCAACCGCCGTGCTATATAAACCATGGACGCTCATGGATCCGTACGGATCGCACCCATTCGCTCTCTTTACCTTGGTCGCCACATCCCCAGCGTACCTGAATGACCATCTTCCATGACACCGCACGCCTCAGCCATGGCGCCGGAGGCGGCCGGCGCTGACGGCAGCCGCGGCTCCGACATGGAGGCGGCCGCGCGGAGCAAGCCCAGGAAGCGGAAGAAGTCCAGGCCGCCGCCCATGGAGGCGGCCGCGCAGAGCAAGCCCACGAAGCGGAAGAAGAAGGTCGCGTCCTCCAGCGCGGCGGCTGCCCGGCCCGCGACCCCCTCGTTGCCCAGCGGCGGCGACGGCACCGGCGACGGTCAGCAGCAGCAGCTGGCCGGCGACGGTCAGCAGCAGCGCGGGAAGCAGAGGGTCGTGTGGACTGAGGAACTGCACGACATGTTTCTGAAAGCGTACAACATCCTCGGGGAAGGTAGCACGCTATCTCTCCTGATATGTTAGGACTCTGAAGGTTAAGCTAATCTAATCTCATTTCCCTCCCCTGATGCTTGTCTACAGATGCTGTGCCAAAGAAAATATTGGCCATGATGAACGTTGATGGAATTACCAGAGAGAATGTCGCAAGCCACCTTCAGGTGATGAATACAAGGCTTTTTTAGCAGACCAAGCTCAAAAAACTTAAGTAGGAACTGCATACATTATTGTTTTTATTTCTAACATCTGCTCACGCGTTGCAGAAGTATCGATTGAGCTTGAAGCAGGAGGAGAAGCGCGTCCCTGAAAAAGGAGACGAACGGCCAACCCTTCACGCAGAAGCTTCTTCCTCTCAAACGCCTTTGCCTGCTACTCCGTCCCCGCATCCTCCTCCTGCAACAGACTTGCTCCTTGGTCCGGGAATTCCCATGGCGCAGCCGATCCAGCATTGCTTTACGCCGCTGCCGCCTCCGGAGGCCACCTTCGCGACGCGGCGGAAGCTCTTCAAGAAACAACAAGAAGCGGGGCGTGACAACGCCGCGGCTTCAGGCTACGGTCCCGTGCTCGTATGGGGGAGCAACGCCAGGCAGACGCTGGCCAGGGCTCCGGCGGCGGCGCCGAGCCGTCCGGGGCCGCACACGCAGGCGTCTCAAGCTGTGAGCATGGTGTCCGGAGGTATGTACCTGATTGATCGAGCGCTTGATTGTTCCTCTTAACTTGCTCTCTAATTATAATGCTTGAGCTGGATTCAGTGAGTCTCTGCCATTATCTTGTCCTGCGTAGAACGCTCGGTTCCTGTTGCCAACGTGAGGTACGAAGAGGCGGAGATAGAGACTCCCATGGCACAGCTGGGGATGGCCGCCGAAGCTGAAGATGGACAAGGGCAAGCTGCAGCTGATGAGATGGCCGCCAAAGAAGAAGAGGGGCAAGGGCCACCTGCCGAACCAGAAGCAGCTGAGATGGCCGCCGGACCTGAAGAGGGACAAGGGCGAGCCAGCGAACCAGGAGCTGCTGCTGCTTGCTCCGTGAGTCCGCCTGGCAGCAGCATCCATGGACAATACTGGAAGGTAATAAGCGATGAGCTCTCTTGAGAAACGCTGTCGCATTGGCTACTAGATTCAGTCAGGAAGTAATTGATTGTGGTGTCTGCTGGTGCATGGTCATTGTAGATTGACGACGCCGAGGTTTCATGGGACTTCGGATTCCTTTGGTACCCGGCGGCGGCCGTAGCGCGGAACAAACCCTAATGGACGGTCGCTTAATTTGCTTGGTGCCTCTTTTTTGGTAATGGACTCATAGGGTTATGTCGGTTTGCTAGCTAGTTTCGCTTGGTGTTTTTCCTTTGTCATGGACTCTGATGGTTTTTCCTGATGTGTGAGAACGTTGGTTATGTGGACTTCTATATATTGAGATCTCTTTGAGACTTTGGAAGACGAAAAACTTCATTCATATTTTTTATCATTTGTTTTGCCTGTATTACGGAGGCTCCATGTATTTAGAATTTTGAGAACTAATTTTAAGTGCAGGGAGAGAACATTAGGTTTGGGCATGAAACAGGGCAGGATATGCAATCTGTGCAAGCTAGCTTGCTTGTGGGTCGAGTACCGGCAAAGTTGACGCGATGGACGATGAGCAATAAATTGCAAGGCACACCCTCCTCAATCCAAAATATAAGAAGTTTTAGATTCCTTCGTCAAACTCTTTATAGTACCTTTGATCATTGATAGATGAAAACAGATGTAAATTGGAACAACAAAGCTGATAATGTTATTTTTAGTAGCGGGCTCAGGAAAAAAAAAATAGGCAAGGCAGAGTCTCGTAGGGGGTGTTTGGTTGGGTGACTAGTTCTACCCTGGCTAAGGAACTAACCCAGGCTAGCTCAAGCCTGGCCAACCTAATGCAAGGTATCTGTATTTGGTTGCCTGCACCAGCTAAGCTTAGATTGAATTGGACTTTGTTCGGTTGCCTGGTTTCGCTTGTATACGGTCACCTCTTCTTCATCCTGGTAAGTTTAACACGATCACCATAAACTGAAGCAAGATCGAGATTCAAGAGCATTTAGGAATAAATCAATGTTGAAATAAGCTATCTAACTTGTCTGGGGCCGCCCCGCGTGCCTCGCCGGTGGCGGCGGCCAGCCCCAGGCGCCGTCTCCGACGGCCACAGCTAGCCCCCGCGCCTCGTCGTCATCCTAGGAGCCGCAGTCAATGAGGTCGACGTACAGCAATAGCTATCTGCCGGCGGGCGGCGAGGTCTTCCATCCGGCGTCGATGGACGAGCTTCGAGCTTGGTGGCGGCGCAGGCGCGGAGCGGTGGAATGGCACTTGGCATGGGAGGTGAGCGGATGCGATAACGCGGCTTGTGCAAGCCAGGCTTAGTTAGAACGATCGAATTTTGCGTGCTAGCGGAGCCAGGCTTGGAGGCATGTTTTGCATAAGTGAAGCCTGGGTAGCAGGCCTATACAGGCAACCAAACGGGCCGAACTTGCATTAGCCAAGTCTGGTTGAACTGTAGCCACCCAACCAAACACACCCGCAGTCTGCGTAGCAATACTTTATACGTTCTCCGTTTCAAATTTTAAATCGTTTTGATATTTCTAGATGCATAATTTTTGCTATGTATCTAGTTAGATGTATAGTAGTAAAAACTATACATCTAGAAATAGCAAAACGATCTATAATTTAGAACGGAGGGAGTAGAACAGTAGCAACATATACTCATCCACTGCAAGATTTTAGCGAAGCCTTTCTTTTATAATGAAAAGACAGCTGAAACTTATTGATCGCCGATTAACCGATCCACTTGCATCTCAATCATTGCAAATAAAAAGTTTATTCATCTAGAGAAAGCCAGAATGATAATCACTTCCTCGCTCAAGCAACCTGTCGCCCGTGTTCCTCCATATTAGCCTTTTGGCCATCTCATGCTCGCCGGGCCTTGTGTATTTGTCGCCGCTCGCCGCTCGCCGCCGCATATGCTGCTCACAATCCCTATTTCTCTTTCGCTCTCATGCAGTCCTGCAGATGAAGGCATGCAGCCCAGGAGGGCAGGAGGATAGGAGCCAGGGCAGGAGGATAGGAGCCAGACTCGGCCGGGCCGGCGGCGGCGGCAGAACAAACAGCAAAGGCCAGCATCGTAGAGCGTCGAGGCAAACAAGCCAGGATGGGCCAGCGGGCCTTTCTGCTCTTTCAAAGAGCTGAGCTGGCCCATGTTGGCCCATGCATCTTCCTTCTCCTTTCCCTTTATTCCTCCCCATACAGTACAAGCCGCACTGCAGTTTAATTGTTGGGTTCGCGCACAGGTCCCATGCAGTTTTATTGTTGGCCCATGCGGCTTTACTCATCAGTTCATTTTTTTTTTGCGAGACACATATGTATGTTCACATTCTTATATGAAATATAGTTTCTTCATAAAAAATAATCAAAGTGTCAACCTTTAGACAACATACCAATATCCTAAACGACAAATATTTTGGATTATAATGAGTACTTTACTTCCGATCTTAAGTTATAAATATTTTAGCTACAGAAAATGCATTAATATGCTAATAATGTCAAAAGGCTCCTCAGAAAAATAATAACAAAAATGGTCCCATGGACAAGTAGGTAGCCGCCGTAGTTCTCTACGGAGTATGTTGCTTGAGCATCGTCGTGCGCGCCGCGGAGGCATGGCCGCCCGCCAGCCGCGCGCTGACCCCGTTCTATGACTGCCAGCTTGTCGCTGGGCCGAGCGAGGGGCCCGGGTGGGGACTTATACGTCACTGCAAGTGACAAGATCCGGATTCATGACCTGAAAAGCTCGACGGGCCAAGAAACAGCAGCTGGACAAAAAAAACTCATAGCTCCGCTCGACGGGCCAAGAAACAACGGCTGGATAGAAAACTCGCAGCTCACTCGGCTCGGCTCGATTCGGCTCGTTAAAAAATATTATCGAGCCGGACTAAAATTTCAGCTCGGGTATTTTTCGAGCTAGCTGGAACTGGCTCGCGAGCCAATCGAGCCCAAGCTACGGCCCAAAATAGTAGCCAGCCCAGCTAATCCACTGGCCATCCCACCCGGTCAGCTTCCTCTCCCTCGGTTCCTCCCGATTTCCCGTCTCCCACTCTCCTCGCGTCGCCCATCCCTGGCCGCTAGCACCGGCGCCGCTGCCCGCATTCGACCTTCCGCCTCTCCGCCTCACCACCCTAGTCCTCCGCGGCTCCATCTTTCCACTTCCTGGCCACCCAGGCAGGCAGGCGGGATGACGGCAGCCTGTGCCGCGGCCCCTTGCGGCCGCACCACGCCTTCTCGCCGCGGCCACGCACGCCGTGCCCCTGCGCGCCGTCCTGGCCGGCCAGTCCCCAAGGTCTGCTCGGTGCCTATAGCCCCAGACCGGCTCTCCCCACGGCCACGCACGCCGTGCCCCTGCGCGCCGTCCTGGCCGGCCAGTCCCCAAGGTCTGCTCGGCGCCTATAGCCCCAGACCGGCTCTCCCCACGGCCATGGAAGAAGAACCGGACCTAGCTGGTGGTTGCTTTTAGTTTCTCGAGCTGGCTCACGAGCTAAACGAGCCAGCTCGAGATGGAAAACGAGCCAAGCCGAGCCTAACTTTTAGCTCGCTCTGATATCGAGCTCGTTATCTTAACTAGCCAGCTCGAGTTGAGCCGAGCCAAACCGAGCTGGCTTGATATCCAGACATTGAGTCTTTGCGAGGGAGGTGTGGGCACACATGAGTGATTGGTCTCGAGGCTTGATTACAGTGCCGGCTTCAGGGTTTGATTTAGAAGATTGGTGGTAGGGTTCACTTCGACACTTTTCTTTGGCACAGCAAAGGAATGTTGTTGCTCTACTCATGTATACAGCCTGGAACGTTTGGAAGGAGAGAAACTGTAGAAATTTTTAAGGCAGGATGAGGACGGCGCTAGAAGTTTCCTGGGCAACAAAGGAGGAGATTACCTTGCGGCAGCAAGCACTTGGAGGGCCTTCTGTGCCTCTGTAATTTTTAATGTTGCTTGGTTTCGTGAGTTTCTGGTGTGTTTCCCTTTTATGCAATAGTAACCTTATGTAAAACTACTCTTGCTTCTTCTTCTTCTTAAATGAATTGGCAGTGCTTCTGCCGCATCTTTCAAAACAAAAGAGTTCAACGGACCACGAGTTCGACAGCCTACGAATAAGACGGCCCACAGTATCTTCTTCTTCCTTATTTTGCCTGCATTCGCCCCCGCGCCACCGTCTAGTTTCGTCTCTGGTTGTAGGAGCCGCCGAATCCGCCCAACCCAACTCCGTTCTCTCCGGTGGTCTCCTCGAGGCCGCCATCCTTCACCGTCTCCGGCGGCGACGCCACCACTGGATGCCGCCGTCTAATCTAGCTTCACGAGGGGGCTCGCTCTCACGCCGGATATCTCCCGCCACCCGCGGCTGGCAGCGCCCCGCCGCCGCACTGCCCTGCCCACAACCCGTGGCCACCGCCAGTCTGCCCGCCACCCAAGGATCTCCTCTACATCCGGGGAACAGTACCGACCCCAACCCTGAAACCCCAAACCGATCCCAACCCTGAAACCCCAAACCGATCCCAACCCTGAAACCCCAAACCTGAACCCCAGAACCCCAGAGACTCGGTGAATGGCGAGAGCGAGGAAGAGGAGGAGGAGGAGCTCGTGAGCTTGAGGAAGAAGAAAGAGGAGAGGCCGCTGGGCCGTGTTGGGCTGAATTGAGGCGTCGCTCCTCTTTAGACGATGGCTCGCGCTTTTGTAGCGCGAGCGATGTATAGTCATCACCGCCCGGGTGAGGACAATTCGTGGCACCGTGCCAACAGCGGTCGCGCGCCCGCCACGGCATCAGGGACCAGGATTAGCTGAAGTTTTTGTATCTTTTTGGAAAAAGCTCGGCAAGCAAGTGCCCAAACAGCCGAGTACAAACAGCATTGAATTTCTTGAGCACAAGAGTTGAAGTCTGTTGTAGGGAGCTCAAGGAAGAGAAAGGAAGGAATTTTGACGCAGAATTCTTAGAGCACACAAGAATAGAAAGAAATTGCAGGACTGGAGTGCACTAATAGTCTGAGGGCCTATCTTTTTTTTTTTGAGGATCCTAGAAACGCATGAATAGGAAAAACTATGAGTAGAATGTCCTGACAACTTGAATCATATAGAACGAATGAATAAATACATGAAACCGCAAGAGGGGCCATTGGATAGAGCGTAAGAAAACGTAGGAATTCAACGAGGAAGAGTGGCAAGAAGGAAAGTTTTTATGAGGTCCAAGTCCATGTAGGATTTCCTAAAAAAACTTATAGGATTTAATTTGTAGAACCCGGTCCGTTTAAAAGGTTTGAATAGGAAAAAATTATATAGGAGTCAAATGCTCCAAAAAAATTATCTATGTTTTCGATGTTCCAATGGTGGCCTAAACCCTATATGAATTAGACCATAGGGAAGTTTGAAAAGAAGCTTTTGGATGGGATTTAGGAAAAGCGCAGGCTTGTCAAGACGCAGAGGAAACAAAGAAAGAAATAGCAAGGTCATTATCTTTAAAAAAAAACAGTGACGTTTATTTTCTTCCAAAACTCATTTCCTAACTCACTCCATAGAAACAAAAGAATGGAAGCGAGCATTCTTTTATTCTAATGGACTGAATTTTTCTTGCAGGAATTGGATCCTCCAAAGTTCCCTTTTCGACTAATTACGAAATGACTGTCGCACGTAGAGTACCTGCTAGTTATTAGGCAATTATTAAGCGCGATCCTGTGAATCTATGAAAATATTCTTACCAAGTGTACTCCTACACGTAGTACACAGTACTTCAGCAGGAGCATCAAATTTACTTATGCCAAGATCAGGTCTTGGAGTACCATTGCATTGGTGTACGCCTGTTCGGTTCAGCAGCATTAGAGACACAGTCGCACAGCTTTTCTCCATCAGTAGAGCCGAGAAGCAATTACCGCACAATTTAGCTGGCTCTTCCGGGATGTTTGGTTAAAGGGACTAAACTCGTTTTTATCATATCGAATCTTCAGATGCTAATTAGAAAAATTAAATATAAAATAATTATAAAACTAATTATATAGATAGAGGCTAATTCGCGAGACGAATTTATTAATCCTAATTAATTCATCATTAGCATATGTTTACTGTAGCATCGTATTGTCAAATCATGAACTAATTAGGCTTAATAAATTTATCTTGCAAATTAGTCTCCATATAATTAGTTTTTATAATTAGTTTATATTTAATACTCAACCAAATATTCGATGTCACATGAAAGTTTAAAAATTTAGCCCGTGAAATCAAACACCGCATTCATCAGTGTACTATCGATGAACTATAGGCCACCACAGGACACAGGTTGGCAGCTTTTATCCACGGCACGTATGACGTATATGAACAAGATTTTCGATTCCACACATGTGAATCCATAAACACTTTTATGAATTGTGAGTGAAGAACACAGGAACCGTAATCTATGGGCAAGAAATGAATCTATGGGCAAGAAATGTTTTGAGGCGCGCGAAAGATACTACTCAGTAGCAGTCGTGGTAAGGAAGAAGAATACATCTTTCTTTGCCGCTCAGACAGCCGTGGGTAGCCGTAGGGTGGTAGCGGCTGCGGCAGGCGCGCCGGCGCCGTCGCCGGGGACGGCGAGGGGGAGGGGCCCGCCGCGCGCGAGTATGGACCGGTAGATCTCGACCAGCACCTTCTCGTCGTTCTCCTTGAGCTGCGGCGGCCGCGCGAAGGCGGCGCCGTGGGTCGTCGACGCGCAGTAGGGCGCGCCGGCGCCGTACCCGACGGCGGGGGAGGAGGCCAGCCGCAGCATGGCCGACACGTACGCGTCGCGAAGCCGGACGAGCCACCGGCGCGGCGAGAGCGCGCGGAGCAGGCGCCGCCCCAGCTGGCCGCGGCGCACGCGCCACCCGCGGCGCCGGCGCCGGCCGGAGCCGTCCTCCGGCTTCGGCGGCTGGGCGACGCCACCTCCGAGCTCCGCGGTGGGGAGCGGCGGCCGGCGCTGCGCGGCGGCGGCGTCGACGCGGTAGTAGCCCCGGCGCTTCCAGTACGCCTTGATGCCGCCCTTGTAGGTGCGGTCCATGCCTTCGGTCTTGGCAGCCGCAGCCGGCCGGCGCGCGCTTGACTTGGGAGGTGGACGAAGCTTGCGGGAGAGCGCCTGTATAGATATGGTGGTGTACGATGCGAGATGCGACGGTGGCAGAATGAAGTAGGATTTAAGAAGCATGGGATTCTATTTTTAAATGTGCTATGAAGCCCTTGGAAGATCATCTATTTGAAGAGCAACCGGAAGTACTGGATAAAGAAAAAGAAATAAGTGAAGTTCACAAAACTAAAAATAAAAGGGAAATTCATAAGCTTTCTCGAGGAAAGCATTTTGCATTTGAGTTTTGTATAGGGGTTTAAGGCCAGGTGTATAGTGTTGCACTACTCAAACAAAGTATATATGAACTAGAGGTTAACTATGTAGCTTTACAAAAAAACAAACTTATGTAAAGGAAAAGTGTTTTCATGAAATTTACTCAAAAGGGATTAAGCCGTAGGAATAACACGTCAATTTTGTATGTGTCACACATGAAATGAATGGGTTGATGAAGCAGTACGGGCAATTTTAAAATTATATCATGTTGTTGACATTTTTGTATTATTCAAAAGGCGTGAGTGTGACTTGTGCATGATATTATTTACTTTAGTTTCATGTAACCAAAGTAAATAATGTCATAATCGCGAACGTACATTTAAGGAGAAAAACAAAGCTAGTGATATATATAGTTTTGCAATCAAGTATTGACTTACGATATAATCTCAAATTAAATCCGGTACTTGCATTAGCTTGACAAAAGTTAACCACCACGCAGTGAGCCCGTGACTGGCCATTTTTTACTCTAAATTGTAAAAACGTTTTAAGCGTTTCAATGAAATAGCGTGTACTTCATTCAGCCATGGATATATACTTGACATTCAGATAAGGTTTTTGTCAAGCTTTCTATTAGCCTTTCAGTATAACTAGCTTTCAGAATTTATGGTTGCCACGTATATGTACATGAAAAACACATGCACGTATTCGTCTTAAGCAATACTTTCAGAATTTATTGGATAAAAGCATCGAAAAGGACGCGCACGTATCTGTCTTAAGCAATGCGTAAATTTAGTTGTAGAAACTATATACCTTCTATAGAACATGCAGGCATGCATGTCATCCTCAAGAATTGAAACTATGTGCATACAGGGAGTATCAAGTCATCAAGATACTAGAGGGGAAGGCTTTGGATTCTGGTATATATGCATGGCTTGTACCAATCTCTGTTCACTCTTCTGCCGAAAGATTATAGGTGTCGGTGGCATGTTTTGCTTGTGACAAGACTATCATGGTAACAAATTGTTAGGCATGATTAGCCGCCTGTGCTGTATTTGTTCCCCTTTTCATTGATTTTGGAGAGTCCGGTACAGTGCAGTTCGTGATGAGCAAGGATGGAAATGTGGATGCGGATATTCAAAATATCCGATATCCGTATCCGCTTAAACATCAACATGGATATTCATATTCGTATTCGATTTTAATGTGGCAGTAAAGTGGATACATCCGAATTCGATTTTCGTTAATTTTCTCTATCGAATTCCACATTCGTATTCGACAATATTCAACACTATCTTTATCCGTTTCATTAAAACTATTTAAAAAGAGTTATATTCGTTTCTCACAACCAATGTTATTAATTTTTATAAGAAGATTAAGTTTACTTTTAAATATTCTTGTTTTATCTATTTGTTGGTGAAATTACTTTAATAATTTTTATTTATATTTTTTTAAAATTATTTATTTATTTACTGAAATATATTTTTATTTCTAATTTTATTTTTATGTATTTATTTATTAAAATATTTGTTGATAAATAAGCTATTTTTGACAAGCTATCTTTGTTTTATTGTTATACTTTAGTTTATACATGTATACTGATTTTGTATTCTAAAACTAGCGATAAAGAAAATAGCTAAACACTATCTTATATATCGGGTAAATATTCGAATCCGAGGTATCCGTTTTGTATTCGTATTCGAGAATATCCGAATTTGTATCCGAATTAAAATGTGGTAAAAAATGCTATCCAAATCCGATTCCATGCGAATTCGATCCGCTTCCATCCTCAGTGACGAGACTACTGTCTAGTGGTACTCTCTGCTGAAAGTGAACAGTAGCTAGGCTAACGCATGGCACATAGGTTTTGCCGGCCACAAGTACGACGAGCGCACCACCTCCGACGTGCATCCTTCAGCACCGCGCCTCTTGCTTGCGCACCAGCAGCTTTTGCTAGCGCCGGCAGCTTCTATGATGGCTAGCCAGCACGAACAACGGCAATTGCAGGATCTTGCGGGGGCGTATTTGCAAAGAAGAAGGCATACAACTATACAAGGGGAAAGGATGGCGTCGCTTTGAAGGATCGCAGGGGCGGCGGTTGGGTGTGTGTCTGCGTTCCCTCTGTCCGCGCCATTAATGGCGATCGGTGTGGTGCGGCGACGGCCGGTGGCGTCGTGACGGCCAGATCCGGAGCCGGAGGGAGGGAGGGCCGTGCCGTGCCGTGCCGTCTCGTCGCGCACCGCCGTCCCCTTCCGTGCCGCTGCGGCCCACGCGGTGGCATGGATACCGGCCGGCATGTGCGGTGTGGGGTGTACCTGATCCCTGAGAGTGAGAGACCGTGCCCGCTGACGACGCACGGGGGCTCCATGACGGACGGCCCGCGCCGGAATTTATGCTCCGGTTGCCTGGTTGGTGGCCGGTGAAGAATCGTTCCGTCCGTCCCGGCGCCCCGGCCGGCCACCACCTGAACCCGCTTCCGATCGAGGATGCTTGGGTTACAAGGGCTTCAAGCCTTCCACTAGCGGGACACTTGTCCACTGATCCGCTCTCAAAACCGCATGGCTTTGCTCGCGTTACGTGCAACAACGAACGAGCGGTCATCGCCAAAAACTGGACGCATGATCGACACGCGGGTACACGATCGGACTGGCCCATGCTGCTGGTGTCGCTGTCCTGGGTACGTACGTACGTGGTCATTGACAAACAAAGGTTCGTTCGGGCACGGGTCTGGTGCGTCCCGGTCCCGACTGTGGCGAAGCGACGTCATTGATTAACACGGCACGCTACAGTACTTGCCAGAAACTCGAACGTGCTTACAGGAGTAGATTGCGGTGTAAGTAAAGATGGGAAATCTGCGCAGTAAGAAGGGTCAAAGCGTCCTCTTGGCCGCCACCCTTTTCGATGCGGGACGACCACTGCCTTTGCTTGTAAGCTTCCCCTCCTACACGAAGATCGCCAGCAGCTGCATGCTGATTAGTGATCGAGCGCAGCATCATCATCGGCGCGTGACTTAGCACAGAAGAGAGCGGCTGGCTCGTGCGTTTTTCTTAGGTTTCGGGCGATACCCAGTGGGAAAAAAGGGATTCAGAAATAGAAGGCGGCCACGCACGAGCTCGAGCAAGTACACTGCACCCCAGGATCTTCGTCATCAACGGCTGCAGCAAATAAATTAAATTCCAGATCTACAGCGTTACGGCCACGTACGACTACCGATTTTTTGTACGATGCACGCGACCGATACGACGTCCCTCTCTGCAGTGCAGTGCCGGTGGTGTATCTGTATCCATGGCGTCCTTTCTTTTCTTTTTGTGTTGTGGATGGAAGACTACTAGCAGTCGGCATATGGACAGCTAGCCGAGCACCTCCCGGACCCGCGGCTGCAGCTAGAGGCCGAGAGCATCTTTCCCAGCCGCCGACCGATAATGCCCGCGTCGTCCCGTCCGCACGTGTAAAACGAACGAGGCTAGATTCCATCCTGGTGCGGTGGCGCCTCCGCGCAGCTTCCGACCCGCCCCTGCCCCGTGGGGTTCGTCTCCTGCCAGAGTCTTTGCCCCTGCTTGGACTCTGGCCTGCGGCTCGCCATCCCGCGGAGCACATGTCGCAGTAGAGTAGTGGTTGGCCGCAACGCTGGGTGGTCTGGTCTGACAGCCGAGCTCGCGCCATCCGGAGCTGGAACGTGCGTAGCCGCTCGGATGATCGGATCTAGTGTAGTTGACGTGCGGAACATGCATTACTTCAAGGCAGTTCTAGCGAGTCCAATGTTACAAGTATCCGTTGGTTTGATCCCCCATCAGGTGTGCAGTTTCCTCAATTTCTGGGGAGAGCTGTCACAAAGCCAACGCAAAAAGAATACACCCTTGAACTTGCTTACTTCTGACCTGAATCCCCAAGAGCACTGCGAATTACCCTGCTGGTGCAGTGGTGCCCTGCTACGGTTTCACCATAGTTGCGGCATCGTATAGAAGCCAGCATTGCATCGGCTTTATTGTTCGCTTGGAAGCCTCAGACTTATCCAGTGTTCAATTTCAAAGTTCAAGGTTCACGAAACAAAAGTCTCCAGGCGAAGCCGCCGCGTCTGTTCTAGCCAGTTGACGCACGCGGTTACGTGAAAGTGACCAAGTGCGAGCGGGGACTAAGCAAAGGCAGCCAGCCGACCACGCCATCCTCCTTCCAAATTAAGTACCCCGTCGTCACTCCACTCCACACACTCCCGTCCCAATCACCTCTCCCTTTCTTCCCACTGTCTCCCGCACCACCACCATGGCCGCCGCTCACCTCCTCCTCCTCCCAGTCCTCCTCGCGCTCCTCGTCGGCGCCAATGCCGCAGACCCGGCGCCGGCCACCATCGTGCTCAAGGACGGCACCACCTGCACCCTCTGCGCGTCCTGCGACAACCCCTGCAACCCCTCCTACTACCCGCCGCCGTCCCCGCCCCCGGCGCCCGTCACCACGCCGTGCCCGCCCCCGCCCTCCTACCCCGCCCCCTCCGGCGGCGGAGGAGGAGGCGGTGGCGGCGGCCCCATCGTCTACTCGTCCCCGCCCCCTCCTGCGTCCACCGGCGGTGGCTTCTACTACCCGCCGCCCACCGGCGGGTCCCCGGGCGGCGGGGGCGGCAACAACGGCGCCTCCCAGCAGGGCGGCGGAGGCGGAGGCGGCGCCTACCCGACCCCGCCGCCGCCCAACCCGTTCCTGCCCTACTTCCCCTTCTACTACTACAGCCCGCCGCCGCCGCACTACTCCGCCGCCTGGGCCGTGACCGCCGCCTCGTCGCCGGCAGCGACGCTGCTGGCAGTGATGCTCTCCGGGCTGCTGCTGCTGCTGCTGCTGCAGCGGTAGATCTGCCGAGTGAGTTAGTGAATTGTTCCTTCACTTACACTAGAGGTGGTGGGTGGGTGAACTGAACTGGTGATCGATTCAATTGTGTCTTGTGTATTCTAGTAAATTTTAATTGTAATTCTGATTCCATTTTATTTACCCCTTCTTCTTTTCCTTTGTGATTTATATGTGTCGGTCGGTACAAAAACTTCTAGTAAATTGTACAAGGAGGGCAACAAAGTAATGATCTATAGCATGACCATACTCTCTTCTAGAAGATCTAACTGTTTTGATCATGCCAAAGAATAAACCCTTTTTTTAACAAAAAAACCACAATGAACCTAAAATATGCCAATGAAAAGAATGATGGGTTTCCCCAGCTCGCTTGGTGATTGTTCTGGAATTTTGTCCATTGAGGTGCTTGCCAGTAGGGAAAGCCGTCCTGTGTTGATTCCTGTCAGCCTGTGAGATAAATAAAAATTCAGAAGCCCATGCTTATTTTTCCCTGTGCCTCTCTTTTACCGTTGGAGATACCATGCACATGTGCCTCGTCCACCGACAGTTGTGCACGTATATTTTTTTTGTTACCCATTTTTATTTTCATCGTGAGGTGTACTGATGAGGTCGGTAGATCTCTGTGGCTGAGAGGAAATCATGTAAATCTGTCGCCTCGGCAGAGGAAGGAAATGTCTGGTCCCGGAGAAGAAAAAATGGAAGTGGAAGACACAATAATCTGGCCGCCTACCCACTTTGCCAGATGCCTCGAAGTGCGCGAGCAAGCATCTAAGGTCCAACCTGTAATCTCCGCCGCCCAGGCATTTGCAAGCATCCGTGCGGAAAAAAAAAAACTGCAGTGCACTGTTCTCTTATCTAAAAGGTTTAGATCTAGAGGAAAACATTAGATTGGGCTGACCAGACCATGCACTGATTGATGCCTACGCCAGCCTTGCTTCCACGGTGTTCATTCCTTCACCTGTAGTGCACGCATAAAAAAGGAGAAAAAAAACGTTGGTATTACAGTATCTTTTTTTTTTAAAAAAAAGGTGTATACCTGTAGTGCACGCATAGAAAAGAACGTTGGTAGTACAGTATCTTTTAGGTCCGAAAAGAGTAAGATCATGTCTGTACTTGTGCTTTACCTTACGTTCTTTTCTTTTTCTTTTTTCTTCCTGCCAGTGTGCGTGTTCTGATTTTAGCTTGTATTTTGAAGAGTTTGTACTCGATAACCAACACCGCCATGCCGGCCGCCACTGACTTGGTTGAGGAAGCGAACCCCATCGCTCCCGAGGCGCCACCAGCCTTCGAAGCGCCCGCCGCCCCTAGCGGGAACAAAGAGAAAGAAGACGGAGGGTCACCGTTGATCATCAGTAATGTGATTTCAAAGAATCCTGATGTGCCACCAGGCTTCCAACCACTCGGCGGCCTTAGCAGTAAGGTCAAGAAAAGGAAGGAGGGAGGCTCAGGCTTGGACATCAGTAAGGTGAATCCTGCCTGCCTTCTTTCTTTTTTGGTTTCCATTATTCTCAAGCGTGTAGAACAAAAGGATCTGGTTTTTAATGAAAAGGATTGCATTGTTTATGCATTTAGTGGAATTAGCCATCAGTTTAGTGAAAGTGGTTTATATGCTACTGATCTCTTGATACTAAGCCAATGCACATCATCACATGTATGGGTGAATGCTTGATAGATCAATCAGCCTTTCTATGAAGCAAAAAGAGAATAATACGTCTGACCAACATATTAATATGTGATTGCTATTTACATTGTTAATATTCAGATATGATGTGTTTTAACTTGTGTTAAATTAATTCACTGGAATTAACTTGTGATTGCTAACTTGGAGTTTCACAAAATAATGCAAAAACTTAAAATTAACTGGTGAAACTTGGTGAAATCTGTGATGTTCATTGTATGCAACAGTTTTATGCCCTTTTTACGTAACAGTTGATGTCAAAAATATGGAAAGAAAATATAACTTCGAAGACACTGCTTTTGTTTAAGGTCTATCGTAGCTTCAAGCATGTGAATGTTATGTAAAAAGGGCATAAAATGTTGCATACAATTAACATCACAGATTTCACCAAGTCTCCCCAGTTCATTTTAGTTTTTGGATTATTTTGTGAAACTCCAAATGTGTTATATGTATTATTTATAATGCCCCTCTTCTTTCGGCATTAGTACAATTTAAAACCAATGCTAATACCCTGTTTTATTTTCCCTACCCTACTGAATTTTACAATTCTTTCCAAATAAAGGCTCTTTACTTAATTTACACTTTTTAACAAGACTTCTGCAACATATATGTTATGAATGTTAAACTATTGTACATGATGTTCTATATATTGTGAAATTGTTTTGATTTCTACTAAAGGGGTTGACAAAACTGGATGTCGCTTTCCCAAACACGATGGTGTCAATCAATTTCTCGGAGGAAAGCGATGCTGGAAAATAGGCCCTCGATGAGGCCCATTTCAGGAATTCCAAAATTCCAAAGCAAGAGTGCATATCCTGCTTTGGAATTCCTGAAATGGACCTCATCAAGGGCCTATTTTTCAGCAATCTCCCACCAATACCAAAGCAAGAATAAGAAGGATACAGATCAATATACTGTAATACTGTTAATATACCAGCGTTTTAGCATAAGTTCTGTATGGGTTGAACTTACATCTAGAACAACAAGATTCATTTTCCTGCGGCCGGAGAATGGACTAAGCCTTGAATTCCCAGCTTTAGTGCAGTTAAACTTCACTTGAAGTCATAGCTGATACTAGGCTGCCAAAGAGACCTCGCCTAACCGGAGCGTTAGAGGTCTGCTCCCATATCTTTTAGTGAGTTTTCGGTGAGAGCGCCCTGTCTCAAGAGCAGTGACCTACAGTTAGACCCATGTAGGTATTCCCCTTCAAGAATATCCTGCTGACTGATATCTTTCAATGAAAAATATTAAGGCTTTATGCCAACCTGTTGACGCCAGATTTTGACACGTATTAAATCGGCGTCAGGAAAAGAAGGTCGGCCGATGGGCAGATCTAAAAGACTACGGTAAGGAATCGGCCGATTGAGGTAACAGTTGGAAATCAGCCGATTGGTGATACAGCTTGCGCCAACAGGATGGAACTATTTCGGAGGGTCTCGGTCAAAAGTTGGTCAACAGGGCAACGCTAAGTCGGTCAAAGAGCAATTGAAAAGAATCCTGATTGGATTAAGGGACGGCGGCGGAAGATTCTGCGGGAGTCCATTTCCTTTAAAAGTTATTATAGATATAGTAGTTTTTCTATTTTTTTAAATAAGATTGTAACAAGTCGTGATCGACCAGGAGTCTTAGTTTTAGGGTATAAATAGGAGTCATCAGGGTCTTGCGAAAAAAAGATAAACACATCAATCAACAACAATACTTCTACTTTTTCAGCAATTTACTTTCAAGTCGGTGACTTCGCCAATACTTTTCTTCTTTCACGAGTTCGTACGGATTGGCAGGGCTGCATCAGCTTGATCTCCGGCCAATTGGTAGGTTCCGCTTATCGAGTAATATCCGAGCTTTAACTACGGGCGCATCGCTGTGGTTTCGTTTGGATTTATTCACCAGTTATCGATATTTACTAGAATTGCAAGTTTTACCTGTTGTTCTAGTATTATCACCAGTTATCCAGCTTGAGATCAGAGTAATCGGCTTCGTCGTCGTTCTTCTTCGATTTATCATCTTACAGCCGATTAGATCTATTTCAAGTGTTGCCTCTGTAGTAATTGTTTAGATCGCTCTAGCAGTTTTCTTTACAATTACTACACGATTATCGGCTGATCCATAGCCGATCATCTCTACAGCAAATCGGCCGATTCGCCGTCGACGCGCTCCTCAGGACAGATCGGAACTCCAGCCGATCGGAGCGCCTGGAATTTAATACTTTATTTCCTTGTCAATCAACAGGTCAGATTGACTGGCACGCCGCGCGAACCGTACCAGGGCGATAACCCGAACAGGAGCTAAGCAGATTCTCCCGGGTCGTGTGTCTGACGCTGAAGACCATCGGTCGATTCCTATCTGGCCGATTTTAGCGCCAACACACTTTTGGCACGCCTGGTGGGACAAATCCAAGATCTGATATGTCGAAGAACGCGGAAATCTCCGACAACAACATCATTGAGGTCACAGAAGCGGATCTCAAGGACGACCAGAGGGAAGAATTAGCTAAATATCTGGAAGATTATAAGAAGATGTACCTCCAGTCATTCAGTCGTACCAGAAGCGGGGAGGCTGTCAAGAAGGCTCCTATTCCAGTTCCCCGCCACATCACCATTGCTGAGGACTCGGGCAAGATGTCCGATATGATCCAACAGTCCGTCTACCAGGCATTCATTGATCAATCCTCGGTGATGACCAACACGGTGTATAATGCCATCGTCAGTTCTCTGGCCAGCGGAGCAGTCCAGGGCTATCAGGGACCAGCGTATGCCCTGCCATCCACGCTGCCGACCAGAAGCTTACCATACACGTCCCAATCGGCTCCTCAGCCGATATTGACGCAACGCGAAGGATACAACACTCCGTTGCCTCCAGCGTCTCCAAGATACGGTGGTGCACCATATCTCCCATCACAGACACCGCTTAACCCCGTCCAGGTCGTTTCTGTACAATCGCTGCCTACAAGCTCAGTACCTTGGGGAATATCGACGACAACGGCTTTCCCCGATCCATCAACCGGGCATGGAAGCTATCCGACCCAGGTGACTCACCAATCGGCCGTCCGGCCGACGGTCCCTCAGTATCAGCCGATCTCATCAGAAATCGGCAGGGAGGCAAGCGCTGTAGAAGCGTTCAGAGGCGCAGCGCCAATGATGACATATGATGGGGCGGCGGATTCACTTCGCCATCAATTATCAGCTGCTCAGCAGAATTCGCCGCATGCTTCGATTCATCACCCAGCCGTGCCAGCTGTCCAGCACATGCCCGCGCCGCGAACAGTCGTTCATCAGCAGCAGGTGGACTGGACGACAAGAATAGCAGAAGTGATCCAGGACCAGTTTGGATTGAAGCCAAAGGTGCAAACTTACATCTACAAGACGCCATACCCATCGGCCTATGACTTGCTGCCGTTCCCACACCGCTACAAAGTTCCCGATTTCACCAAGTTTTAGGGGACGGACGATACATCCACTGTAGAGCACATCAACCGATTCATCATTCAGTGCGGGAAGGCTGCCACACAAGATGCTCTGAGGGTGCGTTTGTTTTCATCATCTCTGTCCGGATCGGCCTTCCAGTGGTTCACCACCTTGCCACCAAATTCTATTATTACATGGGTCGATTTGGAAAAGCAGTTCAGTTCCACAAATACTTCTACGCAGGAGTACACGAGATGAAGCTCTCGGATTTGACCAGCCTCAGGCAGAGGAGCGATGAGCCGGTAATGGGATATATACAGAGGTTCAGAGAAGTTAGGAACAAATGCTACAGTCTGGCTCTGACCGATGCACAGTTGGCCGATATCGCTTTCGAAGGCCTCCTGCCACAAATCAAAGAAAGATATGCTGCGCAAGAGTTTGAAATCCTAAGCCAGATCGTCCACCGTTTGTCAGGACAGGAAGTCCGTCCGTTTGAACAGCGGAGGAATTTCCAAAAGAAGGTAGCATACCTAGAAGGATCTGAATCCGATGGGGAGGAGGAAATCGGCCTGGCAGAATGGGTGAAAGGGAAAAAGCCGATATCATGCCCTTTCTGAAAGAAAGAGCCAGAGACATTCGGCTTTGACACATCAAAGGCCGATAAAATTTTCGATTTACTGCTCCAGGAAGGACAGATTAAGCTATCTCAGCATCACACCATTCCTTCGGCCGATCAACTTAAGAAGATGAAATATTGCAAGTGGCACAACGCCACTTCTCATGATACAAATGAATGCAAAGTCTTCCGTCAGCAGATACAATCGGCCATCGAACAGGGGAGGCTTAAATTTGAAACCCCAGCTAAATCGGCAAAACCGATGAAGATAGATCAGCATCCCTTCCCGGCCAACATGGTTGACACTGGAGAAAATTCACGCCAAACCAAAGTGCTGACGTCAGAATCGGCAAGAAAGGGCGGCGCCGTCGATCCCAGGAGGCAGGTCACGATGGAAGGAATCAAAAGGAACAGGCGGGGGCCAGAACGACCACGCAAACCCGTCACCTTCTAGTTCTTGCTCAACAAATATCGGCAGCAGCAAGAACAATCAAGGTACCACGACGAGATGATACGCCGGCATGAAGATCACTGGCAATGTCCGTTCTTCATCCATTGCTGGGAGAACGACATCAGATTGCCGTCTGCCGATAACTGTCCAGAATGTAATGGATTGAGTTGCAACGATCGCCCGATGCCACACTCTAGGGACAAAGGATCAGAGCCGATTAGCAGAAATCGGCGCGGACGAGAGGAACAACGCGTTTCAGTGCATGATCGGCTGGGGGGCAGAGTTGACCAGTACCACCGGTCAAAAGGCAGGACCAACCAACAGGATGGACTGGGGGGCAGGATCAACGTGCACGATCGGCTGGAAGAGATGGCCGATGACAGGGTGTCGGATGAGGACCCCCTAGGAAGGGAACCAGATAGGGAATACGCCAGATCATCGGCCAAACCAGTAAATCCTAGGTGGTGTCCCGATGGCCTATCCAGATCCCAGAAACGAAGGATCCAACGTCTACGCCAGTGGGAGCATCAAGAGGAAGAACAGTGGCAGGTGCCAAAGAAAAGAAATGTTAAGTCTCGGGTGTGACGCCCAAAGAAAAACGATCAAGAAGCAAACAATCAACATGGTGTTCATATTGCCGATGGAATTCATGGCACCTAACGATCGAGACAAAGCAACAAGAATGGAAGAACAAATGGCACAACTGGTGTTAGAGCCGATGACGGCTACTTTTGAGAAACCAGAAGAAGAAAAACGGCGACATCTTAAAGCGCTGTTTCTCAAAGGCTACGTTGACGGACGACCCGTCACCAGATTACTAGTAGATGGAGGTGCCGCAGTTAACATCATGCCGTACGCCATGTTCCGCAAGCTAGGCAAGGGCGATGAAGACCTCACCAAGACGGACATGATGCTGAAAGATTTCGAAGGTAACGTGTCTCCCGCCCGTGGAGCGCTCTGCGTCGACCTCACCATCGGCAGTAAGACCCTTCCTACCACTTTTTTCGTTATTAATGGCAAGGGGTCCTACAACATGCTGCTTGGTCGCGACTGGATACATGCAAACTGCTGTGTCCCATCTACAATGCATCAATGCCTCGTGCAATAGATCGGCGACAGCACAGAGATAGTCACTGCCGATTCCGCCTACAGCGTTGCAGCGGCCGACACGCAACAGTGAAGCTGCGAGCACGTCAAATGTATATCTGGCAGGACTTGGGACACTGACTTCCTTAAAGTGTCCGATTTCGGTTTACAGCCGATCCAAGCAGTCGGCTCTGAAGATTCAGATTAAATGGATCAGCTCGTCCGAGAAGACGGGAAACTTGGGCATGGGTTTACGTCGGCCGATTTATTGGAGATGGTAGATTTGGGACATAGCAGCAAATCAAGGCCGACGTATATTAGTGCTAATTTGGATCCTGAGTATAAGTGTAAACTGATAAATTTATTAAAAGAGTTCAAGGATTGCTTTGCTTGGGAATATCATGAGATGCCAGGTCTAGACCGGTCCATTGTTGAACACCGGTTACCTATAAAATCAGGATATCGGCCGTATCAGCAACCTGCACGATGGTGGAACCCCAAGATTTTACCTGATATAAAGGCCGAAATTACAAAGTTAATTGAAGCAGGATTTATTCGGCAGTGCCGCTACGCCGAATGGATTTCTAATATTGTGCCTGTATACAAGAAGAATGGAAAGTTACGCGTGTGCATCGATTTCAGGAACTTGAATCAGGCTACGCCAATGGATGGATATCCGATGCCAACGGCCGATATCTTGATAGATGCTGCCGCAGGACACAAAGTCATAAGTTTCATGGATGGGAATGCAGGGTACAACCCTGATAAATTACATTCCTAAAGCAATGTCCTTAGCCCAACCCTATGCTTAACCAACTAATAAAAGGGTGAAAAGAATTAAAACAAGTTAAGTTGAAATTCAAATTGAAATTGGGCACATATGAATACCTTTGAATTTTTAAATTAACTTTCAAACCACAAGCCAAATGAGGTGTTGCCTGAAACCAAACTTGTAGAACTTTTTATTCTGAACAACTTTCATGTTCAAAAGTTTTTGAAATTCAAATTAGAAAGTGGAGAAAACATCCTGTTTGCAACCAGCCCCTTGGAACTTTTCAAATCTCGCAAATAGACCCTTCTTCCCCCTCCTCTCTCTCCCCTCCCCGCCCGACACGCCGGCCAGGTGGCCGGCGATGCCTGACCGGCGCTAGCCGCCAAGCCAGTGGCCGCCGGCCCTCGCCCCCAAACCCGGCTCCCCCCCCCCACCGCCGTGCTGCCCAGCCCCAGCTCGCCACGCGCGCCACTCCAGCCGCGCCTCTGCTCGCCGCCCGCCGCGCCCAACGGCCGCACCGCGCCGTGCCGCACCGCTCGCCGCGACCCGCCCGTCGCTGAGCTTGCCGCCCGCCCGAGCCGCTGCTGCAGCTGTCCTCCAACCCCGTGCCGCGCTATCTCCTCGCTCCCCCACGCAAAATCCCCGGTGCCCAGTCGCGCGCTCCCGCCCTCCGCACGCCGCGCCGGTGTCCAGACGCCGCCCACCGTGGCCAGTGGCACGCCATTGCTGTGCCATCACCGCCGCGCGTCGCCTGGCACTCCTCCCTCCCTCCTGTCCCTATAAAAGCCGCCCCAGGCCGCCCGCGCGAGCTACCAGCAACCAGAGAACACCCGCCGCCGCCATTGTCGCCGCCGAGCTCCACCCGCTCGTGGACAGCCCTCTACAGCCATCCACTTCCCAAATTGAAGTTCCAGCCACCACCACATCATCCCACCGGAGCTCACCGACCCGCTCAACGCCGCCCAGAGCCGCCGGAGCACCGCCGTCGACGCGTACTGTGACAACCCTGATAATTTGCATTTCTAAATCAATGTCATTAGCCTAACCCTATGCTTAACCAACTAATAAAAGGGTGAAAAGAATTAGAACAAGTTAAGTTGAAATTCAAATTGAATTTGGGCACATTTGGATACTTTTGAATTTTTAAATTAACTTTCAAATCATAAGCCAAATGAGATGTTGCCTGAAACCAAACTTGTAGAACTTTTTATTCTGAACAACTTTCATGTTCAAAAGTTTTTGAAATTCAAATTAGAAAGAGGAGAAAACGCCCTGTTTGCACCCAGCCCCCTGAAACTTTTCAAATTCTCGCGTTTAGGCCCCTCACTCCTCCCTCTCTCTCCCCTCCCCGCCCGACAGCGCACGCCACGTCGCCGGCGATGTCTGACCGGCGCGAGCCGCCAGGTCAGTGGCCGCCGCGCCTCTCCCCCACGCACGGCTTTGCCGCCCCCACCGCCGCGCTGCCCAGTCCGCGCCCGCGCGTGCGCACGCCGTGCCGTGCCCCGCCTCGCCGCCCGCCGCGCCCAACCGCCGCGTCGCGCCGTGCCGTCCCGACCCCCGCGCCCCGCCCGTCGCTGCGCCTGCCTCCCGCCTGAGCCGCTGCTGCAGCTGCTTCCCCAATCCACGCGCCGCGCTATCTCCTCGCTCCCACGCCAAATCCCCGGCCACCAGTCGCTCGCTCCCGCCCGCCGCACGCCGTGCCGGCGTTTTGCTGCCGCCCGCCGTGGCCAGTGGCACGCCTTTGCCGTGCCTCCGCCCCGCGCGTCGCCCAGGCACCCCCACCCCCTCCTGCCCCTATAAAAGCCGCGCCCCCGGCCGCCCGCGCGAGCCACAGCAGCCAGAGCACCTCGCCGCCGCCATTGCCGCCGCCGAGCGCCGCCCGCTCGTGGACAGCCCTCCACAGCCACCCCCTGCCCAAATTGAACCTCCAGCCACCACTACATCACCCCACTGAAGCTCGCCGACCCGCCCGACACCGCCCAGGACCACCGGAGCGCCGCCGCCCGCGCTGTCACCGCCGCCGCCGCCCCTGCTCACCGCGGACAGCCCGACTCCGACCTCCTCCGCCCAAGCCAAGCACCAGAGCAGCTTCCCCGCGCGCCACTGAAGCTCGCCGACCAGACCAGACCGCCCCAAGCCCGCCGGAGCACCGCCGTCGACGCGTGCCGCCGCCGCTGCCCGCCTCTGCTCCAACGCCGGTGAGCTATTCCCGACCGTCCCCCACCAGAACAAGACACCCACGAGGTAGCCCTCGCACCCCTGAACCTTCCCCGACCCTCACCCCTCGCCGCCGGCGAGCCCCTCGCTGGAATTTTGGCCGGCCACCGTACCCGAGCCGCCCGAGGACCCAATTGCAAGAATTTAAATCTTTAGAAGGGTCTGCTCGTAAGATTCAAGGACCCAGTTGTAAAAGAAAGTTTCAAATCTAGATTCAAATTCAGTGAACTTGTAAAATTCGTATAAAATCGTAGAAAATTCAGAAAAATGCAAACTAAACTGTTCTGGAATCCTTAGAAGAAACTCCACAACTTTTGTAACATAAAGTTTCTCAGATTCTCAATATATCTTGCTCTACATTAAATGGAAATTTTAATGGACTTCTTTTGTACCCACTGTTGTAGATCAATGCTGACCCTAAATTTTGGGCAGTGAGTTAGTTGCTTGATGTTTAGGACTGTATAAAAAGATCAGGCCCAAACTCCATCTCTATCTACACTGTTTATTAAACTTAGTTTCATATCATAAGTGGCTAAATATTTTTATCCCTGCAGTTAGGTTATGAATCACCTAATGAAACTTTTTGTATACTGGTGTAATGGTACCTAGATGCCAGCGAAAAATTGGGAGACTTTTTATCTCATAGGAACCTATTTATTTGATTTATGTGCTAACAACATACATTAACTCAAGAAAATAGTATCTTAGCTTGGAAAATTCTCCAAGTTTTACTAGAAGATACTCAGTGGTTGGGGTTGCTGTGTAAAAAGTTTCATGGACAAAAACCCAATGTAGGATCCTGTAAAAATAAATCCTTAAATAACCTAGGTGTGTGATGTCCTATTTTCTATGCTCTGAAAACTGCATAATAAATCCTATAAAAATTACAGTAGCTCCTGCATGATTAAATGAAAGCCCTGTAAAAATCTTAGACTCAGTTGTTGCACCATTTTTATGAACAAAAAGAACAAGGATCTAGCAGCAACCATGTAATATATTTTTCATAATTAATCTACTGCATGAAATCGTCTGAAAATTTTACAGTAAGCATATCTTTCCCTGATGAGCCTAAATCCAAAGTTTCATGACCAGAAACTACCCACTGTAAAAGTTACACTCAAATCATATCGTGTACCATCACCACTACTTAAACTTGTGCATTCATGTAGAAACGACTACTCTTGCCGACGGAACTTACGAACTGGTGCCCGAGTCCGAGAGTGAGCAGCAAGAAGCCCAGGCGAATTTAACTGAAGCAGTTGAAGACCCGGGTCAACATTCAGACGATCCCCGGACTAACTTTTCGCAAGAAGGCAAGCCCCGGAGCATAACCCATTTCTTTTCCTAAATTATGCAACTCACTACTCTTTTGCTCGTGCATTAAGTTTATAGGAGTTGAATGAAAACTTAGTTGCATGATGTTAGGAACCCATGCTTGAAAACTAGATGTAAGGTTCGATAGAATGCTGTGCTAATAGGACTCCGGTAAAAGCCGAGTGATTTCCTGTCACTCGCGAGAAAATAGGAGTTGAATGTTTACTACACGCTGCAATCATAAGGACAACGGATGGGCTATGGTACGATGTTTCCGATTGAGGCCCGTCTGTCTAGTGAAAAATGCTAAGGCCGCAGTGTGTGGTAGTGATGGTTAGGTCTTTGAACGTACTAAACACATGCCGAGGTTATGGGAATCGGTAAGCTTAAGTACCTGATTGGCCCGGCAAGGGGACGACATCCTACCCTTTGAACTTCGGTCCCATGTGCATATGGCGAGTGCAGAGAGTGGTCACGACCCGGCGCCGAACCGTGGCGTGGGGCTCTTGTACTCTCGGAGGGTAGCCCCGATCCACGACCCGGAAAGAAAGGGGAAAAGTTGCACGTGTGACTCTAGGGAGTAACCACGTGACATGTGTTTGGGTTTCCCTTGCAAGGTTAAGAATTTCGATTCGAATCGTCCGTTTCTCACGACTATTGAGACTGCTTAACCCCCTTTACCCACAGAGTAAGAAGAGGAACAATGATGATGAATAAACTTGTTGGATGAAATTTAATGCTTCACCATGAATGCTATTGGATAGCTGCTTATCTAGAATGGTTAATGAAACTAGAATCTTGAGCTAAAAGTTGAAAGTAAGGACCCACTTGTAGATGCTTTTCGGCAAAACAAACCCCTGAGCCAAAAAGCCTTGCATGTCTAGAGTCGGTGGGATAGATTCCACTACACGGGTAAGTCTTGCTGAGTATTAGTATACTCAGCCTTGCTTGTGGCTCGTTTTCAGGTGGGACCTTCGAAGATATGATTGCTAGCTTGACTTGGCCCTGCACTCTTGCCCCTGGTTGGTCGGTGGAATGGGATACACCCCCGTCCAACGGAGATAATGCCGAGTGATGTCTCGTACGGGCTTCATTGAGACATCCTGTATCGTCGAGTAGCTTCCGTTGTTTTATTTTGCGCTGCAACTTAAACTCTGAAGAACTTCTTAGTTATGATCACTGAAGTACTTGGTTTCTAAACTCAAACTTGGTTTGTAATATTCACTTATGATAATGTTGTAATATTTGCTGGAATATGGTATTCTCCGGGCTCATCGTCGCGTGAGCATTTGTATGTATGGCACTCGATCCGCTTTACCGTGGATGTATCGGGAGGTTATACCCGACAGACCAGTGGATTACTCCGTTTGAAGTGTAAGGTTAACCGAGATTGCCCTAATGGTGATGGTTAATACACTTGAGCCGGATTAATTCAGGTGGTTCTGCCACAGGTGGTATCAGAGCCGTAGCTGGTGCCACAGCTGGTAACAGCGGGCACCAGAGCCGAAATGCATACGCCAGAGAATGCGACAAGCCGTAGAAACTTATTTTCATAAAACTTGACTAGAAGGTGTGTTGCAAAATACGTTGGTGCGCTAAGGATGGTACCTAGTTCGTAAAGCCCTAAGGGATTATGGGAAGTTACTAGGTGGCTATCTAACCTCTATATATTATCAACTGACTTCCAGCACATTACTTTCTGTCAAAACTTACTTTCATGCACAACCGACCTTAAATTGTGTAACGACGCACTCATCGCTAAGGTAAGAAGGTAAGAATCCTCAGCCAACTGAGAGAGCTTGGCCTTCCTGTCGGTGATGCGAACCGAACGCTGCCCTCAAGCAGTGGCTTACTTGAGGAGCTGCCAATATGCCAACTGTTAGTTGAATATATTGGGAGTAGAAGGTTTGGCGCAGGGTATGGCGATCGCTGTTCACACCCCCGTCTCATGACGGTACCCCCGTGAATACGCTATCTCGATAGCGTATGTTAACGTCGTCTGTACGGCGGAACTTGTACAGATATCGTTTCTATAAGTAAACGGTAATGAATACGGACGCTTTCATGAGTGCTGGCATGAAAGGTTCATGAAATATATATGCTCAATCTTCTGCAGGTACACTAACCGCGATTACGATAAGTTAAAGAACGGTTGGAAAAACTCGACTAGCTATTATAGTGAGAGCCGTATTGTGTATGCCACCGAAACTATCTTCGTAAGACCAAAAGTTATTTGGCAATTATTTTATTTGTGAGGACGAATAGGACGTGCATGCATCATGACCATATATATCTGAAATTGAAAATGCGTTGTATGAGAGTGGTAAGGTTCTTGCGTATCTAAGCGTTTTTGCATAAGGACTATCTAGCGAATCTGTCACAAATCTGCCATGACCGAAAAGAAGAGATTTATTGACCCAAGAAAATGACCTTTTTCTGGTAAAGTTCATGTTTAAAGAATTGTTCCAAAATTTGTTTTTTACCTCCTGTCTAAATATGAAAAATTTTGGACATATGGGTAATAGGAAACAACAAAAACCTTGGAATGTCAGATTTCTATCCAGAATAAGCACTTCTGCCCCTTTAATTTTTAGGCCCCCTTCCTGCGGTTTTCTGCAAAAGAGTACAACGCAAAACTTGTTCCAAACTTACCCAGGTAGCTGCTGTTAAAATTTGGTAAATTTTGGCTAAGTAGATTTTCCCTGGTGCACGAAACATTGGCCTACTGTTCCCTGAAATTTCTGGGTAGACACTAAGGTAAAATCTGAAAAGAAAGAGCATCTTAGAGACCTATCTAGCTCTGGAGTTGACTAGCAAAGTTGTTCACAAATACCTTAGGAGTGATCTGGTGAAATTTGAGAATTTTTGGATTAGAACTGTGGAAGATATGGTTATTTTTGCACACTATACAGAATCTGTCCCTGTGCTGTTCACAGTTTTTCCCCTATCTCACTCCATTTGATCTTTTGTTCAGATGGCCGAGCCTGTTGCTATGATGGTGGATGAGGATGGACGCGTTCACTCGCAGTGTCTCCACTGGGAGGGCTTTCCCTCTATTTTGTGGGATGTTCTGCGCACCGCGGGCTATCCAATTCCCCCACGTTACGCCGGACTGGAGTTTGCAGAGAATGGAGTTACCCAGTGCCGTGTCAACGTGACCGTTTTTCCGCACCCGCTACACCCGGAGTGGCCCGCCTTGGAGATTGAGGCTGTTGGTCACCGTTTGGCTGATACTTGGGAGCTTGCAGCCATGAGGGCGCTCACCACTTTTTGTGCGCAGCGTCCCGAGGTTGTCACACTCGCTCCCATCGGTTTGTTTCCTGCTGCCTAGGACAACGACCCCTTTTGGCTCAACAGGGTGCAACACACACAGTACTTGGTAGACTTTCACGCCTAGGAAACTATCCATACCTCCGTGCGGTGCATGAGTGCACTCTACCGACTTCAGACTCTCCAGAGTCAGGCGCTTGAGCAGCTCACTGATCTTGCTCGGGCCTACCACATGATGGCAGATACCAGGGATGAGCAGATTAAGGAGCTCAGTAAGGATCTTGAGGACAGAGATGCTCAGATTGGCCAACTTGAGGGCCAAATTCAGGAGCATGACACTCTCATGGGTGAGAGAAATGCCATGATAGCACAGTTGGAGGAGCAGCTTCATGATCTAAGCCTTGAGTTGGAGGATGCTAATGAACACATTCAGTGGCACCATGATCAGAACGACCATCCCCATGAGGAGGACATGGAGGAAGATGAGGAGGAGCCACAGGAGATTGATGGTATTTCAGGGATGAATTTCGAGGGTGAGGTACCACAGGCACCTCAGATGGGAACTCACTCTCCCGCTCACAGCGAGTTGTCCGTCAACGACTTGGATGACTTCTAGATGACGACCTAGAAGGACTTTTGCACATACTCCTCGATAGGATAGCCTAACTTTTGGCAAGTGTTGTAATAGGCTAACTAGGAGTTGAGTAACTCTTTTGTGATGGGTACACCTGAACCATGTGGATACCCTCAGCTTGTAAGGAACGGCGATAAACTTGGGTGATTTCGTTGTAAGTTGGTAAACGATGAAATCCACAATCGCTGAGACTTGTCGGAATTTCTATCCATGTCTCCTTACATTTCTTGGCTGAGTGTTGAATACCAAACTTGTCCTAAATTCTGTGATCTAGGTTCTCACAAAATTTCAACCCCACTGGATCTTGCTAGTTTAAGTTATAGGCGAGATACTATAACTTGTTCTGCTGAAAAACAGCCAAAACAGGAAAGCAAAGAGTGAATCGTTTGGCAATCCTAGCCATCGATTTAGCATCTTGGCTGAATACCAAAGTGGTACATCTCTAAATTCCCTATCCACTGCCAAAAGATGAGAAACTTTGGATGGACCCACAGCAAGCTATGATTTTCTCATAGCAAACGGAAATTCTATCCATACTTCTAGCTGTGATTTCGGAAGTCTATGACTACACCAATCATTTATGAATTGAGGAAGTAATATGGATCGCGTTGCTAATGGTAACCTTTCACGTTTCAGATGGTTGGATCAACACGTGGCAACCCCGAGGGTTTTGGTGCCGGTGGCAGCAGATCGCGACAGTCGCCACCACCCCCACCCAGTTTGGTGGAAGTGATGGCCGCTCAAACCGAGCTGCTGCGTCAGATCGTGCAAGGACAGCACCAGCAGAGGGGTGGGCACAATGCTCACCAACCCCAAGCTGCAGGATACACGGATTTCCTAGGGACCCAGCCGCCCTTGTTCCATACGACCGAGGAACCCCTGGACGGAGATGCATGGATTCGCACCATCGAATCCAAGTTCACACTACTTGTGGCCCCATGCTCAGAAGCCAGCAAGGCCCGCTTTGCCGCGCAACAGCTTCGCGGTACCGCTCGTCTGTGGTGGGACCACTATTTTGCGATGCTCCCGGCTGATCATGTGGTCGACTGGGATGAATTCAAGACCGCGTTCCGGGCACATCATATCCCTGAGGGTCTCATGGAGAGGAAGTTGAACGAGTTCCTGGCACTTACCTAGGGCACCCGCACCGTGCTGCAGTACGCCCAGGCGTTCAACAATCTGTGCCAGTATGCGGGCTATCACGCTGATACGGATGCCAAGAAGCGTGATCGTTTCCGCCGAGGTCTGAATACCAAGCTCAAGGAGCGTCTGAACCTAGCCAGGGCTGACACCTACAATGAATTGGTCAATATGGCCATTACCCAGGAAGACTGTATCATGGCACACCGGGCAGAGAAGAAGAGAAAGGCACCCGCTGGACCTTCAAGTGCTCAGCCACCAAGGTATCGCATCGTGCAAAATGCCGCACCCACAGCTCCACCAAAGGCCCCTCAGCCAGGGAGATGGATTGCCAGACCCCCACAACAGCCAGGCATGGTACGACCCCCGATGCCTCTACAGAATGGTCCGAGGCCCACTCTGCAACAATCTCTTCGACCCAGCCCCGCGAATCGATGTTTCAAATGCGGGAGTTCTAACCACTTTGCACGAGAATGCCCTCAGTCTGGGCCGCCCAACCAAGGTCAGGGATCCAACCCGAACACCAAGAACAGGGGCAAGAGACAGACCCTGCAAGTCAAGCAAGGACGGATTAACTTCACCACGCTGGCAGAGCTTCCTGAAGGAGCCCCAGTGATGTCGGGTACATTCTCTATCCATAACAAGCCTGCAGTTATATTATTTGATTCTGGTGCATCGCATAGTTTCATAAGTGTAAAATTCGGTGCAAAAGTAGGCTTGGATGTTTGTCACACAAAAGGGTCATATATGATATCAACACCGGGTGGTAAAATTGCTTCAAACCAAATGGTCAGACAAGTACCAGTCAAGTTGGGTAGTAAAACCATCGACACAGACCTTGTCCTTTTACCTCTTGACGGCATGGATATTATTTTGGGAATGAACTGGATGACTATGCATGGAGTCACGCTGGACCTTTCTTCCCGAGCCGTTGAGATAAATTCACCTAGTCACGGAGCCACTACCCTTTACCTACCATTCCTAGATTGCACGAATTCCTGTGCTTACAAGATGGAAGGACTTAAGCTAGAGGATATTCCTGTGGTCAACGAGTATGCCGACGTTTTTCCGGATGACTTACCGGGAATGCCACCGGATAGGGATATTGAGTTCATCATTGAACTACAACCAGGCACTGCACCTATATCCAAAAGACCATATAGGATGCCCCCTAAAGAGTTGGCAGAGCTGAAAATTCAACTCCAAGAACTGCTGGACAAAGGTTTCATTCGCCCTAGCGCGTCACCTTGGGGATGTCCAGCCCTATTCGTAAAGAAGAAGGATGACAGTTTGAGGTTATGCGTTGACTACCGACCTCTCAATGCGGTAACTGTTAAAAATAAATACCCACTTCCCCGTATCGTTGTACTCTTCGATCAATTAGCTGGAGCCAGAGTGTTCTCAAAGATTGATCTTCGTTCGGGATATCATCAGATCAAGATTCGCCCGTGCGATATTCCTAAGACTGCCTTCTCCACACGATATGGACTATATGAATTCTTGGTCATGTCCTTTGGACTAACCAATGCCCCCGCCTACTTCATGTATCTCATGAATTCGGTATTCATGCCCGAACTTGACAAATTCATCGTAGTGTTCATCGACGACATCCTTATCTATTCCAAGGATGAGGAAGAGCATGCCAAGCACCTTCGCATCGTTCTTCAGCGACTCAGAGACCATCAGCTCTATGCTAAGTTTTCTAAGTGTGAATTCTGGTTGGATACTGTAAAGTTCTTGGGTCACACGATCTCCAGCGAAGGCATAGCTGTTGACCCCAGCAAGGTACAAGAGGTGATGGATTGGAAACCCCCTACCTCTGTTCATCAGATTCGCAGTTTTCTCGGCTTAGCCGGTTACTACCGTCGCTTCATCCCGGATTTCTCTCGAATTGCTAAGCCCATGACCGAACTGCTAAAGAAGGAAGTAAAGTTTGTATGGAATGAGAAATGTGAAGAAGCTTTCCACACTCTCAGAGAGCATCTGACTACTGCACCCGTGTTAGCTCAACCCGATAATACCAAGTCGTTCGATGTGTATTGTGACGCATTGGGTACTGGTCTAGGATGTGTGCTTATGCAAGAGAATCGAGTGATTGCATATGCCTCACGAGCCCTTCGGCCCCACGAGCAGAATTATCCCACTCATGATCTTGAGCTTGCAGCTGTCATTCACGCTCTGAAAATATAGAGGCACTATCTCATGGGTACACAGTGCAATGTCTACACGGATCATAAGAGTCTCAAGTATATCTTCACACAAGCCGATCTGAATATGAGACAACGGAGATGGCTAGAATTAATCAAGGATTATGACCTTGAAGTGCACTATCACCCCGGCAAGGCTAACGTAGTCGCGGATGCACTAAGCCGCAAGTCCCATTGCCATTGCTTATCCATGGAGTCCTACCATGAGACATTGTGTGCAGAAATGAGGAAGCTTAACATGGAAATGGTTTCCCAAGGCACTCTAGATCACATCTCAGTTGAGCCCACTCTTCACGACCAAATCGTCATGGCACAACTACATGACGAAGGAATTAAGATCATCAAACAAAAACTCTCTCTAGGTGAGGAGAAGTATAAATGTTTCCGCCAGGACCATAAGGGAGTTCTATGGTTCGAAAGTCGTATAGTCGTTCCGAAGAATCATGAACTCCGCAAGCAAATTCTTGATGAGGCGTACCTTTCCAAATTCTCTATCCACCCCGGCAGTAGCAAAATGTATCAAGACCTAAGGCAAAACTTCTGGTGGACTAGAATGAAAAGAGAAATTGCTACGTATGTCTCGGAATGTGACACGTGCCAGAGAGTAAAAGCTAGCCACTTGAAGGTAGCCGGTACACTTCAACCGTTACCTATACCATCATGGAAATGGGAAGACATAAGTATGGACTTCATCGTTGGACTACCAAACACTTCCCAAAAATATGATTCCATATGGGTTATCGTTGATAGACCCACAAAGACGGCACATTTTCTTCCGGTACACACCACCTATTCTACCAAGAAATATGCCGAGATTTACCTCGATCGTATTGTTTGCCTACATGGAATACCTAAGACAATTATTTCCGATCGTGGTCCTCAGTTTGTAGCACGCTTTTGGGAACAACTGCAAACGTCTCTTGGCACTAAACTGATTCGCAGCTCAGCATACCATCCTCAGACTGACGGACAAACGGAAAGAGTAAACCAAATTCTTGAAGACATGCTAAGAGCTTGCGTCATTCACTATGACAAGAATTGGGACAAATGCCTACCCCTAGCAGAGTTCTCGTACAACAATAGCTATCAAACGAGTTTGAAAATGGCACCATTTGAGGCCCTGTACAGACGAAGGTGTCGAACTCCTTTGAGCTGGTCACAAACCGAAGAACGTAAAATAATTGGACCCGACCTGGTAATCGAGGCAGAGGAGAAAGTAAAAGTAATACAAGCAAATCTTAAAGCCGCACAAGCCCGACAAAAGAGCTATTCTGACAAAAGGAGAAAGCCCCTAAAATTCGAAGTTGGCGATCATGTCTATCTTCGAGTTTCACCAACCAAGGGAGTGCAAAGATTCGGAATCAAAGGCAAACTAGCTCCCCGTTACGTTGGTCCTTACGAAATCATTGAGAGTTGCGGACCCGTAGCCTACAAATTACGACTGCCCCCTCAGCTCACGGCCACCCATGATGTCTTCCACGTATCTCAACTCAAGAAGTGTATTCGAGTCCCTACCGAGATTGTGGAACAACAAGAAATATCGTTAGAACCCGACCTCTCGTATGTCGAACACCCAGTTAAAATTTTGGATCAAAAGGAAAGAGAGACCAGGAGGAACGTGATTAAAATGTATAAAGTTCAATGGAATCATCACACTGAAGAAGAAGCCACCTGGGAAACCGAGAGCTACCTAAACCAAAATTTTCCTGGTTTTCTTATCTCAACCACTGGTACGTGCACCCCTGTCCACACTAAGATTTACCGAATCTCGGGGCGAGATTCTTGTTAAGGGGGGAAGGCTGTGACAACCCTGATAATTTACATTTCTAAATCAATGTCCTTAGCCTAACCCTATGCTTAACCAACTAATAAAAGGGTGAAAAGAATTAGAACAAGTTAAGTTGAAATTCAAATTGAATTTGGGCACATTTGGATACTTTTGAATTTTTAAATTAACTTTCAAATCATAAGCCAAATGAGATGTTGCCTGAAACCAAACTTGTAGAACTTTTTATTCTGAACAACTTTCATGTTCAAAAGTTTTTGAAATTCAAATTAGAAAGAGGAGAAAACGCCCTGTTTGCACCCAGCCCCCTGAAACTTTTCAAATTCTCGCGTTTAGGCCCCTCACTCCTCCCTCTCTCTCCCCTCCCCGCCCGACAGCGCACGCCACGTCGCCGGCGATGTCTGACCGGCGCGAGCCGCCAGGTCAGTGGCCGCCGCGCCTCTCCCCCACGCACGGCTTTGCCCCCCCCCCCACCGCCGCGCTGCCCAGTCCGCGCCCGCGCGTGCGCACGCCGTGCCGTGCCCCGCCTCGCCGCCCGCCGCGCCCAACCGCCGCGTCGCGCCGTGCCGTCCCGACCCCCGCGCCCCGCCCGTCGCTGCGCCTGCCTCCCGCCTGAGCCGCTGCTGCAGCTGCTTCCCCAATCCACGCGCCGCGCTATCTCCTCGCTCCCACGCCAAATCCCCGGCCGCCAGTCGCTCGCTCCCGCCCGCCGCACGCCGCGCCGGCGTCCTGCTGCCGCCCGCCGTGGCCAGTGGCACGCCTTTGCCGTGCCTCTGCCCCGCGCATCGCCGAGGCACCCCCACCCCCTCCTGCCCCTATAAAAGCCGCGCCCCCGGCCGCCCGCGCGAGCCACAGCAGCCAGAGCACCTCGCCGCCGCCATTGCCGCCGCCGAGCGCCGCCCGCTCGTGGACAGCCCTCCACAGCCGCCCCCTGCCCAAATTGAACCTCCAGCCACCACTACATCACCCCACTGAAGCTCGCCGACCCGCCCAACACCGCCCAGGACCACCGGAGCGCCGCCGCCCGCGCTGTCACCGCCGCCGCCGCCCCTGCTCACCGCGGACAGCCCGACTCTGACCTCCTCCGCCCAAGCCAAGCACCGGAGCAGCTTCCCCGCGCGCCACTGAAGCTCGCCGACCAGACCAGACTGCCCCAAGCCCGCCGGAGCACCGCCGTCAACGCGTGCCGCCGCCGCCGCCGCCTCTGCTCCAACGCCGGCGAGCTATTCCCGGCCGTCCCCCACCCGAACAAGACCCCCACGAGGTAGCCCTCGCACCCCTGAACCTTCCCCGACCCTCACCCCTCGCCGCCGGCGAGCCCCTCGCTGGAATTTTGGCCGGCCACCGTACCCGAGCCGCCCGAGGACCCAATTGCAAGAATTTAAATCTTTAGAAGGGTCTGCACGTAAGATTCAAGGACCCAGTTGTAAAAGAAAGTTTCAAATCTAGATTCAAATTCAGTGAACTTGTAAAATTCGTATAAAATCGTAGAAAATTCAGAAAAATGCAAACTAAACTGTTCTGGAATCCTTAGAAGAAACTCTACAACTTTTGTTATAAAAAGTTTCTCAGATTCTCAATATATCTTGCTCTACATTAAATGGAAGTTTTTAATGGACTTCTTTTGTACCCACTGTTGTAGATCAATGCTGACCCTAAAGTTTGGGCAGTGAGTTAGTTGCTTGATGTTTAGGACTGTATAAAAAGATCAGGCCCAAACTCCATCTCTATCTACACTGTTTATTAAACTTAGTTTCATAGCATAAGTGGCTAAATATTTGTATCCCTGCAGTTAGGTTATGAATCACCTAATGAAACATTTTCTATACTGGTGTAATGGTACCTAGATGCCAGAGAAAAATTGGGAGACTTTTTATCTCATAGGAACCTATTTATTTGATTTATGTGCTAACAACATACATTAACTCAAGAAAATAGTATCTTAGCTTGGAAAATTCTCCAAGTTTTACTAGAAGATACTCAGTGGTTGGGGTTGCTGTGTAAAAAGTTTCATGGACAAAAACCCTGTGTAGGATCCTGTAAAAATAAATCCTTAAATAACCTAGGTGTGTGATGTCCTATTTTCTATGCTCTGAAAACTGCATAATAAATCCTATAAAAATTACAGTAGCTCCTGCATGATTAAATGAAAGCCCTGTAAAAATCTTAGACTCAGTTGTTGCACCATTTTTATGAACAAAAAGAACAAGGATCTAGCAGCAACCATGTAATATATTTTTCATAATTAATCTACTGCATGAAATCGTCTGAAAATTTTACAGTAAGCATATCTTTCCCTGATGAGCCTAAATCCAAAGTTTCATGACCAGAAACTACCCACTGTAAAAGTTACACTCAAATCATATCGTGTACCATCACCACTACTTAAACTTGTGCATTCATGTAGAAACGACTACTCTTGCCGACGGAACTTACGAACTGGTGCCCGAGTCCGAGAGTGAGCAGCAAGAAGCCCAGGCGAATTTAACTGAAGCAGTTGAAGACCCTGGTCAACATTCAGACGATCCCCGGACTAACTTTTCGCAAGAAGGCAAGCCCCGGAGCATAACCCATTTCTTTTCCTAAATTATGCAACTCACTACTCTTTTGCTCGTGCATTAAGTTTATAGGAGTTGAATGAAAACTTAGTTGCATGATGTTAGGAACCCATGCTTGAAAACTAGATGTAAGGTTCGATAGAATGCTGTGCTAATAGGACTCCGGTAAAAGCCGAGTGATTTCCTGTCACTCGCGAGAAAATAGGAGTTGAATGTTTACTACACGCTGCAATCATAAGGACAACGGATGGGCTATGGTACGATGTTTCCGATTGAGGCCCGTCTGTCTAGTGAAAAATGCTAAGGCCGCAGTGTGTGGTAGTGATGGTTAAGTCTTTGAACGTACTAAACACATGCCGAGATTATGGGAATCGGTAAGCTTAAGTACCTGATTGGCCCGGCAAGGGGACGGCATCCTACCCTTTGAACTTCGGTCCCATGTGCATATGGTGAGTGCAGAGAGTGGTCACGACCCGGCGCCGAACCGTGGCGTGGGGCTCTTGTACTCTCAGAGGGTAGCCCCGATCCACGACCCGGAAAGAAAGGGGAAAAGTTGCACGTGTGACTCTAGGGAGTAACCACGTGATGTGTGTTTGGGTTTTCCTTGCAAGGTTAAGAAATTCGATTCGAATCGTCCGTTTCTCACGGCTATTGAGACTGCTTAACCCCCTTTACCCACAGAGTAAGAAGAGGAACAATGATGATGAATAAACTTGTTGGATGAAATTTAATGCTTCACCATGAATGCTATTGGATAGCTGCTTATCTAGAATGGTTAATGAAACTAGAATCTTGAGCTAAAAGTTGAAAGTAAGGACCCACTTGTAGATGCTTTTCGGCAAAACAAACCCCTGAGCCAAAAAGCCTTGCATGTCTAGAGTCGGTGGGATAGATTCCACTACACGGGTAAGTCTTGCTGAGTATTAGTATACTCAGCCTTGCTTGTGGCTCGTTTTCAGGTGGGACCTTCGAAGATATGATTGCTAGCTTGACTTGGCCCTGCACTCTTCCCCCTGGTTGGTCGGTGGAATGGGATACACCCCCATCCAACGGAGATAATGCCGAGTGATGTCTCGTACGGGCTTCATCGAGACATCCTGTATCGTCGAGTAGCTTCCGTTGTTTTATTTTCCGCTGCAACTTAAACTCTGAAGAACTTCTTAGTTATGATCACTGAAGTACTTGGTTTCTAAACTCAAACTTGGTTTGTAATATTCACTTATGATAATGTTGTAATATTTGCTGGAATGTGGTATTCTCCGGGCTCATCGTCGCGTGAGCATTTGTATGTATGGCACTCGATCTGCATGATTAAATGAAAGACCTGTAAAAATCTTAGTCTCAGTTTTTGCACCATTTGTTCTGTACAAAAAGAACAAAAATCTAGCAGCAACCATGTATTATATTTTTCATAATTAATCTGCTGCATGAAAATATCTGAAAATTTTACAGTAAGCTTATCTTTCCCTGATGTGCCTAGATCCAAGGTTTCATGACCAGAAACCACTCACTGTAGTAGTTACACTTAAATCATGTTTCCATGAGGAACATAAGTTCCCATGAACACCCACCCCACCTTGCTTAACGAAGTTACTTATTGTACTATTCTACTTTATTAACGATTGCCCACGAATGATAAAGTAACTCACTTCACAACAAAACTCATGTTTTATAGACTGCAACTTTATCGTGAAGGAAATCATGTCGTTTACCAGCACCACTACTTAAACTTGTGCATTCATGTAGAAACGACTACTCTCGCCGACGGGACTTAGGAGCTGGTGCCCGAGTCCGAGAGTGACCAGCGAGAAGCCCAGGCAAATTTAACTAAAGCAGTTAAAGACCCGGGTCAACGTTCAGACGATCCTCGGACTAACTTTGCACAAGAAGGCAAGCCCCGGAGCATAACCCTATTCCTTTCCTAAAATATGCAACTCATTACTCTCTTGCTTGTGCATTAAGTTTATAGGAGTTGAATGAAAACTTAGTTGCATGATGTTAGGAACCCATGCTTGAAAACTAGATGTAAGGTTCGATAGAATGCTGTTCTAATAGGACTCCGGTAAAAGCCGAGTGATTTCCTGTCACTCGCGAGAAAATAGGAGTTGAATGTTTACTACACGCTGCAATCATAAGGTCAACGGACGGGCTATGGTACGATGTTTACGATTGAAGCCCGTCTGTTTAGTGAAAAATGCTAAGGCCGCAGTGTGTGGTAGTGGTGGTTAAGTCTTTGAACGTACTAAACGCATGCCGAGAATATGGTAATCGGTAAGCTTAAGTACCTGATTGGCCCGGCAAGTGGACGACAACCTACCCTTTGAACTTCGGTCCCATGTGCATATGGCGAGTGCACGAGTGGCCACGACCCGGCGCCGAACCGTGGCGTGGGGCTCGTGTACTCTCGGAGGGTAGCTCCGATCCACAACCCGGAAAGAAAGGGGAAAAGTTGCACGTGTGACTCTGGGAGTAACCACGTGTCGTGTGTTTAGGTTTCCCTTGCAAGGTTAAGAAATTCGATTCGAATCGTCCGTTTCTCACGGCTATTGAGACTGCTTAATCCCTTTTACCACACAGAGTAAGAAGAGGAACAATGATGATGAATAAACTTGTTGGATGAAATTTAATGCTTCACCATGAATGATATTGGATAGCTGCTTATCTAGAATGGTTAATGAAACTAGAATCTTGAGCTAAAAGTTGAAAGTAAGGACCCACTCGTATATGCTTTGCGGCAAAACAAACCCCTGAGCCAAAAAGCCTTGCATGTCTAGAGTCGGTGGAGTAGATTCCACTACACGGGTAAGACTTGCTGAGTATTAGCATACTCAGCCTTGCTTGTGGCTCGTTTTCAGGGGAGTCTTTCGAAGACAAGATTGCTAGCTTGACTTGGCCGTGCATTCTTCCCCCTGGTTGGTCGGTGGAATGGGATACGCCTCCGGCCAATGGAGATAATGCTGAGTGATGTCTCGTACGGGCTTCACCGAGACATCCTGTATCGTCGAGTAGCTTTCGTTATCTTATTTCCGCTACAACTTAAACTCTGAAGAACTTATTGGTTATGATCACTGAAGCACTTGGTTACTAAACTCAAATATGGTTTATTCACTTATGATAATTTTTGTAATATCTGCTGGAATGTGGTATTCTCTGGGCTCATCTTCGCATGAGCATTTGTATGTATGGTTTCGATCGGCTTTATCGTGGTTGTATCGGGAGGTTACCCGACAGACCAATGGATTACTCCGTTTGAAGTGTAAGGTTAACCGAGATTGCCCTAATGGTGATGGTTAATACACTTGAGCCGGATTAATTCAGGTGGTTCTGCCACAGCTGGTATCAGAGCTGAAATACATACGCCAGAGAATGCGACAAGCCTTAAAAAAAAACTTATTTTCATAAGACTTGACTAGAAGGATGTGTTGCGAAATACGTTGGTGCGCTAAGGATGGTACCTAGTTCGTAAAGCCCTAAGAGATTATGGGAAAGTTACTAGGTGGCTATCTAACTTCTATATATTATCAACTGACTTCCAGCACATTACTTTCTGTCAAAACTTACTTTCATGCACAACCGACCTTAAATTGTGTAACGACGCACTCATCGCTAAGGTAAGAAGGTAAGAATCCTCAGCCAACTGAGAGAGTTTGGCCTTCCTGTCGGTGACGCGAACCGAACGCTGCCCTCAAGCAGTGGCTTACTTGAGGTGCTGCAAATATGCCAACTGTTAGTTGAATATATTGGGAGTAGAAGGTTTGGCGCAGGGTATGGCGAACGCTGTTCATACCCCCGTCTCATGACGGTACCCCCGTGAATACGCTATCTCGATAGCGTATGTTAACGTCGTCTGTACGGCGGAAATTGTACATATATCGTTTCTATAAGTAAACGGTAATGAATACGGACGCTTTCATGAGTGCTGGCATGAAAGGTTCATGAAATATATGTGCTCTATCAATCTTCTGCAGGTACACTAACCGCGATTACGATAAGTTAAAGAACGGTTAGAAAATCTCGACTAGCTATTATAGTGAGAGGCGTATCATGTATGCCACCGAAACTATCTTCGTAAGACCAAAAGTTATTTGGCAATTATTTTATTTTGTGAGGACGAATAGGACGTGCATGCATCATGACCATTTATATCTGAAAATGAAAATGCGTTGAATGAGAGTGGTAAGGTTCTTGCGTATCTAAGCGTGATTTTGCATAAGGACTATCTAGCGAATCTGTCACAAATCTGCCATGACCGAAAAGAGTTATTTATTGATCAGAGAAAATGACCTTTTCTGGTAAAGTTCATGTTGAAAGAATTGTTCCAAATTTTCTGTTCTATCTCCTGTTCAAAAATAAAAAAAAATTCTGAACTTATGGATAGTAAGAAATAAAAGCAACCATGGAATGCCAGAATTCTGTCCAGAATAAGCACTTCTGCCCCTTAAATTTTTAGGCCCCCTTCCTACAGTTTTCTGCAAAAGAGTACGACACAAAACTTGTTCCAAATTTACCCAGATGGTTGGATCAACACGTGGCAATCCCGAGGGTTTTGGTGCCGGTGACAGCAGACCGCGACAATCGCCACCACCCCCGCCCAGTTTGGTGGAAGTGATGGCCGCTCAAACCGAGCTGCTGCGTCAGCTGGTGCAAGGACAACAACACCACCAGCGGGGTGGGCAAAATGTCCACCACCCCCAAGCTGCAGGATATACGGATTTTCTGGGGACCCAGCCGCCCTTGTTCCATAAGACAGAGGAACCCTTGGACGCAGACGCATGGATTCGCACCATCGAATCCAAGTTCACACTACTTGTGGCCCCATGCTCAGAGGCCAACAAAGCTCGTTTTGCCGCACAACAGCTTCGCGGTACCGCTCGTCTGTGGTGGGACCACTATTTTGCGATGCTCCCGGCTGATCATGTGGTTGACTGGGACGAATTCAAGGCCGCATTCCGGGCACATCATATCCCCGAGGGTCTCATGGAGAGGAAGTTGAACGAGTTCCTGGCACTCACCCAGGGCACCCGTACGGTGCTGCAATACGCCCAGGCGTTCAACAATCTATGCCAGTATGCGGGCTATCACGCTGATCCGGATACTAAGAAGCGTGACCGTTTCTGCGCAGAGGACTAAGCACCAAGCTCAAGGAGCGTCTGAACCTAGTCAGGGCTGACACCTACAATGAGTTGGTCAATATGGCCATTACCCAGGAAGACTGTATCATGGCACACCAGGCAGAGAAGAAGAGAAAGGCACCCGCTGGACCTTCAAGTGCTCAGCCACCAAGGTATCGCATCGTGCAAAATGCCGCACCCACAGCTCCACCAAGGGCCCCTCAGCCAGGGAGATGGATTGCCAGACCTCCACAGCAGCCAGGCATGGTACGACCCCCGATGCCTCCACAGAATGGTCCGAGGCCCACTCTTCAGCAGTCTCTTCGACCCAGCCCCGCGAATCGTTGTTTCAAATGCGGGAGTTCCAACCACTTTGCACGAGAATGCCCTCAGTCTGGGCCGCCCAACCAAGGTCAGGGATCCAACCCGAACAACAAGAACAGGGGCAAGAGACAGACCCTGCAGGTCAAGCAAGGACGGATTAACTTCACCACGCTTGCAGAGCTTCCTGAAGGAGCCCCAGTGATGTCGGGTACATTCTCTATCCATAACAAGCCTGCAGTTATATTATTTGATTCTGGTGCATCGCATAGTTTCATAAGTGCAAAATTCGGTGCAAAAGTAGGCTTGGATGTTTGTCACACAAAAGGTTCATATATGATATCAGTACCGGGTGGTAAAATTGTTTCGAATCAAATGATCAGACAAGTACCAGTCAAGTTGGGTAGTAAAACCATCAACACAAACTTGGTTCTTTTACCCCTTGACGGCATAGATTTTATTTTGGGTATGAATTGGATGATTTTGCACAAAGTCACACTGGACCCCTCGTCCCGAGCTGTGGAAATAAATTCACCTAGTCACGGAGCCACCACCCTTTACCTACCATTCCTGGATTGCACGAATTCCTGTGCTTACATGATGGAAGGACTTAAGCTAGAGGATATTCCTATGGTAAACGAGTATGCCGACGTTTTTCCGGATGACTTACCAGGAATGCCACCGGATAGGGACATTGAGTTCATCATCGAACTGCAACCGGGCACTGCACCTATATCCAAAAGACCATATAGGATGCCCCCTAAAGAATTGGCAGAGCTGAAAATTCAACTCCAAGAACTACTGGACAAAGGTTTCATTCGCCCTAGCGCGTCACCTTGGGGATGTCCAGCCCTATTCGTAAAGAAGAAGGATAACAGTTTGAGGTTATGCGTTGACTACCGGCCTCTCAACACAGTAACCGTTAAGAATAAATACCCACTTCCTCGTATCGATGTACTCCTCGATCAATTAGCTGGAGCCAGAGTCTTCTCAAAAATTGATCTTCGTTCGGGATATCATCAGATCAAGATTCGCCCGTGCGATATTCCTAAGACTGCCTTCTCCACACGATATGGACTATATGAATTCTTGGTCATGTCCTTTGGACTCACAAATGCCCCTGCCTACTTCATGTATCTCATGAATTCGGTATTCATGCCCGAACTTGACAAATTCGTCGTAGTGTTCATCGACGACATCCTTATCTATTCCAAGGATGAGGAAGAGCATGCCAAGCACCTTCGCATTGTTCTTCAGCGACTCAGAGACCATCAGCTCTATGCTAAGTTTTCTAAGTGTGAATTCTGGTTGGATACTGTAAAGTTCTTGGGTCACACGATCTCCAGCGAAGGCATAGCTGTTGACCCCAGCAAGGTACAAGAGGTGATGGATTGGAAACCCCCTACCTCTGTTCATCAGATTCGCAGTTTTCTCGGCTTAGCCGGTTACTACCGTCGCTTCATCCCGGATTTCTCTCGAATTGCTAAGCCCATGACTGAACTGTTGAAGAAGGAAGTAAAGTTTGTATGGAATGAGAAATGTGAAGAAGCTTTCCACACTCTCAGAGAGCATCTGACTACTGCACCTGTGTTAGCTCAACCCGATAATACCAAGTCGTTCGATGTGTATTGTGACGCATCGGGTACTGGTCTAGGATGTGTGCTTATGCAAGAGAATCGAGTGATTGCATATACCTCACGAGCCCTTCGGCCCCATGAGCAGAATTATCCCACTCATGATCTTGAGCTTGCAGCTGTCATTCACGCTCTGAAAATATGGAGGCACTATCTCATGGGTACACAGTGCAATATCTACACTGATCATAAGAGTCTCAAGTATATCTTCACACAAGCCGATCTGAATATGAGACAACGGAGATGGCTAGAATTAATCAAGGATTATGACCTTGAAGTGCACTATCACCCCGGCAAGGCTAACGTAGTCGCGGATGCACTAAGCCGCAAGTCCCATTGCCATTGCTTATCCATGGAGTCCTACCATGAGACATTGTGTGCAGAAATGAGGAAGCTTAACATCGAAATGGTTTCCCAAGGCACTCTAAATCACATCTCAGTTGAGCCCACTCTTCACGACCAAATCGTCATGGCACAACTACATGATGAAGGAATTAAGATCATCAAACAAAAACTCTCTCTAGGTGAGGAGAAGTATAAATGTTTCTGCCAGGACCATAAGGGAGTTCTATGGTTCGAAAGTCGTATAGTCGTTCCGAAGAATCATGAACTCCGCAAGCAAATTCTCGATGAGACACATGTTTCCAAATTCTCTATCCACCCCGGCAGTAGCAAAATGTATCAAGACCTAAGGCAAAACTTCTGGTGGACTAGAATGAAAAGAGAAATTGCTACGTATGTCTCAGAATGTGACACGTGCCAGAGAGTAAAAGCTAGCCACTTGAAAGTAGCCGGTAAACTTCAACCGTTACCTATACCATCCTGGAAGTGGGAAGACATAAGTATGGACTTCATCGTTGGACTACCAAACACTTCCCAGAAACATGATTCCATATGGGTTATCGTTGATAGACTCACAAAGACAGCACATTTCCTTCCGGTACACACCACCTATTCTGCCAAGAAATATGCCGAGATTTACCTCGATCGTATTGTTTGCCTATATGGAATACCTAAGACAATTATTTCTGATCGTGGTACTCAGTTTGTGGCACGCTTTTGGGAACAACTGCAAACGTCTCTTAGTACTAAACTGATTCGCAGCTCAGCATACCATCCTCAGACTGACGGACAAACGGAAAGAGTAAACCAAATTCTTGAAGACATGCTAAGAGCTTGCGTCATTCACTATGACAAGAATTGGGACAAATGTCTACCCCTAGCAGAGTTCTCGTACAACAATAGCTATCAAACGAGTTTGAAAATGGCACCATTTGAGGCCCTGTACGGACGAAGGTGTCGAACTCCTTTGAGCTGGTCACAAACCGGAGAATGTAAAGTAATTGGACCCGACCTGGTAATCGAGGCAGAGGAGAAAGTAAAAGTAATACAAGCAAATCTTAAAGCCGCACAAGCCCGGCAAAAGAGCTATTCCGACAAAAGGAGAAAGCCCCTAAAATTCAAAGTTGGCGATCATGTCTATCTTCGAGTTTCACCAACCAAGGGAGTGCAAAGATTCGGAATCAAAGGAAAACTAGCTCCCCGTTATGTTGGTCCTTACGAAATCATTGAGAGTTGCGGACCCGTAGCCTACAAATTACGACTGCCCCCTCAGCTCACGACCACCCATGATGTCTTCCACGTATCTCAACTCAAGAAGTGTATTCGAGTCCCTGCCGATATTGTGGAACAACAAGAAATATTGGTAGAACCCGACCTCTCGTATGTCGAACACCCGGTTAAAATTTTGGATCAAAAAGAAAGAGGGACCAGGAGGAAAGTGATTAAAATGTATAAAGTTCAATGGAATCATCACACTGAAGAAGAAGCCACCTGGGAAACCGAGAGCTACCTAAACCAAAATTTCCCTGGTTTTCTTATCTCAACCACTGGTATGTGCACCCCTGTCCACACTAAGATTTACCGAATCTCGGGGCTAGATTCTTGTTAAGGGGGGAAGGCTGTAACAACCCTGATAAATTACATTCCTAAAGCAATGTCCTTAGCCCAACTCTATGCTTAACCAAGTAATAAAAGGGTGAAAAGAATTAAAACAAGTTAAGTTGAAATTCAAATTTAAATTGGGCACATATGAATACCTTTGAATTTTTAAATTAACTTTCAAACCACAAGCCAAATGAGGTGTTGCCTGAAACCAAACTTGTAGAACTTTTTATTCTGAACAACTTTCATGTTCAAAAGTTTTTGAAATTCAAATTAGAAAGTGGAGAAAACATCCTGTTTGCAACCAGCCCCTTGGAACTTTTCAAATCTCGCAAATAGACCCTTCTTCCCCCTCCTCTCTCTCCCCTCCCCGCCCGACACGCCGGCCAGGTGGCCGGCGATGCCTAACCGGCGCTAGCCGCCAAGCCAGTGGCCGCCAGCCCTCGCCCCCAAACCCGGCTTCCCCCCGCCCCCCCCCACCGCCGCGCTGCCCAGCCCCAGCTCGCCACGCGCGCCACGCCAGCCGCGCCTCTGCTCGCCGCCCGCCGTGCCCAACGGCCGCGCCGCGCCGTGCCGCACCGCTCGCCGCGACCCGCTCGTCGTTGAGCTTGCCGCCCGCCCAAGCCGCTGCTGCAGCTGTCCTCCAACCCCGTGCCGCGCTATCTCCTCGCTCCCCCGCGCAAAATCCCCGGTGCCCAGTCGCGCGCTCCCGCCCTCCGCACGCCGCGCCGGGGTCCAGACGCCGCCCACCGTGGCCAGTGGCACGCCATTGCCGTGCCATCACCCCCGCGCGTTGCCTGGCACTCCTCCCTCCCTCCTGTCCCTATAAAAGCCGCCCCAGGCCGCCCGCGCGAGCTACCAGCAACCAGAGAACACCCGCCGCCGCCATTGTCGCCGCCGAGCTCCACCCGCTCGTGGACAGCCCAAATTGAAGTTCCAGCCACCACCACATCATCCCACCGGAGCTCACCGACCCGCTCAACGCCGCCCAGAGCCGCCGGAGCACCGCCGTCGACGCGTACCGCCGCCGCCGCCCCTGCTCCAACGCCGACGACCTACTCCCGGCCGTCCCCCACCCGACCAAGACCCCCACGAGGTAGCCCTCGCACCCCTGGTCCTTCCCCGGCCCTCACCCCTCGCCGCCGGCGAGCCCCTCGCCGGAATTTTGGCCGGCCACCGCACCCGAGCCGCCTAAGGACCCAATTGCATCGATTGAATTCTTTAGAAGGTTCTGCCCGTAAGATTTCAAGGACCCAGATGTAAGAGAAAGATTCAAACCTAGATTCAAAATCAGTGAACTTGTAAAATTCGTATAAAATCATAGAAAATTCAAAAAAATGCAAACACAACTGCTCTGGAGATCTTAGGTTAAGCATCACAACTTTTTTTACATGCATCACCTAAGATTCTAGCTAAATCATGCTTTAAATAAAATGGAAAGATTAATGGCTTTTATTCATAGACTTGTCTTGAGACAAGTGCTGGCCCTGAAAAATTTACAGTGAGGAAATTACCTGATAAATAGGCCACCCTAAAAAGATCAAGCTCAGAATCTACTTCTAGATATACTTCTTGCTAAGTTTAGTTTCATGCCATGATTGGCTAAATATTTTTATCTCTGTTGTTAGTTTGTGATTCACCTAATAAAACTTTTTCTATACTGGTGTAATGGTACCTAGATGCCATAGAAAAATTTAGAGACTTTCTATCTCACAGGAACCTATTTATTTGATTTATGTGCTAATAACATACATTAAATCAGAAAAATAGTATCTTAGCTTGGAAAATTCTCATATTTTTACTAGAAGATACTCAGTGGTAGAGGATGCTATGTAAAATGTTTCATGGACAAAAACCCTGTGTAGGATCCTGTAAAAAAATAAACCCTTGAATAACCTAGGTGTGTAATGTCATATTTACTATGCTCTGAAAACTGCATAATAAATCCTATAAAAATTACAGTAGCTCCTTCATGATTAAATGAAAGCCCTGTAAAAATATTAGTCTCAGTTTTTGCACCATTTGTTCTGTACAAAAAGAACAAGAATCTATCAGCAACCATGTATTATATTTTTTGTAATTAATCTGCTGCATGAAAATATCTGAAAATTTTACAGTAAGCTTATCTTTCCCTGATGTGCCTAGATCCAAGGTTTCATGACCAGAAATCACTCACTGTAGTAGTTACACTTAAATCATGTTTCCATAAGTAACATAAGTTCCCATGAACACCCACCCCACCTTGCTTAACGAAGTTACTTATTGTACTATTCTACTCTATTAACGATTGCCCACGAATGATAAAGTAACTCACTTCACAACAAAACTCATGTTTTACAGACTGCAACTTTATCGTGAAGGAAATCATGTCGTTTACCATCACCACTACTTAAACTTGTGCATTCATGTAGAAACGACTACTCTCGCCGACGGGACTTACGAGCTGGTGCCCGAGTCCGAGAGTGATCAGCGAGAAGCCCAGGCAAATTTAACTGAAGTAGTTAAAGACCCGGGTGAACGTTCAGACGATCCCCGAACTAACTTTGCACAAGAAGGCAAGCCCCGGAGCATAACCCTATTCCTTTCCTAAAATATGCAACTCATTACTCTCTTGCTTGTGCATTAAGTTTATAGGAGTTGAATGAAAACTTAGTTGCATGATGTTAGGAACCCATGCTTGAAAACTAGATGTAAGGTTCGATAGAATGCTGTGCTAATAGGACTCTGGTAAAAGCCGAGTGATTTCCTGTCACTCGCGAGAAAATAGGAGTTGAATATTTACTACACGCTGCAATCATAAGGTCAACGGACGGGCTATGGTACGATGTTTACGATTGAAGCCCGTCTGTCTAGTGAAAAATGCTAAGGCCGCAGTGTGTGGTAGTGGTGGTTAAGTCTTTGAACGTACTAAACGCATGCCGAGAATATGGTAATCGGTAAGCTTAAGTACCTGATTGGCCCGACAAGTGGACGACAACCTACCCTTTGAACTTCGGTCCCATGTGCATATGGCGAGTGCACGAGTGGCCACGACCCGGCGCCGAACCGTGGCGTGGGGCTCGTGTACTCTCGGAGGGTAGCTCCGATCCACAACCCGGAAAGAAAGGGGAAAAGTTGCACGTGTGACTCTGGGAGTAACCACGTGTCATGTGTTTAGGTTTCCCTTGCAAGGTTAAGAAATTCGATTCGAATCGTCCGTTTCTCACAGCTATTGAGACTGCTTAATCCCTTTTACCACACAGAGTAAGAAGAGGAACAATGATGATGAATAAACTTGTTGGATGAAATTTAATGCTTCACCATGAATGATATTGGATAGCTGCTTATCTAGAATGGTTAATGAAACTAGAATCTTGAGCTAAAAGTTGAAAGTAAGGACCCACTCGTATATGCTTTTCGGCAAAACAAACCCTTGAGCCAAAAAGCCTTGCATGTCTAGAGTCGGTGGAGTAGATTCCACTACACGGGTAAGACTTGCTGAGTATTAGCATACTCAGCCTTGCTTGTGGCTCGTTTTCAGGGGAGTCTTTCGAAGACAAGATTGCTAGCTTGACTTGGCCGTGCATTCTTCCCCCTGGTTGGTCGGTGGAATGGGATACGCCCCCGGCCAATGGAGATAATGCCGAGTGATGTCTCGTACAGGCTTCACCGAGACATCCTGTATCGTCGAGTAGCTTTCGTTATCTTATTTCCGCTGCAACTTAAACTCTGAAGAACTTATTGGTTATGATCACTGAAGTACTTGGTTACTAAACTCAAATATGGTTTATTCACTTATGATAATTTTTGTAATATCTGCTGGAATGTGGTATTCTCTGGGCTCATCTTCGCATGAGCATTTGTATGTATGGTTTCGATCGGCTTTACCGTGGTTGTATCGGGAGGTTACCCGACAGACCATTGGATTACTCCATTTGAAGTGTAAGGTTAACCGAGATTGCCCTAATGGTGATGGTTAATACACTTGAGCCGGATTAATTCAGGTGGTTCTGCCACAATTAATGGCCGAAGAAGATGTCTCGAAAACAGCTTTCAGGTGCCTAGGTCATCTTGGTTTATTCGAGTGGGTTGTTATGACTTTTGGGTTGAAGAACGCCGGTGCTACATATCAGCGGGCCATGAATTACATCTTCCACAAGCTCATTGGTACATCGGTGGAAATTTATATAGATGACGTCGTGGTCAAGTCAAAAGGTCACCAAGAACATCTGGCCGATTTACAACAAGTACTGGAGTGCACAAGGAAGCATGGGTTGAAGCTGAACCCAAACAAGTGTGCATTTGGTGTATCGGCTGGGCAATTCTTAGGATTCATGGTTCATGAGCGCGGGATAGAAGTCAACCGCAAGACCATAGACGCCATCAAAAAAGTTGTGGCCCCACAAAATAAAACTGAGCTACAGTCCCTCATCGGTAAGGTCAATTTTATCAGAAGATTCATATCCAACCTGTCAGGACGTATTCAGGCTTTTACCCCTCTGATGAAATTAAAGCCCGACCAGGAATTCATATGGGGAGAAGAACAACGCAAAGCATTGGAAAATATCAAGCAATATCTAGTTTCACCTCCGGTGTTGGTCCCACCACAGCCTGGTAAGCCGTTCAAATTATATTTATCGGCTGATGAATAGGCTATTGGATCGGCATTGGTACAGGAGTTTGAGGGGAAAGAACGAGTGGTATATTACGTCAGCAGAAGACTCCTAGACGCCGAAACAAGATATTTCCCGGTGGAGTGGCTATGCTTGTGTTTATACTTCTCGTGTACTAAACTCAGGCACTATTTGTTATCGGCAGAATGCATAGTCGTATGCAAGGATGATGTGGTGAAGTATATGCTATCATTGCCGATTTTGAAAGGACGGATCGGAAAATGGATCCTGGCTCTGTCAGAATTCGATTTAAGGTACAAATCGGCCAAAGCTATCAAAGGTCAAGTAATGGCCGATTTCGTAGCTCATCATTGTGGACCAGAAATTGCCGCCGTCGAACCAGTCCCATGGACTCTATATTTTGATGGTTCTTCGTGTGGGGTCGGATCAGGAAATGGCATTGTTCTTGTGTCGCCTCGGGGGGCAAGTTATAATTTCTCTCTGCCGATAGAAGCTTCCGCAACTAATAATCAGGCATAATATCGAGCCGTTCTGAAAGGCATACAATTATTAAAGGAAGTCAAAGCTGATGCAGTCGAAATTTTTGGAGATTCCATGCTCATTGTGGATCAATTAACGGGGCGATCTGAGTGCAAGGATGATATCTTGAGGATATATTATGAAGATTGCCTTCAGCTTTTAAAAGAGTTCAAGTCTGCAATAATTGAGCATATCCCCAGAAATTATAATGAAGAGGCCAACAGGCTGGCCCAACATGCCTCCGGGTATCGGCCGATTCAGGGAGCGATGATGCTAGAGCTCGCGGCAGATGACTGGCGAAAGGAAAACACCGATTACTTAAAAGATCCATCCCAAAAAGTGGATCGGCGAATACGTTTTCAAGCTACAAAATATGTGTTGCTTGAGGATGATTTATTTTACCGGATGATTGATGGGGTTCTTCTCAAGTGCCTGGGAACAGAAGAGGCAAAGGTTCTGATGGGAGAGATCCATGAGGGCGTGTGTGGAGCTCATCAATCGGCTCACAAAATGAAATGGATGATCCGGAACAATGGGTATTATTGGCCAACTATTCTTGAAGATTGTTTCAGGTATTACAAAGGATGCCAAGACTGTCAGAAGTTTGGTAATGTACAATGTGCGCCAGCATCGGCTATGAACCCAATAATTAAGCCGTGGCCGTTCAGAGGTTGGGGAATAGATCTCATCGGACAGATTCACCCTCCATCAAGCAAAGGGCATAAGTTCATATTGGTGGCTACAGATTATTTTACTAAGTGGGTGGAGGCAGTTCCTTTAAGGAACGTGACATCGGCCGATATGATTGAATATGTTAAAAGCCATATTATCTATCGATTTGGTATTCCTCAAACCATCACAACTGACCAAGGAACAATGTTTACTTCTGGAGAATTCGGAGAGTTTGCCGCTGATATGGGGATTAAATTATTAAATTCTTCTCCATACTATGCTCAAGCCAATGGCCAAGCAGAATCGTCCAATAAAGGGATAATCAAACTAATCAAGAGGAAGATAGAAGAGCAACCCAAAAAGTGGCATATGTCTTTGGCTGAATCTTTATGGGCATATAGGATGGCTTGTCATGGAGCCACTAAGATATCCCCTTATCAGTTGGTTTATGGTCATGAGGCAGTCTTACCTTGGGAGATAAGGACGGGGTCAAGACGTATATCGTTTCAAGATCAGTTAACGGCCGATGACTATTCCTCCCTCATGAAGGACGAACTTGATGATTCGGAAGGTTTACGGTTGAGAGCCCAGATTAGTATAGAAGAAAACAAGAAAAGGGTGGCCAGATGGTATGACAAAAAGGTCAAAGTTAAACAATTCTCTCGAGGAGAATTGGTGTGGAAGTTGGTGCTGCCGATAGGATCCAAAGATCCCAAATTCGGTAAATGGTCACCCACTTGGGAAGGGCCGTATAGAATCGGCCGATGTGCCCCTGGGAATGCATATATTCTGGAGATAGTCGAAGGGGAGGAATTCCCAAGAGCTTTAAACGGACGATATCTGAAGAGATACTATCCAAGCATTTGGGTAGATGCATAACTTGCAATACAATATATCAAGATAATATTGCTGATTTCTCATCAGTTTTCGTCTACACATCTGATGAAGGAAACATTGGGATTCATTATTGGATGAAAATGACAGAGTACATGGCCGACATGGTACAAGTCGCCCTTAGAATAAAAATACCGACATGTCTACTGATTACGCCTACGCTGGATTTCTCTCTCGATGCGACCCAGTTCTATCATAAGGCTGAGCCTTTTCTCCTTCGGGTCCTCTGCTGTGGCTCCAGTTTCAGCTTGGTTGCAAAGTTCTATCAGTGGGCGGGTCTTCTTCTCCTCCAGATCTTCCATGGCAACTTCGGTCTTAGCTTTACAAGGAAGTGGAGGATTTTTTTCAGAAGATGGTCGCTTACGGACCAAAAAGTGAGCATCTATAAGGTCCCAGTATTCTTGGACAACAGCAGGGACATGATCCCTGAGTTCCTCAGCATGAGCTCTTATCAGATCTGTGTCTGCCTGTGACAGTGGTTCTTCTGAATGCATGATTTCAATCGCTCGTTCTAGACCAGGGCTGAGACGTTTTGGCTAAACAGAGATAAAAGGGGTTACCCAACATCAGAGCGATTGAGATGCTTAGGGGAAAGGCAGAAGAGAAGATCATACCTGGTTGACAGAGGAAGAAGATGAAGAGGACGAAGAAGACATCTTGCCGTTCAGTTTGGGACAGGAAAGAGGGAAAGAGAAGATAAGTGATGTGTATGCCTCTGGAGATGGTGAAGGGTCTACTTATGAAGGAAAGAGAGGTAGATGGATGGTGAGACATGTCCTATCGGAATAAATACATACATAAATGCAAAGCTGACTGAAGAAGCAGTTCAAAACCAAATCGGCACATTAACATTGAAAGAGCAATAAATGTTTAACATGTTCTTTACAACCCAAGGAAAGCATCTATTGCTACAATAGCTTGTCGTCTAATTTGATCGGCCGAGTCTAGTACTCTCTGATCATCATCGGCCGATCCTGGAACTTCTGACACACGGCGACGAAGCCTTATCGTTTCATGGGCCAGGTGCTGTCTTTCTTGCTTCAGCTCACTGATGATGGATGGGAGTTCTTGGAGTTTCTTTTCTTCAGCAGCTATCTCTTTGGTTATTTGCTCCATCTCCTTGGCCAGCGCTGCTCTTCTCCGTTTCAGCCGATCTATCGCGCCGACAATGTCCGGACGACAGCTTTCGAGGAAGTTGATTTTGTGGTGTACCTTCTGAGTCCGGTGCTTGTATGAATCGGCCTCCTTCTGAGTTTTTGCCATCTGGGCACGATCGGCCATATGGCGCAGCGCCCTGGAAATCGGAATATGCATATGCTCTATATAAGCAGCGTGCGCTAAGTTTTTTGATACTTCTTCCGGGATTCGACCTTTGATCTCGTTAAAAATTCGTCGAATCGGCGAAGCATATTCTACCAATCGGCCGATGTCGTCTTGAAGGAGAGTGCGCATGCTTTCAAGCTTGGCGCGGACATCATCGGAGGCAGAGCTCGATGGAGTTGGGCGTGAAGCAATTTCCTCGTCATCGGGCAAGGAGACGGCAAAGGAGAAGATGCTGTTGTTAGGGGTGTCTTGCTCCTGTGAAGAAATAAAGTAAAGGGTAGGCAAGCAGTAAAAAGAAGTTGGCCGATTCTAATGGTAAGTTTGTTATCTCCTTAAAGCGAATTTCTCTTGCCTGCGCCGGTGGAAGCGTTTCCCTTGTCTCAGGGGCTGGTGGAGTTGGCTCGTCGGAAGAGGAATATTCAACAATTATTAGTGCTCCACTTGGACCAGCTTCCTGAAAAGATATGGAAAATAGATCCTGTGAGTATGCTATGGGAAATTGAAATAAGATGGTGTGAGAAATTTGCCATGCCTCTGTGGATCTCCCGGCCGATGTCTGTTGTGGGGTTGTAGTTGGCATATCGGCCTTCATCAAGATCGGTTAAGTTTTCTAAAAATTAAGAGATCAAGGTAAGAGATCATTTACCTCGATGATAGGAGCTGCTGGAGTTTCGGCTTCCACTTGGGACGTGGCCGATTGCTGCGGGGACTGCGGTGGAATAGCTTGTGCAGCCTGGCAGAGCAAGAGAGTTAATGTCAGTAGAAGATTTGAAGAATATATGAGATAAGTAAGATTACCTGAACAGCTTCTACTAATAGCGATGCTGCAGCTGCCCCGACTTCGGCGGTGACTTGGGGATCGGCCATCTCGACAACCGGCAAAGGTAAAGGGATTGGAGTCTCGATGGTGTCACCGCCATCTGGTCGGCCGATCCGATACGGGGAGTCTCAGCCGATGCCACTGCCATCTGATCGGCCGATCCGATACGAGGAACCTCAGCCGATGCTATTGCCATCTGATCGGCCGATCCGATGCGAGCTCGCACTCGACGGCTGGTTATCTTCGACGTTGGCCTTTTCGGTGCTCGTTTCGATCGACCAGTAGAGATATCCTTGACAGTTGGAGCATGGAAGCCGATAAGTGGATACGGCATGTATTGATGGTGACTATCTATCGGCCTGCCGCTTCGGCTCCGCATCGGAGGAATATGGCTTTCAGACTGAGAAGATGAACGTGAGTTAATAACAAAATGACAATATGGAAAGAGATAGCATTGGAATCGGCTGAGAAAAAGGACATACCGCTGCATTTGGATCAATGTTTTCTGGGTCCAGAATGTTGCAATAAGATGATGGAGATTTGCAGAAGAGGTGTTGCTTCCATTCTGCCTACCATAATTTGAATTGCTAGGTGGCAAAAGAGGCAACTGACCAATTATTCAGATCGATGGTACTGGAATCCGGTACTAGGTCGCACAGCTCACTATAATGAAGGCTTGAAGTCAGTCCATCTCTGAATTTCGCTTGACCGGCGAAATAGACCCGAATCGGCAGTTGGCCAAAACCCAGTTGCCTTGCTGCAGCCGATGGATTGTAGAACTCATAAGTGGGAGAGTCCTTTCCTGAGAAGAAATTGGCTGGCAGAATCCCTGGCTTGATCAAGACATCCATAAGCTCCCTGTCAAAAGTATGGGTGGAGATGTCGTAGCTTATGGGTAATTCAAAAATCGGCTCCACTGCTTGATATGGATGCCAGCTGATGGTTTCTTCACTAAGGCCATTATAAAAGCATCTGAAGTACTCAGCTGTGCGGGTAGCAGTAAACTGGCAGCCGGGGAAGGCCGATGCCGCTTCTCCAAATGATCTGCAGCGTCGTCGGATGGATGGATTCTCCTCTGTCTCAATGTTAGGGAAGGTTTTGGTCTCTATCCGTTGCTGAGAGACCTTGCTCATATGTAAATTGAGCCAGAGGGTGATGAACCACCAGGGACCGCCAGGGTTCCCGTCGACAACTTGGTGCCGATTTGGTGCATCTGGTAATAGGCGGATCCCAGCAGATGTTTTCCAAGGGGGATGGCCGATCCTTGTAACAAAGCCTCCGCTAAAGCTTGGGTGTTTGAAGAGGGTCCAACTGCTCTGCCACAGAAAAAGTATTTTTCTAGCCACATCATCAGAAAAGCAATATGCTCCCTCTCTGAAACTGTCCCGGTCTTCATATTTTTGCTAATATACCCTTTCCACCCGCCGATTCCTTTGGTCTCTAGCCGATGTGATGACTTGAACAGATAATTGAAAGGGGTATCGGCGGAGGAGACAGCGAGGCCGGTCAACAACAGAACATCGGCCAGGGTCGGGGTCATTGGTCCATGTCCGAAAAGGAATGCATTAAGTGCATCAGACCAAAAATAAGAGGCTGCCATGACTAGAGGTTCGTTTCTTTCCATCTGAGACAAAGATAGGTCTATGCACTGGCCGATTTTCTGTTCATCCCACTCAACCCTCCAAGATCTGGCCACTCTCTGGTACCATTCTCTCCAGCCGGGGGTTTCATTTGGCCAGAATCTAAAAGTACCTACCCACTGATCTAGATCCATGGGCGACTGCTTGAATGGGATTCTATGAGTCTCTAGACTGATCAGGTTTGTTGGATCGGGGTTCCCCATAGGGCCCAAGCAGATGAGGTCAGAGGATTCTGAGAGGGGGATGGTGATTCGGTGCCTAAGTGCCTAAAAAGGGGGAAAAGGGGAAGAAACTGAGAAAGAATCCGGAAAGTACTGAAGCAGTAGAAAAGCGAAAAGGAAAAAAATTTTCAAGCATTTACCTCTGGGATGGAAATCATCGTCGCCGATGGGACCGCTAGGGAAGCCGCCGATTGGGCCGCCGCCGCTGAAGGAGTTTCCGATGGAGCTTCCGTGGATGGAGCGGTCGCCGATGGTGACGCCATTGGAAGGTTGGAGCAGGTCACGGATGAAATCGCCGGAAGAGGGGAAGCGCTTGGAGATCAGAGAGAGCTTGGAGGAAGACGAACAGTGGGTCGTTAGAGGAGAATGTCAAATTTGTGGGGAAGAGTAGGCGGAGAAGGCCAGTACTTAAGAAAAAGTGAGGAGAGCAAGGGCAAAGGTGGTATTCCTACCGCGCCGTCTACACGAATTCCAGGGGAGCAGTCGTTTCGCGCGCTCGGTCCGAGAAAATTGCAATCATTGTGCCGCGGAACGGAAGGAGGTTTTTACTGCGCCCGTTTCGGAGGAAAGGATTAAAGAAAGAGTTTCGAAGAAAAAGTTATGTTTTACTCCGAAACTGGGGGGCATGTGTTGACGCTAGATTTTGACACGTGTTAAATCGGCGTCGGGAAAAGAAGGTCGGCCGATGCGGCAGATCTAAAAGACTACGGTAAGGAATCGGCCGATTAAGGTAACAGTTGGAAATCGGCCGATTGGTGATACAGCTTGCGCCAACAGGATGAAACTATTTCGGAGGGTCTCGGTCAAAAGCTGGTCAACAGGGCAACGCTAAGTCGGTCAAAGAGCAATTGAAAAGAATCCTGATTGGATTAAGGGACGGCGGCGGAAGATTCTGCGGGAGTCCGTTTCCTTTAAAAGTTATTATAGATATAGTAGTTTTCCTGTTTTTTTAAATAAGGTTGTAACAAATCGTGATCGACCAGGAGTCCTAGTTTTAGGGTATAAATAGGAGTCATCAGGGTCTTGCGAAAAGGATAAACACATCAATCAACAACAATACTTCTACTTTTTCAGCAATTTACTTTCAAGTCGGCGACTTCGCCAATACTTTTCTTCTTTCACGAGCTCGTACGGATTGGCAGGGCTGCATCAGCTTGATCTCCGGCCAATTGGTAGGTTCCGCTTATCGAGTAATATCCGAGCTTTAACTACGGGCGCATCGCTGTGGTTTCGTTTGGATTTATTCACCAGTTATCGATATTTACTAGAATTGCAAGTTTTACCTGTTGTTCTAGTATTATCACCAGTTATCCAGCTTGAGATCAGAGTAATCGGCTTCGTCGTCGTTCTTCTTCGATTTATCATCTTACAGCCGATTAGATCTATTTCAAGTGTTGCCTCTGTAGTAATTGTTTAGATTGCTCGCTCTAGCAGTTTTCTTTACAATTACTACACGATTATCGGCTGATCCATAGCCAATCATCTCTACAGCAAATCGGCCGATTCGCCGCCGACGCGCTCCTCAGGACAGATCGGAACTCCAGCCGATCGAAGCGCCTTGAATTTAATACTTTATTTCCTTGTCAATCAACAGGTCGGATTGACTGGCATGCCGCGCGAACCGTACCAGGGCGATAACCCGAACAGGAGCTAAGCAGATTCTCCCGGGTCGTATGTCCGACGCTGAAGACCATCGGCCGATTCCTGTCTGGCCGATTTTAGTGCCAACACAACCTTCCAAGCAGTAAAGAGTATTATAGTTGTAATCTTTGAGTTACACCCTCAACTTGTTCTTCCTATTTCCTACTTCACGAGATCTTCGATCACATAGGATAGGTTACCATTGTGGCGTAACATACTTAAATGGGCCTCGTACCCATGTCCTTAGACATCACAAAAATCACATTCCGTGATAATCCCTTTGTAAAAAGGTCTGCCAGATTATTTTCAGTTCTCCCGTAGCTCAGCTATTACTCCAGAGTTTCTCATTTTTTCGACAATTTAAAGCCTCCGCTTAATATGCTTGTTGGACTTGGAATTATCCTTTGTATTTGTAACCTGAGCTAGCGTTGTTTGGTTATCGCAATACACAAGGATTGGTGGTACTGACTTCTCAAGCAAAAGCAAGTCCATAAGTAGCTCTCTAAGCCATTCACCCTCATTAGTAGCGGTTTTCAGTGCTACAAGTTCTGCTTCAGCTGTTGATTTTGTCAAGACTATTTGTTTGCAGGACCTCCACGCAACTGCAGCACTCGCTAGAGTGAATATATAGACACTATTAGCTTTGATCTCATCCTCATCTGAGATCCAATTGGAATCACTATACCCCTCTAACACAGATGAGTATCCCGAGTAGTGAATTCCATAATCTGAAGTACCTCTCAGATAGCGACACACTTGCTCAAGTGCTTTCCAATGATAATCTCCTGGGTTTGACGTGAACTGGCTCAGTTTGCTCATAACATAGGAGATGTCTGGTCTAGTTGCACCAGCTAAATACATATGTGATCCAATTATTTGTGAATATCTGAGTTGATCTCTTCCCTGTCCTTCGAATTTTCAAAGTTTCACACTTGCATCATAGGGAGTTGGAGCGATCTTACCGTCTGCAAAGCCAAAGCGGATAAGGACCTTCTCTGTGTAATGGGATTGATTCAATGTAATCCCATTCTCATTTTTCATCAATTTAATATTCATAATTACATCTGCTGGACCCAAGTCTTTCATATCAAAGCATCGAGATAAGAAAGACTTGATCTCATCAATCACAACAGTGCTTGTCCCAAATATAAGTATGTCATCGACATACAAACACAATATAACACCTTCACCCCCACCATAACGGTAGTACGTGCACTTATCTGCCTCGTTTATGCTGAATCCTGCAGATGTTAAAGTGGTGTTGAATTTTTTGTGCCACTGTTTAGGTGCTTGCTTTAGGCCATGCAGAAGATTTAATTAATCTGCACAGTTTGTTCTCCTCTCTAGGGGCCACAAAGCCATCAGGTTGCTCCATATATATTTCTTCCTCTAACTCTCCATAAAAAAAGCTATTTTTACATCCATTTGATGGACATGTAAACCATAAGAAGCTGCTAGCGCTAGCAGTACTCTAATTATTGCAATCCAGGCTACTGGAGAGTATGTATCAAAGAAATTCTCTCCTTCCTTTTGAGTATAACCCTTGGCCACAAGCCTTACCTTGTACTTTTCAATAGTACCATCAGGCCTCATTTTCTTTTTAAAGATCCACTTGCATCCAACTGGTTTGCACCCGCTTAGACAATCAGTGATCTCCCAAGTCCCATTGGACATGATGGAGTCCATCTCACTAATGACTGCCTCTTTCCAATACTCTGCATCAGGAGATGCATAAGACTCTGAAAGTGTTTTTGGCACGCCATCCACGAGATAAACAATAAAGTCATCACCAAAGGATTTTGCAACCCTTTATCTTTTACTTCTGTGTGGAGCATCATCAACTTTATCATCATTTTCGTCGGAAGTAACTGGTTCACTATTTTGTTCTGGTGGACCAATCGTTTCAGGTTGAGTGTAAACCTGAGTTTCACTATTGCCTGCTATTTTCATAGGATACACCTCCTCAAAGAACGAAGCATCACGCGACTCCATAATTGTGTATACCCTCACATCAGGAGAATCTGATTTCACAACTAAATATCTATAAGCCATGCTGTTTTGTGCGTAACCTAAAAACACACAATCTACTGTCTTGGGTCCAAGCTTTCTCTTTTTCAGTGCTGGTATATTGACTTTCGCCAAACAACCCCACGTGAACTGAAAATTGATATTAGGCTTACGCTCTTTCCATCCCTCATAAGGAGTGACATCTTTGTTCTTTGTCACAACCCGATTAAGGACAAAACTTGCTGTCTAAATAGCTTGCCCCCACCATTCAGAGGACATACTGGAGCTCTCTAACATGGCATTAACCAAGTCTGTAAGTGTCCGATTTTTCCTCTCAGCCGCCCCATTTGATTGAGGTGAATATGGCGGTGTGACCTCATAGATTATACCATGTTCAGCATAGAATTGAGAGAACTCATTGGAGATGTATTCTCCTCCACGATCATCACGTAAATGCTTGATCTTCCTCTCAAGTTGGTTCTCAACCTCGGCCTTAAAAATCTTAAAGTAGTGAAAACCTTCATCTTTTGTTTTCAGCTAGTAAACATAGCATTAACTTGTAGCATCATCTATCAAGATCATAAAATATCTCTTGCCTCCTTTAGTCAATAATCCATTGATCTCGCATAGATCTGAACGAATAAGATCTAATGGTGCCAAATCCCTCTTTTCCTTTAAACTCTTAAAAGGTTTTCGAGGTTGTTTTGCTTACACACATGATTGGCACTTTGATCCTTTGACTACTTTGAATTTTGAAATTAACTCTAATCTGGACATTCTAGCAACAGTGTCAAAATTGATATGACAGAAACGAGAGTGCCACACATTGGACTCACAAATTTTATTCATAGATGCAATAATCAAATGGAAATTTGGCTCAACAATATTTAAGCGGAACAAGCCACCGCTTTCATAGCCTTTACCAACAAAGTTCCCGAATTTAGAAATTACAACTTTATTGGACTCAAACACTAACTTATAACTATCTCGACATAACAAGGACCCAGTAATGAGATTCTTGTTTATTGATGGAGCATGATGCACGTTCCTCAAGTGGACAATCTTCCCTGAATTGAGCTTCAGTTCGACCGTACCAACACCAAGAACAGGCGCAGTTGATCTGTTTTCCATCAAGAAGGAGGAAGTCCGCGCTCCCTGGTAAGAAGTAAACAAGGATATGTTGGAACATACATGTATATTCGCACCAGTATCAACCCACCAATCTGTAGATTGAAGTACCGAAAATACAACTGGAAAATTACCATAACGAGATCCATCGGCCTCATCGCCGTCACCAATGGTGACGTGCACCTTCTTGTTTGGCTTGCTCTATCATCTCGGTCCTTGCGGTAGCGGCAATTCTTCGCAAGATGCCCTTCTTTGCCACACACATAACATGCTCTAATCTTCTCATCCTTCTCAGGTTTCTTCTTGAAGTTAGTGGTTTTCTTAGGCTTTGCACCATAGTTCACCTTACCCTTGCCCTTGCCCTTGGGCTTGTTCATTACGATGTTTGCACTTGCACCTTGAGCGGATGTTCTTGGAAGTCCTTTGCCCTTGCCTTTTCTTCCACATCGAGAGCTATAATCAGATCCTCGGTGGAGATATCCTCTCTTTTGTGCTTCAGGTTTGTGGCTAAATCCCTCCATGATGCAAGGAGTTTAGCAATAATGCCCGCTCCCACAAACCTGTCTGCCAAAGGACAACCCAAACTTGCAATCTCCCCCAACCAGTAGTTGCATCTCATGAGCCTGCGCGACTATCGACTTCGCAACGTTAATGCTGAAGTCATAGAACTGCTCGCAGGTGTAGAGTAAGTGACCACCTTTTGAGACTGCAAATTTGCGCCCAACTGGATCCCACAACTCTGTGGGGTTTGTGTAATCCATGTACACATCATAGAGCTGATCAGACAGCAGGGACAAGATACATTCAAGTGCAGTATCACTTTCACCCGGGAAAGCCGTGGTCTGCTCAACCGTAAACGACATCACTGGATAGATCACCCACCACAGTCCCATAGACATGAGCCAAAATTTGACTCTAGTCTGCCATCTACGGAAGTTACCACCAGTAAACCTCTCAGGTTTCATTACATCTGATGCACCAGCCATTGCTAAATTACATTAAACACATAAATAAGGTTTCTGGGTTGTTGGAAATATGCGTTTAAATCTACTAGATTTTAATTCGAGGCAAATTACATAAAACAATGCTACTGCTATGTATTTCAAAACTAACAGCAAATAGATTAAATAGAGCTGAAACAAACTCATATATAAATCCATCACACTTACAGATCAAATGCTCCGTCCTCGTGAAGATACGACACGGTGTAGATCATAGTCGAGGTAGTGCAGAACATAGTCGATCGGCCTTGAGCAGTCGCACGGTTGCGCTACCCAGAAATCTTATTGCAGTCCCTTGTGCAGGCTTCACGACGGCAACAGCTCGGAGATACCGCTCACCCTTCTCCTCAGTGCACGCCTAGGAGAAGAGTCGGCGAGACTCAGCAGCTCAGTTCGACAACATAGTTCACCGAAAGGAAAAAGAGCGAGAGAGAAAGGATATCGTGGGTTTTCCCCGTATATTCCTGGACGTCTCTAGGACTTCTTATATGCGAGAAGACAGCCCTCTGCTGACCATTTTTGCTATAAAATCACCCACTAATTGGCAGTAATAACCTCCCAATAACTTGAATTAATACCTCCCATTTAACTCGAGATTATGACATTGACTGCGCATTAATCACGTCTAATGACTGTTGTCAAAAGATTATTACGCGGATGACAAATGGTTTATTAGACGTGATTAATGCACAGTCAATGCCATAACCTCGAGTTAAATGGGCAGTATTAATCCAAGTTATTGAGAGGTTATTACTGCTAATTAGTGGGTGATTTTATAGCGAAAATGGTCAGCAGAGAGGGCTGCCTTCTCGCATATAAAAAGTCCTGGAGACGTCCAGGAATATACGGAAAAAACCCACGATCTCCTTTCTCTCTCGCTCTTTTTCCTTTTGGTGAACTATGTTGTCGTGCTGAGCTGCTGAGTCTTGCTGGCCCTTCTCCTGGGCGTGCACCGAGGAGAAGGGTGAGTGGTATATACAAGCCATTGCCATAATGAAGCCTGCACGAGGGACGGCAATAAGATTTCTGGGTAGCGCAACCGCGCGACCGCTCAAGGCCAATCGACTACGTTCTGCAATGTCTCGACTACGATCTGCACTGCGTCGTATCTTCACAAGGACGGAGCGTTGATCTGTAAGTGTGATGGATTTATATATGAGTTTGTTTCAGCTCTGTTTAATCTGTCTGCTGTTAGTTTTGAAATACATAGCACTAGGATTGTTTTATGTAATTTGCCTCGAATTAAAATCTGGTAGATTTAAATGTATATTTCCAACAAGCCATGATGAAACCAAAGGTGAGGCTCCGTCTACCAATCAGATGATGTTCCTCCCCTCATAGTTAACCATTATTTTGTTTCTTCCCTTATATATTATCATCATCGATGTGTTCCTTCCCTTATATATTATCATCGATGTGTTCCTTCCCTTTTAGTTATATCAACAAGTAAATGTAAGATTGGAATGTTCTTAAAATGGGAAAATCTAAAAAATTGCACTTTCTGCCTATGTGCACGTTTATGATCTGGCAAATTATCTGAAAACAAGTTATTCACATTCTTTTGCCAACTAGTCTCTGTTGAGTTCCTGAGCTACCACCAGTGAAAATCAAAACTTTAGCAACGAAAGTTTCGTCATTGTAAAGGCAAAATACGTCATAAAGAAAGTTATGTGACGAATTTGTGATGAATTTTTCTTCGTCAAAGAAGTTGCGTTAAGTTTGTACTACCCTGACAAAATGCCCAAAAACATCACATAAAGGATTTTATCAGTGATGAAAAAACTTTCATCACGGAACCGTTTTCTATTTTATGACGAGCCCAAAAACGTCACAGAACTTCCAAATCCACGTGGCCATAGGCCCGCTAGTCCAACCCAGGTCCAAAATTACGGACGAAAATAAACGTCACAATGTGGCCATAGGCCCGCTAGCCCAACCCAAGCCCAAAATTAGTGATGAAAATAAACATCACAAATCATCACCATATAGGAAAGATATTCATCACAAATTAAATCACCTCGTCACCACTAGATCAGCATGGATGCTGACATGGCAACCTAGTTTCTGACATATTTATTTATAGGCTCAGCCCATGTTAAAAACTTTATTATCTCTTTTACATAGCAACTTATTATGACATGGTCACTTTTGAGCTACCAGACACACCTAGAATGCCAGAATCTGGTACAAAGCACACACCATATATATTATCTCCTCTACCTTTTGATTGTTCCTGGCATCTTATCCTCAACCAATCTCTTCTAACTGATTGCTCCTTCCTGCATCTAGTCCTAAACCTGAAAAGTACAAGTCAGAAAATATTATCAGCCTGTGGCGGGCACGCAAGAACAAAAAGGAATGTCACAATACATATATTATAAACATATAAGGGCTCAAATCTCTATAAAAGCAATGCCATTTGTGGAGAACGACTTAATAAATGTCTAGTATCAAGAGATCATCTGAGGACCACATATTGACTATGTGAAGCCATGAATTGATAATGTAAATAAACAAATGATGTGCATACAATCATGAAGTCAAATTTATAAGTTTTGAGTCGCAACAACGAAATCTGTAACAAAACATAGAAATTATACCTGCTTTTTCTGCAATTCGTCATTATGCTCCTTTAGTTTTGCCACCTCAGCCTCCAACTCCATTATGTAAGCCTGCAATGTTAGATATAGTGCAGTTCAGTGTCTGTAAACTGGGTTATGATTTTGGACTCCTCTCCGTGAATTGAACTGCTTAACAATTTGCTAGCAAGTAGAGCAATCAATAGATCTGAGTTGCATTAGCAAATTAGGTCAAAGATTATAGTCTACATACAGCAGTACAAGTCATCGTGAAATAATTGTACCCAGTGGCGGATCTAGGATTTTTGTATGGGGTATGCCAAATCAAAATGTTCATATGCAAACCGGTAAAATCCATTTAGCAATTCGGTAAAGTTTCATAAAATTACCCAACAATTCGGCACACAACTACTAAATGGCATAATAAGTCTTAAATTATAATCTAGATAGTTTACAATAGCACACTAATAGTTTGGAATATAAATGACACAAGTTTAAATAGCAAGTAGGATTACAACACTATTATTAAGGCCTACGCTTTCTAATGGCCATGAAAGTCTTAACTACATCATCTTCATCCATATCTTCCAAAATATCTCTATCAATGAACGTGACAAGGTAATCATCCAAGAGGCTATCACTCATCTTATTTATCTGCTTGGTTTTGATAAAGTCCATACTAGAAAATGCCCTCTCAACACTTGGGATTTGGGGGAAAACTAAAGAAAATGCAAGGGAGAGCAGAAAGGATCGAGTTCCCACCAGCTAGGGGCGGGGGCACCGCCGCAAGGGCACCCCGGCGCAACCTAGCTAGTGGACACCGGGACGGCTGGAGGCGGGTTCCCTTGGAGGGGCTGCCCAGTTGGGGCCGGCCACCGGGGGACGAGGCGCAGGGGCGGAGCCGGGGCGCGTAGGCTGCCCGCCGCCTGCCGCCGAGGAAAAGGGAGGGAGCCGCGCGCCGCCACTTGGAGGTGGAGCGGAGGGGCAGGCCAGCGCGGTCTCGGGCAGACGGGCGTCGACGCTAGCAAGTCGTGCGTCGGTCGCGCGAGGGCTGATTGGCCGCGGGACGGAAGAGAAATTGGATTTTTTTTTTACAGACTACATGTATGCTTATTGGGCTGGACTTAGGATATGCCGCACCATACCGTGCAACCCACTGGATCCGCCAGTGATTGTACCTCGTCTATCTGTAGCTAAAATTAGCCGGAAAGCATACAAAATGGTATGTTAATCAGTCGTATGTAAACTTCTGTAAGCCCAATATGTAATTGCTATCATCTCAATATGAGGTGGGAGTGTGGGATCTGAGACTGGAATGTATAACCACTATCCCAAAATTAGACCTCTTTTACGGCGTGCAATACTACCACTTGGTAGTATGTACTATAGAAAAGATCCAACCTTTCAATACAACCTTCCATTGAAAGAGGGCAAAATTATCATTAGTGACTTACACTACTAAAAGTTGGCTTTTAGGGGCAGGTAAAAACGTATTTTTAGAGGCGGGTAACGCGCCCGTCCCTAAAAATTGATTTCAAGGGTCGGGTCATGCCATGACCTGCCCCTACAAATCAATTTCTAGAAAATAAAAAAAATAAAAAAATCGAAAAGAACGAAATAAAAAAGAAAAAAAAATATTCCAGCCAACCAGTAGCCCCTGTACTATCGAGGTACAATTTTTTTGATAAAATATGCACACTTGCATCACCTGGGGTTCAAACCGCATACCTTAAGCCTCGCGTGTACCTTTCTCTCCAACACACTACACATTCACTTGTGACTTTATGGGGTATGCTATTCTTTTATATTAACTATAAAATTAATTTGTAGGGGCGGGTGATGCCATGGTCCACCCCTAGAAATCCTTTTCTAGGGACGGGTGATGCCAACCACCCGCCCCTAAAAATATTTTTCAAATTTATTCTGAAAATTTATTTAAATCTTTACATATAGCAAAACAAATAAAAAAAGTGAAACTTCTACACTATTGTTATTGTGACTGTAGATGCAAAAAAAATGCCAACTATATTTTAGTGTATATAAATGTTAAGATTGTGGAAACCTCAAAGTATGACTTGAGTCGTATGAGATACTATATAGTCATAGCCATATATAGGGTACAACTATTAAATGATCTTGTGATTCTAAAAGGTTATAAATAAATAATGTATAAAAAATAAAATTTTAGATTTTACCAATACAACTTTGATATGAAGCTACTTTATATCTGAGGTTGTTTTAGAAAAATTAAAACTTCTAGATTTTCAAATTAGAGAACTTATAATAATTTATTGAACCATTAAATAACCTTTTAATGAAAAAGTTATCAACTACAATATTTTAGATCTTGTCGTTCTCTACAATTTAATATTATTGAGGAGTCAATCTATTGATTTTGATTTATTTTTTGAAAGACCTGTTAGAACCGGGTACACGGGACTGTACATGTGGCATACTTTTCCTAAGATACGGGATGGGACATGGACCATGCCCTACATCTGTGTAAACTACACGTAGCCTAGCAGAACTGCTCCTATAGTAGTTAAACTAGTCGGATACAGGAGAGAACTACCAGAAAACCACTCGGGGTAGGACTCTAGGGCATGTATCTGACTAGGACTTCTATGTAAACCTATCCCCCGGACTATATAAGGGCAGACAGGTACCCCCTCGGGGACAATCACAATCATCACCATCAAAGGCAATCCAATCCACACAGGACGTAGGGTATTACGCTCCCAGCGACCCGAACCTGTCTAAAACCCTGTGTTCCTTTGCACCTTCGAGTTCCTGATCTCGGCAACACCCAACCAACCAAACTCACCACCTCGGGGGTATCCCTCGGTGGGCGTGGTGGTAAAACACCGACAGCAGGCGCGTCAGGTAGGGGAGCTCATCGAAGATCCACCGGAGAACTCAATGGCGTCATTCAACTTCACCAGCGCCATGCTCGACATGGGCACGACTTTCATCTTCGGCTCTTGGATCTGCATCGCCGACGGTTCGGGTGGCTTCAACAGCCGCCTAGCCAACTCCAAGCAGCCGAAGGCTACTTCATCGACCACAAGCGGCGATCTTGATGACTTCGTCGACAACCTCGACGACACGCTCCTTTCGGATCTGGCTAAGCAGATCGAAACGACGTCCGTGTTCAAAATGACTTCAACTCGAGATGCAACAGATCTCCTAGAATCGGATTCAATCCGATTTATAAAAACCCTACGATTCAAATCCCTCTCCGACTTGGAGGAGGATTTGGATCTGCTGCTCCAAATCAGGAACGTGGGCGCCACCGCTAGCCGGGAGACCCCGTCCCCGACTTCTACTCGGACTCCAATGCAGAGTGCTCCACGTGCAGGACTATATCTCTAAACCGGATCCGAAAAGGACTCGAAGGCGAGGGAGCCACCACCCGTCGGGTGGCCCCCACCCTTCAAGACCAGTCGCAACCCGATGGCCACCCCGAACTCTTGTCGGGCAGCCATCTGGGTTTAGCGATTACATCAACGCCACACGGACGTTTCGTGTACTGGAAGGGCTTTGAGCCCTCTGAACTACATGACTACGAATCTCGCCTTGTGGCCTTCCCGCAAGAACTACCCTTCCAAGAGGGTAGACCTCTCTCGCCCATCACGGAAGAAGGTGAGAGTAGCACAGAGCTACTCGACTACGGCCTTAGGGCTAACCACTCGCCGGATCGACAAGTCTGCATGGCTTCCCTTCGCAACGCGGAAGAAGACGAGCTGGGCACCCAGTACGACAACGAACAACTCACGGACATCTCAACCGATGAGCCCATAGCAGACGCTCCTCAAGATGAAGACGAGGAACACCGGAGGATCCGGCGGGTAAAGAATGCCAAGCGCGCTCAACGCAAGCGCAATGCGCAGAACCGTGCCCGTGGACCAAGGGATCTCACCAATGCCTTCGCAGCAGTCGCGGATCGTGAGTACTGTACCCCGATCGGCGCGATTGCAGAGGCAGCACTCTTGGCCCAACAACTCCCATCTAACCCCCAGATCCAAAGGTTGCGGTACTTGACCCAACGCGCGCTCGTGCAACTCGATGGGCAACATCCAGTGTCATCCACTCGGAACCAGCTCTCGAGGTCTGAGCAACACGGGGATACCGTGCTGGTCAGTCGCACTCCCGGAGGAGGCCAAGGGAGTCGGAGGAACGACAACCGCCAGCACCATGAGGGCCACCCATTTGCACGCTGTAACAATGAACAAGAAGTACAACAATCCCCTCGCAACTAGCGTGGGGTAAGGCACCGCGGCCAAGATCTAGTCGCAGCCAACCTCCAGAACGCTCCCACGATCGACCTCAGGCAGAAGCTCAATGAAGGCCGCGACGCGCGGCTTGTCATTGACGCGAGGAGGAAGGACCGCACCAGCAGGCACTACGACGACAACGACAGCGACCGTTTCCCCGCCTTCACCATGACCATTACCAACAAGTCCTACCCCAAGGATTTCAAACCAGTTGGAATCCCCAAATATGATGGTAAGCAGGACCCACGCCAGTGGCTTCGTTGCTATTCCGTTGCTATTGAAGTTTCAGGGGGCTCCAACTCTACGAAAGCACTCTACTTCTCGGTGGCCTTAGAACCTGCACCCCTCACGTGGCTTGAAAGCCTTAAGCCAAACTCCATCGACTCGTGGGAGGACCTCAAGCAGGCCTTCATCGTCAACTTCCAGGGGTCCATGATCAGGGCAGGCACTCGTCACGACTTGTCCCAGGTGAAGAAGGAGATGAACGAGACCCTGAGGTCTTACACACGATGTTTCTTTGAGACGTGTGCCACCATCACCAACATCATCGATGAGGATGTCATCCGCTGCTTCCAACACGGCCTCTTCTCGAAGAACATGTACCACAACTTCGGGCGCAACCGCCCGACAACCGCCGTGGAGCTACGGGACATGATGGCAAGATGGGCTGACCAGAAAGACAAGGAAAACGACTGCTTCCCCAAGCGCAACCACGACAAACAAGGGAACGGCAACGACCACTTCGACAAAAGCCAGCGGAACCACTCGGGGAACCCCCGAAAGCGCAAGCCAGACCATGAAGTCACGACTGTCGAGCTCAACCCGCGCGGCAAGAAGCCGGGGAACAACCAGTGGGAATACGAAAAATTCCTGCACAAGCAATGCCCGATTCACCCGAAGTCGCGTCACCCGCTCTTTGAGTGTGTCACAATCCGCAAATCACTGAATGCTCCACCCCTCCATCAAGTCGGAAAGCGAAAGGACAAGGATGATGATAAAAAAGGAGGTGACAAGTCGGGACCTCAAGATTTCCAGGATCCGAAGAACGTCGTCTATGTTATCTTCGGTGGAGACAGTGGATTCCCCACCAAGCGCGCGCAGAAACTAACCTTGCGCGAAATCCTCTCTGTGGAACTAGCCACGACAAGGCCCTTGAGATACAGCGAGGTCCCGATTTCCTTATCCAGAGAGGATCAATGCACCAGCTTCTCCAAGCCGAGAAAGTTCCCGCTCGTCATAGATCCTGTCATGGCGGGCTCGCAGCTTACCCGAGTACTCATTGATGGCGGAAGCGGACTCAATCTACTCTTCGCGAGTACCCTAAAGAAGATGGGACTGGACATTTCAACAATGCGCACCCTCAGCAAGGCTCCCTTCTACGGGATCATCCTAGGCAACGTGGCTACACCACTCGGTTCAGTGGTCCTGCCAGTCACCTTCGGGACCAAAGACAACTACCGCACCGAGTACATCAAGTTCGAGGTGGTGGATTTCGACTCGTCGTACCACGCCATTCTGGGCAGGCCGGCACTAGCCAAATTCATGGCTGTGCCCCCCTACGTGTACCTACTACTCAAGATGGCGGGCAAGACAGGTGTGCTCACACTCCGTGGCGACCTCAAGAAGTCGTACGACTGCGACCAGGAGGCGATCGAGTACGCATCGACTTCACGCGTGCTAGAGCCATCTGCAGAAGGACTCGCGGCCACGCTGAAGCTGACCAACACAGAGATGGAGGTCTCCAACCAGCGGCCAAGCCAGTCAAGGGTTAAGCCTAACCCCAGCGACGTTGGCATCAAGACTATCCAGCTGCAGGAAGGCGACTCGTCCAAGACGGCTCAGATTGGAGGCGGCCTAGGCGACAAATAGGAAAGCGCGCTCGTCAGCTTCCTTAGGGCCAACCATGACATATTCGTGTGGAAACAAGCGAATATGCCAGGGGTGCCCGAGTAGTTGATCGAGCATTGCCTAAAAGTCGACCCTAAGCCCACTTCGAAGAAGCAATGACTGCGTCGTTTTGCCCCCGACAAAAGGGAGGCTATCAAGAAAGAGTTAGCAAAACTACTCGCGGCTAGTTTTATTAAGGAAGTTTACCACCCAGAGTGGCTAGCTAACCCTGTACTTGTACTCAAAAAGAATAATAATGAATGGAGGATGTGTGTGGATTATACTGATCTCAATAAACACTGCCCGAAGGACTCCTTCGCGCTACCACGCATCGATCAAGTCATCGACTCCACGGCTGGTTGCGTTTTGCTCTCCTTCCTCGACTGCTACTCGGGGTATCATCAGATAGCTCTCAAGGAGGAAGACCAGATCAAAATGGCGTTCATCACCCTCTTTGGAGCATACGCTTATACTACAATGTCTTTTGGGTTGAAGAACGCAGGAGCCACTTATCAACGGGCCATTCAACTGTGCCTCGCAGATCAACTTCACCGCAGCGTTGAGGCTTACGTGGATGACGTGGTCATCAAGACCAGATCCCATGAAGAGTTCATCACTGACCTTGAGGAGACCTTCAACAGCTTGCAACGGTTTTGATGGAAGCTCAACCCGACAAAGTGCGTCTTCGGCGTCCCTCAGGGTAAACTACTCGGGTTCATCTTCAACCACCACGGGATTGAAGCCAATCACAAGAAGATCAATGCCATCACAACCATGGATGCCCCAAAGACTATCAAAGACATCCAGAAGCTAACCGGCTGCATGGCAGCTTTGAATCACTTCATTTCCCGACTTGGAGAAAGGGGACTACCCTTCTTCAAGTTGCTCAACCATCACGACATGATTAAGTGGATCGAGGAAGCAAACAAGGCGCTACAAGACCTCAAACTTCACTTGCAGTCGCCACCCATCCTGACGGCTCCCCAACCAGGCGAGAACCTGCTGCTCTACATCGCCGCGACTACTCACATCGTCAGCACGACGATCGTGGTGGAACGACAGGAAGAAGGCCACGTCTTCGGGGTGCAGCGACCGGTTTACTTCATCAGCGAAGTCCTCTCTGAATCCAAGGTTCGTTACCCGACGATTCAAAAAATTCTTTACAGTATCCTCATCACTTCCAGGAAGCTTCGCCACTACTTCGATGCATACAACATCCTGGTGATCTCCGACTTCCCGTTGGCGGATATCCTCCACAATCGGGACGCTACCAGACGCATCTCAAAGTGAGCGGTGGAGCTGGGAGCCCTCACACTCGACTTCAAGCCCCGGACAGCCATCAAGTCATAAGCACTAGTCGATTTCATGGCCGATTGGCAAGAAAACCAAGTGGAAACCCCAACCAACCAGCCGGAGCATTGGGTCATGCACTTTGATGGTTCACTCATGCTCGGTGGCGGTGGTGCGGGAGTACTTTTCATCTATTCGAGGTCTCCAACAACGAGGCCGAGTACGAGGCACTGCTGCATGGCCTACGCTTGGCAATCTCCCTCAGCATCAAGCGATTACTAGTCTATGGTGACTCCTTACTGGTGGTTCAACAAGTTAATAAGGAGTGGGATATCAACAAGGACACCATGGATGACTATGGCATGGAAATACGCAAGCTCGATAAAAAGTTCTCGGGGCTGGAGATTCATCATGTGGTTCACGACAACAATGTGGGCGCAGACGTGCTCTCCAAACTGGGTTCTGATCATGCTAACGTCCCACCGGGAGTATTCGTTCATGAGTTGCATCACCCTTCCATCAGGACACCAGACTCAAGTTCCATCGTTCAGGGTCCGAAGTAACCCGACCGAGAGGTCTTGATGATCCAGGTCGACTGGAGCGTCACCTTCATCGACTACATCCAGGAGCACAAACTACCCCCCCCCCCCCCCCCCCCCCCGTGTTGACCCAAAAAGTGCCGAGGCTACTCGCAGCCTACGGCTTAGCAGAGGGTATGTTCTAGGGGGGCAATTTGTATAAGCGTGGATCAGCATCAGGCATACTCATGAAGTGTGTCAGCACGGAGGGAGGCAAAGAAATACTACAAGAGATTCACGAAGGCGTGTGTGGGAACCATGCTGCTTCTCGCACACTAGTCGGCAAGGCATTTCGCTCTAGTTTCTACTGGCTGACTGCTTTGGCAGATGCCGAAGCACTCGTTCGCCGGTGTACCAACTGCCAATTCTTTGGCAAATAGCATCATGTTCCGGCTCATAATTTGATAACCATACCACCTTCATGGTCGTTCGCATGCTGGGGCTTGGACAAGATTGGGCCCTTTACAACTGCGCCAGGAGGTTTCACACACGTATTGGTGGCCATCTACAAGTTTACAAAGTGGATTGAGTACAAACCTATCGCAACGCTCACTGCTGATCGAGTGGTTACTTTCATCTGCGACATCCTACACCGCTTTGGTTTCCCCAAAACAATTATCATAGATTTGGGGTCAAATTTCCACTCGCACGAGTTCTGGGATTTCTTTGAACGCAGCTCCTTTGAAGTCAGATATGTTTCGGTGGCTCATCCGCGGGCCAATGCCCAGGTTGAGCGTGCCAATGGCTTGATTCTTGATGGACTGAAGAAAATACTTTATGACAAGAAAAACAATAAGGGCGGCAGGTGGATCTACGAGATCTCATCAGTAGTCTGGGTGCTTCGCACACAACCAAGCAAAGCCACAGGCCAGTTACCTTTCTTTCTCGTGTTTGGGTCCGAGGCCATATTGCCAGTTGACGTGATGTGGAGGTCTCCACGACTGGAGGTGTTTGAAGAAGGCGAGGCCGACACTGCAAGACAACTTGAACTTGATTCAACCGAGAAAGTCAGATGCAATGCACTATTGCAGTCAGCCCGTTACCTGCAAGGAGTTCGTCGTTACCACGACAGGAACATCCAACGACGCTCTTTCAATGTGGGAGACATGGTACTTCGTCGGATCCAGGATGATGCTGGCTTGCACAAGCTCAATTCAAAATGAGAAGGACCTTTCATTGTGCACAAGGTTACAGGCCCTGGATCTAATCGCCTGCAGTACTCGGACGGCCAGGAGGTACCAAATTCATGGAATATTGAACACTTGCGTCGGTTTCATCCTTAAATCGATTAGGGCTATCATATATTAGTACCAAGAAGTTGATTGTTCCAGTACAACTCCGTTTTATTGGTCTACGACTGGTACTACGTGCAAGTTTACTGAAGGGGTCTCGCTCCCATATTCCCAGTACCTAACTACTCCAATACGATTAGTATTTTGGGTTTCTGAAAAGCCTTTGTGCTTATATTTCCAGTACAACTCCGTTTTACTGGTTTACGACTGGTATCATGTGCAAGTTTGTTGAAGGGGCCTCGCTCCCATATTTTCCAGTAACATATTACTTGTTTTCGACTTGTACACTATGTTACTGAAGGGGCCTCGCTCCCATGACAAGAATTTTACTTGTTTACGACTGGTCCCATACCAGTTCAACTACTTCGACTACTTGTCTTGACTACAATCTTTGTCCGGATTGATTCCGACTAGATGACTTCATTATTTGCTCATGTACTAGCGGCTACCTGCTCTACGCTTGGGCTCGGGGGCTAACGCCACCTTTCTGCATCGACTACTTTATGCTCCTGACTCGAGGGCTTGATGTGACAAGGCTCTCAGCTTGCCTTCAAAGGCAATTCACATGCTTCCTTGCTGGATATCGCACGCTTATACAACAATGCCCAATCCAAGAGGCCTTTTGAGATTTATCTTAGGTAGATGTTGGTTAACCATTATTTCAATGATTTATTCTGAAATAAGGGGTTTGTTAAATTTATTACCTAGAGGACTTATTTGGTCATTGACTCAGGGCACTAAGATTGGTTTGAGCGGCAATTTTGGGTGCTTGTTGGGGATGTTATTTGTTTCACCGTCTTTTCAGGGAACTCATCCCGAAAAGAGAGGTTTTCAAATTTACTATACCAATTTGCCCATGTTTATCATCAAACCTTTACCATATTGCATGCCACGACTCTTTGGATCTTAGATTCCAAAACCTGGGGATTTGGATTCAAGGCTCGGGGACTGCGGGACACGTGTCATCAGCGATTTATTTTTCAAATCTGTTGGAAGACTAAGACATAAGACTCAAGTTTATATTGACCCTCAGCCAGATTCTACGAGTCAACCTAAGGCTCGGGGGCTACTCCATATGGAGTGCGAGTTCAATCGCACCCCATATAAAAAGAAGACTGAACAACTACTCGGGGCATGAGCACCTCACAGTCTCGAAGCAGTCAAGGAAGTACTCGGAGGACACCTTCAAGACGAGGTTCGGGAAAACTCGAAGACGCCTTCAGAAGTACTTGGAAGCCTGCAGTACTCGGCTATGAAGAGCTCAGGGGCTTGTCAGAATCGGGTACACGGGATTGTACACGTGGCATACTTTTCCTAAGATACGGGATGGGACATCGACCACGCCCTACATTTGTGTAAACTACACGTAGCCTAGCAGAACTGCTCCTACAGTAGTTAAACTAGTCGGATATAGTAGGAAACTACCAGAAAACCACTCGGGGTAGGACTCTAGGGCATGTATCTGACTAGGACTTCTATGTAAACCTGTCCCCCGGACTATATAAGGGCAGACAGGTACCCCCTCGGGGACAATCACAATCATCACCATCAAAGGCAATACAATTCACACAGGACGTAGGGTATTACGCTCCCAGCGGCCCGAACCTGTCTAAAACCCTGTTGTTGACGCCAGATTTTGACACGTGTTGAATCGGCGTCAGGAGGAAAAGATTGGCCAATGCGGCAGATCTGAAGGCTACAGTAAGGCATCGGCCGATTGAAGTAACAGTTGAAAATCGGCCGATTGGTGATACAGCTTGCGCCAACAGGATGGGACTATTTCGGAGGGTCCTGGTCAAAAATTGGTCAACAGGGCATGCTAAGTCGGTCAAGGAGCAATTGAAAAGAATCCTGATTGGATTAGGGGACGGCGGCGGAAGATTCTGTGGGAGTCCGTTTCCTTTAAAAGTTATTATAGATATGGTAATTTTCCTGTTTTTTAAATAAGATTGTAACAAGTCGTGATCGACCAGGAGTCCTAGTTTTAGGGTATAAATAGGAGTCGTCGGGGTCTTGCAAAGACATCAATACATCAATCAACAACAATACTTCTACTTTTCCAGCAATTTATTTTCAAGTCGGCGACTTCGCCAATACTTTTCTTCTTTCACGAGTTCGTACGGATTGGCAGGGCTGCATCAATCTGATCTCCGGCCAATTGGTAGGTTCCGCTTATCGAGTAATATCCGAGCTTTAACTACGGGCGCATCGCTGTGGTTTCGTTTGGATTTATTCACCAGTTATCGATATTTACTAGAATTGCAAGTTTTACCTGTTATTCTAGTATTATCACCAGTTATCCAGCTTGAGATCGGAGTAATCGGCTTCCTCATCGTTCTTCCTCGATTTATCATCTTACAGCCGATTAGATCTATTTCAAGTGCTGCCTTTGTAGTAATTGTTTAGATCGCTCTAGCAGTTTCCTTTACAATTACTACACGATTATCAGCTGGTCCATAGCCGATCATATCTACAGCAAATCGGCCGATTCGCCGCCGATGCGCTCCTCAGGACAGATCGGAACTCCAGCCGATCGAAGCGCCTGGAATTTAATACTTTATTTCCTTGTCAATCAACAGGTCAGATTGACTGGCACACCGCGCGAACCGCACCAGGGCGATAACCCGAACAGGAGCTAAGCAGATTCTCCCGGGTCGTGTGTCGGACGCTGAAGACCATCAGCCGATTCCTGTCTGGCCGATTTTAGCGCTAACACCTGTGTTCCTTTGCACCTTCGAGTTCCTGATCTCGGCGACACCCAACCAACCAAACTCACCACCCGGGTATCCCTCGATGGGCGTGGCGGTAAAACACCAACAAGACCAAGTACTTTGCAAAGAGAAGCAAGCTTCCTTTCATCATACCATATCTCGTTCGTCAACTACTTAGATAACATGCTTTCCCTATGATAGATTATTCATAAGTAAAAGGAATATAAGCGAGGAATAAAGAATATGCAAGCCAACCATAGGAAAGGCATGTTTAACACGAGGAGAATGGCAAAGTTCGTCGAGTTTAATTTTGGTGATTGTCATAAAATTCATTTGAAACTCAAGTAATTAGGGAGTTAGAGGGTTGTGTTTCACAAACCATTGTTGAAGAGGAAGAAGAGGAAGTCGAGGGCAGTCAGAGGTGGTTTGGTCGATCCAGAGGTTCGTCCATCCCTCTCTGGACCCCATCTGTCCTATTCTTCAGTGTGCTGAGCCGTTCGATGTTATGCAACATGTTGGGGGAAGATCTCGAATGAGTGTGCACTTGGAGGATTTGAGAGATCTCCCCCGCACTTATTCTTGTACATATTTTTATTCAACAAAATAGACAAAGGATGGAAACAAAACTCTACCAGTTTGAATATCGGGGAGTTCAAACTTTTAATCACTCAAGGCGTATGGAGTGAGTGTGGCGTCTCAGTTTTTTTTGTTATTATTTTCATTATTTATTTTGATATTCTTTTTATCAAGGCAAACTGGGCATGATGGGTTACTTAGCAGAGTTGAAACATGAGGCGAGGATTCAGGAAAAATTTGGGATACTTACCTGACCGATCTTCCAAAGCGTTGAATAAAAATGCAAGAGTAAAGCTTTATATGCATGGAGCAAAGCTTTGCATTTGTTCAGCTTGGTTCCTCATGCATTTATCTTCCCGTGGGACCAAGGAGCATTGTATGAGTGTTGGAGTTATTGTACAATGCTCCTTGATTGTTTATTTTATTTTCTGCAAAAGGATAGTGGACAAAAAATACTCGAAGGACGCTTAAAGAGTTTTGAAAGGACTTTATTATTGCCTTGAGATTAGTTGTTCACATCCATGCTTAAGGAAAAAAAACACATTCAAAGATTTGATTAGCATGGATCCCAAAATACTTGCCATGATTTTATTTCATCATTTTCGAGAGAGATTATTTTGTTTCAAAAAGGATTTTTTTATTATTGTTCACCAAATTTTTATCTTTTCAGCATAACTCAAATAAGGCTGAGATAAAATTGCATGATCGTAACAAAGGGGTATTTTGACAATTTACTCACAGTGCACCTTGAAAGATGATTTGTGCCTCCTTTGTATGTTGCACAATTTTTTTTGTTGAAGTGCGTCACGGACCTTGGTTTATCTCTAGTACGAATTTAGCTTGAGTACTTACCCATCTATTTGAAATCTTCCCTGTAGGGGTTAGTCCGCAAAAGAAATACATCCGATGCCTATGGAAGTATTAACTCTGACAGTTCATTAATCAAACTCGACACCATGTCTTATTTGATTAAATAAGGCTATTTTAATCTAAGCACCATGCTTAATTTAAAAAGCATACGGAAGCATTCGGCTAAAAGACATCCAAACCAGAGCATACGAAAATAAACAACGGAAGCATGAACTTGGAAGATCAAGCTATGTTGATATGGAGAAAAAATATGAGTGAAGGATCGGTGAACATTGAGTTATCTAGGCATGTACCTGAGTGTTCTTACCGACAGCGTATATGGACGGAAGTTTTGAAGTTACCGCAGCCATGGCATGATCACATATGGTTGTTTATGACTCCTCCTTTTCGATACGAGCTGAAGCGGAGGGGGGCACTCTGACCACGTCGACTCAGGCGAGCAACAAGGCTAGGTCATACACACGGCTAGTGTGTAGGAACCATGGGCCTTGGTGGCATGATCACAATGCTTTAGGATTGGAGGTGCAAAATCTTCTTTCATGCATAAGGAACGCTAGCTATATGCTTAACACATGCAAGTCGAACGTTCTTTTCGGGGAGCTGGGCTGAGCAAGTGCCAATCGGAGTGGAACAGCAAAGGCCTAGAAAGGAAGAGGAGCATTCCTCTTGCTTTATGCATGCAGTAGCTGCTAGAGCGAAGCCACACAAAGCAAAGCTGGGAGCGGATGAGGATTATGACAAGACATCGCAAGCGCACGAGAGAGAAAGGTTGGGTGGCACCAGGTGGCGAAATAGTTTCTGTTGAAGTATAATGCCACAGCTTGAAGGCACGTACACATGGTGACCTTTGATTTGTGTAGAGCTTGCTGGTTCACTCTCACTCTCTTCATCTCTCTCTCTCTCTCTCTTTCCTTTTTTTATTTTTTAGTTTTTTTCTTTTTTCTTTGTCTCTCTTTTTTGTTTTTTGTCTCTTTTTTCTCTCCCTTTTTTTCACTTTCTCTTTTCTATTTTTTTTCATCTACCCTTTTCTCTCTCTTTTTTAGCAAGATAGAACCAACACCAGCCTTGGTACAGATGGATCTTATTGTGAGGTGCTCACCAATCGCTCCACACTTGGACTTTTGTGCCTCATGACACCAAATCAAGTGTGCATTGTTGGTGCCTCCTTCAGAGTGTCCTCTATCACAAAAGAGTACCAGGGTGTAGAATTGATGCAGCTCCCATGTTCTTGGTTTGTTATTTTTAATCTCAACCTGAAATGGTTAGCGACCTAAAATACCTGAAGGTGCATAATATCCTAAAAACATGTTCTTGCTCTTATTAATTTTTTAAAAAAGAAGGGTTTATATAAAAATGTATACCCTTTTTTTATTACACGGGCTATCTCCCGGCAGTGCTTCGTTTATGTTCACAAGCTCGACTGGGGGGCTTCATCCTGCAGCTCTCAATGGTGTTGTAGTTCCCACCTTCACCACCATTCAATGATTGTGCTTAAGCTGCAAGGTTCGTGCCACAATGCATCCACGAAATTTACAATGCTATGATGAACATATACATCTACAACCATCCTTCTAAACATTTTGCTAGAGAGGGCCTTAACGTGGTTGTAGCCCTTGAAAGCATTCACAGTAAAAAGCGTGGCTGACTCTGGAGGGGTACTAAACGGGCATGGTGGTGGTGTTTCAAGGGTAAAGAGGCCATGCTCATCTATAGAATCCTTTTCTTCGGACTCCAGAGCCAGTGCCTCACCGGATTCCATGGCCCATGGTTTTCTATCTCAAGAGGTTCATCATGGAAGATCATGGTTGTATCCCGATCATGATCGAGAACTTCATAAAGTGGGCCAGTGGGAAAAGGCTCAAACTCGATTGAGGATGATGAGGATCGCTTGCCTTCATAGAGGTGAAAGGTTTCACCTGAGTCGTACTCTTTGGGGGTGACAGATTCTATGACCTTGAAGAGAACGGGCTCGGATGAAACGAACGGAGATACATGCATCATCTCCTCGAACGGGTTTTGCTTGGGAAAAGGCTTCACCAAAGGATTTCTTAAGCAAGGTGTGGTAGAAGTCGTTTTCCCGAGCTTTTCATAGAGGCTCCCTAGAGGTGTATGATGAAGGTTTTCTAGAGGGTAGCCTATGAGAAGATCAAAATCAAGGATAGGATAGATGTGGAAGTCTAGGTGAACCTCAATTTTGTCTATCTTGATTGGCACTGCCCTTGCAATCCCTCGACATTCAAAGATAAGTCCCGAGGCACTTTTGAAGAGTCTGTCGGCCGGGACTAGAGGCATGCTTCCTATAAGCGTGTCGATGAGAAATTCAGACATGATGCAAGCCTCGGCAGCGGGATCGTGAAGGGCTTCTATGACAGTTCCTCCTATAGAACAACAGATGGTCGTGGAAGGTGAGCTAATTCGAATTGCTTCAGAAGAACGTCTCACTTCCTCCGACCTTTCTGTCGGTGCTTTACCGCCACGCCCACCGAGGGATAACCCCGAGGTGGTGAGTTTGTAGGTATGGTTTCACCGAGATCAGGAACTCAAAGGTGCAAGGAACACAAAGTTTAGACAGGTTCGGACCGCCAAGAGCGTAATACCCTATGTCCTGTGTGGTTTGTATTGCCTTAGGTGGTGATCGGGTGATCTCCTAGGTGATTTATTGCATGAGGCATGAGTTGTCCCTCATGCTCCTGCTTGAGGAGGGTCGCTGTCCGCCCTTATATAGTCTGGGGGACAGGATTACATGGAAGTCCTAGTCGGATACGAGCCCTAGAGTACTACCCGAGTGGTTTTCGAGTAGTTTCCTACAGTCTCTGACTAGTTTTACTACTGTATGAGTAGTTCTACTATGCTACGAGTAGTTACAACTGATGTAGGGCGTGGGCCATGCCCCACCCCTTATCCTGTAAGATGTAGGCCATGTGCGCAGTCTCGTGGGCCCGGGTCTGACAAGCCCCCGAGCTCTTCGTAGTCGAGTACTGCAGGCTTCCGAGTACTTCTGAAGGCATCTTCGAGTTCTCCCGAACTCCATCTTGAAGGTGTCTTCCAAGTACTGCCTCGGCTGCATCGAGGCTGTGAGGTGCTCATGCCCTGAGTAGTTGTGAAGTCTTCTTTTATATGGGGTGCGATTGAACTCGCACTCCATATAGAGTAGCCCCCGAGCCTTAGATTGACTCGTAGAATCAGGCTGAGGTTCAATTTAGTCTTGAGTCTTCTGTCCTTATCTTCCAAAAGATTTGAAAAATAAGTTGTAAGTGACACGTGTCCCGCAGCCCCCGAGCCTTGAATCCAAATTCCCAAGGTTTGGAATAAAGGATCCAAAGAATCATGGAATGCAATATATGACGGTAAAGATTTGATGGTTAAGATGGGCGAATTGGTTCAGTAAATTCGAAAACCTCTTTTTTCGGGATGGATTCACTGAAAAAAATGGTTAAACAAATAACTTCTCCGAAAAACGTCCTAAATTACCGCTCAAATCAAACCTTGGTCGCTGAGAGCCGTGTCGTATCCAGCCCCTGAGCCTGGGAGCTAGATGAGTCGCATAGTATATGCCTAGTAGTCGGTGGCACCAGCCCCCGAGCCTAGGCATCAGCCAAATTGCTGCTGAATCTTGAACTGTCGATGAAGCCGACTAGTTGGAGTCGATTCCGATTAGTTTTGTAGGCGAGACGAGTAGTCGAAGTAGTCACCAGCGTGTCGCTGAACAATCTTCATGAAGTCGAGTAGTCGAAGTAGTCGCCATCGTGTCTCCAAGCATAGTCATCGAAGTAGTCGCCAACGTGGGGAAGTTCATAAACCATGAAAAGTTCGTGGCGGAAGGACAGGGTTGTCACCACCTGTCGCCTACCCCTCAACACCGTGGGGCTCGCAGCAAACAAAGATAATCTAGAGCCTAAACACCACATTTATGCCATCGACTACTACTCTAGCATTGTGCAGGGTTATCCCATCTCTATCAGGGGCCCTCTACTAGAGTATCCGCTACAAGAATGGACGATGAACCCGCAAACGAATAACAATGTAAGGGTAACTTTACCAAGAATTCACCAGTAGACGAACCCTGATACTTACTCAAATGGATCGTATCTGTTAAGATACAAGGTCGGAGAGAGGCCGACAAGTCCGGCTCTCCTCCATACTTCCTCCTCACACACACCCTATCCTAATTTTACAAAAGGTGGGGGAGTCCCTCTATTTTTCTTCTCCAAAATGTGTTGTTTGAATGGGGGGCTCTCCTCCTCCTTATATAGTCCTCCAAGGTCAGTTCTGGTGGGTATCATGTATGGAAACTGTTGGCGCTAAAAATCGGCCGATGACATTCAGCGTCGGACACACGACCCAGGAGAATCTGCTTAACTCCTGTTCGGGTGATCGCCTTGGTGCGGTTCGCACGACGTGCCAGTCAATCTGACCTGTTGATTGACAAGGAAAGAAACATATTAAATTCTGGGGATGCAAAGTTCCGATCTGTCCCGAAAAGCGTATCAGCGAATCGGCCGATTTGCTATGAAGATGACCGGCTATAGATCAGCCGATAATTACGTAGCGATTGCAAAGAAACTACTGGAGCAAATTAAACAATCGCCACAGATGCAACACTTGAAATAAATCTAATTGGCTATATGACGATAAATAAGAAATAATAATAATAAAATTGACAGCTTGATCTCAAGCTGGATAACTGGTGATAAAACTAGAGCAATAGATAAAACCTATAATTCTAGTAAATATCGATAACTGGTGAATAAATCTAAACGAAACAACAGCGATGCGCCCGAAGTTAAAGCTTAGATATTATTCGATAAACGGAACTTACCAATTGGCCGAAGATCGTGTCGATGCAGCCCTACCAACCCGTACGAACTCGTGAAAGAAAAAGATGTATTGGCGAAATCGACGACTTGAAAGTAAAGTACGATGAAAAAGTAGATTGTTTGTATTGATTGATGTGTATATTTTACAAAACCCTGACTGCTTCTATTTATACTCTAGAACTAAGACTCCTGATCTGTCACGATCCGTTACAAACTTGATTTAAATATAAAAACTACTATATCTATAAGACTCTCCTAAAGGAAACGGACTCCCGCAGGATCTTCTACTGCCATCTCCTAGTCCAATCCGAACTCCTTCCATTGCTCCTCGACCGAGTCGGCGTCGCTCTTTGACCAACGTCATGTCATCTTTGACTGGGATCCTCTGTCATCTTGACTCAACATCCCCTCTTGGGATTCCATTGGCTTCATCCCCCTTCTATAAATAATTTATCTGTTGGTGCAAGCCCATATTGGCCCAAACGCTCCAGCCTTTCAATCGGCTGACCCCCACCAAGTCCATTCGCCAATCGCCCGAAACACTGCAGCACCATTCGGCCGATTCCTAACTGTAGCGCCAATCGGCCGATTTCCAATTGTAGCCTTTAAGTCTGCCGCATCGGCCAATCTCCTCCTTCCCTGACGCCGATTCAAAACGTGTCAAAATCTGGCGTCAACAGAAACATTATGAACCGTCTTGGGGGAAGAGTGGGGGTTACTTCCCGCCAAAACTGAGCGAGATGGGAGGCCGTCAGGGTTCAGCCGAACCTAGGGTTCGGCTGACCCCTGAATGCTGCCTCTCGCGCCGCCTTTCGTCCGGGACACTGCCAGATGGGTCCCCAAGTGTGTACATGGTGGTTGGCGGTAAGTTTAGGCGGTTTCCTCGTGTTTGTGCGCCCTTGAATCCGTGTGCCAGCCTCTGATTGGTTGGAGGTGTGTTACTTCCCTTTTTGGGTTGAATTGCTTCGGGATATGGGCCCTCCAAATCTTGTGCTCGCATGGAATGCTCTGAAATGTACTTTTCTCTTTGTTTGAGCATGGTTTTTCCCAGACATGGCCTCCTGAAATCAACATTTCACCAAAACCTGTGGAAATGGTTAGAAATAAACTCCTATCTCTAGTTTTGTGTTTGTTTTGTCACTATTCTTTACACGGGTAGAGGGTGTTAGCAAATAATGCAAAAACAAGATTGAATGAACACGAGACACGATTTTACGTGGAAAAACCTTGCGGAAAAAAAACCACGAGTGCCAACCGGCGATCTTCACTATAATGAGTGAGTTACAACGTGGGGAATACAATGAGTCGACCACCCTTCCCGTGCGGCTTACAAGATGTATATATATAGGGCAAACTTAACTGACTGCAGTCAAACATGGAAACAGATCCGCTAATCACATAACCCGAACAGTGGGCCCTCCAGGCGTCCCCACAAGACACATGCTATAATTCGAATCATATTCAACAAACTCCACCTTGAGACGAATTCCATCTTGTAGCAAATGAAGTATCATCAATGAACTCACTTCAATAATAAATAATCATTGACGCCAAAAATCACTAGGACTTAAACTTTAACACCAACCAAGCTTGAGCATAGCTCAAACTTAGTTACAGGAACAGGCTTAGTCATCATATCAGCAGGATTGTCATGGGTACTTATCTTGCATACTTTAACATCACCTTTAGCAACAACGTCTCGAATAAAATGATATCTCACATCAATGTGCTTTGTTCTTTCATGAAACATCTGATCTTTAGTAAGATAAATAGCACTTTGACTATCACAGTGAATAATAATGCAAGAAGAAATCTCGCAAAGCTCACAGTATAGACCTCTCAACCAAAAAGCTTCTTTACAAGCTTCAGAAATAGCCATATATTCAGCTTCAGTAGTGGACAAAGCAATAGTAGCCTGCAAACATGCTTTCCAACTAACAGCACGACCACCAATGGTTAAAACATAACCTGTGAGAGATCTTCTCTTATCCAAATAACCAGCATAATCAGAATCAACATAACCAACAAGTCCATCTCTAGATTTCCCAAACTGCAAATAAGCACTAGAAGTACTTCGCAAATATCTGAAGATCCACTAAACTGCATTCCAATGCTCTTTGCCAAGATTAGCCATGTATCTACTGACAACACTCAATGCATGAGATAAATCAGGACGAGAATAGACCATGGCATACATAAGAGAACCAACTGCACTCGAATATGGAACTCTAGACATGTACTCAATATCATCATCTGACACTGGACATAAAGCTGAAGATAATCTGAAATGTGCAGCTAATGGAGTACTCACTAGTTTTGCATCATGCATATTAAAATGACGAAGAACTTTTTCAATATAAACTCGCTGACTGAGATATAACATACCAAATTTTCTATCTCTGATAATTTCCACACCAAGAATTTTCTTAGCTGCACCTACGTCCTTCATCTCAAATTCTTTATTCAATTGTGCCTTTAATTTAGCTATTTCTGATTTATCTTTTGCAGCAATCAACATATTATCAACATAAAGAAGCAAATAAATAGCTGAACCATTAACTGTCTTCAAATCGACACAGCTATCATAATCAGACCGCTTAAAACCATGAGAGAGCATAAATGAGTCAAATCTCTTATACCATTGCCTAGGACATTGTTTCAAGCCATAAAGAGATTTCTTTAATCTACAAACAAGATTTTCTTTTCCAGGAACAACGAAACCTTCAGGTTGGTCCATATAAATATCCTCTTCTAAGTCCCATGTAAGAAAGCAGTTTTAACATCTAATTGCTCAAGTTCATAATCATGCATAGCAACAATACTGAGTAATGTACGAATAGAACTATGCTTCACAACTGGGGAAAAAAACATCATTAAAATCAATACCTGGAATCTGATTGTAGCCTTTAGCAGCCAACCTTGCTTTGTACCTTACTGGCTCACTTGGAGCAATAGCTTCCTTCCTTTTGAAAATTCATTTGCAACGGACAGACTTTTTATCCTTGGGTAATTTGAATAAATCCCAAGTACCATTCTTTTCAAGTGACTCCATCTCATCCTGCATACCGGTCATCCAATTGTTACAATCAGCAGAAGTAATAGCCTCAGAATAATTGGAAGGTTCTGCAACACCTTCAATCTCTTCTGCAACACTCAAAGCATAAGCAATATTACATTCTTCAATCAATCTTTTAACTCTCTTAGGAGCCCTTCTGGCCCTATCAGCTGCAATAGAATGTTGTGGAGGCTGCACAACTGGAGAAGAATGCTCAACAATAGATGGATCATCACCAATTGGTGAATCATCAATAATAGGTGCATTATCATTATCTGGTGTATTATCAACATCAATAAAATGCTCCACCTGCACACTTGGTTTCTGAACAGGAGCATCAGTAGATGGGTTGTCAGGTAACATAACAGATTCATTAAAGATAACATTCCTGCTAATCACAACCTTCTGAGTTTGTGGATTCCACAACTTGTAGCCTTTAACACCAAATTTATAACCAAGAAAGATACACTTAATAGCTCTAGGCTCCAATTTACCATTATCAACATGAGCATAAGCGGTACAACCAAAAACTCTCAATTGCGAATAATCAGCTGGAGAACCAGACCATACCTTAATTAGAGTTTTCTTATCAATAGCAATATTGGGTGAACGATTAATAATATAGCAAGCAGTGGAAGCAGCTTCAGCTCAAAACCGCCTATGCAAACCAGCATTAGACAGCATGCAACGGGCCTTGGAGATGATAGTCATGTTCATACGCTCAGCTACACCATTCTGTTGGGGTGTATAAGAAATAGTGTAGTGCCTAACAGTGCCTTCAGATTTACAATATGCAGTAAATTCTTTTGAACAGAATTCCATCCCATTATCCGTACGAAGCTTCTTAACCTTCTTTTCAGTTTGATTCTCAACCATAACCTTCCACTCTTTAAATGCTGAAAATACTTCTGGTTTATCTTTCAAGAAATAAGATCATACCTTTCTAGAATAATCATCAATTATAGTCAACATGTAACGAGCACCACCAAGAGAAGGCTTGCGAGATGGTCCCCATAAATCAGAATGCACATAATCAAGAATACCTTTACTTGTATGAGTAGAGGTATTAAACGTCACCCTCTTCTGTTTGCCAAACACACAATGCTCACAGAAATCCAATTTGTTGATGCTATGCCCACTAAGAAGTCCACTTTTGCTCAACACTACCAAACCAAGTTCACTCATATGCCCAGGACGCATATGCTAAAGATTAGTAGCATCAGAATTGGATAATGAATTAGAAATTATAGCAGCATCACCTGTAATTGTAGTACCACGAAGACGATACAAGTTGGCAGATTTCAAATCAGCTTTCATAACAATAAGAGAGCCTTTTGACACATTCAAAACTCCATCTCCACCGGAGTACTTGTAGCCTTTGCCATCAAGAGTACTCAAAGAAATAAGATTCTTCCTCATGTCTAGAATATGCCTCACATCTGTCAAAGTTCTAATAATACCATCATGCATCTTAATCTGAACAGATCCAATACCAACAATCTGATATGGACTGTCATCACCCATTTTAACAGAACCACCACTAACAGAATCATATGTGATGAACCAATCTCTATTAATGCATATATGAAAAGAAGCAGCAGAATCAAGAATCCATTCATCACCACTATTTGCACATCCAGCAAAAGCAACAAGAACCTCATTACCATCGGAATTACCATCGGTAGCAACAGAAACATTACCTTCATCATTGGATTTACCTTTCGGTCTGTATATGCTAGCTCTCTTTTCTTTGTTCTTCAACTTAATACACTCATATGACATGAGTGTTTTTCTTGCAATACTTGCAGAATTTCTCATCCTTGTCTCTAGGCTTTGAACGGCCATGATAGCTATTCGAACTCTTGCCTCTATAACCATTATTTGATTTCTTTTGTGTCCTGCCACGAACAGATAAAGCTTCTCCATTGGAAGTTGAACCTTCAGAAGACACCATTTGTTTCATCTTTTCCTTAGCTTGCAAAGCCTCATAAACATCATTCATGGTTAGAGTATCACGACTATATAATATAGTATCTCTGAAGTTTGCAAAAGAACCAGGCAGTGAGCACAAAAGAATAAGACCCAAGTCCTCATCATCATAAGTTACCTCCATAGATTGTAGGTCAGCAACGATCTCCTTAAAGATCGAAAGATGGTTAGAGATCGAACCACCTTCTTGCAACTTGTGCGTGTACAACTTCATCTTTAAATGCATCTTGCTTGTCAAATCTTTAGACATGCAAATTGACTCCAACTTGAACCATAGAGCAGCTATAGTTTTCTCCAACAAAACCTCTTGCAAAATATTATTTGAAAGATGAAGATGAATATGAGACAAGGCATTAGGATCTTTTCTCTTCTCCTCATCGGTCCAAGACTTTGAATCCTTGTTACCGAATTTATCAAGCGCATCATCTAGATCAGCTTGCGCTAAAACAGCTCGCATCTTGACTTGCCATAGAGCGAACCTTGTATCTCGATCCAGCAGCGGAATATCATACTTCATAGAAGCCATTAGAAAAAATAACCAGAAGAAAAAATAATCTGCAGTAAATAATCTAGGTATATAACCGTGTAACCCTAGCAATAACCTGCAGCTTGTGTACACCTCCGTGTACATTCAGTAGAACCTGAAGAACCTTCTGGTAGCCTTCTCTATGTGCGTAGAAAAAATCAACCAATGAATTTTCCCGGCCGAGGCAGCAGCGATGCTTCTGCTATTGTGTCTCGATCCACGCGCAATAGCAGAAATTTGTTTTCTCCCACAACAGGGAAACGACGGCAGCGAGATGGCAGCTTTTGTAGATCGCGACCGGCGGAGCAGATCGATTGTCCACCGCTTCACACTCGAACTCGGCGATACGAAAGTAAAAAAATATGATTCCGTGCTTGAACAGCGCCTAGGATTAGAGACCTGAAACCACCGCCGACCGGTGGAAGTAGAGCGAGTCCGCCGTAAGAAGAACCCTCCGATGGCGGCGCCGTCAATAGGGATTGAAACCCTAATTTTTTTTCAATCGATCTCGTGTACGGCTCTGATACCACTTGTTAGCAAATAATGCGAACACGAGACACGATTTTACGTGGAAAACCGTTGCGGGAAAAAAATCACGGGCGCCAACCGACGATCTTCACTATAATGAGTGAGTTACAACGCAGGGAATACAATGAGTTGTCAACCCTTCCCGTGCGGCTTACAAGATGTATATATAGGGCGGACTGAACTGACTGCGGTCAAATATGGAAACAGATCCGCTAATCACATAATCCGAACTGTGGGCCCTCCAGGCATCCCCACAAGACACACGTCATAATTCGAATCATATTCAACAAAGGGTCAGAATTGGTACTTAAGGACCGTAAACACTTCTACATCTAGCCTGCATCAGGCATGAGGACTTCAGCGAGCCTATATGGCTAACTCGTCGGACGACGGTATGTGTGCATGAATTTGTTTTAGTTGGTGTTCTAGCTAGAGTTTGTGATTCTGCGAATCTAACACTGGATTGATGCAATGGCATGGCAATGTTGAAAGGCACTCACTCATAGATTGAGAGAGAGATTCCTGCTTGCCAGGGCAGAGCAAAAACATGAAAGAGCGGGGCGCATATAGTATATATGCATGTAGATCAGACGTAGCAGGTGGTCACTGGCCAGGTACACAAAACTGTACATGTGAAAAGCATGACCTGAACCAGCTAGTGGAGTGCGATGAGTATGTGAGTTGCAAGCTTACCAATCAGATAAGCGTAGAGCGGCTTGTGTCTTGCTTGCTGTACGCTTGTATACTGTGTCCATCCAGCTAAAAAGCTTGCGAAATGCAAATGAAATAAACGCTGCAGTGCCCTAGCCGGTTTTTGTCTCAGTACCCCGCCAGATCAAAAAGTCTTTGCAGCTGCAGGGTTGCATGTTCACGGGAGTTGTTGCTTTGCGGCGTGCTTTTTGCCTGCCTGCTCGACAGCCCGAGCCATGCTAAGGGACTAGACAAGATCGGCACGCGCGTCTTGCCGGCTGACCTGAGCTGAGCTTCAAAGATACAGATCACCTTCTTCTTATGTATATGTAGCGGGATAATAATTGTTTGTATGCCCCCAAACCTTGCACACTTCCACTCAGTGGCGGACCGCAGTGGCGGCAAAGCTGGGCTCCGGCCCCTCTTGCTCCACGCGCTGCTGCATGCATATGTGCTTGTCAGCTATTGTTTGCTCTGTGCTGCTGCAACCAACGATGAGGTGCGCAGTGTGCACGACTAGTTCTAGTTCAACTGGCCCTCCTTTGTTTGGCCCCACATTCCGTCCTGCTTGCACTGATGCAAAGCTTCGCACGAGTTTGAAACCGTACGCCCAAGGAAACCAAACAACTAAGCTTGGATGCAGAACAAAGTCTAAGCAAAGAGTGTTCACAGAAAAAAATCATGCTATGTTTAATGTTCTACAGGTAAAGCGTTGTTTCTCATGCTCGTCATGGCATCATTATGCTGATTTTGGCTGTAGAGCATATGGGAATATGGCTTCGTTTCAAAGAAAAATATGGGAATATGGCTCAATCCGTATCGCTCTGGTGACTGAGTTAGGCTGAAAGTGGTTAGACCCATTACTAACTAGGCTGAAAGGTTATATATAGCCCGTTGTCGTCAATCAGTACCAAATGCTTATGGTAGGAGCCCAACAAGCTGACGGCCTACTAGGTGAACACAGCAGGCCGTGGTCAAATACTGGGCTCCTTTTTTCTTAGGACGGCGGTGATAGTCCATGGATAATGGATAAATATTTTTTTTCTTCCGAAACGAGAAAACTTTTAGTTCATACACCTAGCAGGGGCGGACCTACCACTAGGGCCACCCGGACCGTGGCCCTAGTCGTGGCCCAGTAGCCACCAGCACCCCGCCTCGTTTTGGCCCAGAAAAAAGAAGCCCAGTCCACAGGGCACAGCTCGTTCCATTCGTTTGGCCCGAGTCTTCGTCAAAAGCTGGTCCGCCCCTGACACCAAGGACCATCTAACTTAAGCACGATGCCGATAATTAATCCGTTCTGATGAGAAACATAGTAGAGGCTGCAACTGCCAAGCTAGTAGCCAGAGTGCACCTCGAGCTTCTGATCCGTCCCTACGATTTCGGACGAACCAAACATTATCCAAGCTCAATCATGCATTCTCCCTTCCTTGCCTCCGATCGAGCACTCGCTCCAGCAGCTGCACTGCACGAACACAGCACCTGGTCATTTCTTGCGGTGCTTTTGCATGTAGCTGCGCATCATGCTACTACGAGCTAAGTGCTTCAGGCTTTTGGATTGGAGGCCAGCCAGCTCACCGTGCGTCTCAGCTGGAAGCGCAGGTCGGCTTGCGAGGGGGGAGCTGGTGGTGAGGAGTTCTCTGGACAGGGCGAGAAGAAGACCAATAGTAAGTTTCTTTATACTGAAGAAATCTCATGACCTCAAGTCTGAACTAGCTGAAGTTTGGTATGAGGAGCAGTGATTAGTTGAACTGAATGTTGAGATGGTCCAACTGACCTTCAGCTTGGGCTTCAGAGACTCAACAGCGGCCCTTGTGCTGCTCTTGGCAGCTTGCTGCAAGAGGGACGCCAAGAGCCAGGGTTAGAATGTTAGATACAGTCTGAGCTCTGACGGTGCCCATGCCTAAATATTGGTCTGACGATTTTGTTCACTTCTCTTACCTTTCCGAGCACCCAGTCTGCTGAATCGAAGTAGGCGCGCTCGTGGTCCTGCATTAGCAAGCAAGAACGCGGTAAATGAAATGATCAAAGCTGCCAGGTGCCTTGCTTGCTGCTACTACAGATTGTACTAGTGATGAAGTGCACTGCCCATACCTTGGATATCAAAGGCTTCTTGGGTGCAATTCCTCCGTACTTCTTCTCAACGCATGCCTGCAAAATCATTCGTTCAAGGCATCAGAAACTCCTGGGCAGAGCCTGCACAGAATACGCGTAAAAATCACGGACAAACATCTAGACCTCTTTTACGGCCTCCAACTTTTTATTAGAAAGGTACGATTGTCATTAGTAACTTAATATAAATTAAGAATAATTTTTGTAATTTTTTGCAATTTTATCTATCGCAACCATTTTTAACGTATTGCAGCACTTTTAGGTCGTTGCATCAAAGGTGAAACGTCGTAGTGAAATAATTTTCCCCATATTACCTTTGTACTACCTATACTACCTAGATATACTATTTTATACTACTAATCAATATTTCAATGGTATAGAAAAATCTCGACCGTCCGATGTTTAGATACGAATCCTTTTCAAATAGTAGTATATAGTCGTATTGTGCGCCGTAAAAATCCTCAACATCTAATCCTCGTGAAGTTCTCTGGACACAAAAGAAAAAAAAGAAAATAAAATCGATTTCTGAAGCTGTGACATCCAACTTCTCCCGTTGAAAGGGAATCAGGGAAGGCCTTATCCGTTTGTTCAGGGGTGCCGGCACAGACGCAGACGCTTCTCCAGTGGACTGACATGACGGCAGGATAAACACACACTAAACCATGTGTCCAGGCATCCGCCCCCTGCCTTTTTGACCACCCGATCAACCATAATTTCACGGCTGAAAAGATGATCGGCCGAAAGCACCCGTTCGCTCATGGGATCGCGTTGCGGCCGCGATGACAAAACAGGCATCCCTTTCGACCCCTCGCGCGGCCAATAAAATCATCCCGACGCAAGGATGCCGCTGCTCGATGCGGCTGCTTTTGATCCACCAAAAGCATGTGACCGATCGATCTACTGACGGCGATCTCTGAACGAAGCCACGAAAACGACAGGATTCCGGAAACTGTTACCGGGTCGTTCGCTGCTCATGCGTAATCCATGCTTATGCAGTTGCAAAGCTGAGAGTGAGATTCCCCGGCTCCGGCGGTCAGCTAGGTCACAGTGAAAAAGCAGGAATGGTCGTGGTCCATCATCGACGGGACCGAGGCCACATCTCCTCTCCTCATGGTCGCTCAGAACCTCAGAAGTTTCAGTCAACAGATTCTTGGTTGAAGAACAGGTTGCGTAAAGTTTAGTTTGCTTTAGATCCTTCGTTCATTCCTTCACGGTATATTAAACAACTAAATCTTTGGCGCCCGCGGTCAACAAAAGCAGTTTCTTGGGCGTAATCTATAGCTGTATCAGTACTAAGATAGTGCAGAATCTTTAAATGCGTTGGGCATGGCTAGTTTGTTTCTTGCTAGTAAGTAGTAGGTGCTGAGGATAGGTGCAGCTTAATCAATCTACACACACGTTAGGTGATGTCCTGTAATTACCTTTTTCAGTGGCTAACCCTGATTGTTTGCGTTAAATGCGCAATTAAGGCCAGCAAAAGAAAGCATCACTATGGTATCAAAAAAGGGGGAAAAAAACTGAAGAAACTTCTTCACTAGCAAGTTACGAGTCTTTGCAGTTAGCACTAAAGGCAAGATATTCATTTGGTTAAAGAAACTGAACGCCGAAATGGGCAGACAGGGTAACCTCATGTTGTCCCTTTATCCTCTGATTTCTTGAACTGCTTGTCGGATATACATTTTCAGGCAAGAAAGGAGTTAGGAAACGCTACAGCATCTATCTTGGGAAGTTGGATGGACATGGTTCAGAAACTTTGGGATAGTTTCAAGAAAACACCTTCATAAGCAAACTCAGCAACATTCAGAGTTGACATACCTCAACACACTCAAAATCTATTCAAAACGAATCATTGGCCTTCATGTATTTCGAATCGAACCAAGCATCACTCTCCGAAAGCTGAACTCTGCCAATCTCTCTACTACAGTACGTTGTCAAGATCCCCATAGTTCCGGGGAGAAAAAACTTTTGTGATCAGTAACCCAGAAGCTCTTCCGGGGAAAAAATCGTTTTGTGATCAAAGACCTCAGAAGCTCTAAGCAAGGTAAGAACTGATCCAAGTAACCAGGTAGTGAAATGAACAAGGCATGTATAGACAATGCATGTTTTGTGCAGAAACCAATCCACTGAAATCATGCAAAATTACCTCTTCCTCCTTGGAGGCCGGTGGCTTGGCTCCGTCGCAGCCTGCCATCTCCTGCTCGGTCCCTCCTATCTCCCCCTTGTCTGCAACTGCAAGGAATCAAACAACACGGCGCCGCGAGTTTCAGTGCCTGAAGAAACAGGAACGCAAGCGAAGAGCCGAAGAGGACGACGGTGAACCATTCGGCACGAAAGGGAGGGAGGCGTTGGGTAGTTGTTGAGGCGGAACCTTGCGGCGCTCTCTCTGCAGGGAGACGGAGAGGAGGCGAAGGCGAGGGACAAGGAGGAACGAAGCGCGTGTGCTGCGGAGGGGCAAGCCTGTTTGTTTATATAGAGCTCGTACGGGAGAGAGGGTGGGGATCAGACAGAGCTCTCGCGCGGCAGCACGAAACGCTCGCGCAGCAGCTCGTCGATTCTCCAGCTGATACAGAGGATCCTCAGCCTTGCAGGATATACCCATGAGACCCTGCGGCGCTGCGCCCTCGATCCGACGGCCGTCCGATCGACGACGCGGCGCCGGTGCCGTCGCGTCGCGCACGGTCTCGGAGCGCCAAAAGCAGTGGCCGGGCGCCGGGCACGCGATCCTCGCTGGACGAGACGACGTGCCACCAACCTCTGCTGATGCGTCGACGTGCCTGTACGCATCCGTGTGCCTTCGCTCCTGGCATCTGTGAACAAAGGAGGGCCACCACGCCACGGCCTTGCTGGCGTGCGACGACGAGCGATCTGGCGAGGGACACGTGACGTGAGGCCGTCGTCGCCTAATCGAATTGTTGGTGAGGCGTGAGGGTTTTGGCCGAGGCGCGTGCCTTGGGGAGCTCAGGTGAGAAGACGTCAAGGGCCGGTGATCGGATTAGCGGGCAGGAATAACCGACTCAGGCAGGGTTGCTTAATCTGTTCACTAGCAATCAAAAAATTAATTCTAGACAGGCGATGTGAATCTGTAAAGCTTGATTTTGTTGCATGTAATTCAGTATGGCATAGAGACAACGGGTGTAAGGCTGGATAGTTGCTTAGTAGCCCTGCTAAAAAACTCCTATTAAAATGTGGCATCGACTTCCCTGAATCCTTGTCCCCGGCTCCCCGTTGGATTCTAGCAGTCAGCTGCTGCAGTGCTGCCCTCATATATTCTCCCCTCGTCCCGGCTCCTCGCGGCGATGTGTCGCCGGATGATTGGCTGCTCCCTGCTCCAGCCTCGCTGTACCAAAGCCCGCTGATCATGCTGCTGGCTCGCTCACCGGTTGCCGTCCCGGTCAAAATTCTGGTGAGTGCCTACCTTTTTCTCTCTCTTTTTTAATTTGAAAAAAGAAAGCACTGGAATACCGGTGACTGTGAGTGGCTATCTTGGCGTGTCAACTCATGTTGCAAATCAATCCGATAAAGAGAACGTCATGATGCACATCTCACGCGATCGGCAGAAATGTTGTGTGTGGCTCACGTAGATGCACGGGTGGGTTGCCCATGCTGAGCTCCTGTGGTCCGAGGACATGCTCATCTTGATGAACGTCGTCAGTGAGTAGATCTTTTTGTCCTGATGCCATGATTATCTTCCTTGCTGTGTGGCACCTCCAATATCCATCAGCAATATGCATTAGAGCGTACTTATGAAGAATGATTTTTTTAAATAATAGTATTTCAATAAAAAATTACAGAAATAAATAGCAAAAAATAAAAATTGCAGATCTAAGTAGCCAATCAGCCATTGGGTAGCCGATTTGGGGGCAATCGGCCCTGGAGGGGCTTATCGACCAACCAAAAGCCGATAGGCCTCCACGCTGGCGCCACCGTACGCTGACGGTGCACAGTCGGTGCCGACACGCACCTATCGGCTCCTGAACGGCCGATAGGCCTATCGGCCCGATAAGCCTATCGTCTCGATAAGGTGGGAAATCGGCCACCCATGGGCCGACAAGGCCCTTTACCCCCCTTTTCACCTCGCCGTCTTCATTTTGACCGGTGCCCTTTACCCCGGCCGCCACCCGCCCGCCTGCTTCGCCGCCGCCGCCCCCCCATCCGCTCGCCCGTTGCCGCCACCGCCTCACCAATCCGCCGCCCGTCCCCTCCGCCATCAGGCGCGCGCGGTCGCCGCTCGGGTCGGGGCGGCGCCCATTCACTGGCCCCTCGGGGCCCTCCGTCCGCAGGTGCCGCTGCCGAGGCGTGCCGAGGTCCTCAGGTGCGTCTGTTTTTTATGTAGATTTAGGTTGATTAGTTTAATCGTAGTTAGTTAGTTTAGATTAGCATAATCGTAGGTAGTTAGTCTAAGTTAGTTTAAAATATTTTATTAGATCAGTTAGTGGAATGTAGTAAGAGTAGGTCGGGTAGATTAGGTATTAGGTAGAGTGGTAGGTAGTTAGTGTATTTTTTGTAAGATGGCGTACTTCGGATGATGGTTATATAATGGATGAGTAAGTACTAATTAGAGTATTTAATTAGTTAGTTATATTAACAATTAGATCGGTAAAAAGCTGGCTCTAACATCGGATCATATGATCTTGAATGAGGATGGATTTAGAAGTAGTGAGTATCACAGTTCATCATGGTAATGGAATCATCACATTTTGTGACTGGGGTAGATTTAAGCCACTTTCAGTATGTCGATACAAGTATCTGCAATCCGATACAGATGCGATATGTGGATGTCTTCAGTTGGGTGTATAACTTTCTGCAAGTGAACCCATTGCACTGGAGATTGAAAGTTAGTGGTGTAGTCCCAAGGGAACGTGAGCATGGCTGGCGGTGGGAACTATTACGAGATGAGGAACTCGAAGTGTTAGCATGCATTTGTGGATATGGATATGTACAAATTTAACTTCCCTCTTGTGGTGCTTGTTCAGCAAGAAATGACTAACAACAGTCACGGGGAATAAACATGAGCCATGGAGTTGATGAAACTAAGGAAGTGGCTGAAACCGACTCAACCCATGAACAGGATGTGGAGGAGGAGCCACAACAGGTGGTCCATGACCAACCTCAGCATGAAGTTGATGATAATGAAGACGAGGTTGGTGGTGAAATGATTGTTGATCAAGACGAATTTGATGAGACGATTGTTGATGAGATGGAGTTGGATGACGAGGAGTACAGAATGTTCGTAGGAGGATAAGATGGTGGTTTTTTTTTTAAAATAAAACTACCATCCCCGAGGAATGGAATAACTTTTCAATGTATGGGCTCACGATAATGACGGGCACGATAGTAACTGGGTGTATGATCAGGTGGAGATCACAAGAGGTCAGATGTTTCATGATAAGGTGCACCTGCAGCATGCTGTTAAGAGGTGGGCTTTCTCGGAGAAGAAACCATTCAAGGTGGTAATTTCCAATCCGAGGACATATGATGTGAAGTGTCTCTTCCCTGGTTGTCCATGGCGGGTTCACGGCTTTCTATCAAAGGGTGAGAGTAACTTTGTGGTTTCCATTGTTGTTGGTCACTCATGCAAGCTTACTTTAACGGTTATCAAGCACAAGAACATGACAACAGAGTTTGTGGCTAATGTTGCACGAGGAACAGCAAGAGGAGAAGCGCAAGAAAGAGCAAGAAGAGATCTAGAAAAGGATGGAGGAGGCGGAACGTCAGGAGGTGGAGGAACGTGAGGCTGATAGGGAGAGGAAGCGAGAGAGAGCACGTTGTGCCAAGGAAGCATGACACGATGCTATTAGGAAGGGGAAATATCCCCGGTGCACCACCATGTAATCCCGGCATTTTACATTGCCTAAGGCATATTAGGTGTAGTTCCAACACGAGGTTACCGTGTTGCATGCACATGTCACTGCAGTTCGTTGTTTAAGATTACCATTTAGAGCACAGGCCTGTGTGATGTACCATAGTAGTAGAGACGCGATGGGCCGCTGATAGCTTATCATGACCTAACCAGCTCTTGAAATTTGTAATGCACGCCGGGAATTTATGAAACGTACCAACTTTATCATAGACTGTTCGGAGCATTGACAGGTCACAGTACGCCTACATAGCATAGCCTTTCGAAGCTACTTGTAGCCTTTGTGAAAAGACGTGACTACTCAATGCATCTCCTTCCAAGCCATAGCCTTTCCAGAGTATAGACTTTTCAGACCAAAGTGACAACTCCATGACACCACAACACACACATTTGCAGGTGGACATGACTCCTCCATGACTCACATGTCGGCCACGCCGAAAACATTATTGGACGACTCAGACATTTGTCCGTTCCTTGCGTAAACCATGCCAACATAATGGAATTAAAGACTAACAAAGTAGTACAGTACATACTTGAACACGCATAACACATGAAGTGGCATGTGAGGACCTATACCAAACAAGGGTAAGAAAGAGGTCCTGGACTAAACCTAACATGCCTTAGGTAATTAAACGAAACAACAAACATATGGATGTAGCATGTGAATAAGATAGGTCACTTCTAGTAGTGTTCCCACATAGCAAATTGTGTTGCCCCTTCTCCAGAGTATCCGCCCATTGTAGCCGGCAGTGGCGGTGGCGGCGGAGGCCCCCTCTTCTTGTGGTAAGGGCAGTTGCAATATGGATCATTGCATAGTGCCTCCTGTGAACCGGCACCACTGTTGTTCTCATCGTCTTCATCGTCCTTGGAACCGTTGCTCAATTTTGTTTCCAGATCGAAGATACGATTATGCAGCTACTCGATGTAGTCATGATGCGGATGAATTGGAGCAGGATCGACCCATCTAACGAACCTACAGTTTTGTGGAGCGTCGGAAGACTGAAACAAATATCTCTAATAAGTTGTAGGAAAGAAGAGAAACATATTTAACAAACAGATAGTAATAACAATTATCCATGCTCGAGGGCATTTGACGAAATGACGCCCTCCATCCACCCTTCGGTCAACATCTGCACTAAACAGTCCTCACCATGCACGCATTTCGGCCAATCTTCCTTCCGGTTATCATATCCTCTGAGTGGGTTCTTGTTGCTGAAATCACTTTTGCTCTCAACTGGAAACTCAAACACTGCTCCGAATAGAAATCAGGACTAACAGACCCCTCCCACACAATGGGAGGTCCCTTCCTTCCCTCTTTCCTCTCCCAGTGTTGAAACCCTTTCCACTAGACGACCCTCCAGACATTGCTACTCCACCGAATTTCTCGTTTTGAAGATACTACCAACGCATCCAGCAATGCGTATATATAGGCGGAGATAGGTTTAGTACCCGCTCTGTAGAGGTGTAAATGCACCTGAAAAGGCTACTCCTGTAGCAATGAAAAGGCTATTTCGAAGGGCACTGAAAAGCCTATTCAGGTGCGCTGAAAAGGCTACGCCCCTAGTACTAAAAAGCCTATTTCAAAGGACACTGAAAAGCCTATTCAGACGGTTAAATTTATTGAAAATATGTCGACACGTACGTGACAACTACAACAAATCCTATAAAATAAATTCAGCAATGTAAAAACATAAAAAAAACTATGAAATGGGACCTATCGGCTCCTAAATGGCCGATAGGCCTATCGGCTGTCCAATAGCTGATTGCCTTGTCGGCACCCAGTTGCAACCGATAGGGTCCAGTCGGCTAGTCAGGAGCCGACAGTCCAGGTTCGGCGAAGCCCGGCGGGCCATGTCAGATGCCACAAGGGTTGTCAGCTCTTCAAAAGCCGATAGGTTGCCTGTCGGCAATTGGGTAGTCGACGTGCTACTAGATTTGCAATTTTTATTTTTCGCTATTTATTTCTGCAATTTTCCATTAAAATACTATTATTTAAAAAAATCTATGAAGAATCCATCTCTTGATGAGCTGGCAGGGTTTTTGGACAACACCAGGTCCAAACTCACATGTTTGAGGGTGTAAGGAGTAGAATGCACCTCTGCTTTGGGCCACGGCGTCGGTTCCTGAAAGAATTGGCATACATACATACATACATACATACATACATACATACATCCTTTTCCTTCATAAATTCATAATGTTATAGAAAATGACATGGTCTCCAATGTGCAACTTTGACCGCGGCTTTTTTTAATACAACATGGTAATAGTATGAACGTAGTTTTTATGACAAATCCAAGTATGCGATTTCCATATGATCAATCTAGGTATAATTTTACTCGAATCAATTTGCTTAAGTTTGACCCCATGTATTCTAGGCTTCTTGCAAGGGCGCATAAAGGTAGTACACAACGAGCCCCGCTTAAAACTCAGATTTCTTTTTTTTCTTTAATCTAGCAAACGGGCCTCTAGCTGAATTGGTTAAGTGGCTCTAGTAGCACTCCTCAGATCTGGGTCCGACTCCCTATGTGAGCGAATTTTAAGTTAGGGTTAAAAAAATCCTCCACACTGGAGCGGCCAGGGTTCGGGGGTTAAGCAAAGCCGGTTGCTTTCTCATAATGAAATACGGCGGGCCGTCGTACCCCTGATCTGAGTTTTTTTTCTTCAATTTAAATCGAGTTGCTGTAAGATTCTATAATCTAACTATGGTCTCAATAATTGATACTACCGATGGTTTGTATGGGAAGTCATTTTATAGGTACCTTCTCTTATGCTGGTCCTTTCAAGTAAAGCTTGGGAGGTGCCTGGTTTGGGAAAATCTTCACTGGTAGTACATTTCATTTTGGGTCTTGGTAGGCCTACCCCATCAATCATGCTGTAATGCCATTAACAAAAGCCATTTGCTCCAAGATTAAGATACGCACGCGAAGCAACTGATGTGGTGTGATCTGTGAAGCCAAGGAAGGAACATCCACCCATATATGTCCACAGGAGGTTAGATTGGGTAAGATCATGACAATTCAGTAAGCCATTCTCTGAAACTCAACTGATCCAGCCTGCCGGGAATGTATGGAAATGGCATTAGTTTGAGTATGCGTTTAACACAAGTGTCTCCAACCAAATGATCCAATCCAAATGAATAGTGGATCACTGCTCCAGTTGGATGTCACTATCAGCATTGTATCAACACCGGAGACTACTAAAGCCTGGTCGATTGCTTGTCGGCACCGCATGCATACCGGTCACCAATCTGGCGTTTCAATGCAACGCAACGACAGATCCAAGGCTTCGAATCTCGCCGGAGCAACGTGTGGCGCCATGGGGTTTCGGTGGACAAAACCACATGATTAGAGTATGACTGGCTGAGACCCCGTGAATTATGCGAAAGGATTGTTTGCAGATTTTGTTGCTGGGTTTCAGTCTAGGATCGGTGATCGCGAACGTGACAGCAAATGAATCTTATTCACAAGGTCACCAAATCATACCTCTCATCATCAACTTAAATCGCAAGCACATCTGCGAGTGTTCCGCTGAAGAACGCAAACAGTGTTCATTTTTGTTTGTGTACAGTAGGGAGCAGAAGCTATAAATACCTTCCTCTTGATCTTTTTTCAGTAGGGAGTAGAGACTAGAGGCTGAATTTTGGGGTACACTTTTGTTCATCTACTATTCCTTTGATGAGGAACATCATTCACTAAAGTGAAGAATCTTAATCTTTTTCCTGTGATGCATCTGTATGGTTTTGTCTGAGTCCATTCGTATCTTGCCGTATCCATGGATTGACCCGGCCGAAAAGAAAATTGATCGAATATGTTCTGGATTTCTGACGGGAAAACAGGAATCCACATTTGCTTTCAGCTTATTCTCAGCAACACATCATATCTATAGAAATCAGCATACAGCACGTACGAGATCGCATGCCTGCAGCCTCGTATTGGATAGCCGTAATGTTTTCTTTTGGGGCAGTTTAGATACCTGTAATCTTTAATTTCGGCATCAAAGGTGATTAGTACTGAGCAATGACTGACAGCTGAGCAGCACCTATAGTTATATATAGCCAATATTAATTAGAGCCTAGAAATCGGAAAATAATAGGATTTCCTTCACAAAAACTTACCACACCAAATAATAGGATTTCCAAACACGCGCTCATGTAACCTTTGAAAACAAAGATATGCCCCGATGTAGGTCCGGTATTCTTTTCCCAGGCTTTTTCATTTGTCACTGTGCCCCATGTGACGACATGGACCAACCCTGCTCTTTCTTTCATGATTGTTGCAGCGCCTGCGCGGTTTTCGGCAGCTCTCTGTGCTGTTGGGCTGCCAAGCACCCCACGTCTCCACGAGGGCACCAACGCCGCGTCCAGGCCAGCGGTGGCAAACTTTGCGTGCGTGTGCGTGCATGCCGCTGCGACGCGATGCGGCGACGACGCAGGAGCCGCGGCATAAAAGAGAGCTTTGCCTTTGCACTTTTCCTAGGATGGCAGATAGTAGGCCTGATGGATGGATTCTGTCACTTCTCGCGTTTCAGCCCAAAAATCTTCGCCTTGTTCGTTCCGGGCTAGCTGCCGCAGCTCTAGCTCGTAGGCCGGGAAGCAAGTGAAGCTGGAGAGATACTGCTGTTCAATCAGCTTTCCAAAAGACCCAATCTTTTCAGATATCTTTCACTTTATGTCTTCAATCAATCTTTTATGTGTAGTTTTAATGTTTTATGGTTTTACCGTAGTGGCAGAGAATCTTGATCATCAGTCTTTCACTGCTTTGAGGTCTTTGTAATTGTCTTGCCATTGACATACGCTTGGCCTTGGAATACAAGTGGAGTGGTACACGAACTCGCTAAAAATACTCAGATCTTAGAGCAACTTCAAGAGCCTCTGTAAAATAAATTGGATTGGAAAATATAGCGAAACGGCGAAAAAACATAATCGAGCAGCCTCTGCATCCCGCTCGTCATCCCCGCTCCTTCCCTTGGCAAAAATCCCGAGCGTACTCGACTCGCCATCAGCCCTACCGCGCGCGCTCGTCCTCCTGCGTGCGGCGCCCTGGGCCCTTCCACCTCACCTACGCCGCGACGCCCCCCGGCGGCCTGCCGCCCGCCCGCGGAGCTCCTCTGCCGCTCGCGCACGAAGCTCCTCCGCCCGCCGCCTGCTGCCGAATGGATAAGGGTAAAGAAAAAAAGGTATATGAGATTTGGCTAGTCTGTTGGAGTGAACTAAGATATGGATAGGGAATCTTAGCTAAAGGATAGATAAATGGAAATACGAAGAGTGAGATTTGGGTAGGCGGAGTTGCTCTTATATGTTTTCCAGACATAACTCGAATATAGTTTATCAGGTGTGCGTATTGGTCGTACAATAGGGGCATTATACAAAAAGAAATACAGTTTGTAGTATACAACCTTCATCTAGGAGTGTAGGTAACAGTATAACACCGGTGGTTTGCACTGATGCCAAATGACTGCTCAATGGTGAGAACCTGAGGGCAAGAAGAGCTCACATTCTGCTCTTCCGGACCGGGCCCAGCTCCTTGGCCTTGACCCTGAGCTCATGCTTCTTGATCTTGCCGGTGGCAGTCTTCGGCAGCGGCCCGAACACCACGGACTTGGGCACCCAGTAGCCGGGCAGCCTCTCGCGGCAGAACCTCGCGCGCCAGCGCCGCCTCGTCCGAGCGGTCCACGCTGTCCTTGAGCGTCGCACGGCGACTCCCCCCACTGCTCATTGGCGCGCGCCACGACGGACGCCTCCAGCACCGCCGGGTGCAGGTACACCGCCTTCTCCACCTCCAAGCTGCTGATGTTCTCCCCGCCGAAGATGATGATGTCCTTGGCGCGGTCCCTCACCTCGATGTACCCGTCGGCGTGCCGCGCGCCCAGGTCGCCGGAGTGGAACCACCCGTTCTCGAACGCCTCGGCGTTCGCCTTCGGTTCTTCAGGTACCCCTTCATGACGCCGTTCCCGCGCATGACGATCTCGCCCATCGTGGTGCCGTCGGCCGGGACCGGCGCCATCGTCTTCGGGTCCACGACGTCGAGGCCCTCCAGGCGACGTACTGGATGCCCTGCCGCGCATGGAGGCGCGCGCGCTGTCGGCTAGCAGGCTGTCCCACTCCGGCTTCCAGGCGCACACCGTGGACGGTCCATACGTCTCCGACAGGCCGTAGGTGTGGGTGATGCGGAAGCCGAGCTTCGACATTGCCGCCAGGACGGAGGGTGGTGGAGCTGCGCCAGCAGTCATGACGTTGACGACACGAGGCAGAGGGAGAATGGTGTCTGCCGGAGGGGCGTTGACGATGGTGTTCAGCACGACTGGAGCCCCACACAAGTGAGTCACACCCTGGTTGGCTACAGCTGAGAAGATGGCCTTTGCTGAAACCTGTTGTACAAAGTATACAGAAGAAAAAAAACAAAATCAGTTGCTGGTGAGAATTAGGTGAATTAACCTGCTGATGTTTCCTCTCTCATATGTGAATTGGTTAAGTTGGGAAGAACTAATTATTTATCATGTGATTTATATTTTTTTCAATTGCATTAATCAAGCTTCAATCTAAAGGTGATATCATTACCGAGTACTGACCTTACAAGTTACAACAAAACTTGCCCCAAAAAAATCAGAAACAAAACAATTGATTCAAGAGGGCTAACTTTGCCGAAATTGTACTGATCTGGGCAATTCTACTGGTCAACACCCTGTTGACGCAAATTCGAGGCCAACACACGAGAGCACTAGCACGTGCAGCAAGCAGAGGCGCGCATTGCAGCGCCGCTGCTCGGATCCGGTCAGACCGGTTTGGGAGGCCGGTCAGACCGGTTTCACCGCGAGGCCGGTCAGACCGGTTTCACCGGGAGGCCGGTGAGGATCCCACGAACACTCACCCGGGAGGGACCTCGTCAGGGCAAGTGCATGCAGAGTTGCCCTAGGGTTGGCAGGCCACCTAGAACGCCTTCAAACGCCGTCAAGATGTAGGAAGAACAACAGATTGGGGTTGGAAAAGCTAGGATTCGGAGAAAACAAAAGTAAAGGAAAAAAGATAAAGATTGTATTTTTGATCGATTGGATACCCTCAATCGGCCGTGGCCCTTTATATTTATAGGGAGGGATGGTCTTACCCCATTAGGAGTCGAATCTTATACAAATCCCATGTCAAAATACAACTCCTAACTTGGATTGTACGGCTTGGACCGGTCTGACCGCCCTACTCAACCGGTCTGAACGGTCCGATCTGGGTCAAATCTTTCCGAAGTCATAACTCCCTCATTCGAACTCCAAAATCGGATGTTCTATATATGCATTTTGATCGTCTCGATGAGAGCTACGCAATGGTGAAGTCAAATTTGCATTTTGGCAAAGTCAGCCAGACCAGTCTGACCGGCCCATGCATATCGGTACGCCCAGCAGTGTCAATTTTGGTCGTCAACATATGTCCCTCTGTTTTTTGGTAAAGCTTGCATGCCAAAAAATAATCTTCTGGACCAAAATTGTCTAAGGACGATGACGAACAATACATCATCCATATATTACTTATAAGGACGATAAATGTTATCAGCCATAAATCTTGCTCCAACTCAACATGAGGATGAAACAACTTGCTTTGGCCTCCATACCTGCTTAGTAGTCGCTGATCTTGCCGGTACAACCTCCACCTATTGTTCCACTGATTCTTGTTTGCGCATTCGTTGTAGCGTTCTCTTTTGGGTGTGAGACAAGCCTGAGGGACACCACCTCGGCTGTAGATACACTTAATCTTGCTTCATGTTTCCCACCCTCTTTGTTGTCAACAAAGCCTCAAAGTGTTAGCAACAATCGGTCCTTGCGATGCTCCACAATTTGGATATGTAGAAGTATATTGAATGATATATGGTTGCATATGCATTCTACTATAATCCAAAGGTGAATAATAGAAAGGATATGACCAAAACCATGGAGTAACCGATCCAAATAATAAGTACGGTGCAGTAGCACAATTACCATGATGTAGGCAAAAATCCGGTTGCTCTTGAGGTTTTGGTGATGATTTTGTGCTTCTAACTTTACTTGGCCGACTCTTCGGCTTCTGAGTAGCTCCCTTCTTCTTATATTTGGCCAGAAGTTCTTCAAAGCTCGACCTTTCCTTCTTAGTTTTAGGGCTGCTCCCAAAACTTCCAGATGGACCGGTCGGACCGGTTTCATGACCAGTCAAACCGGTCTTTGCAAATCCGGCGCTTCTCTTCTTATCTTGCCCCCCGAGCGTTGAATTATTCAACGAAACTTCAGGGGTGTTCTTCAGTGAAACTTTCTCACCTTATTTCAAAGGCTCAGATCTTTTTTTCACCAATGATTACATTTTTTTTCCTTTTGTCGATTCGGCTTGATTCGGCCGAATTAATATTTTGGGATTTTGTAATTCAATGATATGCACTGGGAAGGGGTTCTGATCAACTTGCATCTGAGGAAGAACTAATCGACCTTCATTAATGGCCGATTGAACTTGTCTACGAAACACATTGCAATCATTGGTTGCGTGAGAGAATGAATTATGCCATTTGTAGTAAGCACGCCGTTTCAACTCATCAAGCGGCGATATAGCATGAGGCAATCTAATATTCCCATTCTTTAGCAATTCATCAAAGATCTTATCGCACTTGGCTACATTAAAAATGAATTTAACATCATCTTGTCGATTTTTATGAATCAGCTTGAGAGAAGAGCAAGTTCTAGGTATATCCTTAGACGACCATACAAATTCAGCAACATAAATATCTTTGTCTTCATCGTCCGAATAATTTAAATCACAACCAAGTGTATAAACAGGACTATTAGACTTTTTATTGGATTTTTGTGAATTCCAAGCTTCTTTAGCTTGGCTTTCATTAGCCATAGCTTTTTTAGAACTTGACTAACATCTAGAAATTCTTGTCCATCTAGCTTTTCTTTACGAAAATCAAGTAAACCAGAAAAAGCTAGTCAGCTAAATCTCTATCAGAAATTGTCAAGCTATAGCATCAGTTTCTAGTGTCTCTAAACCTTCTAATATATTCAGAAATATTTTCATGCAATTTTTGTTTAACCGATGTAAGATGAGACAATTTCAATTCAGTTTCACCAGTAAAGAAATAATCATGAAATTTCTGCTCTAAATCAGCCCAAATGTAAACTGAATTGGGTGACAATGAAATAAACCAAGTAAAAGCAGCACCCGATAGAGACAAAGGAAACAACTTCAAGTTGCAAATATCATTAGTGCTAGCTTCACCAAATTGTATAATAAATTGACCTATATGCTCTAAGGTGGTCCTACTATCATCACCAGTGAATTAACAAATTCAGGAATCTTAAACCCTTGAGGATATGCAACGTACATTATCAGGGTACGGCTTCTGATATGATTGGCATTTGACTTTGGTCTCTATACCAAAAGTTTGGCTAAAGATCTTAATCACCTCTTCTTTAAGGTTGCCCGATCCAAAATTTTCAGCCCTAGGCCGATTTGCAATTGGTGTGCTATAGGGTTGAGCAAGGTTCGGCAGTGTAGAGACATGTCGCAACGAATTTGCTAGCCCATATGGCACACTTGCATTAGGTGCTGAATTATAATGTGGTATTGGCTCGTTCATTCGGCTAGGCAATTAGTTGGCCGAATTAATCATCATAGCATTAGTAACAGCAGCTGGAATCCCTTCACTAGCCGAACTACCCACCGTCTTATCGGTACCAAAAGTAGATGCATGTTTATCATTACCGATAGACTTCATACCAAGATGGACCTCTATTCGACTAAAGCGCGCATCGAATATACTATGAAGATTTTGACCCACGAAATCCAGCTTATTATTCAAATGAGCAGTAACAGCACCATCTACCATATTAGCAATTTCTGTATCAAGAGTGGGCTGTTTACTCACATCGGTTTTTACCTCATTCTGTGGAGAGTCGATGGTGACATCCTTGATCTTCGTGACTTTCCCTTGTCAATCCATGGAGAAGTGCGACATATAATGTTTGATAGCTTCTTGCTCCTGTCTTTGGATCTCCTGCTCCTCCTCTCTGATCTTCTTGATATCATCGAGAGCTTTCTGATCTTCGGCCGAGAGTTGTTCAAAATTCGGCCTTTGGATGTTTTCGGCATCAATCTCACCAGATTTAGCTATGTTACCGGCCATGGCAGCCGATTGATCTTTTTTCTTCCCCAACGGAGTCACCAAAAATATGTCGACGCAGATTCGGGGCCAACACACAAGAGTAATTGTATAATAGCTGGGGCAAGCTAAGCTGGTTTCATAGGCTGTCTGGCAGTTGTGTGGGTTGGTTAAACGAATGCGTAGCATGTCCAGTGTATGTTTTTTTTTTCATCAGGGATGTCTGATGTGTTTATGAGATATGAAAAATGTTGCTCACTCCGTTACCACATATCAAAAACAATCCTCAGGTCAACCGATTGACGCAGGCCGACACTGGACGAAATTTGGACATGGGTGGACAAATTTTGGCAAATGATGGGTCCTACAACCATGATGGTGGGTTCAAGTACCTTTGTCTCCAGCGGCGCTGGTGCCTAATTGCCATGCTTCTACTTGCAAACATCATTGCTGCAGCCTGCAAGGTAGAGTCTTCGCGCGCCAAACATGCATGCTTTGTGTGAAGCTTACTCCTGAGTTTCCAGCCCTAAACAGTCTTTGAATAGTGATTGGTGATGCATACAAACGTTGTGAAAGGATACATCAAGTCTTCGCTGCGTCTAAACGAATTGTATGCTTTGCTTGCGAGAAACTGCCTTGCCTATTCAATTTCTTGATCATCATGCCTGCCGTTTTTAATCTACAACAACACAATTTGTAATAGTTTTTCTAGTAATATTCCATGCTTAGAACAAGTCTCTTGCTCTAGAGGCCGGAATGGTTTTCACTTCTATCATCCCTCTAAACAAAAGAACAAGGCCCAGCCTGGTTAAAGGACATAGCGGGCCAAGGAAACGCTGCAGCAGGCAATACGGCCTGGCAGCAACGTGCTTGCCTTTTCTCCACACAGGCTCAACTACCCACCAATTCCTCCAGGACCAAAGGACAACAGCATAGAAGAATTGACCGATCCACCATTCCTTCCTCTGGGTTCATACATGGCACTTGGTACAGAAAATCTCTAATCCAGAAACATACTGAAAACCAACAAAAGCAAGGCATGTCTTGCACGTGTCACAAAAATCAGTAATGCACACAAAGGAAGATTCATATTGCACATTCACAATACCCTCTACAAACTTGAAGCTAGGCCAATTAGCATCAAAACTCAGGAGCCGTCGAATGACTAATGTAGTTTGAAGAACAGATTAAGCTCAATGATATTCTCACAATACAATTCCAGGGTGATCCTCCACCGGGTAAATAAAATGGTTTTGTTCTAGCTTGGTGAACCTGTATGTGGTTTTCAGCTACTAAATTTTTACATCCCCAAGCATTTCTGAGAGTAGTAGTACATTCCAAGAGCTTAGATAAGCTTCAAGACTTAATAAGGCAAAGGAACACACTAGATAGAGAACAGGTGAATAGTAAACTAATAGTTTTCTCTTTTTCATCTTACTTGAAAAAGGTCCAACGAGATGCACCAAAATCTTCAAGAAAATTTGATTTTCATCTCCTCCTCAACAAGCTCAAATATTTCATCGATTCTGAGATAACGAAAGGAATCATCATTGTTATCACATTAGTTCTTCCAAATTCAAGTTGTAAATTCTGATATTGTTAGTATATAAAACCCAGAAGTTAGAAGATACAAGATTACTTACCTACTGTTGTTGATGTTCACATTTGCAAGCCAAGCAGTTAAATAAACCTGTAAAAGAAGACGTAAACAAGATATAACCCTTGTTTGGGAAGCATGACAGCATAAGGTAGCTAAATTTGATCTAATCCAAAGATGTTCCTTCCATAAATCCTTGGTTTTCAACTTGACAACTTTGCGCTCCATTTCACAATGTCTTAATACTTACTAAGTCTACCAAAAAGAAGATAAACGATGCATCAACCAGGAGAGAAATGGTTTGTATGTACATGCAGGCATCTAGATGAATTGCAAGATCCTAAAAGACCAAATTCATGTGAATTTTGCAAACTATAATACCTGTAAAACTTCGTATGAAGGGGGATTGCCAGGTCGCCGACTCCCTGAAATATCGGCACACCAATTTTCAGGCAGTGGGCAGGTCCCACCTGACTGAAGGCCGATACTCTGAAGTTCGTTTGATTCACCATCATATAGTTCATCACCCCAATCTAATAATGTCTGATGTTCTACACCTTCCTTGAAAGTAACTGAGAGAAGTTCCAAGACTAGCAGTCTCTAAAAATGCAAATGATTTCCATTGTCAGGAGACATCCCCCAAAAAAAGAAGCAGGCAAGTAAAAACTAACCTGATTACAAACAGCACAAGCTTAACTGGATTAAAAGAATTCTTGTAGCAAGCATCACCATACAAAGAGGGATGATGTACCTTCAACTTTAGGTCTGAAACAAACATCTCAACAAGCTCCTGGGCAAAACTCTCTGAGATAGTTCACAAAATAAATTGAACATTAGAATTTTTTAGTGGATTAAAAACATGCCGACATGAATCTGAGCAGCAATCTATGAAAAAACCAGGATGGTGTTTCATTTTATCAAACGTGATAAGCCAGATATTTAATCAATTAATTTGTTCAATGTGATAATGCAGCATGCACACTGAAAAGTATATTATAGCTAAGAGTTGTTCTGCTAATACATTCAAACTCATTTGACTTCTTGAACCTTTTTAAAAGGTAAAGATATAGGTTAGGAGATCCTTGGCATATCCAACGGAGGAAAGGTCATAGTGACTTAGTAAGTTAATCCAACATGCATTGGAAAGAGAAGAGTAACTCACCAAACTCTACTATTGAAAACCATTTGAATACTGGGGCACCTCCACCATCCCCTGAATCATTTAAATCATCTTGTCGTTCAGAAAATTGTGCAACAGAATCATTTGGGGACACTTTGGAAAAACAGCGCATAGAACGGGAAGCTTTAACCAAGCAGCACAAAGCACGGACCTAGCAACAGGGCAAATAAGAAAAATATTACTTCAGGAGTCCACATAGAACAATAACGCGTTATGGGATATGAACTTAAAGAATTGAATCAGCATAGCCTTGTACGGGTGAATTACCATATTCTTGTAGGACGACACAAGCATGTCACGGTATTGCTCCTAAACCAAGCAGGAAGCAATAAAATCAAAAGATTAGAAGCATAATTGCAAGCTAAATATGTGGTTAAGCAAATCTTACACTGAATTGCTGGTCAAGGTGTTACTACCTCTCTACGCGCCAACTTGGAGCTCGCCTTATCACGGATCCCTGGCATGTCCTTGAGCACTCCCAAATCCATCGCCGGCATGCCCCTGACAGCCAACCCCACATGATGCTGTCATTCATGATCGAAATCTCAAACCCCGAGGCGCCGCTGAACACAGATAAAGAGGAGATCTACCTGCGGGAGATGTGGGCGTTGACGAGATTGGAGGTGTGGGAGCGGCCGTCAAAAGCGCCAGATAGCCACTGCTCCTTGGCGGCATGGATATGCGACCATTGGTTGCGCACGTTACGATGCGCCGCCGACCTCCACAGCCTCAGCGACGAGGGCGACGGCGATGGGGAGGCGGCGGGCGGGTGGGATGGGCAGGTTGGGGTTGCTGCAGAGGTCTCCATTGCTACACCTGCGAAGAAGGATTTTGCGTTGCTTCTATGCTGAGGAAGATAGACCCACAACTACACTGCCCAGAAGTACACCCTGGGCTGGTAAAAGTATAAACTCAAGCTGCACGTGATCTGAAGTAGTGTTGGTCCTTTATTCCTCCAGAGACTGCAAATGTTGAAGAATCATTGCATCAACCGGTTTTTTACATGTAACAAAAACCATATTCTGGTTTACATAAATTCAACTTAATTTAAGATAACTCCACAAGAGCATAAGACAAAATGCTATTGCTTAAGATAAACTATTCAAGTTCCCAATCCTAAATCAACAGTAAAGTGGATCTTCTCTCGCATAAAACTTAGAAGCATAGCCGGTAGAGACAATTGCTTCAATGCAGGTGCACACAAAAGCACACACAGATCAGATGCGAACGTTCATGAAAATGTGCAGTGGTGCAACTCCAGTTGAAGAAAATATGCAGTGGTACAACTCCAGTTGGAACAATGAGATTATGATTTGAATATTTAAAAGATGTTTTAACTGATGTTGTCAATTAAGCTATTGGCAAGTGAAGGAATTTGGTTCATACTCCAGTAGTAAGCAACTCAGGAGCAAGTGCTTGAGTATCCTAGAGCTCCTCATCAAGACTGGTGACCATACTTCAGGAACAGGGATGAAGAATTGATATGACAAAAGCACAATAAAATCTAGCATGTTCATGATTAACATAGATAAAAGGCATCCCTGACATGCCAAAACACTAGAAAACTGAATTAGCAACCAAATGCCAAACAAAACTACCCATATGACCCAAACAGAGAATGGAACACCCGTGCAGCATGACAGCTACATCCGAGGGTTCACAAAAGGAAACTACAAACCACAATAACCTCGTTGGACTACACTTGACCCCCATTACCCTTTGTGCACAAAATTAAATACAAGAGAAAGTGTAGTTAGAAAATGTCAAAATAGCAGACAAAAATCACTCCATACACTTGCTAAGGCCAAAGATCCAGCCTTTTGGTCCATAAACGCGGGATGCAGCTGGCTAAAGCTTCGAAGATGAAGAAGAAACAGCAAGGAAGCAGATTGAACGCTGCCACGTCCACGAGACGAAACATTAAGAGCTCAAAGTTCAAAGGAGTCGTGGAAAAAGAGGTCCGTGAAAAAAAATAGAGGAAAACAGGAACAAAGCGTGCCGCATCTACAAAGGCATCCCTAAATCCCCACGCTTCCTCCCCGCTGGGAGACGACCAAATCCCAGCGCACGCAGCAGGGAGCAGCTCGAGCTAAGCAAGCTTCAACGCTCCATGAAGACACCTCTGGCCAGAACTCCAGCTTGGGGGTGAGGGGTGGGGGGGGGGGGGGGGGAGGGGGGGGGTGTTTGGGGTGTTTGTGGCGCAGGATATGGGAGGTGGATATTCAAAATTTCAAATAGTGCAAAAAAAAATTTGACAGCCCAAAGTAGCGCATAATTGAGTACCGACAACATAAATTGCACTAAACGATCAACGTATCAAAGTGGGAACATCTGAAATAAATAGAGGATAAAATTCTAAAACAACAAATTCACCTTGGTTCACTGCACTACTGCTATTTTTTCACAAATTGCAAATGATATATTTTCACCTTGGTTCACTGAATCACCAGACCTGTGAATCACTTCACTAAATGTGTCACTGCCTTCTTGCTCTAGCTCTGCCCTGTGTCGCTGGCTTCTTGGCTTCTTGCTTTGCCCTGTCGACCGCCCTGCGCAGCGTAGCGGCGGCGCCCCTGCCCCCTGCGCGGCGTGGGCGCGCCACGCGCGGCAGGCGGCCCACGGCTGGAGCGGCGGAGCCTGGCCCCTGCGCTTGAGCGAGCCGCGAGCGCTGGGCGGCCGGGCGCTGGTTGCTGGGGTGGTGTCCTGGGGGAGGGACGGTCGGCGAGGCGCAAGACGGCGGCCGGCGGCGGCGGGGCGACGGCAGAGGGATGCGGCGGCTAGGGCAGGCGCGGGGGAATGGGAAGGGGAGCGGAGACCAGAGGCCGGGAGGGCCGTCTTTTCTACATTTTGGCCCTTTTCGCGAAAAACATTTTACATTTACACCCCTGGTAAACTTATTCCTACTTTTGGACCCCGGGGGTCGGTGCCATGATCGTGACGCCGAGGTCACAAGTCACGGCGTCGACATGACACATGCCCTATCTACCTCGCGCCGATATGGCAGCCAGCTCGGCAACAGAGATCGTGGAGCCGAGCTGGCAGCCCATACAGCACGCCCATCTTTCCCTATCCGAGCATTCATCCCATATTTCTTACCCTGTCTTGATTTTTCTGTCTCTTCCCAATCCGTCCAACCTCATCAATCGACGTATTTGACCTTAAAAACTTTGATTTGATCCATAAATCTTCAAGAGCAAGGTATCCTCTCTCTCTCCCCTCCTCAATTTTTACGTATTGATTTGGTCTATATTATGTGTATTATTCAGTATAATTGCTTAGGGTTTAAGGTTTAGTTATTAATGTGTGTAATATGCAATCTTAGATGACTAGGCATGGTAAATCTAGTAAACTAAAGGTGATGAATGGAGCTGCCTTCATCCGTTTGTCGCTGCCTGGTGGTGTTCCTGTACCGATGTGCTTCTGCGGTGATCCTTGCAAGGTAGCCAAGTCAGATGAAAAGGAATCATATAACCAGAGGTATTGGATGTGTGAAAATTATGCATTCGACTCTATACCTCGTCAGATCCGCGTTGGGTTGCTGGTAAGAATATTTATTTTTTAATAATATTTTCACTGTCATATAGAATCATGTATACTTTATGAGTAATAGCAGGTGCGTATCAATTGAATGTTTTGCAGAATCCTCCCCCGCTTTGTGACTTTGAGCAGTGGATCGACACTGAGATTAAAGAGAAGGATAAGGAGTATCTGCGTCGAATGAAGGAGTGGGAGACGGCCGATCATTGAATATTAGGGAGACCCCGTGCATTCCATCAAAAGTGATATTCCCAAACACATCTTTCTCGACACTGCCTTCATAATACAAGGTTACTAAATTGTCCATCTAGTTCATATGCGCAACATGAAGGTTACGACGGTATAATATACAAAATTAACTAATAACCTTTCCTAACTATCTAAATTACCTAACTAAATACCTAGAATTACTTAAAAATATCTAACTGAAGTACCTAACTAAAGTAACTAACTGAATTACCTAACTAAATACCTAAATTTATCTAACTAAGTTATCTAACTAAATATCTGCATCTACTGTCTAACTATATTTTCTAAATATGGTTTCTAACTATCTACAAGAAATTATTGGCTACATTACCTAACTAAACTACTAAAACTAATTAAATAAATTATTTAAAATTAAATAGACTACTAAATTACCTAAATTGCCAACTACTACAATACCTAACTAAATTAAAAAAGTAACTAAAAAAATGAAAACTAATTAAATAAATTATTTAAAATTAAATAGACTACTAAAATTACCTAAATTGCTAACTACTACACTACCTAACTAAATTAAAAAAACCTTACGGGAGGGCCGGGCGGAGGAGGCCGCGCGCCCGCGAGCGGGTGCGCCGGTGCTCGCGCGGCGGCCGGGCGGAGGAGGCCGCGCGGGGGTGCCCTCGCCGCCGGTGCTCGCGCGGGGGCAGCCGGAACGGGCGGGCGGTGCCCCGACGTAGGCCGCGCTGCAGCCGGCCCGGAAGACCCGACGCTGGGGCACCTGAAGGAGGCCACGCGCCTGGCCGCGGAGGAGGCCGCGCGTCTGGCCGCGTAGGGGTGGCCGGAGGAGGCCACGTGCCTGGCCGCGGAGGAGGGGCAGCCGGAGGAGGCGCCGGCGGAGGCACGACCGGCAAGGGAGAGCAAGAGAGGAAGAGGGCGCGGTGTATAGATAAGGGCTTAGCGCCGTGATCTGTGGCGCCGAGCTCAATGCCATGGTTCGCGGCGCCGAGACCTCAGCCACGTCAGCGCCAAGTCAGTGGCTAGGTCAGGGACCTCGGCGTCATGGCTCACAGTGCCGAGACGTGTTACCTCGGCCTCGTAGTCACGGTGCCGACCCCCAGGGTCCAAATTCGGAAATACGTTCTCCAGGAGTCCAAATGTGATTTTTTTTTCAAAAAAGGGCCAAAATGCAAAAAGTACGGCCGGGAGGGGGCGTCGGTCCAACTGGGTCATGATGTTTGGGCCGTGTGTGCGGCTAAGTGGGCCAGCGGTGGGGATGGGAGGTGGGTTGCTGAAGATTTTGGGTTAAAAGAGAGATTGGGACTTGATAAGCCGGTTTTGTTGTGTTATTTTTTTGAATGATATACATAGGATACACTATATAAAAATAATTTGATAAAAAATAATGGGTATTCAACTGAATACCCTTGAATTACATGGGGCCCACCCAGGAGAATCTAACTGTGGTGTCTAGCTGCGCGAGGCGTTGCGACAGGCAGGGGAGCGGGAGGGTGCAGCGGGCGGGCGAGCGGGAGTGCGAGAGAAATTGCTACTGTTGGAGGCGGGGGAGCGGGAGGAGGTGCGTGTGGTCGGGAGGGAATGCCAGAGCGGGATGGGGACGGGAGGAGTGCGGCAAAGAAGAGAAGGGAGGAAATAGGGGACACACGTGATTGAAGGCACTGGAGCGGGTACGCGCAGGCGGGTATGCAAGCGAGCGGTAAGAAAAATCCTCAGTTTTTCCCAGAAGTATCCCCCAACTCGTGATTTTTATGGGTCTGCTCCCTTTCCCACCTCCCCTGATCTCGACGGATGGACCCAACTTAAGGGGTATGGTGGATCCGATTCGAGTGAAAAACGTTTTCAAAAATTTTCATTCTTTATAGTACTAGTGGAGATGCACGTGCCCAGGCACGTATTTTAAAAAATTATTTAAAAATAATTTGATTACATCAACAACTACTAAAAGTTAACTTTTTTATATATTTTCTTATTGAATAGGAATTCGATTATAGAAGATATATATCTACACAGGGAGCCGCATGCATTATTGGCCCTCATATATGGATAGCTTATTGCCCGGTCAATATATTTCCTAATTGGATGGGAACAAGATTATTAAAGTTAATCCCCAAACATAGCCCGCCAATACCTTTCCTAATCGAGTTGAATCAATTATGAGGTATCAAATTCAAACCTATATTCATCCAAATTCAGAGCACCAAAAGGATCTACTTCATAAGGAGATAAGCAATAGCTAGGTTGTATCTCTGATAGAAGGGATTCAGTAGCTAGGCTATTTTCGGTAAATTATATTTCTTATTTTATATGCAACGTAAAATCAGAAGTAAACGGGATTAAAAAAGGAGATAGAAAATGAATCTTGATGCACTCTAACCCACACCAGTCCACGAGCGCCGGCAACACTGCGCGCAAGCAGCGATGGTCATGGCGATGACAAAGCGTAGGCTGCTGGAGCAGCAACGATGATGGTGGTGGCAATGGAGACGTTGATGGTGATGGCAATGGCGATAGGTAGGCCGGAGGAGGGGCACTCCACAGAGAAGATGGAGATTCAAGCAGCAATGACGATTCCAAAATGATATACATGGAAAGTGCACCATAGAACCTTTAAAAATGATGAACATGAAAAGTGCACCATATGATCTTTAAAAAATGATCATGAAAAGTGCACCATAGAAAAACTGTACAAGAAAAGTGTATCATACGCAATTACCATTATTTTCCCCCTCAATTTCTTTCCAAAGTGATAGGCAATTCTCGCACCTCCTTCAATTTATTTCCAAAATAATAGGCAAGTCTCTCATCTTCTTTAATTTCTTTCCAAAATGATATGGAATTCCCTCATCTTATTTAATTTCTTTCCAAAATAATAGGCAATTAGTATCAATTACAGAAGATTAAGGGGCAGAGAGGGGAGGCTTGGGGCAGGTGGAGGGGTTGTGGTGGGATCGACTGGGTGAGTTTATAGGTGAAAATTTTTTAGTTTTTTGGGCAGATTTATTTTCTAAAGTGTGGTTTTGAGGTTTTCTCCAAACTTTAGTACCCCTTAGCCTTGACAAGTGGGTCCTCTGTGAGGAGAGAGGTTGTGAGGAGAGAGGTGGGCCTAATCTTGGTGAGAAAGATTTTTAATGCTTTCATCCTTTATAGTATAGATAGATAATGCTGATACCAAAACTCATATAGCGCAGCCACATTTATCTAATAAACACATGTACATGCATCTTACCATCACACCTCCATGTGGAGCCTACCATATGCAACTTGTTGTCTATCATTGAAGAAAAATAACAGTATTAATTACTAGAATAAGATCCCATTTGGATCCAAGTACTAATAGGTGAAAGTGTTAAACTTTAGCACTAGCTTATTCAAACGGAAGTGCTAATATGGTGGGCTACACTTTAACCAAGACTTAGAAACTTTAGCATACGCATGAGTGCTAATATGCGCTAAAGTTTAGCACTCAACTTTAGATCTTCCAAATAGGCTCTAAATCTAAAAGATATAATCTCCAACTGCCATGGCGAATCTAGTCAACTGAGCTACAGTACTTAGTTCGTTAACAATTCGGTTTGATTTAAAGGGAACTTCGAAGGAAGCTCAATTTTGAAGAAAAAAACAAACTCATATTGTGCTTAGTGCGGATTTCGCTATACATGTAATGTGCGCAGCTGCATTGGAGATTCCTTCCCGGTGGAAATAATAGAAGTCGCGCGCGTGGCTGGGTGTCAACCTATCGCAGAAGGCCCGACGCAAGGTGCCGCGCGCATGCAGCGGTCTATGTTGCATGTAGTAGGAGGGCAGCGACACCCGTGCAGCGGCCCAACTTCCAGAACATTTTCCTTCTGAGAATAATTTCTTTTTTCTAATGGAATATTTGTATTTCTTATTAAGAATAATTTTTCTTAGAACATTGTTCTAGAACAATTTTCTATTTTTTAAGTTAGAACAATTATTCTTATTTTCAAGTGAAATCGTTCCAACTCATCATAAAAATTCTTCGAACTATGATAACCATTCATATATCTTCAAGAGTGGTCTTATTTTGAAGATATGGTGGTAAAAAAAATATGGTGGTATAATTACATTTTTTAGTTTGGAGTCTTGTCCCTCCATCTAAAAAAGTGTCCGTTTAGCTTTCAAATTTAAATTTTGTCCCACAAAAAGTATTCTTTTAGATTGTAGTAAAGTTCATCTAATTAAAATAATGTGAAATATCAAGAAAAAATTATCTAGAGAAGAGCTTAGAGCCAATCAAATGCTTAAGTAGATGCTATTTTTCTGATTCCAATACATTTGCATTTATTAAGGATATAGAGAACTCAATAAATAATGCGGTTTTTAATAACAATTGCTATAGTTAATTAAGGGTATAATGATCATTTCTCACTATTACTGTGTCTGAGATTTTCTAAATAAATATTTATTTTGGGACGGAAAGGGTAGATTGTATGAAGCATGCGAGGTGTTGACTTGCTGTGTCTCGTGGGCCCTGGGCCCATGCGCATGCAGCAGGCTGCGTGCTCCTGCGACGGAAAGCATATCCTACTCGCGCGCGTTACTCCCATCAGCCCCCTTCCCCGGTCCTAAGCAGTTGATAGATCAAGAGAGTTGCCGCACGTATGCGGCGGTCCTGCAACACAAACTTCCGGGCGCTGCTGGCCCGCTAGGGGTGGTGCTCTTCAGCCCGCGCTCGGCGCCGCTCAGAACAAATATCGTCGCGTACGAACATATCACCGCATGCAGTGGCGAATCCAGCGCCTAAGTGAAGAGAGGTCTCATCTCTTTTCTTTTTTTCTTCCTCCCCTTCTCTTCTTCTTCATTTTTTATTCCGAAAAGGAAAGAAGCTCAGGAGGTATCCATTGATATTGAGCAATGTTATAAGTAGCGGGCTATAGATTTTAACGGAGCCCTCTCTAAAAAGCTATGTAAACTATAGCGCAGCTATGACATTTAGCGGAAATGAAAAAAATAGCAACATTTATATACTTTCAGCATATATTTCAAAGCAAAAGTGCATAACATAAGCTGAGGACATAAGTTCATAACAAACAAGTGAACAACAAGACCACAATTCCACGATACATAAGTTCATAACATGATAAAAATAAAGTAATAAACTGATAATTGATAAGTTCTTGGCATCAACATCCTGTGTAGGGATGAAAGTGGAGCGGATAATTTCCGCATCCGATCCGAATCCAAATTTTGTGGATATGGAGAAAGTTTTTTGATATCCACGTGGATATGGATAATCCGAATTCGATTGTATGCAGATGCGGAGTAGGATATAGTATTAGCAAAATCCGAAGGATATGGATTATCTGATAATTGAACGCGAAAAATCTGAGGTTTATAATAGGATATCCGACTACTTTCGCGAGCCCAGCAGGCCGGCACTTTGTACAAATTAAGCGGGTCCAAATACACACATAATATTTTTATAGCCCATTAACCAACAAGTATTTATATTATGTGCATATGCATCGGTAAACCCTAACGGCTGATCGATAATATTTTTATTTTGTTTTACATGTTTGCTCTATACACCTAAATCTAAATTGAGAACCTATAATTTTTGTTGGACATCAAGTTTGTAGTGTCACCATCAACTTTGTGTCATGAACTATAAACGCGAGTATTTTATTTCATGATGTTTTGCTGCTTTATAGTTTTGGTTTACGAATTATTAATCAACGTAAAAAACTACACATAAACATATATTATCCGACCATATTAATCCGTATTTGGTCCGACACCGATCCGACTCCGCACCGCATCCGATATCCTCATAGCTTCGTATTCGTAACCGTATCCGTGTAATATCTGCTCCGTTCCGCATTCGATAAAAAAATATGGATGAGGTTATGGAACAGGTATTATCCGCTGCGATCCGATCCGCTTTCGTCCCTAATCCTGTGCTTCAGTTCGACAATTCTTCCTGTTCTTTTTCTCCTGCTGATGAACTTGAAGCAGATGGTGATTGCATTGGCTCCTCTTCATCTTCAGAAGAGGAAGTCTCCTCTTCATCATTCAGAGTAGGGATCAGCTTCCTTTTCTTGCTATTCCTATGGTCCTGGTTACTTCCCTTCCTTTTTTTTGCTGTCGTGATGATGATCCTCCTTCAACTTCAACAGCATTGCCTTCTTGTTCTTGCTCTAGTTCTTGTTCTGGAATGCCTGTGATCCACTCGTTGTCTTCATCTTCTTCAAAATCAACCACAATTGGGTCTCTAGTCTTGTCTTCCCTCTTTTGCTTCAATTTGGAGTTGAATTTCACAAAAACAAGGTCTTTCATTCTATCATGGCCAAGCTTATTGCGTCTCTTTGTGTGGACCTATTTTAAGTAGAAGTATAAAACCATAGATAAGCTGAGAGTAATACTATAAGACAATTAGAATACAAATTAGAAAAGTAGGAAACAAATAGTTCTTACTTGCTCATATGAACTCCAATTTCTCTCACATGCTGAAGAGCTGCAAGTCAAACCAAGGATTCTTGCAGCTAATTTTCTGAGGTTTGGTGAACTTGTGCCATGATTCCGCCACCACTTAGCTACATTAGAAAACAGGACACATTAGAAAATGGGATAAAAATAAATAACAAATGATAAAATGAACCTTATCTCACTTGGATCAAAATTTTTGTTTGTCAATTGTCTTCTAGCAATTTCCTTTCCAAATGATCCATCCCCATTCTGATATTGCTCAAGCTCACTAATGATCTTGTCTTGAATATCTACATTGGCAATCATCTTTGTGATGCAAGTTATTAGACCTTCTCTGAATGTTTCATTTAGTTCAATTTCCAACTTCTTGTCAATGTTATAGTAACAACATGGATTCAAGTAGTAACCGGCTCTATGCAAAGGAGATTTAAGCTTGTTGTCCTATCTTTTATCAATTATATTAAAGACTTCCTGAAACTTGGTCTGCTCATTGTCAAACCTCTCAAAGATGTCATTCTTTGCTTCCAACAAACATCCATACAAGAACCCCATGGCTGGTACATCACTGTCCATTCTCCTAAGCACATTAACCAATGGCTCAAAAAAATTGATAGCACAGTCTACTCCTTTCCAAAATGTATCAGACTTCACAATTTTGTTGGCTGCCTTTCCCTTCACCTTCTTTAGATACCCCATCTCATTCATCTCATCTGATCTGAAGAGTCTCATCAATTGTTTCTTATTGTCCTGCATGCTCTTCAAGTTTAAATAGGCAGTAGCAAACCTAGTAGTGCCACACCGAACCAAGTCTTTGCCAAAAAATTTCCTCATCAGGTTAAGAACCCTTGTATGAGCATAAAGAAATACAGTCAAACTCCTTGCTTTGCTTATTGTTTCGTCAACTAAAGGTAGCTTGCCAATGTCTTCCAACATAAGATCAATACAATGAGCAGCACAACCATTCCAAAAAATGGATGGTCTCTTTGCTCTCAACATACTAGCTGCAGTTTCATTTACTCTTGCATTGTCAGTCACCACTTGAACTACGTGTTGCTCCCCAATGTCACATATACACCTATCAACTAGTTCAAAGATGTATTTGCCATCTTTCCTAGCAGCTGAACAGTCCACTGATTCCAGAAAGCACACCCCATATGCACTATGAACAACTAAATTCATCACCCCCTGCCTCTTTTGTCTGTCCAAGCATCTGTCATGATAGTACACCCATTAAGTTCCCAAGATTGCTTGTGTGACTTTAATGTATCCAGCACTCTCCTCTTCCTTTTCTGTAAGAATCTCCCACTCATCTCTTTCCTAGAAGGCCCTCTCAATTTCCTGCCATAGTCTCCAATTGCCTCAAGCATAAGGTCAAAGCTTGGAAGTGTGACAGTATTGTGTGGAATACTTGCTTCATAGAAAAATTGGCAGATGTATTCACATGCTCTGTCCCTCTTCTCTTCTCTCTTCTCAGTAGATAATTTTGATTGTACCTTCTCAGCCAGCCCTGATTTTCCCTTTCTTGTAGCTACAACTTCTTCTGGAGTTAGCTTACAGTACTTCTCAATAGGGCCACTACTGGAGCTACCTCTTACTTTCTTAAGCACAACAACAGCATTGCCACCGGCATCAGAATCACTTGCTTCTTCTCCCTCTGAATGGCTCAAATCCACTATAGCTCTATCTTCCTCTTTCTCCTTAGCCTTCCTTTCCCTGATATTAGCCTTCCTTTTGAGAAATTTGAGCATTTCCTTGTGAACATCAGATGGAACCTTATCACACATTGCAACATTAGACTTAGGAACTTTTGCAAGGTGGAGCTTGATTCTGGTTATACCACCATGGTGTACATTTTTGCAATAGTTACACTTCAGGGAATTTTTCTTGGTAACATCAGGCGGCATTGTGCAGTGTTTCCATCCAGGGTCCGTTGAATCAGTAACTAAAACACTTGTTTGAGTTGTGGATGCAGTACTTGACAAGCCTACAACATAGTACATAGTTCAAATCAGTTCCCTGATTCCCTCTACAACTCTACGCTCAAGTATCCAACAGATTTTAATTTCACGAAGACAAAGAACTGAGAAGAAGTGATGAAGTGAAGGGCTTGCCTTGATTGCCCGGAGCACTCTGAGATGGATCAGGTTCTGATGTTGGCTCACTTGGGTGAGACATCGTTGGTCGTTGCAGTTGCCGACGGGTGCAAAGATTTAGGCGGCACCACGGCACGACAACAGCAGTGCGGCACTGACGGCGCACGGCAGCCAGTGGTGAAGCTTGCCCTGCCGGTTGATGCCCCTCACTGCCTCAGTCCATGGCTCGTCGTCTCCGCGGCCGCAGCACTCACTCGATTGAATCGCCGCCGACGACGAATTTTGTCGATTCTGAGTGGCGAATACAGGGGTGTAGAGTTTCGCTTGGGTTATATGCGTCGGAGTGGGCCAATATTGGGCCAAACAAACACTGGATTGTGGTCCGCCCAGACTTTTGGCCTGTAACAGCACACAGCTTCGTCGCGCCGCTAAACGCTAGGCAACGCTATCAAAAATAGCGGCGCTATTTTGCGCTTTAGCGCACGTAGCTGCGTTAGCGGTCATAGGAGCAATATCATAGCGGAGTCCTTCTCCAGCCGCTATAGCGCCGCTATAGCCCGCTACGGCCAACATTGATATTGAGAAAGTAGAGGAGCTTCTAGATCCGCCCCTGCGCACGTTGGCACTGGCCACCTCGCCAACGCCAACGCTCAGCGGGTAAGAACGCGCAACACACGCCGAAAGAAACAAAGATCCGCGTCCTGGCATCTGCTCTAGTACGTCCATACACGTACGCATTTGTATTTTTGTGTGCACGCGTTTACGCTCGGCACACAAGATACGATCGATCTACGCTGCATTGGCATCATTCGAATTAGTTTGAAAAAAGATGAATAGTTAGAGTTTTGACTTATGAGTCTGAAAAATAAGGCAAACTGTACCCCTTTCATCGTAAAACCAACTACTGCAATACATATGGAATCATTTATTTTTAATTTTTTTCATAAATATTACTGGCCAAGATAGTGTATTCGAGTCTATAGTCTATAGCGATATCTTGTATTTGTGAACGGGAAGCAATGCATATATATTTATGGAACCTGCACCGTACCTAAGCACATATGTTATAAATGCACTAACCACGTGGCCATTGTTGCAATTCATATCAGGAGATGGTAACTCCAAATTAAATACAAGCGATCTCTGTATATTTTTCTTGCACACTCTACGCTAAGAGAGCGATCACCTTTAGCTAGAGCCATGTAATACAAATATGTAAATAATAAAGAAAGAGCCTGACCTTTCGGGAGTTGGGGAATTTTTCCTCCAAGGATGAAACTACAGATAGGCATACGTACGTCCTACCTTTTCATCAACGCTCAGAGTCGGCTACGCACGAAACCGATAAGAAAAGGTGCGCTTCAACAAAAAAAAACTGAAAGATTCTTCCCAACTTGAGAAGAAGGCACTTACAAAAGTGGTTCTCCAAGGATGGTCAAGAGCTCAATCCAAAACCACAGTCCGGACTGATCTGCAGACAGCAGTGCATGCCACCAGCATTCTCTTCTCGGACACACCATGCATGCATCTTTGCCGGCGGCCTACTCGTACAAGAAACACTAGAACGCTTCGCGCGCCCGTCATAAGAGCACGGTGTAATTGACGGAATATTAAAATAAATGTTGTGAATGGTAAATTCATGACAATATCCCATCCAAATATTTTAATAGCATCAATATTGTTAACTGAATGGCATCTGCAGCTCTTAGGTGCTGCAAAACCATATATTACATTTGACAATCATCATTAATAGCTACCAAACATTTTAGCAGGTAACTCAGAATACTCATCCAAATAAGTGTGGAGTACTAAGATATTAAAGGAAGATGGAGATAACACAGTTTGCAGTTATGCGGGATACAAAAGAGAGTTTCACTAATGCTTAGGTTATACAATGGCTAAATAGATGTAACAATGCTCATCATAGGGAGATTGTTTGAAGATAAAACAAAGTACTCCAAAAATAAAATTAAATGTTCTAAGAATAAAAAATATTCTAGAAAAATGTTTAGAATAAAAAAATATTTTTCAAAACGTAGGCAGGTGTGATCTAATTTCGAAGATCTTAACGTAAGGATCACTATGGTATAATCAGAATTTGATTTGAATAATTAGTTTGCAAAATACAAATTTTTCTAGTTTGAGTACATGCATTACACACAAATTGAGACAGGTCAGCTGCCGCAAGGACTCGCTTGCGCTTGGAGAGCACACGCTGCACTGCAGAGGCAGGTTGCTGCACCCTCGTATACTCTCCGCTTACAGCCCTCAAAGCACTCCCGTGGGCACGTGGCGCCACGCGGATGAGACAAAAGGACCGTGAAACGGTCTCCGGCGATGGGAAGCTAGCACTCTTTAATAAACCCGATGTGGACAAAAATAACGAAGCTCTAAGCCTGATACTCTAGCTACTTAATGCCTGTTCAGATTGTATGAATAATGAGTTTGTAAGAAACAGTACTATCTGCGCATAAACCAGAAAAAAAAATGATTGTCCAGATAGATCTTTATGATAACTACATGACAAAAAGGTCCTTTTAGCTCTTTCGCTGTAGCATTGTCATGACATGGGCGCATGGCAACCACATATTCTTGGGACTCAAGATTAGCAGTTTATCTCCACATAACACAAACTTGTGGCAACAAATATTTTCTCTGAACAACTTTTAAATAAATGTATGGAAATGGAATGGCACTCCACGTACCTGGTGGATATATAAGCCCAAGAAACTTGTTTACAGTCCGTTTAAATCAGAATTATACAAGAAAACAGTACGCTTCTAAATGGTGAACTACATGTATGACACTGATTACTACTGTTATGGACATATGGTTATCAAATAAAATATTTCCAAATTAGGAATCTAAAATTGAAATTATGTACTCATAACTGTAATTGGATTCTAAATGAAATTCTATTGTCACAAAAGTTTTGCATTCCAGCAGCGAATCATTTGGGCGCTGTTAGTGGAAGTATTTGGATTATTTGGGCTCTATGAGTGGAACTAATTGATTCCCACAACTTATATCGGTAAAGGTTCAAGCAAACTCTTACCGAATTCTTAGCATGTTGTATTTTAGCAAAGACAAATATCTGGTGACATTTGGTCTTTGTACCTTTAGTTTGAGAAGGATGAAAAGGGAGACAACATGCTTATTCTGACGTGACTACTGTGACGAAAGATAGAAAACTAAACTTATGACATATCAAATCTAGTGAACCTAATCAGACAGAATTTTCCTTTCTATACCCTGATGCATCATTGCATTAAAAATAATGTAAATATGTGGAAGTTTAGAATCTTCTCGCAAAAAAATATCTTAATTTCACCAATAATGTTGTTCATATATGAGCAGATTTTCACTGTACTTCCATAAGATTATAATTTTATTTTATGAGTATACTATAATCGAAACTAATGGTCCCATTTATGTTTTGGAGATTGCGGCAATTATAATCTGCCACTTATTTGCCTTCTCAGTGTTACTGCCTGAATCATTCTTCTCTGGACAAAGCAAGATCATCTAACAAGCGTGTCAACATCCAACGCCCAGAGAATATCTGCAAGAATTAGAGCCCCAGAAAACTACAAAATTTTCTATTGTGTAAATAGTAGATAAGAATATGCATGAGAATTAATCACGGTCACACAAACATAAATACTTTCCTTTACCTATGGGGATTCTACATGAGTGGATATCCTCCACCTCTCAAAAGGCTCCTCTTTTGACCAAAGGAGCCTCCATCTATCATCTTTCCATCCTTTTATCTTCTCAGTGGCCGGTTAGGGATATTCCCATCCACACTCCAATCAGTGAATGCCAAAATTTCATACCGAACCCAGCTCGAATATGGAGATGAACTTATCTTTATAGTCCAACTACATCGAGAGGGTGCCAAGAGAGAATATAAGCCAATCACATAGGAAGCATTTGTTGAGGCTGACTGCTTTGAACTCGATTCCACAGAGGAAACAATGCTAGTAAGATCACTGCCGTAGTGCTATTCCAAATTGCAAACTTGAAGCAAGGAACATTATCCAGTACTTTGCACAAGAGGAAAATAAAATACAATGCACTAATAAAGAGATATGCATAGAGAAAAGGGCAAACATTCTATATCCACACAATTGAATGGACTTTGTAGGTTTTGGAACTGAGGTGCATGAGAAAAAAATTACTAAATAATCCACAGAAGAAGTTTTATCTCAAAACTTGGTATCCATAAAACCTGAACATTTGTCAGGATGAGGAATGGTGTTCCTAATGCTGGCGCTAACTGAAATATTAACCCGAATAAGGTTTTGAGATATTAACCGCTTTATTTAGCTCTAGTTACTATGAGTAATTAATCAATGAGTTTGGAGTATTCAAATCAAACTTCATAGCTTTTTACTCTATACAGTAAAAAAATTATTTATAGTATCATTTGCAATTTGGAAGTGCAGAATTAATGGCACACTGAGGTCTCTGCTGTAAATCAACTGAAAGAAGGTTGATTCTGGCCTTGTTGCAGCCTTAGGTGCAGCAATGGTTGATGGATTGAATGCTTTTCCATGCAGTTATAAACAGCACATTATGAAACTGCTGAGTCACCCAACTATAATTAACCAGTTGCATCAGCTGTTCCAGCCTTCCAGGGAGTTTATTGAAACCCTGGGAAGAATGTCCCTGATTGGAGCCACTTGTAAGCAACTAGTAGAACCGACTTGCAGGTAACTACACTCATGGAAAAGAAGAGGAGTTTATGCCAAGATGGAGCCATCTAAGGGGGCCCCCTTTTCCCTTTCCAATGATTCTTTGGGTGACCCACACAAATCGACCACCAAATATTCCGTCCCAGCCCCAGAAGCAATGCCATATAAATGCAACTCATTGCAAGGTCAGTGACTCCTACCTGCCTTCTTCTAAGGTGTCAAGAGTTCTCAATTAGGAATCTCTGCAGCTTCAAGCTCCAACCCTACTCTCCAGTTCAAACTTCAACAATGACTACAGAATCAGAGGTTTGTGGACAGGCTCCTCCATAACTAGAATTCTCATTGCATTTTTTCTTCGCATGCCAGTGAATTGAGGAATGTTTTGTATTCCTAATGGTGTAACCGTGTGCGTAACTTCAATAGTGATGAGTGTGTACTTGGGGGTCTCCACATGCATATGTAGTTTCAATATTTTCTTTCATGGTGACCATACTAATGTATTTGTCTAAACCTGCAGACACCACGAATAACGGAGCTCCATGTAAGGATGGACTGCAATGGCTGCGAGCACAAGGTCAGGAAGACCCTGCGTGCTATTGATGGTAAACAATTCTAATCTGAAACACTGAATGATTTCTTTGACTTCCCCCTCATTCAGGCATCCAGTTCTAGTGATGAGCATTATGTTGTACGAGCATCTAGATAATGTGCATGACATCTTAGAACTTATGGAATTGCTCTGTTCAGGTGTTAGCGAAGTATACATAGATCAAGCAAATCACAAGATCACAGTGGTCGGGATGGCTGACCCTGAGAGGATCGTCAAGGCCATCAGGAAGACCAAGAGGGTCCCAACTATCTTCTCACACACGGATCCCGCAGCCGAGGCTCAGCCTCCACATTCCGAAGGGGAAGCTCCACCACCTGCAGACCCACCAGCCGACGCCCCTCCGGCAGAGGCAGCTCCGGCTGAGCCCACACCGGAGACCAAGGAGGCGCCACCGGAAGAAACCCCGACCATGGACGCCATCATGATAAACAAGATGCGTGACTACCCATATGGCAATGGCCACCACCTGTACAGGGAGCACTGGGCGAACCACCCCATGGACATGCATGGGGTCATATATGATGCTGCACCTTACCATGTAACGCACAGCTACAGCCACCACAGTACGAGCCCTTACATAGCCGAGTACAGCTATGGAGGCTCTCCTGATCAAGAAGGAAGGTCCTACTACAGCTATAACTACTACCCGGGCAGGGGCAAAGGAGATGGCAGCCAGATCACTTCAATGTTCAGTGATGAGAACCCAAATGCATGCAGCATAGTTTGAGATCCATAGAGGTGATCTAAGAAAGGAGTTTGTTTCTGCAGACCCTTCATGCCATACAAGGTTGCATAGTGCAGAGACAAGTGATGTATGCTTTGGCCTATGCAAAAGGGCTAGTGTTTAGTTGTAAGATTTAAATGCGGGGGTTGTGTGATGTATGGAAGAGGGGGAGTAAGGTAATCGAAGGGGGGTTAATAAGATGCTTAACGTGTAGTGGGAGATGATTTTATTGGCAATCAGCACTATTTTTACTAACCCTCCTCCCTTCTCCACCTCAGAGAATCTAATAAAGTTGTGGTCCTGTGTACTAAAAGGAAATGGCACAGGTGCTCCCCTGTTCCCTGGCCAAGTCTAGCTTTTTCCTGTCTATCAAGTAGCATGCATGTTATGTCTTAAAATTTTCACATCTGACTTATATTCTCATGCACTTCAGCATGCATGATATGAGAAATGAAGTAATCTTGATGTCTATTTCATTTCCGTTTTTCTTGGGAGCATAAGCAGGATGTTTATATATTCATCAAGCTAGTGGAACACTGTCCTGATAAAATGATGACACAATAAGTTAGTTAATTTCATTTCACCATGGAGCAATATCTCTAGCACTATTAACAAGACATAAGGAAAATAAGAGGTGAGCAATCATGCAGGGGAAGTACTGACCTGAGGAGGTAGTAACTGGAATGATAGAGACCATTATAAGAGGCCAAAGTGCACACCACTTGATGAGGCAAATGCTGGCACTGTATCTTTCTGCCTGTTTCCATGTCCTGCAACTTTCATGCAACGCCAGATGATAAAACTGGGACTTGACCATGGAAAATTATAAAATTGAGAAAACAGGAGACCAATTGGGGCTAGCATATCTACTCCGTGTTGTGGGTAGGGGGGGAGTCCCTAGACTATGCAGGTGATAGCCGTGGTCGATAACTGGCCAAGGCTGTTCACCTCGACATCCAGGAGCTATGGTGGAAGGAAGAGAGACAGAGGGTAGGAAGAAGATCAATTCATTGCTTAATTCTGATGCGTACATCGTCCTAGCTTATATAAATGCCAAGCCATCTCCCAATACATGAGCTAGTAGTTCTTGTCCTAGTTCGGTTTTGTTTCCCCTTGTCCTTTTTTCCTTTTGTTTCTTCTTCCCCTCTAGGCTGTACTTCTGTTTGGTGAACTTTCTCTTTCTTTAATATATTTTAACCAGTAGGGGCTTGCCCCTCCTGTTTCCATCAAAAAAGAAAAATACATGAGCTAGTAACAAACCACACGTGAGCCATTCTGCCTAAGCAATCCTAACAAATCGAGGCTAACAACAAACTATAGATGATATCTGAACACCATGGCCGATCAAGCTGCTGATGTCCCAGTGTTCTTCTTGGCACGTCGACTGAAGGTCTGGCACAGTGGCACCACATAACACCTCATGCCAAGGCAGATATGGTTCTATGACGCTCAGCTCTATGGTGTATAATCATTTAAAAACAAAAATTGTAAATGCAACAAATTTGAACATAGACTCTAATGTTGTATGTAGTATAGTTTTATCTTTTGCTTACTTCATTTATTTCAAATATTTAGAGATAGAAAGGGCTCAACTAAAAATAGCATCCTTTATTCCCTGATTCCCCTTATAAAAACAAACTAACTCCTAAAATTAACATTGGAGCTTGCAAGGCATATCTGATCACATAAAAGTAGTTCAGTCAGAACTCTTAAAACATGGAGGTTATGCATTTTGCTATTTCAAGTTTTTCACTAAGCCGCAGCTAGTATTGCCTAAAGATATGAAATAGAAGTTTATGAGAAAATTTATGGGTTCAAGTTCTGTATTTATTCAGAAGGATAGAGATGCTCAGTTCAAATTTTCAGAAGGAAACATACCAGCGAATAACTGTGAGGCCATGCAAATTTTCAGCAGTTATTGCAAAAAAGGATTTTTCAGAAAGAAATGATGGATTTCTGAAATGATAGTTTTTTTGGCCAACTTTTAAAGGACAGCAAACTTACTAAAATTATTGATGTAAATGATATTCCGGAGTTGTCTTTGTTAAGCGTTGGTTGAGACTTGAGACATCTGAATACTACTTTCGCTTTCAACATTCTTAGGAGCAGTCTGAAGTTGCAGAACGGAGAGCTCCTTCTCAAAGATGGACAACTGTCATCATTTTAGGACAAAATATTAACTTGAGTTTTCATAATTAAATTTCGATAAAAGCAACAGAAGAAATGACTTCATATATCACTAACCTGGGGAAGAGTCTGAACGGCTGGACTATCAAAATTTTTAGGACTTGGGACCCATTGGGAATACACATGCAACATGAATGGACAGGAACACATAGTTTCAATAGTCGAGAGTATTTTTCCTAAGGTCTAAAGGGCTTTCTATAAAAAGGAACAAACCCCAACGTAACACCATAGCATAAATTGAGATAAGTGAAAAGTACAAGTTAGATGAAGTAAGTGCAAGCATGGAGAAAAATCCGCATCAAACTCTGAACATCTATATATATCAGGTTTCTATTGGTGATGATCTCCGATGCATGTATACAGCTTTGTAAAACATTGCCAGATATGTGTCACTATAATCTTGCATAATATACTAGAACAGGGGACTTCAAGTACTGTCCTGTCTTTAGTGTACACAAATTGGTTCTTTTATTAAAACTGTTCAAGTATTTCAACAGTTGAAATTCAAAACCATGTTGACCGGTGTTCATAAAAATCAACAGGCACACATGATTCATCGACAGCAAATCACAGTTATGTAATTGTGTGGCGATATTTGCACCTCCACTCCATGTCAAGGCTAAGGTTGTTTCAAAGAAGACAGAGCAAGTGCTGAATCTGAATGTAAAATAATAAAAAAAACAGCAGGACAGCTTCATGATTTACAAAACAAACGTAGAGTATAAATTACTGGGGGAAACGTAGGTAGAATCAAAGTGTGCAAATCGTTGTGGCTAGCATCCCATGTCCACTTGGCTAAAACTTTACGCGAATCAAACTTGTCGACAACTTGAAATTCTGAAATGTAAATCCTTCTGATGTTATTAAATTGGAAAGAAAATGTTATATAAAATCATCTAAATAGAACCAGAAGGGGTATGAATCTATAATTACTAACAGCTTTTGCAACCTTATTCCTTGACTACTCTTTCCAAGTGATTTGAGTTGAACCCATGCTTCGTTGAAGAGTTTAGAAAGGAGATGACACAAGAAAAACGTCATCCCTGGTTTATTACAAGAACGACACTCCACAAATGATGTAATATGAGAATCCCATTGAGCAACAGAGTAACTGTCCTGCATCACCATTTCATTGTATAAAATCAGAGTTTGGTATCTATTTGATCAGGTGGTTCAGTCTTCCAATCTTCTTCCCTTATGCAATGCATCACAAACCTTTGCAGCATCTGTGCCATATCCAGCATTATGGACCCTTACTATGTTAGCACCGTTCAAAATCCCAGCTGTCACAGCTGCAACAGTGGCAGCATCTCTCTCAACTGGATTGGCACGGTTGCATATTTCACCCAAAAATCCTTTCCTCGAGGGTCCCAGTAATATTGGCACATGTGAAGCACCTATACTCATTTTACCCATCTCCCTCCTAATGGATTCCAATCCCATAATTACTTCAAGGTTATGTTTGGATTTCTTGGAGAACCCAATGCCTGGATCTAGAACGATCCTCCACAATGGAATCCCAGATAACTCTGCTTCTCTCACCTGAGCATATAGCTCAGAAGCAACTTCCTTGCATACATCATCATAATGTAAATTTTGTTCACTTTGCATAGTTGATGGATCTCCCCTCATATGCATTGCAACATACGGAACTCTGAGTTCAGCAGCAACTTTAAGAATTTTGGGGTCAAGCAGTCCACCGGATACATCATTGATCATGTGAGCTCCTCTTTTCACAGCTTCACTAGCAACTTCTGCATAGAATGTATCCATTGAGAGCAACTTTCCCTCCATCTCGGGAATTTTCGTAATCTCATCCAGAACAGGAACCAATCTCTCAAGTTCTTCGTTTGGTGATAATCTCTTTGCAAAGGGCCTGGTAGATTGAGCACCAATATCAATGATATCAGCACCTTCTGAGATTAATAACTTAGCCTGAGAAATGGCAGCTTCCACTTGTTGAAACTTACCTCCATCACTAAAGCTATCTGGTGTTAGATTAAGGACCCCCATGACGAGGGTTCTCTCACACCAATCCAACAAACGATTCCCAACAGGTAATACCCTTTTAATAGTTTCTGTGCCAATGATAGATTCACCCCCAAGTTTATTCCATAATTCAAAGAAACCACCACTGCATTTCGAAAGAGAGTGCCAACTTGTTTCGATACCATCTTCACCAGAAGCACCTAGAAGGTCTACAAGAGGTGCTAAAACAAATGGCCTCTCATGGATGCGCTCATGTGGCACAATTAGAGTTTCACTATTGATCTTGGAGTTACCATATAGAAGTATGTCTAGATCAATAGGCCTTGGGCCGTACCTTATTCCACTAGTGCGGCCTATATCCTTCTCAATTTCCTTTAGCTTTTTAAGAAGCTCATGCGGACGGAGCCTAGTTGTGCCCCGAATGGCAGAATTAAGAAACCGTGACTGATCGGTCACATAAGCAGGGGCAGTCTCGTAGAGATTGGCATGCCTAGTGATGGTCAAGCCTGAGCTTTTCATCAATTGCAATGCCCTGTCAAATGTACTGACTCTATCACCCACATTACTTCCCATAGCAATCACAATCTCTTGGTCAGCTGAACATCTTTCAAGCGAACATTGCGTAAAAGAACGAGCCTTGAACGGAATAGCATATCTAGAACCTATGTTTGAGGATCTTGGAGGATTGACAAGATCAGAAACTGTTTAAAAATGCAAAAAAAGGGTGTGTTAGAGGCTTAGAGCTGCTCTTGATTGCAAGATAGAGGATTTGAAAAGCAAAAGTTGGAACATAACCTGAAAATGAATGTGAGGGCAGCAGTCCTCCAAAGTAGTTCTTTGCAACAGGATACATCTTCTTAAGTGACTCCTTAGCATGGAGGAGCATAGTCCAACATACGAGAATTAAGAAAGCTAGCGCTTGAAATCGATTTTAGCCTTGTAGGATCTTTCACGCGAGCATCAATCCTTCACATCCGGTCATTAGCAGAACAAAGACAAATTTGAGTTCTGAGCAAGCCAAGCTAATATAATGAAAAGTTGACAACAAAACTAGTTTTAAACTAAAGGCAGATACACGTATGAAAAAGGCAAGATATTGCACTGCTTAGTAATGAAAGCTTGGTCACTGAAGTTCCAAACCTAAAGAGATTATGTATAAGACAAAAATATTTGCACCAATGCAGAAGTATAGCTTTAAACTTTGGCGTTGGAACAAGCATGAAAGGTTCTTTCTCTAACTGGCGGCAGGACAGCTGCCAGGATACATTAGAAGAAATAAATGAACAGAATACAGAAGTTTCTCTAGCAAACCTCCCCAGACAGGAAGGTGATAGAAGCTTATACTATTGAGCTTCTCAGCTCATCTGTTTCTTACTTGGAAATGCTGAAAAAACATGAAATATTCCACTGCCGTTGTCATTATAATGCCAACGAGGCATCCATCGAGTGCCCGAATAGCTCTCTAGTCAACAAGAAAACTCCACATATAACAAAATTAGCTAATACTCTTATCATCAGACAGAGAAAATTAATTCTCACAGTGATCGACTAGACTTGCTGCAAAGATGCTCAAGTGTACAATTAATCTCAATTATCGAACTCAGTTTCGGTATGCACACACACACACACACACACACACACACACAACGAATCGGTACGCATCCAAATAGGTTGAGAAATCAAGTATGCTAGGATACACACAAAAGGGACAACGCTGCATTACCTGAAGATTTTTTCGAATGCTCAGAACATCCCCGGCCGCTCGACTGCCAGCAGCCGCTCCATCCTCTACCTTTGTTGGAGCAGAGACGCCACGCCCCGGAGCAGTCGACTCCAGACGTGCGGTGCGGCGGACGAATGGGGGCGCAGAGATGGCTGGTGTGCCCCCCTTTTGCTCGCAAAGCGGCGGCGGCCGGCGCGGTGGGCGGTGGCTGCCTGTTGTGCTCGATTGGGTTTCTTTCCGTCTGGGGAAGGCCGCGTACCACCGGGCCCAGGTGGAGTAATTGCTCGTTTTGGGCCGAGCCGGCCCTTCTCTCTCCTCCCGACATCCCATCTGAGCCCACACCAACAGAGACAGAGACTAAATAAAACTCGAACATCACAGGCTGAAACCTAGGGCCGAATTTCCAGCAATGATGAAGAAATTCTGCAATCTCTCGGGTTCCAAGCAAACATAACAAAATCTTACTTCATCAAAGATGACTAAAAGAGTCGCCAACTCAATCACTCCTTGAATCTGCGTGCGGGCTGCGGCGACCCAATCGAAGCTATAGCTGCACCAATTCGACTACGAGAATGGACAAAAGCATACGTTTGTTAAATGTATGACAAAAACATAACTACATAAGTTGTTTTACAATTATGTTGGTGAGTACGTTCAGCTGGTTAGATTTCTTATCTGCTAACATATACACTTGGGCGTAAGTTCCAATTCAGTATGAGTGCTAACATTTTCTTTTACTATGTTTTCATTTTTTTTAAAAAAAGAACTTATGTTGATCAAACTGTCCCGGTTTTTTCAGCTAAATCGTCGTCCACTCAATACTATTTTAGCAAAACAAACTATGATAAAATATAATGTAGCTTTAAACCATAAACCTGCATACAAAATGATCAAATAAAGTGTCAATTTTTTTAAAAAAAATAACAGAAAGAGTACAAGGTCTTCCACTCTAGGTATCTATGATGAATCCATCCACTACATTCAAAAGGGGCACATCCATCATGAGTTCACTTTCTTCTCGTCCTCACTTATGGTCAGTACCTGCCTCTTTCTCTAGGGTACCAATTATTCCTTCGATCCATTTGAGAATGCGAGAGGTAGTGTAATTTCCTTTCTACCTTTTCTTATAAACGGATGAGGGATCTGGGGGGCACAACCTTAGTAGATTATTCATAATACCAGTTCTATAGAGACTTTGTTGTTGAATAAAAGACGAAACTTGATGTCCTAAGTGATCAAACTGAATCGTGTGAGAGAGAAACAAAATTCCATAGGGGAGTTCATGGGATCAAACGATTATTTACTCCACCTTAAAATCTAAACTATACGACAGATGCTAATGTTAAAGTTTTAATCCCAGGAACGAGAAAGAACCAGGGAGACAAAGTCAACTAATTGTTGTTCGCCACTTGCGACCCGTGACGGAAGTGGAGGTGGGATTTGCCCTAAGAATCTGAAGTTTTGAACCGGAGGTATATTCGATGCTATTTGACAAGAGAAGGCACTCGTGGACCTATTTTTACTTGGCTTTTGGATTTGTAAAGGAGGATTGTATTAATTTAGACACATTTGATAAAACGATGCAAATATATGAAGCATGCAATTAGCTTATATATCCACATTATAGCGTGACAAGGCAAAGAATATGATGCACATACAAAATGTAGCGACATCAACGAAAGCTTCACCATTATATACACTCCATCCGTTATAAATTATAATTATATGTTATTTTGGCTATTCTAGATACATAACTTTTGCTATTCAACTAGATGTACATCATATTATATTAACAAAACTTATATATATCCGGAGAAATTAAAATGACCATTAATTTAAAATGGAGAAGTAGTTTATTGCGTCTACACTGAAACCCATGTGATATCTCTTAAAATTTATGTGCTATTTCAAATTCCATTTTACATGATTACGACCAATTAAATTTATGTGTTTGGGGTAGATTTTCGAGGCGTTGTCGGCCAATTGTCATGCAACGAAACTTAAACGACTGAATGGCCCATCAACTTTACTTTTTTTGTGAGGACCGACAACTTTTATTTAACGATGACTCCTATAACACTCATCACCTTTGATTATTATGGTTTATTGGTTTTATTTTGCTCTGCCGCGCCGATGGCACCGAAGCCGCTTCGACTGATTTCTTTCTGATAAGAATGCATAAAAGGTGTAGCAATCATGCGCATAGAACACTGAAAGGAATGTTCTTTTATGAACCAACGATGGGCACAAGACTACAAGTGGATCCTACACTAAGCAAAATATGCTGCTGAAAAATATTCGTCCGGAGGCAAAGCATGTACGGATTTAGCGTAGACGTTAGCTATGGAGTATTGGAGCAAGGACCACTTGGTAGGACACCTAAATCGATCTACTAGTCGGTTAGCCTTAATTGGGAAAGCTTAACAGATCGGCTCATGGTTAGGCATCAGCTGACGCGGCGAAGCAACCCAAACCCCAACCCATTTCCCTCCCCTGTGTGCGCGTCCGCGGCGGGGACGAAACCGGAGCGAGGTATTTCCATTTCAGCCCCTGCGAGGAAAGTTTCGTCGTACAGAGAGGCCCCTCGCCGCGCCGCTCGGGCTCGGGATCCCGCCGCCGCCGTCGTCGGGCGGCCATGGGGACGGCGACGATGGCGACGGCGGTGGGCGCGGCCATGGTGCTGTACTTCGTGCTGAACCGGCGGCTGGCCGGCGAGGACGTCTCCGTCGGCGGAGACGGCGGAGGAGGGGCGGGGAAGCGGCGGAGGGGGCGCGCGGCTCGGCGGCCGGCGCAGCCGCCGGCGACGTGGATCGAGGCGGTGGGCACGCTCGCGGAGACGCTGCGGTTCACCTACTCGGAGACGCTCGGCAAGTGGCCCATCGGGGACCTCGCCTTCGGGATCAAATACCTCATGCGCCGACAGGTGAGGGATTGGGGTAGCCCTCGCTGACCAATCATCTTGTTGCTTGCTGCTTGGATCCGAGGGAAATGGCGCGGCTTCATTTCGAATTTGGCTGAAAGCTTGCGCTGTGGATCTGGCATGGTAGTTAGTTTGTTTGCTCGAATTGTATTTTCTAATAGCATGCTGCGCTGCTGGTTTGGAATAAATTCGGGCTATAAGCTTGTAGGGTTTGATAGAAAGTACAGAGACGGGGCAAAGGTTGGTGAAATTGGTGCTGGTTGGTCTCTGCCGATAAAAATTGCAACTTTGGAGATGCAAGTCTGGGTTTTATGGTCGAGTTAGGGACTGATTCTAGTGTCATGCTGTAGTGCTGGCTATGTTAAGGTAGTATTGGTTTTATATTGCTGGTGAATTACAATTTGCAGATATTTTGGCTGCAAGTACTTTTTTCAGTTTTCACCCCTAGGGTGTACCCTTTTAAGCTTCCAGTGTGTTTTTTGTTAGTAAATTTGCCTTTTCTGATTAAGTATCTGAGCTGATTAGGACACGTTTAATCCTGAGAGAACTGTTAGGATGGCTGTGATTATGCCATATGTTCCTTTTGAAGGATGCATAGGTGATTTAACTACTTGCCCAGTTCATTAAAGTATGATAGAGATTGTGTATTATTCCTTTTAACGTGTTTGATGACAAATCCTGATTCTTGAGTATGCACCTAATAATTCACTGTAATTTGGCATTACTTTTCAGGGCAATTTACATGTCGCCAGTATATATGCTGGAAGCAATTGCATTGAACTGAAAGGACCTGAAATCATGGAAGAGCTGATTGTTTTGCGACGATTGATTGACCTGTGCTTTCTTTTCTCTAAGAAACCATTTCCTGTGTTCCGGGAATTAGCTGGGTTTTCCCAAGAGGATGTTCTCATTGAGGAACCAAAGGCGGGGGTGAGTAAGTACTGATTGCTATTCTAGTGTTCACTCAAGGCATGATTTGTTGCTAGTGATAATATGAATTTAGTTGGTATGTATTTCTCTTTTCAATTTCCAACAATCGTCCTACTTTTACAGATTTTGAAGCCTGCTCATACAATTCTACGTGATGAGTGCACCAAATCGTTTCTTGTTTTGATTCGGGGGACGCATAGCATGAAAGATACTCTGACTGCTGCTACTGGGGCTGTGGTGCCATTTCACCTCTCACTTTTAGATGAAGGTGGTGTCAGCAAACTGGTGTTAGGCTATGCACACTGTGGTATGGTGGCAGCAGCCCGCTGGATTGCAAGAAGTGTAACACCATGCCTCCGTGAAGCAGTCAGACAGTGCCAAGATTACCAAATCAAGGTGCATATTCATTTTTTTTTCATTTTATGATTCATACTGTTCATGCCTGGTCATGCTCTTAAAATCTCGGAGTTATGGTATGGTGTCATTGTTGCATAATTTGACACAATAATCTTCCACAACTGTTTTTTCATTTGAATTGCTGATTTTGTTCTCTTAGATTGTTGGCCATTCATTGGGTGGTGGCACTGCTGCATTACTAACCTACATCCTCAGAGAACACACAGAGTTTTCTTCAACAACTTGTGTTGCGTTCGCACCAGGTATGCCAACTGTTATTCTGTTCACCATAGATTGAATCAGGATCTATACTAACAGTTCAATTTTTGTGGCCAGCTTCTTGCATGACATGGGAATTAGCAGAATCAGGCAAGCATTTTGTGACCACGATTGTCAATGGAGCTGATCTGGTTCCCACTGTATCAACTGCATCAATCGATGACCTTCGTTCTGAGGTAGCTCCATTTCTCCTTTACAAACCTGCACGAGATTTGTTGCCTTGAATACTGTTTATATCTCTGGAGAGAAATGTGATATATTTGTGCTTCATTGGAATGCACCTTATATACCAGTAAATAGGACACTGGTTGATTTCTTCAAAAACTTGTAGCAAGGAATTTCACTTTTGTCTCAGTCCTCATGTCTTACCTATCTATCATCAGGTAACAGCATCATCATGGTTGAATGATTTGAGGGATCAAATACAGCAGACACGTTTCCTAAATGTCGTGTACCGCTCAGCCACTGCCTTAGGAACTCGCTTGCAATCCTTTTCTGGTGCCAGAGAGAGGGTTGCAGGTGCAGGAGCATTTCTGCGCCCTGTTTCAAGCAAAACCCAGGTAAATATTTGTCCAGAAGCTGGCAAACTGTATTGTATAGATTAATTATAGATTGCGTTGCTGTATAGCTCATGATATTTAATTGTTAGGAAAAGTGTGGTTCTGTGGTGAGGCTTGCACCTTATGGCTTCCTCATGTCTGATTAAGCATTATCTGTTATGCAACATTTAATTTGGATATGGTTGTTGATAAACTGAATAAAGTCTTGACATCCTTGTAAATCTAACTGGTCAAAACATAAGTGCTGAAGGATACTGTTCAAATATTCTGTGCATGAAAGATGTGCATTTCATGATATTTAGGTATCTGGTTACTCTTTAGAAAATTTATCCACCGAACCCAAGAGATATTACAGCATTCTTATCAAATATGCCAATGCAGGTTGTCATGAAACAAGCACAGAATGTTGCACAGGCTGTTGCCAGAAGCCGGTCGGCATTTTCCTCATGGTCATGCATGGGTGCACGTCGACGAGGTGTAGGTGTAGTTACTGCAAGTTCAAAGGATGATATGACAACAGAAACCCATGTAACATCTACAGTGGAGTCAGAATCCTTCATTGTAGACCAACATGGTACCAAGACTATAGAGGAGCTGCAGTATACCACAGCCAGTGTTTCTGTTCATGAGGAAGCAGGTGAAGAAGAGGCTCTTTTGAGTGAGCATGAAACCTCTCAGGAGCATGCTGAAGAAGAAATAACAGATGGTGAGTTGTGGTATGAGTACGAGAAGGACTTGGATCGGCAGGTTGAAGTGGAGGCACAGACTCAGCAGGAAGAAGCAGCTGCAGCCAAGGAAATAATGGAGGAGGAAAGTGCTGTCCTAAAGAATGTTGAGGATAGGCAGTCGTTCTCATCAGATAGTTTGGAGAGGCAGCAATTCTACCCTCCTGGTCGAATCATGCACATGGTTGCCATGCCTCCGACAGATGCCGATCCAGATGATTCAGTTGCTGCTGATGAGTGCTCTGTTGGAATATACGAGACCCCTAGATATCTTTACAGCAAGATCCGACTGTCGAATACCATGATCAATGATCATTACATGCCAATGTACAAGAAAATGATGGAAATACTGATCGAGAAGTTTGCAAAGGATGAGGACAACTCTTGTACAGGTTCTACTGTGCAGTAATACGAAGGCACGAATGACCTATATACATCATAACTGTACAGTACTCCCTGTTAGCTGTCACTAGCCATTATCTAACATTGCAGTACACAAGAGGTGCTGTCCTCCTGACCCGTGAGGAAGGATTTTAGATAGGGTCATCTGAGCGTGATGTGTAAATGTAAAAGAAACGAGAATTTAAAAATTAAATACCTTTTTGAGTCATATTCTCGACTGGTTTGCAGTTTATGCCAATTGGATTCTGAAACCGAAATTGTTTGCAAGGCATTTAAAAATCAGATGCTTAGACAAAAAGAATTACCATTTACTGTAGCATCGGTGACCGTTTGTGAAATTTTAAGTACTATTTTGGGGTTCTAAAAGTATTGTTGCGTTCAACGTGAACAATTTACAAGTTAAGAGAATTTTGTGTAATAATTCTGGTCACGATGAAAGCGAGTAAGCGACTAAGGTACAACCTCGACCTAATTCGAAACTCTTGAAAAAATAAAGCTGTGGTGTAGGCCCCGTTTCCCAGAGGGTAGCAGGGCCTTCCAAAAATTGGCGCGCGAGCCCACCCAAAGTAGGGGCGGGACATCGCGCGCACCTTGACGGTGTGTTCAGTTGGGTGTCGGCACGGCACGTCAGTCTCTATACGATCATCAACGGGCCGCCTCTCACCCCCCACAGGGACGAATAACTCTCCCGCCAGCCTCCCGACCCGCTCTTATAGACCTCCGCCAACCGGCACGTCGCTTCGGCTCACGATGTGGTACTAATGGAAGATCCCCAACGCGGGCGAGCGGCAGAGCGCGCTCTTCTTCCGTGGGCCGGTATTCGGAATAAGACGGGCCCAAGTACCTGATCTTGGCCCAATAACATACTATTCCCTTTTCCTTTTTCTTTTTGAGCATTTGTATACTACTTTTCTTAGGTGCAGCGCAGGTGAATTACTCTCACCGGCTCATTCACAAAGTAAAAAAAAATGCTTATCTCCCAGGTGAATGAATATTGAAGCTTTCTTTGCTTAACCTTCCAAAATGAATTTGCGCATCATCTGTAAATCTGCAATTTAAAATGAAGTCCTCATACCAACAAACCAATATCATGAATCCAATCAACTACAGTCTACATCTAACGGATATGCCCCGTCGTCGTCCAACAACAGGTAACAACATTGCGCCACAGAATCATGTTTTTTTCTTAATAAGGTACAGAATCATGTATCAGTTGCGTATACGGTGATTGGGTGAAACAAGATACCATGCCCTCGCAGAAACAGAGTATATACATCCACAAGAATCCACAGCAAACTGCAAGAAAAATATGCCAATGGTGCGTGTACAAAGGCAACAGCTTGGACTTCAACTGGCTTTTATTTTTGCATCGAGAACGAACGAATCTATTAGTGTAACAACCCTTGCCCGAATTAGCTGTCATATACGAACTATACAAAGCTTGGACCTCACATCCTCTACTTGAAATTGGCAAGGATATGGTTCTTCCTTTGCTATTCTTTTCCCTATTGGTCTGGGGATAGAGGTCTATACAACCATAGTATAACCCTATAACATGTACAACTATCCTACGGGTGAACTTTCACAAAAAAGAGGGGTAAAACTAATGGAAAACTTGTGGGGATGTATAATACTCGCTTTCGCTGAAGAATGGTCTCAAGTCCTCTTGGCACATGAACTCCAAAGGGAAGGAAACAATGTGACCCCGAATGGCCTGCAACTGCTCCATAGGGTCAGCATCTGCTAGGTCTCTATCTTGTTTAGTTTCTGGTTTCTCTAAGGCAACACCCAAGTCGATGGTCGTATGGCTGACTTTCTCCTTCCGATGAGCAAAGTTTTGCCGAAATTGGTTCCTGCAGGATGTTGATCGACCAGTGAGCACAACCTTTCTCATGAAATGGAAGAAAAACTGGGAGACAGAATCCACATGCCTAACCTAGAATGGATGTGATCGTTGGGAACACATGAGAATACTTGTTGGTAGATCATGGTGTTCACCTGCCAAGTGTCAGTTTGTTCAGTTTGAGGGAATAAAAAAAAAGTAAAAGTGCTCAGGATGTAGCAATCCTACGAACATAAAAGATAATAGAATTATCAGCAGATGAAACCACAACATTCATTGGACAGGTGCAGTACCAGAATAGTCATACTCAAATGGTTTTAATTAGTTCAAACAAGGTATGCCAGCTCGTCGAGTTTAAAAGTACTGCCTCAAGATACCATATCTCCACTACACTCACCTTGGCAGTGGCCATCCAGATGTTTCTGTATGTTGAATCATCCACAGGATCCATAATGCAACTAGCCTGAAAGAGAGAATGCACATTTATTGGAATCAAACACAAAAAGCCCCCATACTGTATATGCATCATGCAACACTTGCATGTCTGTCAAAACTCAAAAGCATATGCAACGTCCTTCAGGACAAGGAGTTGTGTTGAAAGAGGTCTAAAGGGTTAGAATTGGTTCAGTTGGATGTGTTCAGATAGGTAGAGAGGATGTGTTGTATCTCCAGTGATGATTCTTCTTCAAGTTGCCTGTCTTACTTCTTTACCTTGTTTGCAGTAGTGTACATGATGTAGAAAGAAAAGTGCAGAAAGGCTATGGGGCAGCATAGCTCAGTCCATGGCTCCATGCAGTGCAAATACAGCATATTGTTGATTTTGCATTGAACACCGTCAATGGACTTTAGGGTTTGGGGTAGTGACAGTTGGGACGGACTTGACATGCTTCAAACAGCAAACCAGGCGGGTGCTAGGCCAGATGTTATGAGGAACCAGAATATCAGACACATTGTGAGACTATCTGGGTAACATTGCAGGAAGCCAAAAGGCAATGAAGTTGAAGCTACTACATTGGCATTCCACAACTTAGATAGCATAAAATTATACAAACAACTTGAGAAAATACCAAAAAATCAAACAAGTCGACCAAAAACTATAATTCATTCTCTCTCCCGCTGCATATATACTTATTGTAGTTCTCAGTTGCTAGTAAAAGGCTAAATGAAATATATAATCCAAACCTCTCCTGGAAGAAGACCAAGGTGTTCAGCCCATAGAGACAGTCGTAGGCTGAAGGAGAACTTCCCAGCTTCCCAAGGTCTTCCATCCATTATAGAACTGACAACCTCTTTATCTTCAATAATCATACCAATCTAAAAGAACAGTAAAAATGCATCATAGTGTCAATAGCAGCCTAGCAGGAGCTGGAGAAGATTACCAAAGCAACCCACCTAATCGTGTCATTTGATGTTTACTAATTGCAGTTGATCATAGAAGAAAACACTCTTCAACAGCAAAAATTTCCATTTTTAAAGTTCAACAGTTATTGTCTGTATGAAACTATGAAAGTCAAGCATATAAATTGTAAAACCTTTAGGTGCATTCCTCTATTGGCCAGATAATTATAGGAATAGTGCCCCAAAAAATGATAATTACAAGAGTAGAATGCAATTATACATAAGTTTTAATTTCAGAAAGTCATACCTCAGAATCTCTTGATCCAAGCAAGCTTCTATCATTTATGTTAGCTGAGCCAATTAATGCAATGCGATCATCTATAATCATCAATTTACTGTGCACATATATCTGCAAAATTCAAATTGTTAGCAAAAGAATGAAAGGAAAGTACAGAAATCAACCATTGCCTCAAGCCATGACCTACTATTACACAGAACACTTCGCACAAGAAAATACTTTACCTGATTGGTGACCAAAGGACCCCCATCACCAAGCCTGCCATGTGATCTAAGTCCATAAAATGAGATATAATCATGTGCCTTTGAGCCAACCACATCATATAAATTCTTAAGTATTGAATTAGGCCCTCGACAAATAGTTCGGTATTGCCAATGCATAATTGCCCTCACAGATGCAGCTCCACCATCATCAATGCCACCCTGAAACAAAACATGTAACTACCCAGCCACCATGAAGCATCAAAATAGGTGTAATTGGTACTTTATATTACCTGAAAACCAGGTAAAAGTGGTATCACGATAATAACCCGGAAGCGCCTTTTCTCCTTTTCTGCTCTAAGTATACGCCTGTATAATGCTTCTAATACACGATTCTTAATTGTATCATCTCCTGAAAGACCTGATATGAAAAACTGATTCTGCAAAGGCCAGCAGAAAGACATACATTTAGATGGAATGTCAGTCTATGCTGTAATTACGTGCATGTAGAAACTTCGAGTCTCAATTGATTCTCAAAAATACAAATGCGACTAGTTCCAAATATCAAATGTTATTTTGAAACTTTAATCTTATGACTTAGAATTGCAAAACTGAGAGAAAAAACATACCTCAATGTAAACAAAATGTTCTGCCTTTTCAATGAGAGAAAAATAGGCATTGTGGATGCTTCCTTCAATTTGAGTTGTTCCTGCTGACCACGGGCCAACACTTCTAACAACCTAAATAAAACAAATTTTTAATTGGTTAGATATATGTTGGTACAGTCAAATATAACTTTCGTTATTATTTGGTATAAAAATAAGTTAGTAGGACAAACATATCATCTCTGATTCACTTTAATCCAATTTGAGACTAGGACAATAGATCCAACCTGATTCTAACAAATGCCGCATGTAATAATTTGAGACAAGGATTTACCAAGTGTCAACCAGGAATTGTTCATGCCTATGGTCTATGGATACTCTTTTTTTATGTAATAGAACACAGGAACATGTTCTACATAACCAAATTGAACCACTCTCAGATTTTCCATTAAGATGTTATGGAATTCATGGTGAGATTGTACTTTGAGACAAAAAAAAAAGAAATGCAACAAACACGAGCAAAGACATGTCCAGGCAAGCCTTCTTCTCTGCTGGTAAAAGAAGCAATGTTGCATTCACTTTCAATTTTGACAAACATGACATTGTCTTCTAACTAGATTTTTCTTATGCTATATCTATTCTCTATGAAATGATTCAAGTTTTCCATGAATCACCATGTTCAGGGTTACATGTGCAACAATGAATAACTCCAAACTGCATGAGGTATGAGAAAAAGTCATGGGCAGCTCAATCAGTAAACTATTGTATACCATTATGCAAAAATATAGCATCAAACCATTATTATATAGTTTAATCACCAGTAAACGGAACTAACCTGGCAACGACATGCTGCGCGGGGACCAACTTCTCCAACATCAAGCACAGAGGCAACTTGGTCTCCTCGTTCTTGTGTCTCCCACCACTCCTTATCTATGTTTTGCATATCTGGTTTTGAAGTGTCATAGTGTTTAGACACTGAAACCTCAGGGGAACCGACATCGTCCACAAATCCTTTCATCTGTAAATCTTGTACAGAAAGATCTACTTTGGCCTTTCGGTTGGGCTGTGGGTGGTTCCGATTGGTTTTATTTGCGTGATCTGAAAGACCATTGTTGATATTCATACCATTCAGTCCAAAATCTCCATTTGGAAATGCATGGTGATCAGGCTCATGTGGCAAAAGCAACGGAATGTCCTGACACGATGCTGGTGTTTTCATAGAGTTTAGCCTATCAATTTTAATATCCATACTGTGGTTCTGTTTACTCTCTGTTTCCCCATTTGTTTCTTTGCTTGTACCCATGTAATGAGGAATTACCATGTGATAATGAGGCATCAATAATGGAATTGCTTGCTCATTTGGTGCTTTATTCCTCTGCCATAGGTGACATTGTCAAGTTCAGCAATGATGCAAATGAAACACTCCTAAAGCAAGTAAACTGACCTTTGCATAGTTCCATCTCTGAACAAAATGCCTTGCTACATCTCTACATGCTGGACCATAAAGTGCGCACTGAACATCATGCCAAGGCATGCGAGGATATTTAGTACGATCAAGCTCATCTTTCATCGTATCCTCCCAAGAATTTGGCTCAGATTCTCTTAAAAAGGTTAGAAAACAACGACAATAAGATATACAAGCTAAAGAGTTTACATGAAGCATATGCATGTATGAAGTCTGAGAAAAAGTCTGGAAGAAAACTACCTAGGATTGTAGTAATCCTTTCCAGGCCATGTTGAAGGAGGAAAATCCGCGACTTTATGCTCAGGCGAATCATAACGACCAAAGCACAAATCAAGGCCTCCAATATAGCATACTTGATTATCAACGACAACAATTTTTTCATGGTGAGACCTTCAAGCCATAGCAAAGAGTCAAATATAAGAATTTAATTAACTGCTACTACAGAGAAAATAAATACAAAGAAGTTCCCATTGTACCATAAATATATGCCAGTTGAGAAATGATCAGGGTAGCGCAGAACTTTAACATTCTCATGAATGTTAAGTAACCTTCGTTTACTGTACATGCTGTTAATTTTCAACGCAAGAGAAACTTCCTTGTACAAAAGAATGTAAATCTGCAAAACAAAATCACATTTCTTAGTTATTTTGACTTACAGCTGACGTAACTAATTACTGTGATAATCAAGCATCTAGCTAATTCTAGTATGTTATTCACAGAAAATGATTCATGATAAGCAAACTGTTTTCAGTTTCTAGTTGAGCAATGAAACTTAAGAGAACTGTGCATTTGGGAGCATAAATAGGAACATTAGAGTAGACAAAGTTGTCTGGTTAGGCAGGCTAGAAGTAGAAATATTTACTCAGCTATACCCTAGGCATTCCAATATACATAACTATGCTCATCATGATGCTGCTAGGTTCACGTTGAGAGCAACCATTGTGAGATTAGCTCCTGGAGGACACAGTGGGGTATTTTTATATGATTCAATCACAATATCGCACATCTTCTATTAGTAGATACGAAACTTGTTACTGTCAGAAGGGAGAGAGCATGCAACCACATGCCATACAGTAGGTAACTTTTTTCCCCTCAAATACGCAGGAGAGGTGCATAACATTTCATCAAAGTAGAAAAAAAAATTGCACAAGGTCAGGGCCTTTCAGAACATTACAACGTGCCATGATTTAAGAAATGACCTCACAGGCATACAGTGGATATGCCCTCCATTTTGCTAGGTATGCCCACAACCTCAGGAGTATCCGTTTCACAATAAGTCCACAATGTATAACAGGTTGGATTTGTATGTTTCAAGCGGCAGACATCTAATTATAAGTTGATTTGTTTGCTCCTTCTGCATCGATATTCAGATTCCTTGGTCTGTGTGCAATCATGGCGCAGGCTTATATTGCGAAATGAGCAGTAGTTTATTTAGCATGCGATACAACTAATCCTCAAATGTTTAACAGTAGCATGCCTGACACCGACTTGTTTGAATCCTGGCTATAGACAGTACCAGATATAGGTTTGAATTGGTTTTAGACCTTAACCACCAAAAAAAAAACTTGTTCACTTAAAACCTGAATAAAAAGCAAGTTCCTCCAAAACTGAGATAATGTAACGATCAACATAAATCATCAAAAGAAAAATAATCCAAAAATTTTTAAAGTCAAACAATGTTTTCGTTAAATTAAATCCTAACTGTTTTGCTTAAAGTCTGTATTACTAATCCTCACAGAAAAAAATGCAGTTTTGTAAAACCAATCATATAGCTCACATTTTCTCTTATTAAAAATGATAATCGAATACCTGTACACCTTGCTTCGCCCTTGATTCCAGAAGAAAATCAAGCCTAGAGGATCCATGGAAGTGAAAAGGGCGTCTAAGATACAATTCTGGGCACAGCCACCAGTCAGTTATAAATATCTGCATTCAGCATTTAATTATCTTGAAGACATGACAATGAAGTCAAATAGTAGCAGAAAGATTCTCACTTTATTAAGTAACTAACCTCTGATTTGGCTTCCTCAATGGAAGAAGCAATAGCATCAAATGCAGCACGCCCATCTATGAACCATTGTACAACACTACCATCTTCAGTCAAGCCCCTAGGTGGTGCAAATGAACCAAAACGGTGAGGGTGACACCAGCCCTCTGGGGGCCGCCGAGCAGCATTTATTGCAATAACCCAATCTTTTACCTTAGCTGAACTTCTTGTTCTCAATTTTATTGTCCGTCCCCCAGAAGATACCTTCCACATTCAACAGTACTTAGAAAATTAGAACAAAACACCATGTTGCTTGATCAGATAAATCAAGGCCAGTACGAGCTTGTGGTAATTTTTATCATCTTTCTTTTTGAGCTACATAAATGCAATGCCAGAAATAGTTTCTAATGACAAAAATGTGGGCAAGTTATTTGCAATATGGATGGCAAAAATCACTGTGGAGGCAGTGATCCACTCCATTCGGGGCGGGGCTGAGTCTGTTTTTCCCCCACGGAATTTACAGGGTAGGGCCGGGTCCAGGTTTCCCCCCGGAGCTCCAAATTTACTTATCACACTTCTGGCCCATCCACATATACAGCCAAACAGCCCATTGATCAAGTCATATATAACCTACACCCTCCTGAAACCCTAGTCCTATCCATTCACTGGTTCACACCCGCAGGCAGCCGCCGCCATCACCACTTGCTCATCCATAACTATGCAGCATGGATACACCCAAGAAGGTGTGTTTTGCGTATTGGATACATATCCAATTTGGATGCACATCAGGTATGGCTGATACGTATCCTTGCTGTATCTGGCAGAAGGAATAAATATGGATACTTGGGTTGATACGTATTGGGCCAGTTGGATAAGGCCAGGCCCGGTTTGCAAATTGGCCCACTCACCCCATATCAGCCACGTTGCTTTAAAACGCACCATAGACGCATGTTTCAATTACAAAGGGGAAATATAAGAAATTGCTTTGAAGTGCTAGATAGGTTAAATGTAATCAAAGTCCTTCATACTAATTGATAACATTTTTTTTCTCAAACACGCAGGAGAACTGCGTATCAATATATTAAGAAGAAGAAGGGTGAAAAAGCACCCAGTCACCAGTTACACAGGTTTTGAGGGAAACCTGTAGAAAACCTTACACACACAGTACTCTATTACACTTACACGGTAGGAAAAAAAACCTTGACCAGAGCTCCTAAAAAACCTGACTGGCTGGCAGCAGGGCGAGGATGTGAGCAATTCCTCAAGCTGGCTGATAACATATTATAATGTGGGATGATAGGGACATGCTGGCTGAATTCGTCATGACAGCTCAAAAAAGTATGACTTACAATAGTATGATTAATTATTAGTCTAAAACATTTTACAATATACTGCAAGACGATCCTTATACTAGGTAAAATGCAGTATCCCTCTTAGACAAGGTATGACTTCAACAATAATGGACTTTTGCATCTGCTGTATTGCTTAATAAAATATTGAGCAAGTTACACCTTGTTGCTTTGAGTGGCTTAAGACTTATTAATTGTCTGTTTTGTTTACTGTAGAAAACAAATAATCAAACTCTGTTGAAGTTGTAACGGCAGCTTAGGTACAAATGTCTCAAAACATCCAAGTTCTCCATACCATTAGACTTAACTTAGACAAGCCACCTCCTGGTCCTACCTGAAACTCATCTCCAAGGAGAACTAACACTTCTTATGTAAGCAACTAGGGTCTGGGGTGGCACTCGCAATATTGTTTGTTTGGTTGGAGTGATATGTCAAGCTGCTAGACCAAACAATTCGTAAATAGAAAAGAAATACCTCAAATCCAAAATGCAATGGATTGTGTTCCTTTATCTCATTTGCTAGAGTGGTTTGGCCTTCTCCATTTCTATCAGTGCAAGGTGACACGTCAAAGATGACTATGTCCAAAAGCTTAGGATCAAAGGGATCTTGGAGTAAAGCCAAGAATCCTGGCTTCAATACAGCCCAAACCTATCAAGAGGTGATCAATTTAAACAGTTCATATACAAGTCAGCATCATGTTAGTAAAATAAAATAAATCATCAGATATTTTCAGTACCTTTTGCCAGTTACTACTGCAAAAACTAAAACAGCAGGATGAACAGCATCTTCCTTTACTGCCCATCTCAATTTTTGGCAAGTGCCTTACTGTAACATAATCTTCCTTTAGCTTAGGCCCATACTCTGGCAGAAATGATAACAATGAAACTTCCAGAAATTTGCAAACCTGCATTTTCACAGATGTTATGGTCTAAAAGAAAATGAGCAACAGGATGATGCCTTCTAACTGATTCAGGCACAATGTTATGGTGATATTTAAACTTCTGTATAAAACTAGCATGATGATTTGTACCGGAAGTCCTCAGGTGTCAAATGTGATGTGCATTTTCTTAAGGAAAGAGCCTACCTACTCAAACCTTCCCCTTTGACTTTTTAGAGTGTTCTGTGGAGCTTTTGTTACCTCTCTTGAGTTGACAATATCCAAGTTGCCCAGGAAATGGTTCAAGTATTCTTGCATGGCAACCTTTGCACGATCAGAAACGGATTGCTGACGACCAAGTGCTGGTCGAATAACAGGCAAAACAGCACTTGAAGGAACATTTCTGCAACAACAGTTCAAGTACGCATATGAATATGTAAGGGAAGCCAGCTGCTCTAATAAGATAAGATATCATTTAAGATATCATTGCTAAAGTTTTAGTTTCTCTTTTAGTTCAATATAAGGTGAACATCGTAAACAAGGCCACCAAATTACCTATTTTTGATAGAGTGTTCATCATGTTGTGAAGGAACATGCACATCATCAGCTTCATCATCATCATGTACAACTGGCATATGCTCCCCAATTCCCAAATTTTGAAGCCATTCTTTGACCTTGAATCAAAAAATAAAGATTAATTTAATTATCCATCATTGAAAATGAAGCTTTCACACAAAATAATATCATGCCAAGTAGAATTGACAGTAAAAAAAAGGGGATATAGTCAGGTTGATCAGCAAAAGCCTCATTTAGAAGGTACACTTGGATTGAGTGGCTCATTGGAATTTGGAAGGCATAGTAAACATCTTGTAAGGAATCTGCATGTGTTGGCCCAAGCAAGTCAAACGACAGAAAACATAGTGAAATGCACACGTAACCAGAAGCCACTCTTAAATGGTTGTAAAATAAATAATTTTGCCAAGAAAAAAGGTGCATGAGTTCTTCTATTATGACAGGTATTTGTAATGTGCAAGAGCATTTAATGGTAAACCAGAAAGGATTCAAGTATCGCTCAAAACAATAACAAAGACTATACAACCAACCTGTTCCTGTTTCTCATGGAATTCTTCAAGGAACGCACGTCTCTTCAACGCAAAGTGTAAATATAGCACTTGTGAGGCCTTCTTATATAGAAGCCACCTAAACTGATAGAAGAACCAGTGAAAATTATTTCATGGATTCAGAATTCATATTTTGGGGAATTGCAGAGGCTGAAAATGCAATAGATGAGCATTAGCAAAAGCAAACTCCAAATTTTCCAGCCAACTTGGATCAGGTCTTTTCACAGTATTCATTGATGGGACAAGCAATGAGCTGTGCATCTTCCTCTGATGCAAGCTGTACTAGTTATTTCTGCCTTGACTTGATCCTAACCCGTGCAAAGAGATATATCAAATTCTGTTTCAGAAAAATTGCACAATGGTATCTCGATTTTGTTCCTTGGTTTATTGGCTCCAGAACCAGCATCTTAATTCACACTCTGTTCTCTGTCTCCACTCAACTACTTCACCCAGTCATCTAAGAACATTGCACTAAATGTCCCAGACATTCCCCCACCAAATTAGAGCCGGATATTACCAGAAAACGAAAAGTTAACCTCCCTTTGATAGCAAAGAGTTAAAAGAAAAAACGCCTGAATTCCATGGTAAGTATATGCCCCTTCAAAAAGCAGCAGATCTAAGAAATATTGAATGCACAGTCGTGGTTTCATTTTAATGAAACTAGGGACCCCCTTTTTGCTAAAAAAAATGTTTAATGACTGTGGACCATACAAACTCCTAATCTTTTATTTAGCATTAAATGGTACACAATGACCACTCAATCAGATAAGCAAAAATGCATTTAACCAAACTCATGCAATCATTGAGTCACTCACTGACACTGTTACAATCCCAAGCACTAGTAAAAGCTACAGTTTACTCCACCATAAGGCTCAAGCACATAAAAGTAGTTGTGGAAAAAGGAATAAGAATTCAATACTTCAGAATCCAAGCACAGAAAAGCTACCTTTACAAAGTATAGATAATAAGAAAAAAAACTCCCAGATTGCCATCCACATCAGAGCATCACGAAGTCATCCACAAGCTACTGACAGAACCGAACGAGCAACCCAGTTGCCGACACCCCAAAAGGGGTCGATCGAACCATCCGAGATCACCTAGGAAAATGTAGTCGGAGCCCATCGGAGAAACAAATCACCCAAACGCCCAATTCGTGCAGCAATTCTGAACCGCCAAAATGCCAGGCACTACACACTACACGCGCGCGTCCAGCCCAAGGCAGAGAGGCGGATCACACATTCACGAAACCAGCGACCTAGACGAGCGAGCAAGGCCAGACGAACTGGAAGCAGGGTAAGAGGAGGAGGAGGGAGGCGCCCCGCGGACGGACCTGCTTGTAGTGGACCTCGATGGTGTACGAGAGCAGCATGGGCGTGATGTCCCCGGCGTCGGGGCGCGAGACCCCGACGATCCTGGCCCGCGGCAGCTCGTCGAACACCCGCGCGGACTCCGGCAGGCGGAACGACGCCGACGACGCGGCGGCGGCCAGCCCCTCCGGCTCCGGCGGCTCCGGCGGCATCCTGAAGTACCTGTGGCCCCCGAGCTCCTCCTCCTCCTCCGCGCCGGTCATAGATTCCTCGGGGAATTTATACGGGCTGTTCCTGTTCGGTTTCGAAGTGCGGTTTGAGGAAGGAAAGGCTTTGGGGGGAGGCGCGCCGATCGATGGCAGGTAGGTTGCACGGCCGCACGGCGCCGTGGAAGGAAGGGGAGAAGCCTGTGTTGTGCCTGCGAAATTTGGGCTGCTTTTGCCTTTTTTTTCTCACCTTTTTCCGATCGAATTTCTTCCGTTCTTCCTGATCTGATTTTGGTTTTGGGGCTGGGTTTCGATGGCACAGCAAGCTATACTAGTTTCGTAGACTGACAGATGGACGTGTTTGCCCCCGCATGCTGGAGGCGCGGTGTGGGCCACGTGGTGTGACGTGGCAAGTGCCATGGGCCACATCGTTGCGCCCCCAACGTCGTGCACGGCTGCTAGACACGCCACGCACGCCGGGCACCTGTATGGCAAAAACGAAGAGAACGCGACCCGAATTTATTTCCCTGCATTTCCTGCTGAAGGGGGAAGCAAACATTATTTGTGAACTTGTGAGTGTCGTCGTTTTGGAGAAGAAAAATGGCAGGATGAGTGTGAAACTTCAATCATAGCAATTTGATAGGCTATGGAGGAGGAGGAATACACAACATTTCTCACTTTCAATATTTATTCTCATCGATTAATTCGTGAGCAACACGCTATATTTGCGCCTCAATGCAGGTTTCTCCTCAACACAAGTTTCTTTCTTTTTCACCGAGCAACAAATAATAACTCTGTCGTGCGGATGTTGTTTACTTATTGTACTGACCGTTGATTTTTGTTGGGTTGTGACTTGTGAGTTATTTCTTCTCTACTAAAATATGTTCGGCAAGAGTTCTTGGAGATTGCTTTTCCAAAAAAAAAAGCAAATAACAACTCATTTGTTCACTTCTCCTTAATAGAATGGTGCAGCCTTTTCTGATTATCAGCCCATTTCACTTCGTTTTACTCTTTTTGTCCATGTTTGAGTGCCTTATTTATTTCTCCTAAGGAACCGCCAGCTTCCTCGGGAATGTTAAGGTTTTCCTAAGGATTTACTGAGTTGTTCTAGGGATTGAAACCGTCCCTAGAGTATCTAAAACTTTTATAGGGAAAGAAAAAAATATTAGAGAAATTTATCAAATCTCACTCTTAATCGTACTGTCTACATATATTCAGGTGTATAGTAAAATCTACATATTTAAAAAAAATTAAAACGACTAATAATTTAGGATGGAGTACATAAGAAAGACCATGCAACAAAAATGATGGGCAAAGTTGATAAGCATGACTGTTACACCAAAGATTTCCTTGTACATTTTTCTAAATAAAAGTTAAAATAATTAAAACTTTTTCTCATCAAGATTAAATCTACCGTACTACTCACGGAGGTCCCATTTGTCAGAGGTTTGACGAAAGAGGGGTGGAGACCTATTTTTTGATAGAAGAAAAATAATTCCACCTAAAAGGTAAAACTTTTTTCACCAAATTTTTCTGCATACCCACCCGGTGTACCTAACGTATGGAGCACTCTCACACTCACAATTAAGGGAGAAAATTGATCCCCACATATTTCTTTTCTTATGCACAAATAGGACATAGAGTACTATAAATGGAGGGGCATAAATTAAGCATTTTCATACTAAATAAATCAAGATATCCCTATATATCAATCAAGGGGCTAATTGCAACATCAAGACGCACACAATTAAGGGAAAAAATTGATCCCCGTATATTTCTTTCCTTATGCACAAATTCGACTTATGAATATTTCTTTCCTTACTTATGAATCACTCACACGGACAAATAGAAATAGAGTAGTATAAATGGAGGTCATAAATTAAGTAGTACAAATTTTTTCCATACTAAATCAAGATATCCTATCAATCAATCAAGGGGCTGATTCCAAATGTCCTGATTGCCGCAGGAAGCCTTACCAAAAGCATGATGTCTCCTTGCCTTCCATCACCGCACCTATAAAGCCATACATCTCTAGGGTTAATCATTCATCCACTGTTGTCGTTGCCGCGCCAAGAGGCTGCTATCATCTGATTTCTTCTTCCAAGGCAGCACCTCTTCGCCGATCTAAAGGGGGCTAAAGCTGCACCAAGCATCTGCTGCCACAAGAGCAATAGGACGACACATCCAACGCCAAGGTCTGCCTCCTGCCCATGTTGCAATGTTTGTTGTCATAGCAGTTTTATGTTGTTGGTTAGGCAGGAGGTGCTGTTCATCAGGGTGTTGAAATCATGTCTTAAGTCACCGGCATCCCACATCGTCCGCGTTTCCCTGATCATCGTCGCCCGCCTCCCCGTTCTCCCTGCCCCTTCCTGCCCCGTTCTCCCCGTCCTCTCCGCTAAAGCAAACGCAACGACGACAGCCCCATTCCGAACGGAGGGACCGCCGCCATGAATTGCCCCCTCCCTGCTACAACTCTACCAGTCAGGTGCAGTATCCTTCCTCTTCCTTCTCGTAATGGATTTCAGGTTGAGATTTTACATCCACCCACATCCCAATCCCGGGCGAGCCGATGGCCGCCACCTGCCCACCCCATCCCAGGGCCCACGGGACTGTTCACATGGCGTACATCTTACAGGATAAGGGGTGGGACATGGCCTACGCCCTACACTAGTTGTAAATACTCGTAACGTAGTAGAACTACTCATACAATAGTAGAACTAGTCGGAATAGAAGGAAACTACCCGAAAAGTACTCGGGTAGGACTCCTGTGCTCGTATCCGACTAGGACTTCCATGTAACCCTGTCCCTCAAACTATATAAGGGCGGGCAGGGACCCCCTCCAAATAACAGACACAACGTCAACACCTAAGGCAATACAAACAACACACAGGACGTAGGGTATTACGCTCTCGGCGGCCCGAACCTGTCTAAACTTCGTGTACCTTGCACCTTTAAGTTCCTGATCTCGGCAACACCATACATACAAACTCACCACCTCGGGGGTATCCTTCGGTGGGCGTGGCGGTAAAACACTGACAGCTGGCGTGCCAGGTAGGGGTGTTCATCGAGCATCCACCGGAGAACTCGATGGCATCTTCCAACTTCACCATCATCGTGCTCAATGAGGGCACAACTTTCATCTTCGGCTCTTGGATCTGCGTCACCAACGGCTTGGGTGGCTTCAACAGCCACCTAGCCGACTCCAGGAAGTCGGAGGCCTCTACACCAACTCAACGCAGCGACCTCGACGAGTTCATCGACAACCTCGACGAGTTGCTGCTCCCTGATCTAGCCGGACAAATCGAGGAGATGTCCATTTTTGACGCGAATTCAACTCGTGCTACACCAGAACTAGTTGGGTCGGACTCAAACCGATCCGAGGAGCCTTCACAGTCTGAGTCCCTCTCCGACTTGGAGGAGGACTTAGATTGTCTGCTCAAGCTCGAGGACGCAGGAGCCACCGCCTGTCGGGGGGCCCCAGTCTTCGACAACTACTCGGACTCAAACGAAGAGTACTTGCTAACTAGTACTACACCTTCAAGTCAGAGTCGAGGAGTACTCGAGGACGAGGGAGCCACCGCTTGTCGGGAGGCCCCTGTTCTCGATAACCACTCGCAACCTGATGACCACCCCGAATCTTTTTCGGGTAGTCATCTGGGTTTGACCATAACGTCTATGCCACAAGGCTGTTTCGTGTACTGGAAGGGCTTAGAGCCCTCTGAACTACTCGAGTACGACTCCCGCCTTGTGGCCTTCACGCAGGAACTGCCCTTCCAGGAGGGCAAACCACTCTCTCCCATCTCGGAAGAGGGAGAGGGCAGCACAGAGCTAGTCGAGTACAACCATACGACTGAGAACTCGCCGGATCATCAAGTCTACATGGCTTCCCTTTGCATTGCGGGTGACAACGAGCCGGGTCCTGAGTACGACACTGAACTACTCGCGGGCGTGTCTGCCGACGAGCATACGGGGGATGCTCCCCAGGACGAGAACGGGGAGCGCAGAAGGATCCAGCGGTTGAAGAACGCCATGCGCGCCCAGCGTAGGCGGAACGCGGAAAACTGCGCATGCAACCCAATGCACCAAAGGAACCTCAACAACGCTTTCACAGCAGCCGTAGATCGGGAGTATCGCACACCGATTGGCGCCATCGCATAAGCAACGCTGCTAGCTCAACAGCTACCACCCAACCCCCAGATACAAAGACTGCAGTATCTAACCCAACCCACGCACGTGCAACTCAATGGGCAACTCCCGATGTCCTCGACTCGGAACATGCTCTCGAGATCAGAGCGCCATGGTGACTCTGCACAAAATAGTCGCACCCCTCGAGGAGGCCCCGGATATCGGAGGAACGACAATCGCCAACGCAACCAGGACAATCTAGTCGGCCATGGCAATCCTCAGGGCCAACAGTCCGCGTGTGGCAATGTCGAACAAGAGGTGCAACAATCCACTCGCCTACCTCGCAACCGGCGCGATGCAAGGCCTCAAGGCGAAGCTCCACCCGAGGCCAGCCTCCAGAACGCTCCTACGGTTGATCTAATGCAGAAGATCAATGACGGTCGCGATGCGCGGCGCATCATCGAGGCAAGGAGAAGGGACCGGCCCGACAGATACCACGACTATGATGATAGTGACCGTTTCCCCGCCTTCACCTCCAACATCACTGAAAAATCCTACCCCAAGGATTTTAAACTAGTCGGGATCCCCAAGTACGATGGCAAGCAAGACCCGCGCCAATGGATTCGATGCTACTCCATCGCCATCGAGGTCTCAGGGGGATCCAACTCCACCAAGGTACTCTACTTCCTAGTAGCCTTGGAATCCGCGCGACTCACTTGGCTTGAAAGCCTTAAACCAAACTCCATCGACTCCTGGGAGGACCTCAAATGGGCCTTCATCGACAACTTTCGGGATCCATGATCCGGGCAGGTACTCGCCATGATCTGTCCCAGGTCAAGCAAGAGTTGAAGGAGACCCTGCGGTCCTACACCCGGCATTTCTTCGAGATGCGAGCCACTATCGCCAACATCACCGACGAGGACGTCATCCGCTGCTTCCAGAACAACCTTTTCTCGAAGCACTCGTACCACAACTTCGGATGCAACCGCCCGACTACTGCAGTGGAACTGCGTGACCTGATGGCACGGTGGGCTGACTAGGAGGATGAGTAGAACGATCGCTTCCCCAAGTGCAACAACGACAAGCAGAGCAACGGCAACAACCACTTCGACAAGGGCCAGCGGAACAACTCGGGGAACCCCCGAAAGCGCAAGCCAGACCAAGAAGTCATGGCTGTTGAGCACAATCCGCGGGGCAAGAAGTTGGGAAGCAATCAAGTACAATTTGAGAAAGTCTTGCACAAACAATGCCTGATGCACCCGAAGTCATGACATACGCTCTTTGAGTGCGTCAGCCTCCGCAAGTCACTCAATACTCCACCCCTTACTCAAGACAGAAAGCAAAAGGATCAGGAGGACAACGACGAGGGTGACAAGTCGGGGGCTCAAGATTTCCAAGACCCAAAGAATGTCGTCAACATCACCTTCGGCGGAGACGGCGGCTTCCCCTCCAAGCGCGCGCAGAAGCTGACTGTGCGCGAAATCCTCTCTGTCGAGCCTGCCATACAAAAGCCTCTGAGATATAGCGAGGTCCCGATCTCCTTTTCCAGGGATGATCAGTGGACCAGCTTCTCCGAGCCGGAAAAATTCCCGCTCGTCCTAGACCCGGTCGTGGCGGGCTCACAGTTGACTCAAGTACACATCGACGGTGGGAGCGGCCTCAACCTGCTCTTTGCGAGTACTTTGAAGAAGATGGGCCTGAACATCTCCAAGATGCTCACCCCTAGTAGAGCTCCGTTCTACGACATCATCTCAAGAAATGCGGCTACACCACTCGGTTCAGTGGTCGTGCCAGTCACCTTTGGGATGACGGACAACTACCGCACGGAGTACATAAAGTTCGAGGTGGCTGACTTCGAGTCGTCATACCACACCATCCTCGGCAGACCAGCATTAGCCAAATTTATGGCCGTGCCTCACTACGTCTACCTACTACTCAAGATGCCAGGCAAGACTGGCGTACTCACGTTCCACGATGACTTGAAGAAGTCGTACGACTGCGACCAAGAGGCGATCGAGTACGCCGCGACATCATGCATGCTAGAACCTTCTGCGGAAGTCTTTGCGGCCGCGCAAAAGCTCACCAACTCAAAGATGGAGATCTCCAGCCAGAGGCCTAGCCAATCCAGGGTAAAACCCAACCCCAGCAACATCGGGATCAAGGCCATCCAGCTGCAAGATGGCAACTCGTCCAAAACTGCTTTGATCGGATGCAGCTTGATTAACAAATAGGAAAGCGTGCTCGCGAGCTTCCTTAGCGCTAACCGTGATATATTCAAGTGGAAACCAGTGGATATGCCAGGTGTGCCCAAGGATTGATTGAGCATTGCCTAAAAGTCGACCCCAAAGCCACTCCGAAGAAGCAGCGACTACGATGCTTTGCTCCCGACAAGAGAGAGGCCATCAAGAAGGAGCTAGCAAAACTACTCGCGGCTGGCTTCATTAAAGAAGTCTACCACCCCGAGTGGTTAGCCAACCTGTACTAGTCTTGAAAAATAATAATAATGAATGATGGATGTGTGTGGATTACACTGATCTCAACAAACACTGCCCGAAGGATCTCTTCGCGCTCCCACGCATCGACCAAGTCATCGACTCTACGGCTGGCTGCTTCCTGCTCTCTTTCCTTGACTGCTACTCGGGTTACCACTAGATTGTTCTCAAGGAAGAAGACCAGATCAAGACAACATTCATCACCCCCTTTGGAGCATATGCCTACACCACCATGTCCTTCGGGTTGAAGAATGCAGCAGCCACCTATCAGCGGGCCATCCAATTATGCCTTGCTGATCAGCTACATCGCAATGTTGAAGCTACATGGACGACATGGTCATCAAGACCAGAGCCCACGACGAGTTCATCCCTGATCTCGAGGAAACCTTCAACAGCTTACGCAAGTTTTGATGGAAGCTTAACCCAACCAAGTGCGTCTTCGGCATGCCACAAGGAAAACTACTCGGTTTCATCATTAGTCACCGAGGAATTGAAGCAAACCTGGAGAAGATCACCGCCATTACAGACATGGACGCTCCATGGACGATCAAGGATGTCCAGAAGCTCACAGGCTATATGGCGGCCCTGAACAGATTTATCTCGCGACTTGGAGAATGGGGATTACCCTTCTTCAAATTGCTCAAATGCCACGACAAGTTCCAGTGGGCCGAGGAGGCAAAACAGGCACCTGAAGATCTCAAGCATCATTTGCAGTCGCCCGCCATCCTAACGGCTCCACAACCAGGCGAGAATCTGTTACTCTACATCGCCGCCTCACGTCGTCAGTTTGGCAATCGTGGTGGAACGCCAAGAGGAAGGCCACGCCTTCGGTGTGCAGTGGCCCGTCTACTTCATCAGTGAAGTCCTTTCTGAATCCAAGGTTCGTTACCCCATAATTCAGAAACTACTCTATGCCATCCTCATCACCTCCAGGAAGCTTCGCCACTACTTCGACGCATACAACATATCGGTGGTTACTGATTTCCCATTGGCGGATATTCTCCACAATCAGGATGCCACTAGGCGCATCTCCAAGTGGGTAGTGGAGCTGGGGGCTCTTACTCTCGACTTCAAGCCCCGAACGGCCATCAAGTTGCAAGCACTAGTCGACTTCATGGCAGAATGGTGAGAAAACCAAGTGGAAGCCCCAGCTAACCAGCCAGAGCATTGGGTGATGTACATCGAAGGCTCCCTCAAGCTCGAAGGTGGTAGCGCAGGAGTACTCTTCATCAATCCAAAAGGAGAACAACTCAAGTATGTGTTCCAAATACTATTTGAGGTCTCCAACAACGAAGCCAAGTACGAGGCACTATTGCACGGGCTACGCCTGGCAGTCTCTCTGGGCATCAAGCTACTACTTGTCTACAACGACTCCTTGCTGGTGGTCCAACTAGTCAACAAAGAGTGGGATGTCAACAAGGACACCATGGACGCGTACGTCGAGAAAATACGCAAGCTCAAGAACAAGTTCTCGGGGCTGGAAATTCATCATGTGATTTGCGACAACAATGTGGGAGCGGATGTGCTCTCGAAACTGGGCTCCGATCGAGCCAATGTCCCACCGGGCGTTTTCGTCCACGAGTTGCATCACCCATCCATAAAGACACCAGATCCAAGAACCATCGCTCAGGGTCCAATAGAACCCGACTGAGAGGCCTTGATGATCGAGGTCGACTGGCAGGTGATGTTTCTCGACTATATCAAGGAGCACAAACTACCCCCCGGCGTCGACCCAAAAAGTGCTGAGGCCACACGCATCCTAAGGCGCAGCAAAGGGTACGTCCTAGTTGGGGACAACTTATACAAGCGTTGATCAGTATCAGGCATACTCATGAAGTGTGTCCGCACGGAGGAAGGCAGAGAAATACTCCAGGAGATTCACGAAGGCGTGTGCGGGAACCATTCTGATTCTCGCACTCTAGTCGGAAAAGCTTTCAGATCCGGGTTCTACTGGCCGACTGCTTTGGCAGACGCCGAAGCATTCGTTCGCTGGTGCACAAACTGCCAGTTCTTCAGGAAGCAACCTCACGTCCCGGCCAACAACCTTATTACCATACCACCTTCATGGCCGTTTGCATGCTGGAGCCTGGACATGATAGGGCCCTTGACAACTGCGCCAGGAGGTTTTACTCATGTGTTGGTGGCCATCGACAAGTTTACGAAGTGGATCGAGTACAAGCTAATTATAAAGCTCTCTACGAATCGAGTGGTTAGCTTCATCTGCGACATCTTACACCGATTTGGATTCCCCAACACTATCATCACGGACCTGGGATCCAATTTCCACTCGCATCAATTTTGGGACTTCTATGAACGCAGTGCCATTGAGGTCAAGTATGTTTCAGTGGCTCACCGCGGGCCAATGGCCAGGTTGAGCACGCCAACGGCTTGATTCTTGATGGCTTGAAGAAAAGACTCTACAACGAGAACAGCAAAAAGGGTAGCAAGTGGATCAATGAGATCTTGTCAGTAATCTGGGGGCTTCGCACACAACCAAGCAAAGCCACAGGACAATCACCCTTCTTTCTCGTCTATGGGTCCGAAGCTATATTATCGGCTAATGTCATGTGGCAGTCTCCACGACTGGAGATGTATGAAGAAGGCGAGGCTGATGACGCAAGACATCTCGAACTCGACTCGGCATAAAAAGTTAGATGCAATATTTTGCTCCAGTTGGCCCGGGTACTTACAAGGCGTCCGTCGTTACCACGACCGGAACATTCAACGATGATCTTTCAACGTTGGAGATATGGTCATTCGCCGCATACAGGACAAAACCGGGCTACACAAGCTTAATTCATGATGGGAGGGACCCTTCATCGTGCACAAGGTTACAGGACCAGGGTCGTATCGCTTACAGTTACCTGATGGCCAGGAGGTCCCAAACTCCTGGAATATCGAGCACCTATGCTGTTTTTGTCCTTAGCCAACCAAGGAACTAATCAAACCCACGTGAAGAACGTCGTCGTCAATTCCTTCGGGCCAACCGTGACGTTTTCGCAAGGCAACATGTGAATTCTCATGGCTCACCCAAGGAATCATATTTAGTAGGCGACTGGAGATCAACACTTCCAGTACTACTCCGTTCTACTGGTTCACCACTGGTACTACGTGTAGTTTACTGCATGAGCCTCACTTCTATGCTTCCAGTAACATTCCGTCTACTGGTTCACGACTGGTACTACGTGCAGTTTACTGATGGGACCTTGCTCCCATACTGCTAGTAACGCTCAGACTTATAGTTCTCGACTAGTACTCTATGTTATTGAAGGGGCTTCACTCCCATACTTCTAGTAACGCTCAGACTACTAGTTCTCGACTAGTACTCTATGTTACTGAAGGGGCTTCGCTCCCACACTTCCAGTACTACTCCGTTCTACTGGTTCACGATTGGTACTACGTGCAAGTTTACTGAAGGGGCCTCGCTCCCATACTTCCAATAACGCTCAGACTACTAGTTTCCGACTAGTATTCTATGTTATTGAAAGGGTCTCGCTCCCATATTTCCAGTAACACCCAGAATACTAGTTTCCAGCTAGTATTCTATGTTACTGAAGGGGTATTGTTTCCATGCTTCCATTACTACTCCTTTTACTGGTTCACGACTGGTACTACGTGCAAGTTTACTGAAGGGGCCTCGCTCCCATGCTTCCAGTAACGCTCAAATTACTAGTTTCCGACTAGTATTCTATGTTACTGAAGGGGCATCGCTCCCATATTGCTAGTAACGCTCAGACTTATAGTTCTCGACTAGTACTCTATGTTATTGAAGGGGCTTCACTCCCATACTTCTAGTAATGCTCAGACTACTAGTTCTCGACTAGTACTCTATGTTACTGAAGGGGCTTCGCTCCCACACTTCCAGTACTACTCCGTTCTATTGGTTCACGACTGGTACTACGTGCAAGTTTACTGAAGGGGCCTCGCTCTCATACTTCCAGTAACGCTCAGACTACTAGTTTCCGACTAGTATTCTATGTTATTGAAAGGGCCTCGCTCCCATATTTTCAGTAACACCCAACTAGTATTCTATGTTACTGAAGGGGTATTGTTCCTATGCCTCCACTACTACTCCGTTTACTGGTTCATGACTGGTACTACGTGCAAGTTTACTGAAGGGACCTCGCTCCCATGCTTCCAGTAACGCTCAAATTAGTAGTTTCCGACTGGTATTCTATGTTACTGAAGGGGCATCGCTTCCATACTGCTAGTAACGCTCCGACTTATAGTTCTCGACTAGTACTCTGTGTTATTGAAGGGGCTTCACTCCCATACTTCTAGTAATGCTCAGACTACTAGTTCTCGACTAGTACTCTATGTTACTGAAGGGGCTTCGCTCCCACACTTCCAGTACTACACCATTTACTGATTCACGACAGGTACTACATGCAAGTTTATTGAAGGGACCTCGCTCCCATACTTCCAGTAACGCTCAGATTACTAGTTTCCGACTAGTATTCTATATTACTAAAGGGGCATCGCTCCCATACTTCTAGTAACGCTCAGACTACTAGTTCTCGACTAGTTATACATGGAATTTACTATAAGGGCATCGCTCCCATACACTGCGTTTACTAGTTTCTGACTAGTTTTACGCATCATCAGCTACTTCGAGTACTCGTCTCGCCTACAAATCTAGTCGGAATCGACTCCAACTAGTCGGCTTCATCAACGGTTCAAGATCCAGCGACAACTTGGCCAATGCCTAGGCTCGGAGGCTGGTGCCACCGACTACTAGGTGCATCTCGTACGACTCATCTAGCTCCCAGGCTCGGGGGCTGGATGCGACACAACACTCAAGGAAAAGGGTTTGATTTGAGCGGTAATTTAGGGTGCTTTTTGGAGAAGTTATTTGTTTAACCATTTTTTCAGGGAATTCATCCCGAAAAAATGGTTTTCAAATTTCTGAACCAATTTGCCCATCTTAACCATCAAATCTTTACCGTCACATATTGCATGCCACGATTCTTTGGATTCTTTATTCCAAACCACTCGGGATTTGGATTCAACGCTCGGGGGCTGCAGGGACACATCTCATCAACGACTTATTTTTCAAATCTTTTAGAAGAAAAGGATAGAAGATTCAAGATTAATTTAACCCTTAGCTTGATTCTTCGAGTCAACCTAAGGCTCGGGGGCTACTCCATATGGAGTGCGAGTTCAATCGCACCTCATATAAAAGAAGACTTGACAACTACTCGGGTCATGAGCACCTCACAGCCTCGATGCAGCCAAGGAAGTACTCGAAAGACACCTTCAAGATGGAATTCGGAAGAACTCGAAGACGCCTTCAGAAGTACTCGAAAGCCTGTAGTACTCGACTACGAAGAGCTCGGGGCTTATCAGATCCGGGCCCACGGGACTGTGCACATGGCGTACATCTTACAAGATAAGGGGTGGGACATGGCCCACACCCTGCACTAGTTGTAACTACTCGTAACGTGGTAGAACTACTCATACAGTAGTAGAACTAGCTGGAACAGAAGGAAACTACCCGAAATGTACTCGGGTAGGACTTCTGTGCTCGTATCCAACAAGGACTTCCATGTAACCCTGTCCCCCCAGACTATATAAGGGCGGGCAGGGACCCCCTCCGAACAACAGACACAACGCCAACACCTAAGGCAATACAAACAATACACAGGACATAGGGTATTACGCTCTCGGCGGTCCGAACCTGTCTAAACTTTGTGTTCCTTGCACCTTCGAGTTCCTGATCTCGGCGATACCCTACCTACAAACTCACCACCTCAGGGTTATCCCTCGGTGGGCGTAGCAGTAAAACACCGACACGCATCGTTGGTAAAGAAGGCAGATGCGGTGATGGTGATCCACGCCCTCGTGAAGCAGGAGGGTCCTTTCTTTTCCTCCTCGGACCCTCAATGGACTACTTAGTGTTTATAGCAAACTGACTCATTTTTTTCAAAAAATGCTTTTATATTGATGTCCTAAGTCTTTGTGAGTATAAGATGATTTTACAGATTTTCAAGCAGATTCCAGACATTTTATCTTTGTTTGGAAGCTTGATTCTAGCATTACTTCTTGGTTGGTGCATTTGTCTTGTTTATATTAAGGTTTCTTGTTTACTATAGTTTGATACAGTTAAATCATAAATATGTAAGATATGATTGGCCTTTTATCCCTTCGAGAGATATTAGCATTGCTTTTTCCATATGGACATTTAATTTTACACCGGAGATATTTTTACTAGCAGTCTTGCAGGATCTGATTGGGCTGGTCAGGGAAGGCAAACTGCCTGCTTCCATGGTCCACATTCCATTATGCGTGTATAATAGAATTCAATTAAGGGAATTGATGGTCTACTCTTACTTTATGATCATGATTTTGTTTCCATGATAACAAGAATCACCTCTTATATTGAAACAATTTTGTTGACAGTTAGCCTTTCATGTGCAATTTGCCGTATGGATTGATAATGTTAACTCTTTTTTTTTGACGTTTTAATGCTTGATAAGCTCAATGATAAGGCAACATTCCAAGCCAATAAAGGATGTAAATGTTGATGATAAGATTGGGGGCAAGATCGTGAATAGAAATTATAGCGCAAGAATAGATGATAAATATTTTTTGTGAGATGGATTGTAACAAGTTAATTAAATTCATGTAACCATGTAAAATAAATCTGAATTGCAATAGCATTATGCAACAAATTTGTTTTTCCTGTACCAACATACGGGCATTTAGCTTTTCTTTAAATATTTCTTTTTGAGAGAGGGTTACAATAGCATGTATGCAATAAATTGGATTTTTCTCCTTACTATAAAGAGAAGAACACCTGTAATGGTAGGGATACAAAATTAATGTTGCTTTCCATTGGATTTGCTTACTCTGGCCATATTTGAAATATTTATTCTTTGATTGCTGATTACTCTTACAGTGGCGATGATCGATATCTGTGAATACATCAACAACTATGGGAACTTAATTAACACTATAATTAATGCTTGAGTAATTATTATATAATCATTAATAAAAGTTGCTAATGTATATGTTGGCATATATGGGAGACATACATGGATCATGAATGTTTTTCTTTATTTCAATTCAATGCTACAAAGTTTCTTTGTTACTGTTCATTGTATTAAGTATTTTCATATATGAATATAAAGTTTTTTTACTAGATTTTTTAAAAACATGTGCTAAATTGTTGAATATAAATAATTATAGTATGGGTTAAGTTTTTTATCACCGGATATTTTTAATATGTGTGATAATAAATTGTCAATTACTATATTCTTATTTACAAAGTTTCTTTTAAAGATATATCCTCGCCACATGAGCATATTTACTATAAAATATAAAATTACCATTTACTAGATTTTCTATAAATATATACACGTGCCGCGTCTCTACCAGTATTTTTCTAAAGCAGGTCCTTTTTTTCCGATACTGGCCGTTTCAAATCGAGTCTACCAACGGCTAGCTCATCAGGCGAGTCGCGGAACCGGCTGGTCCCAGTGAAGGTCAACGGGCATTGGCCCACGGCCGGCAAGGCTAGTACGGTCACAAGGCAAATACTAACTGCAACATCAAATTTCCATTCGTCTTTTTTTAAACCAGCCTGAAAAGCGACATCCAGCTTTTTAGAGGAGCAGGACGAAGCAAGTTGGGAAGCAAAAGACAAAATTAATTTAAGAGCTCGATCACGATGTTAATGACCTGGACAGATGGGATTTTGCGGGGGATCGGGGGGAGGCGTGCACGAATATGCGGGATTTGGTGCCGAGATCATTCCCTGCAAGATACCACGACCTGACGCAAGATGCTTGGCTGCGGCTCCCCGCAAATGATTGGCGCACCTACCGCTTGATCAGGGGATTTTGGATTGTTATTACGTGATGTAAAGCGAGAAATGTCTGCGTTCTCCACCAGAATTAATTGCGGGTTCTGCCAGTTTACGACTGTAGGGAGGGGCTCCGATTGTATTTTTTATTTTTAATAATTTTTTTGTCTTTTTCTGAGAAAAATTTTCTGAAGAATCTTTTCAAAGGATAAATTTAGAGAGCGTGGAAAAGTTTTAATGAGAAAAATTTGAAAGAGAAAGTTTTGAGAAAAAAATTGAAAATTTTTTGAAGAAAAAACTGTTGCATCCAAGAAAAAGTTTGTCAGAAAAAGTTTTGTGAAAATTTTTGCATCCAAACCAAAAAAAAGTTTTGTAAAAAATTTTTGCATCCAAAAATAAAGAAAAAGAAAATATGGAAAAAATGCCACTACCCTTACCTGGGGAGCTCGCCGCCGCCACCGGCCCGCCGTGTCTCCCCGCCGTCGGCCCGCCGCGCCGCCTCCGCCCCGCCCCGCCGCGTCGCGAGCTTGCCCGGGGAGGTTGCCGCCGCCTCCGCCCCGCCGCGAGCTCGCTCGAGGAGGTCGTCGCTGCTCTGCGCCATCTCCAGAGGAAGGAGAAGAGGAAAGGGAAGAGGAAGGAGAAAAAAGAGGGAGACGGAGTCAGTTTTTGTTCGAAGAGACGACGTTGGCGGGTACTTCCTCCAGAAAGGACCACCCGCTCTCTAGTTAATTCCTACAAAGCATATATTGATTTCAAGAGCACTCACTCACTCCCTCATGATAATATATAATACTCTTTCCATTTTAAATTCGTTTTAAATTGTAGATCGTTTTGAATTTTTCTAGATATATAGTTTATTGTGCATCTAGACGTAGCATATATCTTACTCCATATAAAATGTATATATCTAGAAATATCAAAACAATATATAATTTGGAACTGAAGGATTAGAATTTATAAGCGATAGGGTTGATAAAAAACTATGTTACTGCAGTGCTCACACATACAGCCAGCCAGCTCGGCGCAACTAAGGCCCAGGTTCACACGGGAGAATCATAGCCTATCAATGAAGGAGGATATATATGCTCGAGGTCGAGATTGACGAGCTTTATGGCCTTCAGTCAGCTGCCAGCATACATTTGCACTAGCGAAGCCTGACTAAAGGGATGTACAGGCAACCAAACAAAACGAAGTTGCATTGTTGAAGCCTGGCTAGGCCTTATGCACCCATCCAAACACACCCTACGTTGCAAGGAAATGAGAGAGACATGACCCCAAGCAAATAAGCCATTCATGCCTGCAGCTAGAGAGAGGCAGAGAGCAGCATTGTTTGTAGAGTCCCAAGAGTGAATGAAGATGGCTTATCACGACCACCCCGCTGCTCATTTATTTATACGGAGGCGTACACAAGAGACATTGCATCATCCGTAGGCACTGAAATTTTACAGAGCACAAAAGCCTAGCGAAAGAAAGACGATGGCAATACGTACAATGTTCTGTTGCGTCAGAGCACCAAGGTCGCCCAATGAAATGTTGGATGGAACTCCCTACTGCCCCCACAGCAAGATGTTTGCGAGTCGCAACAAGCCTCACTCTCCACGGGCGCCGCTTGCTGTGCCTAATATGCCTGGCAGCAAGGTGCGCAGATCCTTGACGACCATGCTCATGCTGGGCCGGGAGTGCTCCCAGTATTGCACACAGCGGGACGCAATGTCAGCCATTCTGCTTGCCAAAACAAAGATCTTGATCATGTATATTATATATATATATATATATTACTTTACTACTGTTATTTTGAACAAGAAATAACTCCCCCCCCCCCTCCGGACAACGAAAAACCTAAGTATTGGAGCACGGTCGGAGAAGCATCTAGAAACAATATTGTTCTAGAAACATTTCTGCCGAGTCCAGAATGGACTTCAAGATTTTTGACCTCTTGCTTTCCATCAAGCAAATCAGCAGCAGGTCGATCTTCCTCTCCTCCAAGCTTGGCCAAACATCTCCATACTCCCTTCTCTCAACCGAGGCACCCAATCGGCTCTCCTCCTCTCAACCGGCATGGCTGCTGCTCATCGATCTCTGTTCCTCTTTGCACTTTTTCCAAATCCAAGCAGCTAGCCAAACACCAGAACCACCCACGACATCTCCCTTCTCTGAATTACCTCCAATCCAAGCAGCTTGCGTTCCTCCCTCCTCTGTCCACCGAAGCAAACAGTGGTTGTAGCTCCAAGCCGAGCATCCTCTTTCACCCCTTCTGTCTCTGCACGAGCAAAACAGGCAGCAAGCCGCAGGAGCAAGTCAAGCACCCCTCTTCCACACCAGCCGTTCCTCCACCTTCAAGCCATAGCGGCCTGGGCTAGAATTGCTGCGGAGGGCGGATGGCCCTTTTGCTGGCGTCGCCCCTAGCTAGAGCCTTGTGCGCCAAGAGTTATTTTTACACCGCTAGCTCGCGCTCCCAATCGGCCGATCCCGCTAATTTTTCTTCCGTCTGCGACTCCGCGTGATTTTATTCCCTACGCGCTATTTTCCCTTCTCCCCTTCCATCCTCCTCCCGCAGGCGCACAAGGCTCTAGCTAGGGGCGACGCCAGCCTAGCTTATACACAGCAAACCTTCTTAGCTGTTTATACACAGCAAAATTCTTGGAGCACAAATATGATGTCGTTAATTCGCTAGCCCCTGAATCTAAAGAAGGCCTCTTGATTATGATTGAAGGCATAACCATTGGATGTTATTAGGAGCTTATTTGCTGCCAGGTAAGCTTCTAAAAGAGTGACTATGATCCCTCTAAGAAATGAAAGACTCTTATATAAAAAAATTGACCGAGATAAGGAAGTCCTAAACTACAAAAACAACATCAATTAAAGAAAGCAAGAAAACCATGCAATTGCACAGGTTAACGTATAACATCTCAACAGGTGTCATGGCATTGTGATCTAAAAAATGAATAGCACATAACATCTCTCATGAAGCATACTCGAATGCACCAGGCAAACAAACTAAAAGTATCCTGGTATAAAAGGTTTTATTATTTGTCATGACATGATCATGACTGTGATTTAATATACATTCGTTAAGATATATTTAAGCTAAATTTATCACAACACCTGCATGGGTCAACCAAACTAGTTGATATATATAGCATCTCAACATGCCTCATGACAATTGACTAATGAGGAGAGACAGTTGCTTTCATCAAGGATACCAAATTGTATCAAGCAACAAAAACAAGATTATATGGAATAAAAGGTTTCATTGTTCATCACCGTGAAGAATATCATGCAAGGAACCCCTTGACGAGTACTCATAAACAAGAGCACGGACATTCCCTTCTATACAGTAGCTAAGAAGCTGAACAACATTTTTGTGCTCCAATCTTGAAATGGACTGAACCTGCAACAAGAGATGAAATTGGAAAACAATCCCTTTATGCAAATGTTAATGAAAAGTGCCATATCGAGGATGGTTGATAAGGTAGAATAGGCAGATATCACCTTCAATAGGAATTCGTTGTCAAGCTCCTCAACATCGGGATAATCAAGCATCTTAACCGCACATTTCCGGCTATCTTTCAGCTCTCCAAGGAAAACTTCAGCATGTGATCCCTGTCCTATTAGAGTATCATAACTGAAGTTCCGGGTGATTTTCTATAGTTCATCAAGGGAAATGGCCAGTACTTGCGTGGGCTGTTCTTTTTTGGTGGGGTTGGCAGGGTAGATACTGCCTGCAACAGGGAAAATTATGGTACTAATGAAAGAAACTTAATATGCTACTCCCACCAAATTTATGTGAATCTGGAAATACATTGTCAAACTTTTCAAACTTTGATTATCAAAAAGGAATATTTACATTGGAAACACGAATGTAAGTTTATCTCAAAAATAATTTTCATAGTGTTAAAATTGACTGGGTTTCTATACACATATTATGCAAAAATTAGTCCTCAAATTTGCATTTTTAGATCACATCACTGTCCTAACATGTATCTGTGGTTGGAGAATAAATCTTCCTTTTTTTTGTTTTAGACTTTTAGCAGTAGTGCATTACTATTTATTTGGTGGCGTATGGGCCAGATTACTATAACCTTTCATATTCCATAAATTTTCTTCTATAACAATATTATTACTGGTTAGTTCCTCATCAAAGGGTCCTACCTAGTATAGCATTCTTGGTTCTACTCATGTTCAATTTTGCCCGCTTACCTTCTTATTTATAGCAGGAAATGTTTATGGGGACATTTATTATATGTCACTGAACTTGAATAGCATTAATATATATGTTATGAGATTGACATGCCATGTTTTTGTTAGGTAAAACCTAGTAGCGCATGTAATAAGGAAAGAAAAAATGCCTCGGTTATTCATATTTTATTTAAAAGGGTTCAATTTTTATTCATATATTTATCAGTCTGACTTGAATCGAGTAAAAGAAACAACACAAAAATAAGCTCAACATAAAAAATAACATTAATTATGGAACATCAAGACGACCTTCAATACATGACCTTGAACGTTGCTTCATTTAGTATTTTTTTTTGTTATTTAAAGTTACTAAATATATCATTATAAAAAAACTGCCAATACCATTTTCATGTGAAACATCTTAATACTTTTGTACATATTGCGGGGGGGGGGGGGGGGGGGGGGGGTGGTTGTTAAAGTTTTAATTGTAACTGCACACATATAAATGATATCTATTTAGGAATACCTCTATAAAAAAGGAAAGATTCCCCGGATTTTTATACTAATCAAGGAAAAAAAGTTAAAGACATACTCACTTTGTCCTGAAATATAAGATATTGTAGTTTGTCCTAAATCAAAATAGTCTAAGTTTGACCAAATTTATAGAGAAGAATATTAATATCTAACACATCAAAGAAGTAAATTATGAAAATATATTTCATAATGAATCTAATTACTTTTATTTGATATTCAAAATATTATTACTCTTTTGTGTAAACTTGATCAAACTTATAATAGTTTGACTTAGGATAAATAAAAATATCTTGTATTTTAGGACGGAGGGAGTAGGACATGATAAAATATTATGCTTGTCAATTAGTTGGCACAAAAAATAGTAGAATAGTTCTGAAAAAGTGTTGGGTAATTTAAACAAATTGAAGCAAGGAATGATGTGATAATCTATTATAAGTGAGTAACACATGGAAGAAACTTAGGAAGAGGAAAAATTCTTACCATTAACATGATGTGGCAAAAAGCATATGCATAAACAGTATGGACTATGGAGTGTCAATGTAAATATATGTGTAATGAATTTCCAGATCATCAAAATCAACTAACCATTAATACAATGTACAATTAGCAATCTTTCATAATTACCTGAAGACTCAGGCATTTCTTCCCTCCTGCACAGCTGCAGATCTTTCATACACTTCCTTAGTCTATCTGCCACTTCAACCATTTCTGGGCGCTGTCTGTTTTCCAATATCAAGCATTGGTCTGCAAGCTTTGCAATATCATCAAGCACCTTTATGCTTTTTTTCCATCTACAATTTCCTTATCAAACATTTGCCTTACTTTTTTCCCTCTTTTAAAAGCCTCAATGAAATTCTGAATGAGGTAAGTGTTCCCATCTGCCGCTTTCTTTCTGGTAATCATTTCCACCAAAAGAACCCCAAAGCTATATACGTCACTCTTCGGAGTTAGAATCCCAGTCTGACTGTACAGAGGATCCAGGTAACCAATAGAACCAATGATATTTTGGGTTTGCTGGGTCCCATCAGAAGAAATCAATCTTGCTATTCCAAAATCTGATATCTTCGGCGCAAAAAATTCATTGAGCAGTATATTATCTGGTTTGATGTCCCCATGAAGAATAGGACTATACATTGAATGCATGTAAGATAGCACTTCAGCTAACTCAATGACAACGCTCAAGCGTCTGTCCAGAGGGAAGAAAACATGGCCATTAGCATTACCTCGATGAAGGATGTCGGCAAGATTTCCATTACAAATAAATTCCATAACAATTGCTAGAGCATTTTCCTCAGTGCAGCAACCCAAAAGCCTGACCACATTCTTGTGGTTTATTTGAGAGTGCACTATCACCTCTTTGGGCAAGTCTGCTTTCCTGGTTCCATCTTTGTACTTTTTTACTGCCACCAGGCATTGATCATCTAGCACTCCTCGGTAAACCTCACTGAATGCCCCTTTCCCCAGCAAAGTGCTATATCCGTTGGTAATGTGTTCCATCTCTTTTTCTGTGAAAGATCTCAAATTATAGTTGTTAACTCTTTGAAGCACCACATGGCCATTGTTTTTAAGAAAATCTCTAAGAGAATTCCCTTGGTAATCCATAGACAGACCAATACGGCCGATGGGAAGCAATGAGTGATTCTTGCCTGCATAAACATGACAAATACTGTTACTGTGATCATTGCAATTTTTCTTCCACCATGCGTGTATGTGTCTAAAACTGGAAGTTTCTGAACATCTTGACATCTTGTCCTAATAAAAAACAAGCGTTCATGTATGTCTCTAGAACTATTGCTTTGCTGAACAAGGGGATTGAGGTGAAAATATTGCTTTGCTGAACAAATCTTCTAATTTGGTGCTAACTCGTAATTAATGTGTTGACCCAGACAGTTGTCCTAGCAAGCTAAAATCAACTAATGTCTAAATGATCAACAGGCTACTAATATTTGAGATCTGAGGGTTTTTAAGCAGTTCGAAGAAACATGTGCATCCAGAACTGTTTCATACATCCAATTCAGCCAATACAATTCGTAGTTCAAGCAGATTCTAGGAAACAGGATCGTCAACTTTCTATAATAATCCTTATTACTCCTCCCGGAAAAAAATAATCCTTATTACTCAGTGATAGGAGAATTTGTCAAGCCCAGGCGTAAGTCTACTGAAAGTGCATCACACGGGCAAACACAAGAGCATTTTCAGCTTCTACTGAACCAGCAGGATAATCCTCCATCGCCTCCTCGTCCGAGGTGCCGCTGGCTTAGCAGCTATCAGAGCTTCTGCGCTCGAGTCGACCTCAGATTAAGAGGCTGAGACCTGATAAGTCTTCCGGGTCGGCAACGATCCTGTGGCGGTTGCTCCTCGCAGCCGTAGGTGGAGTGGAGTTCGGAGGGCAGCGCCGCCAGCAGGCCGTGAGGCCGTGACTGAGCGTGCGGGAAACTGAAACTCGTATACAACCATTTGATTAGCGCAAAGTGCAAACCCCGGCGCTCTAAAAACAAGGAAATTTTCAAAAGAAACTCCATTAATCTGGAACAAATCAACGATCGACAAACAATTGCATCCAGAGGTTGCGTTTCTGAACGAATTCCACGGCAATTTGGCAAGGCACCAAGAAATGGGAAAGATTGCCAGAAGAAATCAGCTGCAGCGGTCGGTTTCATGTCGATCCCAATCCCAAAGTAAAATGAAGTACGGAGGTGAGGTGACCAGTTGTTTACCACTTTACCTACCTGTATTCTTCAGTTGCAGCCAGGCTCTATGCTCAGAGCAGAGGAACTTGGGGCAGCCGCGTCGCCGCCCAGCTCGGAGTCGAAGTCAAGCCAGGGAAGTCCGGACTAGTGCACAATGCGTTGGTCATCCTTCGGCGCGACGATTCAACTCATAGTCTTCAGTCCTCTTTCGAGGAAGGAGGCCAGCACCCATTGGACATATCCGTGTTGAAACAATTAGGCGCTCGAGCACTGACGCATGCAAACGTTGAAACTGGTTGCCATGTTTATACGGAATGCACCTACGCAACAATTTTTTTATTGTTTTCAGAGGAAAAAAAACATTACTTGGAATTTCACAGTGCGCGCACTTGTTATCCATCAATCATCTGTTTTAACCATTGGATCACCATCCAATGGCCGGGTCCGCTGTCTGTTGAGTTAAAATGTTATGAGGGTCGTTGTCTAATGAGTTTGCCACCTATAATACGTTATCGGCTCCACCTTACACCTATTGCGCACCCAGTAAGTAGTTGAGCAGCAATAACGGATCTACTGTTTGTTCAAGGACCCGTTAAGTGTGTATAGGTGTTGCGGATCAGTTAATTGCCATCTTTTCCAGCTAATAATAGGCTCAACGATCCCAAATGTCGGTTAACTGGTACGTATTTTTAAATTTTGAAAAATAACAGCCCCTGCTCATTGTCTGACCAATTTTTACACGCACGGGTTCACAAATACATCATATTTTATATACTTTTTTCCCAACTACAGTACAAACAAGAATAGCAACAAATAAAAAATTACATGTAAATTTTTTGAACAAACAATAAAATACAGTAAAAAATTACACTAGGCCTAGTTGCTGAGAAAAGCCGAGTAACAATTCTGTTCCTTTTTTTTCCAACTACAGTAGTATACAGTCCAATCGAAAATAACAACAAATAAAAAGTTACTGGTAAATTTTTTAGACAAACAAAAAATTGACAAGCAGTCTTTTTTCCCCAACTACAGTACAACTACTGCCCCCCCCCCCCCCCCCCCCCCCCAAATAAAGTACTGTACAACAAAAAAAATACATTGCTACACAAGGTGTAATTCTAAAATACAACTTTATTTGTGATTTTTGATTTGAACATGGTCAAGTAGGACAAAGGGATGCCAAGCATACCATAGATGATAGCCAGAAAAAATTGTTTGTAATGTGCAATCATAAGAATATTCAAACAAGAGAGGTTGCGAAACTGTGTGCTCCGGATGCGACCAGTGATCTTGTTACCAGCTAGGGACCTTCGATATATTATACTAAAGATATTGACAAAATCTGGATAGTATGGTGACATAACATATATTAACGCATTAATACAATCATCTCCATCTTGTAAGCATTAACAGCTAATAGTAAGGACTTTCCACAAACTTTATATAGAATGTAAGGTGCATGAACCTTCTGGTTCAGCAAATTTAAATTTGTATATCATTAGTTGGGCCAGCAATTGAAATTAGTCCGAGAACCTTTCATAAAAGTCAACAAAAAGGCACAAAGATGTTTCAACAGGGAGCAAGGTCATTTGCATTGGTCCCATTATGTTTATGCATCTACCACTAGCCAACTGCTCAAATCCATCATATATGAAAAACATCAAAAATGCATGAAGAAAAGATGCATCCATATTACATGTATAGAATTTAAAAATGAAGAAAATACATTTAAGTCAAATTTATATGGTTATAAAATATATAAAGCTATGCCATAACATCTTTCAAGACAATTTGTTTGTTATTTTGTATTTAAACATGGTAACCACATATTTCCTATAGGAGAAATTTATAGTTTTGGTATATTAAAATTTGTAAAGTCTAAGCACTGTAGTTATTCATATGCAGTATGTAAAATATTTTTGAAATGCCCGGTGAGCATTGACATTTTGTGGTTCCCACCAAGGAAAAAAATGAAAATGCATGATGGATTTAGTCTTCTGATTGGAGTCGCCGAAAATGGGAGCACCGCTCTCCCTTCTTCATGGGGATCACGGGCAAGCGGGGCGGCCGCGCTCGCCCGCCGGGGAAACACGCCACCGGCCCGGACAAGAAGCCGTGCTCGCCCGTGGGGAGCCTCACTGCTGCCCCCGCCGGGAAGCTGCAACACACGCGTCACTGCTAGCACGGATTCTAGCCGCTCCTCGCAGACTGCCGTGCCGTTGCCGGCACACAGCCGAGCCGGCGCAGGCTCCCTCGACGAGACAACAGCATGGATCTAGTAACAGGTAAACGGGCGTGCAAACTCTCGGAAACGGATTCAATCGATTGACGTCTAGTAAATCTGTTACTTTTAACCCTGTACTAATACATACATACACTCACGCACACACACCATCACAATACACTCACACTATAAATATATATGGAGGCTAGTAGCTTATAGTGTTGTAGGTGTGGATCAAACTGACCATTAGCACCCTCTCAGTGTATAAAAGATCTTGCTTTCGTGGCATTATTGTAGTGCAGATAGGGGGATATAAGACAAATCTCCAATTATTGACGGCTGCAGCTACTTTATGTTGAGCAACTTGGCTCATTAGAATCCATGTTATTTTTGAAAAATACCAACTTAAATACACACTTTAGCTGCCCATGGAGTCAATACGGGGAATGCCACTTTTAATTTGAAACATGGTTAGGCCAATTCCCTAAGTTTGTAACAGACTTAGCTGGCGATTTATTATCCGGTACATTGTGTTCCTTTACAAAAACAAGAACCAGACTTCGAATATATTTGGTTGGCCGTACGCCAGGTTCGTGCCCACGTACAGCTTATATGGCTATATGCTATTCATTTCTATTCGAATGGTAGGCAAACTTAAGGCCCAGTGCCAGTCGAGAATTCTAGCAGCAGCCCAGCAAGGCAGGAAAGGAAGCCGAAGCTTGAATGGAAACTGCAGTCCGGTCCTCAAGACAGACTTTCTCAATCTCAGTAACTACAGTGAAGACTGACACGAGCTTTACGAGACAACTTGATATTCAGAGCGGTCCTGCACCAAAGGTGGACAGCCACCGCACTTGTGTGACAGACTGACAGTGAACTGGAAGATAATAACATGATCAATTATCGACACTGGCAAGTCCCAGCAGTACCAGAGTTTGAGAACAGTATTCTCACACTAAATTTCATCCCATGCAAATATAACTCACATCATATACATGTCGCAATACGCGTCCCAAAAGTGAATGAACAAGATGTATCACGACCATCCATGGCTCATTCGCCAGAAAGACACACGCGGACACATTAACGAGCGCAGTTCCTTGACGACGACGCTCATGCTGGGCCGCGAATCCGCCTCGTAGTCCAAGCAGCGTAACGCAATTGCAGCCATCTGCTTGCCGAAACAGAAATATATTTATCGGATCATCTCCAGCAATCTTCCAATAACTCCCAATAATGTATTATTGTGATATCCCAATACTACTTTCATAGGTTATTGGGGAGATGAAAAGTAAAAGTCTATATATTACTTCTTTAGTTACCATGCACTAATTAAAAAAATAATTATGACTTTCCTATTTAGCTTGCATGTATATCTTCATACCATAATTAATTTGCATGAAAGAGGGTTATTTTAGACCTCACATTAAAAACTTACTTGGAACTTAAAAATAGCTATATTATAAGATAAAATTTGAATGCTAGAAGTAGCTATATTTTTTAAATGGAGGGAGTAGATTATATAATCTTGCATGTAAACGAACAGGGTCTAAGATTCCAACAAAAGCATGATTTTGCCCATCCCAATGGAATGGAATGGAATGAAATTTGCTTCCTTTCCTTAAATGCCATTGCACCTTCAGATAGAAGTGACAGGCCGTGCCTCCATGCAGATCATGCGTGCAGCCGCACGCTAGGTGGGGCCGGATGCTCCCCATCACCAACTCAAGCTGTCAAGCAGCCCTTGCGCTGCTGCGCCTAGCGTCGTCCAGCCGGCTGCCCCAACAGTCCACCAGCCCTCCGCTCGTCCAATTCTCCACCATGCTCCAATCTCGTCTCCCAGTCGCAGAGCAGATCGGATCGGGGTAGAGGAGCTAGGGTTTGGGTATAGGGATCGATTTGAGTGATTTGGTGGGATTCTTGCCTGGGAGGCTGGGAGTGAGGTTTCAGTGTCTGGTTCGGTGCACCTCGTTGGTGCAACGAGGGGCATCTCAAATATGACTACGATAACTGATATTAAAATGATGACTTTTAGTGGATCTAACATAATGAAGATATTTGAAATTTCATCTAATGGTGCACAAGGAGATGCAAGTTTCTTGACGAGATCTTTTATGGTGCACAATACTGATTTATAATAGTATTTGAAATAACTAGTACAGAAACATCCGATGGTTCAAATTAATTGTATACCACTGAATTTCAATAGTAGTATAGGTAGTGTATGTGAGTAGTGTATATATATGTATGTATTATAAAGACAGTCCCAACCAATAAACTATGTAGTAGTATTTATGACATGACATATCATATAGACACCACTTAGGAAACTATAGCTCACAATGCATAATTTATAATTGTGGCTGCGAAATAAATTCCTCCAATAACTTTTCTCCTCTCCCTACCAATGTCCTCCTCCCCCTCTTTAATTCTATCTCGGTGGTATTTGTGATATCTATCCCAATAGGTTTCATGTACTTTCTTAAACTTTATTTTTTTGAAAAAAAATATTTCTTGCATGAGACCTAGTTTCTTGGCTTTTTCCTCTCTCTCTCTCCTCTTTAACTGCATTGCCAAATCAGCAAAATGTCTCACATAGCAGCGTATTACATGCTATGGAAACTATCCTAGTCGGGTCTGCCCTAAGGATACTATGTGAAAAATATTAATGACACCATGATCCATTTTTTTACTATCTTTATAACTTCATCTTTTTCATTTTTATTTATAACTGAAAATAATTATAAAATTTCCCTTATACTAATAAACGATTAGATCTCCTCTATACTAAGGGATGCTTGTTCCCCGCCACAACTCGCCACGCCACTGTAGCGTGGCGGGTGTGGCGCTCAGAATCGACACCACAGCCATGTGGCGTGGCTTCCCATTGCTGGGAACCAAGCAGCCCCTATATACCACAAAGTGAACACTGTATTTTTTTTATGGTATACCAGATATTTACTCTATTAGCAGCTATGGGTGCGAATCAGTGCAAGGATCATGGCTGATCCTCTTTAGTTCACTTAATTGATCTAGTTATTTTTTCCAGAATGAGGCAGATATTGTAAGCATATATCTCAATCAATTGAATATCTGGTATCTTAACCCTTAATTTAGATCGGTATGTTACAATATTGAGTGATGTTGAATGATGGGTCTAAACCTCTTATGCCTTGTTTAATCACGATTCTGCCCAAAAAAGATGACTGTTTCAGGTTCTAAAGTTTATGTTTCCGATTTTGTTTCTACGTGGAATGCTTCAAAACAAAATCATTTTATTCAACTGTTCTGTTCGTTTAGTTCGGTGGATTATGATCCTTAAAAGATCTATTGTATGTGACAAGAGGAAGAAGTGATTCAGGAGAGAAAGTACATTTGAGGTGATTTCCGAAATGTTTCTCGTTGTCTCTTATGTGAATTAGAAATCAAACTGTCTTTGAAATGGATGCACCAAATGTGATTTTTTATCTTAAAATGTACAAACAATATTTTAACTGAAAACATCTATAAAAGCAGAAGAAAACTAAACCTCTGTTTTTTTTTCTGCGAAGGACAAACCGCAATGCTAAAGGTGAAGTGAAACCATTGCATGGAACTAACTTTTCTGGATAAAACAAGTTAGAATTCAGGATCCATAATATTACCTTGGCAACATCCTCGGGAGGGTATTCTCCTCCGAGTCTTGGATCTGCACATTGGCGCACCTTACCTTGTCTAAGTATTGCTGTTGCCTACGAAGTACAAATAAATGCCATGATTAGTTTTTCCTTATGGTCAAGTATGTAGGAGAGCAAGTCTGCATACCCATGACACGAGGTTCTCCTGACCACGTGGTTGTGAACGATCGAATGCCTTACGACCAGTTAAAAGCTCCAATAGCACAACCCCAAAGCTAAAAACATCTCTCTTGTTGCTTAACTGTCCAGTCACTGCATACCTATAGCAAACCAAGGACAGTGTTGGTAGGAGAGTATATGACATCGCCAAGATATGAAAGCACTGAAACATATGGTATTTTGGTTACATACTCAGGTGCACCATAACCGTCAAAGTCAGACCGTTGAGGACGAATAAAATAATATAGAGGGTCTGGATGATTCTTGGCAGGATCGTTCCATTCGAAAACTGTAATATCTCCAATAATCTTTGCAACATCATTGTCGAAGAGAAGTATGTTGCTTGACTTGATGACTCTACGACTGATGCAATGATGATCTGCCTTCTCATGGATGAACTCAAGCCCTTCTGCAGAACTTAAGGCAATATTCAGTCGCCGTGCCCATGAAAGAGCTTCTCCTGGTTGGGCTATCACGGCATCCTTTTTGCCTGAGATCATGAATCTGAAGAATGTGAACCTCACTTGCAAACCTTCTTGACTTTTACACACAGCACAATTCTCGCAGCAGCTGGCAAACATGATGTCGTTAATTCGCTGGCCGCTCATTCTAAAGAAGGCCTCCTGATTATGATTGAAGTCATAACCATTGGATGTTATTAGGAACTTATTTGCTACAAGATAAGCTTCTAAAAGAGTGACTATGATCCCTCTAAGAAATGAAAGACTGATTTAAAAAACAACTCACCAAGATAAGGATTCCTAAACTATAAAAACAACATCCATTAAAGAAAGCACGAGAACCATGCAATTGCACAGGTTAACGTATAAGATCTCAACAGGTCTCATGCCATTGTGCTCTAAAATAATGAATAGCGGATAACATCTCTCATGAAGTATACTTGAATGCACCATGCAAACAAGGTAAAAGTATCCTGGTATAAAAGGTTTTATTATTTGTCATGACAGGATCCTGGCGGTGACTACACATAGTTCATTAATATATAATTTAAGCTAAATTTATGACAACACAACTGCATGCATGGGTCAACCAACCTAGTTGATATAGCATCTCAACATGCCTCATGACATTTGACAAATGAGGAGGAAGAGACAGTTGCTTTCATCAAGGATACCAAAATGCACCAAGCAACAAAAACAAGAGTATTCGGAATAAAAGGTTTCATTGTTCATCACCGTGAAGAATATCATGCAAGGAACCCCTTGACAAGTACTCGTAAACATGAGCACGGACGTTCCCTTCTATACAGTAGCTAAGAAGTTGAACAACATTGTTATGCTCCAATCTTGAAATGTACTGAAACTGCAACAAGAGATGAAATTGGAAAACAATCCCTTTATGCAAATCTTAATTAAAAGTGTCATATCGAGGGTGGTTGACCAGGTAGGATAGGCAAACATCACCTTCACTAAGAATTCGTTGTCAAGCTCCTCATCATCGGGATAATCGAGCATCTTCACCGCACATTTCTGGCTATCGTTTAGCTCTCCAAGGAAAACCTGAGCACGTGACCCCTGTCCTACTAGAGTATCAGAACTGAAGTTCCTGGTGATATCCTTCAGTTTGTCAAGCGAAATGGCCAGTACTTGCATAGGCTGTTCTTTTTTGGTGGAGTTGATAGGGTAGTTGCTGCCAGCAACAGGGAAAATTATAGTATTATTAATGAAAGAAACTTAATGTGCTACTCCCAAAAATGCAATTTATGTGAATCTAAAAGTACATGGTTAAACTTTGATTATCAAAAAGGAATATTTACATTGGAAACATGAATATATGTAGGTTTATCTAAAAAATAATTTTCATAGTATTAAAATTGATTGGATTTTATACACATAGTATGCAAGAATTACTTCTCAAAGTTGTATTTTGTAGATCGCATCAATGTCCAAACATGCATATGTGGATGGAGAATAAACCTTCGTGTTGTTTTAACAGTGGTGCATTATTATTTATTTCGTGGCATATGGGCCAGATAACTATAACCTTTCATATTCCATAAACTTTGTTTTATAAAAATATTACAGGTTAGGCCCTCATCAAAGGGTCCTACCTAGTATAGCATTCTTGGTTGTACTCATATTAAATTTTGCCTTCTTACCTTCCTATTTATAGCAGGAAATACTTATGGGGACATTTAATATATGTCACTGAACTTGAATAGCATTATATGCTATGAAATTGACATGCCATGTTTTTGTTAGCTAAAAACTAGAGCTTATGTAAGGAATGACAAAATGTCTTGGTCACTGAATTCATGAATTGCCGGTTATTCATATATTTATTAAAAACGTTCAATTTTTATTTATATATTTATAAGTGTGCCTTAATCATGTAAAATAAACAGCACAAAAATAAGCTCAACATAAAAGATAATATGAATTATGGAACATCAACAAGGTCATCAATACATGACCTTGAACATTGCTTCATTTAATATTTTTTTGTTATTTAAAGTTACTAATAAATATATCATTATCACAAATCTGCCGATATCATTTTCATGTGAAATATCTTAATACTTTTGTATACATTAGGGGTCAAAGATTTAATTGTAACTAGACACATAACTAAACAATATCACGTAGGGAATACCTCTATAAGAAAAGGAAAGATTTCTTGAATTTTATATTAATCATGGAAAAAAGTTAAGGACATATGGCATGATTCCAGAGAAATAAAATATTATGCTTGTCAATTAATTGGCACAAAAAATAGTAGAATAATTTCTCAAAAACTTTTGGTAATTTGAACTAATTGAAGCAAGGAATGATGTGATAATCTGTTATAAGGGAGTTACACATGGAAGAAACACAATATAATAATTATTTAGTAAATAATACAATACAATTAGGAAGAGGAAAAATTCTAACCATCAACATTGTGTGGCAAAAGGCGTATGTATAAAAGGTATAGACTATGGAGTGTCAATGTAGAAATATGTGTAATTGAATTGCAAGAACATCAAAAGGAAATAAGTCAAGTGTGGAGATATAATTTCCCCCACTTCTCTAGTTAATACAACATACAAATCAGCTATCTTTCATAATTACCTGAAGACTCAACCATTGCTTCCCTCCTGCGCAGCTGCAGATCTTTCCTACACTTCCTTAGTCTATCTGCCACTTCAACCATTTCCAGGCGCAATTCGTCTTCCAATATCAAGCATTGGGCTGCTAAGCTTTGCAATATCATCAAGCACCTTTATGCTTTTTTTCCCATCCATAATTTCCTTATCAAATATTTGCCTCACTTTTTTCCCTCTTTTAAGAGCCTCAATGAAATTTTGAATGAGGTAAGTGTTTCCATCTGCCGCTTTCTTTCTGGTAATCATTTCCACCAAAACAACCCCAAAGCTATATATGTCACTCTTCGGAGTTAGAATCCCAGTCTGACTGTACAGAGGATCCAGGTAACCTATTGAACCAATGATATTTTGGGTTTGCTGGGTCCCGTTAGAAGAAAGCAATCTTGCTATTCCAAAATCTGATATCTTCGGCGCGAGATTTTCATCAAGTAGTATATTATCAGGTTTAATGTCCCCATGAAGAATAGGACTATACATTGAATGCATGGACGATAACACTTCAGCTAACTCAATAGGAATGCTCAAACGTCTGTACAAAGGGAAGGAAACATGGCCATTAGCAGTACTGTGATGAAGGAGGTCGCCAAGATTTCCATTACGAATAAGTTCCATAACAATTGCTAGAGCATTTTCCTCAGTGCAGCAACCCATAAGCCTTACCACATTCTTGTGATTTATTTGAGAGTGCACTATCACCTCTTTGGCCAAGTCTTCTTTCCTGGTCCCATCTTTGTATTTCTTTACTGCCACCAGAAGTTGATCATCTAATACTCCTTTGTAAACCTCACCGAATGCCCCTTTGCCCAGCAAAGTGCTATATCCATTGGTAATGTGCTCTATCTCCTTTTCTGCGAAAGATCTCAGATTATAGTTATTGTTCACTCTCTGAAGCACCACATGACCATTGCTTTTAAGAAAATCTCTAAGAGTATTACCTTGGTAATCCATAAACAGACCAATAAAGGTGATGGAAAGCAGTGAGTGATTTTTGCCTGCACAAAAGAGATAAATATTGTTACTGTGATCATTGCAATTTTAATTCCTCTTTTTCCCGGAAGAAGAAATCTTTAACGTCCAACAGAACATGAGCACATGGGGAAATTGCCGAAATGGCAAAATGTGAACTGTTTTAACAGCGCATGATGGAGAGATCATGCTATTCACAAATCACAAGTGGTACAGCTTTAATAGTGCAATTGGTTCAGTTTCAACCATGATGAGTACTTTGTGCCACCTATTGAAGACAATGAGTCTATACTTTTTTTGACGCGGCTTAATTTTTTTTGAAGCGGTAGTCTATACCTTTTTGAGCACATATGTAAACAGATTTCTGAAATTTCTGAACATCTTGTCATAATAAAACAATCATTCATGTATGTCTCTAAATCTATTGCTTTGCTCAACAAGGAGATTGTGAAAATATTGCTTTACTGAACAAATCTTCTAATTTTCTGCTAACTCGTTATTAATGTGTTTACGGTTTACCCAGACAGTTGTCCTAGCAAACCAAAATCGTTTACTGTCGAAATGATCAACATGCAACTAATATTCGAGATCTGAGGTTTTCTTTATGCCGTTCGCACAAACATGCTCATCCAAACTGGCTGATATATCCAATGCTCCCAGTACAATTTGTAGTTGAAGCAGATCCTACGATACCAAATCGTTGACTTTCTATGTATCCTTATTACAGCGGTAAGAGATTTTGTCAAGCTCAAAACGGCATAAGCCACATACTGAATCGGGACAGTCCTCCCCCACCTCGTCATCCGAGGTGCCGCTGGCTTCGCAGCCATCAGAGCTTCTGCGCTCGAGTCGACCTGAGGCGGAGACCTGATAACTGATAAGTCGGAAAGGTTGGCAAGGATCGTGTGGCGGGTGCTCCGAGCGGTCGGGGGTGGGGCAAAAGGGGCGGAGGTGGGGTGGAGCCCCTGACTGAGGCTGTGGGAAATCGAAAAGTTGGCAAACCCCGACGCTCGAAAAAAATAACCTTTTCATATGAAACTCCATATGTAAAATGGGAAAGAAGGATCCGTTGCCAGAAGAAATCAGCTAAAACGGCCGGTTTCATGTCGATCCCAGTTCCAATGTAAAATGAAATACCGAGGTGAGGAGACCAGTGGTTTACCTGCCTGTCGCCCGCACTTGCAGGCCGGCCCTGTGCTCAGAGGAACTTCGGCAACCGCACTGCCGCCCAGCTTGCAGTCAAGCCAGAAGCCCGGCCTATGTCGTCAACGCAGTTCATCCGTCGGCATCATGACGATTCCTTAATCCTCTTTCAAGGAAGGAGGCTAGCACCAATTGGACATATATTAGTACGCAACGTACGGGCACCGTGTTCAAAACAGGTAGCTATCCAGCACCGTGTTCAGCTAACATACACAGCATTGGGATGGATTGTTTCCTCAGTCTCATGGTTGAAATCCTGCGATTAATCTTTTTCCTATTATTTGTAACACAGTACTACCTAATACATACGCTCGCCCACGTACACCATCACTATACACTAAAGCACCTATCAACACGACAACACATGCGGAGACGGGTGCGAAGAACAAATTGACTATACGTCCCTCGTCGAACCGGAGCCACGAGACTGCGTATATGATATAGATATTTCTAGAATAAGGAATAAGGCATGAATCTGATGTGATGTACTCGGACTCGAGTAGGACTGGTCGGCATAAAAGGAAACTACCCGAGTAATACTCGGGTAGGACTTCTAAGCTAGTATCGGGCTAGGATTCTATGTAACTTTGTCATTCCCGGAGTATATAAGGACGGGCAGGGACCCCTCCAACAAGACACATCAATAACCAATCAAGGCAATACAAACAACTGCACAGAATGTAGGTATTACGCAACTCGCGGCCCGAGCCTGTCTAAACCTTGTGTTGCCTGCACCTTCGAGTTCCTGATCTCGGCGACACCCTACCTACAAATCTACTACCTCAGGGCATCGCTTCGTAGGCTTGGCGGTAAAACACCGACAGCTGGCGCGCCAGGTAGGGGTGTTCATCGAAGATTCCCTAGCGAACTCGATGGCGACGTTCACCTTCACCAACACTACGAGGGCACGACATTCACCTTCGGCTCTTGGGTCTGCGTCGCTGATGGTGCAGGCAACTTCCGTCGGCACCTTGTCGACGACAAGAAGCCGGAGGCATCTGCAGCAACATCCCGTCACGACATCAACGAACTCATCGACGACCTCGACAAAATTCAACTTTCCGATCTGATCGGAAATCATGAGGATGAGTTCGGGTCCAACCTGATGCCTACTCGTGATCGGTATGGATTCCAATCCCCGTTCGGACTACACAACACAACCACTGTTTATCGGGAGGCGCTACATTCCTGAGGTCCTATCCGCATTGGAAAAGGACCTGGATCGGTTGGACCTCAGCTCGCGCTGCGACGCCGCCGCCGACCTCGACTACTCGTCTCGACTAGAAACTAGTCGGGGACGAGTCTTAAGCTACTCGGCGATGAATTTCGCGCGGTCAATAACTAGTCGGAATCGACTCCGACTACTAGGCTTCATCGATAAATCGCCCATAAATCAAGCTAACCAACTTATACCTTTATCCAACTTGTTAACGACAAGATTGGTCATACGCTGACTACTTTATACGCTGCAACACGCGCTCTCGCCGACTACTAACGCGCAACACGTGCTCTCCTCGACGAAGGGTTGAAAACCCTCGTTGACTACTTTATGCCAACGAGCATTCTTTTTGTCGCAACGACGAATACTTATTCCTGCATATGTTGTCCTCTCTTAACAGTTGCTAATCTACTTGAGTAGCAAGTTTCTTAATCTGTAAAACCTCGGATCTTCAGTCATGCCTAAGCGACTCTATGCGTACACGGGACAAAAATCTCATACACGCAGTGGCGAAGGCTAGAACGGGACCAGGTGATTAAACGTAGCAGGCGGACTAGCCGTGAGATTTAAATGGCCTAAACAAGAGCTTGACACAGCAAGTTTATTTTTACACCGAATAAATTTTGATATCTTCGCATTATACTACATAATGTCTGTATTGTCTTTTTTCTGATCGAGCTTCGTCAGGCCACTCGACGCATCTCCAATGGATCCACTATCTCCCAGGCTCAGAAGCTGGGCACCAATAACTACTCGACGTGGCTCCTACGACTCACCTGGCTCATAAGCTCGGGGGCTGGACGCCGCAAAACTACTCGGACGATGATTTGTGTGAAAACTAAGACCACCAAGACCCTTGAATTGATTATTCAAATCATTTCAAGGCTCGGGGGCTGAGCTACACCGAACAGTTTATTTTTTCAAGATAAAGAAAGAAGACTTAATTGGCCCTCAGCCTAATTCTTTGATTCAACCTAAGGCGGAGGAGGTGCAGACCTAGATCTAGATCTGGAAATGGCGGCGGCGCTGGAACAAAGGAATGCGAAATGCCAAAGGCAAAGAAAGCGAGAGTGTGGTTTAACCCTAAGTCATTGTGCAGTTAAATAACCAGCGACAGGCCTAGGGTCACCTCATAGAAGTTGAAGAGTTTTTCTCGGGGTAAGATTTGTTTCGAGCGGTAATTTAGGATTTCTTTGGGGAAGTTATTTGTTTAACCATTTTTTCAAGGAGTTTATCCCTAAGAAAAAGGCTTTCGAATTTCTAATCAATTTTTCTTATCTTAACCATCAAATCAATTTCTTAAAAATATTCTACAATGCATGCCATGTTTCTTCTGGATCATTTTTCCAAATTTTTGATTTGTATTTAAGGCTCGGGGCTACAGGACATGTGTCATCAGCGACTTGTGTTCCAAATTTATTTGAAGACAAAAAAGATTCAAGACTAATATGAGACCCTCAGCCCGATTCTTCGATTCAACCTAAGGCTCGGGGGCTACTCCATATGGAATGCGATTTTTATCGCACCCCATGCACAAGATCATTTCTGAAGATTTAAAACTACTCAGGGCATGAGCACTTCATAGCATCGAAGCAGCCAAAAAGTACTCAGAAGACATATTCAAGACGGAGTTTTGAAGAACTCGAAGATGACTTCAGAAGTACTTGAAGCTTGCAGTACTCGACTACGAAGAGCTCGGGGACTTATCAGATCCGGAGCCACGGGACTGCGCATATGGCATAGATAAATCAAGAACAAGGGATGGGGCATGTCTCATACCTTATATCCGATGTAATGTACTCGGAGTCGAGTAGAACTGGTCGGTAAAGAAGGAAACTACCCGAGTAGTACTTAGGTAGCACTCCTAAGCTAGTATCGGGCTAGCATTCCATGTAACCCTATTCCCCAGAGTATATAAGGGCGGGCAGAGACTTCCTCCAAAAGGACACATCAATAATCAATCCAAGGCAATACAAACCACCATGTAGGACGTACGGTTACGCAACTCGCGGTCCAAACCTGTCTAAACCTTGTGTTGCTTGCACCTTCAAGTTCCTGGTCGGTGACACCCTACCTACAAATCTACTACCTCGGGGTATCTCTTGGTAGGCTTGGCGGTGAAACACCGACACCCTCCTAGTGTATGAAAGAAAATATGATATAGCTATCTATTATCGTCTTTTCTGTTATGTACCTATAAACCAAATATGAAATATCAAATTATTGACGGCTGCAGCTTCTTTATGTCAAACAATTTGGCTCATTAGATACAATGATGTTTCTGAAAATGCCAGCCAAAATATTAGCTGCAGGTTCTATTCATAGCGACATATTGGCTCCGGTCTGGCATGTCACAAACAGGAGTCCGGCTTTACACTTTTTACTTCCCATGGATGGTCATTTAGATTGCACATTATTGGTCTTTCAGTTGGCTTTATTTACAGACATATGGTCCAAAGCTATGTGGCTACGTTTTGTAATAATTGTAGATTGATTCCTCTTCCTTGAGAGGATGAAACGTAATATTCTTCCATTATCTAAAAAACAATAAGCAATGATGAAGCTATCAGTTTGAATGTAAGCTCCTGTTGTTGCCGTAAAAATCAGACGGTGAATCTTGCAGAGCACGACACGCTAAGGCCTGTGAGCTCTGCTTATCTCCAGTGCAGGTCCTGCAAATCAGGTTCGTGACGTGCCAGTCAATTTGACCTGCAATCGACAATTGAAAAGAAATTACCCCTATTTATGCAATTGAATAATCAACCAAGAATTAATCATCAACTTACCTATTCTATAACCGCCGCCTTCCCTACGGAAATATAAATACAACACTATTGACGGCCATTGTAACACGTCGTGACCGTCAACTTCTTGGGAATAAATAGAGCTTTACACTATGTTCCATACATAATTTACTTATTTCTAACAAGTTCCACAGGTTTTGGATGAGATGTGAATGTAGGAACAGGTGAACCAAAAATGAGGCAAAATGGGAAAAATTTCAGGCCGACCGACCTCCCTTAGGCCGGCCAGCCTGGCACCTCCTCAGATTGCCACATCATCGATCCAGGGGTGAAGAAACACACTTACCTTACTTCTGAGTCATGCACTTGAAGTCGGTTTGATCAGATGGACCGAAAGGCCTCACCCATGGATTGAAGGGCCCACTTACATGCAAGACTCAGGCAAACACCCGAGAACCGCCTCCCTGGACAACATGCAAGCGTTGATCATTAAGTCAGTGCAACGGAGGGACGAGACGCGCCAGAGCCAAGCCGGTCGGCCTCCAACTGTTCTACTTCGGACAAACGCCACCTCCACCGACACCAGGAGCACATCAGGACCATCCAGAAGAAGGGCAGTTCCACGCGGCCACCATCCTAGGCTGGCTTGCTTGGATGAGGTCGGTCGTCTTATGACTGATGCAACTTCTACAACCGCTTCACTGACTTCATCCTCGGCCCTCCTACACTATAAATAGGGGTGCACATCACTTGTAAATGGAGACACCAAGGAGTTCTCTTCTCTCATTTCACTTTCTAGAGTTAGATTTAGTAGTCTGGGAGTTAGAGTTGAGTCGGGCTTGTCTCGGGATTCCGGAGTCGTCATCCGAAATCTGGTATAAGCTCATGTATCTTTTCCTTTGACATTTATCAATATAATTTATCTTCGTTATCTTGAGTCAGCTTTACTTTCCGCATTTATTTATCTTTCCAAGTTATCCAACTTGTGTGTTATCTTTCTTGTTTAGCGGGATCTTACCTTGCGAGTTTTCTCGCCAGGACTAGATGGCTCAAATCAGTTCCCTAGGTTGAAGGGGATTTCTCTTGAAGGCCTTAAGAGAAATCCTAGCACCGAGTGCAGACGTGGTGTCTGGCTTAGTGTTAGCTAGAAAGTGTGTTCCACCCCACGAAACAGTGTGGTAGGCGGCAGGTGGTGACAGCCTTGTCTGCCCCTGATAGTCCACCACGTTCGGGTGTTTTGATAGCAGTAGTTGCTGTTTGCCGTTGGACTCTCTTCTCACCACTTTCTGCAGTCCTTCCTCTCTCTAGCCGCCGAAGTAAGCTCTAGGTTCCCGATAACTAGTTAGAAGCAAGGTTTAGTCTAGTGAGGCTAGCTCGTTAGTTTAGAAGTGTTTTAGGAGTCTTTCTCGCTCATTGTCCTCCTAGCTACCTTACTGCTCTAAGGTTTAGAGTCTCCTATGTCATATGGTCATCGCTCGGCCATTATCTTATCTATCATATCTGGCTTACCCCCACTAAGTTAGTTGGTTGATAACTCTGGTAAACTTTATCATATGCTTCTTCGATACTCTTTAACCATAGTGCTTCCCTGAGGAAATTTACGATACTCTGGAATACTCCAAGGTGAAGTGCTACAACGGTGATTTTGTGCGCTTGCGAAATACATATTCTAGCATAAAAAATGCCAACAGACACCCGAGATTACTCACGGGTAAAATGCTAAAATGGTATTTCGTGCGCTTATGGATTTATCTGTGACGTAAGAAATACCAACATCGGGCAAGACTCGGACTCATGCTCATTGTCGTCCTTCGGGTCGTAGAGTTGATTTCGCCGAGATCGTTGACGAGAGCATCGATGGGGCGGCGAGGAGTTGATGCAGATGCCTTCGGCTTCATCGTTGTTGCAAGGCGACGGCGGAAGCCTCCTGCACTGTCAGCAACGCATACCCAGAAGCCGAAGATGAAAGTCACACCTTCTTCAAGCGCGACGGTGAAGTTGAATGACACCACCGAACTCTCCAGGGGATCTTTGATGAACACCCCTACCTGGCGCGCCAACTGTGGGTGTTTTATCCGCCAACCTACTAGGCAGGATGTCATCGAGATTAGGAACTTGAAGGTACACACAACACAAGATTTAGACAGGTTTAGACCGCTGAATAGCGTAATACCCTACATCCCGTTTGGTGGTTCGTATTGCATGAGATTGAGATGTATTTTGGAGGAGTCCTTGCCCGACCTTATACACTTGGGGTCAGGGTTACATGTGTATTTTGGGTATTCCTAACCAGATATGTCTTAAGGAGTCCTACTTGGTTTTATCTGAATATTTTCCATCAATACTGACTAGGCCTACTCGTATTCGAGTACTTTACAACTGCTTCACGAGCAAGGTATAGGAAATAACCTATCCCTACTCCAAAGTAATTCATGGCACGTTAGTAGTCCCATCAAAGTAATTCATGGCACGTTAGTAGTTCTATGGATGCTATTCTGACAACTAATAAGAGTTTTGGAACCAAGAAGCTCTTATAACTGCGTGTATTGCTTGTTTCATTGTTAACTCGTTAGATAGAGAGGGACTGAACTGAGCATAACTTAGCTAGTAAGGTTCCTTGTGGTGGAACTTACCTATCAGGGTTTGATTCCTCGATTCGGCATGGGTGTCTGCTTTTTCCTATATTTACTCTAGAATTTGACCAGTGCTATTCTTTCAGTGATAGGTGACGTGTCCGTTGCAAGACGTTTGTGGTAACTACATCAATATCGTGATTTGTCACCTCAGTCTCTCGGAGATGCTCAGAGGTAAAATTGCATGCGTGTATTTATAAATATGAGTGTGCATGTGTGTTGTGAGCGTTTGCATCATATTGTGTTTCAAAAAAACACTATAGAGAGAGAATAAAGGGCAAGTAAGGTCAAGTTTGTCAATGTTGGAGTTCTATGCTTGTGGCCTTATACTACTCAGGGTCCCGAGATTAGTGGATTTCAGGATAGCTTGGACCAACACCATGTTCGACGTCCTGACAGTTCACATCAGCCAAGTTCAACCCGCCTTCAAAAACTATCCAGGAATTGCGGTCAAAGGTTCAGAACTAGGTTCTGATGCAAGCATAGGCTCGTGTCCGCACCTATGTGATGCTACTAGCATTGATGAAATTTAGGCTCCATTTAGATGTTGATATTAGAGGATATGGCATTGAGTTGGGTTCAATACCAAATCAGCCATGATATTGAAATGGTTGCAATTCGAATTCTGCTGTTTGGATGACCATTGCCTTACACTTTCAAATCCTAAGATGCAGTCCAATTCAGTTCTTGTTTGGATGTCCAAAAGCATACAATTGAAAGAGAAGGCGGAAGGAGGGGATGGCGCTTCGGGATGGCAAGTGGCCACCGGCGGCAGCGGCCAAGTCGGAGTGGAAGCTGAAGGACCGCCAGTCGTAGTGCCCTGAGAATGAGACACTGGCGGCGGCCACGAACTTCATGTGCGTGTGTTGAGGGGAGAGGTGCTGCGCCTGAGGACGAGACGCCGACGCCGGCCGCGAACTCCGCACGCATCAAGGGGAGGAGGTGCTATGCTGCGACGACGGGATGCCGGTAGCGGCCACAAACTTCGCGTGCGTTAAGGGGAGGAGGTGCTGCTCGCTGAGGCTAGAATGGCGGCGGCAGCCGTGAACTTCGTGCGTGCGCCGATGGGAGGAGACGCCGCGCCATTAGGACAGGACGCCGACGGCGGTCGCGAGCTCCGTGCACACGCGAGGGCCGGGGGCACTGCACCGGTGGCGGCGTTTGCATCAACGACAAGACACCGATGGCAGCGCTTGGATCGGTGTCGAGGAGGGCGGAGGATGGCATCGGATGCGAAAGTTGACGGATGATGACGGAGAGATGTGCTGTGCGCGATTGTTGAGGAGGGGGAGAGAGCAAGAGATTGGAGGGACAACGATTCAGCCCAATACGAAGCGGGGTAGCTTGGAATCTTGAGAGGATGGTTGGCAGCACCCAAATACCGCTTGGTATTGGATTGAGTTTCCAATACCAATTCTCTAACCAACCAACCAAATATCAGATATTAAATACATTCAATACCAATTTCAATTTCTAAGCTTGAATATCTACACCTAGATATGGTGTTAATCATTAAGGTCTGATATGGGTGCAAAATTAGGATCATAATGTTTTATGTCTAGATTTTACTCCATCAATCATAGGTCATTTTGGTTTTTCTATATATAGATTTTGTAAGTAAGAAAAGCTTAAGCGACCTATAATAACTAGTTCAAGAAGAGGGAGTATGCGCTATACTTTTTTGATACGAGCTACACATTATACTAGTATTGACATCTGGAAATACAAGTACACGTTATAACTATAAAATAAATCATTCAAATTCATATTCAATATGAACACCTAAGGGGAAAAAATAACATTTTTTAGGGATAGGAAAAAAATAACTAGAATACTCATCCACGTTTGTATTCGGCCCAAGCCTTCGCCTGAACGCCGTCACCGTCCTTCCGGCCCAGCGACACCTGCCGTAGCCACCGCAGGTCTGCAGCCAAATCACACATTATACCCCATGAACGTCTCCTAGGCGAGACAAAGTCGTAGTTTTACTAAGTTATAATTGACGCATCGATGCCTACAAACTAAAAAGAATAATTACTTTTTATACAAACAACTGTGTCCAAAGTTAGGGACTATTAAACTAGGATGGACACGTTTCACCACAAGTAATTTTACATCCAGTATATATCTACTATTTTTTCGTTCCATTTAGTTTGTTCTTTTCACCGACGAACAGTTAGGACAAGGCTCTGACCTATTATTAGTCTACTAGTACATAATCTTTGTGATAAACTTGATGCCGGCAGACTCGTAGTGGAAAGTACTTTCTTTTGATTATACTTTTTGCATCACATAAGTGATATATATATATATATATATATATATATAATATTTTTTTATTCAAAATGCTTGTCCTGGTAAAAAGGTTTTAGAAAAATCAGAACAGGTGATTGCAGCACATGTGATGTAGTTTGATCCAGCACAGGTGATTGCATTTGTAGCTAATTTAGTTTTTCAGCGGTGCATGTCAGAGATGCACATGTGGTGATTTTGCCAATCTCAAAATCTAGTGGCCCGGTCTCTCAAAGATATTCATGTGACTAGAGTGCGCACGCGTGTGTAGGTATATGTATACGAGCATGTATGTTTTTGCTGTGTTTGGAAGAAAAAAAAGAAGAGAACGCACAGAACAGACTGCTTACAAAATTCCGAATTCCCATCTCACTCATCTTCATCAGTTTTTTCCTCTGCTGCTCCTCCGTGGTCCCGGCAGGGGATCAAGATCAACATGGGCTAACTGGATGCTGGGCCGCGCTGAGCCTGTTCACCTGGCCCAAAAGAAAACAGGCCCAAGATTTGTTCTTACTCCATATATACCGTAGTAGTAGTGACCAGTGAACAAAAAAAGTGGAGAGAATTCCCTGTATGCTATTAAAATTTGATCCACCCACTTGTGTGCCACTGAAATTCTTCACTTCCCTTATGTCCCATTGTTGAAAATTTGCGTTCCGTCGACGTCAATTTCGTGCCAAACGGTTACTGTTACGCTGCAGATGCCGTCAAAGTACCCTAGGCAATGTCAATTTTGCCCCCGCATTATGCTAACAAGATGCGCCCACGTACAGGCACCAAATCCCACCAGGACCCACAGGCGGACTCATCCCTCCCAAATCAATCCCCTTCCCATCAAAATCGAGCAGCAGCTCCTTAGAAACCCTAGCACGGCGGCGAGCGGCGACGGGGCGCGCTACCTGGGAAGGAGGCCGGTGCGCGTCCTGGTCGGCGGCCAGGTGACGACCGCGGCCGCAGGAGCGCGCCAGGAGACGGCTTGAGCGCCTGGTTGGCGGCTCCGCGCATGCCAGCGAGGAGCCGGCCGCGCGCACGGGAGCGCGCCAGGAGGCGGCTGGAGCGCCAGGAGCAGGGCGCGGGCGCGGGGGAGCGCACCTGAAGCTAGGTCGCAGGTGCGCACCTAGGAGGCCGCTAGAATCATGGGTCGCAGGCACGGCTGGAGGCTCCGAGGGGGCTGTGGTGCTGTGCGAACGTGCCTCGCTAGAATCATGGGGGCTCCGGATGCATTCAACAGAGAAACAAATTGCACAAGGAAAGGCAAAGGCTGGGAAGACAAAGGCAAGAAAGGCAAAGAAGCAGCAAAACATGGCACCACCTAATAGTCGTGCAATAGAATCAAGAGAAAAATTCTGATCTAAATTTCTAGCTTTGGCTTTTGGTATTATTATTTTGCTCGGTTTGTAAGGTCTGTATGATGTGGTTGTGTAATGAGCTTTGCATGACTTATGTGATAAGAAACTAAACTCACTTTGCTGCTCATTTTGCTTGTTTCTAATGAGAAAATAAGACTCATATGACCTGTGTGATGAAACTCTCAATGTGCGACAGATTGATACTGAGCCATTGTATATGAGATATTTATGTCATTTGTCAATGCGAATCGTTATTTATGTCAATCATTTGTAATCCAGTGAACCGTTTGCAAATCATTATTTTTGTTAATCATTTTTAATTCAGTAAACCATTTGTCATTTGTGCTAGTGTGAATGTGAAAATTTTAAATGAATCTGAGATAGCAATGTTAGGCAAGAGAACAAGCCAAAATTTACTTCACTGTCATGGGAGGGGTAAAAGAGTCATTTTCATAGCAAGTTAACTGCAATATAACAGTTTACTGACGTCAATGACGTTGAGGGGAGTATAAATTTCAAACAATGGCACACAAGGGAAGTGAAGAATTTCAGTGGCACATAAGAAAATGGGTCAAATTTCAATGCAATAACAACATAGCCTTTTATCCCAAGCAAGTTGGGGTAGGCTAAAGATGAAACCCATAAAAAAAATAAAGATCACTGAACCTGGATGGCGAGTCTCCAAGCGCTCCTATCCAATGCTACCTCTTTGGAGATATTCCACTCCTTAAGGTCTCTCTTCACCGACTTGTCCCAAGTCAGTTTAGGTCTACCTCTACCTCTCTTTATATTTTCGGCCTGCTTTAGAACCCCACTACGCACCGGCGCCTCAGGGGATCTCCGTTGGACATGTCCAAACCATCTCAATCGATGTTGGGTAAGTTCCTCCTCAATTGGTGCCACCCCGACTCTATCCCGAATAACTTCGTTTCAGACTCTATCCCTTCGTGTGTTCCCGCAAAACCACTGCAACATCCGCATCTCTACTACACTCAGTTGTTGGACATGCCGTCTTTTTGTAGGCTAACATTCAGCACCGTATAACATCACCGGACGAATCGTTGTCCTATAGAACTTACCTTTTAACTTTTGTGGCACCCTTCTGTCACATAGGACGCCAGAAGCTTGACGCCACTTCAACCAGACAGCTGAGATTCTATATCTAACATCTTCATCAATGTCACCATCCTTTTGAAGCATCGATCCTAAATACCGAAAAGTATCATTCTGGGCCACCACTTGCCCATCGAGGCTAACATCTCCATCCTCATGCCTAGTCGCGCTGAAATCGCACATCATGTACTCGGTCTTGGTGCTACTGAGTCTGAACCCTTTCGACTCTAACGTGCGTGTCCACAGCTCTAACTTCGTATTAACCCCTTCTCTACTCTCGTCCACCAGCACCACATCATCAGCAAAGAGCATACACCAAGGGATATCATCTTGTATGTCCCTTGTGACCTCATCCATCACCAAGGCAAATAAATAAGGACTCAATGCTGACCCCTGATGTAGGCCTATGTTAATAGGAAAGTCAGTGGTGTCACCATCACATGTCCGGACAAACATCGTCGCATCCTTATACATATCCTTGATGAGGGTAATGTACTTAGTTGGGACTTTGTGCTTCTCCAAGGCCCACCACATGATATTTCTCGGTATTTTATCATACGCTTTCTCAAGGTCAATAAAGATCATATGCAAGTCCTTCTTCTACTCTCTATATCTCTCCATCAATTGTTCAGATTAAGAAAATCGCCTCCATGGTCGACCTCCCAGGCATGAACCCAAACTGATTTTGGGTCACACTTGTCACTCTTCTTAGACGGTGCTCGATAACCCTCTCCCAAAGCTTCATCGTATGGCTCATCAGCTTAATCCCACGGTAGTTAGTACAACTTTGAACATCTCTTTTGTTCTTGAAGATTGGTACTAATATACTTCTCCTCCATTCTTCAGGCATCCTGCTAGACTGAAAAATAAGGTTAAAAAGCTTAGTTAATTATACTATCGCTTTGGCACCTAGGCATCTCCACACCACAATGGGGATACCATCAGGGCCCATCGCTTTACCCCCATTCATCCTCTTCAACGCCTCTCCGATCTTAGCCTCCTGAATTCTCCTCACAAAACGTCTGTTGGTGTCATCAAAAGAGTCATCTAACTCAAGGGTAGGGCCCTCATTCTCCCCATTAAACAACTTATCAAAATACTCTCGCCGTCTGTCCTTGATCTCCTCATCCTTCACTAGAAGTCGATTTGTCCCATCCTTGATGCATTTGATTTGGTTGATATCTCTTGTCTTCCGCTCGCGGATCCTAGCCATCCTATAGATGTCCTTCTCCCCTTCCTTCGTGGCTAGCCGCTGATACAGGTCATCATACGTTTTATCCTTTGATACGCTCACAGCTCGCTTTGCAACCCTTTTCGCTAAATTATAGCTCTCCATGTTGGCTGCACTCTTATCAAGGTGGAGGTGCTTGAAACACTCCTTCTTCTCCTTAATTGCCCTTTGCACCTCGTAATTCCACCACCAGGTGTCTTTCCCTTCCTGTTTGCCTTCCCTATTCACGCCAAACACCTCTGAGGCCACCTTCCGAACACATGTTGCCATCTTTAGCCACATATCTTCTGCATCTTCTCCTTCCTCCCAGGGCCCCTCACCTAGCATTCTCTCCTTGAACGTTTGCGCCGCTTCCCCTCTAAGCTTCCACCACTTCGTTCTCGCAATCTTGGCGCGTTTATCTCGATGGACACGTACCCGAAAACGAAAGTCCGCCACCACAAGCTTGTGTTGAGGGACAACACACTCCTCGGGTATTACCTTACAATCTAAGCAATCCCGTCTATCCTCCCTCCTAGCAAGGATAAAGTCGATCTGGCTCGAGTATTGTCCACTATGAAAGGTCACAAGATAGGATTCTCTCTTCCTAAAAAGAGTATTCGCTATCAACAAGTCGTAGGCCAACGCGAAGTTCAAAATATCCTCCCCCTCTTGACTCTTGCGACCATAGCCAAAGCCCCCATGCACTCGCTCGAACCCTACATTAGTCGCACCCACATGGCCGTTGAGATCTCCTCCTATGAAGAGTTTCTCGCTGCTAGGAACGGTACTAGCCATGCTATCTAGGTCTTTCCAAAACTGCCTCTTTGTGCTCTCACTGAGACCTACCTGAGGGGCATAGTCACTGATCACATTCAGGGCTGAGTCTCCAACTACCATCCAGACCAGGATAATCCGGTCGCCTCGCCTCCTAACCTCTACGACCCCATTCTTAAGGCTCCTATCGATCAAGATACCTACACCATTCCTACCTGGTGTTGCCCCGTGTACCAAAGCTTGAAGCTAGTATCCTCAACCTCCTTCACCTTTTGACCTTTCCATTTAGTCTCCTGAAAGCATAGAATATTTACACGTCTCCTAATTGCTGCATCAACTAGCTCCCGCAACTTACATGTTAGGGATCCTACGTTCCAACTACCTATGCGAATCCTAGTTGGCTCGGCTAACTTCCTTACCCTTCGCACCCGTCGAGGGAAGTGCGAAGACCCTTGCTCATTTTCCACTACACTCGGGTGCAGATGTAGCGCGCCACTCAGGCTGTGACGACCCGACCCTTGCTCACTTTTCATCATACCCAGGTCACGATACGATGCGCCCTTGAGGGATGGCGACCCGGCCCTTGCCCATTTAACACCACACCCAGGTTTCGATGTAGCGCGTCGCTAAGAGGGTTACGCCCCAACGAGTTTCTTATGGATTTCATATCCATTAGAGTGGCTGTTTTTTTACGCTGGTTCGCCAAACCTAACATAACCCTCCTCCCGCTCAAGAAAATTTCAATGACATACAGGAAATTGGCTCAAGAAAGTGTGCATCTTGTGAGGCTCAAAAAAGGGATAAAAAGATGCTGATCCCGTGGCTTAATTGCCGGCGGTGATCGTTGCACGGTTCCCTCGTCTCCTCAGTCACTGCAGCGGCGGTTCAAGCTCAAACACCATGTTCTTCCAACCGCCCCTCCGTTAACCAAATTTGCCTTGGAACTCCAAAACCTGACCCTACATGGCAATTTGCTCCCTCGATTGCACTGCGCGCAAGAAAAAGGATTCGGATTAAAGCCCCAAACCTGCCGACAAGTCAAGTTCGGGTTCCCGATGGCGTTCAGCATGACGATGCTGGCGTGGAGCGTGGTGGAGTTCGGCGGGCTCATGAAGGCCGAGCTGCAGCACGCCAGGGAGGCCGTCCGATGGGGCGCCGACTACCTGCTAAAGGCCACGGCGCACCCGGATACCATCTACGTCCAGGCAAGCAGCCTCCTCTCTCTGTCTTGCTTTCTTCTTCTTCGTTCCTCACGGTCAAACAGAGTCCTCGCTCCCCTGTTTCTTTACTCCTCACTCGCTCATGCTAAGTAGTAAGAATCTACTCCTTACTAAGATCTTGTGTAAAGAGGAGTAGTTGTGCAAAGTACAAGCACGGCACGAAAAAGCTGCTCCTTTTTCGCAAGCAATGGAAGAAAAAACAATTCCCCTGTACTTGCACGGTTCACACACGCACACACACCATGTGGAGTGGAGAGTGTAGTGTGGAGTGGACCAAGCGCTGTGGACTGTGCACTGGTGGGGAGCGTCCAGGTCCAGCGGCTCCAGCCATTGAGCTGATCGATCTCCTGTGTGTGCTTCTCTCGTCATCATGTATAGGTTGGCGACGCCACCAAAGACCACGCGTGCTGGGAGCGGCCGGAGGACATGGACACCCCTCGCACCGTGTACAAGGTGGACCCCGGCATCCCCGGCAAGGACGTCGCCGCCGAGACTGCCGCCGCGCTCGCCGCCGCCTCCCTCGTACTACTGCTCCTACTCCGGGTACCAGGACGAGCTCCTGTGAGGCGCGGCGTGGCTGCACCGCGCCACCAAGAGCCCGTCGTACCTGGGCTACATCCAGGCGAACGGCCAGGTGGGCGTGGGCCATATCCCACCCCTTATACTGTAAGATGTAGGCCATATGCGCAGTTCTGTGGGTCCGGGTCTAACAAGCCCCCGAGCTCTTTGTAGTCGAGTACTGCAGGCTTCCGGGTACTTCTGAAGGCGTGTTCGAGTTCTCCCAGACTCCATCTTGAAGGTGTCTTCCGAGTATTTCCTTGGCTGCATCGAGGCTGTGAGGTGCTCATGCCCCGAGTAGTTGTCAAGTCTTCTTTTATATTGGGTGCGATTGAACTCGCACTCCATATGGAGTAGCCTTCAAGCCTTAGGTTGAATCGTAGAGTCAGGCTGAGGGTCAATTTAGTCTTGAGTATTATGTCGTTATCTTCCAAAAGATTCGAAAAATAAGTCGCTGATGACACGTCTCCGCAGCCCCTGAGCCTTAAATCCAAATCCCCAAGATTTGAAATAAAGGATCCAAAGAATTGTGGCATGTAATATATGACAATAAAGATTCGATGGTTAAGATGGGCAAATTGGCTCAGAAATTCGAAAACCGTTTTTCAGAATGAATTCCCTAAAAAAATGGTTAAACAAATAACTTCTCCAAAAAGCGCCCTAAATTACCGCTCAAATCAAACCTTGTTTGCTGAGAGCCGTGTCGTATCCAGCCCTCGAGCTTGGGAGCTAGATGAGTCGCACAAGATACACCTAGTAGCCAGTGGTGCCAGCCCCCGAGCCTAGACATTGGCCAAGTTGCTGCTGGGAGCGAAGCCCCTTCAGTAAAGTTTCACGTAATACTAGTCCCGAACCAGTAAACGGAATAGTACTGAACGTATGGGAGCGAAGCCCCTTCAGTAACATAGAGTACTAGTCGAGAACTATTAATCTGAGCGTTACTGGAAGCACGGGAGGGAGGCCCCTTCAGTAAACTTTCACGTAATACCAGTCGTGAACCAGTAAACGGAGTGTTACTGAAAGTATAGGAGCGAGGCCCGTTCAGTAAACTTGCATGTAGTACCAGTCGTGAACCGGTAAACGGAGTGTTACTGGAAGTATGGGAGCGAGGCCCTTCAGCAAACTTGCACGGAATACCAGTCGTGAACTAGTAAACGGAGTAGTACTGGAAGTGTGGGAACAAAGCCCTTGCAGTAAACTCCACATAGTACTAGTCGTGAACCAGTAAACAGAGTAGTACTGGCAATATTGGGACGAGACCCCTTCAGTAAACTGCACGTAGTACTAGTTGTGAACCAGTAAACGGATACCGGAAGTGTGGGAACGAAGCCCTTTCAGTAAACTGCACGTAGTACTAGCCGTGAACCAGTAAACAGAGTAGTACTGGAAATATTGGGACGAGGCCCCTTCAGTAAACTGCACGTAGTACTAGTCGTGAATCAGTAAACGAAGTAGTACTGGAAGTATGGGAGCGAGACCCCTTCAGTAACATAGAATACTAGTCGGAAACTAGTAGTCTGGGCGTTACTTGAAGTATGGGAGTGAGGCTCCTTTAGTAACATAGAATACTAGTCGGAAACTAGTAATCTGAGCATTACTGGCAATAGAGATAGGTGACTGGAGATCAACTGGCCAAGGAGAGAAATAAATCTTGCTGGTAGCTTTAGTCGATTCCTTGGGCGGACCATGAGAATTCACATGTTGCCATACGAGAACATCACGGTTGGCTCGAAGGAATTGACAACGAAGTCCTTCATGTGGGGTGATCAGTTCCTTCAGCGGGCCAGGACAAGTCGTATGTTGCCGTGCGAAGATGTCTCGGTTGGCCCAAAGGAAGTGACGACGAGGTCCTGTACTTGATCTTGATCAGTTCCTTGGGCGGGCCAAGACAAGTCGTATGTTGCCATGTGAAGATGTCTCGGTTGGCCTGAAGGAAGGGACGGCGAGGTCCTTCACTTGATTTTGATCCGTTCCTTGAGCGGGCCAAGACAAGTCATATGTTGTCATGCGAAGATGTCTCGGTTGGCCCGAAGGAAGGGACGACGAGGTCCTTCCCTTGATCTTGATCAGTTCCTTGGGCGGGCCAAGACAAGTCGTATGTTGCCATGCAAAGATGTCTCGGTAGGCCCGAAGGAAGGGACGACGCAATTCTTCACATGCATTGTTACGAAAGTGGTCGTCGTGCGAAGATCACTCGGCTAGCCCAAAAGGAATTCCTTGGGCGGGCCCAGACGTCACTGAAATGTGGATGGACAGACAAGCCCTGTTTTGAGTACATTCATTGATTCCTTGACCGAGTGGTAGAACGAATTCTTTGGGAAAAAACCCCTTGTTTCGAGATAAAACTCAAGACAATGTTTGAAGAAGTTCCCTAAAGATATTCGTAAAACCTCCTTGAATTGGGTAAATTCATTGATTCCCTGACCGAGTAGTTTTGTAGTTGAAGTAGTCGTTGGCGGGTCGCCGAGTGCCCTCGCGAAGGCGATGTAGTCGTTGAGTTGGACGTGATCCAAAGCGTCCGCCTCTGTGAATGGGATCTCTTCAATGAAAACCAAAAAGACCGTGCGATCTGGCGAGGATCTTTTGGCGATCCACCCCTCTTCATCGTCGGAGGAACGGTTCTATGCCCGACAGGTTGTCGGGGTTGATGACGCACAAAAGTGGGCTGAGGACAAGTAGCTTGGAGGACTCCGTGCCCTTCCGATGCTCGAGCCCGCCCGACCAAGTTGAAGGCGCAGAAAGGTGGGCTGAGGTCGGGTAGCTTGGAGGACTCCGTGCCCTTCCGATGCCCGAGCTAGCCTGACCAAGTTGAAGGCGCAGAAAGGTGGGCTGAGCCGGGTAGCTTGGAGGACTCTGTGCCCTTCTGATGCCCGGGCCCGCCCGACCAAGTTGAAAGCGCAGAAAAGTGGGCTGAGCCAGATAGCTTGGAGGACTACGTGCCCTTCCGATGCTCGGGCCCGCCCGACCAAGTTGAAAGCGCAGAAAGGTGGCTGAGCCGGGTAGCTTGGAGGATTCCGTGCCCTTCCGATGCCCGGGCCCGCCCGACCAAGTTGGAGGCTCCCTCATGCCCTGGTGGCCATTTGATAAGGGTGGTGGTGCGTCGATGAAGTCCGAGTAGTCAGCGGAGACGGGAGCCCTTCGATGGATGGTGGCTAGTCCTCTGACTTGTGGTAGATGATCTGAATCATCCTCCGACTTGTGGTAGATGATCCAAATCCTCCTCCGACTTGTGGTAGACGATCCAAATCCTCCTCCGACTTGTGGTAGACGATCCAAATCCTCCTTCGACTCAGAGAAGGACTTGTGGTACAGGACCTCGGACCAAGGTAGACTCGGTTCGAGGGGTTCCAGCTTGTCGATCAAGTCATCGATTTCACAGTTGACATCCATGGCGGATGGTATGGGTGCTTCAGGCTGCTTCTAGTCGGAAAATTAATTTCCACCGAGACCGTTGGTGAGGACGTACGGGAGCAAGGCCCCTTCAGTAAACTACGCGTAATACTAGTCGAAAGACTAGTAAACGGAGTGTTACTGGAAGTTTGGGAGCAAGGCTCCTTCAGTAACATAGAAAACTAGTCGGGAACTAGTAATCTGAGCGTTACTAGAAATATTTAATAAATAATCATGTAGGTGCTTTATTTGGCTAATTAATGGGTTCCATTAGTCATTGCCAAATGAAACGACCACTTTAGGCAGTCGCATGGCTCGACTATGACAGGGTTCCCTCAGCTTAGCCCTGAAGAAATTGAATCATTTTCTTCTTTTCCGAGCCCATTCCCACTGGCCCTATCCTTAGCCCCCGAGCATTGGTAAAAAAGGCTCGTGACATGAGGAATAGGTGACAGGAGATCGGCTGGAAAAAGGTTGCACTAATTAGGCTGAACGTTCCTTGGGCACGTCTCAGAGTAATATAGCGAGGAAGTCATGATAAACCCGAATATTAAACATAAATGGCGACCCTAACCAAGTGGTAAAAAGGGGTTTCGAGATATAATCCCAAAACAATGGTTTGAACAAACGAAACACCTAAAAGACCCTTAGAAAACCTCCTTGAATCGGGTACTTAATTTATGAATAAATCATTATTCGGGTAGATCTCGTCGCCTTTCTCTGTAGTCTTTGTTGAGTGGCGGAGCTCCCAGGGCCTTTCAGAGAGTTTGACATTCAAATGCGGAATGTTTGCTCTTCGGGTGACACGGGCATCGCCTGTGGAGGGCTTCCTCGAATCGTTTCTTCGAACTGAGAGTCTTCTTTCTACGGGTGGATTGTTCCCAGCTTCTTGCTTGCGCTTCCGAGTTGTCTCCAAGTAGTCGAGAAGGATTTTATAGTGGATGGGGCTGTAGGCTTCCACTTCTTCGCGCTCCTGCTGCCTGGCAATGATGAGATTGCGAGCATCCCGGCCAACGTTGATGATGACGCGAAGGTCGCCCGTGGAGGAGTCGTAGAGGTTGCCGCTCCCCTGTTGGTTCGTCTTGACCACGTGGTGCCAGCGTTTGGCGCGCTTCGCATTGATGAGTTTACGACGTTCCTTCTGGATGTCATCTGCATCTTCTATCTTGATGTTGACTGGGAATTCAATACCCATTGATGCGTCCACATCTTCGTCAAGTGGATCAAGGGGGTAGTCGTCGTAGTCGTCTAGCTGGACCCGCTCTAAGCCTTCACAGTCCTCGCCGGTGTGAATCATGAACATTTCTCGATTGGGGGCGAAGCGTTTGGCACTCAGCACCACCTGGCCCTCGTCTTCGTCGTCGGAAGGAGGGAGGGGTCTGCCTTCTTGAAAAGGGAGTTCGCCGAGTGTGATAATGGATCGTGGTGGACTTGATTTGAGGAACCCAGAGGGTTTCATGCCCTTCCGATGCTTATTAAAGGTGTCATATGAGCAGCCGAATCCAAGTGGTTGTCGGGAACAGTAGCCCCCCGACGCGCGGTGGCTTCTCCTTCTCCGAGTGGTAGTAGATGATCCAAATCCTCTTTCGATGCGTAGAGTGTCCTGGGTTGAACCGCCTCATACCAATCTGGACATGGCTTGGGGGTTTCAAGTTTGCCGATGGAAAGAGTGTGTGTTGCACAAAAGGTAGGCGGCGAAGCGTAGCCTTGATCCGTGGACGATTTGTCGACGAAGCTGACTAGTCAGAGCTGATTCCGACTAGTTGTTGACCGTGCGGAGCTAGTCGCCGAATAGTTTAAGACTCGTCCACGACTAGTTTCTAGTCGAGACGGGTTGTTGAGGTAGTCGTGGCATATCGATATTGCAGCGGGAGCTGCGGTCGGAGTCCGAGTAGTCGAGATCATCGGCGGCGCATCGACCGACATAGGTTGTGGTGGCCTTATTGGACGGCATAAGCGGCGCTTGATCAAAGGGCGATCCACGCGTGTACTTCTCTGGCCTCTTCATGCATGCGTGCGTACAGCAATGGAAATTGCATGCGTCATATCCGTCTTGCATGCACAATTAGAAGAAAAAATGATTATAATAATCCTTGCCAAGAATAAAAAAATATGACCGATCAGATCGGATCTGATATAGAAGATAAACGGGAGAAAACATCTTCCCTGCATGCTTGCGTAATTGATGTCAAAAATGGATGTCGTCTCAATCTCCCTGACGTGATCAGGGAGCAGCAACTCGTCGAGGTTGTCGACAAACTTGTCGAGGTTAGTGCCTCGAGTTGGTGTAGAGGCCTCCGGCTTCCTGGAGTTGGCTAGGTGTCCGTTGAAGCCACCTAAGCCGTTGGCGACGCAGATCTAGGAGCCGAAGATGAAAGTTGTGCCCTCATCGAGCACGGCGTTGGTGAAGCTGAAAGATGCCATCATGTTCTCCGGTGGATGCTCGATGAACACCCCTACCTGGCGCGCCAGCTGTCGGTGTTTTACCACCATGCCCACCGAGGGATACCCCCGAGGTGGTGAGTTTGTAGGTAGGGTGTTGCCGAGATAAGAAACTCGAAGGTGCAAGGAACACAAAGTTTAGACAGGTTCGGGTCGTCGAAAGCGTAATACCCTACGTCAGGTGTGTGGTTTGTATTGACTTAGGTGTTGATCGGGGTGTCTCCTGCATGAGGCACGAGTTGTCCCTCATGCTCCTGTTTGGAGGAGGGTCCCTGCCCGCCCTTATATAGTTTGGGGGGACAGGGTTACATGGAAGTCCTAGTCGGATACGAGCCCAGGAATTACCCGAGTAGTATTCGGGTAGTTTCCTTCTGTCCCGACTAGTTTCACTACTGTATGAGTAGTTCTACTACGCTATAAGTAGTTACAACTGGTGTAGGGCGTGGGCCATGTCCCACCCCTTATTATGTAAGATGTAGCCCATGTGCGTAGTCCCGTGGGCCCGGGTCTGACATATCGGAGGTATCATCATTGTTCCGATCAAGGGTCCTCGGGTTCGAATTATTTTATCCATCGGAACTTCCGACCCTACGTTGGAACTTCCGACAAATCACCACTTAGTCAGAGAAATACCAGTAAACCCAGAAGTTTCGGCTTCTCAACTCCGGAAATTCCGGATTCTGCATGATGGACAAGACTGAGATATAATATAGGATAACTTGTTATGTGCTTAAATGAAATTTATCTCCAATGATTGATATTCACATAACAAAGCACAGTGAGCATTTCTTGACCTATCTTCAATTGTCATAATATTTTTGTTTGACTTGACAAAAATATGAAATAAGCCTCCTCAAGTGTCTTCAATGATAAAAAGTGCATATCTCAAGTATTCCAACCTTGATGCACATATTAAGGGGGAGCTAATTTCATATCTTGTGTCATTATATTTAACCTTGCTTTCAAGTCTTCATGTGTGTAGAGTAAATGGAAATATATTCTTGGAAGAATGAGGTTTTATCATGAGTATGCTACTTGACTTCAAGGTCATCAATCCAACACGAAAAGGTGTTTCTGAACTCTAATTCGAGTTGTTCACCTCTACGTGCGGCTGCTCTCCATAATATGGCTTAAATTCCTTATTTGGTCTTAATTGATCAAAAGATGCACACTTACTTGCCTTCCACATATATTTGTGTGCATCATACCTTTGTGAGGAATTTAGTTCATGTTATGAGGCTTCATTGTTTGGTAGCTCATTCCCTTCCACATTCAAAAGCTATCAAACATAAAGCTAGAGCTTGTGCTACTATTGGTTATCTCTTGTCCTTGAGAGCTTCTCATGATTTATCAAGAAAGATATCACAAGTGGTACGAATGGTACATAAGTGCAAGCTTAAATATGATATTCTTCTATTGTGAAGGATAAGAGATCTCAAGGGCCAAGGTATGTACAACTCATGTTTATATGCATTGATCTTTGCATCTAGGCCCTCTACATGCTAGTGTGTGCATGTTTTGCATAAAGCAATGTCAAGTCATTAGTGTGCCCTTAGATAATTGGTTGATACCTTCAACTATTTGACTTAATGTCAAGTGAAATTTAAAACCTTGTAAGGTATGAGCTAAATATACTAAGGATGGTGCTTGACTTGTTTTGCTGGAAGCTTGAGTGATATAGGATTGATTTTTCAAAAATCCAACTAGTATGCTAAGTATGTGCTTTTTGGAAAATTATTCGCTTTTGGTCTTTCTGACCATGTCAAGTCATCTTGTGGTTATGGTTACCTCTGATTGATTGATGGCTAACCACAAAGTGGCAAGACTCTCTCAAGTCCATAGGATCTAAGCAAATCTTATCTAAAGGGCTATATGTTGGAAACACTATCTTATCTCCAAATCCTTGTGCAACTCTAAAAATCTAGGTTAGGGTTCCTATTCTAATGGATATCTGAGACTGTGGAACCTTCCTCACCTCTAAAATATCTATCATGTCACTCAATTCTTAGAATTTTAGTTCATACTCCAGGATCAACAATGAACCCGGAAGTTTCGGTAAAAATCCTTGTGTCAATTGTCTTTGATTTTATCTTGTGGATTTGAGGAGCTCACCATTGAATACTTGTGTTCTTAGAGAGATTGTTGTTTTTGTAAGTACAGGGACTGTGTGGACCTGCTCCAGAAACTCCATTGAGCCTACTCTACATCTGGGGTTTGAACTTGTATCCATTTACTCACACTAGAGTTATTGTCTTCACTCTGCTCTGTGTGAACCCGGAAGTTCCGGTTTGTAAAAACCGGAAGTTCCGAGTTCATCTACTGCTCAAATTCGGAAGTTCCAGATTTGCTAACTTAGAAGTTCCGGGTTTGGCAGGCAGTGAATTTTATCCGCTGCTTTGGAGTGAAAATTTGTAGGTGCGCCTATTCAACCCCCCTCTAGGCGACATCACGTCCTTTCAACGGCCGGCGCCTCTCCGTGGCTGCCCTCACGCGCGGGTCTACGCCGGCCCTCCTCGCGCACCGGCCCCTCTCCCCGCGCCGTCCTCCTCCTCACGCCGCCCCTCCTCCCACGCCGTCCTCCTCCCGCGCCTGCCGTCCTCCCGCGGCGGCCCTCCTCCCGCGTCGACCCTCCTCCCGCGTCGGCCTCAACCCCGTGTGCCGCCGGCCTTCTCCCCGTGTCGTCCTCCTCCCCGTGCCGCCCTTGCCGCCATCCTCCCTGAGGAAGGAAGAAGCCACTCCCGGTGAGCTTTGATTTTCCTTTTTTTTCTTTTTTTCCCATTTAATTGTGAAATGTGAAATGTTAGTGAGTTAGTGAGTGAATGAAGATGTGAGTTAGTGAAGATGTGAAATGTGAAATCTTGATATTCAATTTTCTATATGTGAAATGTGAAGATGTGAAACGAGGAGTGTATTCGATATTGTTTCAATTAGTTAGTTCTTTTTTCCATTTGAAAGATGTAAATTTGACTATGGTTATTTATTTTTCATTGTAGTTATATCCATTATCAATTTATTTGATAAGTGAATAGTTAGTGAAAAAAATACATAGTGAATGTGAATTCATTTGAATAGTGAGTGTAATGGTAGTGAATATGTATTCAAATATATCTTCTTTGGCTCTCCAATGTAGAAGTTGTAAAGTCATAAATGGATCACCTGTCATCATCTTCCCCACAAGGGAGCATGCAGCATCACAAAATGAGGAAATGGATCAAATTGCATCCCAGATGGAGTGGGACAATGAGGGCGACATCGGAGTAGAATCTGGGGATGACGAAGGTCCCCAGGTAGTACAAGGGGCTTGGGTCAGAGGACAGTGGCACGATCTGATAGATCCATATCCATTCGCTCCTAGAGAAAACCGTTCAAGGTCGAAGTTTGATCCAGATTATGTTCCGAATCCAAGTTAGTTAATGACTACGAGATTACTTACAATCAAGCATTTAGTATACATTTTCATAGACTACGCGTAATGACTTGCCGAATGGTATGATCCATGTAGGAGGCTCCGACAAGGAGTAAACGCCGACACCGACCTCCAAGCCCAACAGAGGAAGAACTTGAAGACAACGAAAGCTCCGGTCCGAAACCTCAAACTACAACCTCTGGTAGCCAAAACAAAAGGAAAAGGGGTCAGCGTGGAAGAAACCAATAACCCGAAGGCCAATGGACGGTCAATGCAGTTAGCGCAGCAGGTAAGCCCATAGAGCCTCTTGAGGTGTCTGCAAAGTTTCAAAACGCAATCAATTCTATAATCAGAACAAAAATGGTTTTGGATCCAACGATCCCCGATTGGCTAATGGTTCCTAAGGGGAAGAAGGAAGCGATGTGGCAACTGTTGAGCAAAACTTTTATTTTGCCAAGAGGTACTAAAGATCTTAAAGCATTATGCTAGGAAGATGCTTGGTGAAAGTTTCCGTCGGTGGAAGAGTGACCTGAATACCAAGTATGTCCAGAAGGACCGAACGCCATTTGCAGATTACAGGGACATCACACCAGCACAATGGGAAGAGTTTGTTCGGCAAAAGACTCTGAGAAAGCTCTAGCCCTAAGCCAGAGAAATAGAGATCTAGCACTGAGCAACATACATAAAGTCCATCTTGGCCCGGGTGGATACCAAAGGAAGGTCGATCAGTGGCGGCGTGAAAGAGAGGCTTTGCAATAGCCGCCGGGCAACCTGACCCTTTTGAAGGCTTTGACAAACGTGGCTATTTCTGGTTTCAAGCAAGGAAGCCGAAGATAGTGAATGGCAAGCCCACATTTGACCAACCTGAGACTGAAGCGATGGCACAAAAAATGTACCAACTTACCGAGCTTCAGAAGCAAGGAAAGTTCAAAGCCAAGAGGGACAAGGATGTGCTTAGTACAGCCATTGGGTCCAAAGAGCATGGAGGCCGTGTCAGAGTCATGTCCTCTAAATTGACCATCAGGGATGGGTTACAGGAGGACCGGGCTACCTATAGGAGGCATGACCGCTATAAGGAAGAAATGAAAGAAGCGGCAGAGAAAGCACTATAAAGTAAGTTTAGGGAATATTTCCTAGCACAAATGGCGGAGCAGCAGCAGTCCGGGCTATTATGGATAAACCCGTCACAAGAGGTGGGACAACAACAGATGGTGATGATGCCCCCTCCGATATTGGCCCAAGCGAATACGGCATGTGCTGAGAGCAGTGTTGCCTCTACCACAACACAACCATACCCGGTAGATTGTATATCCGTTAGTAACCCCTGCTTTTTGCTCTATCCGGTTGGCAGAGCTGGGAAGACGAAGGAAGTAGCCAAGGCCCAGGTGGATCCGGTTGGGGGTTCCTTTGAGGGAAATCTGATCCCGCCCCTATATGCATGCGTACAAGTGCAACATCTCCTAAATCAAGCTATGAGGATCATGAGATAGACATCCCCACTGCAGATGGGAAGCATTGCCTTGGAGAATACCTTGGCTCAACCATCCTATGGCATAAACGAGATATCGTACTGCTTGGTCCACAGCCTTCGGCATCTCTGGATCATAACGTGCTGGCACAATAAGAGGGGGCAGCACCAGAGCATAGACTAGAAGCTCCAGCATCACCACCACAAGACCATATGCCACCGGCTCTAGCATCACCACTGGCTTCGGCATCACCACCACGAGAGCATATGCCACCGGCTCCGCAATCACCACCACCAGCTCCAGCATCACCATAGGCTTCAGCATCACCACCACGAGAGCATATGCCACCGGCTCCGCAATCACCACCACCAGCTCCAGCATCACCACAGGCTTCGGCATCACCACCACAAGAGCATACGCCATCAGCTCCACAATCACCACCATCGGCTCCAGCATCACCACTGGCTCTGGCATCACCAACACGAGAGCACACGGCACCGGCTCCAGCAGCACCACAACAACAACAGTCGCCGCAGTTGTTGGTGCTAAGAGTGATACGGCCTTACGGGAGGGAAGGGTCAGAGATTGCAAATATATGGCACACCGCAAACAAGAAGCAGGGGTCAAAGGCTAAGTCAAATGATGATTCAAATTCTAGTGCCATCAGACGACCGGGCTTTTCCTTGCCTTGCACTGACTCGGAGCACCATCTGGTTGTTGGGGTTGATGACTGTTGATGCCAGATTTTGACACGTGTTGAATCGGCGTCAGGGGGAGAAGCTCGGCTGATGCAGCAGATCTGAAAGCTACAGTAAGGAATCGGCCGATTGGGATGACAGCTGGAAATCGGCCGATGGGTGATGCAGCTTGCGCCAACAGGTTGGGGCTACTTCGGACGGTCCCGGTCAAAAGTTGGTCAACAGAGCGACGCTAAATCGGTCAAGGAACAATTGAAGGGAATCCTGATTGGATTAGGGAACGGCGGCGGAAGATTCTGTGGGAGTCCGTTTCCTTTAAAAGTTATTATAGATATAGTAGTTTTCTTGTTTTAAATAAGGTTGTAACAAGTCGTAATCGACTAGGAGTCCTAGTTTCAGGGTATAAATAGGAGTCGCTAGGGCTTTGAAAGATAATCACATCAATCAACAAAACACTTCTACTTTTTACTAGTACTTTACTTTCAAGTCGGCGACTTCGCCAATACCTTTTCTTCTTTCACGAGTTCGTACGGATTGGCAGGGCTGCATCAACCTGATCTCCGGCCAATTGGTAGGTTCCGCTTACCGAGTAATATCCGAGCTTTAACTACGGGCGCATCGCTGTGGTTTCGTTTGGATTTATTCACCAGTTATCGTTTACTAGAATTGCAAGTTTTGCCTGTTATTCTAGTATTATCACCAGTTATCCAGCTTGAGATCAGAGTAATCGGCTTCGTCATTGTTCTTCTTCGATTTATCATCATACAGCCGATTAGATCTATTTCAAGTGTTGTTCTTGCAGTAGTCGTCTAGATCGCTCCAGCAGTTGTCTTTACGATTACTATACGATCATCGGCTAATCCATAGCCGATCATCTCTACATCAAATCGGCCGATTCACCGCCGACGCGCTCCACAGGACAGATCGGAACCCCAGCCGATCGACGCACCTGGAATTTAATACTCTATTTCCTTGTCAATCAACAGGTCAGATTGACTGGCACGCCGCGCGAACCGCACCAGGGCGATAACCCGAACAGGAGCTAAGCAGATTCTCCCGGGTCGTGTGTCCGACGCTGAAGACCCATCGGCCGATTCCTATCCGGCCGATTTTAGCGCCAACACACTTTTGGCACGCCCGGTGGGACCATCCAAGATCTGATATGTCAAACAACGCAGAAATCTCTGACAGCAACATCATCGAGGTCACAGAAGCTGATCTCAAGGACGACCAGAGGGAAGAACTGGCCAAACATCTAGAAGACTATAAGAAGATGTACCTCCAGTCGTTCAGTCGCACCAGAAGCGGGGAGGCAGTCAAGAAGGCCCCTATCCCAGCGCCTCGCCACATCACCATTGCTGAAGACTCGGGCAAGATGTCAGAGATGATTCAACAGTCCGTATATCAAGCATTCATCGATCAATCCTCGGTGATGAGCAACACGGTGTATAACGCCGTCGTCAACCCTCTGGCCGGCGGAGCCATTCAAGGCTATCAGGGGCCAGCATACGCCCCTCCAACTACTCTGCCAGCCAGGAGCCTACCATACACATCCCAATCGGCTCCTCAGCCGATATTGACGCAACGCGAAGGGTACAGCTCTCCACCACCCCCGGCGTCTCCAAGATACAGCGGTGCACCATGTCTCCCGTCGCTAGCGCCGCTTCAACCCGTTCAGATGGCTTCTGTGCAAACACGACCCACAAGCTCAGCGCCTTGGGGGACGTCAGCCACGGCGTATTTTCCCGAGCCAGCGAACGGGCATGGCACTTATCCGGTTCAGGTGCCATACCAATCGGCCGCCCGGCCGACGGTCTCCCAGTATCAGCCGATCTTATCAGAAATCGGCAGGGGGGCAAACACTGTGGAAGTACTCAGAGGCACCGCGCCAGCGGTGACGTACGAAGGAGGTGCGGACTCGTTTCGCCATCAACTATCGGCCGCTCAGCAAAATTCGCCGATTCATCACCCGGCCGTACCAGCCCTTCAGCACATGCCCGCGCCGCGAACAGCTGTTCATCAGCAGCAGGTGGACTGGACGGCAAGAATAATAGAAGTAATCCAGGATCAGTTTGGACTGAAGCCGAAAGTTCAAACTTATACTTACAAGACGCCGTATCCATCGGCCTATGACTCGTTGCCGTTCCCACACCGCTACAAAGTTCCTGATTTCACCAAGTTCTCAGGGACGGACGACACATCCACGGTGGAGCACATCAACAGATTCATCATCCAATGCGGGGAAGCTGCCACGCAAGATGCTCTGAGGGTGCGTTTATTTTCGTCATCTCTGTCTGGATCAGCCTTCCAGTGGTTCACCACTTTACCGCCAAATTCTATCATCACGTGGGCCGATCTGGAGAAAAAAATCCACAAGTACTTCTATGCAGGAGTACACGAGATGAAGATTTCGGATCTGACCAGCCTTAGACAGAGGAGCGATGAACCAGTGACATGGTATATACAGAGGTTTAGAGAAATCAGGAATAAATGCTATAGTCTGGCTCTGACCGATGCACAGTTGGCCGATATCGCTTTCCAAGGTCTCTTGCCACAAATCAGAGAGAGATATGCTGCCCAAGAGTTTGAGAGCCTGAGCCAGATCGTCCACCGATTATCAGGGCAGGAGGTCCGACCGTTCGAACAGCGGAGGAGCTTCCAAAAGAAGGTAGCATACTTGGAGGGATCTGAATCCGATGTGGAAGAAGAAATCGGCCTGGCAGAGTGGGTACAAGGGAAAAAACCAATATCTTGCCCCTTTGGCAAGAAGGAGCCAGAGACATTCGGCTTTGACACGTCAAAGGCCAATAAAATCTTTGATCTACTGCTTCAGGAGGGGCAGATTAAGCTGTCTCAACGTCATACCATCCCTACGGCCGATCAACTTAAGAAGATGAAATACTGTAAGTGGCACAACGCTACTTCTCACGATACAAATGAGTGTAAAGTCTTCCGCCAGCAGATACAATCGGCCATTGAACAGGGGCGGCTTAAGTTTGACACCCCAACCAAATCAGCAAAGCCGATGAAGATAGATCAACATCCCTTCCCATCCAACACGGTTAACGCTGAAGGAGACTCAAGTCAAACCAAGGTGCTGACGTCAGAATCGGCGAAAAGAGGCGGTGCTGTCGACCCCAGGAGGCAGATCACGACGGAAGAAGTCAGAAGGAACAGGCGAGGGCCAGAACGACTACGCAGGCCTGTCACCTCCCGATTCTTACTAAGTAAATATCGGCAACAGCAAGAACAAGCACAATACCAGGAAGAGATGATACGTCGGCATGAAGATCACTGGCAATGTCCGTTCTTCATCCACTGCTGGGAGAACGATATTAGGTTGCCCTCTGCCGATAACTGTCCGGAGTGTAACAGATCAAGCCGCAACGATCACCCGAGGCCACATTCTAGGGACAGAGGACCAGAGCCGATCAACAGAAATCGGCACGAGGAACGGCGCATTTCGGTGCATGATCGGCTGGGGGGCAGAGTTGACCAGTACAACAGGTCAAAAAGCAAGATCGGCCAGCAAAATGGACTGGGGGCAGGATCAGCGCACACGATCGGCTGGAAGAGATGGCCAATGACAGGGTATCAGACGAAGATCCCCTAGGGAGAGAACCAGATTGGGAACACGCCAGATCATCGGCCAAACCAGTGAATCCCAGGTGGTGCCCCGATGGACTATCCAGATCCCAGAAGGGAAGGATCCAACGCCTACGCCAGTGGGAGCATCAAGAAGAAGAACAAAGACATGTGCCAGAGAGAAGGAATGTGAAATCTCGAGTTTGGCGCCCAAAGAAAATCGATCAAGAAACGAGCAACCAAGAATCGGCAGCCGAAATTGATATGGTGTTCGTACTGCCGATGGAGTTCATGGCGCCCAACGATCGGGATAGAGTGACAAGAACAGAAGAAGAGCAAATGGCACAACTAGTGTTAGAGCCGATGACGGCTACATTTGAAAAACCAGAAGAAGAAAAACGGCAGCATCTCAAAGCGCTGTTTCTCAAGGGCTATGTCAGCGGAAGACCCGTCACCAGATTACTGGTAGATGGAGGCGCAACAGTCAACATCATGCCGTATGCCATGTTCTGCAAGCTGGGCAAGGGCGACGACGACCTCACCAAGACGGACATGATGCTAAAGGATTTCGAAGGCAACGTGTCACCTGCCCGCGGAGCGCTCTGCGTCGACCTCACCATCGGCAGTAAGACCCTCCCTACTACTTTCTTCGTCATTAATGGCAAGGGGTCCTATAATATGCTACTTGGTCGCGACTGGATACACGCAAACTGCTGTGTCCCATCTACTATGCATCAATGCCTTGTGCAATGGGTCGGCGACATTACAGAGATAGTCGCTGCCGATTCCATCTACAGTGTTGCAGCGGCCGATACGCAACAATGGAGCTGCGAACACGTCAAGTGCATATCTGGCAGGACTTGGGACACCGACTTCCTGAAAGTATCCGATTTCGGTCTACAGCCGATCCAAGCAGTCCGCTCTGAAGATTCAGAATAAATGGATCAGCTCGTCCGAGAAGATGGGAAGCTTGGACATGGGTTTACGTCGGCCGATTTATTAGAGATGGTAGATTTGGGAGATAGCAGCAAATCAAGGCCGACGTACATTAGTGTCAATTTGGATTCTGAGTACAAATATAAATTGATAAGTTTATTGAAAGAGTTCAGGGATTGCTTTGCTTGGGAATACCACGAGATGCCAGGACTAGACCGGTCTATTGTTGAACACCGGTTACCTATAAAATCAGGATATCGGTCGTATCAGCAGCCTGCACGACGGTGTAACCCTAAGATTCTACCTGACATAAAGGCCGAGATTACAAAATTGATTGAGGCAGGATTTATTCGGCAGTGCCGCTATGCCGAATGGATTTCTAACATTGTGCCTGTATGCAAAAAGAATGGAAAATTGCGTGTGTGCATTGATTTCAGGAACTTAAATCAGGCTACGCCGATGGATGGATATCCGATGCCAACGGCTGATATCTTGGTGGACGCTGCCACAGGCCACAAAGTCATAAGCTTCATGGATGGAAATGCCGGATACAATCAGATATTAATGGCCGAGGAAGATATTTCGAAAACGGCTTTCAGGTGCCCAGGCCATCTTGGTTTATTTGAATGGGTGGTTATGACTTTCGGCTTGAAGAACGCCGGCGCTACATATCAACGGGCCATGAACTACATATTCCACAAGCTCATTGGTTCATCGGTGGAAATTTATATAGATGACGTCGTGGTCAAGTCAAAAGGTCACCAAGATCATCTGGCCGATTTACAGGAAGTGCTGGAGTGCACAAGGAAACATGGGCTGAAGATGAACCCAAACAAGTGTGCATTTGGTGTATCGGCCGGACAATTCTTAGGGTTTATGGTCCATGAGCGCGGGATAGAAGTCAGCCGCAAGACCATAGACGCCATCAACAAAGTGGTGGCCCCACAAAATAAAACTGAGCTACAGTCCCTCATTGGCAAGGTCAATTTCATCAGAAGGTTCATATCCAATCTATCAGGACGTATTCAGGCTTTTACCCCTCTGTTAAAATTAAAGCCCGACCAGGAATTCACATGGGGAGAGGAACAGCGCAAGGCACTGGAGAATATCAAGCAGTATCTGGTATCACCTCCGATGTTAGCCCCGCCACAGCCTGGTAAGCCGTTCAAGTTATATTTATCGGCTGACGAACAGGCTATTGGATCGGCGTTGGTACAGGACTTTGAAGGGAGAGAACGAGTGGTATACTACGTCAGCAGAAGACTTTTAGACGCCGAAACAAGATATTCCTCAGTGGAGCGATTATGCTTGTGCTTGTACTTTTCATGCACTAAGCTCAGGCACTATTTGCTATCGGCAGAATGCGTAGTCGTGTGCAAGGATGATGTGGTGAAGTATATGCTATCATTGCCGATTTTGAAAGGATGGATTGGAAAATGGATCCTGGCTTTGTCAGAGTTCGATCTAAGGTACGAGTCGGCCAGAGCCGTCAAAGGTCAAGTGATGGCCGATTTCGTAGTTCAACATTGTGGACCAGAGGTTGCCACCGTTGAACCAGTTCCATGGACTCTATATTTTGATGGTTCTTCGTGTGGGGTCGGATCAGGAATCGGCATCGTTCTTGTGTCGCCTCGGGGGGTAACTTATGATTTCTCTCTGCCGATAGAAGCCTCTGCAACTAATAACCAGGCGGAATATCGAGCTGTTCTAAAAGGCATCCAATTATTAAGGGAAGTCAGAGCTGATGCGGTCGAGATCTTTGGGGACTCCATGCTCATTGTGGATCAGTTAACAGGGCGATCTGAGTGCAAGGATGACATCTTGAGGATTTATTATGAGGATTGTCTTCAACTTTTGAAAGAATTCAAATCTGCAATAATTGAGCATATCCCCAGGAATTATAATGAAGAAGCCACCAAACTGGCTCAACATGCTTCTGGGTATCGGCCGATTCAGGGAGCGATGACGCTAGAACTCGCGGCCGATGACTGGCGAAAGGAGATCGCCGATTACTTGAAAAATCCATCCCAAAAGGTGGATCGGCGAACACGTTTTCAGGCTACAAAGTTTGTGTTGCTTCAGGATGATTTATTTTATCGGACGATTGATGGGGTTCTTCTCAAATGCCTGGGAACAGAAGAGGCAAAGGTTCTGATGGGAGAAATCCATGAAGGCGTGTGTGGAGCTCATCAATCGGCTCACAAAATGAAATGGATGATCAGGAATAATGGATATTACTGGCCGACTATCCTTGAAGATTGTTTCTAGTACTACAAAGGATGCCAAGATTGTCAGAGGTTTGGCAATGTGCAGCGCGCACCAGCATCGGCTATGAATCCGATAATTAAGCCGTGGCCGTTCAGAGGTTGGGGAATAGATCTCATCGGACAGATTCATCCTCCATCTAGCAAAGGGCATAAGTTCATATTGGTGGCTACAGATTATTTTACCAAGTGGGTGGAGGCAGTTCCTTTGAGGAATGTGACATCGGCCGATATGATTGAATTTGTTAAAAGCCATATTATATATCGATTTGGCTTTCCTCAGACCATCACAACCGATCAGGGGACAATATTCACTTCTGGAGAATTCGGAGAGTTCGCCGCCGATATGGGAATTAAATTATTAAATTCGTCTCCATACTATGCTCAAGCCAATGGCCAAGCAGAGTCATCTAACAAGGGGATAATCAAGCTAATCAAGAGGAAGATAGAAGAGCAACCCAAGAAGTGGCATATGTCTTTGGCTGAATCTCTATGGGCGTACAGGATGGCTTGTCATGGGGCCACTAAAATATCCCCCTATCATTTGGTTTATGGTCATGAAGCGGTCTTGCCATGGGAGATAAGGACAGGGTCAAGACGTATATCGCTACAGGATCAATTAACGACCGATGACTATTCCTTTCTCATGAAAGATGAACTTGACGATTCGGCGAGTTTACGGTTAAGAGCCCTGATTAGTATAGAGGAAAACAAGAAAAGGGTGGCCAGATGGTATGACAAAAAGGTCAAAGTTAAACAGTTCTCTTAGGGAGATCTGGTATGGAAGCTGGTGCTGCCGATAGGATCTAAGGATCCCAAGTTCGGTAAATGAACACCCACGTGGGAAGGGCCGTATAGAATCGGCCGATGTGCTCCTGGAAATGCATATATTCTGGAGACAATAGAAGGGGAGGAATTCCCAAGAGCTTTAAATGGACGATATCTGAAGAGGTACTATCCAAGTATTTGGGTAGACGCATAACTTGCAGCAAAATATGTCAAGGTAACATGGCCGATTTCTCATCGGTTTTCTGGCTACACATCTGGTGAAGGAAACATTGGGATTCATTATTGAATGGAGATTGCAGATTACATGGCCGACATGGTATAAGTCGCCCTTAGAATAAAAAGTACTGGTGTGTCTACTGATTACGCCTACGCTGGATTTCTCTTTCGATGCGACCTAGTTTTATCATGAGGGTGAGCCTTTTCTCTTTCAAGTCCTCTGCAGTGGCTCCAGTTTCAGCTTGGTCGCAGAGTTCTTTCAGCAGGCGGGCCTTCTCCTCTTCCAGATCTTTCATGGCGACTTCAGCTTCAGCTTCAGCAAGTCGATGTGAAGATTAGGAACTCTCGTCAGAGGTTGGCATTTGTTCAAAGCAGGCAAGATCCATATAATCCAAGATTGGTCGGATATTAGCAGGAGCATGATCTTTGAGTTCTTCAGAATGAGCTTTTATCAGATCTATATCAACTTGCGATAATGGTTTGTCTGAATGTAAGATTTCGATCGCTCTTTCCAAACTAGAGTTAAGATGGTTTGGCTGAAAGAAAGAACAGACAAACATGTCGGAACAAAGTAAGATATCTCAGGAAGGGATAGAAGGAAGATTAATACCTGGTTAACAGAGGAAGAGGATCGAGAAGACATTTTAATGTCTGACCGAAGAAGGCGAAGGTCAGGATTCAGAAGGAAAAGAAGACGAGCGAGGTGAGTATTTTTGGAAATAGTACGAAGAATCGTATTTATAGAAAGGAAGAGACAAAGGGTTGGCAAGATGTGTACCATCGGAGTAAAGGCATCAGTAGATATAAAGCTGCCAGGAGAGATGCCACGCTTGCAGAAAGAGCATTAATGAAGTGAAGGCATTGATAAATGTAAAGCTGCCAGGGGAGATGGTCAAAGTTTGAGTCTGCACGCCAACATGATGTTTATCCTATTATCAGATTTCATGTCATTGAGCCGATTCTAGAGAAAGGATCAGGTGCAGAGAAAAAAGTAGCGCAATTGATTTTGAGGTTTACTCCTGTCACAATTGGGAAGCTTAAAGAGGAAGATTAAAGAAAAGAGTTTCGAAGGAAAAGTTATATTTTACTCCGAAACTGGGGGGCATGTGTTGACGCCAGATTTTGACACGTGTTGAATCGGCGTCAGGGGGAGAAGCTCGGCTGATGCAGCAGATCTGAAAGCTACAGTAAGGAATCGGCCGATTGGGATGACAGCTGGAAATCGGCCGATGGGTGATGCAGCTTGCGCCAACAGGTTGGGGCTACTTCGGACGGTCCCGGTCAAAAGTTGGTCAACAGAGCGACGCTAAATCGGTCAAGGAACAATTGAAGGGAATCCTGATTGGATTAGGGAACGGCGGCGGAAGATTCTGCGGGAGTCCGTTTCCTTTAAAAGTTATTATAGATATAGTAGTTTTCTTGTTTTAAATAAGGTTGTAACAAGTCGTAATCGACTAGGAGTCCTAGTTTCAGGGTATAAATAGGAGTCGCTAGGGCTTTGAAAGATAATCACATCAATCAACAAAACACTTCTACTTTTTACTAGTACTTTACTTTCAAGTCGGCGACTTCGCCAATACCTTTTCTTCTTTCACGAGTTCGTACGGATTGGCAGGGCTGCATCAACCTGATCTCCGGCCAATTGGTAGGTTCCGCTTACCGAGTAATATCCGAGCTTTAACTACGGGCGCATCGCTGTGGTTTCGTTTGGATTTATTCACCAGTTATCGATATTTACTAGAATTGCAAGTTTTGCCTGTTATTCTAGTATTATCACCAGTTATCCAGCTTGAGATCAGAGTAATCGGCTTCGTCATTGTTCTTCTTCGATTTATCATCATACAGCCGATTAGATCTATTTCAAGTGTTGTTCTTGCAGTAGTCGTCTAGATCGCTCCAGCAGTTGTCTTTACGATTACTATACGATCATCGGCTAATCCATAGCCGATCATCTCTACAGCAAATCGGCCGATTCACCGCCGACGCGCTCCACAGGACAGATCGGAACCCCAGCCGATCGACGCGTCTGGAATTTAATACTCTATTTCCTTGTCAATCAACAGGTCAGATTGACTGGCACGCCGCGCGAACCGCACCAGGGCGATAATCCGAACAGGAGCTAAGCAGATTCTCCCAGGTCGTGTGTCCGATGCTGAAGACCCATCGGCCGATTCCTATCCGGCCGATTTTAGCGCCAACAATGACATACAAGACTTACCGGATTGTCTGATAAATTTTGAGTATGATAAACCATTTCTACCCGACGCTATGATCGCGGGGGTTCCAAGTGACATGCAGAGGATGCATAGTTGGTACACGAGGGCATGTAGACTTGGGCTCACAAGCATGTGGGCTTGGTACGACCCGGATATATTCGGACCAAAAGATCCTAAAGGTGTCATTGATATCATGTTCGATTTTGAAGACATCCAAAACATGTTCCGCCTCAAAGAACTACGCATAGAAATGGTTAGACTCTGGTGCATGTAAGTGTCGTATTGAAACTAATGTCTTATATGCTATGGCCTACTATATTATATAAGCATATCTAATTAATTGTGATGCATATTATTATACAGGATGCAACAAACACAAGCCGAGACTATAAGTCGCAAGATCGTGTTTCTTGACCCTATAGCTATTTGCGAGTCCAGGCATCTCGGGCCAATGTGGTGGAAGGATAGCCATCATGAGCTAAGCAAGTGTACAATGCCCAAGGAAAAACAAGCAAAACGAATAAAAGAACACAAAGAGATCATAAAGAGGGTTGCGGTCTACATATCGCTTCAGATGCGAAAATGCCAAGACAGGGATGTCATATGGGCACCATACAGACAGGGATATCATATGGGCACCATACCACTTCCAATAAGTGTAGTTTCAATCATTTGTTATAATATGCACTTGCTTCGAATAAATGCCTAAGAAATCATATATAATACTTTTGCATAAATCACTGGATTGCTTTTATGCTACAGCCAAAGCGTGGAAAAATGCTCGTGTTGGACTCCGCTGATTTTGAGCCACGTAGATACATAGATACAAAGAATTCATATCCATCCTCAACGTGTTAGCAAAATTCTTACCTTCTACATTTACATCATGCTAGATCTTCCAAAAAAAACTATATATATAATCTCACTTCTCATTTCTTTCTTTTTAAAACAGGGTTTACAGGCACTATATTTCCAAAGGAGGAATTCATCCCCGAGAGAACAACAGAAATGACTTTGCGCACACACTTCGCGTACCACAACCTTGAGCAGATGTATGCGGATGACACGGCTGCCGTGGAGGACCCGCGGCTGCACGGCGATGGTGCCCCAGGCACTACAGCACCTCACAACACTGACATGCTATGCTGTCGCGCCGCAAACGTATTCACTGCTGTACAGCTGCAGAGCTGACAAAATAAAGACAGAATAGCTTCTTCTCCCTTCATTTAATTGTCAACCCTTGCATTCGCACGGGCTATGCAATGTAATAACATGTAAAAGTTGAGGAGATGAGACACAGATCATATTTCTGTTACGGGAGAGTTAACGTCGTGCCAAATTTAGTTATCTCATTGATAATTATAGTGAGTAATAATCCATGCGTCTGTCAAGACGAAGCTAACAATGAATTCAGCAGTCACCCTTTGCCTAAAAAAAACAATGAAGGCGGGAGCTTACAACTCTGACAGAAATCCGACAACAGCCGCAAAAACGACCTGGAGGTTCAAGACTCAGGAGCAGATCGCTAGGTACCCTACTGCGTCGTGGGCACCTGGCTAGCCCGGACGGAAGCTGATGCTGTGGGCCTAGAATCGCGTCACATGTAGCCGCCGCGACTACAAACCTTCTAAGCCGATGGAAGCACCTTGCCGGAGAGCCTGGCCAATTCAAGCAGAGGCGTCCAACTGTCGGCACAGGCAGCAAACCGGCAGGACAGTTGTGAAGATCCGAAAGCCTAATAAACCTCCATTCAGCACACAAATGGGTAACCATGATTTTCAGTTCATGACTGATCTAAATTCAACAAACTGGACTCTGTTTCTGATGTACTAGAAGCTAAGAACAGATGAAAGAAGCAGCATCTATTCTTGTTATCACCCAGGGGAGGTGAAGATGGTAACTACAAGCAAATCTATTTTTGCAAAATTGTTCACCATTGTACCCACATAGTGCTTTCGGCAGTTTTTAAGTTCTGGAACTGAAAGGGTGATTCAAACCACCTCCGTTCAGCAGAACTTATCAAATGTAACCAAATACAGAAATGTTGCTGAACTTTCTGAAACTGTCTGGACAAAAGAAGACATGCCGAATAGCCGATTCTCAAGATACTGTCTCCGGAGTACCGATGATGTAGCACTGGCCCGATCTTCCGATAGGTATTGGTAGATTCGATTGGTGGAGACTCGACGTTGGCGATCCGGGCTTCTAATCAGACACGATTCGAAGTCCTGCAACCGTTACACCGCTGCTCCTTGGTTATCAACCAAGCACAAATTGATTGACCTCGCCGAGAAGGCTATCCTGCAAGCGAATCGAAGAACACAAGTAAGAGATGGTAAACACGCAATCTGAAATTACAGATGTGTATAAAGCAAATCACGAGATGGGGTTCGAGTTCGAATCACAAAAGAACTAATCGCCACAGTGGTGAACAACAAGAACAGGGGGCCCTGAATTCACAGCAAAAGAACTCAACGTCACAGTTACAATGAACAAGATCTGTTTCTCAATGGAAAACTAGACTAAACAAAACCCGAAACCTAATCTGCGGCGGCTACTGAGTTTATAACAGCAAAGGGGGCGTCCTAGGGTTGGGGGCGACCAGGAAGGGGCGCCCACAACATGAGCTTAAGACCCGACACGATATAAAGCCTGAAAATGCCCAAAACAGGTGACGCAGCACTTTGTCGTGGTCACACAGAATGATCCACGAATCTTTTGGAGCTGGGACAAGAACCAAAAGAAGCGTCTCATCGTTGTCTCGTCGTTAGCTTTCCAACGCATCCAAGATCACCTCATTTGGACGCCGTATGAGAGAGATATCGCTGTTTCGGTGCAGGGCTGTCGGCTGAATCAGAACCGAACTCGCAGTCAAAGTTGGCGATGACTTGTAGCTCCTTGATAAGGCCGGCTCATGCATGTCCAGCATGGTGATGTCCTCGTCAACTGAGGCTTCTGGTTTCTGAAGAGATGAATTGCGAAGTTGCCAAAAGTTCTGTCCTCGTATTCCTCTACGGTACTTGTGCATCAACTTTTGGTGCTTATGCGTCAACATCTGGGTACACTAACGCCGCAGCACCTGAATTTTCCAGGGAACAAGTAAAACAATGAGATAATCAGGAACCATGTCATGGTAGTATTTTAACACTTTCACTTTTGTTAATACCAAGAAGAAGACAAAGAAGCAGGCAATCAGGAGTTACAGGATGAATACCACACCGTATTGGCTAACAAGTGAAAAAACTGAATTTTCTTAACTGGATATCATATTGGAACAGCTGAATTTCTAAACTGAAGATCATTGCAAGAAATGAAATCTGACCATTTCTGTTACAAGACAACTATAGGATCTGTCATAGGACTGCTAAATCCCAGGAGGCACTAAGAATACCGCAGACCTGACCGTCTGACGCATGTTTCAGATTAGTCCTAACCAAACAAGTAAAACCATTTCCCAACAAGTCTGCACTTGATGAAAACACTAGGAAAATTTTACTAAATTTATTAAAAATTCACAACGATACACTAGAAAAATTTTATCTTGTAATTTGCAAGCATCCTTATCAATACCATTTGTTATTTTAGAATTCCATCCTTTATTTATTTCAGATGTTCCCACTTTGATATGTTGATTATTTAGTATATTTTTTTGCGCCCTTTAAATTTTGAAAATACTCACCGCCTAAATCCTGGGCCTGCCGCTAGATAGCATTCATTTGGAGTGATAAAGCGTTAAATTGTGCCGGATATAAATTGTTGCTTCTAGTTCTATTATTCCTCCGATCCTTAAGGTATCTGCTTGGGTATGTCTCACGGTTACATAGCATAACCATGACAAATTACTCCACTTTTTTTTGACACAGAAGTAATCTCCAACAATAAAAAAATACATGAGAAACAAATTATCTCACACGGCTAGAGTTACTAATACTATGAAAACAAGGTCTAAATGAACATTCTTTAGTAGTACAAGCATGATTTATGCGGACTGGGCATAGTTTGGCTGGTAAGGTTCCTTGTGGTGGAACCTTCGAGTCCTAGACTCGGCACGGGTGCTCACATTTTCCTGGATTTATTCCAAGATTTAACTTGCGCTATTCTTTCAGTGGTAGGTGACGTATGCATCGATAGCGAGACGATTATAGTGACTCATCAATCTCGAAGATCTACCGGCTTAGTCTCTCGGAGATGCTCATAGGGTTGCGTGCGTGTTCGTGAGCCGACAAAAAAGCATAATTTATGGCATACAGGTGGCACGCCTTTCATGCGTCTATATATATGCATTCCGCTATGGTACCATTCATGTATTCTCCTGACAGAATATTTCCAATCCACAAGTTTCACGTAATCTAATGTCACAATCCCACCGACTACCCAATCTGATTACAATGGAAGTTCATCCAAGGGTACGTGCGGCTTGGTTGTATTACAAAATTAAACTAGCTGCCACGATCGAGAGCTGAGCTGAGTAGATGGATCAACGTTGATGAGGCCCCCGATCTATCACGATGGTGGCCCGCGGATGAGCTTGATGATGGCGAGCGCGATGCTGCAGAGCTGGTCGACCTCCCGGTTGCGCGCCGTGAGGATGTTGCGCTGGTCCGGCACGGCCTGGCACCCCCTCTGGCACAGCTTCACCTCCGCCTGGCTCGCCGCCACCAGCGCCTCCGACTCGCTGAACGCACCGGAGTCCACCGCCGACGTCGCGTCCGACAGCTGCTCCACCGCCGACTCGTACCTGCACCGGCCGCAACCGCATCATCACCATCACCATCATCAGGGGACAGGGGTTGCACTAGTTAGCATCGACCGCATCGTCATTATCACCGACCTCTCGCCGCAGTCCTCGAGGCACTGCTGCAGCTGCGCCGTCTTGTTCTCGAGGCTGTCGTCGTCGTAGATGCTGGAGAGGTAGGTGGCCGTCTCCGACGCGTTCCGCTGCGCCGCCTGGATGGCCACCCGGGCCAGCCCCGCCGTGTTGGCCGTCTTGGTCGACGGGTCCGCGGACAGCGTCGCCACGCACAGGTCGTGGTGCCCCGCGGCCTGCTTGCACGCCTCCTCGACGGAGTACTTTCTCGACGGCGCGGCCGTGGGCGCCGGCGCGGGGCCTGCGGACGCCGCCGCGACGAGGAAGACGGAGAGCACGGCGCGGACGCCGGCGAAGGACGCTCCGGAAGCCATGTCGGGCGCTCTCTTTCTTGTCTTTTTTTTGCCCTTCTCGGGTTTTTTTTTTGGAGATTTCCGTATATGCTGCTCGACTTGGCTAAATTAAGGTAGTGATAAGCTGATGTGCTGGCTATATTAAGGACTGACAGGTTCTTGTCAGTTTTGTGGTTGTGGCCCATGAAAGGCTACTTACTGTCGTGTGTCGTCTACCTGTGCCAATGCGGCGGAAGGTGTTCCTCCGGTGTCGCCGCCGGCGGTTGGCCGAAGTCACTGGCGCCGGCGACGGCGGAGACGAAACTTCCAAGGACCTCCCTTGGTATTGATGTTCACAATTATTTGGAGCAATCTGGTTCATAGTTTCACACTACTGCTATTGATGCATCCAACTTGAGACTTGACTCGAGTTCCGGCTTACTTGAGATGCAGCACTGACTGAATTTGACACAAGTATGGGAAAACTTTTTTCTAAATGCTCAGACTGATTTTGGATCTCGTTGAAGCGTCCGATCCAGAGACCATGATACCAAAAAGGCAAAAACCGATGTTTGCCTCGCCTCATTATTTCTGGTCTGTTGTTCATATTGCAGAATACAGAGTGTGTGTTTTATTCTTCGGCATTGCGCTCTTCATATACCTGAACATACGTGTGCTAATCATACTCATACAGGCGTATGTACTAAACCTACACCCTAACTACCCTAATGTTCAGTCTGCATGATGATGTTACAAGAGTGTGAATCAAGTGCACTCCCTCGGCTACAGTACAAGCAAAACATATCAGAAGCTCAGCTCACCGGCGAACGCCTTGGTCAGCTTCTGAGATGGGCTCAGGCTCCCACCGCGGCTGATCCGGAGGGACTCGATCGACTTCTGGATCTCCATGGTCATGGCGCTGTCGACACTGCCTGCGGAGAGCCGCTTGTGCGCCTTCTGCAGGTGCAGCTTGAGCGAGCTCGTGCTCAGCCCGACGTTCTTGCTGCAGATAGGGCACACCTTCATTTCAGGCCGCTTGTGCTGCCAGTCCATGGACACCTTGCCGTGAAGCTTCTTGTCTAGGGCCAGGAGAGCCTTGGCAAAACCGTCGTTCGGTTGCGCTCGACGATGCACCTTCTTCAGTAAGTTCCAGGCTTTTGCAAGAGTGAAGCCCCTGAAACAATAAATTTTGTATCATGTAAATGGCAAGTTTCAATGAAATTCTTGTGCGGTCGTTATAACATGTAATTTGCTTGGAAGCAGATGAGTAGTCAAGATTCTTACATTCTAAGCATCAGGAAGGCAAGGACAACTGTGGCGCTCCGACTTTTTCCCTCAAAGCAATGAACCAGAACCTTACCTCCTACATGATTTACATGATCAATAAAATCGGATGCTTCCTCAAAAAGATCACTGATGTTTGCATCATCATCGTCACTTATCTGCAAAAGAAAATGATGTTCCGATTTAAATAAGAAAACATGAATTATGTAAAGAGTATGACACATGTGAATTCTAAACCAGAGATTGGTGCTCTTACTGAAAAGTTCTTGTATTCAAAAAGATCAGGAAATTGGGAATCGGATTGACCAATCTCATTCGAACACAAACATAGTACATGGGTAATGCCCAAATGCTGAAGGGTGTATTTAGACCTTGCTGCCAGAGCCCCACCTATGAACAAGTTGGTGACAACAAGAGAAGGTCGCTCTGTATTGGCAGCATCGGAGATCAAGGCTATCCTTTCTATGATGTGTTCAAGACGCACCTGCAAGTGATCTATTGTAAGGTTCACTAATTCCTTGAAGTGGGTATAACGTTCATATATATCTTGTGACCTACCTTTAATTCATAGGCATCAGCTACCATGTTGTTTTCAGTTCCATCAAAGAAGCCAGAATGAAAATTGTTCTCCTGACAAAATTTGATCACATCGGTCTTCAGTACTTCATTCCACTGTTCAATCTCTTTGAGCAATTCAGGATCAACCTGTTGCATTACAATGTTACTCATAACTAAAAAATTCTGAATCATTCTAAAAAAACACAACGAAAATTGATAGTAAAGAAAGAAGCCCATTGAGTAAAGTAACTCAAATTTCCAATGAAAACCTTTAAAAGGTTTGTTGTACTACCACTGGTTGTATGCCTGTATCAAGTACAAACTCCAGCCCAAAAAATCAAAAATACTTGCACTTAATTAGATAATTAATCAGAGAAGAAATAATCTAAGGATATTTTCCTATTCTATTTAAATAAAAATGATTTGTCACTTTCACTCAGGAGATTCTTACCTTTGGATTCTTGTAAAAATCACGAAGTTTCATTGTCATCCTTAAATTTCGAGGAGCCTCGGCACTCCCCTTGAAGTATTTGTTGCTCCAACTGTCCCTGGATAGAGGAGAAGCTGAATCTGTGCTTCCACGAGATCCCGCAGACAAGGACTTTGTTGTGGATTTCAGCATTTCAGAATCGCTCGGCAGTTCATTGTTCAGTTGCTTACTAGGAGTACTATAGCTGGCTCCAGGTGAAGGAAAATCCAATAGTACAGAATCATTATTGTCAGATTCTTCGGAGCTCTTGGTAATTATGGACAAAAAAAGTCGCAAAAGGCCATCCAGTTTTTGGTAAAGCTGGAGAAGAAATAGGTGGAACCCCTCCAGATCCCTTAGAGCTGCACGAAATGATCCTCGGAATTCATGAATCGCTACAGCATTGTCTTCATCAGAAAGGGATAAACAAGAATCGGTGGAAGTAACCTCATCAGGTCCTGGATGCCCAAGCTTACCACCAGAAATTTCATACAGGATACTTGCGGAATAGTCTGAGCTATTCAAAATGAGCTCCACAACTTTGGGATACCGCTCATGATCTTTGGTACGTCGCCCTGCAGGGGGGCGACGGGGAACACCAGTGTCAATTGCCACAATGCGAAAAGTGCCATTTGTACTTTCAGTATTTTCTCTTTCATTCTTGAATGCTTCAACTTTTTTTGACATGGGATCCAATTCCATAGAATCAAACCTCCCACTCACAGAGTGAGACCGCTTTTCTCTAAGCAAAATTTTTGTAATCAGTTGATTGGAGCTTTCTGTGGTGCTCTTGCAATCTTGCAATCTATCCACATGGGGTGACGATGATCTATCTGAAATCATCAGATTTGCAGGATTACCACGCCAACCAAGCTGACGGCATGGGAGTCTGTCCTCGTTCCGGAGTATTAGATCAAGCATCAAAACCCTTCCCAGGGATGAAGCAGTAACACAAGCAGCTTCTCGCGAATTGAATGCCTTTGAACTCTCAAGTAGTGGGGAGCCATGTATATAACTGTGAAGCCAGAAGGCAACAATTTTAGCTCCTCTATAAGTTGTAATAGAGAAAAAGCATATGTTTGTCATGATTGTACAATACGTAGCAGTACCTCATTAGAAGAAGGCAGCGGCTTAGCTCAAGAGCTTCCAGCAACTCTGAGCAAGTCATCTCACCCACCTCATCATTATTTGAAACGGCTACTGCCCGTGCATTTTCTGCAGCATGCTTAATCCCCTGCCACTCTGGGCTAGAATTGTAGACTGCTCTAGCCTGCATTTGTTAGAGAAAATATGTATAAGAAATCAAATATTGCTCCATAACATAATCAAATTGTACAATTCATTGGGGTTCAGAAATACTTGTGGTGTCTGGACTCCAAGCAATCTTGCAAATTCATAACCCAAACGTTCTGCCTGTGTTGCCATCTTTGATGACGAGAAC